>CM060926.1:545648553-547009386 GCA_030737875.1 Allium sativum | reverse complement strand
AGCAGATGCTCTCACAAAGGCCCTTTCGACCAAATTTTTTATCAGAATGAGAGAGGAACTTCGCGTTATCAGTGCAGGCGGAAGCCAGAATGAGCAAGGAAACCCTAGTTCGAACTAAGGGGGCATAACGAAGACAATAGAGCCGTTAGAGTGTGAACACGTTTTTATCATATTTAGCATGCTTTGTCATTATCTACTAGCCGTTAGGCTCTTGCATACTTGGTATATTTAATACTAGCCGTTATGCTCATACATATTTGGTATATCTTGTACTAGCCGTTGGGCTCATAGCACTATATATATGTGCTCTTTGTATCATGTTTTACATCAATAAAAATTGCAATTGTTCCTCTCCAATAACTCTCCTCCTCATCCCTTAATAATCATCATATATATTCATATATATATATATATATATATATATTGAAACTTGGTAAATTTTTATTGCTAAAGCCCAAAGCCTTCTCGGCCCAAATCATTACAGCCCGTATATAGTCGAGTATAATACAAAGAAACACAATACATCCAAAGTCCAATTTTCATTTCAACATTATCTGTCAAACGAAAAGTAAAATTAGGGCACTTTTTTCATGGCGGCCGTTGATTCGCTGCTCGAGTTTCTAAGATCCGTTCCTACCAGTTCCACTTTGCCATTAACGATCGTCCGTGTTCCTCTGCAGTGGTAATAGTCTTCTTCTTAATTCTGTTGAACAACATCTCAATCTCTCTGTTTATGATACGTGCGTTGACTAATAATCCAGTCTTCTTTTTGAAAGCTCTGGCGTTGCGTTCTCTCCAAGCTTGCCACACTGTGGCTGCGAGGCAAATATTGCCCACCTCTATCACCAGCTTAGGCACGTTTCTCCGATTGTTCAGGTATTGAATCTCTTCTTCCAAGCTTCCTACTTCATCTGTGTTGAAACACTTGATTTTCTGAATAGCTCATAGTCTTTTAGTGTATTTACATTTAAAGAACAGGTGTGTGTTTGATTCACCTTCCTCATTACATAAAAGACACCTGTCTTCACTGACTATTCCCCAGTTTTGCAATCTATCCTTAGTTGGGAGACGCCCCAATAATGCTTTGTGTAGTACATGTGCCCTTTTTGGGGGACCTACCCTTGCCCAGATCACTGTGTGCCAATCTACTGTAGGGTGCTTAACCTTAATTTCTTCTAGAACATTTTTGAATTGAAAGCCTCCTTCCTCTGCCCATACCCATTTGTCTGAGTTTTGGTCATGATAAATTTGCTTTTCCCTTAGTTCTTCCTGTAAATTTCTACAAATTGCATGTCTTTCTTCTGCCCACCGATTATTGGATATGATTGAGTCAACCTGGGTTTTGGGTGCACCATATGCCGAGTAGCAGTCCCAACCATATCTGTGCACCAAGATTTTGCCATTTAGCCACGGATCCAGCCATAAATCCGTGTTTTTTCCATTTGCAATTTCTCTTTGGATTTTCTTTTTAAGTTCGTCTCTTTGCTTAAGGCAGTTTTTCCAAATTGTCGAAGCGTTATTATCTGCTTTTGTGGTCTTGAAATTGCCTTTAATGTATCTGGCCCGCATCCATTGGGCCCATAGATTGTTCAAAGAAATTAAATTCCAGGCTTGCTTCAGCCCATATACTTTCTTGAGTTCAAATAAGTTCTTGAGGCCTACTCCCCCTTCTCTTTTGGGCCTGCAAAGTAGTTTATAACTGATTTTATGCATCCCCCCTCTCCAAATAAAATTGGCACATACCGTGTTGATTTTTGCTATTGAACAGTTCGGTATTTGAAAAGTTTGTAGCCAAATTCTAACTTTGGATGTGATAACCGTGTGTACTAGTTCCACTCTTCCTGCAAATGAAAGCAGCTTCGACCTCCAACCTTGTAATTTGTTTCTGATGTCATCGACCAGTTTCCCGCATTCCACATCAGTAATTGTGTTGTTAGACAAAGGCACTCCTAAATATTTGACTGGAAGTGTACCTTCTTGCATCCCTATTTGCACCAAATATTGTTGTTTTCCTCTGCAAAATTTATTAAAGTAACATTTTCTTTTGAGTTCATTGACTTTATGGCCCACCCAATTCTCCAGATTCCAAAAAATTTGTTTAAGCTGTTCAATTGCAGTCATTGACGCTCTGAATACCACTAGCAAATCATCTACATAAATTAGATGTGTGACTTTGGGCTGATGCTTGTAAACAGGCTCAATTAGACCATGCTCTGTGGCTAATTCCATTTGCAAAGTAAACCACTCCATCGCCACTTCAAACAGGTATGGGGAGAGAGGGTCCCTGTAACACCCCGAATTTTCTATTAACACTAAAGTTGCTAAAATATTAATAAGTGTGTAAGAGAGGGGATGTATCTAATATGAATATAAAAATATTAATAAGTGTGTAAGAGAGGGGATGTATCTAATATGAATATAAAAATATTAATAAGTGTGTAAGAGAGGGGATGTATCTAATATGAATATAAAAATATTAATAAGTGTGTGAGAGAGGGGATGTATCTAATATGTATATAAAAACAATAATAAGTAAAGGGGGACGTATCTAATATGTACATTGTAGAAAATATATATATTTATGACATGAATAGAAGTTTATTAATATGCTGAGTGTTTGCTGAGTCACTTCTGACTCATTGCTGAGTCAACAAGATAAACCCCATCTTGTCTGAACGGCTGCGGTTATTTCTACGTTAAATCTAACGGCCTAAATGAATTCTAAAATCTATAAATAAGTGGATAGACCCTAGACCTAAATCACTTGTAAAATTAGAGAAGCTACCGTCATGCTGTTGCCATGGAGTTCAGCATAGCCGTCACAAACTAAGAAGAGGAAGCCTAATCATCTACAACTAAATCTACACAAATCAAATCAAAAGATCTCTCTTTCTCTAATTCTTTTCTTTTGTTGGTGAGTATGATGATTCTCACAAGACTATTACAAACTAATTTGACTCAGTTATGAATGGATCACAAGAAAGTGATGTGATTTGTAATTGTAAATTCTATATATTGTGGATCTCTTATTATGTTATTATGTTGTCGTATGATGTAAATTATATATGCTATGTCATGCTATGTTGTAAATTCTCTTATGCTATGTTGTGCTATGTTGAGAATCATGCCAAGCTATGTTATACTATCATACTATGCCATGTTATAAATCATGCTATATTATGTTGAAAAATCATGATGTTGGATCATGCTTAAAGTTATGTTTTTTTTCTTAATTTAAATGGATCTTGTTTATGGGAATTTGCCTATTAGGTTAGGTGTACCCATAAACTTGAAACTATAATTAAATAAAACTTGATTATGGGAATTTGCCTATTGAGTTAGGTGTACCCATATAAAACCATGTTGTTAAAAAATTAGATGATGTTGATTCACACATGTTCATATGTAAGTTTATGAAAATTGATTGAGATTATATTAGGTGAATTTTGAACAAGTTGACACCTTTAGGTCCATGACATGTATAATCTATGCAAGTTGGACATATGCAAGTTTCACCCCTTATTATGATTCATTTGGTCACATATACATGTTGTTATTATGATAATCTCTTTTATGCTATGAGTTAGGCTATTCGAGTCTAACATATATTTTGCGAATAAACGTTCAAACGTGGGGTAGGGGTAATATTAGGAATTAATAAATTGGGTGCAATTTTGTAAGATGTTGCATACCATGAATGAATGTCCATAATTGAGTCAATTATGGACATTGTTAAAAATTGGAAGTAATAAATAATTCAAGTAGGGAATTATTAAAATTGGGGGAAAGTGGATTATTATTAATAATCAATGCTTAGGACACGAGGTTGGACCCGTTTGTGATGTAAACCTGCCCGGACCCGCCCGGCAAATCCAGTAGTCACAAATGTCGGCCCAATGTGAGAGGTCCTAGGCCCAAACTAAAGCATAACAGTTGTAAAGACACGAGGTTAGACTCTTTTATGGTGTAAGACTGCCCGGACCCGCCCGGCAAATCCAGCTGCCATAAATGCCAGTCTAATGTGAGAGGTCTTTATGAGGTTATGGCCTTAATGAACTAAGAAATACTTAACCAGATAATCATGTAAGGTGGGACATGGGGGTTAAGTAGGTGCCTTGGGTGGCATGAGGAATCTGGTGGTTGCCTTTATAGGCATTTGAAATACGATTAGACTTAACCAAACACACATGTAAATGAACATGACTAAGTGGGTTAAGTGGGATGGACTAATGGGGACAAGCTTAGGTGGAATGCTTGTGGTAAATAGTGGGGGCCCATTTCAACCAGTATCCCAAAACGTATCTTTGTGGGCTCGACCCAAGTCGAGGACGGGACACGCATACTGGATTTGACTATAAGAGGCCAAAACAGGGAGCGGTGGCAACGCAAGTCCAACGGGTTTCATATGCGTGTGTGGACCCGGGCTGGTAGGTAAGACGTTGTTGCATCGTGTAGGTATAAGCCGTGCATGTCCGTTGTATCAGGTTGCCACTTTAGGGAGTGATACACCCCACTGTGGGTCCAGCACGGGTATCTACGAGTTAGGGAGCCGATCAAATAATGGGAAGTAGGGTACACCTAGTGGAGATAGGGGCAGGCGGCACCTATGTAGTCAGCTAGGGGTACGTAAAGCCATTGGGAAAGTTTCTAAGTGAAGCTAAGTAGGATGAATCTTTAGGGTGACTGGTGTGGTGCAGTATAGTGTTTATCCTTTAGTATTTAGGAGCGCCTATAACGTTGCCTTTAGCGATTGTCTATGTCCTTAATCTGCTCTTCATAGACATTTTCTTGTTTTCCAGCTTATGCCTTAGTCCAGTTATTTTGGTAATAGTATTGTAGAATTATCATATTCACCAGACTTTATGTCTGACCCCCTCTTTTCCATCCTTTTTCTCCCTTCAGGTCCGCAGGTTAGGCCAAGTTCTAGTGGAGTCTAGTTGGATCGCTTATCTTCTGGAAAGCTTGGACTGCTGAAGTAAAGTCCAGCTTGTTATCTTTCTTTTTAATGGCTATTCATGTAATGGGATTATGTACTTGTTTTATCAAGATAGATATTGTACTTGACATTGAATGTGGTGTTATGATGTAATCAAACATGTTTTGACTTCTGCTACAATGAAATAAAGTTTTTGAATTTCCAAGTACTATTTTATATCTGTCTTGTTGTAATTTTACTGTTCTATATTCACTTAAAACCTCCATGGAAGTTAATGCATTCCCTTTGTGAGTGACATTAATGGACGTGGGGTGTTACACGTGGTATCAGAGCATAAGGTTACCAGAACAGATAAATTTTTTTTTAGAAAAATATTTTTTTTCTAAAGTATTTTTGGAAGAAGTGCTTTCAAAAAAAAAACATGTTATTTAAAGAGAGTTTTTATGAAAAACATAATCCCAAATAGCCACATCCTTATCTTTATCTTTCGAATTCTCCATTTTCAATCTTTCCTTTTTCGTTTCAGCATGGCTGAAGATCTTAATCTCCCAGAAGGTGTGACGATTCCAGGGTGGTTTATGTGACGGCCTGGAATTTCGCTCGATCTGAATCAGTCGTTAAACCGATCTAGACCGTTCGAAACCCCTGAACGTTGAGAACATGACAAATCAGAACACAAACAGAAGAACATTTCATTGTATATTACAACAATGCATCAGATTACAAGAATATACAGAGTATAAATGAATAAATATTACACAGAAATATCAGAGGTTTAAATTACATTTGAATACATAGCAGCGGAGAATAATATGAAGCACAACTGAAGGTGATATACGGATACAGAGCTTTCCGGATATCATTCCAGCTGTAAACCAGGATCCTGTGAATATAAATCTGCAAAACCAAAACTACTAGCTGCCCGTGCGGAAAATAGGGGCACCCAGAGTTTAGGTTAAAACAATAAACTCCAGGTCAGTCATGTGACTGGTGTGAGAACTAAAACAGTTATTTAAAACTTTACTTTAAAAGATAGTAATTCAAGGGACCACGCCGTATAACACGGAACGGGTTTCCTCCCAAGAATACCAGTGCATAGAATAAACAGCGCAATGCTTTTTCGAAAAATGAAGCTATTATAAGACCCAGGTCCCATCACACAATGCAACGCAAGCCGGAGGATAGGATTTTCCCTTATAATAGCCAAACATGCTTGGTACGTTTAAAACAAATCATTTGATACTATAATAAGTGTATAGTGTCAAAACAATTTCAATCATAAATATAAATCATAGACGGCATAGTATCCCATGCTACTATGTCGCCATACTAGGCTCTACAAATAAAGCCGAAATACACGTATTGGAAATTGGATTCCGTCATGAGTCAAGGCAAGGAGCAAGCTCCTCTCCGCGTTCGAGACACTCTAGCAATGCCTCAGGATTACGCACACTGGGTAACCCCTGGATCTTCAGGGCCGGTCCTCACTTACGTTAGAGGATTAATTATGCCTGAACACACGTTTCCCGGTCCTTACAGACCTATAATCGAGGCGCCTCATCCAACAACCACAAAGGTGAAAAGTATATATATGTCAGGGCTGGTAAGTCACTGACACCACCAAAGCTAGAAAGAAACGTGCGCTCTCCCTGCAGTCCGTATCCCGTTTTTAACTCATACCGAGGTGTGAGGCTCGCGAATACACGTTATACACAAAGCTGCCACGTAGGCGTGCTTTGATCATCAACCACAAGACTTTGCTTTTCAACAGAAGCCTTGGTCCTTGCATCTTAGTATGCCACACAGGCAATTCATGCCATGCGACTGATGTCCATCGATATACAACCTCTGAGCTCGTACGTCTCAGAGAAGGGCGTTAAGCAAGAGAATAAATTCTCCGCCGCCAAACAGATGTATATTTAATAGAAATCAATCAACACAGAATAAAATCCAATGTCAGACACACAATCCATTTACAAGTCCGTTCTGGGTCTGAACGAAACCGGAGGCACTTTCCTCGCATATCCATCCATCTCCAGGTACGTCTGGACGACCACCAACTATTTCCATCCTCTTGGGTGTACAGCCCAATCAGGATCGTCAGTAATAATCCAAACGATGTGAAGACTTCCGGTCTTCGACCACCGTCTTCATCTTCGACTTATCGTCGAATCGGTTATTCAGAATGGGTATAAACCCGGACTTTCCGAACAACCCGCGTATATTGAAAACAAATGTTACACAAACACAACATACGCCTCATTCCAATTCATTAGTCACTAACCGCAAATTAGCAAGAGAACAATTTCCCAAACATTAACCCCGAAGGCCGAAACCAACATCAGATCAATACCCAGGAAACCCTTCTTCTTAGCCAACCTACAGCTAGTTTCCAAATTCCACATTCTTAGGGAAAAGTTCCCATTAATTTTATCCAAGATAAATTCTTTGAAATTTATCCTGTAATCTTCCTTTGGATGTCATTTAAAACCAAATTATGGTTTTCCAACTAGTCGAGATTAGCGAACCACAACGAAGTAATTATTTATTTTATTTCCCAATCCCAACCTATTCATCCCATGAAGCAAAACTGGTAATACTCCATATCTAACACCGTGGTGTTATCGGTAAAATTAATTACCATTTCACGTTCAAATCTAATTAAAGATTTAACTATCGCTTTGGAGCAAAACTGGTGATACTCCATCCTCGCTTATTTGTCAAATTTGATAATTTAGATTATCAATTCGGATTTCAATCTAATTGCAGATTCAATAAAACTCCTTTTACTGGGTTAAAGAACTAGGTGTTATTTAAAACACAGTTCACGACAAACCCAAATCACATTCTATTCGTTATCGGGTAAAAGAACTAGTGTTATTTAAAACACTGTTCACGGTAAACCCATTTCAAATTCAATCAAATATATTAGAAATCCCGATTATTTAAAACCCCTTTTAAATCTAATTTATTTATTTAAAAATAATTAGGTTTTGAATTTAGTTCAAAACTAGTTCATTTCGATAAAAATCCATTTTTATCATTTCAAATGTGGAGTTTTTCATCCCAAATTTTCCCAAATCATTTCTTATGATTTTACATAAATTATTACTATTTTTAATAATTTTATCAAGGTCCGTACAGTCGATTTCCAACAATGGCCATCGAACTGCACTTATAGCGACCTTTTTCGAATTTGATTTGGACGTATCTCCAAATCCAACCGTTAGATTTCAAATTTCTAATATTCGTTAGAAAGCTCTTTTCGATACGAACCCAACGGTTCCGGTTTTAGGAGAATCCGACGGTCGGATCTCCCGTAATGTCCGTTTGAAATAAATGGTCGAAATTCACGAACTGCCGCGGCGCGGCGCGTTCTATTCAGGCCATTATATTATATATATAATATATATAATATATATTTCGTCGATTACTATTTAAAACTAATTATATAAATAGTTTTAAATTCGTTTCAAGAACCATTTCAACTTCTATTTCAATCCAAAGCAAAATTGAATTCTTCTTTAAAAATTCGTTTTAAAATTCATTTCTATTCAATTCAAATTTCAATTTAATTTGAATTTATTTCAATTCGCTTTCAATTCAATTTGAATTCGTTTTCAATTCAATTTAATTCAAATTGGTTTTATATTCGATTCAAATTCATTTTCTATTCAAATCAAATTCGTTTCGTTTTCTATTTGAATCAAGTTCATTATATATTCAATTTGAAATCAAATTGGTTTTCTATTCCATTCAAATCGAAATCGTTATATATTCAATTCATTTCGAAATCGTTTTATATTCAATTCAAATCGAAATCGTTATATATTCAATTCATTTCGAAATCGTTATAATCGATATAAATATCGTTCGCGTCAAAATGGCGCATCACTATTCAACACGGCTTTATATATTCTATTTCAAATATTTCTTTTTGTCTACACACGACTAATCTCAACGAATGAGTACCGTCCATGTGTGACTATTTTTGTTAAATTATTTCGTTCAACACATGACTAATCTCAACGGATGAGTACAGTCAACACATGAACCTTTATTTTATATTGATGAAGATGTAAATTTTATTATAAAAATAATTCGTTCAACACATGGCTATTCCCAACGGATGAGTATAGTCAACACATGAACCTTTATTTTATATTGATAAAGATGTAAATTTTATTATAAAAATAATTCGTTCAACACATGGCTATTCCCAACGGATGAGTATAGTCAACACATGAACCTTTATTTTATATTGATAAAGATGTAAATTTTATTATAAAAATAATTCGTTCAACACATGGCTATTCCCAACGGATGAGTATAGTCAACACATGAACCTTTATTTTATATATTCTTTATTTTTCAAATTGGAATGAGGCCCAATCAATCACCATATAAAATTAATTATATGGATTTTCATACATCACATGTATATAATAGCATTGAAAAATAATCAACCATCAACCAAAGTGCACTACACTGTATAAGCATCAAATAAAGATATCTAACGCTTATAACAGCCTGTCAATCTATCGATCGACATATTTAATCGATTAGGATGAGTGAACTTCATATTTCATCCCAACACCCGTGTGGGGTTTCAAACAATCAAACACAGATTTTATTTGTGCAGTTGGGCGATGTGTAAAATTTATCGACCCAATCAATATCAGTCAAATAGGTGTACATAAACAAACCGTCCGGTTTGTAAATGAATATTTATTTATTCACATTCACGTTAAAAATTATATTTTTAACGATAAAACATTTCATTTCAACTTATGAATTTCTATTCAGTTCATTTATTCAATAAAAATGATATTTTTATTTTTCTAACATATCTTAGAAAATTTCGGCGGCATAACGGCACGATACTAGAAACGGGACGAGGCCCAGCCTTATCCCCGGTCTAGTGAAGGCCCACGCCATTCACACATCAATCAAATTCACTTTCGTTATGCAAACCACAAAATTTGGAGTAAGGGTCTAACCTAGCCTTACTCCTTCGCCTTATAACGGCGCACGTCTAATCCTAACCAATTTATCGATTCGATTTTTCACACCACAAATCACATTCAAACCAATATCGCAATCAATCACCAAACAGCCAAACAAACAAGTCCATGGTCTGTGGACGATTGTGTCGGGTGCTACTAAACACCGTCTGCATCCTAGTATATATATATAACTAGAAATAAAATTGAAGAGTGAGAATTCTCACCTATAGCTATCCTAGCTCCACGGCTCTTCCTTTGCAGAATTCTTCGTCGACCTCGCCTTTTTGTCGCTTTCGCCCGTATTCTCTACATATGTAAAAATCGAATTTTTACTATGTCAATATATAAAAATCGAATTTTTATTTCAAAGTTCAATATATAAAAATCGAATTTTTATTTCAAAGTTCAATATATAAAAATCGAATTTTTATTTCAAAGTTCAATATATAAAAATCATATTTTTATTGCTACGTCAAATAGATAAAAATTATATTTTTATCACGCTATTTTCCACATAAAGATTTCGCCTTTTCTAAAATAAAGATTTAGCCTTTTTCAAAAATAAAGTTTTCGCCTTTATAAAAATTACCACTTTATCTCAACGTATATAAAATAAAAATCAGATTTTTATTTTCTTACATACACAAAGATGATATCTTTATATTCTCTATCCTATAAAGATTATATTTTTAATACTTTAAAAATATAAAAATCATATTTTTAATATTTCTATATAGTAAAGATTATATTTTTAATACTTTAACTAACCAAAAATCATATTTTGACATCATCTATATAGTAAGGACTATATTTTTAATACTTTGAAAATATAAAAATCATATTTTTAATACTTTAAAAATATAAAAATCATATTTTTCTTTAACTAAAAATCAAATCTTTTTTTCTAATCAGTTTTAATCCTTTTGAAAAATCAGTTTTTATTTTCTTTTAAAACAGTTTTTATAATTCTTTTAAAAATTCTGTTTTTAAAACCCTTTTAAAAATTCTTTTTTTAGAACTCTTTTAAAAAAACAAAACAGTTTTAAAATTCCTAAAACAATCAGTTTTTACTCTAAAAAAATTAGTCTATATAATTTAAAAAAAACAGTTAAACAGTTTTTAAATTATTTAAAAATACAGTTTTAAAACTATACTGTAACACAAAAATAAAAACAAAAACAAAATAATTTAAACACTCACCTCAATTTCGGTGGTGTTCGTCGGTGGCGAGCTTCGATTGGGGGGAGGGCTGCGTCGATTGAAGAAAAGGGGGGTTTCGAGGGCGTCGGTCTTCGTCAGAGGGAGGAGGAGAGCAATAGGAGGGCGGAGGGGTTCTGGCGTGCGAGGACGAGATGGAGGAGGGAGGGCACGGTGGCGCGGTGGTGGCCCAGGGAGGAGGCGGCGGCGTGATGGCGGGATCGAGGGATCCGTTGTTTTTTTTCTTTTTCTTTCTTCTTTTTTTTTTTAAAATCGGAAATGAAGGAATAAAGGGGGGGGCCAGAAGATAAGGGAAAAAAAAAGGGGGGTTTATAGAAAATTATATATATTAATTAATTTATTTAACTCCCAAAATTCTTGTTTATTAATACGAACACCAATACGAACCCAACGACTATCGTCCCTAGCTAAATACCCCCATTCCGAACACAATGGGATATGCATCGTAAGCTGATTCGACTGTTTGAATCAGTTTCTGTTAAATTTACACTTAAATCGCTATATTGAATTTTAAACGTACATTTCAAATTACCGGGGTCACATACTAACTCTATAAATTCCATAAAAATATTTTCTAGCTTCGTATTGACGATACGGTCCTAACAAAACTAGTTTCGTCGAATTCTGAGACCGTATGAAAAATGGCCAATTTCCAGTCGATTAAAATCAACTGAAACTGGTCAAACGCGTTTTCCTTCGCCACGCTCACATATTGATTCGAAAAATTATGAAATTTGGAATCTAGCAATAACTCGACATCACGGATCCAACAAAACTGGTTTCGTCGAAATCCGAGGTCATTTGCAAAATGTCCATTTTTAAGGGCCTGAATTCCATAGCGACTATTCAGAATTTTCAACTGGACATATCTCTCAATTTTTAAAGTGAAATCTCAGTTTCTTACATCCGTTAGAAAGATATTATCAATTAGATCCTAATGTTTTTGGTTTCACTAAAATCCGGATTGTTTTGCACCCGGTACATTCAATTGAAGTTTGAAATCGAATTATCGAACTACCGCGCCATTTTCAATTCCTATTATAATTATATATAATTATTTATATTCTAACGACGACGCGTATAATATATACGTTCGAATTCTATTCAAAATAAATTTTCTCGTCGATTTTATTTAAACTAATCTATTTTAAATATTCAAAATTCGCTAAAATTGCCAAAATAAAAATTTTAAACTGGCCCAGATTTTCGGGTTATTACAATCTCCCCCACTTAAAACTTTTCGTCCCCGAAAAGGAACAAAGTCGAAAGTGGTTTGATTATTCAATTCTATGTTCGATCTGGCTTCCATTCTCCAACTCTTTAGTTTCTGAGAATTTTCAAAACTTCAAAAATTTGGCTAACACCCTAAATTTTCGAAAAATTTCGCCATAACCTCCCCTGCACCGGGAGCATCGGGGAATTTCAAATAGCTTCCCCGGTCCTTCAGATCTCAAAAAGAAAAAGAAAAAGCCAAGCGGCTAGCCAATAGGCTCACAAAATCATCATCACCCAAACAAAACAGTAAATTATGTAGTAAACATGTACCTATTTGTCGGGCAAACAAATTTTATTCTCTGCTCTAGCCTCCTTGCTATGACCTGTTCAATGATATATATGTATATGCAAGCAAATACGACCAATTTTCAATATAGTTCAATATTTGGTTCAATTAGACTAAATGGTTAAAATTAGCAAACAAATAAACAAACAACACAAACATCAATCAATTAGTGAATTAGAGTTTTCAAATTCATAATTTTGATACATATACAAAAATCATGTTTTGGTGCCAATTCACAACAATGTGTCCTATCTATTTTAGTTTTGGTTCTCACACCAGTCTAATGGAAATATATAGGTATCACACCTTCGAAACACGAAACTAATTACTAATGATGACGCGTCAATCATCAGAATCAGGTCCGGGCGACTAGAGTATGATTCTATATCTATCCAGTATATTAAAACTTCGAATATACGTTCATGACGCGTATATACAAAACCTTTATATACTCGATTGTCCATATTCAAAATAAATAAATAATCAAATACGTTTAAAATGGTTTAAATTTCAAACAAAATTGTTTTCACTTGGGAAATATACTCTTCACACTCGTTCTAGGATACTACTGATCCTATCTCTAACGAGTCATTCTAATTGGATATTACTAATCCAATATCTGATGAATTCTTTCGTATGGTTCTAATGTGTCTTGTTCTCGAGCTCTGTAAACCAAAGCTCTGATACCAAATGTGACGGCCTGGAATTTCGCTCGATCTGAATCAGTCGTTAAACCGATCTAGACCGTTCGAAACCCCTGAACGTTGAGAACATGACAAATCAGAACACAAACAGAAGAACATTTCATTGTATATTACAACAATGCATCAGATTACAAGAATATACAGAGTATAAATGAATAAATATTACACAGAAATTTCAGAGGTTTAAATTACATTTGAATACATAGCAGCGGAGAATAATATGAAGCACAACTGAAGGTGATATACGGATACAGAGCTTTCCGGATATCATTCCAGCTGTAAACCAGGATCCTGTGAATATAAATCTGCAAAACCAAAACTACTAGCTGCCCGTGCGGAAAATAGGGGCACCCAGAGTTTAGGTTAAAACAATAAACTCCAGGTCAGTCATGTGACTGGTGTGAGAACTAAAACAGTTATTTAAAACTTTACTTTAAAAGATAGTAATTCAAGGGACCACGCCGTATAACACGGAACGGGTTTCCTCCCAAGAATACCAGTGCATAGAATAAACAGCGCAATGCTTTTTCGAAAAATGAAGCTATTATAAGACCCAGGTCCCATCACACAATGCAACGCAAGCCGGAGGATAGGGTTTTCCCTTATAATAGCCAAACATGCTTGGTACGTTTAAAACAAATCATTTGATACTATAATAAGTGTATAGTGTCAAAACAATTTCAATCATAAATATAAATCATAGACGGCATAGTATCCCATGCTACTATGTCGCCATACTAGGCTCTACAAATAAAGCCGAAATACACGTATTGGAAATTGGATTCCGTCATGAGTCGAGGCAAGGGGCAAGCTCCTCTCCGCGTTCGAGACACTCTAGCAATGCCTCAGGATTACGCACACTGGGTAACCCCTGGATCTTCAGGGACGGTCCTCACTTACGTTAGAGGATTAATTATGCCTGAACACACGTTTCCCGGTCCTTACAGACCTATAATCGAGGCGCCTCATCCAACAACCACAAAGGTGAAAAGTATATATATGTCAGGGCTGGTAAGTCACTGACACCACCAAAGCTAGAAAGAAACGTGCGCTCTCCCTGCAGTCCGTATCCCGTTTTTAACTCATACCGAGGTGTGAGGCTCGCGAATACACGTTATACACAAAGCTGCCACGTAGGCGTGCTTTGATCATCAACCACAAGACTTTGCTTTTCAACAGAAGCCTTGATCCTTGCATCTTAGTATGCCACACAGGCAATTCATGCCATGCGACTGATGTCCATCGATATACAACCTCTGAGCTCGTACGTCTCAGAGAAGGGCGTTAAGCAAGAGAATAAATTCTCCGCCGCCAAACAGATGTATATTTAATAGAAATCAATCAACACAGAATAAAATCCAATGTCAGACACACAATCCATTTACAAGTCCGTTCTGGGTCTGAACGAAACCGGAGGCACTTTCCTCGCATATCCATCCATCTCCAGGTACGTCTGGACGACCACCAACTATTTCCATCCTCTTGGGTGTACAGCCCAATCAGGATCGTCAGTAATAATCCAAACGATGTGAAGACTTCCGGTCTTCGACCACCGTCTTCATCTTCGACTTATCGTCGAATCGGTTATTCAGAATGGGTATAAACCCGGACTTTCCGAACAACCCGCGTATATTGAAAACAAATGTTACACAAACACAACATACGCCTCATTCCAATTCATTAGTCACTAACCGCAAATTAGCAAGAGAACAATTTCCCAAACATTAACCCCGAAGGCCGAAACCAACATCAGATCAATACCCAGGAAACCCTTCTTCTTAGCCAACCTACAGCTAGTTTCCAAATTCCACATTCTTAGGGAAAAGTTCCCATTAATTTTATCCAAGATAAATTCTTTGAAATTTATCCTGTAATCTTCCTTTGGATGTCATTTAAAACCAAATTATGGTTTTCCAACTAGTCGAGATTAGCGAACCACAACGAAGTAATTATTTATTTTATTTCCCAATCCCAACCTATTCATCCCATGAAGCAAAACTGGTAATACTCCATATCTAACACCGTGGTGTTATCGGTAAAATTAATTACCATTTCACGTTCAAATCTAATTAAAGATTTAACTATCGCTTTGGGCAAAACTGGTGATACTCCATCCTCGCTTATTTGTCAAATTTGATAATTTAGATTATCAATTCGGATTTCAATCTAATTGCAGATTCAATAAAACTCCTTTTACTGGGTTAAAGAACTAGGTGTTATTTAAAACACAGTTCACGACAAACCCAAATCACATTCTATTCGTTATCGGGTAAAAGAACTAGTGTTATTTAAAACACTGTTCACGATAAACCCATTTCAAATTCAATCAAATATATTAGAAATCCCGATTATTTAAAACCCCTTTTAAATCTAATTTATTTATTTAAAAATAATTAGGTTTTGAATTTAGTTCAAAACTAGTTCATTTCGATAAAAATCCATTTTTATCATTTCAAATGTGGAGTTTTTCATCCCAAATTTTCCCAAATCATTTCTTATGATTTTACATAAATTATTACTATTTTTAATAATTTTATCAAGGTCCGTACAGTCGATTTCCAACAATAGCCATCGAACTGCACTTATATCGACCTTTTTCGAATTTGATTTGGACGTATCTCCAAATCCAACCGTTAGATTTCAAATTTCTAATATTCGTTAGAAAGCTCTTTTCGATACGAACCCAACGGTTCCGGTTTTAGGAGAATCCGACGGTCGGATCTCCCGTAATGTCCGTTTGAAATAAATGGTCGAAATTCACGAACTGCCGCGGCGCGGCGCGTTCTATTCAGGCCATTATATTATATATATAATATATATAATATATATTTCGTCGATTACTATTTAAAACTAATTATATAAATAGTTTTAAATTCGTTTCAAGAACCATTTCAACTTCTATTTCAATCCAAAGCAAAATTGAATTCTTCTTTAAAAATTCGTTTTAAAATTCATTTCTATTCAATTCAAATTTGAATTTATTTCAATTCGCTTTCAATTCAATTTGAATTCGTTTTCAATTCAATTTAATTCAAATTGGTTTTATATTCGATTCAAATTCATTTTCTATTCAAATCAAATTCGTTTCGTTTTCTATTTGAATCAAGTTCATTATATATTCAATTTGAAATCAAATTGGTTTTCTATTCCATTCAAATCGAAATCGTTATATATTCAATTCATTTCGAAATCGTTTTATATTCAATTCAAATCGAAATCGTTATATATTCAATTCATTTCGAAATCGTTATAATCGATATAAATATCGTTCGCGTCAAAATGGCGCATCACTATTCAACACGGCTTTATATATTCTATTTCAAATATTTCTTTTTGTCTACACACGACTAATCTCAACGAATGAGTACCGTCCATGTGTGACTATTTTTGTTAAATTATTTCGTTCAACACATGACTAATCTCAACGGATGAGTACAGTCAACACATGAACCTTTATTTTATATTGATGAAGATGTAAATTTTATTATAAAAATAATTCGTTCAACACATGGCTATTCCCAACGGATGAGTATAGTCAACACATGAACCTTTATTTTATATTGATAAAGATGTAAATTTTATTATAAAAATAATTCGTTCAACACATGGCTATTCCCAACGGATGAGTATAGTCAACACATGAACCTTTATTTTATATTGATAAAGATGTAAATTTTATTATAAAAATAATTCGTTCAACACATGGCTATTCCCAACGGATGAGTATAGTCAACACATGAACCTTTATTTTATATATTCTTTATTTTTCAAATTGGAATGAGGCCCAATCAATCACCATATAAAATTAATTATATGGATTTTCATACATCACATGTATATAATAGCATTGAAAAATAATCAACCATCAACCAAAGTGCACTACACTGTATAAGCATCAAATAAAGATATCTAACGCTTATAACAGCCTGTCAATCTATCGATCGACATATTTAATCGATTAGGATGAGTGAACTTCATATTTCATCCCAACACCCGTGTGGGGTTTCAAACAATCAAACACAGATTTTATTTGTGCAGTTGGGCGATGTGTAAAATTTATCGACCCAATCAATATCAGTCAAATAGGTGTACATAAACGAACCGTCCGGTTTGTAAATGAATATTTATTTATTCACATTCACGTTAAAAATTATATTTTTAACGATAAAACATTTCATTTCAACTTATGAATTTCTATTCAGTTCATTTATTCAATAAAAATGATATTTTTATTTTTCTAACATATCTTAGAAAATTTCGGCGGCATAACGGCACGATACTAGAAACGGGACGAGGCCCAGCCTTATCCCCGGTCTAGTGAAGGCCCACGCCATTCACACATCAATCAAATTCACTTTCGTTATGCAAACCACAAAATTTGGAGTAAGGGTCTAACCTAGCCTTACTCCTTCGCCTTATAACGGCGCACGTCTAATCCTAACCAATTTATCGATTCGATTTTTCACACCACAAATCACATTCAAACCAATATCGCAATCAATCACCAAACAGCCAAACAAACAAGTCCATGGTCTGTGGACGATTGTGTCGGGTGCTACTAAACACCGTCTGCATCCTAGTATATATATATAACTAGAAATAAAATTGAAGAGTGAGAATTCTCACCTATAGCTATCCTAGCTCCACGGCTCTTCCTTTGCAGAATTCTTCGTCGACCTCGCCTTTTTGTCGCTTTCGCCCGTATTCTCTACATATGTAAAAATCGAATTTTTACTATGTCAATATATAAAAATCGAATTTTTATTTCAAAGTTCAATATATAAAAATCGAATTTTTATTTCAAATTTCAATATATAAAAATCGAATTTTTATTTCAAAGTTCAATATATAAAAATCATATTTTTATTGCTACGTCAAATAGATAAAAATTATATTTTTATCACGCTATTTTCCACATAAAGATTTCGCCTTTTCTAAAATAAAGATTTAGCCTTTTTCAAAAATAAAGTTTTCGCCTTTATAAAAATTACCACTTTATCTCAACGTATATAAAATAAAAATCAGATTTTTATTTTCTTACATACACAAAGATGATATCTTTATATTCTCTATCCTATAAAGATTATATTTTTAATACTTTAAAAATATAAAAATCATATTTTTAATATTTCTATATAGTAAAGATTATATTTTTAATACTTTAACTAACCAAAAATCATATTTTGACATCATCTATATAGTAAGGACTATATTTTTAATACTTTGAAAATATAAAAATCATATTTTTAATACTTTAAAAATATAAAAAACATATTTTTCTTTAACTAAAAATCAAATCTTTTTTTCTAATCAGTTTTAATCCTTTTGAAAAATCAGTTTTTATTTTCTTTTAAAACAGTTTTTATAATTCTTTTAAAAATTCTGTTTTTAAAACCCTTTTAAAAATTCTGTTTTTAGAACTCTTTTAAAAAAACAAAACAGTTTTAAAATTCCTAAAACAATCAGTTTTTACTCTAAAAAAAATTAGTCTATATAATTTAAAAAAAACAGTTAAACAGTTTTTAAATTATTTAAAAATACAGTTTTAAAACTATACTGTAACACAAAAATAAAAACAAAAACAAAATAATTTAAACACTCACCTCAATTTCGGTGGTGTTCGTCGGTGGCGAGCTTCGATTGGGGGGAGGGCTGCGTCGATTGAAGAAAAGGGGGGTTTCGAGGGTGTCGGTCTTCGTCAGAGGGAGGAGGAGAGCAATAGGAGGGCGGAGGGGTTCTGGCGTGCGAGGACGAGATGGAGGAGGGAGGGCATGGTGGCGCGGTGGTGGCCCAGGGAGGAGGCGGCGGCGTGATGGCGGGATCGAGGGATCCGTTGTTTTTTTTCTTTTTCTTTCTTTTTTTTTTTTAAAATCGGAAATGAAGGAATAAAGGGGGGGGCCAGAAGATAAGGAAAAAAAAAGGGGGGGTTTATAGAAAATTATATATATTAATTAATTTATTTAACTCCCAAAATTCTTGTTTATTAATACGAACACCAATACGAACCCAACGACTATCGTCCCTAGCTAAATACCCCCATTCCGAACACAATGGGATATGCATCGTAAGCTGATTCGACTGTTTGAATCAGTTTCTGTTAAATTTACACTTAAATCGCTATATTGAATTTTAAACGTACATTTCAAATTACCGGGGTCACATACTAACTCTATAAATTCCATAAAAATATTTTCTAGCTTCGTATTGACGATACGGTCCTAACAAAACTAGTTTCGTCGAATTCTGAGACCGTATGAAAAATGGCCAATTTCCAGTCGATTAAAATCAACTGAAACTGGTCAAACGCGTTTTCCTTCGCCACGCTCACATATTGATTCGAAAAATTATGAAATTTGGAATCTAGCAATAACTCGACATCACGGATCCAACAAAACTGGTTTCGTCGAAATCCGAGGTCATTTGCAAAATGTCCATTTTTAAGGGCCTGAATTCCATAGCGACTATTCAGAATTTTCAACTGGACATATCTCTCAATTTTTAAAGTGAAATCTCAGTTTCTTACATCCGTTAGAAAGATATTATCAATTAGATCCTAATGTTTTTGGTTTCACTAAAATCCGGATTGTTTTGCACCCGGTACATTCAATTGAAGTTTGAAATCGAATTATCGAACTACCGCGCCATTTTCAATTCCTATTATAATTATATATAATTATTTATATTCTAACGACGACGCGTATAATATATACGTTCGAATTCTATTCAAAATAAATTTTCTCGTCGATTTTATTTAAACTAGTCTATTTTAAATATTCAAAATTCGCTAAAATTGCCAAAATAAAAATTTTAAACTGGCCCAGATTTTCGGGTTATTACAGTTTAGGAGATACTTGGAGGCTAGGGCCACCACTGCAGGCCCAGCGGATACTCCTCCACCCCTAGTTGCACCCATTCCTCCTCCTCCTCCTCCTCCTCGTGTTGACACTTTTGCAAAGACGTGCAAGGAATTCAAGGCTATGGGAGGAAAAACTTTTCAAGGGACTGAGACGTTTGTGGAGGCCAGAGATTGGCTTAAGGAGACTAAGGAATTGTTGGATATCTTTGAAGTGGAAGATGGGAGGAAAGTCCGTTTAGCTGCTTGGTTAATGAAGGGAGAGGCCTCGTTTTGGTGGGAGGTCACTAACGGGGAACGTCCAGTTGATTCATGGGCGGATTTCAGACGAAGGTTTGAGGCAAAGTTTCTTTCAAGGGCAGAGGAGAACTTAAATATGGAAAAATTCCTGGCACTAAAGCAAGGGAGCTCATCAGTAAAGGAATATGTCAATAAATTTAATCAGTTAGCAAGGTTTGGCTTGGAGTTGGTGAACACGCCAGAGAAGAAAGCTTTGAGGTTCGTTAGAGGCTTGAATGAACCGTTGCAAGGGTTGGCTATGACCCACATCCCTATGGGAGCCACCTTTGAAAAGCTAGTAGAAATGGCACTTATGCATGAGGATAAGGAAGTTGAAAAGAAAGGGGATCAGAAGAAACCCCAACAGCAAAATAAGAAGGGTGGTAAAAACAATAATGGCAAAGGGAAGAAGAAATGCTTCAATTGTGGGACGCCTGGCCATCTCAGCAAAGATTGTAGAAAGAAAAAGAAGACTGGTTGTTTTCATTGTGGAGACGCGGGACATTTAGTGAAGGACTGTCCAAAGAAGGGGCAGAGGGCAGGGTCTACCTCGGGAGGACAGGTGCAGGCTCTTATGGCACCAGGGCAGGCAAGGGGGCAAGTTCAGGCTATTGCGGCCCCACCGCTGCAAGAAAGAGGTAGAACAATTTTTGTTGAAAGCTTAGTTTTTCTGTTTGATCATCCTATCCGTACCTTATTCGATTCTGGCGCATCTCATTCGTTTATCTCTGCATCATTAGTTGAATCACTGCACTTGAACACCAGTTTAGTAGAGGATCCCTTGGTCGTTTCAAATCCAATTGGGGGTTCGGCTCATTTGACCATGATATGTTTGGATTTGAAAATCTCTATACTTAGCGTTGAATTTAGATGTGATGCTTATGTATTGGGCTTCACGGGCTATGGGCTAATTTTAGGAATGGATTGGTTGTCTAGAAATAGGGCCATTCTTGATTGTGAAAGGAGAGTAGTTAGGCTTGTGAGTCGCCTTGGTAATGCTCTCGACATCTTTTGTAATCCCATAAATTCCGTTATGCTAAGTTATCTTGAATCGCTTGACGCATCTGTAGAGAACCTGCGATCGGTAGAAGTGGTCCGGGAATATCCGGATGTGTTTGAGGAGGTGAAGGGCTTACCTCCAAAGCGGGAGATAGACTTTCAAATTTATCTTGTGGATAATGCTAAACCCGTATCTTTGCCAGTGCACCACATGGCTCCTCGTGAAAGGAGGGAACTCAATAAGCAAGTAAAGGAGTTGCTTGAGAAGGGGTTCATAAGACGTAGTATATCGGAGTGGGGTGCTCCAGTAGTTTTTGCCACAAAGGCGGATGGGTCTCTTAGACTTTGTATGGACTATAGAGAACTAAACAAGCTTACTAAAAAGAACCGACACCCACTGCCGAGGATTGACGATCTCTTTGATCAGTTAGTTGGCGCCTCAGTGTTTTCGCAGTTGGACTTAGCCACTGGCTTTCATCAACTGAGAGTGGCTGAGGATAGTATAGATAAGACTGCTTTTAGGACTCCTGACGGATTCTATGAATGGATAGTGATGCCCTTTGGTTTGACAAACGCCCCTGCATATTTTGTTGATTTGATGAGTAGGGTGTTTAGGGAATACCTTAACAAATTCGTGGTAGTCTTTGTGGATGACATCTTAGTCTTTTCTAAGAATAAAGAAGAGCACTCCCTACATCTTAGGGAAGTGTTGGAAACCCTTCGAGCGCATAACCTTAAGGCAAAATTTTCTAAGTGTCACTTCTGGAGGAAGGAAGTACGGTTCTTAGGGCACGTGGTTTCCAAAGAAGGGATAGCAGTGGATCCCGCAAAGGTGGTGGCCATCCAAGATTGGAAGGTCCCTAAAAATGCAACCGAAGTAAGAAGTTTCTTGGGGTTGGCTGGCTATTATAGGAAGTTTATCAAAGACTTCGCAAAAATATCAGCTCCATTAACACGGTTAACGAAGAAGAACCTGGTTTTTACGTGGGACAAAGATTGCGATGATGCGTTCCAACGTTTAAAGAGAGCCTTAACTTCAGCCCCAGTCTTAGTGCTGCCAGACGGGAATAAACCGTTTACCATCTATACTGATGCTTGTGAGACGGGACTTGGCGCGGTCCTCATGCAAGAGGGAAGAGTAATAGCCTATGGTGGAAGGCAGTTGAGGGTTCATGAAAAGAATTACCCCACGCATGACTTAGAGCTAGCCGCAATTGTTTTCGCGCTTAAGTCTTGGCGTCACTATCTTCTTGGTGAGAAATTCGAACTGTTCACTGACCACAAATCAATAAAATACTTATTCTCTCAGAAGGATTTGAATTTAAGGCAGCAACGGTGGATGGAATTCTTAGCCTCCTACGATTTTGAAATAGCATATACCCCGGGCAAGCGTAACGTGGTGGCAGACGCCTTAAGTAGGAAAAGGTTGTCCTTGAGTCCGTTGTTTGTTGAACGACAAAGCTTAGAATTCATCTCTATGTTTGACTTTAGACCCTCCGTTGACTTAGTACCCGGTCTGTTAGCATCCTTGGAGGTTAGACCTACACTTCTAGGATGGGTTGGTGAGGCACAGCGAGACGACCCACAGTTGGTTGAGATAGTAGAAAAGCTCAAAGGGGGGGGGGAGTCGTCAAGCCATCTTCGTAGGTATACCCTAGACGATAAGGGTTGGTTACGAAGGGATAATAGACTTTGTGTACCACAAGACGAAGACTTAAGGAAGGCCATTCTTGATGATGCTCATCGCTCAAAAATGACCATTCATCCCGGCGGGGATAAGATGTACAAAGATATGAAGCGGGTTTTCTTTTGGGCCGGTATGAAAAAGGATGTGGCCGAGTACGTCGCTAGATGCTTGGTGTGCCAACGAGTTAAAGCAGAACAAAAGAAACCCGGTGGGTTGCTTCACCCATTAGAAGTTCCACTATGGAAATGGGAAAGCATCTCAATGGATTTTGTGGATGGATTACCAAGATCAAGGAAGGGTAACACGGGGATTTGGGTTATAGTAGATAGACTTACTAAAAGCGCCCATTTTATTCCCGTGAAAAGTAAGAGGACTGCTCCGTGGTTGGCTTCTGTATACATTAAGGAGATAGTTCGTTTGCACGGTATTCCTTCTAGTATAGTAAGCGACCGTGACCCCATCTTTACTAGCGAATTTTGGAAGAGTTTACAAGAGGTGGCAGGGACTCAGCTATGTTTGAGCACCGCATATCATCCTCAGACAGACGGCCAGACCGAGAGGGTGAATCGCATTCTAGAGGATCTTTTAAGGCTTTGTATCCTAGACTTTGGGGGTACATGGGAAGAGCACCTTCCGTTAGTAGAATTCGCATATAATAATAGCTTTCAGTCTAGTATTGGCATGGCACCTTTCGAAGCTCTTTATGGAAGGCCTTGCCGTTCGCCTACATGTTGGTGGGAATCTACCGATAAAATCCTACTTGGGCCCGATATGGTTAGGGAAACCTCGGAGAAGATTGAGTTGATTCGAAGGAGGATGAAAGCAGCACAAGATAGGCAAAAATCGTATGCTGATAAGAGGAGGACAGATCTTGAGTTTGACATTGGGGACATGGTTTTTATCAAAGTATCTCCGTTACAGAATGTTGTTCGCTTTGGGTCCGTGGGGAAATTAGCACCAAGGTTTGTAGGGCCGTTTCCTATAAAAAAAAAACAGGATTGGGAAGATGGCATATAGGGTGGAGTTGCCTGAGAAACTTAGTGGAGTACACGACATATTCCATGTATCACATTTGAGGAAGTGTTTGCACAAGACCGCGGAGGTGGTAGGGCCGAGCTTGCTTAAAGAGGTGGAAATAGAGCGTGATGCAACAATTAGACGAGCTCCTACATGCATTCTTGGGTCGGAGATCAAAAAGTTGAGGAATCGAGAGGTCAGACTGGTTAAAGTGCAATGGGGAGATGATGAGAGCAACGCAACTTGGGAGACAGAAGAGAAGATGCATTCGTTGTACCCTTTTCTTTTTGAGGGTATGTCTTTTAATTTCTCCTTTATCGCTTAGCTTATCTTATCTTATCTTTAGTATGTCCTCTCATTAGTATCTTTGACCTTTAGTTAGGATAATCCTATGGTTGAAACATGTGTTCGAGACATGTTATGTATGATGGATGCAAAATGGATGCAAGTGTTTGCTAGTGGTTGCTCGTGGATGCATATATACACACACTTTAGGCACTAGATCGGCTCAGTCACTTCATATTGCATATTGCATATATATGGATGTATTTAGTATAATGGATGTATAATGGTTGTACCATCATATGGATGCTGCATTCGGTTGAATGGGTGTGCACGCATATAGAAGTAGTATGTAAGCAATTAGGATCTTTTGCATACATAATGGATTCATGACACTTACATAATTTGCATTAAGGAGGTCAACTGAATCAGTGGACAGCCTGATTTTGCATTAGATACGGACATATACACACACTGTGCATTTAAACATGAAAGCATTAGAAGTCTTTTAAGGAAAATGGATGTCTGTGTATGATGGATGAGTAGATGGACGTTTGGATGGTAGGATATACATTCTTCCAGACTTGAAGATTTCGGGGACGAAATCCTAAAAGGAGGGGAGAATGTAACACCCCGAATTTTCTATTAACACTAAAGTTGCTAAAATATTAATAAGTGTGTAAGAGAGGGGATGTATCTAATATGAATATAAAAATATTAATAAGTGTGTAAGAGAGGGGATGTATCTAATATGAATATAAAAATATTAATAAGTGTGTAAGAGAGGGGATGTATCTAATATGAATATAAAAATATTAATAAGTGTGTGAGAGAGGGGATGTATCTAATATGTATATAAAAACAATAATAAGTAAAGGGGGACGTATCTAATATGTACATTGTAGAAAATATATATATATATATTTATGACATGAATAGAAGTTTATTAATATGCTGAGTGTTTGCTGAGTCACTTCTGACTCATTGCTGAGTCAACAAGATAAACCCCATCTTGTCTGAACGGCTGCGGTTATTTCTAGGTTAAATCTAACGGCCTAAATGAATTCTAAAATCTATAAATAAGTGGGTAGACCCTAGACCTAAATCACTTGTAAAATTAGAGAAGCTACCGTCATGCTGCTGCCATGGAGTTCAGCATAGCCGTCACAAACTAAGAAGAGGAAGCCTAATCATCTACAACTAAATCTACACAAATCAAATCAAAAGATCTCTCTTTCTCTAATTCTTTTCTTTTGTTGGTGAGTATGATGATTCTCACAAGACTATTACAAACTAATTTGACTCAGTTATGAATGGATCACAAGAAAGTGATGTGATTTGTAATTGTAAATTCTATATATTGTGGATCTCTTATTATGTTATTATGTTGTCGTATGATGAAAATTATATATGCTATGTCATGCTATGTTGTAAATTCTCTTATGCTATGTCGTGCTATGTTGAGAATCATGTCAAGCTATGTTATACTACCATACTATGCCATGTTATAAATCATGCTATATTATGTTGAAAAATCATGCTGTTGGATCATGCTTAAAGTTATGTTTTTTTTTCTTAATTTAAATGGATCTTGTTTATGGGAATTTGCCTATTAGGTTAGGTGTACCCATAAACTTGAAACTATAATTAAATAAAACTTGATTATGGGAATTTGCCTATTGAGTTAGGTGTACCCATATAAAACCATGTTGTTAAAAAATTAGATGATGTTGATTCACACATGTTCATATGTAAGTTTATGAAAATTGATTGAGATTATATTAGGTGAATTTTGAACAAGTTGACACCTTTAGGTCCATGACATGTATAATCTATGCAAGTTGGACATATGCAAGTTTCACCCCTTATTATGATTCATTTGGTCACATATACATGTTGTTATTATGATAATCTCTTTTATGCTATGAGTTAGGCTATTCGAGTCTAACATATATTTTGCGAATAAACGTTCAAACGTGGGGTAGGGGTAATATTAGGAATTAATAAATTGGGTGCAATTTTGTAAGATGTTGCATACCCTGAATGAATGTCCATAATTGAGTCAATTATGTACATTGTTAAAAATTGGAAGTAATTAATAATTCAAGTAGGGAATTATTAAAATTGGGGGAAAGCGGATTATTATTAATAATCAATGCTTAGGACACGAGGTTGGACCCGTTTGTGATGTAAACCTGCCCGGACCCGCCCGGCAAATCCAGTAGTCACAAATGTCGGCCCAATGTGAGAGGTACTAGGCCCAAACTAAAGCATAACAGTTGTAAAGACACGAGGTTAGACTCTTTTATGGTGTAAGACTGCCCGGACCCGCCCGACAAATCCAGCTGCCATAAATGCCAGTCTAATGTGAGAGGTCTTTATGAGGTTATGGCCTTAATGAACTAAGAAATAGTTAACCAGATAATCATGTAAGGTAGGACATGGGGGTTAAGTAGGTGCCTTGGGTGGCATGAGGAATCTGGTGGTTGCCTTTAGAGGCATTTGAAATACGATTAGACTTAACCAAACACACATGTAAATGAACATGACTAAGTGGGTTAAGTGGGATGGACTAATGGGGACAAGCTTAGGTGGAATGCTTGTGGTAAATAGTGGGGGCCCATTTCAACCAGTATCCCAAAACGTATCTTTGTGGGCTCGACCCAAGTCGAGGACGGGACACGCATACTGGGTTTGACTATAAGAGGCCAAAACAGGGAGCGGTGGCAACGCAAGTCCAACGGGTTTCATATGCGTGTGTGGACCCGGGCTGGTAGGTAAGACGTTGTTGCATCGTGTAGGTATAAGCCGTGCATGTCCGTTGTATCAGGTTGCCACTTTAGGGAGTGATACACACCACTGTGGGTCCAGCACGGGTATCTACGAGTTAGGGAGCCGATCGAATAATGGGAAGTAGGGTACACCTAGTGGAGATAGGGGCAGGCGTCACCTATGTAGTCAGCTAGGGGTACGTAAAGCCATTGGGAAAGTTTCTAAGTGAAGCTAAGTAGGATGAATCTTTAGGGTGACTGGTGTGGTGCAGTATAGTGTTTATCCTTTAGTATTTAGGAGCGCCTATAACGTTGCCTTTAGCGATTGTCTATGTCCTTAATCTGCTCTTCATAGACATTTTCTTGTTTTCCAGCTTATGCCTTAGTCCAGTTATTTTGGTAATAGTATTGTAGAATTATCATATTCACCAGACTTTATGTCTGACCCCCTCTTTTCCATCCTTTTTCTCCCTTCAGGTCCGTAGGTTGGGCCATGTTCTAGTGGAGTCTAGTTGGATCGCTTATCTTCTGGAAAGCTTGGACTGCTGAAGTAAAGTCCAGCTTGTTATCTTTCTTTTTAATGGCTATTCATGTAATGGGATTATGTACTTGTTTTATCAAGATAGATATTGTACTTGACATTGAATGTGGTGTTATGATGTAATCAAACATGTTTTGACTTCTGCTACAATGAAATAAAGTTTTTGAATTTCCAAGTACTATTTTATATCTGTCTTGTTGTAATTTTACTGTTCTATATTCACTTAAAACCTCCATGGAAGTTAATGCATTCCCTTTGTGAGTGACATTAATGGACGTGGGGTGTTACAGTCCCCTTGCCTAATGCCTATCGAGCTGTTAATATACCCTTTAGGAGTGCCATTTATCAGAATAGAAAATGTAGGAGTGTTTATACAGAACCCAATGAGGTTAATTAGTTTAGCTGGTAGGCCCATAGCTCTGAGTATGTGTGTGATGAACTTATGATTTACTCTATCATAAGCCTTATGGAGGTCAATTTTCATGCATATTTTATCAGCACCTTTTTATTGAACTCTCGAACTAGTTCGTGCGCCATTAATGAATTCTCTGAAATGAATCTGCCTTTAATGAAAGCATTCTGGTATTGTGATATGAGGAAAGGTAGAACCTTATTCAGCCTGTTACATATAATTTTGCTGAGGATTTTGTAAATTACATTACAGCATGCAATTGGTCGATAGTCTTCGGTTCTTATGGGGTTTGTCACTTTTGGGATAAGGGTTAGGAATGTGTGATTTATTTCATGAATAAATTCACCAGTGTCCAATGCTCCTTGATATGCTGCTAATAGATGGCTTTTCAGGTTTTTCCAGTGCAATTTGAAGAAGGCTGCCCCCATGCCGTCAGGGCCGGGGCTGGAGTCGTCGTGGATGGAGAAGAGGGCCATCTTCAGTTCCCTTTTGCTGATGTCAGCTCCCAAGATCAGCCTCCCTTCAACAGTAATTTGTCTTCGGCATATGATGTCAGGTAATTCTTCATTGTATATGCCGTTGAACAGCTCAGAATAATACGCGATGGCTGAATCTTCAAGTTGTTTAATTGCTTTGCTCGAGTCTCCCTGTTCATTCAAACAATTAAACAAGTTATTGAAATGTTTCCTTTGAGACATTTTAGTATAGAAAAAATTATTGCATTCATCCCCCTTTGTAAGCCATTTTCCTTTTTGTTTAATTTCAAAAGCTTTTGAAGCCAGTGCATTCTTCAGTTGTCTTTGCATCGCATAAAAATCACTGTTTAATGCTTCATTTAGTGGGTCTGCATCCAACAACATGGGTGGAATCGAGCTAGTCTTGTAAGCTTTGAATGTTGTCTCCCTCTTTTAGCCTGACTTTGTTCCAGTGTTTGAGTCTGGACTTACATGTTTTGAGAATCATGACTAATTTAAACATGCAATTGCCTTCTGGAATGGGCATGGAATTGAGATTGAGGTTGTCATGGTACCCATGTATGAGATGCCAATGGTTTGCGTATTTGAAAGGTTTCCCTTTGGGGTTATAAGCAGTATCACTGAATCGTATAAGCAAAGGGGAGTGGTCGCTTGTTGATGAGGCTAAGACTGTTGCATTGAGGCCATTGATCTTGTTTAGCAAATTTGCATTAGCTAGTGTGCGGTCAAGTCTTGATGAGATCTTCTTAGCCTCACCACTTCTCCATATATACTGCAGCCTAGAATGGGGAATTTCAGATAATCCGCTGGATAACACACAATTACTGAATTCAACAACTTGGGAAAGCTTGAGCGTAAGTCCACCTTTCTTCTCTTTGGTGCTCAGCACAGCATTGAAATCACCAAGAACCAGCCATGGCGATTGGATAGTGCGAGCATTATCAGATATAGTTTTCCATAATTTTAGTCTTTCAGTAGCTAGATTACTTGCATATATAAATGAAATAACTAGGTCTAATCCACCATTATTTACTACACGTAATGTTACTTGTTGTTCATCACTGTTGATCATATAACATTTCCAGTAAGTATCTTCCCAAAAAACAAAAATACGACCTCTTTGTGTGGTATGAAGGTTATCACTATGGTCCCATTGCTCTCCCATATGAAACTTGAAGTATTCTAAATTTTCATTAGTAAACTTGTTTTCTAACACAGCTATGATAGAGGGCTTATACTTGTCCCTAAAGTTGTAGAGGTCTAATTGACGAGTGTCATTGTTTAGACCTCTAACGTTCCAGCATAGTATAGACATTATTTATTGGTCCTTTTGCTCCGTGTAACTGGAGCAGTGCTGACCAATGTATTTAACGCACCTGAAAATACCACCTTTTCCTTTGAACTATTCATTATATTTGGTATTTTCTGCTGTCAAATTTTCATTGCTAACTTCTTCTGGACATTCTTCCTCAAACTCATCAATTTGGATACCCAGCTTCTGAATATCCTCAAGAGTTGTCGGCTCCTCCTCCACCTCTGGATTGGGCTCCACACGTTGATCACCTGGATCTTAGCCATCCTCCTTTGCCTGAACAGAGGGGTTTGATCTGGATTTGTATGAGATGCTTCAGATGCTACAGAGTCCACCACATTGTTCTCTGGTTCAGTAGCGTTAGCTGCAGCGTTACCAACACTTGATTGTACAGTAGAAGTTGCTGGATTTTTGGAAGTGCTGCCTTCATCACTCTTTTCCTTTCTAACCCATGTTTTGTCTGGTAAGGTTGTGTTGCAGTATGTATCTATGTGCCCAAAGCACAAACAATTAGTGCACTTAAGTGGAATAGACTCGTACTCTACTGCTTGTTCATACGTATTGCCTTTCTTGTCTACTGCTTTGATGTTGTTTGGCAGTTCTGCATCAGCTGTGATTTCTATTAGCACTCTTGCATAGCTGATCTTTTTAACATTTTTTGTGTTTTCATCGATGTCCAGCGGTTTTCCAATAATCCTTGCAAGTTTACTAATGCACCTTATGTTCCATAGGGCTAGATTAAGGTTGGGAAGCTTTACCCATATCGGATAAGTAGATAACATTGCCTTTTCAAAATTGAAATCTGCAACCCATTTACGCATAAAGATGAGTTTACTGTCCATAAACCATGGTCCTCCTTTGTAGATTCGCTCAAAATCTTCCTTAAGTTGAAACTTTATCAAAAAGAAGCCATTTTCTCTTGGGTACATGTCCCATGCCCCTTTGGGACTCCAGACTCGCTTGATGTAGGCATTAAAGTAAACAAAATATGGGCGTTTACCTACCATGTAAACGTAGAGAGAGTTTTCCCAAAGTTTATTTGATTCAGCGAAATCTAGGTCATCTATCAGTTGGTATTTGATGTTCCCCATCTGCTGTGGTTCGAAGTATTGCATTTCTCCAAAGATTCTCAGTTTTGATTCAAACATGTCTTCCATTTGCTAGGGTTTTGAGGTTTGTGCGTGGCAGTTGGTCTTGGGTTCTGGTGTATGACGTCAGTGAAGGTCTGTTTGCCCTTCCGATGAACGTCTTGCCATCCACCTCCTCCTTCATCTTCTTGTTGGGTTAGGGTTTCACGGGGGGTGGTTGCACCCGCCATTTTTATTATTGCCATGGTTGTTTCATATATATATATATATATATATATATATATATATATATATATATATATATATATATCTTAAAGATTAAGTATGTTTTTTTCTTTTGTGTGTTTATATGTTTGTCTTTAACTGCAGTATAATTGTTTCTTTTCGTTTTCCCAATTTCTTATTTACCATTATTTCAATACATAGACATACACACGTGCATATGAGCATGCACAGTGAACACACATACAAAATGCACACACACATACATTAATGAAATGAACATATTTTGATAAACTTATAAGTTTTTCTAAGCATGTCATGCCTATGTTTTCTTATATCCTCCCATGTATAACGTTTTCTATTAGTTAAGAGGAAAGGGAGCTTAATAACATTTTCTTTGTCATATGGAAAGTAGCATATATTTTCAAAACATTTTCAATTTTGACATTGAAGTCATTGTTCTTAATTAGTTAATTTGTTACTTATCTAACTTATGATATCTTTTATTATCTATGCTGCAATTATATCTTTCAACAAATTTATGTACATTGATTTTTTTTATTATCCTAGATAATATAACTACAATTTATTTTTAAGTTAGGATTTGTATTTTTCTCTTTCAACGTGGCTCACTATAGGCTAATTAATTTAACATCATCTTTATTTCAACTAACATCGACATCTCAATATGCAGAATCTAATTCTGATCGTAAACTTTTGGATGGCATGAAATTGCTTCAAAATATTACAATTGTAGGTAGTAAATATCTATGAATATTTTACTTTTAGGGTCCTTGATGGGTTCTCATCCACGATTCCTTTTGGTTTGCTTTATATGATTTTGTTTTAATGTGTTCATATTTTGAGTTGTTAAACTCTTTCTCTTTTGCTTTATGTGGTTAGCTTTTTGTGTTTTGGAATAAATTTGGTAGCTTTCCTTTTGTTTTAATGTTATGTGTTTTCATAATTTAAGGCAATCTCACCAATTTGGCATGCCACCAATCTTTTTAACGTGCAATTTCTTCCACGCTCTTGCTTGAGCATTTGAAAATCAATTCAAACTAATTACTGGCTATATAAAACATAGATTATTGTTATCGAAAACTAAACAATTATGAATTATATTTTTTGTTAAAATTATTCAACGACTAAACCAAAAAAATAAACTTGATGTTATCATTTTTGTTATTTTCATTGATCCCTTACATATAAACTGTAGTACTAAAAATAATTTCATCATTTGATGAAATTAATAAAAAGGATTGGTAATCTATACAATAAATTTATGGGTATTTTTAATTATACATGTGGGTTATCCAAGTATCATCATATAATTGAAAATATATGTCATATATTTTATATTGAATTTTCTCTGTTTTTGTATGCCATATAATTTGTTATTGATAATTAATAATCCCCACCTCACATATTTATTTTATTGCTAGGATTGTTTTCTACCTTACGTGTTCTGTTCCATATGAATTTTAATTAAGTATTTCAATCCATGTAGATTTCATGCATTCGTTACCAGCTTCATTATTGTCCTTCCCAATTGTACTAACTTCATTACTACTAAAGTCATTGATTAGTAAAACTTATTTTAGGTGGGCTTAGGTTCATTATTTATTCAAGTTGGGAGCCGATCCACCATTAAAGCTAATAATCAGGAAACTCAAAACATTTCATTCCCATTTTATTGTTCTTTTTTTTCATGGTCATGAAATTAGATATATAAACTGAGGTGGTTTTTGTGCTTGGGAAATCTAACTAACAATATACTGCATTTTTAGCTGATCCTTTTCTCGGTAGAGTTTGTTATCCTCCGTCTTTATTTCAACATCAGTCGGTCTCTAAACCTATGTATATACTATAAGCAATTAAGCATAACAGGTTTGGCAATTTCTTATATAATCATTATAATTTATCTTTTAGACCAGTATACTTTCTGGTTTTAGTAGCATGCACAGACTTCTTCTCATTAATCCAATTAGTCATTCCATGTAAGTGATGTATTGAAAGCTAAGTCATATGTCGTTGACTATGTATTACTGAAAATAGGCATGAATATATATCGTTCTACTCAACACCTCCAACATTTGCATCTAAATAATGGCTAATGATGGCTTAGTCTTCCATTGTTCTTCATTTCAATTTTTCAGGAAGCCACTGAAGGAGATAGTTTTATACAGGAGCACTGAGCATTTGCCAAACACCCAAAAGGATGAATATTTTGTGCTGAGTTGTTAAAAAGTAATTTTATTCTCTTTTCTGATTCACTACTGTCTATGAACATCAATGTTTTAGTTTTGTACCCATTAGGTTAAATATATTTTAGAAAATTTCCTACTTTTTCGTATATTCTTTTGTTTTTTAAGATTGGCGAACTAATTGTTTTTCGCTGAAAGAGTTTAAATGGTTTTATTTGGTTTCAATGGTGTGGTTTGTTATATTTACTTTCTCCGTGGCTTAATGAAAATGTTACCTAAATACTTTCGAAAGCATTAGTTATATATGGTCTTTTGTCTTTGCATCTCCTTTGTTTCAAATATACTTAAAGTATAGAGTAAATGAATATGATAATTTTGCCGCAGCAAAATTTAATTTTAATAAGCTGACTCTTATCAGCCTAAGTGTACTATTCATAAAATGTTGTTTGGTTTTAATCAATCGTATTCGTGCTGCACCCTCTTTTTTGTGAACCACGTGTCCACATATACATATACATATACATACATACATACATACATATATATATATATATATGTATATATGTATGTATGTATAAAGATTCAAAGATTGATCCCACTATACACTCGACCATAGTTTGATATATATAAATTGGATTATTCTCATCTTGCAATGTCTTATTTTTATCCTACAATTTATTCTTTGCTTTTTTAATGGGTAGTGTTATTTTCAAGTAAGCTGGGTTTTAAAAATATATTTTTCAACTTCGTAGAATGGTTTTTCCAAGGTTATAAATTCAAGGGACAAAACATTAGGTTAAAATAGTTTATTATTTGCTTAATATAATTATAATCATTTGCAGTTCGGACGCCCTTGCATATAAGCCAACAAAGACCCGTGATCAGTACTTAAGAAAGGATTTGTTTGGAATGACCACGTTTACAGTTCATCCTTCTTTTGGCTTCTTCTCCTATTTTAGACATAAAACCAACTAGCTAGGTAACAACATTCAAATGAAATAGTTTCGTGCAAATGAATGTTCTATGGAGGAACTTAAATCCATTCGTCTATTATTATGTCAGTAGGAGTGCTATTGACTTAGTAAGTAGTGTTTATTAATTTTAATATTTATGTTTGCTATATATTGTAATAATGTTTCCGATTCCTTTATGTTAATTCAAACACATTGATAAATTTTCAAAAATAATTTAATTTTCCAACAGTAAAAAATATATTTTGATCATACCCGTGTGCGGCACTATTCACATATTCGTAAATAATCATATTCACATATTCTTTATGAATATTATTATATGATATTCACATTAAAATCATAATATTATATGTTTATTTTATCCTTTCATAATATTACGATTATCCTTCCAAAAAATAAAACATAAAATTTGGCACAACAATCTTCAAATATTCCATCATTTAGGGTGGGTAAATAATTTTTAAAATCGGAAAAAGTACAATCTAAAATTTTATGTTTCATGTTTACATATTTCAAAAAATGCTCAATTATAAAATTATGCAAACGCCGTGTGCGTAGCACGGGTTCGCACTTGTATGTTAAAAAATTCAATTAGAAAACTTAATTTTCTATTTTTCTTAATGTGTAAGTGTCAATTTTCAGTCCATTTATTTTATCAAATACAATCGGAAATAGCGAAATATAACGGTGCTTAAAGCGTAAAAGCTAAATTAGAGGCTATTACGGAACAGCGTAGCGATAGTAATCCGCTATAGGATATAGCGGGGTAATAGCGGGGCATTCATTGCATAGACACAAACACAGTTTCTAAAATATAGGTAGATTCTACGCTAGTCATATTTTTGAAGCGATAATATTAGACAAATTTAATCATGATAAAAATATTTGAATATGGATTTTCTACATATAAATTAGTATTTTGGATATAAGATTTCATTTAGTTGAAGTCACTTTTTTTCTTAAGTGGACTTTAATTAATAATCAATTTGTGTTTTAAAAAATCCAATTAATTGATTGGTTCACTTCGTAATAATATTGTGAAACTTCTATATACAAAATTTTAAAGTAATAAAACAATTTAATTTAAATTTAATTAGATAATGGTTTTTATAAATTGAGTTTAAAATCAATCCAAGTTTTGTGTTAGCCTTTAAACCAAAGCCCATATCCTAATGCTTATCTGCTCCATGCTTTTGCTCTAGTATAGCCGATATCACTAAATCGTGAAATAAACACAAAATCACATTCTTAAAAAAAAAAAGCATGAATGCAAGCACCTAAGGAGAGTTTTCCACTTGGCATGACCATCATCGATCGCCAAAATGAGGGAGGAGATGTGCACGTAGATGTAATCTTAGGCCTATAATGGTGTGCGATCTAAATGGTACACAGATTGAAAGCTGGACTTAGTGAGTCATGATCTAGGCGACAGAGGCTAAGACCGTGGCGAACTCAGGATAATCACGGTTGGAACTTGGTGGTTTGAAGCGACGCGAATTTCGACACCCTTTGAGTCGACCAAATACAACACAAGTCCAACCCAAAGTGCACCAGATGCCAAAGAAAAAAATTAGAGGGTAAGAAGAGATATAAAAGAAAAGAAGGTCACAATATCACAAAATCAGAGCAGACACAAATCTCACAGCGGAACGAATAAAATATATTATATAACATAACCTTCGAAATACAAATCTGTAACTGTATAAACATACCATCATAAAAGTATAGCACATACAACACAGTGAAAATAAACAGTAGCTATCTAATGCTGAAACCTTCTACTCCAAGCTCCTCCAAGTATACTTGTAAAATTCCGACTATTTGATCGTCCGTACAAATTTGGGTACCCAAGAGTTTAGGGTAAACAAAACAAAATAAACTCTATGTCAGTCATGGGACTGGTGTGAGTAAACTCCAATCACTTTGTTTAACTTTTAAAAATCCTTTCAAAAGAAAATATAATCGTAAGTCCGATCCACACATAAACACGAATGGTTTTTACCTTACGATAACCCAAAATACACTTTGTATCAACACTGTTATGATATTATAATGTTGTCTAATCAAATCAATAGCAATCTAGCGGAACGCTTGCATCTGACGCTCAACATACATAGTATACAACAAAAAATTACGTGCTCTTATTGGGTAATGAATTTCCAACTATGACAAGGTATTGAACCACCTTCCGTTAGTGTATCTTTATATAGGAATACACTGGGTTCAACAAGAACATCTTGCAACCTGACCACACATGGCTGACCCCTCATTATACTTGAGAGTACCGAATGTATTATCACCAATGGTTGGGATCAACAACCATTACCGAAGTATACAGCTGTGAAAAAATAAAGAAGAAAATGGATTTTTCTCTAGATCAGGTGATAATACACCATAATGGGAGCGACCCACATGATTATGTTGCCAACCCGATTTTTGTCATTTCTCGGTGTGTGAGGCCTGAGGCTACGTCTTACCTTTATAACGCTATAGAATCATTCACTTTGAATGCCACATCGTCAGATCCATCAAATCACCAATTGACGTCCTAAAAAATACACGGTGTTAAGCTAAAAGAAGTTTCCTTCTCCGCCACTAACAATGGTATGTTTGAAGAAATCAATGTACGTGACCATCTCGAAATACTTTGTTAGACATTCGTTCGTACAACTTGGCTCGGGACTAAACAAACCGAAGGAACCATCCTATCAATCCATCTTACGCAATGTCTACATAGGATTAACAGAACAACCCTTACACTTTACTACGCCTTCAATTATCTATTACATAATTTGATTCGCAATGCTTATGCCCACATAGAGTGGTTTTCAGATAATAAACATAATCCCAGTCTCTTCGTATTGATAACGTAAATATAAAATGGGCCAAAACTTTGATAGTCGGTAATTTAACTATCAAGGAAAACATCCATACAACCGACGATCCAATTTCCAAATGGAATTTCTATTGATCAAGTATCAAGAAACACTGAGCCCTTTAAATTAATTTCTTATTAATTTATCATTCCCCAATTTCTCTTTTGTATCTTTACTCAGAGATCCTCAAACTCGTTTGGCCTCTTATGATTTTTGGAAAACATTTCTGTATATTATAAACTATTTATTTTCTATATTCCACAAAATATTTCTTATTGTTTCGGAAAACATTTCCATATATTCACAAATCCTTATTTTTTATATTTAGAAAATATACGTTGTTAACATCGGAAAACATTTTCGTACATTCACATTTCTTATTTTCTAATCAACCACAATATTCCATTTTCTATGCTTAGAAAACATCTCTGATTATATTTGGAAAATGTTTCCAAAATCATTTACTTGGATTTAAACGAATGTTGCATAAAACATCGTTACGGCAACTGAACCCATTAATCACTTGTTAACTAACAGTATCTCTAACCAATCTTCGCCAACGAACCATAACCATTTCTTAGTCAAAAATGAAATCAATCAAGTTGGGGTATAATTACCTCTCAGACCTTAATTGAACAACATCCTTAAGTTCGAAAGGACAAAGTTCACAACTTCGAATACAACAAATCATCACTCACGCAACTCTCAGATTCAGTTTAAAAATCCATTTCTTTTACGGAATTCATTAATTATAACAATAGCTTTAAAATCCATGCTCTAAGATATTAACTTTAAAATATAACTTTTATTCATTTCTTTGAATAAGTAAGTAATTAAATCTTTGTTTAAAAAGAAAGTAAATAGTACTTTCCTGAATTCGACAGAATCGGATTTCAATATATAAATCTCTTTCAAATAATTTCTATTCGATCAATGTTCGAAACTTCAGAATAAATTTACGGTTTCTGGTCAACTCCATTACCATTTTCATTCTAAATTCATCTTTGAATTTATCACTTCCGAACCCTTACCAGATTCCTTTATAACTATTCCAATCTGCAAAACGTTTGCTTTTAAACCATTATCCACTTTAAATGTGGATATTATTCCTTTCTAGAAATCTGGACTCGTTTTATCAAATCAATCTTGGTTTCAATTGTAAATACTATTACAGGTTCAAATTCCATTTATCGAGTCATTTTATAACTTCCCATTCACATTCCAATTCATTATCAAATCTCGTTTATATATCAACCTTCTAGCTGATTTTATCTAACAAGTTTATAATTCTATATTGATTTCGCATTCGATTTTAAAATATCAGTTTGAAACCGAATATTGATTATCTTGTCATGTTCCGAATTATATAATATATAATTTTCGAAAATAAATTATTTTTATAACATTCGACATGGACAAATTCCAATTATAAATCCTTACAGATTATTTCAATTCTATTCACATTCCGAACGTCGGAATTAATTTCATAGTTACCTTTTTAAATCGATTCTCAATTACCTTTTACATTCATAAATTATACAACGATAATTATTCCACTTGATTTGTAAATACTGTTTATAAATTAAACTACTTGCTTTTGTTATTTTAATCAAAACCTTTGAGACTCCTCGTCCTTTCCCTCGAATGGCGGTCAACTCCTCGTCCTTTCCCTCTACCAAACATAACATCGCCACATTGGTGTCCCTCCCCTTCTCAGATCCACCGCCGACCCTTATTTCTGCTTCCCTAGACCCTCCTCCCTTCTTCTCCATGACGTTACGAAACCCTAGATCCCCATGGCATTGTCCATAGCAAGAAATGGACTGACCTCATTGCAACGAAACCATGAAATGCAGGCACATTTATGCCACCGACATTCAAGCAGCATTACTTTGGAAGGAGCCTCGTGCCCACTGAAAAAATTCTAAATGCTGGAATTGAAGTATGGCATGAACACTTGGTTGGGTTCTTTTTGCATGAAGCTCTTTCTTACACAACGGTCATCACACAATTGAAAAAGCACTGGAAACCCAAAGGTTAATTTAAGGTAAAATTGAATGGCACTATTTTCTTTTTCCACTTCGCTCTGCTTGAGGACTGTGTTAAAATCATTGAATCTGATCCTGTTATAATTTGCAACAAAGTGTTTATAATTAAACATTGGGATACTAGAATATGTAATTCTAGTGCTAAGATTAGGAAAGTGCCTGTTTGGATCAAATTACTCAATATACCCCTATGGTTGGTCTAAGACTTGCATTAACTGGTTAGCGACTAGGATTAGAAGGTTTTTATGTATGGATGCGAATACTAAAAGAATTGATAGGCTTGAATTTGCCAAATGTATGGTTGAAGTAATACTAGATCAAGAACTCCCTGATAAATTCCCTCTCCAACTGCCTGATGGTTCTGACCAATTTGTTCGAGTCATGTATCTTTGGAAACCACCTATATGCACAACTTGTAAGGTCTTTGGCCACAATTTAGAAGCCTGTGAAAAAGCTGCATCGACAGTGTAAAATAGATGTGTATTTTAGTCTAAGGTTTTTGAAAAATCAGTGAGTAATATAGAGGATCAACCAGATAAAGTATGTAAAACTAAAGGCCACGATAGAAAGTAAGGAAAGTTCTCTTTCTTTAAGAGGAAGCAAGCTTGGAAAAGGGTGTAGAACATGAAACAAAAAGAAAAACAAAATAGGAAAGAGGAGAATGAGTTAGAAAGTCAGAAAGCTAATGTAGTTCTTGATTTACAAGGTGATGAGGCAAGTGACTATGACGAAATCCTGAACATCCCATTTCTTTTTTTTTTCAGTGATGCAAGGACAAGACTAGTGTGTGTTCATTCTGGAATTGCATTGCGAAATCACTCTGCTATGCTTGTCTCAAGCAGTAAGAAGTTAGTGAGCGAAGCAGTTGATTTTGAGTTAGAGGAGGGTGAGTGGTTAGAAGAAACAATAAACCAGACTGTAGAGGAGGGTGATTTAAATATGCATGCTGAGCATGATGAAATACAACAGATTGGCAAAGAAGATAGGATAAATAAACCTTTATCTCTGGGTGAAGTAGATGGACTTGCAAAGATGAAGGACTTATTTGGTGAAGCAAATAACTATGGGAAAGTATTGTGTGAGGAAATGATTAATAGAAGTGATAATGCTAATCTAGCCAAGTTAGATGAATGTGTTAAAGTTAGTGAGAGTGGGTCATTTGAATCAATTGCTGCTGAGACTATGGACCATGGAATTGAGCATTTAGTGGTTGACTTGGCTGGTTGCCAATCAATAGATGATGAAATAATGCACAAAGACACGATTTTAAATGAAATGGTATTATATGAACCACTTGATGCCTTACTAATTTAAATTTTCAACCAGAATGTATGTCAAAATAATAACCAAGATAAGAATACACAACGTATAGGGCATGTTGGAAAGCAGAATTATGATGTTTCGAATAAAACAAGGAACTACCAGATGATGTGATGTTCCTTACAGGAAAACTCAAAGCTGTTTTAGCATGTGATGACAATAGTGAACAAAAGCGTGCATTAATACAAATGAAGCTGAATGAATGCGCAACTCTACATGCCATCTTGGGCAAAGAGTGAATATAGTAGTGACATGATAACTATCTCAATTTTGCAGAAAAAGCACATTCAAGGGTACAAGACACAATCACCTCCTCATTCAACACAAGTAGATGCCAGAAGTAAAACACCACAGTCTGCAGTGTCCCCATATGCTCACATTGCACCTCCTTCGAGTCACAAAGCTAGGCCACCTGACATTCAGATTGACCATGTAGCTTCTAACACTGGTGAGAAAGCTTTTCCTAAAACTTCTATCACCCGTAGTATGAAGAAAGAAATGTTGAAAAATCTGCACGACAATGGTTAGATGAACGCAAAAGCAACTAAGTTATTGTAATGTTTTCCGTTACAAGTTAGTATGTAACTGGTATCATGTAATGCTTTGTTATATGAGGCAGTGAATGGAACAAGTTTAGCTTTATCTTCCCTGCACGGAAGCACGTAGTTGGTATATGCTCAGTATATCACCTATTGCATCATGTATTATATTTTATTTTTAATAAAAGAGTGTTATGGAGCACTATAAAAACCGGTCGGCTTTGCCAAAAAAAATTAATATTTCCTAGCCTGTTCGAAATTCAATTTCTATTTTAAAAATAGTTTTCTCCTTTTAAAAAAACCAAATTCTTTTTTCGTTTCATTTGAATATATTTTACAGTATTTAAATACTAACTATTTTAGGGCAATGTTGTTCAAGCATCCAAACATAACAAATCTATCACAGAACATCTAACACTCATATGTCACAATATACAAAAACAAACAGTAACAAATTTTGAGGAATCCAGTTGGATCCCTCCTACCTGTTTTTCCTGCATCCATAGATGTTAGACAACATAAATAATACCAATCCCGCTTCGAGGCGGGATATCACAGTATAGAAGGTCATCCGTTAAAACCCCGCAATATCCTCGCTATAGCTCATAGCGTTTTTCGGCCACTACGGTATTTCAATTTAGCGCTGATGAACAGTAATCCGCTTTTAGCCCCGTTATTTCCTGCTGCATCTGCTAAATCAAGTCTTTTTAGCACCCGCATTAGCAATATTAATATATTGAGCTTGATTTGACTAGTTCTCTTTTTTAAAAAATTGAATAAAGTTAATGTAAAGAGTTAATTTTAAGACATATGTGTTCAATATATTATGAAACTATATTATAATCATTAAATCTAGCATGTGTAACCATGATATTCTTTGATTTTTTTATATAAGATTAATTAATGTTAGTTTCTTCCACATATATAATGTAAGAACAATAATTAATTAATTATATATATATATATATATATATATATATATATATATATATATATATATATATATATATAATGAACCTTTTTGTACCTCCGCTATATCCCCTCTATTTCCCCGCTTTATCCATGCTACGCCTTTTTGAACCACTACCACTACTGAATCGCTAAGCGCTTTAACTGCCCAATGGAGGGGGGAGCATAGGGTCTCATCCGCTAAAATGTGTGGGAATATCCAACTACCAATCCTAAATATAACTAATATATATAATAGCAACAATTGATAATAATATATCAATTCGTCCAAACAATCTTCACACATCATTCAATCATCATATATCAACATTAAATTACGTTTATAATATTATAAAGCTGGGCAGAGTTAACGAGTTTACTTCCTTTGGTTATTAATCATTGAATAACAATTAATTGCCAACAAATTCCAATCAGGTGTTTTATTTTGCAAAAAAATCTCATGATCTCTGAATTGCTCCAAACCGATTTAATTGTGTAGCCTGCGCCCATACGATCCTAATGGATCTTGTTTTGTTAGATTTTGATCATGTATGAAGAAATTATTAATTTTATTATTTCGTAAACAATTTACGGTCATTAACAATATATATATATATATATATATTAATATAAAATTAGCACCTTAATTACCATGTTAACTACATCCTCAACCCACGTCTTCTTCTTTCAGGTATTCAATGCGCTTCCCTTCTTCTCAGTGGCCATTGCCAGACTTTTCTCCTACCGTTCTCCCTCCAAAAACCACCATTCAGGCAACCGTCGCCTTCATTGTTCGTTCCTTCATGAATACTCCTCCTCGATCACCAAAATATACAACTTCACACCACCAATAGAATGCGTCGACAACAGGTCTTCACGAATACAAATACGATCCTTATTTCAACAATCCATGCCTCAAATCCCTTAAAAATCGAGCCCTATAATACATTGCATAAGTTGGCACAACAGAGAATTCTATCGCACCCTATAAAACTAGTACCAACTTGAAGCTCTTCACTCAAGGATTCCATATGTATGAGTTATGGAATTTATAATCATTTATCTGATTTGATTTTGATTTTCAAACATCAAGTTTAGTATAAGAGAGTGGCGGCTTGAAACAAGTTTGACCAGAGAAAATGAAAATAAGGGTTTAGGGTTAGGTAGCGGTATATATAGAAGTAGGATAACTTATAGGTAAAGCTTCAGCATTATTTTATTATTTTTTATTGTATCACTATTTTCATTCATCGCTTAAAAATTCATATGATCACATATGATATCCAATTTCGATGAAAATGAAGATACAACTATAACTTGACATTACGGACCCAATAAAACTTGTTTCGTCGAAATTCGAGTCCGTTGGCACACACAACGTTATTTTAAATTCAAGTTATTGATCGATTCACATTTTAGTTTTGAGTGGTCACAAAACAACTCTGATTGGCTCTAAATTTGAAATATAGCAATAATTAATCGTTACGGATTTAATATAATTCGTTTTGTCGTAAACTGAGGCCGTTTGCAAAAAATTGATATTTTTAAGGCTTAAATAAAACCAATAAAATATTAATAAATTCAAAATAATTTAATTTAATAATAAATTAATATTTTTGCATCTATCCAAATAGAATATCATATAACTCCAAAATAAACAAGTGTGGATTTTAAACTCAACATTATAAAATTTCATCATTAAATCGATATTCAATTTATATAAGATCCTTTTATTTTTTTTAAATAAACCGTTATGATTTATAAACGGTTCGACAACGACTTTCTGGAAATCTGTTTTAGACTTAACAAAAAATCTTCAATACGAAATCTCAAATTTTCTCTTCCATTAGAAAAATATAGTTCAATAGATTTGAACGTTTCTTGTTTCTAAGAAATCCGACTTATAATGAATCCTATACATTCATTTAAGGTTCAAAACGTAAAACTATGAACTACTGCGACATTACGAGCTCGTTTTTAATATATTATTAATTATACATTCAAACGTCGTTTTTGAATACATTTGTTATTAATTCGAATCTACACTCAATTAAATTTTTTATATTACCCAATTCAAAAAATATTGCAAATTCAGTTCATTCCGACTATTTCGGAATCAAATTTATTATTCCACCATTTATATTAATTAAATATTCAGAATTATTGAATTAAAGTTATCGAAATCGCCAAATCGATATATAAATAGTTAAATAAATTAATTATTCAATCATTAAAAATCCGGGATGTTACATTCATTCCCCCTTAAAAGAATTTCGTCCTTGAAATTTCTAAGCAGTATAGATGGTAAAACTCTCCTAACTCCTCACAACCCACTTGCTTGAGATCTTGCACTTAATATTTCCACACTCAGTTCTTACCCAGACTCTTTTATCCTCATATCGATATACGACCTTTCCTTATACTTTTCAAATGATCTGTTCGGAATTTTTGGATGATCCATCATCACATTCTCATCTTCAATCCATATGCTCTCTTGGATATTCCCACATTTATTCAAATTGATTTAAATCAATTTATCAACTTCATTATTTACTCTAAATTTCCAATTCTGGTTTTCTAATCTCCTATACGATCGACAAGTCGATTTCTAATTATCAAAATTTCTTAGAAATTTTCTTACTCTTTAAATTTGCAGAAAATTTCGCTAGCATCTCCTTTGTATGGAACAATAGGTACAACTACAACTCGCCTATGTAGGCCATTACATTCAAAAAGAAAATCAAAAAGCCAAACGACTTGCACAATAGGCTCATAAAAATCTCATACTGAATTAAGTACTTACCTTTAGTCGTGCATACCATTTTTTTTCCTCATTCACTTCATTCCATACCTGTCTAACACACATCACACACACACAGACACACACACACACACACACACACATATATACATATATTTCCAATTTTCATTGATTTAAAATCAATTCAATCTATAGTTTTTAATTTACTAATCTGCTTCCTGATTAGTTCACTTCCATTCTATAATTCAAACTTGATTCCTATTTATTCTGCCTGAGTTCAAATTTTATTCAGTAAATAACAACATCCAATATATACTCAAATTGCTTATGTATAAGTTGAATTCATTTTAACAATTCGAATTTCAAACATTTCTCTTTTCCACCATATTCAATTTCATTCGGGATTATTTCTAATTCATTCCAATTTCGTTTAACTTAACTTAAGTTAAATTTCAATCCATTTGATTTACCTTTACCATTTCAATCTATTTAACTTCATAAGTTAAATTTAAATTTTAGAATTCAAATTCCTGAGTTTTATATCAAATCAGTTTGAAATCCAATATATTTATAAATGTACATAACCAAAGCAATTCAAAACCTTTGAATTCTCAAAGCAACTTGTTTTATTTTTGTTAGATCAAAAAGTGGTTCTAAAACCCAAATTGTCTTGATTCGCGGAGAATTAAAGCTAAAATGCAACAAATACACCAAATTTATAGTGGTTCGGCGTTAAAGAGCCTACGACCACTTTATATGATTTTGATTATATGTTTGAATGCAAGTACAATCACAATTCTCTCTCAATCTTACTCTTACAATAATGATCCACTCAATAAATTGGAGATAATTCTAATCAAGAACAGTAGAAGTATGATAATGGTGGAATCAGAGCTCTTAATTGCCAAAAAGATCCTGAAAAATGCTAAGTGTTGGGCTATTTATAGGCAACTTCTGCAGGCGGTTCGTGAAGACACGTGGCATCCATTCCGATGACCTCGGAGCCATTCGTGAGCGAGTGGAGAATTAGTCAATATGGCCTTTATGCACATGTGTCACCAAATCCTTGAAATTCGGTTCGTGGGCAGGTGGAGATTGACTAAGCCGTGGCCATGTTTCCCTAGGTGCAGAACCGGCTCATGACCTATATATGCTATTCGGGTCGTGGGGTTGTTCACTAATCGTAGGTAATGGGGAAGACCGCGAGTCGAGGGGGGAGCTAAACCACGAGCTGGGGTCAGCTAGGTGAGTCACGATCCGGATTCCACCATCACACGCCAGGATATATTCTCTTGAACGTGTGCATGCAAGTATCCTCGTCCATCTGAATACGAGTGTTTATATTCTTGGTGGCTTAACCAAATACTAGCCAATATTTTTCCCTCTCGAAGTACATTTTATCAAAGATGAAACGTGCTTCGAAATGATCAAATTGTCTTTCCTTGAAATGGTGAGCACCAACAGACAGACATGTTTATATCGTCATGTCACTTCATGAAACCGCATCTTTTGAGATTTTTATACAAGTATAAATTCATATCGAGTTTCCAATTATTTTTGCTATAATTGTTGACTTCAAATTCTATTTTGGATTGCAGACGGTGAGTAACCTTTCAAGCGAACATTCTAAGTCTTTTGAATTCAAGTCGAGAGATGCTCTTCAGATTTTTTTTTTGTTGCAAATTTTGATCTCAATCTGGTTCCTTATTACTTCATTATGGGATGTCCCCGTTGGATCAAGTCACGACCTTAATTTGAGATTCACGAAGCCAAAGTTTGAATGAGCTAACACACACAGGCCAAGCACCAAAGGCCTAACGGCTCGATCGTGTGGGGATGGGCCGAGTCCAGGCATATGAATGGTTCGTAGTCCTCTATATAAATTATCTCCATCTCTTCTCTCCTTCACTTTTTCACTACGGTAAAATATTAGCTCCCAAAATCTGGAAACCCTAATCTCACCTCCTAAGCAAATCGCGAGCTCCCCAAATTCATAGGTATTAGAAAATCAATCGATATATACTTCGGATTACGCCTCTAATTTACTTAATTTAAATATCGCAACTCTCGAATCTCGTCGTTCCCCTTTAATAGTCTCGATACTGAAGCTTCTGGGGCCATCACCGACGTCGATGGTCCTGGTCTAGCTCAGGCGACGTTCACCATGAGCGTGCATGAGGAAGAGATTGAAGGAGAATTCGTGTTGGGGTCAGTACCAACAATATATTTGTAGACGTCGAGGATTCGAAGAAGAAGCGCGTCATTTGAAAAGAGAGAGAGAAAATTAGAAGGTGGGAGAGCTTGAACGAGCTGGGTTTGTGATGAGGTACAAGACCCTTGATCGGATCGTGGAGATATTGGAAAAAGGTAACCAATTGGTTTGTGGTCATGAAAGAGCAAGGCAGTAGTTCATGAGGTGGAGTGACCGGTCGGGTCATGGAAGTGGTGAAATGGAGATAGGGATCAGATTGTGGTGTTATCCCACGAGTCAGCTAAGCGCGAACCGACATGCACAAATGCCTTTACTTTTATATCGCAAACCCGTTTACACCACGAGCCGTAGCCTCTTCACAAGTTCAAGCGGGTGAGCCGACGAATAACGCGAGCAGGACCCTAGTTCACGAACGGACTCTAGGCTGCAGCCTTATTGAGTCCTCCTAACATTTTGAGATTGCGGACCGGACACTAACGACATGAAATCCCTCCTAAATCCGAGCCAATCCTCGTTATATGACTACACTCGACCAAGCATTGTCAATTAACCGGACGCGTCAACTTATACTCCAACTAAAAATCAACCATAACCTAAACAAATCAATGGACAATTAGGTTAGAGCCTCCGAGATGAACTTTCCAGACGGGACGGCTTTGTAACTTAACGACATATAGCGACCAATTCCATGCTTGTTTGCTTTACTTTGTGTTTTTCCTTTTCAGCAATGCACACACTGGCACACTTAACACTTGCACACACAGGGTTCATGGGTAATTAGACTCTAATCTTTAATGTTTGTTCATCGACACAACAGATATGTTAGATAGACGTTCGACAAGGTTAGCTTAGAAAAGAGCAGCACCAAAACCGTCAAGCTATTACAATCCTGACGTACTTCCATCGGAACCAGATTGGAATAATTCTGGATCTGATTATGAGATGGATATTGATACTAAATCATCATCCCCCCAAAGTGCGTCGCTCGAGGAAGAAGAAGAAGAAGACGGAATTGGAGATACCCGCGCTCCTGATGAACTTGAGGGTGTCAAAGAGTTAGACGATCCGAGAGATTCCATAGCTTCCACTTTTGATGATATAAAACTAAAGAAAATCTGCTTAAAGCATGGGATCTCATGGGATGACGTTAAAACCCTAGAGAAAAAGGACATGCCCTATTCCGCTCTGGAAGGGTATATGGCTATCAGCAAGGTCATGTGCTCAATAGGCGCTATTCCTCCATTTCCTTCGATCGTCATCGATCTCCTGGGACGACTACGTATTTCCGCCATGCAACTTCATCCCAATGCTTATGCTGCTCTATATACCTTGTATATCGCATACGCAGAAATTCGGGACACCAAGCTGTTCTACAGAGATTTGAACTTCTATTTCCACTTCAAACATCATTCGACATGGACCCCGAATTTTGTTTTCTTTGAGTCGATCCCTACTAAGAAGGTCTTGACTGATGGACACAACAATGTAGGCGATGCTAAATCTGAGTGGTTCTATATAAAGCACCAAGATGGATGAGCGAGGAAGTGGCTGTAGTCGAGTAAGTTTCAGATTCTTAAGCGCTCACTTCAACTACATAAACCAACGTACTAACACTTTGTTTCTTTTTGCAGTCCCCATTCCTAAGAAGCAAGATGGCAAAGTATATGAAGATCGTTTGCCCCGCCTCATAAAGACCGAGTTGGATTTCCGAAAGATCAAGAAATGCATAACCGACGAGAACCTCTATAAACACCAACTTCTTGATATAAGACAGGGGCTTGGTCAGGGCGGTAAAGCTTACAAATATGTTCCCCCAACCCAAGCTCTTGGGGATTCTAGCAGCATGCCCCTCATCGAGGGACAGGTGACCACAGAAATTATAACAACACTTGAGCTTCCCAAAAGTCCTTCACCGATGGTTGTTCAAGATGATGAAAAGATGAAAGTATATATTGGAGGTGATGCGAAAGTTGAGGAATCGAAGGTTGTTTCCATTCCCGAAAGGCAATCATCTCCAATGACATCGCCATCGACTAAGCCTTCGACTCATGATGCATTAACATAAGAACAAATATATGGAGATTTAGCCAAGCTTCCCTTGCCAGATGATAACTACACTTCTGAGGATATTGGAACGGGGTCATTCTTTCCTACTTCTGAGGAGGAGCCTACTCCTGTTAAAGAGAGAGATATTGTACAGACAAGCCTAGCTCCAGGCCCTGATCTGTTGTGGGGGGGGGGGGGTCACATAACACACACACATCACTTGCACCGCACGTTACAACATCTATACACTGTGTCGACTCATGGCTCATATACTTGTTTTTTTATTTTGTAGGAAAAATGACTCGTCGCCGCTACTCTCATCGTGATCTTCGTGCGTACACACCCAGATTCAATCATGTTACCGAGCATGAGCATAGTGATAGTCGCGGGAGAGATAGCAGGAAGCACTATGAATCTCATCAACCTCATTCTTCGCGCTCCCGCTCTCCTTCAAGACGAGATCTCGAGAAGCACTATATATAGTCATCAAACGCAACATGCAGGAGGCAAACAACCACCCAAAGCTCTAATTCCCCCGAAGGGTGTCCCTTCTGAGGATAAGTCCTCCAAGAAGAATTATGAGTCCAAGGACAAGCATAAAGATCCAAGCAAAGGTTTAGAAAAAGGGAAGAAAGCTCTTGTCCCTTCTGGACAACGCAACATTGACATTACTACTACACAGCCAATAGTCCTTACCCCTGAAAATCAGGCAAAACTAAAGCGTCTGCGGGGGAAGTTTCCCGAATTCTATTTCAAAAGGATGCACTTTGTTCCCAATCTTGAATCGGTTCCCGATGATTGGGATATAGAAGTCATGGACCGAGTAAGCCACATGGCTACACAATACAAAGCAATGAAGAAGCATGCCAAAAGGCTCTCCGAGGTCTTCCGCCATTTGGAAGTGGATGTAAAGGATGTACGGGAAAAGGCCGAGTATAATGTTAAATCCATAGATGAGGCCGGGAAAAAACTAGAGGATACCCAAGCTCAGCTTGCCCTGGCCCGGAGGGATGTTGAAAATTACAAGAACAAGTTTGAGGAAGCGAAAAGACGTTTTTCACACTGAGCTTGACTCCAATATCAAGGAGCGTACAACTATGAGGAAAGAGGTAGAGGATCTCCAGTCTGCTAACACTAAGCTGAAACTATCATATGCTCACTTTGCTGAACAAAAAGCTTCTTGGGAGAAGGAAATGGCAAGCTTGAAAGACAAGATGGCTCACGCTGAGGAGAGATCAGCTCTCGCTGATGGACACACTAATGAATCCCTCGAGTCTGCCTCAAATGCTACCGCTAAACTTGCCACGGCTGAACAAGAGATAGAAGAGTTTGATTGCTGATAGACTTTTTCGCTCAGGTTATTCGAACCCGAGACTTCTCTTGGATCAATTATCCCACCACTCTAGTTGATGTATGGGACCAGATTATCGAAAGTGAGAAGCAACGTTAAAGGTCGAGGTTGTCGACGAGGATAATCTTATGCGGACTTTTCTCAGAGGTGAAGAACCTGAGAGACTAACAGAGGGTAGACGTCAAATTAAAGAGTCTATGGAGGAGGAGAGGCGTAAGGCCAATGGTAAGAATCAGATTGAGGAGGGCTCTAGCTCAGTTGTGGACCTCAAAGCTGTTGAGGTTGAGGAGTACAATCCTGATGATCCGCTAATTCCTGAAATTCCCATACCTCCACCTGTTGAGGCTTCTATTACGGCTCCAGACAAGAAATAAGCGGAAGGCATCTCCATATTCTCTCCACAATTCATCAAAGTTGTTATAACATGTCGTAGTATTGTGGAGCAAACAGTTGAGAGGACAACATTCTCTCCTAAATTAATAACAGTTGCTTCTCGTGATGTTGGTGCCAAGCCAGCTGAAGGGGTTGAAAAGGAGCAAATAAAGACTGAGGTGGTTGAGAAGGCCATTGTTGCCTGTGATTGCAATATTTGTTTAGTGGATGATGGATGTGTACAACTTTAATGTTATCAATATTAAACTATAAATAAATTCACATGGATTGTGATGTAAACCCCACACGGGTATTGGGACGATAATTTTACACATCGCTCAATTATTTGTTGATGATTGAAAACCACACACGGGTCTGGGGACGATAACTAATTCACATTTCCCTAGGATTTTATTGTATGTCAACCGATTGATCGATAGACCCTTGATAAGCGTTATTTAATTATTCAATGCTTATACAGTTGTAAATTGCACTCTGGATGTGAATTAAATGTTTAATAGTTGTTTATCACTATTTTTGAATACATGCTATGTATGGAATCCATATAAATAAAATTATATGGTAATTGACTGAGTTTGATTCCAATTCAGAAATAATAAATATTTTAAAATGTTATTCAGCAAAGAATCAAAATATGATTTTGATGTCCGATTTTGGATGGACACGAAAATATTGAAATATATGAAGCCGAGTTAAGTAGATGTATGCCATTTTAACTCGAATGGGTTTTTCTGTTGATTTTATTCATTTTATAATGAATATCAAAAGGGTTTGATTTCAAAATTTGATATGTTGAAAATATTATTATTTTTATATTATAATAATATATATTGTTCAGTTTTGATTTAAAATTTAAAAGGAAGTTAAAATAGTTTTAAAATGAATTTATAATAAAATACGTTTTAAAAAGGAAATCGATGAAATATTATATATATATATATATATATATATAAATGGTTTGAATAGAACGTATCGCGTAGCGACTGTTCGCAAATTTCAACCATTAACTTCGAATTGACGTAACGGGAGATCCGACCATCGGATTCTCCTAAAATCGAAACCGTTGGGTTCGTATCGAAAAGATCTTTCGAATGATACAAAGATATTTGATATCTAGTGGTTAGATTTTAAAATATGTCCAAATAAGTTTTGGAAACAGTCGCTATGAATGCAGTTCGGTGGCCGATATTGGAAACCGACTATAAAGGCCTTATTAAAAATTATTAAAAATATGAATAAATTATGTAAAATCATAATAAATGATTTGAAAACGGATTTTGGATGAAATATTCCATATTTAAATAGATAAAAGATATTTATCGGAATGAACTAGTTAACAACTAGAATGGAGAACTGAATGAAATTATAATGGTTTTAATATAACCAAAATTTTCCAACGTATGAATTGGAAAGGATTTAATTGGAAATAATCATCAGAATTATTCGATATTAGATTCCGTGATTATACGGATGTTGTTGAGGAATTTGAAAGATACAAATATCATTATTCCCAATACGATATCCGTTAGTTTCAAAGTTTTATGTTGAATAGAAATCGATATGATTTCTATTTAAAGCCTTGTATTTAATATTAAATGGGGTTTGTGTTTTGCCGTGAAGGGTGTCTTTATTAACACTGTTCTGAAACCCAGTTGAGAAAAGAATAAATCTTTTAACCAAGATTTTATGAAGTTTTCCAATCAATTAATATAATTGGAATTAAATGGTAGTTGATTATGAGTTCGTTGTGAATGATGTTTTAAGTGACATTAGTTCTTAAACCCGATTAACAATGAATTTATAATCTGGAGTTTATAAATCTTTTAATGGAAATTTGCAAAGTAAAGTTTTCCAATTTAATATATTAAACTGGAACTGAATGGAATTCGATTTTGTGATAATCGAGATGAGATTCTGTCAAGGAAGACCATTACTATTTATGGAGTTTAAAATGCATTGCCGTTATTTCGTTTATAGTATTAGTACGATAAAAGAAATTTATATCGATTATATACTGTTATGAATTCCGTGAAAGTTCCATTTTAATGGAAGAGGATTTTTGGTTTATCGTGAACTGTGTTTTAAATGACATTGGTTCTTTAACCCAGTTAAAGGCAAGATTAATTTCTTAAAGTTGAATAATCATTAAGTAATGATTTTTGAGATTAAAACTGAACTAGAGTTTTAATGAATCTTTAATTAGATTGAAGTGGGAATAAGGTAACTAAATATACCGAGTTCATGAAAGGATCGAGAATGGAGTATCATCAGTTTTATTCCTTGTGAAAGGTAAATCTTTAATTAGATTTGGAATGTGAAATGGTAATAAATTTTACTGATAACACAATGGGCGTAGATATGGGTATTATCAGTTTCACTCCATGGGATGAATAGGTTGGGATTGAGATAATAAAATAAATGATTACTTCGGTAAGGTTCATTAATCTCGACTAGTTTGATAAAGCTTAATTGGGTTTAAATCGCGGAAAGATAAAACAAAATCTTTTGAAAATGATATCCAAAGGAAGATATAAGAACAAGTTTAAAAGAACTTATCTTTGATAAAATTAATAGGAACCATTCCCCTAAGATGTGAATATTTGAATAAAATAATATTCTGAACTGGAATGAGGCTTATGATGTGTTTTTTAGCACTTGATTATTGATTATAAAATACGCGAGTTATTCGGAAAGACTGGGTTTCTCCCATTCTGAATAACTAATAAGGTGACTGAAAGTCGACGATGAAGAAGGTGGTTGAAGACCAGAGATCTTCAAATTGTTTGGATGATAACTGATGTCTTGATTGGGCTGTACACCCAAGATAAGGTAAGAAGTGGGGATCGTCCAGACGTACTTGGAGATCGACCGGATATGCGAGAACCTCTCTCCTGTATTGGACATATGGGACGAGGAATAAGGTGCCTTCGGTTTCGTTCAAACCCAGAATGGACTTGTAAATGGATATGTGTGTGACATTGTATTTCATTCCGTGTTGTTTGATTTCTGTTAAATATATATCTGTTTGGTGGAGGTAAATTTATTCTCTTGCTTAACACCCTTCTTTGAGATGTACGAGCTTAGAGGTTATATATTTATAGACATCTGTTGTATGGCATGAATTGTCAATGTGGCATGCTAAGATGCAAATGATCAAGGCTTTTGTTGAAAAGCAAAGTCTTGTAGATAATGATCAAAGCATGACTTTAATTAGCATAGCTTTGTGTATAGCGTTAATTCGCGAGCCTCACACCTCGGTATGAGTCAAAAATAGAATGAGGGACCGTAGGGAAAACTTGCGTTTCTTTCTAGCTGAGAGTGGTGTCAGGGTATGGAGCCCAGACATTTTTACTTATGTGGATGATGGATGCGAGGCGCCTCATATATGATTGGCCGACGTACTGACCATTTTGGTGGTTCGATAGGACCGAAAAACGTATTGTTCAAGAATAACCAGTCCACTAAAGTAAGTGTGGACCGGCCCTACCGCATCCCAGGGTTTCCCGTAGGTGTGATCCTGAGGCATTTTCTAGAATGTCTCGAATCGGTGAGGAAGATCCCTTACCTCGAATCATAGATGGAAATCCAATTTCCAATACGACATTTTTCGGTTTTAGTTGTTAACCCATGTATGGCAACATAATATATGGTACTTATGCCGTCTATGATTGATGCATTTATATTTGAAGTTGTTTTTGACACTATGCACTCATAGTAATATCAAAAATATTTGTTTTAAAGCGTATCAAGCATGTTTGGCTATTATAAGGGAAAAGTCTATCCTCCGGCTAGCGTTGCATCGTGTGATGGGACCTGAGTCTTATAATAGCTTCATTTTTCGAAAAGCATTGCGTTGTTTATAAATGATTTTATTTTAGAGTATTCATGAGAGTGAACCCGTTCCATGTTATACGGCGTGGTCTCTTGATTTACCCAACATTAAAATCAAGCTAATAACTATTTTAGTTCTCACACCAGTCCCATGACTGACTCGGAGTTTATTGTTTCTACCTAAACTCTAGGTGCCCATATTTTCTGTATGGGCAGCTAGTAGTTTTGGTTTGCATATATTTCTTTTCACAGGATCCTAGATTACAGCAGGAGCTATATTCGGAATGCTTTTTATCCGTGTATTACTTTCAGTTGTGTTAGTTGATGTATTCCCGCTACGTGTTGTATTTATACATCTTATTTTCGCTAATATGTAATTATTAATCTCTGATATTGTTTTTCCACTATGTAATATTTATTCATACTCTGATATATTCTTGTACTCTGATGTAAATTATTGTAATAGCAATGAAATGTTCTTATTTTTGTGTTCTAATGCACCGTGTTCTCATTACAATCCGCGTTCTCCCATCTCTTCGGAAGTCGAGCGAATTCAGGGTGTAACAGTTTGGTATCAGAGCTTTGGTTTACAAAGCTCGAGAGCTAGACACATTAGAACCAAACGAAAGAATTCATCCGAGATAGGATTAGTAATATCTTATAAGAAAAACTCGTTAGAGATAGGGTTAGTAATACCCTAGAACGATTTGAAGAGTATCATTTATAAAAACGAATATGGTTTTGAAAATTATACCTTATTATACGTGTTTGAGTGTTTTATTTTGAATTTGGATTATCAAGTATGAGAAGATTTCGCATATGCACCTTGCAAACGTATATTCGAAGTCTCAAATATGATGGATATATATAGAATCACACTGTAGTCACCCGGGCATAATTCTGGTGATGTCGCGACATCAACAGTGTTTATTTTCGAGCTTCGAAAGTGGGATACCTATATATTTCCAATTGACTGGTGTGAGAACCAAAACTTAGCTAGAATTTATTGTTTGTGATTTGGCCTTGAAATGTGATTTTTGAGTATGTAAAAGTTATGTATTTGAAAGGTTAATCAACTAAATTATTGTTGATTGTGTGGTGTGATTATTAATTTAACTAGTAAAATATTGGAATGATGAAACCAATATGAAAATGAAAGGTAAATTCAGCCAAATCGAGTCAAATATTGAATTGAATTGAAAATTGATTGGAATTGCATACAAAGACATGTATATATATTGAACAGGTCATAGCATGGATGCTAAGAAGAGAAATAAAATTGTATGCCCAACAAATAGGTACATACACTACTACAAAAGTGGGCATATTCGACACTAATTTGTGTGCGTTGCATGAAAAGTGTGGCGAAAGCTATGATTTCTTCGAGCTTCTGCAACAGCATTCATATGTTGTTGCATTATACGTGGATGCACTGTTGCGGTGGAAATTTTAGTGTTCTGATGTGCAACACCAGTTAAAAGCGTAGCATTACGTATATATAATCCAGCTCAGCTATCCGCGTTATCAACATATAAAAACCCCAACCGTAGATGAAAGATTAATCCAACGGTTCAAACCATCTATGGATCTGATGATCTTAATGATAGCCATCATCCAATCATTGACAGCCACGTCATTTCATTCTTTTGACGAAATTTTGGCGCGATCTTCTCCCTTCATGAAATCGTTTTCTTCTCTATCATCTAATCGTTTTTCCCCCTTTTTACTATTGACAAAAATTTAAACCTAAATTCACGTCAGTGTCGATCCTCTACTCGACAGCAAATTCTATTCCGAAAAGGATGAAGCTTTGAAACGCTTTCTAGTTTTGATTGCTCAAGGCGCTGACATCGCCAGTTTTTTCCCTCAGGTTCAGTTTGTATTGCACTGTGAATTAGTTGCGCTTATTATAGATTGGATTATGAGTAATTAGTAATTAGTTCATTTGTTACATTATGGAAAACCCATTCGCTTATGAGTAATTAGTTGCGCTTATTATTGATTTGGGATTTGGGATTATGCTGAGGTTTATTCGAAAATTATACCCAACAATAAACCATGAGAACCGGGCTACTTGCATTAAAAAGACATTGGTTTATTATAGAGGTCGAGCTAGTTAAGGAATGGGGACTGCGGTTAATTTGCACTGCTTGAGGTTCATACCTTACACTGCGGTTAATTTGTATGCTTGAGGTTAATTTGCACTGCGGTGTGTATGCACTGCGGTGACATCCGAATTTTAAGCCTCTTACCGCAGATTTTGACAAAATCTGAAGCGGGCACTCAAGCATTTTCGTTTTATTACAATACACATCATACACGCAGTGCATATATACACTCACAAGTATACACGCACGCACAAGTATACACGCACAAGTATCATAAGTATACACGCACAAGTATACACGCACAAGTATCACAAGTATACAAGCTCAAGTATCATAAGTATACACGCACAAGTACACACGCTCAATCATAAGTATACACGCACAAGTATACACACACAAGTATCACAAGTATACAAGCTCAAGTATCATAAGTATACACGCACAAGTACACACGCTCAAGTAGACACGCACAAGTATACACGCGCGCACATGTATAAATGCACGCACAAGTATCATAAGGCAGCCATCTGAAGGCACGCACAAGTATACACGCACAAGTATCATAAGTATACACCAGAGACGTACGTAGAGATTTTAAAAATCACCAGCATTCACAAACAAAACAACGTACCATTCACAAACATTCAAAAACATTCACCAGCATCCATCATCAGTCATCACCAGTCATCACAAACTTCCACAACCACACAAAGTTTCACAAATATTCACAAAATTTCAAGCCAAAAATCATTACCAGCAGAATAAAACCAACATCCACAAACATCACCAGTCATCACCAGCATCATCACCAACATCCACACCAGCATCAGCACCAGCATCCATGTCAGAGTCATTGTCCATCTCAGAGTCATTGTCTATGTCAGAGTGGCTCTTAAGGATAGAGCATAGTCAGCGACCAAACCAGAATTTCTTGTTGTGGAGGGCAAAGTGATCTTTGGATGATCAAACTTCAATAGGTATGTTAATTCTATTTCTGTAAACATTTTGTGATCCACCTAATATATTATATGATTCAATTCTCAAATAATGTGATCCACCTACGAGTTTATATGCCTTAATTATCAAACAATTTGACATGTAACACACATTAATTATCAAACAATTTGACATGTAACCACATCTGAAGGAAATTCAAGCCATACAATAACAGTGTCTCAAATTCAAGCCACTGGTCATATGAAATTGCTTATTTGTTGGCTGGCATGAGTGACCAATCGCCAATGGTCAGTAAGTCAATTGTAATAATTGTGTTCATAACATTTTACTAAGAAGGCCAATGGCCATTCGATGCCACCACTTATCAAATAACTTTTTATCATTTGATCAGGTGCATATTTAATTCTGGAAGGCAGAGGGATACATTTTGCAGATCGGATTGCTGCATATATATGATTCATATATAGGTACATACTAACATACATATATATTTCCTATTGCAATCGGATTGCTGCATATATATGATTCATATATATAAATGAGTAATACATTTTGCAGGTGTGGACACATGTGTACATGTTCAGAATTCGCTAAAGAATTGGCCAGGAATGGACCAGGATAATGTCCCTTATGCCATGCACCTATTCTTGAAGTAGTTCGAGCTTACTGTATACAATGAACAAAACAGTGTAGCTGATTTTTGAGTTTTGATATTTGGATAATTAAAACAATTGCTTTGGTTGAGTTTCTTGTACAAAACCTGTATTGCAAAATATTTAATTAAAGCATTGTATTTCTATCAAATTAGTGTTGCATTTTCCTTCTTCTACTGTTGCGTTAGCTTTTATTGATATTGCATTTCATTGTAATGGTGTTGCATTACATATTGTAGTGGTGTTGCATTACATTAAATATAATTGCTTACCCGTCGCACGTGGACCCCACAGCTGACGTGGATAGCTGGTGTGGCATGTGACACGTGGAGTGCTGACATGGAGAGATGACGTGTCGTGTGACACGTAGACAGCTGACGTGGAAAGCTGACGTGGCGGCACTGGAAGCCGGGCCCTAACTATTGCTTAAGGCAACGCTGAATAGTGTTGCATTACGTGCAAATAGTGTCGCATTATGGCTATAATGCAACACTTTCTTTCCGTGGCCGTAGATGGGCAAAAGTGTTGCCTTAGGTGGCTAATGCAACGGTCGTGGATGCCACGCCCCCTGGTGTTGCCTATTTGAAAAATGGCCTACGGCAACGCTTTTTTGATCTACGGCCACATAAAAATAGTGTCGAATATGCCCACTTTTGTAATAGTGATATTTACTGTATTTATTGGGTTTGATGATTTTATGAGCAGATTGGCAAGCCACTTGGCTTTTTCTTTTTCTTTTTCTTTTTTGATTGATGAGGGCTCTGTGAGTCAAGTTGCGATTTTACCGATCAACCCGTACAAAGGAGGTTATGGCGAAATTTCTCGAAAATTTAGGGTGTTAGCCAGATTTCAGAGAAATTTGAAAGTTCTTAGAAACTGAAGAGTTGAAGAACTGAAGTCAAAAGGAAAATTGAGTCGGTTGACTAAACAACTTTCAACTCCGTTCTTTTTCGAGGATGAAAAAGTTTTAAGTGGGAGAGATTGTAACAACCCAAATTTTGGAACCAATTTAAAATTTTATTTCCAATTGATTTAATGGATTTTAAGAATTTAAAATGATTTATTTTGAGAATTAACGATTTAAAATTTATTTAAATCGAAGTTAGAACGTATAAATTTAAAATTTAATTAAAATGAACTCGAAATGGCGCGGTAGTTTGAAATTTGGTTTTAAATTCAATTGAATATACATAATTCAATATAAATCAGAATTGGATAAAACAAGAAATATTCTGAATTAGTTGTCTAATGAGGGTAAGAAACTAAGATTTCACTTTTTAAATTATAAGTTATGTCCAGTTTGAAATTTTAAATAGTCGCAATAGAATTTATTTATATTTTAATATATATATATATATACAAAGCCCTTAAAATAGCCATTTTGCAAACGACCTCCGTTTTCGACGAACCACTTTTGTTGGATCCGGAACGTCAAATTATTGTCAGGTTTAAAATTTCAAGTCATTTGGAATTAGTATGTGAGCGTAGTGAATTTAAACATGTTTTCAATTTCAGTTTGAATTTAATAAGCTAACAAAAAACCCAATTTTTCAAACAGCCTCAAAATTTGATGAAATTAATTTTGTTAGGACCGTATCATCAAAACATAGCTAGATTTCAATTTTCGTAATTTTTGAAGTCAGTATGTGGCCCCGGTAAATTAAAATGTACGTTGAAATTCAATATTGACCGTTATATTAATTATGTTTTAATTTTGGTAAAAACTGATCAAAATAGTTGAATTGGCTTACGAAACATATCCCATTGTGTCCAGAATGGGGGAATTTGGTTAGGAACGACAGTTGTTGGGTTTAATTTGAAGTTCGGATTGATAAACATGTATTTTTGAAATTAAATAATATATATATATATATACCCATAGAAAATTAAATCCTTAGCCCTCATTATTCAGAGCCACCGCCTTCAATTCCTAAGGCGGTAATGACTCGAAAATTTGCGCCCTAATTTTTCTAAATCCACGAAGAATCATCTAAAACTTATAAAACAAAAATTTGAGAGTGTGGAGAGGGCTTCAATTTCATCTAGGGTTGATGGGTTTTGGTGTGGTGTGGAGCTCGGATTTGGGCCTCAAAGAGCCATCGTTCGTGGTCTTTTTCCGGCACCTCGAGGGGTTCGAGTAGGGCCAGAATCACGGTGGAGGGTGGCGTGGTGTAGGGCTTCACGGTGGTGCCCCTTGATCAACGGCCGACGACCTGTGGTAACGAACGACGGCGAGGGTTTGGTGCGAGCTGATGGTTTCCAGCATGGAGAACGATGGATTAGAGGATTGGAGATGTAATTAGCTTAATTAAATAATTATATTAATTTTTGTAATCAATGTATAAATTAGCATATCTTTTTCATACGAGATTGGAATCAAACGATTTCAGTTGCGTTGCACTCGTGATGACAAACACTACAAATGGAACTGACTAGAATAGAAAAAGTGTGTGACGTCCCCAAAACCCCGTACTACGGTGTCAAGGGTAATCTTTGGAATATAACACATAAATAGATAACAACAGAACAGAAATAAATAAATACACCAGATAATGAACAACAGAATATACTGGATAATAAAAAACATCAGAGTTACACAGTATACAGGATCATACTTAGTACAAATACAGTTCAGCTATACATAAATGTCTACAGCGGAAAAGCAAACATAATATGTACAATAGGAGCTGAACAGCATAAAAAGAGATAAATGATAGAATCCGTCTTCAGCTCCAGCTATCCAGAAAGAGTATGCTAACCTGAATACAAGGTTGCCCGTGTAGAAAGAGGGGCACCCGTGTTTGCAAGTGAAACAAACTACGAGTCAGTCATGGGACTGGTATGAGAAATCTACTTAACACATTTATAATATGGCTAATCACAGGATCACGCCACTTTCATGGAACGGGTTTACTCCATTGGATTGCCAGTGCTTTTAAACAAGTAATTCTTTTAAACATCGCAATGCCTTTTATAAAGATGAAGCCATTATAAGAATCAGTTCCCATCACACAATGCAACGCAAACCGGAGGATAGTGTTTTACCTTATAATGGCCAAAATATGCTTGATACGAATAAAACAAAAGCATTTGATATTATTACTAGTGTCTATAGGTTTCAAAAACAATTTCAATCATAACTATCAATCATAGACGGCATGGGTACCATATATCATGTCGCCATATATATATATACAATCAAAACCGCACGATGTCGTATTTGGAAATTGGATTTCCATCATGAACCGAGGCAAGGGATCGTCCTCACCGAATTCGAGATGCTGTAGCCCGTGTCTTAGGACCCAGACACAGGTGGGCCCTTGGAGCGACAGGGTCGGTCCACCGATGTGGATTAAAATTCCTGAACACTGCGTTTCCCCCCCTTTGGGGCGTCAATGAGCCAACGAATGACTCCATCGGCTTCACGAAGTCACCGATATATCCGAGGCGCCTCGCAACAGCAACAACCACATAGGTGAAAATAATATAAATGTCAACCAGTTTAAGCACTGACACCACCTCTAGCTAGAAGGAAACGCATGTCCTCCCTGAGGTCCTCTCCCGTTTCTGGTTCATACCGGGGTGTGAGGTTCGCGAATTCACGTTATACACAAAGCTACGCCACACAGGCGGTGCTTTGATCATCAACCACAAGGCTTTGCTTTTCAACAGAAATCCTGATCATTGCATCTTAGCATGCCACACAGACAGTTCACACCATGCAACTGATGGCTATCAATCACACAGAATGAATTCCAATGTCAGACACACAGTCCATTTACAAGTCCGTTCTGGGCCTAAACGAAACCGGATGCACTATATACCTCACATACCCATCGATCTCCATGGATGATCACCACTCATTATCCATATTTCGGGATGCCTCCCAATCAGGACATCAGTTACCATCCAAACGAGGTGAAGATCTCCGGTCTTCGACCACCGTCTTCATCTTCGATTTCTTATCGTCGATTCAGTTATTCAGAAAGGGATAAACCCGGTCTTTCTGAGCAACTCGCGTATATAATAAGCAAGTGCTACACAAACACAACATACGCCTTATTCCAATTCATTAGTCACTAACCGTAAATCAGTAAGAGAACGATTTCCCAAATATTAACCCTGAAGGCCGAAACCAACATCAGATCAAAACCCAGGAAACCATTCGACTTAGCTAACCTTCAGTTAGTTTCTAAATTTCACATTCCATATCGTTTATAATATTTTATAACGATTTATCGCTATTTTTATTTATTTAAAAATAGCCAATTTATTCAAACGACGCTTCAGGCCATAACGCGGTCATGGCGCTATTTTTCTTCAGATTTGATTTACACATATCTGAAAATCTACCCGTTGGATCTTCACAAAATTTATATCATTAGAAAGATCTTTTCAAAACGAATCCAACGGTTCCAGTTTCGGGAAAATCCGACGGTCGGATCTCCCGGTACAATCGTTTGAAGTTTCGATTTCAAAATACGAAATGCAGCTTCGTTATTCGATTTAATTTAATTATATATATATATAATCAATTCTGGCGCTGTTTTTCTTCAGATTTGAATTAAACATTCTAGACAATCCAACCGTTGGATCTTTACAAAGTTGGTGTCGTTGGAAAGATATTTCCAAAGCGAACCCAACGGTTTCGGTTTCGGGAAAATACGATGGTCGGATCTCCCGCACTAATCGTTTGAAATCACGGTTTCAAAACACGAACTGCAGCTTCGTTATTCGTTTTATTTTATTTATATTTATATATATATCTATAAAACAAATTCATTCGTCAATTTCAAAACTATATTCTTTTCATACATTTGATAAAAATAATATTTTTATCCAACATACATTGATTTCGACACTTCACTATTTTTAACAATTCATGTATATAATAAAAATGTGATTTTTATTGTAAAACAATTTATTTCAAAACACGACTATTTTATATAGCTCATATAGATGATAAAAATATGATTTTTATTATAAAACAATTTATCTCAAAACATGTCTATTTTATATAGTTCATATAGATGATAAAAATATGATTTTTATTATAAAAGAATTTATTTCAAAACACGACTATTTTATATAGTTCATATAGATGATAAAAATATGATTTTTATTATAAAACAATTTATTTCAAAACACGACTACAATTCAACACATGAATTTCTATTCAACGAATGAATTTCTATTCAACACATGAATGTTTTCTATAGTTCGTATATAAAATAAAAATGTAATTTTTATTGTTAAAACAATCTATTTAAACATGAATGTCGTTCAACACATGAATACCTATTCAACACATGAATATAGTTTCAACACATGAAAATAATTCTAACACATGAGTATTATTCAAAATTTCGGCAGCATAACGGCAGGTTAGTTAAAACCAGGGCCGTCCCTAGTACGGCTCCTCGCTCTACCTTAAAGCCTCGCAGCTTTTGACAATGGGGATTTCATGCATCTAGTTCGCACGCAGGCGGCATGTATATTTTTTATTTTCCACAAACTAATCCTATGTGGTTTCAACCAAATAATTCTCAACCCCAAACGAGTATTTATCAACCACAATCAATCAATTCCAACCACAAACAATTCAAATCAACCATTCGCTATCGACCAATTTTTCACACCAATCACAACCAATAAATATCGTCCATGGTTTGTGGACGAGGGGCGTATATATATTTATATAAGTATATTTCACTTCTATTCAACACATATATAATTTTTACAACGCATATACAACTTATACATCGAACGTACAACTTATACAACGCTTATACATGAGGTGTACAACGCTTATATAACTCATACATTGACTATATAATTTATACATTGTCGTTTTCCATATCGTTTATAATTTAGAAATCTCACATTTTCTTTTCGCGTTGCCAAAAATTGTAGAAGGCTCAGAAAAATCTCCGGTCTTTTCTAGAATGTAGAAGACGTCCTCACGGGTCCATTGTCTCTTGTTTCACTGAATTTCGATCACATAGCAAAAAGATACGATTTTTAGAAGTTATTTATGTTTTGCGACGGTTTAAAGGTGTTATTTTCAGTTTTTAAAAATAAAGACCGTACCTTTCTGAAATTAGCTCGAACTAGGGTTTAGATCTAGCGGCAAATCCGTTATACTTCGTTGCAATCGGAGTATACCACGATGAAGAGGGGGGTGAGGCGAGCCTATCAGTGGGTGCCACGTCAGGTGCGGTGGAAGCAACACACGGCGGCGGGGAACGGAAGCTAACGACTTCAGTGGGCTCGATCTCGATGCTGGGGTGACGATAGTTGGAGCTCCTGATATAGATTTGAAGAGGAGAGGACGGGCTTCAAAAAGTTTCACGGGGGTAGGGGTCAACGATCAACGGAGCGGTTGGAATTTGGACGGGAAGGATGGAGCACACTTCCGCCGTTCATCGAGGCTGATACGGGGGGGTTTCTGAGATTTTTTTATAAAATTAAATTATAAAGGAAAATTTCTATTGGCCGGTGTATATATAATTCAGAAAATTAGGGTTTTCATAAATGAACTCCTTTTCAAACCCAATGACTGTCGCCCCTAGCTAAATACCCCTATTCTGAACACAATGGGATATGTTTCGTAGGCCCATTCGACTGTTTCAGTCAGTTTTCCTTCAAATTAAAATATAAAACATTCAATATTTAATTTGAACGTGCATTTCAATTTGCCGGGGCCACATATTGATTCTAAAAATTCCCGAAAAATAAATCTAGCTATGTTTTGACGATACGGTCCCAACAAAACTAGTTTCGTCGAATTCTGAGACCGTTTGAAAAATGGCCCTTTTCTGGTCAATCCAATTTAATAGAAATCGATCAAACGCATTTTCCTTTGCCACGCTCACATACTAGCTTCAAAAATTATGAAATTTGAAACCTAGCAATAAATTGACATACCGGATCCAACAAAAGTGGTTTCGTCGAATTCCGAGGTCGTTTGCAAAATGGCCATTTTCACGGGCTATATAAACTCCATAGCGACCTTTCAAAAAATTCATTTGGCCATAACTTTTGCTTCCCACTATGAAACTTTGATTTTTCAGATTCGTTAGAAAGGTATTCACTAACAGATTTAAATATTTTTGGTTTCACTCAAATCCGTTTTGTTTTGCACCTGGTACAGTCAGTCAAAGTTTGAATTCAATTTTTGAAACTACAGCGCCATTTCGGGCCTTGTTTATAATTAAAATTAATTATATTTATTTTCAAACTTCGATTCAAACATACTTTTCATCGTTATTATTTAAAACATTTATTTTAAACATTTAAAATCCACTATTTTACCCAATTAAATTTTTTTTAACTGGTTCAGATTTTCCGGGTTGTTACAAAGTGCAAGTTGGATTTTTAGCTAAACTAAACGCTCGTTTAATTTAGTTTAAAAATAAAATCTTCAAATAAATACTGACGGAGTGGAAACCAAAAGCGAGAACTCTCTCACTCAAAAAATTTGTACAGTTATTTATTTTTATAACTGAATATATATTTGTTGCCTGTGATTGCAATATTTGTTTGGTGAACGATGAATGTGTACAGTTTTAAGGTCATTATTATTAAATTGTAAATAAATTCACATGGAATGTGATGTAAACCCCATTGGGACGATAATTTTACACATCACTAAATTATTTGTTGATCATGAAACCCCCACACGGGTCTGGCGACGATAATTAATTCACATTTCCTTGGATTTAATTGTATGTCAACCGATTGATTGACAAACTGTATAAGCGTTATTTAATTATTTAATGCTTATACAGTTGTAAATTACACCCTGGATGTGAATTGAATGTTTAATAGTTGTTTATCACTATTTTTGAATACATGCGATGTATAGAATCCATATAAATAAAATTATATGGTAGTTGATTGAGTTTGGTTCCAATTCAGAAATAATGAATATTTTAAAACAATATTCAATGAAGAATCAAAATATGATTTTGATGTCCGATTTTGGATGGAGACGAAAATATTGAAATATATGAAGTCGAGTTAAGTAAATGTACACCATTTTAACTCGAAGAGTTTTTCTATCGATTTTATTCATTTTATAATGAATATCGAAAGGATTTGTTTTTAAAATCTGATATGTTGAAAATGTTATTATTTTTATATTATAATAATATAGATTGTTAAATTTTGATTTAAAATTAAAAAGGAAGTTGAAATCATTTTAAATGAATTCATAAACGATTTATAAAATATGTTTTAAAAAGAAAATCAACAAAATATTTTATATATATATATATTTAAATGGTTTGAATAGAACGTATCGCGCAGCGATCGTTCGCAAATTTCAACCATTAACTATGAATTGATGTATCGGGAGATTCGGCTGTCGGATTCTCCTAAAACTGGAGCCGTTGGGTTCGTATCGGAAAGAGCTTTCGAATGATAATAAGATATTTGAAATCTAACGGTTAGATTTTAAAATATGTTCAAATCAGTTTTGGAAACGGTCGCTATGAATGCAGTTCGGTGGCCAATATTGGAAACCGACTGTAAGGGCCTTATTAAAAATTATTAAATTATGAATAAATTATGTAAAATCATAATAAATAATTTGAAAAAGGTTTTTGGATGAAATATTCCATATTTTAAAAGATAAAAGATATTTATCAGAATGAACAAGTTAACAACTAGAATGGAGAACTAAAAGAAATTATAATGGTTTTAATATAACCAAAATTTTCCAACGTATGAATTGGAAAGGATTTAAATGGAAATAATCATCGAAATTATTCGATATTGGATTCCGTGATTATACGGATATTGTTGAGAAATTTGGAAGATACAGATATCGTTATTCCTAATACGATACCTGTTAGTTTCAAAATTTGATGTTGAATAGAAGTCCATATGATTTCTATTTAAAGCCTTGTATTTAATATTAAATGGGGTTTTGGGTTTGTCGTGAAGGGTGTCTTTATTAACACTGTTCCTAAACCTAGTTGAGAAAAGAATAAATCTTTTAACCAAGATTTAATGAAGCATTCCAATCAATTAATATTATTGGAATTGAATGGTAGTTGATTACGGGTTCATTCTGAATGATGTTTTAAATGACATTAGTTTTTAAACCCGATTAACAATGAAGTTACAATCTGGAGTTTATAAATATTTTATTTAAGATTTAATGGAAATTGTCCAAAGTAAAGTTTTCCAATTTAATATATTAAATTGGAACTGAATGGAATTCGATTTAGTGATAATCGAGATGAGATTCTATGAAGGAAGACCATTACTATTTATGGAGTTTAAAGGACCTTGCCGTTATTCCGTTTATAGTCTTAGTACGATACAGAAATTTATACCGATTATATATTATTATGAATTCCGTGAAAGTTCCATTTTAATGGAAGAGGATTTTGGGTTTATCGGGAACTGTTTTTTAAATGACATTGGTTCTTTAACCTAGTTAAAGATAGGATTTGTTTCCTAAAAGATTGAATAATCATTAAGTAATGATTTTTGAGATCAAAACTGAACTAGAGTTTTAATGAATCTTTAATTAGACTGAAGTTGGAAAAAGGTAACAAAATTTACCAAATTCATGAAAGGATCGAGAATGGAGTATCACTAGTTTTATTCCATGCGATAGTTAAATCTTTAATTAGATTTGAAACGGGAAATGGTAATAAATTTTACCGATAACACAATGGGTGTAGATATGGAGTACTATCAGTTTCGCTCCATGGGATGAATAGGTTAGGACTGAGATAATAAAATAAATGATTACTTCGGTAAGGTTCGTTAATCCTGACTAGTTTGATAAACTTTAATTGGGTTTAAATCGCGGAAAGATAAAATAAAATCTTTTGAAAATGATATCTAATGGAAGATTTAAGAATAAGTTTAAAGAACTTATCTTTGATAAAATTAATGGGAACCTTTTCCCTAAGATGTGAATATTTGAATAAAAGAATATTCTAAATTGGAATGAGGTGTATGATGTGTTTTTATAGCACTTGATTATTGATTATAAAATACGCGAGTTATTCGAAAAGACCGGGTTTATCCCATTCTGAATAACTGATACGTCGACTAAAAGTCGACGATAAAGGCGATGGGTGAAGACCGGAGATCTTCACATCGTTTGGATGATTATTGATATCTTGATTGGGCTGTACACCTAAGACAAGGCAATAAGTGGTGATCGTCCAGACATACTTTGAGATTGACCGGATATGTGAGGACCTCTCTTCTGTATTGGACATTTGGGACGAGGAATAAGGTGCCTCAGGTTTCGTTCAAACCCAGAAAGGACTTGTAAATGGATGTGTGTGTGACATTGTATTTCATTCCGTGTTGATTGATTTCTATTATATATATATCTGTTTGGTTGAGGAGAATTTATTCTCTTGCTTTACACCCTTCTCTAAGACGTATGAGCTTTGAGGTTATATATTGATAGACATCAGTTGTATGACATGAATTGTCAATGTGACATGCTAAGATGCAAATGATCAAGGCTTTTGTTGAAAAGCAAAGTCTTGTGGATGATGATCAAAGTACGACTTTAATTAGCATAGCTTTGTGTATAGCGTTAATTCGCGAGCCTCACACCTCGGTATGAGTCAAAAATGGAATGAGGGACCGTAGGGAGAACTTTCATTTCTTTCTAGTAGAGAGTGGTGTCATGGTATGGAGCCCAGACATTTTTACTTATGTGGATGATGGATGCGAGGCACATCAGATATGATTGGTTGATTTTGGAGGTCCGATAAGATCGGGAAACGTATTGTTCAGGAATAACCAATCCACTAAAGTAAGTGTGGAACGACCCTACCGCATCCTAGGATTGCCCGTAGGTGTGATCCTTAGGCATTTTCTAGAGTGTCTCGAATCAGTGAGAAAGATCCCTTGCCTCGACTCATAGATCGAAATCCAATTTCCAATACGACATTTTTCGGGTTTAGTTTTAAACCTTTGTATGGAGACTTAATATATGGCACCTATGCCGTCTATGATCGATACATCTATATTTGAAGTTGTTTTTGACAATATGCACTTATAGTAATATCAAAAATATTTGTTTTAAAGCGTATCAAGCATGTTTGACTATCATAAGGGAAAAGTCTATCCATTGGCCATTGTTGCATTGTGTGATGGGACTTGAGTCTTATAATAGCTTCTTTTTTCAAAAAGCATTGCATTGTTCATAAATGGTTTTATTTCAGAGTATTCAAGGTAGTGAACCCGTTCCGTGTTATACGGCATGGTCCCTTGATTTACCCAACATTAAAATCAAGCTACTAACTGTTTTAGTTCTCACACCAGTCGCGTGACCGACTCGATGTTTATAATTTCTACCTAAGCTCTAGGTGCCCATATTTTCCGCGTGGGCAGCTTGTAGTTTTGGTTTGCAGATATTTCTTTTCACACGATCCGGGATTACAGGTGGAGCCATATTCGGAATGCTTTGTATCCATGTATTTCTTTCAATTGTGTTAGTTGATGTATTCCCACTACGGATTGTATTTATACATCTTATTTCCGCTGTTCTGTAATTATTAATCTCTGATATTGTTTTTCCGCTGTGTAATATTTATTCATACTCTGATATATTCTTGTACTTTGATGTAAATTGTTGTAATAGCAATGAAATGTGATATTGTTTTTTCGCTGTGTAATATTTATTCATACTCTGATATAGTCTTGTACTCTGTTGTAAATTGTTGTAATAGCAATGAAATGATCTCATGTTTGTGTTTTGATGCGTCGTGTTCTCATTACAATCTGCGTTCTCCCGTCTCTTCGTGGGTCGAGCGAATTCTTGGCGTAACAATTTGGTATCGGAGCTTTGGTTTACAAAGCTCGAGAACAAGACACATTAGAACCAAATGAAAGAATTCATCAGAGATAGGATTAGTAATATCCTATAGGAAAAACTCTTTAGAGATAGGGTTGGTAATGCCCTAGAATGAGTTTGAAGAGTATTATTTATAAAAACGAATATGATTTGGAAAATTATACCTTATTATACGTGTTTGAGTGTTTTATTTTATTTTGATTTTGGACTATTGAGTATAAGAAGATTTTGCATGTATGCCTTGCAAAGGTATATTCAAAGTCTTAAATATACTTGATAGATATAGAATCACACTCTAGTCGCCCGGGCATAATTCTAGTGATGTCGCGATATCAACAGTGTTTATTTTCGAATTTCGAAAGTGGGATACCAATATATTTCCAATTGACTGGTGTGAGAACTAAAACTTAGTTAGAATTTATTGTTTGTGATTTGGCCTTGAAATATGATTTTTGAGTATATAAAAGTTGTATATTTGAAAGGTTAATCAACTAATTGATTGTTGATTGTGTGGTGTGATTATTAATTTAACTAATAAAATATTGGAATGATGGAACCAATATGAAAATGAAAGGTAGACTGAGCCAAATCGAGTTTAATATTGAACTGAATTGAAAATTGATTGGAATTGCATACAAAGACATGTATATATATTGAACAGGTCATAACATGTAAGCTAAGAAGAGGAATAAAATTGTATGCCTGATAAATAGGTATATATTTACTATATTCGTTAAGTTTGAGGATTTTATGAGCCGATTGGCAAGCCGCTTGGATTTTTCTTTTTCTTTTTGATTGATGAAGGCCCTGTGAGGCAAGTTGTTGTTTTACCGATCAACCCGTACGAAGGAGGTTATGGCGAAATTTTTCGAAAATTTTGGCTGTTAGCCAAATTTCAGAGAAATTTTAAAGTTCTTAGAAACTGAAAAGTTGAAGAACTGAAGTCAGAAAGAAAGTTGAGTTGGTTGGTTAAACAACTTTCAACTCCGTTCTTTTTCGAGGACGAAAAAGTTTAAATGGGGGAGATTATAACAACCCAGATTTTGGAACCAATTTAAAATTTTATTTTTAATTGATTTGTTGGATTTTAAGAATTTAAAATGATTTATTTTGAGAATTAACAATTTTAAATTTATTTAGATCGGGGTTAGAACGTATAAATTTAAAATTTAATTAAAATGAACTCGAAATGGTGCGGTAGTTTGAAATTTTGGTTTTAAACTTCAATTGAATATACATAATTCAAAATAAATCAGAATTGGATAAAACAAGGAAAATTGGAATATTTTGAATTGTATTTTTCTAACAAATGTAAGAAACTGAGATTTTACTTTTTAAATTGCAAGTTATGTCCAGTTTAAAATTAAAAAAAGTCGCTATAGAATTTATTTATGTTTTAATATATATAAAGCCCTTAAAAATAGCCATTTTTCAAGTGACCTCCGTTTTCGAAGAAACCACTTCTGTTGGATCCGGAACGTCAAATTATTGTTAGGTTTAAAATTTTAGGTCATTTGGAATTAGTATGTGAGCGTAATGAATTTAAACATGTTTTCAATTTCAGTTTGAATTTAATAAGCCAATAAAAAGGCCATTTTTTAAAAGTCCTCCAAATTCAATGAAATTAATTTTATTAGGACCGTATCGTCAAAACATAGCTAGATTTCAATTTTCGTAATTTTTGGAGTCAGTATGTGGCCCCGGTAAATTAAAATGTACGTTGAAATTTAATATTAACTATTATATTAATTTATATTTTAATTTTGATAAAAACTGATCGAAACAGTCGAATTGGCTTATAAAACATATCCCATTATGTCCGGAATAGGGGTATTTGGTTAGGAATGACAGTCGTTGGGTTTGATTTGGAGTTCGGGTTGATAAACATGTATTTTTGAAATTAAATAATATATATATATATATATCCATATAAAATTAAAACGCTAGCACTCATTATTCAAAGCCGCCGACTTCAATTCCTAGGGCGGAAATCGCTCGAAAATTTGTGCCTTAATTTCTCTAAATCTACGAAGAACCGTAAACTTATAAAACAAAAATTTGAGAGTGTGGAAAGGGCTTCAATTTCATATAGGGTTGATGGGTTTTGTTGTGGTGTGGAGCTCGGATTTGGGCCTCAAAGAGCAGTCGTTCATGGTCTTTTTCTGGCGCCTGGAGGGGTTCGAATGGGGCTAGAATCACGGTGGAGTGTGGCGCGGCGTAGGGCTTCACGGTGGTGCCCCTTGATCAACGGCCGACGGCTTGTGGTGATGAGCGACAGCAAGGGTTTGGTGTGAGATGATGGTTTTCAGCAAGGAGAACGATGGATTAGGGGATTGGAAATGTAACTAGTTAATTAATTATATTAATTTTTGTAGTCAATATATAAAATAGCATATCTTTTTTCATACGAGATCGGAATCGGACGATTTCAGTTGCGTTGCACTTGTGATGACAAACACTACAACATGGAACTGACCAGAACAGAAAAAGTGCAAGTTGGATTTTTAGCTAAATTAAATGCTCATTTAATTTAGTTTGAAAATAAAATCTTCAAATAAAGACCGACGGAGTGGAAACTGAAAGTGAGAACTCTCTCACTCAAAAAATTTGTATAGTTATTTATTTTTATAACTGAATATATATTTGTTGCCTTTGATTGCAATATTTGTTTGGTGGATGATGGATGTGTACAGTTTTAATGTCATTATTATTAAACTGTAAATAAATTCACATGGTTTGTGATGTAAACCCCACACGGGTATTGGGACGAAAATTTTACACATCGCTCAATTATTTTTTGATGATTGAAAACCCCACACGGGTCTGGGGACAATAATTAATTGACATTTCCTTGGATATAATTATATGTCAACTGATTGATTGACAGACTGTGATAAGCATTATTTAATTATTCAATGCTTATGAAGTTGTAAATTGCACTGTGGATATGAATTGAATGTTTAATAGTTGTTTATAACTATTTTTGAATACATGCTATATATGGAATCCATATAAATAAAATTATATGGTTATTGATTGAGTCTGATTCTAATTCAGAAATAACGAATGTTTTAAAATAATATTCAGTAAAGAATCAAAATATGATTTTAATGTCCGATTTTGGATGGAAACGAAAATATTGAAATATATGAAGCCAAGTTAAGTAGATGTACGCCATTTTAACTTGAATGGGTTTTTCTGTCGATTTTATTCATTTTATAATGGATATCGAAAGGATTTGATTTCAAAATCTGATATGTTGAAAATATTAATATTTTTATATTATAACAATGTAGATTGTTCAATTTTGATTTAAAATTGAAAAGGAAGTCGATATCGTTTTAAAATGAATTTATAAACGATTTATAAAATATGTTTTAAAAAGGATAATAAGAGATTTGAAATCTGATGGTTAGATTTTAAAATATATCCAAATCAGTTTTGGAAACGATCGCTATGAATGCAGTTCAGTGGCCGATATTGGAAACCGACTGTAAGGGTCTTATTAAAATTTATTAAAAATATGAATAAATTATGTAAAATCATAATAAATGATTTGTAAAAGTTTTTGGATGAAATATTCTATATTTGAAAAGACAAAAGATATTCATCGGAATGAACTAGTTAACAACTAGAATGGAGAACTGAAAGAAATTATAATGGTTTTAATATAACCAAAATTTTCCAACGTATGAATTGGAAAGGATTTAAATGGAAATAACCATCGGAATTATTCGATATTGTATTCCATGATTATACAGATATTGTTGAGAAATTTGAAAGATATAGATATCTTTATTCCCAATACGATATCCGTTAGTTTCAAAATTTGATGTTGAATAGAAGTCGATATGATTTCTATTTAAAGCCTTATATCTAATATTAAATGGGGTTTTGGGTTTGTCGTGAAGGGTGTCTTTATTAACACTGTTCTTAAACCCAGTTGAGAAAAGAATAAATCTTTTAACCAAGATTTAATGAAGTTTCCCAATCAACTAATATAATTGGAATTAAATGGAAGTTGATTACGGGTTCATTGTGAATGATGTTTTCTGTAACACCCCACCTCCGCTAGGGTCACTCACAAAGGGAATGCCCTAGTTTTGGAGGGGTATTATCTAGTAAACAGGCACAGAGATAACACAAGACAGAACATAGATAAAATAGAGTATATAAAGCAACGGATATAAACTTTAAAACCAAATCTCATTACTGAAAAATAGAGTCAAAACCTCTTACATCAAAATGCCAAGTCATTATTTCATTACATCAAGTTCTAAAGAAGCAAAGTACTTAAAACAACATAAGTAAAATATTATTCCCCAAAAAGTGCATGAGTGCAGCCATAGCATAGCTCAAGACCAAACCGTACATGAGCTGTCAGAAAGCAAGCAAAGTCCAAGCTAAGAGCTAGAGTTTCCTCCCTGAGAACCTAGGGGGGGAACGAAAGACAAAGAGGCAAAAGAAAACGGGTCAGTCAAAAAGACTGGTAAGCCCTAGTGACTATCAGCATAGAAACTAGTAAAGTTAACAAGACATGAATAAACTGGAATTAAACATAGGAATGATGATAAGTCTGACATGATAACTAAGCTAACAAGATAACTCAAGTCTAACATTGCGTATTCGAGGTTCGCCATACCAACTATACTGGTATACTAATCCCGTGTCAACTATAAATCAAGAAATAATCCCTTGGCCCAATATCGTGGAGTGACCCAATTCGGGGTCCAACAGTATGATCTAATCGATTGGTTCCCTACAAGTCTAGCTCGTCGTGTGTCTGTGTCATACGGCCCTATCACGAATGTAGTCACCTGTGCTAGGTCCACCATAGGGTGTATCAAGCCCTAGGGTGCCAACCACCGACACGAATCAAGAATGCACAGATAATCCTACTAATGCCCAATGCCTACTTTTTCAACTCCGGACTAAGTGCACGACCCTAGTCCGCCTGAACCTACAATGGCGCACCAACTCAGCCGTCGTTCTGGTCGCTTACAATCAGCCCAGCAATCGTGCCCCACCCTGCCTAGTCCCAGGGTACCGTGATACATCTAGTGGGTTACTGCTGAAAAGGACCGCGTAACTAGGGTTTCGTTCAGCAGGTTAAGTTGTCATTTAAAATCGAGACTTAACCCCATCTACGTGTCATGTCAAATTGACTAAGTTTGTCGTTCTAGTTCAAGACTTAGTCCTACGAATCATGTGTCAGGTTGGTTAAGTGTGTTCAAGCGGTTCATGACTTAACCCTATCAAATCAACGTGTCAAATTGGTTAAGTATATTCATGTGGTCCATGACTTAACCCTATCCAGTGGCATTAATTTACTTAATTCACCCCTAACCTCTCACATTAGACTTGGTTATGGTTACTGGATGTGCCGGGCGGGTCCAGGCAGTTTTACACCATAACCTAGTCTAACCTCAGGTTTCGAGTGCGATATGACCAACTACTCACATTGGGTCCTACTGTTTGCAGTTACTGGATTCGCCGGGCGATTCCGGGCAGATTTATACTACAAACTCAACCCAACCTCGAGTTGGCCACGTTCAAGTTATCTAAGTGTCATGTCCCAAATTCATATTTTCAAGTATAATTTCATGTCAGGTTCATGTTCCTATCCAAGCTCAAGTTATAACGATATTCATGTTTTCAAGTTCATACTAAATTCAGGTTTTCCTAAACTACCCAAATCGCATCCCCAACGCTCGTGAATTCGAATCAAGGCAATAGATGTAACTAGGGAATAACATAACAAGGATGGGTATAAAGTGGCAAAGGTGATTTCAAGGCAAGCATGGTGTAACTTGAGATATGATCATAACATCACTGGCATATGAAATAGGGTGATAAACATAGCAATAAGTGAAATAATATGATAATCCTAAACTTGTGACTAGCAATAGTTTCAACATCACAACATCACAAGCATGTTAAAATAATGATAGGGTTTAGGTTATGACATGAACAGGCCCCTAAATCAAGTTCTTATTAGTATTCCACAAATCAAGGTTCAATATGAACGGTACTAGGTTCAAGGTGAATAGATCTAGGGTGAACACGAGTAGATCTAAAATAATAGATCAAAAAGGAATAGTCATAGATCAAAGATATACAAGAGTAGGTCTCAAGTAGTGATCATGTTTATGTTCAATTTCAATTTACACATGTCCATATTAAGTTTAGAGTTTAGATCTAAGAGTAATTGGGGCTTACAGATCGTGGTTTTGAGAACCAAGAACAGAAATTGTCGTAGGATTGTTGTTGAGATGTTGATCTATTCCCTTGAATTGTTGTAGAAACGTTGGCCTTCGATTTGGATCTAGTTTGAATGTTTAAGCTTCAAGTTGGAGGCGGCGGCCATGGTTCAAGAGGAGACTTAGCAGCATAATGGTGTTAGAAAGATTTGTTGTGGATTAGCCTAGGTCTTAGGGTGTTTTTATAGTTGCAACAACTAGTTTTGGCCATAGGATAAACCCTAGAATCGATCTGAACCGCCAAAAATCGTCACAGTCCCTCAAACAAGCCAACAGGGTCAAGCAGGAGCAACTAGGCCCAAACCAGGTTCGGGGACCAGGTCGACACCGAAGTCGACTGCGCAGTCGACCTGGTCCTGGGGGTGTCGACTGCCCAGTCGACTCCCCAGTCGACCTGGGGTGCTGGGCGGGAAATTTCCCGCCCAGTCTGTCTGGGTTTTGAAATTCGAATTTGAACTCGAATTCGAACTGTTTTGAACTCTGAAAATTTCTGAAACTTTGGGGAGCCATAACTTGGTCATATGGACTCCGATTTTCGAAAACTCGGACTCGATTTCATGCAGAATTCCGAGACGAACGCAATGACGCAACCCGTTTCCCTTGGTTCTTATTTTAAAATTTAATTCTGCCTAGATTTATGGCTATAACACGTTATCAAAATACGGGTTGTTACATTCTCCCCTCCTTAAAGGATTTCGTCCCCGAAATCTCTAAGTTAGGAAGAACGTATCCTACCATCCATCATCCATCTACTCAAAACATCATCCACAAGCAAACACTGTCCTTAAGAGATTTCTAATGTTGTATGAACATATGCAGAAATGTGTGTATATGTTCCTTATCTAATGCAAATGATCAGGCCTGATTGATCTTTTTAATGCAAAATATGTTTAGTGTCATGAATCCAACATGTATGCAAATAATCCTAGTCACGTAAGCACTATATGTGTGCACAAACATTCATCCATATGCAACATTCATATGATAACACATTCAATTTCATCCATAAATAAGTATAAACACTCATGCATATGCAATATGAAAATGTGTCTGAGCCGATCTAGTGCCTAATGTGTGTTATGCAACCATGAGCAATCACTTGCAACCACTTGCAACCATTCACAAACATCAAGCATAACATGTTTCAAATACATGTTTACATTCATAGGATTCTACCTAAGGTTCTCAAGACAGGATCAAAAGGATATACAAGATAAAACAGAGTAACTAGGGAAAAGAAGTTAAAGATGTACCCCTAGAAGGTCCTACTTGCGGGGCTTTCCCTTGCTTCTTAGGGCAGTTCTTGCTGATGTGTCCAGTTTCACCGCATTGAAAACATGCTCCTATCTTCATCTTCTTCTTCCTACAGTCCTGGACTATATGCCCGTCAATACCACAGAAGTTGCATTTTCTTTTCTCATGTGACCTGTCATTCTTGTTGTTGCTGTTCTTTCCTCCTTTCTCGGAGTCTACCTTCTTGTCTTGACACTCATTCGCCTTGACCTTCTTCTTTCCATTCTCGTCTTCTTCATGAAGTAGGGCCATATTCACCAAGCTTCCAAAGGTCGCCCCCATGGGTACATGAGCCATGGCCATAGTGTGGAGTGGCTCGCTCAATCCTCGAGCAAAGCGTAGAGCCTTCTTCTCAGTCGTGTTGACTAAGTCCAAACCAAACCAAGCAAGCTGATTAAACCTATTCACGTATTCCCTAACTGACATGTCCCCTTGCTTGAGTGCCAGAAACCTCTCCATCTGAAGGCTCGCTTCTGCGGATGATAAAAACTTAAGCCCGAACCTCTCTCTAAAGTCTGCCCAAGTCTCAATTGGCCTGGTAGCGTTGGTGACTTCCCACCAAAATGCAGCTTCCTCTTCCAACAACCATGCTGCCAACTGAACTTTCCTATGATCCTCCATATCGAAAATAACAAAAAGTCTTCAGTCTCTTTTAGCCAGTTTCGCGACTCAACGAAGGTTTTAGTTCCAACGAAGTTCTTGCCGCCCATTCCTATAAAGTCCTTGCATATTTTGGCGAAGGCGGTACCCGGAGGAGGAGGAGGAGGAACCGTGGCCACCGGGGGAGGAGGAGGAGGGATATCTGCCGGGCCCGCGCCGTTGGACCTAGCTTCCAAGTATCTTCAGAACCAGCCAGTTATGGGTACTCCCTCAGGATGGTTAAGATCAGACATGCTGAAAAGCGAAAAGGATAAAGATTAAAACGAGGAAACAAAGGAAAGTGCTAATGGATTTTGGGGAATAGCCTTTTCTTAAAAATAAACTTTTCTTGAAAAATGCTTCTTTATAACCGGTTTTGAAAATAGTTTCAGAAAGTTTTTAAAACTTTTGCCCAGTCTGGTAACCTTCTGCTCTGATACCAAATGTAACACCCCACCTCCGCTAGGGTCACTCACAAAGGGAATGCCCTAGTTTTGGAGGGGTATTATCTAGTAAACAGGCACAGAGATAACACAAGACAGAACATAGATAAAATAGAGTATATAAAGCAGCGGATATAAACTTTAAAACCAAATCTCATTACTGAAAATAAGAGTCAAAACCTCTTACATCAAAATGCCAAGTCATTATTTCATTACATCAAGTTCTAAAGAAGCAAAGTACTTAAAACAACATAAGTAAAATATTATTCCCCAAAAAGTGCATGAGTGCAGCCATAGCTTAGCTCAAGACCAAACCGTACATGAGCTGTCAGAAAGCAAGCAAAGTCCAAGCTAAGAGCTAGAGTTTCCTCCCTGAGAACCTAGGGGGGAACGAAAGACAAAGGGGCGAAAGAAAACGGGTCAGTCAAAAAGACTGGTAAGCCCTAGTGACTATCAGCATAGAAACTAGTAAAGTTAACAAGACATGAATAAACTGGAATTAAACATAGGAATGATGATAAGTCTGACATGATAACTAAGCTAACAAGATAACTCAAGTCTAACATTGCGTATTCAAGGTTCGCCATACCAATTATACTGGTATACTAATCCCGTGTTAACTATAAATCAAGAAATAATCCCTTGGCCCAATATCATGAAGTGACCCAATTCGGGGTCTAACGGTATGATCTAATCGATCGACTCCCTACAAGTCTAGCTCGTCGTGTGTCTGTGTCATACGGACCTATCACGAATGTAGTCACCTGTGCTAGGTCCACCATAGGGTGTATCAAGCCCTAGGGTGCCAACCACCGACATGAATCAAGAATGCACAGATAATCCTACTGATGCCCAATGCCTGCTTTTTCAACTCCGGACTAAGTGCACGACCCTAGTCCGCCTGAACCTACAATGGCGCACCAACTCAGCCGTCGTTCTAGTCGCTTACAATCATCCCAGCAATCGTGCCCCACCCTGCCTAGTCCCAGGGTACCGTGATACATCTAGTGGGTTACTGCTGAAAAGGACTGCGTAACTAGGGTTTCGTTCAGCAGGTTAAGTTATCATTTAAAATCGAGACTTAACCCCATCTATGTGTCATGTCAAATTGACTAAGTGTGTCGTTCTAGTTCAAGACTTAGTCCTACGAATCATGTGTCAGGTTGGTTAAGTGTGTTCAAGTGGTTCATGACTTAACCCTATCAAATCAACGTGTCAAATTGGTTAAGTATATTCAAGTGGTCCATGACTTAACCCTATCCAGTGGCATTAATTTACTTAATGCACCCCTAACCTCTCACATTAGACTTGGTTATGGTTACTGGATGTGTCGGGCGGGTCCGGGCAGTTTTACACCATAACCTAGTCTAACCTCGGGTTTCGAGTGCGATATGATCAACTACTCACATTGGGTCCTATTGTTTGCAGTTACTGGATTCGCCGGGCGGTTCTGGGCAGATTTATACTGCAAACTCAACCCAACCTCGAGTTGGCCACGTTCAAGTTATCTAAGTGTCATGTCCCAAATTCATATTTTCAAGTATAATTTCATGTCAGGTTCATGTTCCTATCCAAGCTCAAGTTATAACGATATTCATGTTTTCAAGTTCATACTAAATTCAGGTTTTCCTAAACTACCCAAATCGCAGCCCCAACGCTCGTGAATTCGAATCAAGGCAATAGATGTAACTAGGGAATAACATAACAAGGATGGGTATAAAGTGGCAAAGGTGATTTCAAGGACAGCATGGTGTAACTTGAGATATGATCATAACATCACTGGCATATGAAATAGTGTGATAAACATAGCAATAAATGACATAAGATGATAATCCTAAACTTGTGACTAGCAATAGTTCCAGCATCACAACATCACAGGCATGTTAAAATAATGATAGGGTTTAGGTTATGACATGAACAGGCCCCTAAATCAAGTTCTTATCAGTATTCCACAAATCAAGGTTCAATATGAACGGTACTAGGTTCAAGGTGAATAGATCTAGGGTGAACAAGAGTAGATCTAAAATAATAGATCAAAAAGGAATAGTCATAGATCAAAGATATACAAGAGTAGGTCTCAAGTAGTTATCATGTTTATGTTCAACTTCAATTTACACATGTCCATATTAAGTTTAGAGTTTAGATCTAAGAGTAACTGGGGCTTACAGATCATGGTTTTTGAGAACTAAGAACAGAAATTGTCGTAGGATTGTTGTTGAGATGTTGATCTATTCCCTTGAATTGTTGTAGAAACGTTGGCCTTCGATTTGGATCTAGTTTGAATGTTTAAGCTTCAAGTTGGAGGCGGCGGCAATGGTTCAAGAGGAGACTTAGCAGCATAATGGTGTTAGAAAGATTTGTTGTGGATTATCCAAGGTCTTAGGGTGTTTTTATAGTTGCAACAACTAGTTTAGGCCATAGGATAAACCCTAGAATCGATCTGAACCGCCAAAAATCGTCACAGGCCCTCAAACAAGCCAACAGGGTCAAGTAGGAGCAACCAGGCCCAAACCAGGTTCGGGGACCAGGTCGACACCCAAGTCGACTGCGCAGTCGACCTGGTCCTGGGGGTGTCGACTGCCCAGTCGACCTGGGGTGCTGGGCGGGAAATTTCCCGCCCAGTCTGTCTGGGTTTTGAAATTCGAATTTGAACTCGAATTCGAACTATTTTGAACTCTGAAAATTTATGAAACTTTGGGGAGCCATAAATTGGTCATACGGACTCCGATTTTCGAAAACTCGGACTCGATTTCATGTAGAATTCCGAGATGAACGCAATGGCGCAACCCGTTTCCCTTGGTTCTTAATTTAAAATTTAATTTTGCCTAGATTTATGGCTATAACACGTTATCAAAATACGGGTTGTTACATTTTCAATGACATTAGTTCTTAAACCCGATTAAAAATGAAGTTATAATCTGGAGTTTATAAATCTTTTAATTAAGATATAATGGAAATTGTCCAAAGTAAAGTTTTCCAATTTAATATATTAAATTAGAACAGAATGTAGTCTAATTTAGTGATAATCGAGATGAGATTCTGTGAAGGAAGACCATTACTATTTATGGAGTTTAAAAGGCCTTACCATTATTTCGTTTATAGTATTAGCACGATACGGAAATTAATATCGATTATATACTATTATGAATTCCGTGAAAGTTCCATTTTAATGGAAGAGGATTTTGGGTTTATCGTGAACTGTTTTTTAAATGACATTGGTTCTTTAACCCAGTTGAAGACAAGATTTATTTTCTAAAAGATTGAATAATCATTAAGTAATGCTTTTTCAGATTAAAACTGGGCTAGAGTTTTAATGAATGTTTAATTAGATTGAAGCAGGAATAAGGTAACTAAATTTACCGAATTCATAAAATGGTCGAGAATGGAGTATCACCAGTTTTATTCCATACGATAGTTAAATCTTTAATTAGATTTGAAACATGAAATGGTAATAAATTCTACCGATAACACAATGGATGTAGATATGGAGTACTATCAGTTTTGCTCCATGAGATGAATAGTTTGGGATTGAGATAATAAAGTAAATGATTACTTCGGTAAGGTTCATTAATCCCAACTAGTTTGATAAAACTTAATTGGGTTTAAAACGCCGAAAGATAAAATAAAATCTTTTGTAAATGATACCAAAAGGAAGATTTAACAATAAATTTAAAAGAACTTATCTTTGATAAAATTAATGGGAACATTTTCCCTAAGATGTGAACATTTGAATAAAAGAATATTCTGAATTGGAATGAGGCATATGATGTGTTTTTATAGCACTTGATTATTGATTATAAAATATGTGAGTTATTCGTAAAGACCAGGTTTATCCCAATTTGAATAACTGATAAGGTGGCTAAAAGTCGACGATGAAGACGGTGGCTGAAGACAGGAGATCGTCACATCGTTTGGATGATTATTGATGTCTTGATTGGGATGTACACCTGTAACACCCCGGATTTTTGAATAATCGAATTAACTAAATTAAAGAATAATTTATCTCAGACGTGAGAATTAAGGGAAATGGGTTGAGCCATTGTGTTCGTCTTGGAATTCTGGTCAAGATAGAATATGAGTTAGCATAAAACGGATATCGGATGAAGGAGATATGGACGAACGAAGTCAGGCGGAAAACCAGAAGAGAAAGAAAGAGGAAAAAAATATACTGGCGCACTTGGGAAGTGCGCCAACACATTTTTGCCCTGGTGCACTTCCCAAGTGCGCCCAGGCCGAGAGAAAACCTGCACAGCTTTCTGGTTCAGTCCGATCAGTGTTATGACTCATTGCTGAGTCCTTTCTGACTCCTTGCTGAGTCATTAGGGCTGACTTGTCACCCTATCTTGAATGAATGGTTTTTATTAACCCTAAGATCATCCGAGGGCTAGAATTAAATCAAAACTCTATAAAAAGACCCATAGACTCAAACCCTAAATCAGAATTAAAACTAAAACTATGGCCGTCATGCTATTGTCTTGAACCCTAGAGCAGCCGCCACCAAATTAAAGAGGAAGGACAGCAAATCAAAGCAGAACTACTCAACCCTAACATCGAATCTTTTTCAAAGGAGAGCTAATTCAACTCCAGAATCAGAATTCAGAACTCAAGACTGCTTTTGAATTGTGAGTTCGATAGTTTTAACAAGATAATTAGTAAATTAATTGGATTGAGTTATGATGCGGATAATTTGGATATGATGTGAATTACTGACTGCATGTTGAATTATGTTGTAGAATTGTGTTGTAATTTCTATTATGTTATGTTATGAGGCTATCATTTATGATGTAAAGTTATATTGCTATCATCCATGTTGTAATTTTATATACAATCAAATCATCATGTTTCATATGCTAGTTTGGTTATGTTGATTCATATGAATAATCATATGTAGGCAAGTTTAGATTTTGATTCAAACATGAATAATATACAAGTTGGGTAGAATTATATGTGACCTTACATGGTTATGACACCTAGTTCATGTGAAAATTTGATTAAAAGTTAGGCTATGACATGAGTGAGTTATATGCTAAATTCCACATGATACTTTTCATGTTAGACACTAGTTTACACCTTTGTTGCGATGTATAAATCACATATGTAAGTTTATGAGTTGGATATGAATCATGTTACGCAAGTTTAGGGTTATTACCTATGCAAGTTTATTCCTTTAGATATAGATCTATGATGTACATGAATTATGCAAGTTTGTGGCCATTTTCTCATCAAGTTCACACCTTTAGATTTGGATCCATGACATATGATTGTTTATGCAAGTTTGTGGCCATTATCTCATCAAAGTTCACACCTTTAGATTTGGATCCATGACATATGTTGTTTATGCAAGTTGTAACTTTGGCCTATGCAAGTTTTAGATGTAGAACATCATTCACACATGCAATGTTCACCCCTATGTTTAGATCTAGTTTTATTTCTGTGTATGTTGTGATGGTTTCTCTTTATTCCATAAGTTAGACTATTCGAGTCTAACGTATATTTTACGTTAAACGAACGAACGTACAACATGGGATAATGGGAGGATATTAGAAGATGTAATATTGAGAATTGGCATAAATGCCTTAAAAAGCATAGAATAAACTTGTGATGATAATTGGTATGATTTTGCATACCATAAATAGATGGACATAATTGAGTCAATTATGGCCATAGTTAAATTTGTAATCGATTGATAATTTGAATAGGGAAAGTAATTCAAATTGGGGGATGATTAATTAGGTGTAATTAATCGTCTAATACACGAGGTTAGGCTCGTTTGTGGCGTAAGACTGCCCGGACCCGCCCGGCAAATCCAGCTGCCACAAATGCCAGCCTAATGTGGGAGGTCTTAGGCATAAATTAAATGCGTAACAGTTGTAAAGACACGAGGTTAGGCTCATTTGTGGTGTAAGACTTCCCGGACCCGTTCGGCAAATCCAGCTACCACAAATGCAAGTCTAATGTGAGAGGTCTTTGTGAGGTTACGGTCTTAATGAATTAAGAAACACTTAACCAGATAAACATGTAGTGGGACATGAGGGAGTTAAGTGGGTGCCTTGGGTGGAATGGGGAATCTAGTGGGTGCCTTGGGTGGCATTTGAAATACGATTAGAAACACTTAACCAAAATGTGAAACATGAAAGTGAACATGAATAAGAAAAGGGTTAAGTGGGATGTACTAGAGGGGACCAAGCTTAGGTGGATAGCTTGTGTCAAGTCATGGGGGTCCGTTTCAACCAGTAACCCATAAGTATCTCTGTGGGCTCGACCTAAGTCGAGGATGGGACACGCGTACTGGGCTAGACTGTAAGAGGCCAAAACGGGTGGGCGGTGGCAACGCAAGTCCAACGGGTTCATATGCGTGTGTGGGCCTGGGCTGGTAGGTAAGACGTTGTTGCATCATGTAGGTATAAGCCATGCATCTCTGGTATTATTGGGTTGCCACTTTGGGGAGTGATACACCCCACTGTGGGACCAGCACGGGTATCCACGAGTTAGGGAGCCGATCGCTTGGGGTAGGACTTAGGGTACACTTAGTTCTGTCTGTTTCTGTTGGTACCGTCTGTTTCTGTTGGGTGGTAACACCTGTCTATTTCTGCGTGGTACCGTCTGTTGGGGTGTTAAAGGCCCATTACTGGTGTACACCTAATTCTAACATTCTGTTTCCGTAGGGATTATTCTGTTTCCGTCTCTGATTCCGTTTCCGATTCTGTTTCCGTACCTTCTGTCTGTTGGGGTGGTAAAGGCCCATTAGTTGGGTGGTAAAGGCCCATTATTAGTATTCTACTTCTGTACCTTCTGTATGTTGGGGTGGTGAAGGCCCATTACTAGCATTCTATTTCTGTATAGATTATTCTGTTTCCGTCTCTGATTCTGTTTCCGATTCTGTTTCCGTACCTTCTGTCTGTTGGGGTGGTGAAGGCCCATTAGTTGGGTGGTAAAGGCCCATTATTATTATTCTACTTCTGTACCTTCTGTATGTTGGGGTGGTGAAGGCCCATTACTAGCATTCTGTTTTTGTATAGATTATTCTATTTCGATTCTATTTCAGTTTAAACATTAGGGTAACACCTATTCCTGTTATACTAGTGGTAGTGCAGTATAGTAATTATCCTATAGTGAATAACTTGGTTCATCTAGTTCCTTGTTTATTCTGTCATACCCAATTATTCACAGTCATTTCCTTATTTTCCAACATATGCCTTAGCCTAGTTATTTTGGTAATTATATTGTTAAAGTTATTGCACTCACCAGACGTATGTCTGACCTAGTTTGTTTCGCTTCTTTTCTTCCGTTTCCCCCCCAGGTTGGAACACACAGATTTAGTCAGGATTTGGATATCATCTTCTAGGAGCTACTTCTGAAGTATGGCTCGAATCTCTGTGTCCTATGTGGCTTGCTCTTTAATTTAGGGAATGATGTTTTTCTTTTAAAATACCTATGTACTCTGATAATGTAAGACAAAAGTGTTTTGTTGTAAGGGTTTTATGACTCATGGTATTATGTAACAAAGTATTTTGGTGATTTAATAAAGTTATTTATTTCCGCTGCAAAAAATTTAATATCTGTCTTGTGATATTCTGTGTCTGTTTACCTAAAATGCTCCACTGAAGTTAAGGCATTCCCTTTGTGAGTGACCTTAATGGAGGTGGGGTGTTACACTTGGTATCAGAGCTGAAGGTTACCAGATTAGATAAAAAGCTTTTGAAAAACTATTTTCATAAAGGTTTTAAAAGAAAGTATTTTCAAAAAGGAAAGCCTATTTTGAAAAACATTTCCCGAAAAGCCATATGTAGTATCCTTCGGTCCTTTCTCTAAAATCTCTTTCTTTGATAGGATAGGCGAATGCTCTCGCGGTTGATGGATAGGATAGGGGTAGGGAAATTTATATAGAAGGTTTAATTTCCTTATCTGGTTATGAAGTTAAGACTCTTTTTTATTCTGTAATTGAGACTCTGCACTTTAATACTAGTCTTGTTTCTGATCCCGTAGTTGTTTCAAACCCCATTTGTGGTCCGGTTCAATTGTTTTTGATTTGTAGGGGTTTGTCATTATCTGTGTTAGGCGTCAAAAATTTGAATGTGACGTTTGTGTGCTCAAGTTTATGGGCTATGGGTTGGGTCTAAATGGACCAGCTTTCTATGTAGAGGGTCGTTCTAGATTTTGAGAGGAGGGTCGTTAAGTTTCTAACTTGTCATTGGAAGACCCCCAAAGTTTCTTGTAACCCGCAAGGGTCTGTTATGCTTAGCTTTCTGAGAATCATTCTGTAATCTGATCTGTACCAGTAGTCTGTAAGTATCTGAATATTTCTGAAGGATAGGGGTTTCTACTCGAAGCATGAAGTAGATCTCCAGTTTTGACATTGTTTAATGGGGGTAATTCTTTGAGTATCAGTCTGATGTTGATTTCTGTCTTCAGGGCTGAGACTTAGGGAATTATTCTCTTAACCGATGTCAAATGAGAACAGAGCTTTTGTTCTAGTTATATCATTTGTTTGTATCCCATCGACCGGATCTTCGACCTTTAGAAAGGAAATCCATGGGTGTAAACATGTGTTTGAGACATGCTATGTTTGATGGCTGCAAGTGGATGCAAGTGTTTGCTAGTGGTTGCTCGTGGATGCATATATACACACTTTAGGCACTAGATCGGCTCAGTCACTTCATATCGCATACTACATATAAATGTGTTTACATATTTAAGTAACGGATGTATATTGGTTGTGTTATCATATGGATGCCGCATTTTGGTGAATGGTTGTGCACACATGTAGAAATAATATGTATCGATAGGGTTCTTTCGCATACATAATGGACGCATGGAACTGTCATGGTTTGCATTAAAGAGGTCAACTGAATCAGTAGACCGCCTGATTTTGCATTAGATAAGGAACTTATACACACACTTCTTGCATATGTTCATACAGCATTAGAAATTTTATAAGGACAATGGATGCTTGTATTTGGTGGTTGAGTAGATGGTTGTTTGGATGGTAGGATATGCATTCTCCTTAACTTGGAGATTTCGGGGACGAAATTCTTTAAGGAGGGAAGAATGTAACACCCCGGATTTTTGAATAATCGAATTAACCAAATTAAAGAATAATTAATCTCAGACTTGAGAACTAAGGGGAATGGGTTGCGCCATTGTGTTCGTCTCGAAATTCTGGTCGAGATAGAATCCGAGTTTGCGTAAAACAGATATCAGATAAAGGAGATATGGACGAATGAAGTCAGGCGGAAAACCAGAAGAGAAAGAAAGAGAAAAAAATATATACTGGCTCACTTGGGAAGTGCGCCAATACATTTTTGCCTTGGTGCACTTCCCAAGTGCGCCCAGGCCGAGAGAAAACCTGCACAGCTTTCTGGTTCAGTCCGATCAGTGTTATGACTCATTGTTGAGTCCTTTCTAACTCCTTGCTGAGTCATTAGGGTTGACTTGTCACCCTATCTTGAATGAATGGTTTTTATTAACCCTAAGATCATCCGACGGCTAGAATTAAATCAAAACTCTATAAAAAGACCCATAGACTCAAACCCTAAATCAGAATTAAAACTAAAACTATGGCCGTCATGCTGTTGTGTTGAACCCTAGAGTAGCCGCCACCGAATTAAAGAGGAAGAACAACAAATCAAATCAGAACTACTCAACCCTAACAGCGAATCTTCTTCAAAGGAGAGCTAATTCAACTCCAGAAATCAGAATTCAGAACTCAAGACTTCTTTTGAGTTGTGAGTTCGATAGTTTTAACAAGATAATTAGTAAATTAATTGGATTGAGTTATGATGCGGATAATTTGGATATGATGTGAATTATTGACTGCATGTTGAATTATGTTGTAGAATTGTGTTGTAATTTCTATGATGTTATGTTATGAGGCTATCATTTTTGATGTAAAGTTATGTTGCTATCATCCATGTTGTAATTTTATATAAAATCAAATCATCTTGTTTCATATGCTAGTTTGGTTATGTTGATTCATATGAATAATCATGTGTAGGCAAGTTTAGATTTTGATTCAAACATGAATCATATACAAGTTGGGTAGAATTATATGTGACCTTACATGGTTATGACACCTAGTTCATGTGAAAATTTGATTAAAAAAAGTTAGGCTATGACATGGGTGAGTTATATGCTAAATTCCACATGATACTTTACATGTTAGACACTAGTTTACACCTTTGTTGCGATGTACAAATCACATATGTAAATTTATGAGTTGGATATGAATCATGTTATGCAAGTTTAGGGTTATTACCTATGCAAGTTTATTCCTTTAGATATAGATCTATGACATACATGATTTATGCAAGTTTGTGGCCATTTTCTCATCAAGTTCACACCTTTAGATTTGGATCCATGACATATGATTGTTTATGCAAGTTTGTGGCCATTATCTCATCAAAGTTCACACCTTTAGATTTGGATCCATGACATATGTTGTTTATGCAAGTTGTAACTTTGGCCTATGCAAGTTTTAGTTGTATAACATCATTCACACATGCAATGTTCACCCCTATGTTTAGATCTAGTTTTATTTCTGTGTATGGTGTGATGGTTTCTCTTTATTCCATAAGTTAGACTATTCGAGTCTAACGTATATTTTACGTTAAACGAACGAACGTACAACATGGGATAATGGGAGGATATTAGAAGATGTAATATTGAGAATTGGCATAAATGCCTTAAAAAGCATAGAATAAATTTGTGATGATAATTGGTATGATTTTGCATACCATAAATAGATGGACATAATTGAGTCAATTATGGCCATAGTTAAATTTGGAATCGATTGATAATTTGAATAGGGAAAGTAATTCAAATTGGGGGATGATTAATTCGGTGTAATTAAATCATCTAAGACACGAGGTTAGGCTCGTTTGTGGCGTAAGACTGCCCAGACCCGCCCGGCAAATCCAGCTGCCACAAATGCCAGCCTAATGTGGGAGGTCTTAGGCATAAATTAAATGCGTAACAGTTGTAAAGACACGAGGTTAGGCTCGTTTGTGATGTAAGACTGCCCGGACCTGCCCGGCAAATCCAGCTGCCACAAATGCAAGTCTAATGTGAGAGGTCTTTATGAGGTTACGGTCTTAATGAATAAAGAAACACTTAACCAGATAAACATGTAGTGGGACATGAGGGGGTTAAGTGGGTGCCTTGGGTGGCATGTGGAATCTAGTGGGTGCCTTGGGTGGCATGTGGAATCTAGTGGGTGCCTTGGGTGGCATTTGAAATACGATTAGAAACACTTAACCAAAATGTGAAACATGAAAGTGAACATGAATAAGAAAAGGGTTAAGTGGGATGTACTAGAGGTGACCAAGCTTAGGTGGATAGCTTGTGTCAAGTCATGGGGGTCCGTTTCAACCAGTAACCCATAAGTATCTCTGTGGGCTCGACCTAAGTCGAGGACGGGACACGCGTACTGGGCTTGACTGTAAGAGGCCAAAATGGGTGGGCGGTGGCAGCGCAAGTCCAACGGGTTCATATGCGTGTGTGGGCCCGGGCTGGTAGGTAAGACGTTGTTGCATCGTGTAGGTATAAGCCGTGCATCTCTGGTATTATCGGGTTGCCACTTTGGGGAGTGATACACCCCACTGTGGGACCAGCACGGGTATCTACGAGTTAGGGAGCCGATCGCTTGGGGTAGGACTTAGGGTACACTTAGTTCTGTCTGTTTCTGTTGGTACCGTCTATTTCTGTTGGATGGTAACACCTGTCTATTTCTGCGTGGTACCGTCTGTTGGGGTGGTAAAGGCCCATTATTAGTGTACACCTAATTCTAACATTCTGTTTCTGTAGGGATTATTTTGTTTCCGTCTCTGATTTCGTTTCCGATTCTGTTTCCGTACCTTCTGTCTGTTGGGGTGGTAAAGGCCCATTATTTGGGTGGTAAAGGCCCATTATTAGTATTCTACTTCTGTACCTTCTGTATGTTGGGGTGGTGAAGGCCCATTACTAGCATTCTATTTCTGTATAGATTATTCTGTTTCCGTCTCTGATTCCGTTTCCAATTCTGTTTCCTTACCTTCTGTCTGTTGGAGTGGTAAAGGCCCATTAGTTGGGTGGCAAAGTCCCATTATTAGTATTCTACTTCTGTACCTTCTGTATGTTGGGGTGGTGAAGGCCCATTACTAGCATTCTGTTTCTGTATAGATTATTCTGTTTCGATTCTATTTCAGTTTAAACATTAGGGTAACACCTAATCCTGTTATACTGGTGGTAGTGCAGTATAGTAATTATCCTATAGTGAATAACTTGGTTCATCTAGTTCCTTGTTTATTCTGTCATACCCAATTATTCACAGTCATTTCCTTATTTTCCAACTTATGCCTTAGCCTAGTTATTTTGGTAATTATATTGTTAAAGTTATCGCACTCACCAGACGTATGTCTGACCTAGTTTGTTTCGCCTCTTTTCTTCCGTTTCCTCCCAGGTTCTCAGGGAGGGAACACACAGGTTTAGTCATGATTTGGATATCATCTTCTAGGAGATACTTCTGAAGTATGGCTCGAATCTCTGTCTCCTATGTGGCTTGCTCTTTAATTTTGGGAATGATATTTTTCTTTTAAAATACCTATGTACTCTGATAATGTAAGACAGAAGTGTTTTGTTGTAAGGGTTTTATGGCTCATGGTATTATGTAATAAAATATTTTGGTGATTTAATAAAGTTATTTATTTCCGCTGCAAAAGTTTTAATATATGTCTTGTGATATTCTGTGTCTGTTTACCTAAAATGCTCCACTGAAGTTAAGGCATTCCCTTTGTGAGTGACCTTAATGAAGGTGGGGTGTTACAACACCCAAGAAAAGGTAATATGTGGTGATCGTCCAGACGTACTTGGAGATCGACCGGATATGCGCGGACATCTCTCTTATATTTGACATATGGGACGAGGAAGAATGTGTCTCCCGTTTCATTCAAACCCAGAACGGACTTGTAAATGGTTGTGTGTTTGACATTGTATTTCATTCCGTGTTGATTGATTTCTATTAAATATATATCTATTTAGTAGCGAAGAATTTATTCTCCTGCTTAACACCCTTCTCTGAGACGTATGAGCTTAGAGGTTATATATTGACAAACATCAGTTATATGGCATGAATTGTCAATGTGGCATGCTAAGATGCAAACGATCAAGGCTTTTGTTGAAAAGAAAAGTCTTGTGGATGTAGATCAAAGCACGACTTTAATTAGCATAGCTTTATGTATAGCGTTAATTCGCGAGCCTCACACCTCGGTATGAGTCAAAAATGAAATGAGGAACCGTAGGGAGAACTTGCGTTTCTTTTTAGCTGAGAGTGGTGTCATGGTATGGAGCCCAGACATTTTTGCTTATGTGGATGATGGATGCGAGGCGCCTCAGATATGATTGGTCAACGTACTGACCATTTTGGAGGTTCGATAGGACCAGGAAATGTATTGTTCAGGAATAACCAATCCACTAAAGTAAGTGTGGACCGGCTCTACCGCATCCCAGGGTTGCCCATATGTGATTCTGAGGCATTCGCTAGAGTGTCTCAAATCGGTGTGTAAGATCCCTTGCCTCGACTCATAGTTGGAAATCCAATTTCCAATATGACAATTTTCGATTTTAGTTGTAAACCTATGTATGGCGACAAAATATATGGTACCTATGCCGTCTATGATCGATACATTTATATTTAAAGTTGTTTTTGACACGATGCACTCATAATAATATGAAAAATATTTGTTTTAAAGGTATCTAGCATGTTTGGCTATTATAAGGGAAAAGTCTTTCCTCCGGCTTGCGTTGCATTGTGTGGTGGGACCTGAGTCTTATAATAGCTTCATTTTTCGAAAAGTATTGCATTGTTTATAAATGGTTTTATTTCAGAGTATCCATGGGGGTGAACACGTTCCATTTTATATGGCTTGGTCCCTTGATTTACCCAAAATTAAAATCAAGCTAATAACTGTTTTAGTTCTCACACTAGTCCCATGACTGACTCGGAGGTTATTGTTTCTACCTAAACTCTGGATGCCCATATTTTCTGCACGGGCCGCTAGTAGTTCTGATTTGCAGATATTTCTTTCCACAGGATCCTAGATTACAGCTAGAGTTATATTCGGAATGCTTTGTATCCGTGTGTTTCTTTCAGTTGTGTTAGTTGATGTATTCCCGCTATGCATTGTATTTATACATCATATTTCCGTTGTTCTGTAATTATTAAAATCTGATATTGTTTTTCCGCTATGTAATATTTATTCATACTCTGATATATTCTTGTACTCTGATGTAAATTTTTGTAGTAGCAATGAAATGTTCTCATGTTTGTGTTTTGATGCGTCGTGTTCTCATTATAATCCGCGTTCTCTCGTCTCTTCCGAGTCAAGCGAATTCGGGGCGTAACAAGCATGGTGCCGTCTAACAAGTGTCTTTTGAAGTTAGCGACTCAAATTGGTTAAAAGTATAATACGTTTATACTAATCATGACGAATTCCTACTAGTATAAAAGAAGAGCTTAAAAGAGGAGGTATAGCTACATAATTGATTGGAAGTGGACAAGCATAAGATGTGGGATACCGAAGAGAAAGACGAAGATTGATCAGTCATCTCCGGGCGCAATAGATGAGAGAGATCTTCTTGCCCGCTTATCGGGTTACAGATGGGGTATTGATCTTAAACCCTAGTATAGTGTTAATAAATAACCAATTAAAAGTATCCGTTAAATAACCACTTAGTTGAGTTAAAGAATCACTTACTTGACTGATGGCTAAAAAGCTAGTTGAGTTGACTTATGACTTGAATTAGGCACTTCAATATTTCAGCAGGACGAGCAAGATCTAATTTTATCCCTCCTGTAGCGAGATAGCTTTCACCCAGTCAAGATGATCAGGATGAATGAATGACTGAAGCACCTAAATCTAGGGATAAAGATGTTCGACCCAAAGAGCTTGAACATAGATGTAACGAACCGCATTTTTTAGTGATATAATAATTAATTTATTTAATTATTTAAAAGGTGATTAAGAGGATTTAATGGTCATTGAATTAAATAAGAGTGAATATTTAATTTAAATGATAAGTAAATAATATATTTAATTCTGAAATAATCAGAATTGGCTGAAATAGCGATATGGTGTGGATTGGGCCATTCAAAATATATATTTCAGTTTAGAATTGAATTTGAATAAAGAATACATTTAATTAACGATAGTTGAGCATATAAATTATAATATAATTATAATTGAGCTCGAAATGGCACGACAGTTCGCGATTTGGCGATTCGAACTTCAAACGAATACACAGAAGCCGTTTTAAATTGGATTTCTGTGAAACAAGAAACGTTAGGAGCTGGTGAAGTATATTTTTCTAATGGAAGAGAAAAATGGAGATTTCATCATGTAGATTTTGATTTATGTCCAAATCAAATTTTAGAAAAGTCGTTGTGGAATTCCTTTATAATTTAATTATATTTTAAAAAGGAATTTCATTATAAATCGAATATCGATATATATCGGGATTTGAAATATCGAGTTAGAAATTCATATAGGATTATTTTGAAGCTGTATGATTTTCTAGTGTGAAGATATATGATAATATTTATTTTTAAATATTAAATTTAATTATTTTTAAATATATTTATATATTTAAAAGGGTTATTTAGAGCTTTAAAATAGCCAGTTTTGCAAACGACCTCAAAATTCGACGAAACCAATTTTGTTGGATTAGTAACATCAAATTATTGTTAGATTTCAATTTCCGTGATTTTTGAAGTCAGTATGTGGCCGTATGGGATTTTAATGTGAAGAACAGTCAGTATTTTGACGGTTAAAAATACGCTGGGTGAGCATACGAAGTCGGAATTCGATGAAACCAGTTTCATTGGGACTGTAATGTCGAGTTGTAGCTACATGACCATTTCCGTGATTTTTGAACATCGTGTGTGATCACACGGATTTTTTGAAGCCTAAAACGAATATAAAATAATCATAAATAAAATATCCTAACTATAATTCTGTGATCAAAACCAAGCCACATCTTCACCTTTACAACCACACAAGATTTTCATCCCCGTATAAAACCAAATACTCCAAGCCGCCAGTTTCTACCTTCTAAAAAAACGAGGGATTCAAAAATCAATGAAAATTCAAACAAATATTTTTAAATTACAAAATGATTGTATTTGAGATCTCCAAAGCATGCTCTTCGATCTGGGGTGAGTATTAAGGGGTTCGATCCATTTTTTCAGCGATGGTTTGGTAACAACGCGAGCTAGGGCTGCGGGTTTAAAGTGTTGTAGTAATCGAATTGCAAAATTGAGTTGAGATTATTGTTTGTGGTATGAAGGAGGATCGCTTGGGGGTTTTTATGTGAATTCCGGTGCAATTTATGTCGCGTGGTTTACTAGTAGCACGGTGGAAGGATGAGAACGGAAATGGGTAGGAAGACGATGAGTTAAAGGTGATTCCATGGAGGTCAGAGCGGATTCGAAGTGATGAATTTTGGTGAAGTCGATTGTGGAAATGGTTGAGTGAAGAGGGAAAGGGATTGAGGCATGCGTCGGCGAAGAAGTCTTTGAGGAGCGGAACTGGAGTTCTGTCATTGTGGAAGAAAGGAGAGCATAAGCGGGTCTGGGCTTAAAGCCTTTAAGTTGGGCCAAGAAGTGAATGTGAGGCCCAGAAATAAAAATATATATATATTCGTTTATATTTAAATTAAATCGTATAAAGTTATAACGGGTATAACTTGATTATATGATATCAGATTGACGAACCATAAGTTGCGTTGGGATCGTAGGGACGGTGGCTACACCTTGGAGCTGACTAGGAGTGAATCTGAGCTCGTTACAATTTATAGCAAAATAAATTGTCCGTCTGAATCAAATCGAGCGATGATTATTGTTATTAACGATGATCGTCCAATGTGAGTAAAACTCACCAACTCTGAACAGTTATATTTTTATAACGTATTTTTAGAACTTTTAATCATTTGTTGATTGTTGTGTGTTAACTGTTTGGTTGAATTGCTTGTGTATTGGTTGAAATTATAGATAACGATATATATATAAATCGTTAATCAAATGTTGATTATGTTTAGCAGAATATTTCATATCGAAATGAAATCGATGTTAATTATATTGTTTAACATCTGTGATGCAGGGAAACAGGTTGGAGGAATCCAACTGGATTCCTCAATATTTATTTTACTGTTTTCATATATTGTAATATATGATGTGATACAAAATATGTTGATGATGATATGTGTTTAAATGATATCGATCATTGTGATTTGGTATTTTAAATACTGTAAGGAACACTGACATGTAGAAAGGGGATTTTCAAAGTATATTTTGAAAATAAATTAGTTATATAAAATCAATGGATTTTATATAGAAAAGGAAAAAGGGATTTTATAAAAGGAAATTGTTAAAATCAAAAGGGTTTTGAAAAGAAAATATTTATTAGAAATAAATATGATAAAGATAAAAAGGGAATTATTTATAAAATCAAAGGATTTTATAAAGAGGAATATTTATTAGGATAATAAATAGAAGTATAAAGGGATTATTTATTTGGGAAATAAATAAGAGATATAAAGGAAATTATTTGTAAAACAAATATAAAGGAAATACATTTGTAAAACAAATACAAAGGAAGATATTTGCAAAACAAATAGAAAGAGAAATATTTGTAAAACATTTACAAATAAAATAGAAAAAAGGAATATTTGTAAAATATTTACAAATAGAATTTAAAAGGAAATATTTGTAAAACATTTACTAATATATTTAATGGAAATATTTATTTATAGGAAATAAGTAGAATGTTATAAATGAGATATTTATTTGTTAAATAAATAGAAAGATGAAAAGGAGATATTTATTTGTTAAATAAATAGAAAAGATAAAAGAAATATTTATTTGTTAAATAAATAGAATTGAAAAGGGAATAGTTATTTGTTAAGTAAACAAATAGAAAAGGAATAAATCAAAGGAGTTAATTCAAAAGAGTAAATCGAAAAGAGTTAATCGAAATGATTTAATCGAATATTAGTTATTCGATTAGAGTTAATCGAATAGAGTAAATGGGTTAGAGTTAACCAGTTAGGGTTAATCAATTAGGGTTGACCAGTCAGAGTTGATCAGTTAGAGTTAACCAGTTAGAGTTAATCAATTAGGGTTGACTAGTTAGAGTTGATCAGTTGGAGTTAACCAGTTAGAGTTAGAGTTAACCAGTTAGAGTTAGAGTTAACCAATAGAGTAATTAAATAGAGTTAATCGAATTAGAATAAATCGATTAGTGTTAGTCGAAAAAGGAGTTATCGAATATTAGTTATTCGAATCGACTAAAAAGGAGTTATCGAATATTAGTTATTCGAATCAAGTAAAAAGGAGTTATCGAATATTAGTTATTCGAATCAAGTTAAGAGGAGTTATCGAATATTAGTTATTCGAATCGAGTTAAAAGGAGTTATCGAATATTAGTTATTCGAATCGAGTTAAAAGGAGTTATCGAATCTAGTTATTCGAAAGGAGTTATCGAATCTAGTTATTTGAAAGGAGTTATCGAATCTAGTTATTCGAAAGGAGTAATCAAATATTAGTTATTCGAAAGGAGTTAATCGATTATGGTTTATTCGGAAGGAGTTAATCGATTATGGTTTAATCGAAAGGAGTTAATCGATGTTAGTTTAATCGAAAGTAGTTAATCGATGTTAGTTTAATCGAAAGGAGTTGATCGATGTTAGTTTAATCGAAAGGAGTTAATCGAATTTAGTTATTCGAAAGTGAGATTATCGAATATAGTTATTCGAAAGGAGATTATCGAATATAGCGTATTCGAAAGAAAGAGATCGAATGTAGTTTATTTGAAAGAGTGAGTTAATCGAATATAAGTTATTCGAAGTGAGTTAATCGAATATAAGTTATTCGAAGAGAGATAATCGAATATAGGTTATTCGAAGAAGAGTTAATCAAATAGAGACTACTCAAAGAGAGTTAATCGGCGAATTCGATTATATCGAATTTGGGAAAGTACTTATACTTTGTGGTGTTTAAATCAAGATTTATTTATTTATTTATTTATAAATTAGGTGTTTATCTATTTATTCAAATTAAAGAATAAAAGTTATATTTGAAGTTGGATATTTCGAAAGTAGGTATTATAACGTTATCGTTATAACCAATGTTTTTATAAAAGAAGTGGATTCGTAAATAGAACTCGAGAGTTACGTAAGGAGGTTTGTTAAAGATTTAAAAGATAAACTTTGACTATTTCGAAGTTAAAACATTGTTCAGTTAAGGTCTGAGAGGTAATTATACCCCAACTTGATCGACTTCCTTCTTAACTAAGGAATGGTAAGGTTTGATCGTGAATGATGGTTAAGTGAATTTAGTTAATTTAGTAAATGGTTTGAGTTGGCGTCGCGATGTTTTATTTAAACATCTGTTTAAACCAAATGAAGGAGCTTTGGAAATGTTTTCCAAATAAGAATCAGAATGTTTTATAATATAGAAAACAAGAAATGGAAATGTTTTCCAGTGTTAATAACATATATTTTCTAAATTTAGAAAATAAGAAATGTTGAATATATGGAAACAGGAAATGATAAATGAAATAAATTAATGATAAATTAATTTAAAGGATAAAAGTTGATTGGTGATTGATCGATATAATTTCCATCTGGAAATAATATCGTTGTTTGCACACTTGTTTTTCTTTGATAGTTAACTCACCGACTATCGAAGTTTTTGACCATTTTGACGTTGTATATATGGAGACACCGGTTGGATTATTATCCGAAGAACCACTCTGTATTGGCATAAGCGTTGCGAATCATATATGCCAAAGATAATTGAAGACGGAGTAAAGTGCAAGAGTTGTTGTATAAATCTTAGGTAAAGATTGCCTAAGATGGTTGTACTGAATAGTGCCTTCGGTTTGTCCAGTCCCAGGACGACCTGTATGGAATAATGTCTGACAGAGCATAGTTAATAGATCGCGTAAGTTGATCACTTAAAACGTATTTACGTTTGGTGGCGGAGGAATTCGTTTCTCTTAGCTATATACCCATGGTATTTTTTGGGAAATCAATTTGTGATTTGGAGGGTATGATGATGTGACATTCAAAGTGAATAAACGTGTGATCTGTCAGAGATAAGCGTGGCCTCTAGCCTCACAACCAGGAAATGACAGAAATCGGGCAGGCAGCATGGCTATGTAGGTCGCACCTATTAGGGTGTATAATCACCTGATCTAGAGATTCATTTACTTCTAAAAATCTATTGTCGATGTTGTCCCATTCGGGAAACGGTTGCTGATCCCAACCGTTGCTGATATACATTCGATACACTCAAGTGAAATGAGTGGTCGGTCATGTGTGGTTGGGTTGCAAGATGTTCTTGTTGAACCCAGTGTATTCCTCTCTAGAGGTACACTAGCGAAAGGTGGTTCCATACCTTGTCATAGTTGGAAATCCATTACCCAATACGTGCTTTCGGTTTTGATTGTATACTATATATGTAGAACGTGTGATGAAAGCGTTTCTGCTAGATAATTATTATATTGTGGTTGAAAAGGTTTTTGATATAAAGATATTTTGGATTCTCAGAAGGGAAAAACCCGTTTCGTTATACGGCGTGGTCCTATGAGATATCGTTTACTTGTTCAAACTGTTTTAAACTGTTTTACTCATACTAGTCCCATGACTGACCCAGAGTTTATTTTGTTTCGTTTTCCCTAAACTCTTGGGTGCCCAATTTTGTACGGGCAGTCAAGTAGTCGGGTTTTACAGATACTTGAAGAGCTGGAGCAGGAGGCTTCAGAATTATATAGCTATGGTTATTTTCCGCTGTGTTGTAAGTGTTGTACTTTGGAAATGATATGTATATTCAAGTACGATTTATATTTCAAAGTTATGTTATATATTATATGTTATTCGTTCCGCTGTGAGGTTCGTGTTACTCTGAAGTTGTGTTGTTCTTCTTCTATTCTAAGTTTCTATCTTATCTATTCTCACTCTCTAATTTCTTTCATTAACTACCGGTATTTTCGATCCTTGGATGTTCGATATGTGTTGTATATCGGATAACCAAGATCGACTTTTTTGCCGGATCGTTACAATAGATTAAAATCCCCTTTTATATTAAGCAATTAATATTCCGGGCCCTTATAGTGAGAAAACCCCCAACAACCGTTACTGGCCGACGAAAACAAAACGAAGAAGATAGCGCCTCATTAACGCTCGCCTTGACTAACCAAGCGAGTAATAGCAATCAGATTAAGTAACATCATACCGAGGAGACGAAATTCACGGAAACAAGAAGGAACGTACAGAAGTTTGTCGCTCGCTACGCGCCTCCTACTTTTGAGGAAACTCTGTCTGGTACACCTTTTTCTTAGTGATTAAAGTCAACTGAACTTAGAAACAACGGGGTCGGCGGGGGAAGCGCCTTGTCAGTGTAGCCGGATAGATGTTGGGCCTGGAATCGAACGGGTTCACTACTAGTTCTCCATAGCCCATCGCTAGCGAAAGAAAGCAATATGCCAGAATTTGCTTCAAAAGTCATAATTTTAGAGATTTCTCTTAATGTTCTTATCCACGAGACGTAAAAAGAAGAGTTCGAGAACCTTCTATCATAGATTCCCTTCACCAAGTCATCGCCAGCAATCGGCTCTTTTCCCTTGGTGTCAAAGGGCGAGTTCCTTTCTTGTCTTGCCCAAAAACTTTATTCTGATTGGAGAAAGACTCTCCCACGGCAAGGTTTTACACATAGGGTTGGCTGCTTTCTTTATCTCGGTTGTCGTTAGTCCGTTAAGCACCTTTCGGTTGGGCGGGGGTGCTTGGATTATATTTTATAGTCTCAAAGGCATTCAATGTGTCGGCCATTCTTCAAGCCAGATCCGAGTCTTGAGTTGACCAACCCATGTGATCCGATACATCCAATGGATCGCGACCGATCCATCTTTGCCCACGATCCATCAATCTGACTAATCGATCCACTTACTTCGAGCGATCCATAACATATCTACTATTTGGCAAACCCGAACAATCTTTTCTTGTGCAACAATCCATACTATGAACGATCCATTAATCCATGCTTCAAACGACGAACATCCATGCACACAACTCATACAAAATCGATCAATTTCAATAAACAATCAATAACACAATCAAGCAAAGACCAAACAAACATTAGCACATCAATAATCACCATATAATCATATAGAATTCACCAAATCAAGATAGAACAATAAATTAATCAAAATATGGACTTAAACTTGCATATACATATGATTTCAAAATTAACATATGAATTAACCGTTATAATCTTACTAGATTAGATCCTATGGTGATTCGAATTGAAAATATACTTACATTGATTAGATCTAGGTTAAAATGACTCGAAATGATGAAATTAATATCAAACCCATATACTCTATTGAATCTGTGTGAGAGATTCTTATCACTCACCAAATCCAAAAAATAGCCTGAAATGAACAAACCTCTAATCCGGATAGCGAAGAACGACCTCTGAATCAATCAATTTGACGCGATCAACCCTTCCGCGATGTTGATCTTCAATCCTGGATTTCAAATCTATGAAAAGATATGAAGTTGAGGTTTATTTGGTCGAGCTGGAGAATCACATACATCCAAACAAATGGAGAAATGAAGAAACTAAACAATTCTCCTTACCCCTACCCTCCTATTTATAGGCAACAACCCCTAGCCTTAATGGGCCTCACTAATCAGCCCACTAATGACTAATTAGTCTATCCATAAAACTAGCAACACTAAAACAGCGATTCCTCTCAAACTGCTTAATCAAATCTTTAATGTGATTGGAAACACCATTTACAATCCAATGAAATTGATTCCAGCTCCTAAGTCGATCTCATTCAAAAGTTATGCCCTAAACAAAAACAACAGGGGCAAAATGGTCACAAACGAAATTGGTAAAAATCAAGGACATGTCTCACATCCCCATGAACAACATACCAAAATATGAGAATGATCCCTCCCTTGAGGAATTAAATAAAAATATTTTATGATCCTCTGATACGTAAAATGCAGGTCGTTACACCTATTCCCTGGGGGCCCTCAACCCTAGCCACTTAAGAACTAAGGGAAGAGGATTAATCATCGAGAATATCAAACTCATACCCAATTAGCCTTTAATTCTTTCATTTATAGGAGGCGGGAAACACGATTACTTAATACCTTTTAAAGGTGGATTTAACCACTTAAGGCCTTAATTCCCAAAGCAGGTCACGTCCCTGAATTATTTTCTTTTCGGTTTCTTTTTTAGACAGGAGGAGGGCATTACAGCCAATTATGACCTCACTCATGAAGGAAATCTTAAATTTTGAAATAATACACCTACGCAAACTAACTATCATCACGGGTTCCTATGATCGATGATGTCTCACATCAGTTGAACATATATTCGACTGCTAAAAAAGCACAGACTTATGTCAAATAAGGAAAATGACCTTGCATCATTAATCTACTAAGTCCAGTCCTAATTTCTAATTATATTGATTCTACATTAACTAGAATATAATAAGGAAACCTATACCTTTCCTGTCCTAGGATGTTTAATTAATTATTTTCTTATTGGACTTGGTATTTAAAACGACAAAACCAATACCACATTAATGCTCTTTTAATTCCACTTATTGCAGTTTATTAGGGTTATGCATTTACAACCATAACAGCCATTTTTTGCTAAGGCACTAATTAAATCGATTAATATCCATATTGTATTAGTCCCTTATTATTCTAGTCTGGTTATTATAACTACTTAAATCTTTCTATTTTATTCTAGTTCAATTCATTATTGTATATATATATAAAAACTTTATAAGAATCATTTATTTACTTAATTAGGGTTACAATTCCTAGTCATCGTTATTAAATTGCAACCATTCAGGCATAACTACTAATTCAATTTATTTTCCCCAAATCAACGATGGTTACAATAGTTAATATTCCTTTATGACCTTATCCACAGCAAATTAATCACATTTATTGCTACAACGGCCATAATATATATATTTCCATTTAATATGGATTACACTTCCATATGTAACTCCATAAAATGGTAACCATTCAAACACACATATACAACAAAACATTAATTATAATATGTTTTGCGTTATTTACGAAGATTTGGACGGATAAAGTAAAAAAAGTTGCGCCGTTAACAATGACTTATGGGACTGATTTCAAGCTCTATTTTGTTTACAATGACCACAATATTTTTAAACACAATTGTAGGCAATAATATGAACAATCTAATAAGCCTATAATAATGTTCAAACTACAATTATTATTTCAGATCTAACAAGAACTATAATAGATCTGTTGAACATACAGGCATGTATTTCAGATTGAATACAAAAGAAGTAATTAGATTATTGTCAACTATGTATATAAACTTTCCACTCACCTGAAAGAATCCAAATCTGAATAGTCTTTTATGCATCCAATTCCTAAATTCTTATAGATTCGCAGTTATTCTGAAAATGGGATACTTTTAGATTTGTAGTTTTGCAAGAAAATAAGAAAAAAGAGAAGAAATCCAATGAAGAAGAACCTAAACGCCAATCCATACCTTTTTCCACTTGTATCTGATTAATCTCCCGAAAAATATATTGTTTATGTCTGATTATGTTTGTATATGAAAATATTTTGTTTTAGAATTTGTTTAAGGAGAAAAGAAATGGTAGAGCTTCGCTGCTACTCTCAGAAATATGTGGAAAAGAATGACACCTAACCCTTTATTTACAGGAGTTGAAATGTCCCTGAACCATTTGATTTAATTTCAGAAAAATCCATCGGCATACATATATATATATATATATATATATATATAATAAGTTTTAACCTTAGCCGCCACAGCCTGCTCAACCAAGAGGTCGCAGATTGCGGTCTACCGCTCCGGTCGAATTGGCCGTGACATGGTAGGGTAATAAATATATACTATATATATATATATTAGATTCTCTTTTAATTATTTTCCATCTATTTTTGTATTTCGTTCGTACCTTTTTCATACAGACTCCGTTCGTGAAACTCCAAATATGAAAGTTGACCAGAATTCCCTGATGAATGCAACAGTGAAAGTTTCGTGGTCGAATTCCATCTTTGCAGAAATTCTATTTTTGGAAATCTAATCAAATAACTAAATTATTTATTGTTTAAATTTGGTTTGTTACGTTCTTCCCCCCTTAAAAGGAACTTCGCCCCGAAATTTTGACACCTACCTATCCTATCTTACACAACCAATTTGTGTACATCCATTTTGCAACCAAGTGCGCATGTGCACAGTGTACATAATGCATCACAACCATAAAACATGTATGCACCATGATTCTAAATCGGATCCTCCTATATGTATGCATTAAATTTCTAAAATACTTCCGAAAACATGATGCGAAACATCATAAATATACCGGTAGTTCTATATGAATGAAAAATTGGAAAAACTTTTTTTCATCCATAATCCTCACACAACTATGAGTAGAAATGTGAAGCAACCAATTTTTGCAATCAAATCCTACCATCCAAAACGTCAACGCATCTAATCGCTTCCTATTTAATTTCTTCCAAGCCAGAAAAAGAAACCTGTGACGACCCCAAAATTCCCGCCTTTCAAATCGACTATAGGCCACGCAAGTCCGATCCAAAAAAGAAAAAAATCCTTGAACCATTATGGGATACAACACATCAGAACAAAACACAATATAATATTTCATTCTTATTACAACAATTTTACATCAGAGTATAAGAATATTATAGTACATCACAAAGATCAGAAAATAACAAATACAATACATAATGGAAACATAATTACATTTAGCAAAAGACTATCAAATGCTTTGGACACAGCTCTAGCTTCAATCGATAATCTTGATCTATAAAATATCTGCAAAACCTTAACTAGTAGTCATCCGTGTGGAAAATATGAGCACACAGAGCTTAGGTGGGAAACAATAAACTTCAAGTCGGTCATACAACTGGTGCGAGAACCAAAACAGTTATTATCCTTTATTTCAAAATTGGGTAAATCACGGGACCAAGCCGTAAAACACGAAACGGATCTTCTCTACATGAATACCAGTCATAAAACTCGCAATGCTTTTTGAAAAATGAAGCTATTATAAGACTCACATCTCATCACACAATGCAACGCAAACCGGAGGATAGATTTTACCTTATAATAGCCAAGCATGCTTGATACGCGGAATTCATCTTTTATTATTACAAGAGCATAGTGTGGGAAGCAATTTCGAAAATAAATGTATTAATCTTAGACGACATAATACCATATCCTATTATGTAGAATATAGTTTTACAACTGAAAACCCATGGTTCGTATTGGAAGTTGAATTTCCATTAATGACCAAGGCAAAGAATCTTCCTTATCCGATTCGGAGCATCTTTAGCAAGATGTCCAAGACTCACGAGCACGTGAATACCAGAGCGGCAGAGCCGACCCACCAATTCCTGTGAGTTCAGGTCACTCCTAAACATAACATTCCCCGGTCGTATCTGACCATCATCTTGGTTGTTGTTTGACATCATCCGAGGCGCCTCAATCCATCATCAACAAAAGTAAATTGTCTGGGCTCCATACTATGACATCATTCTTTTCTAGAAGGAAACGTTAGTCCTTACTCTGCGGTCTTTCATCCTATTTTCGGCCATTCACAGGCTGTGAGGCTTGTCTTAGTCACGTTTCAACACAAAGCTATGCTATATCAGCCATGCTTTGATCATCGTCCACAAAACTTTGCTTTTCAATAAAAGCTTTAATCTATCAGCAACTTGGAATGCCACATTGTCAATTCACAACACATAATCGGTGTCTACTAATTTATAACCCTCTGAGTTCATATGTCTCAAAGGAGGGTATTAAGCTAAGAGAATAAATTCTCAGTCATCAACTAATATAACATCAATAGACATCAATTTATTGTGCCGTAACTTACAATGTCAGACATACATCCATTTACAAGTTCGTTCTGGGTCTGAACGAAACCGAAGGAACCTTATTGCTCTCCAATAAAAGAGAGAGACCCTTGCATATCCGGTCAATCTCCAAGTACGTCTGGACGACCACCACTTATAACCTCGTCTTGGATGTACCTCCCAATCAAGACATCAATAATAATCTAAACAATGTGAAGATCTTTGGTCTTCAACTACCATCTTCAGTATTTTCAATACTCATCGTATTAGTAATTTATAATGGGTTGAAACCCGGCCTTTTCGAATAACTATCGTATCATTAAAATCAAGTGATATATAAACATATCACAAGTCTCATTCAAATTCGGATTATTCTTCTTATTCAATTCATTCTTTACATTGGGAACTACTACCTTAAATATTATCAAAGATTTATATCATTTAAACTCTTTTTAAATCTTTCCTTGGAAATCATCGTCCTATTCCTACCATATTCATCCCATGTAGCAAAACCGGTGGTACTCCATATCTAATACCCCTTGTATTTGGTAAGTTTAATTACCTTCTCTAATTTCAAATATAATTAAATATTCATTAAAACTCTAACTTCTCCATTTCATTTATCCAAATCTTTATTGAAAGATTTATTAAAAACTGTAACAAAGTTTTAATCTCCAAAAATCATTATCCAATGATTAATTAACTTTGGAAACAAATCCCGTCTTTAAACGGGTTAAAGAATAGATGTTATTCAAGGCATCATTAACAAAAATAACCAAAATCCAATTTGATATCTAATATAAGGATCCAAATAGAAATCATATCGACTTATATTCAATATTAAATTCTGAAATCAACAGATACCATATAGGGAATAACGATATCTATATCCAATTCCTCAAACAGTATCCGTATAATTACGGAATCCAATGTCGAAATATCTAAAGATTATTTCCATTCAAACCTAATGAACTTAAATTTGAAAACTTTTAGTTTAATTAAACTAAGTTCCAAAATATTGATTTACTATGTTGAGTGAATTAGTCAAAAGTCCAAAAATTCAAATCATTGTTCAAAACTTCACAATTATTACCTAAATCATTTTAAAACTATTAACTATGATTTATCATGATTTTTTCGTATTTTTAATAATTTTTATAAGGCCCTTTCAGTTTGTTATTCCGGTCACCGAACTACATTTATAACGACCTTTTCATAAATAAATTTGAAGTTATCTAAAAATCTAACCATTGGATCTTTAAACTTTCTATTCCATTTAAAAACTCTTTTCATTCTGAACCCAATTATTTTCATTTCGAGGGAATCCGACAGTTGAATCTCCCGGTATGTCGATTCAAAGTTAATGGTCAAGTTTGCGAACTAGCACTGCGCGATAAGTCCTATTTAGACCAAATTCGATTTGTAATTAAAAATTAAACCGAAACACTTCTAAAATTATTTATTAATTATATTAAACATATATAATTATTTTTGGAAATTACATTTCAATTATTTCCCTTGAAAATCCAATGTTCCATTATTTAATCATTTTAATATTATTTTAGTCATCAAAATAATATTATTATTTTTAAACTTATTATTTGAAGTCCAAATTTTCCTAAAGTCCATTATAAAAATAAATAAGATAGTTTTGAATAGAAACTTCTATTAAAACATTTCCTAAATATCCTAACTGAACTTTACTTTTACCCGTTATTATTCATTTCAAAATAAACCTGAAAACATGCCTTTATTAATTGAAAATTGATTCAAATCAAATTCTTACATTTACGAAAACTATTCGTAATGACTTAAACTTCCTTTCCAAACTATTTCAAATTTAAAATGCAAACTTCCATTTTTCACTGAATATTTTATTAATAAAATATTCAAATTTATTCCAAATTGGAATGAGGTTTAACCAATCATCATATAATTCCATTTATATGGATCTTACACCTAATTGACATACAATAATAGTTATTAATAACCATTACATCAAATTACCACATATCGTTCTATATACCATATAAGCCTTAAATTATTAACGCTTATAAGGGTTTGTCAATCAACAGATTAACCGCAATATCAGTCGATGTCAACCATCAATGTTCAACCAATCATCATATAATTTATCAAATAGGGTTCTGATCAATATCCATTAACCAGTAATTAGTTAATCACTTTCTAATAACCATATAAGGTTCAATCACTTCCCAATGTCAACACTATTAGTTTTAAGTGTCATATACCCAAGAAACTACAAGTATATCACTTAAAAATCATATTTTTATCATTCTAACTTAACCATTAACAAATTTGAACATAGTAATCACTTCATGTAGCATTAACATGTCAATCACAGACCAATTAATCACCAACACATCATTAACTACTTTAACCAAACTAGTTAACTAAAAAGTGAGTGAGGGGTTCTCACCGAGGGATCCACTCCACCAATTTTTAGGGTAGGAATCTCTATCTTACACATAACAAAGATCTCAACTTTCCCACTCCAAATAACCAACTACTTATAGTATATATATATTATACTTATAATTAAAATCAGAATAGGAAAAATGTTATTTTTAAATGTTTTAAGAGCTTGAAAGGTAAGTGGGGCCACGACTTGGAGAGGTGGGTTTCACCACATTGACTGGATGGAGTGGGATCAGAAGTGGGCTGGTGGAGTCAGGTGTGGGGCTAGTGGTGTCCAAAGAGGTGGAGATTTGGGTGTATTTTGGCTAAGGAGTGGAAATTAGGGATTTTAAAGGCTATTTTAGGGTTTTGCAAAGGGGTGGGGCAACGACTTGGAGGAGGACTACTGGTGTGGGGTCCACATGACAAAGGGGAGGGGATTAGCAGGACGATGGGGGCTAGAGTGGTGTAGGAGTGGGCGACCATGGCCATGGAGGTGGGAGAGAAGGAGGAAGAGTGGAAGCTTAAGAAAATGAAATGTGGAAAATAGAAAAAAAAAATGGTTGGATTTTTATAGGACCGGGAAGGAGAAGGATCGCTGATGTGATGGTAGGGAATCTAGGGAGAGAAAACACAACTAAGTGGCCTAAGGAGGTGACACCTTAAACAAGAATAATTTTTTCTAAAGGGAAGTTCCTTTGAGCTTTTTCAACCGTTTATAGCTCATATGATCAAACGACAAATCTCATTGACACAAAATTTTGAAACCTAACATATTTCATAGTTACAGATCCAATGAAATTGGTCTCGTCGAGTTTATAGTCTGTTTTACCGTTTGTCTTATTATTTTATATATTTTTACTTAAATTTGACCAATTGACGCGATACACGTTTATTTTTCGTATGCTCACGTATTACTCCGAAAATTATGAAATTTGAAACGTTACCATTATTCAATGTTCTGGATTCGATAAAATTGGTTTCTTTGAATTCCAAGGTTGTTTGTAAAATGGCCTTGTTTTTAGCTTTTATTGAATCCTAACTATTTTTTCAATACGCGTTTATATAGCGTATGCTTACCCACAAACTTCGATTGACTTGAAATTTGAAATTTAATAAAAATTTATTATTTCGGAACCGATGAAAGTGGTTTAGTCGAAATCCGATACTGTTTCAAGAATGTTCCATTATTTGGTCATTGAAATAATATTAAAATATCATTTTTTAATATATTTACTTTTAAATAACTTTTAAAAGTCAACTAATCTTATTTAAATTCATATTTTAAATCGACCAAAAATTTGAGTCGTTACAAAATCAAAGCGTAGAATTTTAATATTCCCTTCATTTATAAATATTCAATTCCCATCCTACAGTGGAATTTTACCTTAGTTCCCTAAAGTACTCCAAAAAATTTCATTTGTAGACTGCAAAGGAGACTTAAAACAAGCTTTAAAACGTAAAATGGGTTAATTAACAACTCGTGTGCATCATTGACAAGGTATGGAAACAACGTTTCCAAGACTAAAACAACATTTTCCTTGTTTTCGTTAAGTTTATATTGGATTGTCAACCCTACCGCACCGCTAAAATGGGAACGCAAACCATCTAAAATCTTCCCCACGTTGTTCATGTGACCCAAAATTGAAAATTTTCATGAAAATAATTTCCTCTTTAGAACTTCTTTTATAAATTTTGAAAATTTCCTTCCAATACTGTTTCACTTTCCATATGAGATTCATACAAAAACTAAAATTTTGATAACGTGCGCTTTGCGCTATTTAAGACATCCATTTTAATGCAGAACATATGTTTAAACATGCACAAACTACTGTATCCAAATCCACGTTTTCGCGCAAACTGAAATTAAAAACGTAAATCAGTAAAATATAAAACCCAAAAAGGATTTAAAAAAAATTCAAAAAACGTTTTCAAAATGTTTCAGAAATATATTTGCAGAAACTTAAACGATTCAAGTCACATGTTGGCGAAAAAGGAAGTTGGTCATGTGAAAAATGCAAAATCTGAAACTATACACAAAAAAGACAAAATAAATTTGAACTTAACAAGGAATAGGTGATAAATATACCCGTGATGAAGACAATGTAAAATCCATTCTTCGCTAAAATTTATTCAACACAGAATTTTATTCTTTCCAGCTCTAAGGTAATTGTAAGTTAGATAAGAAAATGTATATTTCCATTAGATATGGGCGAATGACACAAATATTTCCAAGCATAGAAATCTCATAAAGAGTCGTGTGATTTCCAAGACAACAAATACTAAAAGTTACAAGCACGAATTATCACAAAGCCAAGAACCAAATGCTAGATAGGGAAAATAACAAAGATGACAACAAAACAACAATACCGAAGCTCTCAAAACAATGCTCATAAACAACGAGATGTCTTGCTCCGCGACTAGAGCTCAAACCATTTTATGACCTTTGATTATTCATATCATGGTAGAAAAATGCTAAATCTCATGTTACAAACATTTCTGGTGTTGTTGGAGGTCACCACTTCACCATCCCTTCAAAGAGAGAATTGGGATGAGAAAACAAACCAATACAGAACTGTTTTCCATGGAGATTCACCTAACATTATCTAATGATAAAAATGGACAGGTGAAGATATAGAAAGTAACTCCATGAAATAGTACTCAAGGGAAACAAGATGAATTAAATACGATGGGCACTAAATGATGATTATGCCATCGATCAAGCAAAAGATTAATTTCAGCATCATGAGGCAATTCTAGTCATAACTTCCCATCTACGAAATAATGTGCTGAATTGGTCACAAATCTACATCGATAGTTTGAACATAAATTCCTGAACTCAAAAACTGACATTAAGGAAAAGGAGATCTACTGAAAAGTCTCCGAGGCCAATCAAACAAAAGGCCATTCAAGTCCGCATACAATACAGATGCCTCTAAAATCTCATCGAGATTCTCCTAAAAAAACCATCCAAAGATAGCTTAATCTTTATCTTCGAAACGACGGCTGCCTTGATCGAAATCTATCCAACAAGATATAGCGAAGGAAGATGCAGCACAACTAACAATCCTATACAATGATCACAAAACAAAGGACCGCTGCAAGTCCAACTGTTAAGACTAATTTTCTCAGCCCTAAGGAGGTGAGACCTTATGCTCATTCAGATCCCACCAAATGATATCTCTCCCTAAGGACGAGACTTAAATGACACGAGTAAGATCAGATAGCACAAATAGGTATTATGGACTAAGAATGATCAGGAGAAGAAACTGGATTTAGATCATGGAGTCATAGTGGACGGATTTAATGCACAAACTAGCGCAAAAAAAGGAGGAGATGAGGCGACGACAGAAAAAGAGAAGAAGGAAAAGAATATGGTCCAACTTGATGAGAAGGAAGGACAAAAGAAAGAAGTTGAGGAGGGAATTTGGATGTAACTTTCACAGTTGAGTCCTAGGTTCAAGTCGTACTAAAACTCATCAACTAGTTAACCATTCTAGCATAACGCTAAACGGTCAACTATTAAATGGGATATAGACAAAGATTGAACCTTGTCCTTATTAGGTCGGATTAAAATATTAATTGTCCTGCGTCATCTTTTAAGGTTTGACACAATTCGAAAAATACTTGTCCTCATCACGGAGGTACCATAAACCGCAGTCACAACTCCGAACCAACTTGAAGGATCTAAAGTAGTCTCAACAACAATGCTGCGACCCCACAACGAATGAATTTTCGTATAGAAGATCAGCTAGAAATTTGAAATAAAAATTAAAATGAATTTTCCCCTTATTTAGCTGACAAATAAACAAAAATTCGCAAATCAAGTACCCCAAAATTAGAATGAAAGATTTTCCTTAGCTTTTTCAAAGGAAAATTCAAACCTTTTTCGAAATTTATTTATTTATTATAAACTAAAGGTTTCGTATTATAAATCCATTTTATTATTATTTATATTCTAGTTTATTTTACTAACTAGAAAACATTTTGTGTTCCAAAGTGCCGGGATTTTAAAATATCGAAAAGATTTATTTGATAATTTTGATAAATCATCCAACATATATTAAAAAAAGCACTAGAACTACGAGGAATAGGTGTTAACTATTTTTAAATTCCGAGGCATATTCCATGTCGTTTCCAATTCCCTTCTTTTGACCAACCGAATTATTTCTTAAAATTACACAAAACCCGAACAATTCTGAAATGCGAATAGATTTAAAATTTTAAACCGTATTTTTATAAAATTATTCTCCGAAATCGTAGGTTTTCAACTTTTTGAATCCAGTTTATTTTATTTTTCTTGAATAATACAAATTCCTTCGAATATAAAAGCAAGGACTCAAAAGAATACTTCCAACCTAAGAATATGCGAAATTTCAACGAAGTATTAAACAGATATACCTCGTAATTATATTTTCGGATGGATACGACATATTAACATGAATTTCAAATTTCCAATCCAAGGAAAGGTCGTTAACTGCAACCACCAACAAACTAAAGCCAAAAATCACGACTATCTTAGTTGTAGCTAGATTTTTCGTCCAATCTCCAAACTCAAATCCACGGGATCCACCATATGTCGTCCTCATGCTCTCCACAATGAAATCGGCAATGTACTGTAGAGTAGGACATAATTGGCAAAAAAATTAAACTCGACATATTTCAATATCTTCATTGCTTAAGGCCCTCTAAAAATAAACAGGCCTACGACTATTTCATCATCAAAATAATTTAAAGTGGAGTAAAAAATGGAGAAAAATATAAAATAAAATTGAATAAGTTCTCTCACGAGCCCTAATTTAACTAAGTCCTCTGATCGTCTAACCTAAGCTTTGATACCGCACTTTTCTGGGCCCAAATTTCAGCAAAAATCGAACTCAAACACATCCTAGCACGGAGCATGTAAATCTGGTACCTGAAAATAAAAGATAATCAGAGTACGATATAATAACTCATAGTGGAAACGAAATAGGATAAATTAGTATCAACTAAGGTAACTACCTTATTAGAGTAAGTCACCACGTCAATATCAAGCATGAGAGAGAATGATAATCGAAAACCAAACTTAAACACCTGTGGAAACCTGACCTTCTCGAGATAACTTGGGAGTTGTACCGAGGTGGGGGTCAAAACAATAAGTTCTGGTGAGCAGAAAGAATATAACACAGTCTATAATACATAGATGTATTCCATTTGGTTCGACCAGAGACATATGTCTATCAAGGCTAGTAATTCTAACCTAACTATGTAAACACGTACAAAAGATATTAACTACCATACCCAAGGTAGCATTCCCAAACGATAACGATACCAAGATCAAAATTTATGCATAATTATGAAGCCTTTAAACCATCATCCAACCAATTACCAAAACTAAAGGTGGGTCTCAACTACTCACTATTCATATGAAGCTTAATTATTTTTGTATAGGCGGCTACTTAAGACCTCACTATCAATGATAGATAAGGGGAGATACTTTTGATCACTTAAGACCCAAGGCAGACCCATCGGTCACTTAATACCTTTTTCAACGGTTTACCCTACACTAATATAAATTAGAGGACTCTAGCTACAAGTCCTACTAATTTAAGGCTCCGTCATTCATGCATATAAACTCGTGCCCTGCATGAGGCGGTAGATAGTAAGTAGCCACTTAAGACTAATCGGTTAGGTCGACATTGTGCATAATATAAGACCTCCCTATGGTAGACCCCTCGTTACCAACTAGTTGACCATATTTGGAAAATCCTCTAATCATTTAATACTTCTCTTTAGGATAGGTTGACTTATGGTATCTCCGTAGTGGTCATTTAAGACTTATTCCCGGGGCGGACCATCAACCCCAGCCACTTAAGACCCTAGGGAAGCAGACTAATCATGGAGATTATCAAACTCGTACCCCGATTAGCCTTTAATGCTTTCATTTATAGTAGGTGGACTACGCAATCACTTAATACCTTTTTAAAGATGGATCTAACCACTTAAGACCTTAATTTCCAAAGAAGGCCACGAAACTGAATTATTTCCTTTTGGTTTCTTCTTTCGAACGGGAGGAGGGCCCTCCAGCCACTTATGACCTCGCTTATAAAGCAAATCTTAAATTTGGAAATAATCCACATACACAAACTAACCATCGTCACGGGATCCTACTGCCGAAGATGTCTCGCATCAATTGGACACATATTCGATGACCGGAAAGTGCAGACATTTGTCGAATAAGGAAAATGACCTCGCTTCATAAACCTACTAAGTCCAGTTCTAATTTCTAATTATATTAATTCTATATTAACTGGAATAGAATAAGGAAAACCTATACCTTTCCTACCCTAGGATGTTTAATTAATTGTTTCCTTATTGGAATTAGTATTTAAAACGACAATCAATACACACTAAACCCCTTTTAATTCCATTTGTTGCTGTTTATTAAGGTTATTGCCAGTTATGACCATAACAGTGATATTTTCCTAAACGACTAATTAAACCAATCAATGTCACTATTGTATCAATCCCTTATTATTTAAGTCTAATTATTGTAACTCCTTAAATCTTTCTATTTTATTTTAACTTGATTCATTATTGTATATATATATTATAAGAATTATTTATTTACTTGATTGGAGTTACAATTCCTAATCATCGTTTTTAAATCTTAACCACTTAGGAATAACTACCGAATTCAATTTATTTCTCCCATATCAACGATGGTTGCAGTAGATATCATACCTTTGTGGCCCTATTTGTAGCAAATCAATCACATTTATAGCTACAATAGCCAAAATATATATTTCCATTTAATATGGATTACACTTCCATATGTAATTCCGTAAAATGGAAACCATTCAAAAATACATATACAACGAACATTAATTATAACATATTTTGCATTATTTACGTAAATTTGGATGAATAATGTATATATATTTTTATATTTTCACATAATTAACTTAGTCATTATTTTTTATTATTAAATTCAATATTTTGGTTTAAGCTAAAAACTAAACAATGCTTTTTGCTTTCAATCTTGTGATAAGATTCCAAATCTTACAAAAAGGTCATTAACTATAATTACTGGAAATTATGCCTAAATTATTTAAAAGAGGAATAAACATATTTCAAATCAAAAGAAATATATAATATGTACGTTGTTGGAATGGTTGATGTAAACCATGCACAAACATACATAAATCTATGTTTGTACATTAATTTATACAACCCTTTCCTTTTTGTTTTTGTACATATTTCTTATTGATTTCAAATATTTTATTTATTGAAAAAGAACAAAAAGACATATTTATAATAACCAAGTTAAAACCTAAACAAAACCTAACATAAGCCTATTTATATCTTTTCTAAAAAACTTACATGAACCACAAATCAACACTGACTATAGATCTGGAATCAAACTACACTTTAACAATGATTTATGGAACTGATTTCTAGATTTATAGTGTTTACAATGACCTCAATATTTGTAAACACAATTGTAGGCAATAATATGAACAATCTAATAAGCTTATAAAATGATTATTTCAAACCACAATTATTCTTTTAGATTTGACAAAAAATTATAACTGATTTGCTGAACACATAGGCATATATTTCAGATTTAACACAAACGAAATAACCAGATTATTGTAAACTATGTATATAGACTTCCCACTCATCTGAAAGCATCCAAATATGAATCTGAATAGTTTTTTAGGCCTACAATTCCTTAATTCTTACAGATCTATGATTATTCTGGAAAGGGAAACTTTCATATTTGTAGATTTGTAAGAAAATAAAAAAAGAGGGAAGAAATCCGATGAAGAAGAACCAAACTGACAATCCGTACCTTTTTCCACTTGAATATAATTAATATCCTCAAAAATATATTGTTTATGTTTGATTATGTTTGTATATGAATATATTTTGTTTTAGATTTTGTTTGAGGAGAAAAGAAATGGAAGAGATTCGTTGCGGCTCTCAGAAGTATACAGAAAAGAATGGGGACCTAACCCTTTCTTTATAGGTGTTGAAATGGCCCTTAATAGTTAGATTTAATTTCAGAAAAATCCATCTGCTAATTTATACATTTTATAAGTTTTAGCTTTAGTTGCCACAGCATATTCGACCAAGCAGTCGTACGTAGCGGTCGACCGCTTGGATCGACCTGGTCGTGATGTGGCAGGGTAATAAATATATACTATATACATTATATTCTATTTTAATATTTTTCCATCCGTTTTCGTATTTCGTTCATATCTTTTTCATATGGACTCCGTTCGCGAAACTTTAAACATTGAAAGTTGACCAGAATTCCGTGAAGAACGCAACGGTGCAAGTTTCGTCATCAAATTTCATCATTTATAGAAATTCAAATTTTTGGAAATCTAATTAAATAACTTATTTATTTATTTTCAAAATTCCAGGTTGTTACAGAATTTTTTTAGATTAAGATTTATATTTTTTTGGTAGAGCCGACCGATTTTTAATGTGGTCTGTAACACTTTTATTGTAGCAAATAATAAAAACAGTACATATAGGAGTTTGGCAAATAGCCTAACTGCTAATTTCGGTTTTCAGAGTGGATTGTCCACTACAACTATTCTAGGTTAAGGTACAGGAGCTAGGCCAAAATCCTAGACTACTATAAATGACATCTCCACGTAGGGAGAACAGTAACCTAGATTTCATCCGTACCTTTTTCATACGGACTCTGTTCACGAAACTTTAAACGTGAAAGTTGACTAGAATCCCATGAAGAACGCAACGGTGCAAGTTTCATGGTCAAATTCCATCATTTGTAGAAATTCCTATTTTTGGAAATCTAAATAAATAACTAATTTATTTATTTCCAAAATTCGAGGTTGTTACAGAATATTTTTAGATTAAAATTGATATATTTTCTAGTAGAGCCGACTGGTTTTTAAAGTGGTCCACACTTTTATTATAACAAATAATAAAAAAAGTACTTACAGGAGTTTGGCCGATAGCCTAACTTCTAATTTTGGTTTTTAAAGTGGATTGCCCATTACAACTATTCTAGCTTAAGGTGTAGGAGCTAACCCAAAATCCTAAACTACTATAAATGACATCTCCATGCAGAGAGAGCATTAACCTGGATACAACATGACCAAATACTATGACATGCACCACAAGGGTTCGAATTACGAAAATACAAATAATGACTAAAACAAGAAGGAGTTAACACAGCTGACGTAATGCAATACAAAACCATCACCGCATAGAAAAGTCTAACCAAACTAGCACCAGGCTAGTCATATTGACATGCACAAAATCACTGATGCAAATTCCCTTAAAAGATACCATGCCACAATGGCACTTTAGAGAGGAAGGCCATCACCATACAACTTATACAATCAAAAACAACCGAGGGGATGAGATCATTGTTAACTCCAATTTACTAAACCCCTAAAGCCACCGTAGCCAACTGCTATCCTCGTGGATATGGGACTAGCAGTGGAGAAACATAGACCCAAAACACTCCTAGAACCAACACTAAAACTCCCAACAAATACACCCATAAAAAATGCAACTAGCAAACCAGGAAGCCATATCATATATCACACAGGTCGACACACCCGAACATATAACACCTGATACCAAAAACAATTGACTCGAACTACAAACCAACACATGCCAAATGCAACTACCAGAAGACCAAGAAGATATGGCAACTCGCACCAAAGAGGCAAGGCCGTCTGTAACAACCCGGAAAATCAGAACCAATTTAAAAATTTTATTTTGGCAATTTTAATGAATTTTGAATATTTAAAATGATTTATTTTAAATAATAACGACAAAAATTTATTTTGAATAGAATTGGAACATATAAATTTATTTAAATCAAAATTAGAATATAAGTATTTATTTTAATTATAAAAGGAATTCGAAATGGCGCGGTAGTTTGAAAATTCGATTTCAAATTTCAATTGAATGTACAGGATTCAAAATAAATCGGATTTTAGTGAAACCAGAAATATTTGAATCTGTTTGAAAATATCTTTCCAACGAATCCGAAAAATCCAAATTTCATAACGGGAATAAAAAGTTATGTCCAGTTCAAAATTCAAAATAGTCGCTATGGAATTCATATAATATATAGCCCTTAAAAATAGAAATTTTGCAAACGACCTCCGTTTCCAACGAGACTACTTTTGTTGGATCCGGAATGTCAAATTATTGCTTGATTCCAATTTTCATAATTTTTGGAATCAATATGTGAGCGTGGCGGATTTAAACGTGTTTGGTCATTTGAATTTAATCGACTGGAAAATGACCTTTTTTCAAATGGCCTCCAAATTCGATGAAATTAGTTTTGTTAGTTCCGTATCATCAAAACATAGCCGGATTTATTTTTCTGTAATTTTCGGAGTCAGTATGTGGCCCCGGTAAATTAAAATGTACGTTTAAATTGAATATATATTGATTTATATTTTAATTTTGAGAAAAACTGATCGTAACATCCGAGTTGGATTACGAAACATAATCCATTGTGTTCAGAATGGGGGTAATTAGCTAGGGGCGATAGTCGTTGTGTTCGATTTGGACTTCGTATGAAAATTCACTTTTTGAAAATAAATTAAATAAAATATTTATATATAAGCACCCCTCCCTTGAATTTAACCCTAGCCACAAATAAATAAAAACCCCATCGTTATTGAAAACCGCTTCCTCCAGGCGATCATCACCGCCGCCCTTGAGACACACATCGCACTGGAGACCACCGCACCACCCCTCTGGCCGTCGTCGCTCCCCTTCTTCCCTCCTCCTCCTCTCTTCTCACTCCCCATCCCCAATTCGAGCCAAGCAACACAAACCCGTGCCCCTAGCCCCTATTCCGCCGTCACAAACTTGCTAAGAGACCCCACCACCACCAGACCTCCGGCGACGCCATCCCTTCCCACTCCCAAGTATAACAGTGAGTTTTATATGATTTTATTTAGTTTAGTTAATTTAAAATTACGATTTTTATATGTAGGAATATCGAATAAAAATCCGATTTTTATGTGTATGAATAGAAAGAAAAGATATGAGTTTTCATTGAATAAAGATTCGATTTTTATATGTGAAGATGAGATTTTTACATACATGAAGATACGATTTTTATATGTGAAGATGAGATTTTTACATACATGAAGATATGATTTTTATATGTGAAGATGAGATTTTTACATGCATGAAGATATGATTTTTATATGTGAAGATGAAATTTTTACATACATGAAGATGAGATTTTTATATGTGAAGAAGAGATTTTTATATACTTGAAGATGAGATTTTTATTACTAGAAAGACATGATTTTTATAATATGAAAAGCATGTAAAAATTTTGATTTTTATAGTATGAAAAGCATGTAAAAAATTGATTTTTATAATATGAAAAGCATGTAAAAAAATTGATTTTATAATATGAAAAGCATGTAAAAATTTGATGTTTATAATATGAAAAGCATGTAAAAAATTTTGATTTTTATAATATGAAGAGCGTTGTAAAAAATATGATTCTTATGGATGTCGCAGCGTTATAAACATATGATTTTTATACATGTAATGGTGTTATAAAAATATGATTTTTATTATCAAGTAGCGAAGTAAAAATATGATTTTTATGTATATAACGTTAGAATAAAAATGTGATTTTCATTTGTATAGTAACAGAATAAAAATGTGATTTTTAATATAAAAATCATGTGAAACATATTGCAATGGAACTGGCAGGAAACAAATCCAAATCCAAACCGTTCAGAAATAAAGAATGGGGGAGTGGATCCCAAAGGTGAGAACTTCTCACTTTAATTTTATTTTCTAGTTAAAATATATACTAGGATGCAGACGGTGCTTAGTAGCACCCGACACCCGTCATCCACAAACCATGGACGACTTATTTGATTTGATTATGTCGTGGAAATTGATTGTGATTGTGATGTGGAATGGAATGAAATATAAAATATTCATGTGTTGAATAAAGTGTTAGATTAAAAATATCATTTTTTAGTATAAATGAATGAAACAAAATATTTACTGAAATAAAATAAATATTCATATACAAATCGGGCGATTTGTTTATGTACACACATTTAACTGATATTGATTGGGATGATATATTTTACACATCGCCCAACTGCACAAATAATAATCAGTGTTTGTTGTTTGAAAACCCCACACGGGTATTAGGATGATATTGGACATAAACTAATCCCAATATTTAGTTGTAAGTCAATCGATTGGTTGACAGGCTGTTGTAAGCATTAATTATTTATATTTAACGCTTATGCAGTTGTGTAATGCACTTTGGATGATGGTTGACTGTGTTTAATTATTGCCGTGTATATGTGTGTATGAAATCCATATAAATCAAATTATATGGTAATTGGTTGTGTCTAATTCCAATTCGGAAGGAATGAATATTTTAAAATAACAAATATATTAAAATGGCGAATAATGAATATTTTAAAATAACTAATATTTTAAAATAATATTCGGTAATGGATCAAAATATGATTTTGATGTCCGATTTGTGATGGACATGAAAATATTTAAAAACATAAAGACGTGTTGATTATATTAACTCCATTTTGACATGAACGATATTTATGTTGATTTTTCATTTTTATAATTGATATTGAAAAGGAAGTGATTTCAAAATCTAGTGTTTTGAAAATATTATCATTTATATATTAATGATACGGAATATTCAATTTTGATTTAAATTTGAATACGAAGTTGAAATCATTTTGAAAACGAATTTAAAACGATTTATAAAATACGTTTTAAATGGAAATCGACAATATATATATATATACATACATATATATATATATATATATATATATATATATATATATTATATCTAATGGCCTGAATAGAATGCGCCGCGCCGTAGTAGTTCGCGAATTTCGACCATTGACTTCGAACGGACATTACGGGAGATCCGACCATCAAATTCTCCTAAAAACTGGAATCGTTGGGTTCATATCGAAAAGAGCTTTCCGACAAATATAAAGGATTTGAAATCTAGCGGCTGGATTTGGAATTATGTCCAAATCTAATGTGGAAAAGGTCGCTGTAAGTGCAGTTCGATGACCGTTTATGGAAATCGACTGTACGGGCCTTGATAAAATTATTAAAAATATAAATAATTTCTGTAAAATCATAATAAATGATTTGGAAAGAATTAGGATAAAAAATTCCATATTTGAAAAGATAAAAATATATTTTATCGAAATGAACTAGTTTTGAACTAGAATTATAATCCAATATTTTATATATAAATAATTTGGATTTGAAATGGTTTTAAAAATAACCAGAATTTCCAATATATGAATTGGAATGGATTTGAATCGAAATTATCTTCGGAATATTTCGATATTGGATTCCATGATTATGCAGATATTATGGAGGAATTTGGAAGATATATGTATCGTTATTCCCAATACGATATTTGTTGATCTCCGAATTTGATATTGAATATAAGCCGATATAATTTCTATTTAGAGCCTTGTATTTAATATTGAATCGGATTTTGGGTTTGTCGTGAATGGTGTCTTCATTAACACTATTCTTAAACCCAGTTATGAAAAGAATAAATCTTTTAATTAAGATTACTAGAGTTTCCAGTTAATTAATATTTAATTGAAATAAAATGGAATGTGAATTGGGTTTATCATGAACTGTCACTACAAGAATATATGCTTCTTATAGCACCATCCCGCCCAACTCTATTAACCACCATGATAATATCCAATTTGGAACGCAGACAATTATGGAGTGAACGCTATACATGGGAAAAGGCGGTAAATAATTTCATTTGTGCGGGAATTATAAAGAAAAAAGCTCACTGTCCCTCTCTTATTTCACAAAATAGACATCTTTCACTTCACCCGTGAACGCCCAGAATTCTGAATAGCAAAATCCCTAAACCAACGCAATTCAAAACCAGGAATTACCGATCTACCGCAATTATTAGCAGTCGATTCCAGATCTGTCTCTTACAAAATCGATCTGAATCCCTAAAGGGGCCACAATTTGATAGTCGTCAAAGGTATTATGCGATCTGTAATATTTTTACACTACTTGTGCTCCTAATTCTTAATCTACTCGTTAGTTTGTCGACTAATCTATTGTTTATTTTTTTTTGAATGGCTACTTATCAATTTTTGAGCTTTGTTATCATTTTTGACTTCGGTTAATAAAGCGATAAACTTCAAAGCTAGAAATTTTAGATGTTTGCGTTGTCAGACTTTATGAAAAATATAAGTTGACTCCGGAAAGAAGACCATTTATCAATTAAAAAAATAAGTTTACTGATCTCAATTAATTGACTTGGTAACAAAAAGTGAAGTCTTTCTTTCTGTTTTTTTTTTGTTTGTTTCCTTTAAGTTTGGTTGCTAATGCAGTGAATATTTATGAGGTGTTATTTGAGAAACTTTGGAAATAGCAGCGCAACTATAGGAATTAGCATGAATTTTGTATTAGAAAAATGAGAGAGCTTGCATAAAATTGTTTGAATCCATGGCCATCTGGAATAAGCATCGTTTGATTTTGTGTTGACGAAGGTGGCGAAGAAGATAGTTGTTGACGTGGAGAAAGTGGTGAAGTTCGCGAATTGAAATGATGGTGGTGTTAGACTGTAGAGTGTTACTGGTGTTTGGGTGAGGTTTGTGGCAGAAGTGGTTTAAAGTTGCGCGTTAGTGTAAGGCAGAGGTGGATGGTTTGAAGGCAGTGGGAAATACTAATGGTAGTGAATGAGGAAATGCAAGGTTGGTCTGGATTTCAAATGGTAGTGGGAAACACAGTGAAAACGGAAATGCAAATGGTATTGGCCTATGTTGGTTTGAAGGAGTAAATGCAGTGATTCGGATGTAGAAGAGGGATGGGGAAGAAGTGACAACTTGAGTAGATGAATTCGTGTGGTTGCAACAGTTTTGGTTTTGATGTGTTGCAGGGAGGAGAGGAATAGCATAGTTTTAATGTATAGGAATAAGAAGAAAGAAAAAATACAAAGAAACATGACTGTAGAATATAATAAGAGAAATACAGATTGTAAACTGTAACTGCTGAAACAAAGAATAAAAAGAAATAGGTTATTTGAGCAAATGAAATGTGATTATCTCCTCTCTTTTTTTCATAGAAAAGATTAAATGGGACAGAAATACATAGTTGAAAGGGCTGAAAACAGAATGAAATGAGAACAATTGTAAATGTTTAACATCATTAACCAGAGAACAAACAAAATGAAATGTGCATCAGTGAAAACACAAGCAAAGAAAATGCAATACAATGCAAATTCCTTTTTTAAAAATTGCAAAGCTTGCACAAAATCAAACAAAGCTAAATTATGGTCATTTGGAATTCCATAGCCATGACGCTTATTAAATTTTGAAAACTAGCTCAATTTAATATTCCATCGATCGCGTATAAAATAACTAGAAATTAAGTTTTCATTATGAAGAATCATTATTTCAAGTGTATGGATTACTTGTTGTGCAGTTTTATCATGATCAATTATATATAAATATATGTATATGTGTATATATATATATATATATCTTATTTATTCGTAAGGTACTCGTGTTAGACAAGCATTTTTATGTCAATGGAGCTTTTGAAATAAAAGTATTTTATTTTAATAAATAAAACATTGTTTACATATATTTTTTCTTATAAAAATTTGTTGATAGCCGTAAGTATTTATGACTATAATTTATTTACTGTAATTTAATAAATAAATCATTGTCTTTTAATGAATGAAACATCGTTGATAACATGCATTTTAAAGATAATCATTATATATTTATTGCAGTTTAATCAAACTAGCCGTTAGAGAGGTTTGCTTACTGTCACTTGCCCAAAATCAATTTCTTTGAAGCCAAAATAAATTGCCCCTTCTTCGACGATGTTCTCTCCCGCAATACCGCAGTTTCTTCTTCGTAATTATTCTCAAATCCCTACCAATTTTCTCTCCGCTTCTCTTCTTAAATCCAAGGTTTCCCCCTCCAAATCTGATGATTATTATTTCTCTTCATTTACCAGTTTTTGAAACAAATTCTGGTCCTAAATTTGATTTTGCCTCCATCGCAAATTGACTAAAACATTACCTAAATCCTAAAACATAATAACTAGAGCGAGCACTGTGTGTGCGGTTATAAAATTGGATCCACATCTCCTTTCTCGGCGACTCCAGAGTCCGACGTACAGACTTTGAAATTTTGCAAGTTTGTTCCTCTTTTTGCTGCTAGTTGCCTGCTTTGTGTAGAATAGTAGAAGAAAGGTATATTTATTCTTCTTGTAATTGTAAAATCGGAGGTTCTGGCTGTCTTGTTTTGAAGATAAAGATGTTTATGATACTAGAGCTAAGATGAAAAATTGATTGTTTTGAAATTCAGTTTTTGGACAATTTTTTTGGTTAATATCCCAAATTATATAATTTAGAAGTATTTCAAGAATTCAGAATTAGATAATTTTGTAAGAATATTGAAGTAAATTTTGTTGTTACCATTTGTTCACTTTAAAATATTGAAACAAATCAGTCAATCAATAACTAGGACTGCCAAGGGTAGGACAAAGATACAGAGCAAAAACTACCGTATCTGCATTGCGTTGCTCTGACAACTATGTAAAATAAAATGTTTGAAACACACTAAGGTTGATTACTTTGTTTAACTTTATGTTTTGTGTGTTGCCTTTTCAATAATCTAAGAGAAATTTAAATTATGATCTTAATTCTAGGATGGATTCGTTTTTTTTTTAAGTTATCAAAAAAGATAAGTATGATACGCCACCTGAAAATAGTGCAACACACACCTTTTTTTTTACATGGCATTTTGGTTTTAACTAATTGGATGCTAACATTTTTAACAGAGCATGAACAATATTATACATGCATATATATTCTTTGAGCAAAGCGCATTTCTGTTTGCGTTAAGTATTGATGCTTAAAGTATATATTTACTAGTGAAAAACACAATGTAGTGAATGATTTTATGTGAAAATGTTAAACTGAATGTAGGCTCTGATTCATCCTTTCGGACAACCCAAATTTGACTCAATGTAGTGAATGATTATGTGAAAATGTTAAAGTGAATGTCGTTTGGCTCTAATTCATCCTATCGGATAATCCAAATTTGACCTAAAAAGGTTATTTTTATGATCACCTCAACATGTTATCAAAGCAGAACTGTTTGTACAAGGATATATCCTTCTTTGCTTGGCTTTTTGATTGTACGGAGATTGAAACTAGAAAATAATTGTATGAAAAATGAGATCTTCATATTTTTTTTAATACCTTTACGTTTTCACTGTAAAATTTTAATGTTCAACATTCTGTAATCAGCTTTATAATTGGTAAACATGTTAAAATAACTTTAGTAGTTAAAACTTCCGTTATAGGATCGATGTTTAACTTCAGTAATTAATGTGTTTAGAAGTTACAATTCATCATGCATTAATTGTTGTTGAACATGATTTAATTAAGGCGGTTTTTGTTGACAATTAACGCTTCATACACACGTCCCTTTTTATAGTAAATTTTTTTGTTACCTTTCGTTCACTGTAACATATTGAAACAATTTAGTCAATTAATAGCTAGGATGGCCAAGGGTAGGATAATGATGCAGAGCAAAAACTACCATCTCTGCATATTTTTTTGGAAAATATTTCCGAATATCTGTATATATAGATACTGATAGGTATTGGAAATTATTCCTGTTCTGAAAATTTGGATTTGGATGTCTTTTTTTCATTGATTCACTGTGATGTTACATGCGGCAAACAATAGTTGCCTAATCTTTGCCTATGATACAGAAGCAGTTTGGGAAACGTGAAACATAAACTAGGAAACAAACATAAAACACCCATATCTAAATTATCCTAGAATCAATGACTAGGAAATAAACAGCAGGCACCCCTATGTGTGTATGTTCACAGCTGCAATTAATTACATGTTGAAATTGAAGGCAGTGAAAAAATACAAACAGACAGAGATGAATGAGGCGACAGATATCTGGGCAAATGCAGATGCATGGGCTAAAACTAATAATAATATCTCATAAAACTTAAAGAATAAGGTAAATAATGTATTTTCTTTTTAAATGTATGGATAACACTAATTTTTTGGATTAAGTAAAGTAAAAAGTGGCAAATATATTTTTTCTCTTGTTCAGTTGTTTTATATTCATCTTGGCATTGTATCAACATTTCTATATATTGTTTTTCTTCTGTAGTCAGCAACTGCAAGAGCAGTTCAAAACACTAATTATTCTTTTCCATTATCTCAAGTTTTGTGATGATTTTGAAACCATTATCTCAAGTTCATAACACTAATTCATATATATGTCAGGTGCACATGCTTGATGAATTGTATCTCTGTTCAAATTGCTCCATATTAATTTAAGCTGAAATAATGCAGATATTAGTTTAATTTATTTGCATATTTCAGTTCATATCACATATGTTCCTGTGCTTTCCGTTTGGAGGTGAATGTGATCACAACCAAACTCAACCCTTATTTCTAATGTTTCTGTTAGGTAATTTTGAAGTTTATTAGGCACCAGCATGCCAGAACTTTGCACTAGAATATACTGCTCTATGATATTAGCATTATGAGAATATGCAAATGTTGGGTTTTAATAATAGCTATGTAGTACTATTGCGTGTTTACTTGATAAATTAACATCCATATCAAGGACAATAGTGGTTACATGGAAATGAATATAACCTCATTACTTTTCATACCATATTTGGATGATAAGTTATAAAGATCCGTTGCTTTTTTGTTAAGCTTCCACCATTTTCTTCTTTTGAATAAGCATTTATCTAGCTTTTATTTATTTGCATACAAACTTGAGGTTTAGTACTCTTTTTCTTTTTCTTTTTTCTTTTCTTGAAGACTTTGTATTAATACTAAAACTGAAAAGACAGATACCATTGTTATGTTCTATTTCTTAAACTTAATATGCAAAAAAAGTATTGAATTATATTTGGACTGTCAGGGTACCGGTATGGGTAAGCATAAGCAGAATGAATTATAGGCATACCGTACCACTTTGATTTTTGTACTAATCAAAGAACATAAGTCGGACTAAATTAATTTTAGCCCATTAGATCAAAATTTATTACCACTTAGCAATTTTCTAACAGAAAACGGGTGTAATGACCCGCATTTTCAGCGATATAATTATTTATTTATTTAATTATTTAAATAGTGGTTTAGAGGATTTAATGGTCGTTGAATTAAACAATAGTGAATATTTAATTAATATAATAATTAAATAATATATTTAATTCTGAAATAATCAGAATTGGCGGAAATGGCGATATGGTGTGAACTGGATCATCTGTGATATTTAATTCAGTTTAGATTTGAACTAGAATAATGAATAAATTATTTGAACGATGGTTTGAACGTATAATTATATTATAATTAAAATCGAGCTTGAAATGGTGCTGCAGTTCGTAATTTGGCGATTTGAACTTCAACTGAATGTACAAGATTCGTTTTAAGCCGGATTTCTATGAAACAAGAAACGTGTGGAGCTGGTGGAGTATATCTTTCTAGTGGAAGAGAAAATTCGGGATTTCATCGTGTAGATTTTGTTTTATGTCCAAATCAAATTGTAGAAAAGTCGCTGTGGAATTCCTTTATAATTTATAAAGGAATTATTTATATTTTAAAAAGAAATTTCAATATAAATCGAATATCGATTTAATCGGGATTTGAATATCGAGTTATAAATCCCAGTAGAGCTGTATGGTATTCCACTATGAGTATATCTGATAATATAAATTTATTTATATTTAATTTTATTTTATTTAAATATATTTATATATTTAAATGGGTCATTCAGAGCTTTAAAAATAGCCAGTTTTGCAAACGACCTCGGTTTTCGACGAAACCAATTTTGTTGGATCCGCAATATTAAATTATTGTTAGATTCCAAGTTCCATGATTTTTAGAGTCACTGTGTGGCCGTACGGATTTTTAGAGTGGAAAACAGTCAGTATTTTGACGGTTAAAAATACGCTGTGTGAGCAAATGGAGTCGGAATTCGACGAAACCAGTTTCGTTGGGACCGTAATGTCAAACTGTAGCTGCATGTCCAGTTTGGTGATTTTTGGGTATCGTATGTAGTCGTAGGGATTTTTAAGGATTTAGGACGAGTATAAAATCATGAAAATAAAATATAAAAATCAAATTCAAAATATCCCCGCCATTTTTCTGTGATCCAGCACAGGGCACGCAGCCTTCTTTCTTAGCCACAAATGGCACCTACCACAAATGCAACTATATAAGACCGAAATTGGTCTTTACAGTGAAAATCCTCAAAAGAAAATAAAAAAAAATCCAGAATGAGTGTTTCTGAGTTCGGGGAGAGGAGCGCTTCCATCCAGTTTAGTTTAAACATCTCGGTGCTTTGCTGCGATCGCTGGAAGTGTACAGCGAGAACTAGGGTTTTCTATTTTGAAAATTTTAGGCCTCGAATCAGATTTTGAGTGTGGTATTTGGATTCAGCATGATTTATAACACTTGTGTGCATTTCTGTGTGGGAATCGGGGACACAAAGTGATGCAACAGTCACGGTGGTGGCTCAATACAGTCGACGACGGGGTCAATGTGAGGAGGCGCGAGTTGAGGGTGAATAGGAGGAGGTGATGGAGATTGTTAGCAGGAGCTCGTGGGTGGTGGTGGCTCGTTGAACGGTGGACCGGAGAGGGAGAAAATGGTGGTCAATGGTGGAGTAAAATGTGTGGTTGGGTTTTACTGGAGGGAGCGTTCTCTGGTGGAAGAAGCGGTTTAAATGGAGCGGGCTTAATTTTTGAATGGGCCGGTTAAGAGGGGGGAGGCCCAAGTCTATTAAAATTCAAGTTTTTATTTACTTAAAATAGTGTACGAACTTCGTAAATTCATAACTTCATCATACGACATCGAATTTCAGCGAAACAAGATCTGTTAGGATCGTATGGACGGGAGCAACACAATGACACTGACTGGTAGTGAATCGGAGCTCGTTAAAATTTATGGCGAAATAAATTGTCCGACTGAATCAAATAACGCAAACCGTTATTTAACAGTTAACGTGCAAAAGCGAGTAAATCTCACTAACTTTGAACAGTTTATAATTTCATGTTGTATTTTTTTAGAATGTTAAATATTGGCTGATTGACTATGTGTTGACTGTTTGATTGAACTGCTAGTCAGTTAGTTGAATTTCTATATTGATTCTGTTTAACAGAATATATCGTATGGAACTGAAAGTGATGTTGATTTTATTGTGTAACATCTGTGGATGCAGGGAAACAGGTTGGAGGAATCCGACTGGATTCCTCAATAGCTATTTTGTTATTTTCATATATTGTGATATTTGACGTGGTTTATAATCTGTTGTTGATTATATGTGTATGGATGATATTGGACATCGTAATTTGATATGTTAAACACCATAACACACAGTAATTTGGAGAAAAAGGGGATTTTCAAAATGAATATTGAAATTAGATTATTTATAAAATCAAAGGGGTTTTATAAAAGAGATAATATTTATAAAATCAAAAAGATTTTATAAAGGGAATTATTTATAAATGGAATACTTATAAATAGAAATTTATTTATAAATGGAATATTTATAAATAGAAAATATGTTTAAGTGGAATTTTATATGAAGGGAAATCTTTATAAATGGAATATTTATAAAGTGAATTATTTATTTAGAATAAATAAATTAGATATTTAAATGGATTATTTATTTGTTAAATAAATAGGATAAGATAAAGAGATATTGACTTAGAAAATAAATAAGTTATTAAAAGGACAGTCAGTAGGAAATAAATAAGTTATAAAAATGGATTATTTATTTAGAGAATGAATAAAGAAATATTCGTAAACCATTTATAAATAAAATAGAAAGAGAAATATGTGTAAAACATTTACAAATAGGTTATAAAGGATATTAGTTTGTTAAATAAATAGGATAAGAAAAGGATATTTATTTGTTAAATGAATAGAATAAGATAAAAGGAATATTTGTTTAGAAAACAAATAAGATATTATATAGGAAATATTTGCAACACATTTGCAAATAGAGTTGAAAAGGAAATATTCGAAAACCATTTGCAAATAGAATAGAGAAAGGAATATTTGCAAACCATTTGCAAATAAAATTTAAAAGGGTAATATTTGTAAACCATTTACAAATAAAGAATTTAAAAAGGAAATATGGGTAAAGGCATTTAGAAAACAAATAGATTATAAAGGAAATATTTATCTTTGGATAAATAGATATATATATAAGTCTGAACTTATATATGAAGAAGTAAACAGAAAAAAAGGAGCAGATTGATTTACAAATGATATTTATAAATTCAGTTAAATATTTATCATTTGGATAAATAGAATATATAATTCAGGACTTATATAAAGAAGTAAAAATCGATTTCAACATAGATGTTTGAAAACTGAATAAGGACAAAGAGTAAATCAGTTAGGGTAAACCAGTTAGAGTAAAACCATTAAGGTTAACCAGTTAGAGTAAAACCATTAGGGTTAACCAGTTAGGTTATACAGTAGAGTTAAACCAGTTAGAGTTAATCAATTGGAGTTCATCGAATTTAGTTTATTCGAATAGAGTTGAAATGAGTTAATCGAATTTAGTTATTCGAAGAAGTAAATCGAATCAGAAATGTTCGAAGTGAGATAATCGAATCAGAAATATTCGAAGTGAGTTGATCGAATCTAGTTATTCGACAGGAGTTAAATCGAATAAGATTTATTCGAAGAAAGAGATTTTCGAATATAAGTATTCGAAAGTAAGCAAATCGAATATAAGTTATTCGAATAAGTTATTCGAATAAGAGTTAATCCAGTAAGAGTTATTAGGTTGGAGTTATTCAAATAAGAGTTATAGATTAGAGTTAACCAAATAGGAGTAAATAAATTAGTTGTCGTTATATTATTCGAGTTAGGAAATAAAAGTCATATTAAAGATAATATATTTCGGATGCATGAGATTATAACACCATTGTTATAATCACGTAAATTTGTAAAAGAAGGGGGTTCATAAATAGAATCCGAGGGTTCGTAAGGAAGTGTTAAAAAGGTGAATCTTATCTATTTCGAGATTTGAAAGGTGATTCACTTAAGGTCTGAGAGGTAGCTATACCCCAACATGATTGACTGCGTTTTTAGTTAAGAAATGGTTACGGTTCGAGTGTGAAGTGGCTAAGTGAATTTAGTAATTTAGTATAGTGGTTTGAGTCGTCATCGCAATATAGTTTTAAACATCTTTTTACATCCCAATTAAGAAGTTTTGGAAATGTTTTCCAAACGAGAATCAGAAATGTTTTCTGATAATAGAAAATAAGAATTTAGAATATATGGAAGTAGGAGATAAGTAAATTAATGAAATAAAGAGATAAATGTTAAATGATGATTGATCGATATAATTTCCTCCTGGATATAATATCGTTGTTTGCACACTTGTTTTTCTTTGATGGTTAAATCACATACTATCAAAGTTTTGACCATTATAACGTTGTTAATATGGAGAGACCGGTTGGATTATTATCCAAAGAACCACTCTGTATTAGCATAAGCGTTGCGAATCATATATGCCAAAGATAATTGAAGATGGAGTAAAGTGCAAGGGCTATTGTATAAGTCTTAGATAACAGTGCCTAAGATGGATGTACTGAATAGTGCCTTCGGTTCATCCTGTTCCTGGATGACTTGTATGGATGAATGTCTAACAGAGTATTTCCAGAAAGGTCACGTACATTGATTTCTTCAACCATACCAAGAGTGGAAGCGGAGAAGGAAACTTCTTTTAGATGACATGTAATGTATGGTTGTAGACGTACAATTAGTGATTTTATATGGATCTGACAATGTGGCATTCGAAGTGAATCTGATGTGATGATAAAGCGTAACCTCAAGCCTCATCAACCGGTAAATGACAAAAATCGGGCACGCAACATGGCTATGTAGGTCGCACCTATTAGGGTGTATAATCACCTGATCTAGAGTTTCATTTACTTCTAAAAATCTATTGTTGATGCTGTCCCATTCGGGAAATGGTTGTTGATCCCAACCGATGGTGATATACATTCGATACACTCAAGCGAAATGAGTGGTCAGTCATGTATGGCCGGGTTGCAAGATGTTCTTGTTGAACCCAGTGTATTCCTCTCTAGAGGTACACTAGCAAAAGGTGGTTCCATACCTTGTCATAGTTGGAAATCCATTACCCAATACGTGCTTGCGGTTTTGATTGTATACTATATATGTAGAACGTAGATGAATGCGTTTCTGCTAGATGATTATTATATTGTGGTTGATAGACATTATTATAATATCAAAAGGTTTTTGATATAAAGAATTTTGGATTCTCATAAGGGAAAAACCCGTTCCGTTATACGGCGTGGTCTTATGAGATATCGTTTAATGGCTCAAACTGTTTTAAACTATTTTACTCATACCAGTCCCATGACTGACCCGGAGTTTATTTTGTTTTGTTTTCCCTAAACTGTTGGGTGCCCAATTTTGTACGGGCAGTCAAGTAGTCGGGATTTACAGATACTTGAAGAGCTGGAGCAGGAGGCTTCAGGATCATATAGCTATAGTTTATTTCCGCTGTGTTGTAAGTGCTGTACTTGATGATGATATGTATATTCAAGTACAATCTTTTATTTCAAAGATATGTTATCTATTATATGTTATTCGTTCCGCTATGAGGTTCGTCTTACTCTGATGTTGTGTTCTTCTTCTTCTATTCTAAGTTTTTATCTTATCTTTCCTCACCCTCTAATTTATTTCATTAACTACTGGTATTTTCGATCCTTGGATGTTCGATATGTGTTGCATATCGGATAACCAAGATCGAAAATTTCTGGTTCGTTACAGTTGGTATCAGAGCTTAAGGTTAAGTGATTTACCTTGGCTCTATGGCGTGACTTAGTAGAGATGAGGTTAGTAATACCCTAGATTGAGTTTGAGTGTATATATACGAGTGAACGTATCTGTTATTTGATATAAAAATTTGTTTTATATTATGGAGATTTGTTGATTGAGTGGCTTACGAATTTCTGGTTGATTGGTTTGATCCACTGTATCGATAGGAGTTACTAAACACTCGAATACGATGGGTCGACACGATATGTTTTGAAAAGAGGGTAAATGAAATAATTTTACCCAAAGTATATTTGTTACTATAATCGAGTAAGATTATAATGGAGATGGTTATATATATATAACCTAGTAGAATTCGTATAAGTGTTACGAAATGAATTTAATCTGAATTTAAACTAGGAATTGAGTTAAAACTCTGGAGAATTGGATAAGTGTTTGTAAATGGATATGGATTAAAAATAAGGAAAATTTAAGATCCTGGGAGATTTTAAATTGTTTTACAAGCAGTGTGAATTATATTTTGAAATGGATTTCAAAGTGGAAATATTTAGAAATGGTTTTATAGTATTGAACTCACTTCAATCGCTCGAAAATAGATTCTGATGATGACAGCTGCATCATCAGTATTCATTTTCGAGTTGTAAGTGACGAATTGCTACCAGAGATACTGTTTTGAATTTATTTTGGGAAAGACAAGTTGTGTTGAATTTCAAAAAGGAAAATTTGATTTTTGAAAAGAGTAAACTGTTTAAAAACTCCCAGGGAAAGACTGTTTGAATTAAAAACAAATTTAACATAAATTTGTGAAAGCAAATTTGAATTAAAGTAAAGCCAGTAAAGCGGTAACTGAGGTTAAATTAGAATGATATCAAGACAAATTGGATTGTGAGATTCAAATTTGAAGTGTAATGGGATAATCAAGTTAAGAGTTGGGAATCGAGAAGAAACTCAAGTTGAAATGATATTTGGCTTGGATATAAGCGAATGGTGGTGTTGTGGATAAAAGCAGATTGGAATTTGATTGGAATGACCCTTGTATCCGCTGAATTGATAACAGGTGGAAAGGATATAATGATATGCCGACAAAAGGTACAAGTTTATATTTCTATTGGATATAAGATTTATGAGCCAAATTGGCAAGCCGCTTGGCTGTTTGATTTTCTTTTTGGGTTGGAGATGGCCCAGAGTGGCGAGTGGTGGTTTGACGTATTGACCAGTACAAAGGAGGTTATGGCGAATTTTTTCGAAAAGTTAAGGCGTAAGAAAAATTTTAGGATTTTGAAAATTTTCGTTGATAAGAATTAATTAAGTTTTAATTGAAATTAAATTGGTTCAGTTGAAACTGAAGTTAAGAAGTGAACAACTAAGTTCTAACCGGTCGATAGGGTTTGTTCTCTACCTTAGCAATTTCGAGGACGAAATTATTTTAAGTGGGGAAGAATGTAATGACCCGCATTTTCAGCGATATAATAATTAATTTATTTAATTATTTAAATAGTGTTTTAGAGGATTTAATGGTCGTTGAATTAAACAATAGTGAATATTTAATTAATATAATAATTAAATAATATATTTAATTCTGAAATAATCAGAATTGGCGGAAATGGTGATATGTTGTGAATTGGATCATCTGTGATATTTAATTCAGTTTAGAATTGAACTAGAATAACGAATATATTATTTGAACGACAGTTTGAACGTATAATTATATTATAATTAAAATCGAGCTTGAAATGGCGCTGCAGTTCATAATTTGGCGATTTGAACTTCAATTGAATATACAGGATTCGTTTTAAGCCAGATTTCTATGAAACAAGAAACGTGTGGAGCTGGTGGAGTATATCTTTCTAGTGGAAGAGAAAAATCGGGATTTCGTCATGTAGATTTTGATTTATGTCCAAATCAAATTTTAGAAAAGTCTCTGTGGAATTCCTTTATAATTTATAAAGGAATTATTTATATTTTAAAAAGAAATTTCAATATAAATCGAATATCGATTTAATCGGGATTTGAATACCGAGTTATAAATCCCAGTAGAGCTGTATGGTATTCCACTGCGAGTATATCCGATAATATAAATTTATTTATATTTAATTAAATTTTATTTAAATATATTTTTATATTTAAATGAGTCATTCAGAGCTTTAAAAATAGCCAGTTTTGCAAACGACCTCGGTTTTCGACGAAACCAATTTTGTTGGATCCGCAATATTAAATTATTGTTAGATTCCAAGTTCCGTGATTTTTAGAGTCACTGTGTGGCCGTACGGATTTTTAGAGTGGAAAACAGTCAGTATTTTGACGGTTAAAAATACGCTGTGTGAGCAAACGGAGTCGGAATTCGACGAAACCAGTTTCGTTGGGACCGTAATGTCAAACTATAGCTGCATGTCCAGTTTGGTGATTTTTGGGTATCATATGTAGTCGCAGGGATTTTAAAGGACTCAGGACGAGTATAAAATCATGAAAATAAAATATAAAAATCAAATTCAAAATATCCCCTCTATTTTTCAGTGATCCAGCACAGACCACGCAGCCTTCTTTCTCAGCCACAAATGGTACCTACCACAAATGCAACTATATAAGACCGAAAATGGTCTTTACAACGAAAATCCTCAAAAGAAAATCAAATAAAAAAAATCTAGAATGAGTGTTTCTGAGTTCGAGGAGAGGAGCGCATCCATCCAGTTTAGTTTAAACATCTCGGTGCTTTGCTGCGATCGCTGGAAGTGTACAGCGAGAACTAGGATTTTCTATTTTGAAAATTTTAGGCCTCGAATCTGATTTAGAGTGTGGTATTTGGGATTCAGCATGATTTATAACACTTGCGTGCATTTCTGTATGGGAATTGGGGACACAAAGTGACGCAACAGTCACGGTGGTGGCTCAATACAGTCGACGACGGGGTCAATGTGAGGAGGCGTGAGTTGAGGGTGAATAGGAGGAGGTGATGGAGATTGTTAGCAGGAGTTCATGGTTGGTGGTGGCTCGTCGAACGGTCGACCGGAGAGGGAGAAAATGGTGGTCAACGGTGGAGTAAAATTTGTGGTTGGGTTTTACTGGAGGGAGCGTTCTCTGGTGGAAGAAGGGGTTTAAATGGAGCGGGCTTGATTTTTGAATGGGTCGGTTAAGAGGGGTGAGGCCCAAATCTATTTAAATTCAAGTTTTTATTTATTTAAAATAGTGTACAAACTTCGTAAATTCATAACTTCATCATACGACATTGAAATTCAGCGAAACAAGATCCGTCATGATCGTATGGACGAGAGCAACACAATGAGACTGACCGGGAGTGAATCGAAGCTCGTTAAAATTTATGGCGAAATAAATTGTCCGACTGAATCAAATAACGCAAACCGTTATTTAACGGCTAACGCACAAAAGTGAGTAAATCTCACTAACTCTGAACAGTTTATAATTTCATTTTGTATTTTTTTAGAACTGTTAAATATTGGCTGGTTGACTGTGTGTTGACTGTTTGATTGAACTGCTTGTCAGTTAGTTGAATTTCTATATTGATTCTGTTTAACAGAATATATCGTATGGAACTGAAAGTGATGTTGATTTTATTGTGTAACATCTGTGGATGCAGTGAAACAGGTTGGAGGAATCCGACTGGATTCCTCAACAGCTATTTTATTATTTTCATATATTGTGATATATGACATGGTTTATAATCTGTTGTTGATTATATTTGTATGGACGATATTGGACATTGTAGTTTTATATGTTAAACACCATAACACACCAGAATTTGGAGAAAAAGGGGATTTTCATAATGAATAATGAAATTAGATTATTTATAAAATCAAAGGGGTTTTATAAAAGAGACAATATTTATAAAATCAAAGAAGATTTTATAAAGGAAATTATTTATAAATGGAATACTTATAAATAGAAATTTATTTATAAATGGAATATTTATAAATAGGAAATATGTTTAAGTGGAATTTTATATGAAGGGAAATCTTTATAAATGGAATATTTATAAAATTATTTATTTATTTAGAATAAATAAATTAGATATTTAAATGGATTATTTATTTGTTAAATAAATAGGATAAGATAAAGAGATATTGACGTAGAAAATAAATAAGTTATTAAAAGGACAGTCAGTAGGAAATAAATAAGTTATAAAAAGGGATTATTTATTTAGAGAATGAATAAAGAAATATTTGTAAACCATTTACAAATAAAATAGAAAGAGAAATATGTGTAAAACATTTACAAATAGGTTATAAAGGATATTAGTTTGTTAAATAAATAGGATAATAAAATGATATTTATTTGTTAAATGAATAGAATAAGATAAAAGGAATATTATGTTTAGAAAACAAATAAGATATTATATAGGAAATATTTGCAACACATTTGCAAATAGAGTTGAAAAGGAAATATTCGAAAACCATTTGCAAATAGAATAGAGAAGGGAATATTTGCAAACCATTTGCAAATAAAATTTAAAAGGGTAATATTTGTAAACCATTTACAAATAAAAAATTTAAAAAGGAAATATGGGTAAAGGCATTTAGAAAACAAATAGATTATAAAGGAAATATTTATCTTTGGATAAATAGATATATATATATATATATATATACATAAGTGTAACACCCCACCTCCGCCAATGCCGCTCTTGCAAGGACACTAGCTTTGGAGGGGCGTTAAACGAGGTAAACATGCATACAGATATCACAAGATAGAACATATAAGTAAAACAGAGTAGTAAAGCAGCGGATAAAACTAGCATTTCAAAACCATAGTCAAGTTACATCAAAGTACTTGGTCATTATTTTCCCATAAAATAAAGGCTAGAACATAAACTGAAAACTGAAAAAAAGAAACATAAAGTAACTATCCCCAAAGTAGAATAAGGCCATAGCATGCTCAAACCATACGTGAGCTATCCAGAAAAGAAGCTAAAGATCCAGCTAGGGAACGGTGTTCCCACCCTGCAAACCTGGGGGGGGGGGGGAACGGAAGAAAAGAGGCGAAAGAAAACGGGTCAGTCAAAAAGACTGGTAAGTCCTATCTACTATTAGTATAAAAACTAATAAAGTTAACTGAACATGTAAACAGGGATGAGATATAGGGTGATAACTGGCATGGTGAAAAGTTAACAAGATAGATCAAGTGTGGCATCGCATATACGAGGTTAAGTTGCACCAGGTGTGTACTAGTATTCCAATCCATGTCAAGTATAAACAAGAAATGATCCCTTGGCCCAAAGCTGGCCCACATCATGAAATGACCTAAATCGAGGTCCAACTACTCGGTCTAGTCGATCGGCTCCCTATAAGCCTAACTCGTCGTGTATCGGTGTCATATGGCTTAATCGTGGAATGTAGTTAACTGTGCTAGGTCCACCCCAGGGTGTATCCAACCCTAAGGTGTAAACCACAGACACAATTCAAGCACGCACAGTCTAAACCTACTGGTGCCCATGTTCAACTCCGGACTTAATGTGCACGACCTTGGTCCGCCTGAACAACCGGTGCACCCTTCGGCCGTCTCTTTTGGTCTCTTACAATCAGTTCAATAATCGTGCCCCACCCTAGCCTAGTCCAGGGTACCCATGATACTTCCAAGTTGGTTACTGCTGAAAAGGACCACGTAACTAGGATTTCAAGAGGGTTAAGTGTGGTTAACCCTATCCTAACCATGTATTGAGTTGGTTAAGTGTATTCAAGCAGTTCATGACTTAACCCTATCAATACATCGGATTTAATTGGTTAAGTATTCAAGTAATCCATGTCTTAACCCTACCAATCCATCGTGTTTAATTGGTTAAGTATATTCAAGTAGTCCATGACTTAACCCTACCAATCCATCATGTTTAATTGGTTAAGTATATTCAAGTAGTCCATGACTTAACCCTACCATGTGGCATTAATTAACTTAATGCACCCCAACCTCTCACATTAGACCTTGTTGTGGTTACTAGTTAAGCCAGGCGGGTCCGGGTAGCTTTACACCACAACTTAGTCTAACCTCGGGTTTCAAGTGCGACATGACCAACTACTCACATTGGGTCCTATTGTTTGTAGCCACTAGTTAAGCCGGTCAGTTCCGGGTAGATTTATGCTACAAACTCAACCCAACCTCGAGTTGGCCACACTCATATTTTCTAAGTGTCATGTCCATCATTATGTTTACAAACATAATCACAAGTCAATGTTCATGTCATATTTTAAAACCATGTTTCATGTCATTAATATTACCCAAACCCCACGCATTCCCATCGCACGTACGTTTCGCATAACATAACATAGATCAAAAGAGGGAACATGGCAAAAGCATGACAAAAGGGCATAAGGTAATAAGGTTGGCCACAAGTTAAACATGGTGGCATATGAGGCATAAATATGTTCATTTAAACTTGCAAGTTACATGCATAACATTCAAACTTAGCGAATAGTTGATACATGGTCCTAGACGACATAGGATGATGACTAGAAGTTCGCATATAACATTATATGCAAGTTATCATAAAGGTTATGAGAGTTCTCATGTTGCATAATGCAACATTCCAAATCAAAGGTCATAGCTTTCTATGCACAAAGTCAAGGTGATAGCTTTACAAACTTGCATAGGGTAAGTCTATGCATAACATGTTAGGATCAATGCACATATCATACTTAGGCCCAGATTCAAACTTGCAACATGTCACATTTAACTTCATAGTTAGAATCTAAGAGTAGTATAGGGCTTACAATGCTATGAAGACTAGAATAAATATAAAATAAGATTAAGACGAAGCCACACTAGCAAATCCGCAACCAAAGACGATAAACTCCACTTCAAGACTTGAGAACAAGAAGGAATAACCCCAAAGACAAAGAAAGATGACTCTTTTACTTAAGAAAGATGGCTCCTTTATGACATAGATTGATTTGAGACACTCATGCTCTCATGAAGAAGGTGGAGGCCATGATTAGAGAACATTTGGGCAGCATTTAGTTGTAGGAATGATTAATGAGGGTTTAGGCTAGGTCTAGGGGTCTTTTTATAGAGATTAGGGGTAGTTTAGACCATAGGATTAACCCTAAATCGAATCTGAGCCATCAACTCCCGTCAGAAACTTCCAGAACAAGACCCAACATGTCAAAATGGTGCACCAGAAAAATTGGTCCGACCGGGGGTGTCGACCCCTGGGTCGACATGGGTGTCGACCCCTGGGTCGACATGGGTGTCGACCCCTTGGGGGGGGGGTCGACACTGGTGTCGACCCTGCCTGGGGCGGGAAAAATTCCCGCCCATTCTGCCTTGGTTGCAATTCGAATCTGAATTCGAATTTGAACTGTTTTCGAGCTTGGAATTTTCTGAAAACTTCATTGGGCCATAACTTGGTCATACGGACTCCGTTTTTCGAAAATCAGACTCTATTTCGCGTATTTTTCCGAGACGAACGCAATGGCACAGCCCATTTCCCTTGATTCAGATTTTAGAATTTAATTCTGCCTTGATTTACATTATAACATGTTATTAAAAATACGGGTTGTTACATTCTCCCCTCCTTAAAGGATTTCGTCCCCGAAATCTCCAAGTTAAGAAGAACGTATCCTACCATCCATCATCCATCTACTCAAAACATCATCCACAAGTAACCATTGTCCTTAAAAAGATTCTAAATGCTGTATGAATATATGCAAAAGGTGTGTGTATATGTACTTATCTAGTGCAAAAATCAGGCGGTTACTGATTCAGTAAACCTCCTTAATGCAAAGTATGTTAGTGAAATGAGTCCATATGTATGCAAATTCCTAACATAATTTATAATCTCTACATGAGTGCACATAACATTCATCCATATGCAACATCCACGTGATAACACAACAAGTTTCATCCATGAATAAGCATAAACACTCATGCATATGCAACATGAAAGTGTGTGAGCCGATCTTAGTGCCTAATGTGTATCATGCATCCACGAGTATCCACTTGCAAACACTTGCAACCCCTTGCAAACATCAAGCATAACATGTTTCAAATATATGTTTCATCCAAAGGGTTTCTACTTAAGGTTCTCATGACAAGGTTAACGAGATAACAAGATAAACATGGATAGCAAAAGGAAAGATATGCTAATTAGGAAAGGAGATTGAGAATGTACCCTCAAAAAGGAATGGATAAAGCCAACGCATCTTCTCCTCGGTTTCCCAAGTTGCATCTTCATCGGCTTCACTCCACTGAACTTTCACCAATTTGACTTCTCGATTCCTTAACTTCTTGATCTCTTTTCCCAAGGTACGAATCGGAGCTCTCCTCAAGGTTGCCTCTTTCTCTACTTCCACGTCTTCAAGAATGCTTGGTTCAACCACCTCAGCGGACTCATATAGGCACTTTCGGAGATGCGAGACATGAAAGACATTATGCACTCCGGCTAGCTTCTCGGGCAACTCCACCTTATAGGCCATCTTTCCAATTTTCTCTATGATAGGGAAGGGTCCTACAAACCTTGGTGCCAGTTTCCCAACTGCTCCAAAACGAACCACATTACGCAAAGGGGAAACCTTCATGAAAACCATGTCTCCCATTTCGAATTCCAAATCTGCCCTTCGCTTGTCAGCATAGGATTTCTGTCTATCTTGGGCCGCTTTCATCCGTCTTCTCACCAATTCAACTTTCTCGGATGTGTCCCGTATCATATCGGGCCCAAGTATAAGCCTATCCGTTGTCTCCCACCAACAAGATGGTGACCTACACGGCCTCCCATACAGAGCTTCAAATGGTGCCATCCCTATGCTGGCTTGATAGCTATTATTATAAGCAAACTCTACAAGAGGAAGGTGGTCTTCCCAAGTACCACCAAAGTCAAGAACACAAAGCCTGAAAAGATCTTCTAGCACTCTATTCACCCTTTCGGTTTGGCCATCCGTCTGGGGGTGATAGGCTGTATTCAGACTCAATCGCGTACCGATTGCTTCTTGCAAACTATTCCAGAACTGGATAGTGAAAATTGGGTCACGATCGCTAACTATGCTAGAAGGAACTCCCTGCAACCGCACTATCTCTCGAAGATAAATAGATGCTAGCCATGATGCGGTCCTCTTGCTCTTTACTGGGATGAAGTGAGCACTCTTCGTAAGTCTGTCAACTATGACCCATATGCTCGTGTTCCCTTTCCTTGACCTAGGCAATCCATCCATAAAATCCATGGAAATACTCTCCCACTTCCATTGCGGGACCTCCAATGGATGTAATAGCCCGCCTGGTTTCTTTGACTCGGCTTTCACTTGTTGGCACACCATGCACTTTGAAACATATTCTGCCACATCTTTCTTCATTCCGGCCCTAAAGAAAATGCGCTTCATATCTCTATACATCTTATCTCCTCCCGGATGTATAGTCATCTTCGAGTGATGTGCTTCTTCAAGAACTTTATGCACCAAGTCTCCTACTTGAGGAATGCATAACCTTCCATCATGCCTTAGCCAACCTTTATCATCAATAGTATATCTAGCAAGGTGACTAGACGTCTCACCACGAATCAACTTGTCCATGACCTCGACTATCTGCGGGTCTCCTTTCTGGGAAGCCCCAACTTGATCAAGACGTGTGGGTCTAAGCTCAAGGGATGCTAATGAACCCGTCATCGACTCAACAGTCGTCGTGAAATCAAAGGTTGCCAAGAACTCTAAGTTCTTCATCTCAATAAACAAGGGACTCAAAGTCAACCTCCTTCTACTTAGTGCATCTGCCACAACATTACCCTTGCCAGGGGTGTAAGCTATCTCGAAGTCATATGATGCCAAGAATTCCATCCACCTTTGCTGCCTTGGATTCAAATCTTTCTGCGAGAAGAGGTACTTGAGTGACTTGTGATCAGTATACAACTCAAACCTTTCGCCTAGAAGATAGTGGCGCCAGGATTTGAGTGCAAAGACGATCGCTGCCAATTCCAAGTCATGAGTGGGATAGTTCTTCTCATGAACTTTAAGTTGCCTACCCCCATAACATATCACTCTTCCCTCTTGCATCAGAACAGCACCTAACCCCATGCCACATGCATCGGTGTATACGGTAAACATCTTACCGCCATCAGGTAATGCCAAAACTGGAGCTGTAGTAAGGTCCCTCTTGAGCCTTTGAAAAGCAAGCTCACATTCTAACTCCCATGCAAAGACTAAGTTCTTCTTTGTCAACTTAGTAAGAGGGGCCGAAATCTTAGCGAAGGCCCTGATGAACTTCCTATAGTAGCCCGCCAGACCGAGAGAGCTTCTTACTTCGGTTGCATTCCTAGGAGTCTTCCAGTCTTGAACCACATCCACTTTTGCGGGATCCACCGCTATGCCTTGCTTAGAAACTATATGTCCAAGAAACCGAACTTCCCTTCTCCAAAAATGACATTTGGAGAACTTGGCTTTCAACTGATGCGCTCTAAGCGTATCCATCACTTCCTTGAGATGTCTAGCATGTTCTTCCTCATCCTTTGAGAAGATCAGAATATCATCCACGAAGACAACCACGAACTTGTTAAGGAACTCCCTGAACACCCTACTCATCAAATCTACGAAGTAGGCGGGTGCATTAGTCAAACCGAATGGCATGACAAGCCATTCAAAGAATCCATCTGGAGTCCTAAACGCAGTTTTATCAATACTATCCTCAGCCACTCTAAGCTGATGGAATCCGGTGGCTAGATCGAGCTGAGAGAAAATAGAAGCACCCACAAGCTGGTCAAAGAGATCATCAATCCTCGGTAACGGGTGCCTATTCTTCTTTGTCAGCTTGTTCAACTCTCGATAATCAACACATAGACGAAGCGAACCATCCGCCTTAGTAGCGAATACCACAGGATCACCCCATTCAGAAATGCTTCGCCTAATAAAATTCTTCTCAAGCAGCTCCTTGATTTGCTTACTGAGCTCTCTTCTTTCTCGCGGGGCCATGTGCCTAACGGGCAATGATACTAGCTTGGCATTATCAACAAGATAAATGCGAAAATCTATCTCTCGTTTAGGGAGTAACCCCTTAACTTCTTCAAAGACATCAGGATAGTCTCGGGCCACCCTTACAGATTGCAGATCATCGATGGACGAGTCAAGAGATTCAAGATAACATAACATGACAGGACTTCTAGGGTTACAAGAAATTTCTAGGGTATTACCGAGGCAAGTCATGAGCCTCACCACCCTATGCTCACAATCGAGGATGGCTCCATAACTGGACAACCAACCCATGCCCAAAATCAACCCGTATCCCGTGAACCCAAGAACATAAGCATTACACGTGAATTCCACGGTCAAGATAGAAATCTTCAAATCCACACAAATCATAGATAGATGGGTGGAACCCCCAATTGGATTTGAAACACTAACGGGATCCTCAACTAGACTAGTACTTAGGTGCAAACTTTCAACAATGTCAGAAGAAATAAAACTATGCGATGCGCCAGAATCAAATAAGGTGCGAACACGATAATCAGAAATATAAACAAGGCTTTCTACAAAAATACTACCTCGGTCCTGAACTGGAGCAGTGTTGAGGGCATGCACTTGCCCTCCAGAAGGTCCTACACGCTGATTCTGCCCTTGCCCTTGTCCTTGCTTCTTGGGGCAATCCTTGCTAAGGTGTCCAGGCTCTCCACAGTGAAAGCATTCGCCCAACTTCCTCTTCTTCTTCCTGCAATCCTTGGCTATGTGCCGAACAATCCCACAGAAGTTGCATTTTCTTGGGTCCTTTGCCTTGTTGTTGTTGGCCTTATTGCCCTTGTTGTTCTTGTTGTTCTTGTTGTTCTGATTGCTCTGATTTCCTCCCCACTTGGAGTCTGTCTTCTTGGTTTGAGTCTCATTAGTCTTGACTTCCTTCTTGCCATTCTTATCGTCTCCTTGAAGCAATGCCATGTCTACTAGGCCTTCAAAAGTGGCCCCCATGGGTATATGAGATAGGGCTAAACCTTGTAATGGCTCATTCAACCCTCGTGCAAAGCGTAAAGCCTTCTTCTGGGGAGTATTAACCATGTCTAAACCAAATCGAGCGAGCTGGTTAAACTCATTCACATACTCCCTCACTATCATGTCCCCTTGCTTCAAAGATATAAACTTCTCCAATTGCAGATTCGCCTCAGCTGATGATAGAAACTTAAGCCCAAACCTCGTCCTAAAGTCGGCCCAAGTCTCTATAGGTCTAGTAGCATTGGTGACCTCCCACCAATAAGCAGCTTCTTCTTTTAATAACCATGCTGCCAATAAAACCTTTCTATGGTCTTCCACATCAAAGATAGCGAAAATATCTTCAGTTTCTTTCAACCAATTTCTCACCTCCACAAAAGTCTCCGTCCCAATAAAATTCTTTCCACCCATTGCCTTATAGTCTTTGCAAACCTTAGCGAAATCTGCTTGTGGATTTTGAGGAGGAGGAGGAGGAGGGACCTCAGTTACGGTGGGGGTGTTTGCTGGGCCCACATCGTTGGCCCTAGCTTCCAAGTACCTCCTGAACCATCCGGGAATGGTTACTACCTCGGGAAGGTTAAGATCGGCCGTACTGAAAAAGAAAAAGATAGATTCAGAACGAGGGAACGAAGGACAGTGCTAATGGCTTTTCGGGAATAGCCTTTTAAAATAACTAGACTTTTCTTGGAAAATACTTAATTGGTTTTGAAAATAGTTTTTCAAAAGGTAAGTTTTAAAAACCTTTTACTCAAATCTTGTAAACCTTATGCTCTGATACCAAATGTAACACTGCACCTCCGCCAATGCCGCTCTTGCAAGGACACTAGCTTTGGAGGGGCGTTAAACGAGGTAAACATGCATGCAGATATCACAAGACAGAACATATAAGTAAAACAGAGTAGTAAAGCAGCGGATAAAACTAGCATTCAAAACCATAGTCAAGTTACATCAAAGTACTTGGTCATTATTTTCCCATAAAATAAAGTCTAGAACATAAACTGAAAACTGAAAAAAAGAAACATAAAGTAACTATCCCCAAAGTAGAATAAGGCCCTAGCATGCTCAAACCATACGTGAGCTATCCAGAAAAGCAGCTAAAGATCCAGCTAGGTAACAGTGTTCCCACCCTGCAAACCTGGGGGGGGAGGGGGGGGGGAAACGGAAGAAAAGAGGCGAAAGAAAACGGGTCAGTCAAAAATACTGGTAAGTCCTATCTACTATTAGTATAAAAACTAATAAAGTTAACTGAACATGTAAACAGGGATGAGATATAGGGTGATAACTGGCATGGTGAAAAGTTAACAAGATAGATCAAGTGTGGCATCGCATATACGAGCTTAAGTTGCACCAGGTGTGTACTAGTATTCCAATCCATGTCAAGTATAAACAAGAAATTATCCCTTGGCCCCAAGCTGGCCCACATCATGAAATGACCTAAATCGAGGTCCAACTACTCGGTCTAGTCGATCGGCTCCCTATAAGCCTAACTCGTCGTGTATCGGTGTCATACGGCTTAATCGTGGAATGTAGTTAACTGTGCTAGGTCCACCCCAGGGTGTATCCAGCCCTAAGGTGTAAACCACAGACACAATTCAAGCACGCACAGTCTAAACCTACTGGTGCCCATGTTCAACTCCGGACTTAATGTGCACGACCATGGTCCGCCTGAACAACCGGTGCACCCTTCAGCCGTCTCTTTTGGTCTCTTACAATCAGTTCAGTAATCGTGCCCCACCCTAGCCTTGTCCAGGGTACCCATGATACTTCCAAGTTGGTTACTGCTGAAAAGGACCACGTAACTAGGATTTTAAGAGGGTTAAGTGTGGTTAACCCTATCCTAACCATGTATTGAGTTGGTTAAGTGTATTCAAGCAGTTCATGACTTAACCCTATCAATACATCGGGTTTAATTGGTTAAGTATTCAAGTAATCCATGTCTTAACCCTACCAATCCATCGTGTTTAATTGGTTAAGTATATTCAAGTAGTCCATGACTTAACCCTACCAATCCATCGTGTTTAATTGGTTAAGTATATTCAAGTAGTCCATGACTTAACTATACCATGTGACATTAATTAACTTAATGCACCCCAACCTCTCACATTAGACCTTGTTGTGGTTACTAGTTAAGTCGGGCGGGTCCGGGTAGCTTTACACCACAACTTATTCTAACCTCGGGTTTCAAGTGCAACATGACCAACTACTCACATTAGGTCCTATTGTTTGTAGCCACTAATTAAGCCGGTCGGTTCCGGGTAGATTTATGCTACAAACTCAACCCAACCTCGAGTTGGCCACACTCATATTTTCTAAGTGTCATGTCCATCATTATGTTTACAAACATAATCACAAGTCAATGTTCATGTCATATTTTAAAACCATGTTTCATGTCATTAATATTACCCAAACCCCACGCATTCCCATCGCATGTACGTTTCGCATAACATAACATAGATCAAAAGAGGGAACTTGGCAAAAGCATGACAAAAGGGCATAAGGTAATAAGGTTGGCCACAAGTTAAACATGGTGGCATATGAGGCATAAATATGTTCATTTAAACTTTCATGTTACATGCATAACATTCAAACTTAGCGAATAGGTGATACATGGTCCTAGATGACATAGGATGATGACTAGAAGTTCACATATAACATTATATGCAAGTTATCATAAAGGTTATGAGAGTTCTCATGTTGCATAATGCAACATTCCAAATCAAAGGTCATAGTTTTCTATGCACAAAGTCAAGGTGATAGCTTTACAAACTTGCATAGGGTAAGTCTATGCATAACATGTTAGGATCAATGCACATATCATACTTAGGCCCAAACTCAAACTTGCAACATGTCACATTTAACTTCATAGTTAGAATCTAAGAGTAGTATAGGGCTTACAATGCTATGAAGACTAGAATAAATATAAAATAAGATTGAGACGAAGCCACACTAGCAAATCCGCAACCAAAGACGATAAACTCCACTTCAAGACTTGAGAACAAGAAGGAATAACCCCAAAGACAAAGAAAGATGGCTCTTTTACTTAAGAAAGATGGCTCCTTTATGACATAGATTGATTTGAGACACTCATGCTCTCATGAAGAAGGTGGAGGCCATGATTAGTGAACATTTGGGCAGCATTTAGTTGTAGGAATGATTAATGAGGGTTTAGGCTAGGTCTAGGGGTCTTTTTATAGAGATTAGGGGTAGTTTAGACCATAGGATTAACCCTAAATCGAATCTGAGCCATCAACTCCCGTCAGAAACTTCCAGAACAAGACCCAACATGTCAAAATGGTGCACCAGAAAAATTGATCCGACCGGGGGGGTCGACCCCTGGGTCGACATGGGTGTCGACCCATTGGGGGGGTCGACACTGGTGTCAACCCCTGTGTCGACCCTGCCTGGGGCGGGAAAAATTCCTGCCCATTCTGCCTTGGTTGCATTTCGAATCTGAATTCGAATTTGAACTGTTTTCGGGCTTGGAATTTTCTGAAAACTTCATTGGGCCATAACTTGGTCATACGGACTCCGTTTTTCGAAAACTCGGACTCTATTTCGCGTATTTTTCCGAGACGAACGCAATGGCACAGCCCGTTTCCCTTGATTCGGATTTTAGAATTTAATTCTGCCTTGATTTACATTATAACATGTTATTAAAAATACGGGTTGTTACAATAAGTCTGAACTTATATATGAAGAAGTAAACAGAAAAAAGGAGCATACTGATTTATAAATGATATTTATAAATTAAGTTAAATATTTATCATTTGGACAAATAGAATATATAAGTCAGGACTTATATAAAGAAGTAAGAATCGATTTCAACATCGATGTTTGAAAACTGAATAAGGACAAAGAGTTAATCAGTTAGGGTAAACCAGTTAGAGTAGAACCATTAAGGTTAACCAGTTAGAGTAAAACCATTAGGATTAACCAGTTAGGTTAAACCATAGAGTTAAACTAGTTAGAGTTAATCAATTGGAGTTAATCGAATTTAGTTTATTCGAATAGATTTGAAATGAGTTAATCGAATTAAGTTATTCGAAGAAGTAAATCAAATCAGAAATATTCGAAGTGAGATAATCGAATCAGAAATATTCGAAGTGAGTTGATCGAATCTAGTTATTCGACAGGAGTCAAATCGAATAAGATTTATTCGAAGAAAGAGATTTTCGAATATAAGTATTCGAAAGTAAGAAAATCGAATATAAGTTATTCGAATAAGTTATTTGAATAAGAGTTAATCTAGTAAGATTTATTAGGTTGGAGTTATTCAAATAAGAGTTATAGATTAGAGTTAACCAAATAGGAGTAAATAAATTAGTTGTCGTTATATTATTCGAGTTAGGAAATAAAAGTCATATTAAAGATAATATATTTCAGATGCAGGAGATTATAACACCATTGTTATAATCACGTAAACTTGTAAAAGTAGGCGGTTCGTAAATAGAATCCGAGGGTTCGTAAGGAAGTGTTAAAGAGTTAAAAAGGTGAATCTTATCTATTTCGAGATTTGAAAGGTGGTTCAGTTAAGGTCTGAGAGGTAGCTATACCACAACTCGATTGACTGCGTTTTTAATTAAGAAATGGTTACGGTTCGAGTGTGAAGTGGCTAAGTGAATTTAGTAATTTAGTATAGTGGTTTGAGTCGTCATCGCAATATAGTTTTAAACTCTGTTTAAATCCCAATTAATAAGTTTTGGAAATGTTTTCCAAACGAGAATCAGAAATGTTTTCTGATAATAGAAAATAAGAATTTAGAATATATGGAAGCATAGGATAAGTAAATTAATGAAATAAAGAGATAAATGTTGAATGATGATTGATCAATATAATTTCCTCCTGGAAATAATATCGTTGTTTGCACACCTGTTTTTCTTTGATGGTTAAATCACAGACTATCGAGGTTTTGACCATTTTAACGTTGTTAACATGGAGAGACCGGTTGGATTATTATCCAATGAACCACTCTGTATTGGCATAAGCGTTGCGAATCATATATGCCAAAGATAATTGAAGATGGAGTAAAGTGCAAGGGCTATTGTATAAGTCTTAGATAACAGTGCCTAAGATGGATGTACTGAATAGTGCCTTCGGTTCATCTTGTTCCTGGATGACTTGTATGGATGAATGTCTGACAGAGTATTTCCAGAAAGGTCACGTACATTGATTTCTTCAACCGTACCAAGAGTGGAAGCGGAGAAGGAAACTTCTTTTAGCTAACACGTAATGTATGGTTGTAGACGTCAAATTAGTGATTTTTGATGGATCTGACAATGTGGCATTCAAAGTGAATCTGATGTGATGATAAAGCGTAACCTCAAGCCTCATCAACTGGTAAATGACAAAAATCGGGCAGGCAACATGGCTATGTAGGTCGCACCTATTAGGGTGTATAATCACCTGATCTAGAGTTTCATTTACATCTAAAAATCTATTGTTGATGTTGTCCCATTCAGGAAACGGTTGCTGAACCCAACCGATGGTGATATACATTCGATGCAGATATACATTCGATGCACTCAAGCGAAATGAGTGGTCGGTCATGTGTGGCCGGGTTGCAAGATGTTCTTGTTGAACCCAGTGTATTCCTCTCTAGAGGTACACTAGCAAAAGGTGGTTCCATACCTTGTCATAGTTGGAAATCCATTACCCAATACGTGCTTGGGGTTTTGATTGTATACTATATATGTAGAACATGAAATGAAAGCGTTTCTGCTAGATGATTATTATATTGTGGTTGATAGACATTATTATAATATCAAAAGGTTTTTGATATAAAGATTTTTGGATTCTCATAAGGGAAAAACCCGTTCCGTTATACAGCGTGGTCTTATGAGATATCGTTTAATGGCTCAAACTGTTTTAAACCATTTTACTCATACCAGTCCCATGACTAACCCGGAGTTCATTTTGTTTTGTTTTCCCTAAACTCTTGGGTGCCCAATTTTGTACGGGCAGTCAAGTAGTCGGGATTTACAGATACTTTAAGAGCCGGAGCAGGAGGCTTCAGGATCATATAGCTATAGTTTATTTCCGCTGTGTTGTAAGTGCTGTACTTGATGATGATATGTATATTAAAGTACAATCTTTTATTTCAAAGATATGTAATCTATTATATGTTATTCATTCCGCTGTGAGGTTCGTGTTACTCTGATGTTGTGTTCTTCTTCTTCTTCTATTCTAAGTTTCTATCTTATCTTTCCTCACCCTCTAATTTCTTTCATTAACTACCGGTATTTTCGATCCTTGGATGTTTGATATGTGTTGTATATCGGATAACCAAGATCGAAAATTTCTGGGTCGTTACAACGGTGCATGCATATTACATGATTTTGCTATATAACAATATCCTTTATCTGCAGATGAATTTATACCGTTGAATGTTCTGCAAATATAAACAAATGACAGCTAAAAAATTGTATTGCCAAATGATAGGTACCTAAGAGATAAACAGCTAATAGTTTATGTTTTAATAATTTAAGTTTGTTGACTCCATCCCAAAATGATTAAATTGGCTTGCCATAATAGGTACAGGCATACAGTAGATGATATTTTCCTTTAGTGTTCTAGTTTTTTAAAACAAAGGTCAGAAAGTCAATTTGTTTAATTAGATAATAAGAACTCCTCCATCTCCTGTCTTAGTTTGTTAAGGAAAAAAAAGGAATTAATACTAAATGATTTGTAGGTTTAGTCTGTGCACACATACTGCCTGAGTCTTTGAAAGTGTCAGCGGTGCAAGATCCTGATTACTACATCAATGATTATATGGAAGATATAGGCAGCAAATTTTTCTTCATGTATGGGTTCATCTCCCTTCTCTTGAATATGGTTGGCAACTTGGATTTTTCCACATGTTGTTTATTTCTTGTTAAGAAACCCCAGACACCTACATGCTCAATTGGTTGATGGTCATCTAAAATTCAAGACAGCGCCAAAGGTCGAATCTTTACTATCTGGTAATTACTCTTCATACTTTTAGTTTTCTTCACTAGATAATTCTGATGTTTAACTGTCATTTGCGATTACATCTATGGAGGGTGTTTCATTAGCTTTATTTTCTTCAGCTTATTGAAATTTTGAACTGGGTTTTGGATTTGAGCGTGAGAGATACTCTTCATTTTTGTAATTTAGCCAAACAGCTTTTGACAGTTGGGTACTTGTTTCGTCCATTTAAATGAAGAGTATAACACGATGTTTTAAAATTATGAAACTATTAACACAACCACTGCTGTAACCAATATACTAGCAATCAATAGTGCATAGTGTAAGGTTTAAAAAAATAGTGGAATAGTGGGAAGATATGAGATGTGGGTCCTAAACTCCTAATTGATATTGTATTATATATTGAGTATAGTATGTGCTTTTTATATTGAATAATGCAATTATCGTGAGTTTTGTACCATATGACTTCTTGGGTGCCTGAAAGAGTAAATAAATTTTTTATATTGTTTTATTATAGTAATTACCCTGTGTCATTTTGCGTTGTGTTTTTTGTGTATAAAAGGGAATAAGATATAACTGGCTCTATCTGGCGTCTTTAGTCAACTGAGAAGTGAGTAGATTTCTTTATTTGTAATTCCGTGATCTCATTGAATGACAACCCGTGCTAGCATATTTCTTTATTTCCCAATATGAAGCTATGTACGCTCCGTACACTTGGTCAATGTCCTTTCCTTTTGCTGTTTACTATTTCCCGTGTTATTTGTTTTACTGTTGCTTGTCTTTGCGGATAAATTCATAGCTTCGAACAAACAGGGAAACTCCAAAAAAATTGTCATTGTACCTCAACCGTTGTTTCTATTATATTATAGCATCTTACTTATAACATCGTACAGAACCACCATCTCTTACCAATTCATGCTTTCATTCAATTACCAGTTCATGCTTTCATTCAATTAACCATATAAATTTTGTAACAACCCGAAATTTAACAACATGTTAAATCAAGAATCAAGGCAGAATTATATAATAAATCTGAATCAGGAGAAACGGGCTGTGCCATTGCGTTCGTCTCAGAAAAATACGCGAAATAGAGTCCGAAATTTCGTAAATCGGAGTCCGTATGACCGAGATATGGCCTCGCGAAGTTTCACGAAAAATTCAAATTCAAAACAGATTCAAAATTTCAGAAAATCAGGGTAGGCGGGAAAAATCCTGCCCAGACCAGGTCGACCAGGGGGTCGACCTGGGTGTCGACCTGGGTGGGACCAGGTCGACTGGGGAGTCGACCCCAGGGTCGACCCGGGGGTCGACCTGCCTGGTCGGACCCAGGCAGCCTGGTGCACTTGTTTTGCTGTTTGGCTCGGTTTTGGAGGCTTGTGACGATTTTTGAGGGCTTGGATCTATCCTAGGGTTGATCTAACGGCCTAAACTACTCCTAATCTCTATAAAAAGACCCTTAAGCCTACCCTAAACCCTCACAACTCACTCATGCCACGAAGTGCTGCCCAAATGCCAAGTGATCATGGCCTCCATCTCCAATTCCTAGAGACTATGCATTCAAATCGTGTTCAAATCAAAAGGTGCAAGCTTTCTACACCAAATCGAGGAGGGATCAACGTTGCTACGCAAATTTCATGACGATTCTTCGACAAAGGAGCCACCTTTCTTCGTCAAGATGATGCATGATCCTTTCCTAAGCCTTGCTAGGTAAGTTCTAGCTACTTCGAGATGTTAACGGTAGTTTAATGATGACATGGGATAAAATGCGATGAAACATGAGTATGTTAACCTATGTAAACCTAGTTTGCCCCTTTATCATGAACATATGACTTTGGGTTATGTTTTAGCGACTAAACCATGCTATTCATATTGCATTGGACTTAGTTTGCCATGCAAGATTGGACCTTTACTTGTAGTATGATAGCATGAACACTTAGAGCCACTTTGACTTGTGAAATAGTTGCATAAATTGGACTTTAGGGCTTATGCATGTAAATGAAACCAACCCCCTTATGATATCATGTTTATTTAAGATCAAATCCCGTTATGATACTATGCATGTTTGTGGCCAAATCCTATTATGAAACTATGCATGCTTGTGGCCAAATTCCCTTATGATACTATGCATATTTGTGGCCAAATTCCCTTATGATACTATGCATGTTTGTGGCCAATATGTTGGCATAATACCCTACTATGTGACTCGCTTCCACTTGTGTTGGAAATACGTTTAGGTAGCTTAGGAAAAACGTGGGTAGGACATGAAAAACTTGACATGGGGCTTACATGAGAACATGACATTCATGATACATTTAAATATGGTCATGACACATGGGAAAACATAGAACTTGAACTAGACATGGGTGGGTTGTAAGTGTAAAAAGACACTAGACCAAACATGAAAGTGGCCAACTCGAGGTTGGGTTGAGTTTGTAGCATAAATCTACCCGGACCCGCCCGGCTTAACTAGTGGCTACAAACAATAGGATCCAATGTGAGAAGTTGGTCATGTCGCGCTTAAGACCCGAGGTTAGACTAGGTTGTGGTGTAAAACTACCCGGACCCGCCCGGCTTAACTAGTAACCACAACAAAGTCTAATGTGAGAGGTTGAGAGTGCATTAATTAAATTAATGCCACATGATAAGGTTAAGTAAGTTTGACTAATGACACTTAACCGATATGACACGAATGGGTAGGTTAAGTGGGACCGGGCTTGATTTCTTAATGACACTTAACCAGACAAGACAATTAGGGGATGGGGTTAAGTAATTTACGCTTAACTAATCCGACTTGGTAATTAGATGGGGTTAAGTAATCCACACTTAACTAATCTAAACACGGTAAATTCGATGGGGTTAAGTAACTTAGACTTAACTAATCTAAACACTGTAATTAGATGGGGTTAAGTAACCCTCACTTAACTAATCTAAACACGGTAATTCGATGGGGTTAAGTTAAACACTTAACCAATCTAAACTTGGTAATTCAATGTGGTTAAGTAACCAATATTTAACCAACTTAACATGATAATTTAATGGGCTTAAGTAACTTATACTTAATCAATTATACATGATGATTTTATAAGGTTAAGCAACCATGCTTAACCAATCTAATGTGAGAACTTGATAGGGTTAAGTCACAAGACCGTTTAAATATACTTAACCATTCTAATACGATTAGTGGATGGGTTTAAGTTAACCTATACTTGACCAATCCGACTCGATAATCCGATGAGGTTAAGATAATCTGTGCTTAACCAATCTACCGCGATAAGCTGATAAGGTAAGATAAACAAATACTTAACCAATTTGACTTGATGATTGAATAAGGTTAAGTCATGAGCTTCTTGGTATACTTACCCAACTTGTAGGGTTAGGTCTTTGACTTGAATACTTAGCCAAATCTTGACATGATTCGTAGGCAGATTAAGTCATGAACTTAAATGACAATACTTAACCCATTAGACAAAACCATAGTTTAGGGAACTAAGTAATAATTCTTAGTCAAGGGATGGGGACCAGTTCACAGATAGATGAGTAACCCGATACGGTAGGTCATCGCTTAAAATACGAGGTAGAGCAATATCTGATTTAGATAAAGGCTCCAACGAACTGGGTGACGAAGCGGTAGCTTCGGGGAACGTGAGGATACTCTTGGTATCCCTCTGTGGGGTTGTGGACAGTCCATGAAACCTAGCCTCACAGAGGTTAAGGTCTGCAGTAGAAGAGCCAAGGGTATGCCTTGGTTGCTGTGCGAGCAACCTAAAGACTAGGGTGGATTAGCGTGGGTTCGGCGATATTTTCACGGTAGCCCTGGATAGCACATTCGTCGGCCACCTACCATCTTTAGTCAATCGTGTACGTACAGAAAGGCAGAGAACACCCAACAAACCATACTGGCTATCTAGGTATGGGTGAGGTTAGCCGTCCGGAATGAGGGTAGCGATGGCTGTAGCGTAGTTCTCGTATATGACTTTTCTTGTTTTGCCTTTCAGTAGTTGAGGGAGGGGTCACGTGGGACCATAGCCACGGATACAAAAACAGACCTTGATATCTTCACCGGCGGATGACTTAAAACTCCCGACCGAGTTCCGTATTTCTTGATTTGCCCTGGCACGGAACTCGGATGGCACATTGAGATACATGTGCGTCTAGACACGGAAAACGATTCACGGTACATACGTGGGATAAAAGGGCGCGGTTGACGGGTAGCATAATCCCTAGTAGTCCTAGGTGTCTAAAACCCAAACCGAGACACGGAAACGTTCATTAGGTAGCATAATCCCTAGTGGCCCTAGGTGGCATAAATCGATAGTTCATGGTAAGAAAACATAACTAGATCAAGGGTAGCAGTCCAAAACAACATCAAGGATAAAATGGTACTACGTTGAGGCGGTATAGATGTACATAGGGAAGCCCGTATGGCCTACGGCAAAGGACTGAACTTATACATGGAAAGAAAAATACGAGCTGGGAAAACCTACATATGCTATATAGTAGGTTGACATGGACCATTACATGACATTGGGCAAGGGACATTCATAGTTAACACATGACGCAGGTTGGGATACTAGTACGAGAGGTGCAGAGCAAATATACATGTTAGAACCATGAGAAATATACATGATAGATACTGTGGGATGTTATACAGGATAGATACCTTGGGATATTACACTTGATAGAAACCTGACGATGTGATACCTTGATTTATCATGACACCGTAGTTTATCATGATATCTTAGTTTACCTTGCTACAGTAGTTCAGCCTGTTACCCTGGTTTAGTTTATCTATCTTGTCGTCATCCTTATGTTTACTTTCAGTTTATGCATGTCATGTTACCTTTACCTGTTTTTATACTGGAAGTAGATAGGACTTACCAGTCTTTATGACTGACCCCGTTTTGTTTCGCCTCTTTGTCTTCCGTTCCCTCCCCCCCAAAGTTTTCAGGGAGGGAGGAAACACTGTTATCTAGTTCAGACTTCTTCTGCCTGAAGATCATCACGCATGTCTTGGACTTTTCTGGGCTATGGCTACCTTACTGTTTTACTTGGGGAATAATTTATGAAATGGTTTTACGCTTCTTTACTATTGCAAGACAGGCTTTGATGTATTCTGATGTAAAAGGCTTTAGACCTTGTTTTATAAGGTAATGAAATTTGTTTTACTTCCGCTGTTTTATATATATGTTCTGTCTTGTAATATTTCTGCACATGTTTACCAATAATACCCCTCTAAAGCTAGTGCATTCCTTTGCGAGTGACCCTAGCGGAGGTGGGGTGTTACAAATTTCTTCTTTTCTGTCTTTATGTTTGTTTATAATTATTGATAAATAATCTAAGTGTTTCGGATGGCTTTATTGTTTAACAGTTTACTGTATTTACAGGCTCTAAGTCAAAAATACGAAAAGAACAGTTAGAAACAAACTTAGTTCTCTAATTTGATGAAGACTGCCAGCAACTCTTATGCATTAATTAAAGTGGTATTGCCATAAATCAATATGTATTAATGACAAGAAGTAGCAGATGAATATTCCCCCAACAACTTGAAAATACTTAATGGTATTTACATAGAGATGGTTAAAGTGTTCCATATAATTGAGGGAAACAAAGTCTAACTTGCTGTACTGAAATGTAACTTGCTTGAGACTTTCTAAAATTCTTATTCCTTGTTTTGTATATTCTACTTATTCTACCTAGAGTTGCAGTATTTATATATGTTGACAATGTGTCTTTCATTATAGTGTAATAGACTGCCTCCATGTCAAATTGGTCTATCATTACAGTGTAACGTACCGCCTCCATGTCGTATTGGATCTTGTACTACTATCAAATCCATAACCACAATCATATGTGTAACGACCCGGATTTTTAGCCGTTGAATTCTGAATATTTAAATTTGTTATTTGAATTTTATATAGGAATTTATAAGAAATTATTTAATAAAACGATATTTAAACGTATAATTTATAATATAATTTAAAATGAGCTCGTAAAGTTGCGGCAGTTCGTAATTTAACGTTTTGAACTTCAATTAGATATACAAGATTCAAAATAAGTTGGATTTCTTTGAAACAAGAAGCGTTCGGTTCTGTTTAACTATATTTTTCTAATGGAAGAGAAAATTCGAGATTTCTTCTTATATATTGGGAGTTATGTCGAAATCAAATTTTCAGAAAGTCGCTGTGGAGTCGTATATAAGCCATAACGATTTATTTAATATAATTAAATATTGGTTTCGAATTTGGACAAGATTCTTTTGAGGCGTAGTTATAATTTAATTTTTAGAATTTTACTGTAATTTTTAATTAATTAAATACGCAACTTTTTATTTGGAGTAATTTGCACCATATATCAATATTTTAAGGTTTCACAATATGAGTTAACCTACCGATATTATTATATTTTTGGGATCGTAAAGCTTTGTTTGTCACTATTATATTTTTATCTTTGTCCGTAACAGTCCGTAAATCAACTAAAGTCCATATAACAGATGCCGCATACACTTTTAAATTTGCAAGATCAATATATAAATCCTGATAATTTACTTTTCATCAACCAAAACATTGACCAGGCCAACCCATTCCTCTGGCCATGCTTAAAGTCTTGTCAAAATTTAATGAAAATATGGACAGCGTGCCGACCACGTTCAGGAAACCGTGCCAATCACGAAAACGTGCTAAGCACGGGTACTTCAATAAAAATTCCTATATAACACGGTTTCCACCGATCCCTAATTTCCCCATTCTCCACCGCATCTTTCATTCTATCTCTTCCAGTAAACATCTAAAGAAAAATCGCCACTTTTGGAAAATAATTAATAATCAATTACTCAATAGAAAATCCTGAATTTGGATTCTTTATTCTCGACAACAGGAGAGCTTCAATTCCACATATTATATTCAGGGTTTAAGAGGTTTTCAGTTCCCCTTTTTGATTCGCTGTAGCTATCGAAGTCGGCTATCAACGTGAAGGGGAACTGGAACCGGAGGCGATAGCTGGGAGTTAGGAGGATCTGATGGGGTCGGGACCATAGCGTCAGGTGGTTGAGCGTGTATATGGTGATGGTTAAGGAGGAAGGATCAGAAGCTCGTACTGAAGGAGTATGAAGAGGTTCGGACTATTTTTTTTCTTTCGATGATGGGACAATAATAGGTGGTCTCGCGCTGGTGTTGAATTGTGGAGGAACAGTTTCAGAATGTTTTGAAAAACGTGGGAGGAGAATGGGTAGCTGAAGCTGATGGCAATGATGGAATAAGTGACAGTAGGTTTCGAATTCATTTACAGAGAGGAAGAATGATTATCCTATAGTATGGTAAGGTAAGGGGTAAGTTAATTAGTTATATTTAATTAAGTGAAGAATTCTTCGATCAGTTTAAATGTTGAAAATTGAAATGGCTATGGAACTGTGCAGGAATATTTTTGAACCGTAAAAAGGAAAAAAAGACTAATGGACTATAAAGGATGAGACTGTGTTTAAACAAAGGAAGAACGTTGAGGTAATGTTTTTTTTGAGGGTACAGTATTCTATGGTGGAGGGGAAGATGAAGTATTACGCTGGGGATTGGTCTAACGTTAAGTGGATTGTATTGGTGAATGATCTAAGAGCTTCCATACCCGTTATGTTAATAATACTGAGAGGAAAATGAACGGAATTTACTCTTGTACAAAGGACGATGTGGATCTGACTCAAGACACAAATGGTGAAGGTGGTTAAAAATGATTCAAGACCCCTGGAACTACTAACATCACCAGAAGTACCAGCTAAATTAAAACTGACACTGAACTAGGAATTACAACAGAAGTTTAAAATCTTACTGCACTAAAGGATGCGAGTGGAGCTGATCAACCAAACAAGATTCGTTGGTGAGCGAAGGCATGGGCTCGAACCTGAACCGGAGAAAGAACAAAAGTAAATCCTTAATCATGGCTTATAACCGGTAATTACGGTTATTATAAGTTTAGTGACAATAATTATTTTAATTTAAACAAAAATTGGAATCATTATAACTATTGTAAACATGAACATAATTGAACCAGATCGGTCATGTTGGAAACGTAGCAACGAGATTTATATCGTGGAACTGACGTGGATGAAAATAAAGCTACTAGAATTTTGTAGTAAAATCAAACGTTGTTTGATTTTAAAACGAAAACAAAAGCAGAACCATCAACTGCAAAACGGGGTGAGTAAACTCACTAACTCTGACTCGTTTGTATTTTTATATAAACGAGCTTTAAATTTATTTACAGTAATATTATACTGTGTGATGGTTGCTTGGTTGAATAGTCAATAAAATTGGTTGATATGATTACATCGTTGATCAATTATTAGTTCTGATATTTCATATTGATGTGAAATAATATTTTTGATGCTGATTAACATCTTTGGATGTAGGGAAACAGGTTGGAGGAATCCAACTGGATTCCTCAACATTTATTTTACTGTTTCTTTTGTTGTGATATATGATGTGTCATATGATCCATGATTAGATATGTTGAGTTGATTTACCCTGGCCCTAGGAACTTGGTATTTTAGATACCGTAAAATATTTTCGAATGTAAAAAAGAAATCCGAGATTTTAAAAAGGAAATCCATTTCGAAAAATAAGAATTTAATTTCGAATGGTCCTGAAGAATAAGAAACTTGTTTTAATGAATAAAACGAGAAGTGATTATAACGGCATTTATAAATCTAGCAAATTATTTATCTTGGGATAAATTGAAAATATAAAGTCAAGTTTGAATTTATATAGATAATGGAAATGGGTTTGAAACTGAAATTTGTAAACTGTTTAACACTTAGCAATTATAAATGAAATTCTAAACGAGATTATAAATGGATATAATAAGGACAATTTTGTAAATGATTCTATCATTAGAAGTTAATAAAGGAAAAATTGGATTTTAAAATATTATTCAAAGGAAGGAAGTCAAATGAATTGATATATATATATATATATATAAAAGAAGTGTTATTCGCGATTTAAGTAAACGATGAATTAAAGTCGATATTTTGCAAATAAAAGTTTAAATGAGAAAGGGAGAATTGAAAACGATGGGTTTTATTTAAATAGCGATTTTTAACGCTGCCATTATAATAAATGTTTGTAAATCTAAACAGCGATCTTAATGCTATTGTTATAATAAATGTTCTATAATACTACACAGCGATTGTAACGCTGTTGTTAAAAAGCAATGTTTTATAAATCAAATATTTGGAAACAGCGATTATAACGCTACCATTATAATCCAAGTTTTTTTGTAAAGGAAGTGGATTCTTAGATTGAATCTGAAAGTCGCGTAAGCGATATTTTGTTCGAGGTTACGAGCTTTGACTATTTCAAAGTTAAGAATGTTGTTCAATTAAGGTCTGAGAGGTAATCATACCCCAACTTGATTGACTTCATGATTGATGGAGAAATAGTTAAGGTTCGATAGTGAAGATTGGTTAGCAATATGGTTAGTTAATAAATGATTAATGGTTTGAGTTATAATAACGATGTTTCATAACATCGCGCTAATTTAAAGGATTTTGAAATGTTTTCTTACTGGAATAAGATATATTTTCTCGAATAAAGGAATTATAATATTGAAAATGTTTTCAAAGAATCGAGAGGGGAAATCGAGCTTCAAAAGAATACGAAAGATGGGAAATGAGAATTGTAAATGATAATAAGGAATTGATTTAAAGAGGCCAATGTTGATTGATGATTGATCGATCGAATTTCTACCTGGGAATAAGATCGTTGGTTGTACACTTATTTTTCTTTGATAGTTAAACCACCGACTATCAAAGTTTTTGACCATTTTTCCGTCGTCAATACGGAGAGACCGGGATCAGATTCATTATCTAGAAACCACTAGCTATGGGTGTTAGCGTTGCGATTAAATATGATGAAAATAATTGAAGACGGAGTTATGCAAGGGCTATCCTGTTTGTGGGATAGTGCCTTCATTTTGTCCAGTCTCAGGACAACATGAATGGACGAATGTCTGACAGAGTATATCTGACGAATCGTGTAAGTTGATCTCTTCAAACGTACTTACGTTTGGTGGCGGAGGAACTCGTTTCTCTTAGCTTTATACCCGTGGTATTTTTGGGGAATCAATTTGTGATTTGGCGGGCATGACGATGTGGCATTCAAAGTGAATGGTGGCCAGATATTCTGAAAGATAATTCAAACCTCAAGCCTCACAACCGGAAATTGACAAAAATCGGGCAGGCAGCAAGGCTATGTGGGTCGCTCCCATTAGGATGTATAATCACCTATCTAGAGAAATTCCATTTACTTCTTTAATCTATCGATGTTGTCCCTTTTGGGAAACGGATGCTGATCCCAACCGTTGGTGATATACATTCGATACACTCAAGCGAAATGAGTGGTCGGTCATGTGAGGGCCGGGTTGCAAGACGTTCTTGTTAAACCCAGTGTATTCGCCTCTAGAGATACACTATCGGCAGGTGGTCCCATACCTTGTCATGTTGGAAATCCAATCTCCAATAAGCGCCCTGCGGTTTTTGATTTTATGTTATATATGGAGCGTGAGATGCAAGTGTTCCGCTAGATTCTATTTATTTGATTTAGACACTATTATAATATCACCAGATTTTAATATCAAAATGTTTTGGGTCATCGTAAGGTAAAAACCATCTGTGTTTATGTGTGGATCGATCTTACGATTATCTTTTCTTTCTAAAAGGTTTTTAAAAGTTAAACCAATTGTTGGAGTTTACTCACACCAGTCCCATGACTGACCCAGAATTTTTTTTTTGTTTTCCATAAACTCTTGGGTGCCCAAATTTGTACGGGCAGTCAAGTAGTCAGGATTTTTCAGATTCACTTGGAGAAGCTCGAAGCAGGAGGCTTCATCAGTTAGCTATAGACTATCATATTTTCCACTGTGTACTATGTTGTAACTGGAAACAGGTGTTTATAACTGTTCCAGAGATAACTGTTGTGCTCTGATGATGGTATGTATATAAAGTTACTGAATTTTATTTCAAAGTTTATGTTATCTAATATATTTTGTTCGTTCCGCTGTGAGTTTTTTTTATCTTCATTTTCTTCTATTCTAGCCTTTCTTTCTTTCTATTTCTCATCCTCTAACTTCTTTCTAATAATGATTCGTATTTCTATGCAATTTGGGTTGGACGTGTGGTGTTATTAGTCAACTCAAAGAGTACGGAAATTCGGGCCATTACAATATGTATAGCTCTATAGCCTCTACTATGTCGTTGTCATTATCACTTTCTCCATATTTCCATTGCTTCAAAAATTTCTGCATAATAGTGTTGTTACTGACTTGTTAAGAATATCAACGCTTTTGCTGCTTTCTTCTCCGACAAAGCAGCTTCATATGTATCAGGTCAGTGATTGACATGTATGAAATGTCCAAGCCATGAACTTCATCTAGCATACTGGTGCATAAAAGTATGTATAATTTTTTTTTTAATAAGATTACATTTGTATGTTTTATTAACCAGGAGTAACCGCACAATATGCCATCATAAACTTGTTTATCACTGCCTAGAGACATGGCTTATTATAAGCAACCATTAGCAAATATCAGCATAAATACAAAAAAAAATAAACATTGCTTCGCTGCATATCAAGGAAATGTCTTAGAATGTTGTTGGGATTCTACTAATTAACAACTGAATATGTGCATGATTCATATTTCAGCTAGGCATAGAAGTTATGAATTTGTATTCTTTCGTTGCCGAAGATGATAGAATAGACACAAGCATGCACGAGAGCAAACTTTTTCCAGTAGAAGGTCCCAAAACAAATGAAAACTCTTATTTTAGTCAGCAATGTATTCAATTTATGTACGATATTTTTCTCCTTTTTCAGAATGAGCATCCTTTTATTCTTGCTTGGTCTTCAGGGACAACACACACCACTGTATAATTTGAAAAAATATGTGTATTTAAAGTAATTATTCTGTTATACTATTTCTGAAAGTTTATGTAATCTCCCGACTTTTAGCTAACTTTTGTTTAATACTAAAGATTGATTTTAATAAGATAATTAAAATAAAATGGGTTTAGAAAACAAATTAAACAATTATAATTATGTGTATAAACATATAAGTGTATGTATACACTAATAGTACATATATTTAGTTATGTGGAAAACATAAAATGAGTATGCAAACAAAGACCTTGCAACATATACATGAGAATATAATTGTATATATATAGGTTAATGGATGTGTATATTATTACACATGATATTTAGTTATGTTAAATTCATATGAAAAACCTTGCAACTTAAACTTTAACTATTTAGTATTTACATAAAGAAAATAATAACAAAATATACTTATAGGAAGGCATTCTATGGCTTTAGAAATAGAAAAGGACTTGGAAACAAATAAGGACAGTGAAGAAAACATGTGCAGGAAAACAAATCAGCCTTATCAACTACACATGAAACATGAAAACATGGCACGTGAACCACTTGACAAAATGACTCAGTAAAATATCAAGAGAAAATATATAAAACAAAACAAAGGCAAAGTCAAAAACATTAATGAGATTTAATGCTGAATAGTAGGACTATAATAGGCTAGAACCATCACCTTAAAACAAGCCTCACACAACTTGCAAGTATAATAAATTTTTAGCAAAATATCTAGTTAACAAAACCCATTCTTTATTGCAAACTAAATCAAAGAAAATCCGCAACATTTATTAGGGTATGGCCTTGGATATATTATGTTCTTTGAAGTTAGGATAAAGACAAGAGAGTGGAAAATATCTAACTAAACATATCTTCTCTTCATGCTTAAGCAAGTGTATAGGGTAGGAAAGAGGTGAAGTCTAGTAACTAGCATGTGCAGTGACTTAGTATAGAGAGTCTACAACCTTATAAAATAAAGTAGGCCAATTGTTTAATAGAAAACATGTTATAAATACCACATAAAACCCATGTATTTCCTCACGCAAACCATTGGAATTGAGGAATCATCTAACAGGAGAAAACAGAGAGGAAAGCAACTTTTGTGAGTAAATCTCCTATTATATTCCGATTATTATGTTTGTGATGATTATGTATAGATGTTTATACCTGTGTGAATGTTGTGTGAGCAAAAATGTTTAATTAAAATAATAATTAATTAATTAATTTAATTATTTAAAAGGGTGATTAAAGGATTTAATGGTCGTTGAATAAAATAATAGTGAATATGTAATTAAAATAATAATTAAATAATATATTTAATTCTGGAATAATCAGAAATGGCGATATGGTGTGAACTGGATCATCTGTGATATTTAATTCAGCTTGGAATTTAATTTGAATAACGAATATATTATTTGAATGACAGTTTGAACGTATAATTATATTATAATTAAAATCGAGCTTGAAATGGCATTGTAGTTCGTAATTTGGTGAGTCAAACTTCAACTGAATATACAGGATTCGTTTTAAGCCTGATTTCTGTGAAACAAGAAACGTGTGGAGCTGGTGGAGTATATCTTTCTAGTGGAAGAGAAAAATCGGGATTTCGTCGTGTAGATTTTGATTTACGTCCAAATCAAATTTTAGAAAAGTCGTTGTGGAATTCCTTTATAATTTATAAAGGAATTATTTATATTTTAAAAAGGAATTTCAATATAAATCGAATATCGGGTTGGCCAGAAGTGAATATCAAGTTAGAAATTCATATAGGAATATTCTAGAGCTGTATGGTATTCCACTGTGAGTATATACGATAATTTGAATTTAATTGTATTTAATTTAACTATATTTAAATATATTTATATATTTAAATAGGTCATTCAGAGCTTTAAAAATAGCCGGTTTTGCAAACGGAGTCGGAATTCGACGAAACTAATTTTGTTGGATCCGCAATATCAAATAGTTGTTAGATTTCCAGTTTCGTGATTTTTAGAGTCATTGTGTGGCCGTACGGATTTTTAGAGTGAAAAACAGTCAGTATTTTGACGGTTAAAAATACGTTGTGTGAGCAAACGGAGTCGGAATTCGACGAAACCAGTTTCATTGGGACCATAATGTCAAACTGTAGTTGTACGTCAATTTCCATGATTTTTGAATATCGTGTGTGATCAAATGGATTTTTAGAAGACCGAAACAAATATAAAATAATCATAAATAAAATATCCTAACTAAGTTTATGACTAAAAACAAGCCACATCTCATCTTTTTCAGCTACACAACATTTCCATCCCCGTTATAAAATCAGAACTCAAGTGCACCGTCACATTTCTGTTTCCACCATAAAATTTTGATCTTTAGAAATTCATAGTAAATCCAATCCTCTTGTATAAATCTTATAACTTGTATAATTGAAATACTGGTGAGTTTCTCTGGAGATCTATAAACACTGGAAGTGGTTCGACGTCTGTTTGGGGGTCACAGAAAATGTACGACGACAGTTTTGTAGCTAGGGTTGAGGTTAATAGGAAAGGGAAGCATCGATTGTTGTTTCCATTGTTATTTTCGGATTTGTTGTGAAGTTTGGAAGGCTAAGGGCCGTTTTTGTGGATTTCGATGCCAAGTAAGTTCGGTGTTGGCTGTGACAAAGCCATCGACGCGATGGTAAAAGTGGGGTTCGAGTGGAGGTTGGTTGAGTGCGTTGAGAAGAGAAGGAGACGAGAAGTGTTGTGGTGATGTTTGTTTTTGAAAGAGTGAAGAGATGAAAGGTGCGGTATAGTTGGAAAAGGGGGCGCAATGGCCATTGAACATCCTGGAGCAACGCTGTTCGGTTTAGGAAGAAGATAGCATTTGGTTGGGCCAGGTTTTCAAATGGGCTGAAGAGAAAATAAAGGTTAAGCCCAATTAGGAGTTTAATTAATCTATTTAATCTAAAATTTAGTGTTTAAAACTTGTAAATCTAATCTCTGGGTCATACGATATCGGTTTTCAGCAAAACAAGATCCGACAGGATCGTATGGATGGACACTACCCAATGGGACTGGATGGGAGAAAATTCGACCTCGTTACAACTTATTACAAAATAAATTGTCCATCTGAAGCAAATCGAGCGATGGTTATCGTTATTAACGATGATCGTCCAATGTGAGTAAAGCTCACCAACTTTGAACAGTTTATAATTTCATGTTGTATTTTTAGAACTGTTAAATATTGGCTGATTGACTGTGTGTTGACCGATTGATTGAACTGCTTGTCAGTTAGTGGAAATTATATATATATATAAATATATATATAATATCATATGGAACTGAAAGTGATCTTATCTATATTGTTTAACATCTGTGATGCAGGGAAACAGGTTGGACTGGATTCCTCAACATTTATTTTACTGTGATTCATATATTGTGATATATGATGTAATATATAATCTTTTGTTGATTTTGTGTGTTTGGACGATATTTATCGTTGTTATATGGTATGCTAAATACCATAAGAAATATTGGATGTGGGAAAGGGGATTTTCAAAGTATATTTTGGAAATGAATTATTTATATAAAATCGATGGATTTTATATAGAAAAGGAAAAGAGTTTTTATAAAAGAAAATAATTATAAAATCGAAGGATAAGTTATAATAAAGAAAATAATTGTTTGTTAAATAAATAGAATAAAAGAAATTATTGATTCGTTAAATAGAATTGAATATTTATAAATTTGAATATTTATAAAAAGGAAATATATTGGTAAAACCAAAGATAAAGGGAAATATATTTGAAAACCAAATGTAAAGGGAAATATATTTGTACAACAAATATAAAGGAAAATATTTGTCAAACAAATAGAAAGAGAAATATTTGTAAACCATTTACAAATAGAATAGAGATACAAAGAAAATATTTGTAAAACATTTACAAATAAGATTTAAAAGGAGATATTTGTAAAACAGTTACAAATAGATTAAATGGGATTATTTATTTATTTAGGAAATAAATAGAAAAGAAAAAGGAATATTTATTTGTTAATAAATAGATAAAATTAAAAGGAAATATTTATTTATTAAATAAATAGGAAAGGTAAAAGAAATATTTATTTGTTAAGTAAATAGAATTGAGAAGGGAATAGTTATTTGTTAAGTAAACAAATATAAAGGGATAAATAAAAGGAGTTAATTCAAATGAGTTAATCGAATATTAGTTATTCAATTAGAGTTAATCGAAGAGAGTAAATGAGTTAGAGTTAACCAGTAGGGTAAATAAATTAGGGTCAACCAATTAGAGTTAACCAGTTAGAGTTAACTAGTTAGAGTTAAATCGATAGGGTTAATTAAATAGAGTTAGGAAGTTAATCGATGTTAGTTTAAGTTAAATAGAGTTATCAAATATTAGTTATTCGAACAGAGTTAAATAGAGTTATCAAATATTAGTTATTCGAATAGAGTTAAATAGAGTTATCGAATATTAGTTTATTCAAATAGAGTTAAAGGAAAGGAGTTAAATTAAAGTAGTTAATCGAATATTGTTTATTCGAATAGAGTTAAAGGAGTTAAGTAAGGAGAAGTGTTAAAGAGTTAAAAGATGAACTTACCCTATTTCGAGATGTGAAATGTTGTTCAGTTGAGGTCTGAGAGGTAATTATACCCCAACTTGATTGACTTCGTTTTTAATTTAGAAATGGTTAAGGTTCGAGAGTGAAAGTGGTTAAGTGAATTTAGTAAATAAGTATAGTGGTTTGAGTTGTCGCCGCGATGTTGATTTAAACATCTGTTTAAATCCAAGTAAAGAAGATTTGGAAATGTTTTCCAAGTAGAATCAGAAACGTAATCAAATACTCAAATATGAATATAAATATAAATATATATATATATATATGATTGATGATTGATTGATAGAATTTCCATTTGGAAATGATATTGTTGTTTGCACACGTATTTTCCTTCGATAGTTAAATCACAGACTATCGAAGTTTTAACCAATTTACGTTGTTAATATGGGGAAACCGGTTGGATTATTATCCAAAGAACCACTATGTATTGGCATAAGCGTTGCGAATCATATATGCCAAAGATAATTGAAGACGGAGTAAAGTGCAAGGGCTATTGTATAAGTCTTAGATAAAAGTGCCTAAGATGGATGTGCTGAATAGTGCCTTCTGTTCATCCTGTTCCTGGATGACTTGTATGGACGGATGTCTGACAGAGTATTTCCAGACGATCACGTATATTGATTTCTCCAACCGTACCAAGAGTGGAAGCGGAGAAGGAAACTTCTTTTAGCTAACACATAATGTATTGTTGAGGACGTTAATCGGTGATTTGATCGATTTGACGATGTGACATTCGAAGTGAATCTGGTGTGATGATAAAGCGTAGCTTCTAGCCTCATTAACCGGTAAATGACAGAAATCGGGCAGGTAGCATGGCTAAGTCGGTCGCTCCGAAGTAGGGTGTATAATCACCCGATCTAGAGTTTCATTTATTTCTAAAAATCTATTGTTGATGCTGTCCCATTCGGGAAACGGTTGCTGAACCCAACTGTTGGTGATATACATTCGATACACTCAAGCGAAATGAGTGATCGGTCATGTGTGGCCGGGTTGCAAGATGTTCTGGTTGAATCCAGTGTATTCCTCTCTAGAGGTACACTAGCGAAAGGTGGTTCCATACCTTGTCATAGTTGGAAATCCATTACCCAATACGTGCTTGCGGTTTTGATTGTATACTATATATGTAGAACGTGAGATGAAAGCGTTTCTGCTAGATGATTATTATATTGTGGTTGATAGACATTATTATAATATCAAAAGGTTTTTGATATAAAGATACTTTGGATTTTCATAAGGGAGAACCTGTTCCGTTATACGGCACGGTCTTATGAGATATCGTGTACTTGTTCGAACTGTTTTAAACTGTTTTACTCATACCAGTCCCATGACTGACCCGGATTTTATTTTGTTTGTTTTCCCTGAACTCTTGGGTGCCCAATTTTGTACGGGCAGTCAAGTAGTCGGGAGTTACAGATACTTGAAGAGCTGGAGCAGGAGGCTTTAGGATTATATAGCTATTATTATTCCGCTATGTTGTAAGTGTTGTACTTGATAATGATATGTATATTCAAGTACAGATTTATATTTTAAAGTTATGTTATATTGTATTCGTTCCGTTGTGAGGTTCGTATTACTCTGATGTTGTTGTTGTCTTCTTTTTCTTCTATTCTATGTTTCTATCTTATCTATTCTCACCCTCTAATTTCTTTCATTATGACCGGTATTTTCGATCCTTGGATGTTCGATATGTGTGGTATATCGGATAACCAAGATCGCCAAAAACCCGGGTCATTACAGTTGGTATCAGAGCTTAAAGTTAAGTGAATTACCTTGGCTCTATGGCGTGACTCGGTAGAGATAGGGTTAGTAATGCCCTAGATTGAGTTGAGTGTATATATATGAGTGAACGTATTTGTTATTGATATAAAAATTTGTTTTATACTGTGGAGATTTATTGGTTGAGTTGTTTATGGGTTCTGATTGATCAGTTTGATCCACTATATCGGTAGGAGTTACTAAACACTCGAATACGATGGGTCGACACGATATGTTTTGAAAAGAGGGTAAATTAAAATAATTTTACCCAAATTATATTTTGATATAAAGAATTTATATTGAAATGATTTTAATATATTGGATATATTAGTTGTTATTATAATCGAGTAAGATTATAAAATTAAATGGTTATGTAAATAACCAATCAGAATTCGTATAAGTGAAATACATGAAATCAGATGAGTTAAATCTGAAATTTAAACCAGGAATTGAATTAAAATTCTGGAAAATTGGATAAGTGTTTGTAAACGGATTTGGATTAAAAATAAGGAAAATTTAAGATCTTGGGAGATTTTAAATTGTTTTACAAGCAGTGTGAATTATATTTTGAAATGAATTTCAAAGTGGAAATGTTTAGAAATGGTTTTATAGTATTGAACTCACTTCGATCGCTGGAAAATAGATTCTGATGTTGACAGCTGCATCATCGGTATTCATTTTTTTAGTTCCTAAGTGATGGATTACTACCGAATTTTTTTTGTTTTTGAATTGTTTTGAGAGAAACAAGTATGTTGAATTTCAAAAAGGAAAATTTGATTTTTGAAAAGAGTAAACTGTTTTAAAAACTCCTAGGAAAAGACTGTTTTAATTAAAAACAAATTTAACATAAATTTGTGAAAGCAAAATTGAATTAAAGTAAAGCCAGTAAAGTGGTAACTGAGATTGAATTAGAATGATATCAAGACAAATTGGATTGTGAGATTCAAATTTGAAGTGTAATGTGTTGGGAATCGAGAAGAAACTCGAGTTGAAATGATATTTGGCTCGGATATAAGCGAATGGTTGTGATGTGGGTAAAAACAGATTGGAATTTGATTGGGATGACCCTTGTATCTGCTGAATTAGCAGCAGATGTAAAGGATATAATGATATGCTGACAAAAGGTACAAGTTTATATTTCTATTGGATATAAGATTTATGAGCCGAATTGGTAAGCCGCTTGGCTGTTTGATTTTCTTTTGGGTTGGAGATGGCCCAGAAAGGCGAGTTGGAGTTTGACCTATTGACCAGTACATGGTGGTGCTGGCGAAATTTTTCGAAAAGTTAAGGTATTAGAAAATTTTCAGGATTTTTGAAAATATTCGTTGATAAGAATTAAATAAATTTCTAATTGAAATTAAATTGGTTCAGTTGAAACTGAAGTTAAGAAGTGAACAAATATGTTCTAACCAGTCGATAGGATCGTCCTCTACCTTAGCAATTTCGTGGACGAAATTATTTTAAGTGGGGAAGAATGTAATGACCCGCACTTTCAGGGGTATAATAATTAATTAATTTAATTATTTAAAAGGGTGATTAAAGGATTTAGTGGTCGTTGAATAAAATAATAGTGAATATTTAATTAAAATAATAATTAAATAATATATTTAATTCTGAATTGGCGATATGGTGTGAACTGGATCATCTGTGATATTTAATTCAGCTTGGAATTTAATTTGAATAACGAATATATTATTTGAACGACAGTTTGAACGCATAATTATATTATAATTAAAATCAAGCTTGAAATGGCGCTGTAGTTCGTAATTTGGCGATTCGAACTTCAACTGAATATACAGGATTCGTTTTAAGCCGGATTTCTGTGAAACAAGAAATGCGTGGAGCTGGTGGAGCATATCTTTCTAGTGGAAGAGAAAAATCGGGATTTTGTCATGTAGATTTTGATTTAAGTCCAAATCAAATTTTAGAAAAGTCGCTGTGGAATTCCTTTATAATTTATAAAGGAATTATTTATATTTTAAAAAGGAATTTCAATATAAATCGAATATCGGGTTGACCCAGAAGTGAATATCGAGTTAGAAATTCGTATAGGAATATTCTAGAGTTGTATGGTATTCCACTGTGAGTATATACGATAATATGAATTTAATTGTATTTAATTTAATTATATTTAAATATATTTATATATTTAAATGGGTCATTCAGAGCTTTAAAAATAGCCGGTTTTGCAAACGAAGTCGGAATTCGACGAAACTAATTTTGTTGTATCCGCAATATCAAATAGTTATTAGATTTCCAGTTTCGTGATTTTTAGAGTCACTGTGTAGCCGTAAGGATTTTTAGAGTGAAAAACAGTCAGTATTTTGACGGTTAAAAATACGCTGTATGAGCAAACGGAGTCGGAATTCGACGAAACCAGTTTCTTTGGGACCGTAATGTCAAACTATAGCTGTACGTCAATTTCCATGATTTTTGAATATCGTGTGTGATCACATGGATTTTTAGAAGACCGAAACGAATATAAAATAATCATAAATAAAATATCCTAACTATGTTTATGACTAAAAACAAGCCACATCTCATCTTTTCCAGCCACACAACATTTCCATCCCCGTTATAAAATCAGAACTCAAGTGCGCCGTCACATTTCTGTTTCAACCATAAAATTTTGATCTTTAGAAATTCATAGTAAATCCAATCCTCTTGTATAAATCTTATAACTTGTATAATTGAAATACTGGTGAGTTTCTCTTGAGATCTATACCCACTGGAAGTGGTTCGACGTATGTTTGGGGTTCACAGAAAATGTACGATGGCAGTTTTGTAGCTAGGGTTGAGGTTAATAGGAAAGGGAAGCATCGATTGTTGTTTCCATTGTTATTTTCGGATTTGTTGTGAAGTTTGGAAGGCTGAGGGCCGTTTTTGTGGATTTCGATGCCAAGTAAGTTCGGTGTTGGCTATGGCAAAGCCATCGATGCGATGGTAAAAGTAGGGTTCAAGTGGAGGTTGGTTGAGTGCGTTGAAAAGAGGAGGAGACGAGAAGTGTTGTAGTGATGTTTGTTTTTGAAAGAGTGAAGAGATGAAAGGTGCGGTATAGTTGGAAAAGGGGGCGCAATGGCCATTGAACATCCTGGAGCAACGTTGTTCGGTTTAGGAAGAAGAAAGCATTTGGTCGGGCCAGGTTTTCAAATGGGCTGAAGAGAAAATAAAGGTTAAGCCCAATTAGAAGTTTAATTAATCTATTTAATCTAAAATTTAGTGTTTAAAACTTGTAAATCTAATCTCTGGGTCATACGATATCGGTTTTCAGCAAAACAAGATCCGACAGGATCGTATGGACGGACACTACCCAATGGGACTGACTGGGAGAGAATTCGACCTCGTTACAATTTATTACAAAATAAATTGTCCATCTGAATCAAATTGAGTGATGGTTATCGTTATTAACGATGATCGTCCAATGTGAGTAAAGCTCACCAACTCTGAACAGTTTATAATTTCATGTTGTATTTTTAGAACTGTTAAATATTGGCTGATCGACTGTGTGTTGAACGATTGATTGAACTACTAGTCAGTTAGTGGAAATTATATATATATATATATATAATATGGAACTGAAAGTGATGTTATCTATATTGTTTAACATCTATGATGCAGGGAAACAAGTTGGAGGAATCCAACTGGATTCCTCAACATTTATTTTACTGTGATTCATATATTGTGATATATGATGTAATATATAATCTATTGCAGATTTTGTGTGTTTGGACGATATTTATCGTTGTTATATGGTATGTTAAATACCATAAGAAATACTGGATGTAGGAAAGGGGATTTTCAAAGTATATTTTGGAAATGAATTATTTATATAAAATCGATGGATTTTATATAGAAAAGGAAAAGGGTTTTTATAAAAGAAAATAATTATAAAACCGAAGGATAAGTTATAATAAGGAAAATAATTATTTGTTAAATAAATAGAATAAAAGAAATTATTGATTCGTTAAATAGAATTGAAGAAATATTTATAAATTTGAATATTTATAAAAAGGAAATATATTGGTAAAACCAAAGATAAAGGGAAATATATTTGAAAACCAAATGTAAAGGGAAATATATTTGTACAACAAATATAAAGGAAAATATTTGTCAAACAAATAGAAAGAGAAATATTTGTAAACCATTTACAAATAGAATAGAGATACAAAGAAAATATTTGTAAAACAATTATAAATAGGATTTAAAAGGAGATATTTGTAAAACAGTTACAAATAGATTAAATGGGATTATTTATTTATTTAGGAAATAAATGTAACACCCCACGTCCGTTAAGGTCACTCACAAAGGGAATGCCTTAACTTTGATGGAGCATTTTAGTAAGCAGAACAGAATATTACAAGATAGATATAAAAATAGTACTTGAAAAACTTTATAACTTTATTGCAGCAGACAGAAATCAGTTTGGTTACAACTTTACCAAAAACTCAAGTACATATATATCAGCCTTGTTCAAAATCCATCAGAGTACAAAACTTTAAAATCATAATCCCCAGCGAAGATGCCAGAAAAAGACAAGCCATACTTTAAGCACTTCAAGCACTCCAAGCAGGAAGAAAGATCCGGATCAAGCTAGAGTATTCCCTCCTTAAAAACCTGGGGGGGAACGGAAGAAAAGAGGCGAAACAACAAGGGTCAGGCATAAAGTCTGGCAAGTCCAGTTACTTTCAGTTATGAACAGATAATAATGTCATGGCATGTAAATAAAACTGGATGAGAGATAACAGGAAACAGGAATAACAGATATACTTAGGTTAAACAGAAGAAACAGGATGATATTACTTTTCACTTCTCTGCACTAATACTAGTATAACAGGATTATGTGTTACCCTAATGTCTAAACAGAAACAGAAACAGAATAATGGGCCCTTACCACCCTAACAGAAGGTACAGAAACATAATGCTAATAACGGGCCTTTACCACCCGAACAGAAAGTACAAAAACAGAATGCTAGTAATGGGCCTTTACCACCCAAACAGAGACAGAAACGGAAATAGAATAATCCCTACGGAAACAGAATGTTAGAATTAGGTGTACACTAGTAAATGGCCCTTTACCACCCCAACAGACGGTACCACGTAGAAACAGACAGGTGTTACCACCCAACAAAAACAGACGGTACCCCACAGAACAGACATAACTAAGTGTACCCTAAATCCTACCCCACGTGATCAGCTCCCTAATACATAAATACCCTGTGCCAGCCCCACAAAAGGGTGTATCATTCCCTAAAGTGGCAACCTTTGAATGACACAGACCTATTTATAGATGTCACGGCGTCTTACATCCTCAAAGGCAGACCGGGATCCATGCATGCACATGACCCGGTTGGAACGCACCATCAACACCCCTCGCCATTATCAGAATGATCCGCTTATAACTAGTTCAGTAAGCGTGCCCGGACCCTACCTACTATTGGGTCATAGTTTTGATACCAGAAAGGGCTATTGACTAATATGGGTCCGACACAACAGATGACACAAGTAATTACCCATCCTAACCTTATGTCCCCAGACTAAAAAAATTCAGATTTCAGATTAACTTGTTTACGAGTTTCAGACCAACAGAGTTCAGATTTACTAGTTCACAGATCAAACAATCAAGTTAACAAGTTTTATGACTAACAGATCAGATGTACAGATTTAACAGACTTACAGATTGTCTAACTTTGTATTGGGCCTACAGATTCACGAAACGGGTTTGTTGAATTCATCAGTCCAGTTGGTTTAACCCTATCCACCCAACACGTTTTAGACATCATATTTATCTCAGATTTGCATTAATTAAATATTAATGCACAGACCTCTCACATTAGGTCGGTAGCTTGTGGCCGCTGGATATGCCGGGCGGTTCCGAGCAGACTTCTGCCATAAGCCAAACCTAACCTCGTGCCTAAACATATTTTAGTTATGCCTACGACCTCTCACATTAGACTTACAGTTTGCGGTCGCTGGTTAAGCCGGTTGGTTCCGGGCAGGCTTCTACCGCAAACGGAGTCTAACCTCGTGTCATAGCCACTTTATTCCATTACATAAAATATCAGACTAATTATGTCCATTTAGCAGATTTAACTTCTTTACAAGTTACGACAGATTATCTAAAGTTCTATTAACATGTTTTGCTCAATTTTAGATCGAGCCTCCAAATTACAATTATTCAGCTTTCAACGGATTAAGCAATTCAACAGATTTAGCAGATAACAGATCTACCAGATTAGGCAATATAATAGATCTAACAGATTAGGCAATATAACAGATCTAGCAGATTAGGCAATATAACAGATCTAGTAGATTAGGCAATATAACAGATCTAGCAGATTAGGCAATATAACAGATTTTAAACATTCCTTAAAGTTTCATTGACATATCTTGCCAATTATAAATTATGTCTAAATTCACATGCCTAAATCATGGTCATGATTCATAATATAACATATGCCCAAATTTTAACATGGTACAGAATATTCCCCAAAAACCCCAATCATGGTTCACACATAAGTTATGCCAAATATAGCCATTGATTTCAATGCATGTCACATATCCAAAAATCCCCATTTAGGTGTATTCACACTTAATAGTCATCAAATCTTAATATAGATTTTTACACCTAAGTCATGTGCAAATTAATTCTCCTACTTCCAAATGACAGACTATCAGATTTAATATGCCCAGGTCTAGATCTTAAATTTACAACATATTTTCTTTATGTTCAAAGTCACAATAATCCTCTTCTTCTAAGTCATAAATCATCTTATGCAATATTCCTTAAACTTATGTCCTGAAATACAACATGCGTTGTGTCCTCAAATCAGTTACAAATCAATTATGCCTAAATATGCCTCATTCAATATTCTTCCCAAATTTAGCGTTTATGCCTTCATCTCTTATGAGATTGGGCTCAGGCTCGTGGTAGCCTGACTATCAAACAAAAAGAAAGAAAGGAGGAAGAAATATAGAACAAACAGAATAATAACAATACAACAGAGGAACAGATCTGATAAATAGAAAAAGGGCATAATCTCAGATTCAGATTTATAATTATGTCCAGATCATGATTAAATTTCATATCGGAAAATAGCTGTACTTGCCTTGGTTGGATTCTAGAAGAAGAGTTGCAGTTGTTCTCTTTTAATCTAAATCAGAATTGGAAGAAGAAGAAGAAGCACAAGTCTTAGCTTAGGTTTCAGCAGAGCAGAGACGCCATTAATTTATTTTAATTAAGGTGGAGGCAGCATAACATTGCAATGGTTTGGTGTGGAGAGAAAGCTAGGTTTAGGGGTGTTTTTATAGGAGAATAGGTTGATTTAGAGCCTTTACATCAATCCAGAAGTCATCAGAACCACCCAGCTCGAAGACAGGTCATCCAGCCACTCAGAAGAAGACACGTCATCACAGAACACTCCAGAATTCTATGCTGGATCGGTATGGGCGCACTTGGCAGGTGCGCCATTGTATTTTTGTACTGGCGCACTTCACAAGTGCGCCAGTGTATTCTGGCATGTTTCCGGTTTTTCTGCCTAACTTCGTTTGTCCATATCTTCTTCATACGGTATCCGTTTTATGCAAACTCGGACCTCAAGCAGAATTTCGAGACAAACACAATGGCGCAACCCGTTTCCCTTAATTCTTCTCCTAAAAATTAAGTATACTTTAATTTGTTACTTATACGTTCACAGAAAATACGTGGTGTTATATTCTCCCCTCCTTAAAGGATTTCGTCCCCGAAATCTTCAAGTTAAGAAGAATGTGTCCGACCATCCAATCATCCATTTACTCAACCATCATCCACAAGCATCCATTGTCCTTAGAAAACTTCTAATGTTGTATGAACATATGCAAAAGTGTGTGTATATGTCTCTTATCTAATGCAAAGATCAGGCGGTCTACTGATTCAATTGACCTCCTCAATGCGAACCATGTTGGTGCCATGAGTCCAATTATGTATGCAAGAAATCCTATTTGATACACATCATTTCTATATGTGTGCATAACCAATCATCCAAATGCAACATCCATGTAATGAGTCAATCATTTTGCATCCAAAAAAATTGAAAAATGCGCACACATCCATATGCAGTATGAGAGTGTTTTTGAGCCGATCTAGTGCCTAGTGTGTGTATATGCATCCACGAGCAACCACTTGCATCCACTTGCAACCATAAAACATAACATGTCTCAAACACATGTTTACACCCATTAGTTTCTACCTAAAGGTCGAAGACTCGATCGATAGGATACAGCTGAGTGATAGAAGCAAGTACGATTAAAACAAGAGCTCTGTTCCTATTAGACATCGGTTAAGAAAATAATTCCCTAAGTATCAACCCCGAAGACCGAAATCAATATTAGATTGACACCCAGTGAATTACTCCCATTAAACAATACCAAACTGGAAATCTACTTCACGCTTCGAGTAAAAACCCCTAACCTTTTCAGAAATATCCAGATACTTACAGACTACTGGTACAGATCAGATTATCAAATGATTTTTAGGAAACTAAGCTTGAGAAAGCTTAACCATATCCCCAAAAAAAACCGAAATGTATGCATCACAGTCATCTTAACGCCTAACACAGATGCCCTCAAAACCCAACCTATCACAAACAGATGAGTCGTAACCCTTATGGGGTTTGAGACTATAGCGGGATCAGAAACAAGACTAGTATTAAAGTGCAGAGACTTAACTACAGAATCAAAATGCTAGAATCAGAAAGAGTTTTTCTTACTAATCAGATAAGGAAATTAAACCTTCTCAGAAATTTTCCTACCTCAAAGGTACCAACAAGTCCTCCCCTTCCTTCTAGTTTTGATAACCGTCTCAGTCCCACGAAGCGATTTTCCGCCCACCGTACGGAAGTTCTTACGTATCTTAGAAAAAAGCATCTATACGCGGAAGAAGAGATTAAAAAGGGAAAGAGGAAGGGATTCGAAACAAAGAATCAGAAGAAAGATATCTGGCTCTTGGGGATTATTTTTTTCAAAATAAACTTTACTTTTGAAAATACTTCCTTTTAAAACCTTTTTGAAAATAGTTTTCAAAAACTTCTATCTAATCTGGTAACCTTCAGCTCTGATACCAAGTGTAACACCCCATGTCCGTTAAGGTCACTCACAAAGGGAATGCCTTAACTTTGATGGAGCATTTTAGTAAACAGAACAGAATATTACAAGACATATATAAAAATAGCACTTGAAAAACTTTATAACTTTATTGCAGCGGACAGAAATCAGTTTGGTTACAACTTTACCAAAAACTCAAGTACATATATATCAGCCTTGTTCAAAAGCCATCAGAGTACAAAACTTTAAAATCATAATCCCCACCGAAGATGCCAGAAAAAGACAAGCCATACTTTAAGCACTTCGAGCACCCCAAGCAGGAAGAAAGATCCGGATCAAGCTAGAGTATTCCCTCCTTGAAAACCTGGGGGGAACGGAAGAAAAGAGGCGAAACAACAAGGGTCAGACATAAAGTCTGGCAAGTCCAGTGACTTTCAGTTATGAACAGATAATAATGTCATGGCATGCAAATAAAACTGGATGAGAGATAACAGGAAACATGAATAACAGATATACTTAGGTTAAACAGAAGAAACGGGATGATATTACTTTTCACTTCTCTGCACTAATACTAATATAATAGGATTAGGTGTTACCCTAATGTCTAAACAGAAACAGAAACAGAATAATGGGCCTTTACCACCCTAATAGAAGGCACAGAAACATAATGCTAATAATGGGCCTTTACCACCCAACAGAAAGTACAGAATCAGAATGCCAGTAATGGGCCTTTACCACCCGAACAGAGACAGAAACGGAAACAGAATAATCCCTACGGAAACAGAATGTTAGAATTAGGTGTACACTAGTAAATGGGCCTTTACCACCCCAACAGACGGTACCACGCAGAAACAGACAGGTGTTACCACCCAACAAAAACAGACGGTACCCCACAGAACAGACAGAACTAAGTGTACCCTAAATCCTACCACACGCGATCTGCTCCCTAATACATAAATACCCTGTGCCAGCCCCACAAAAGGGTGTATCATTCCCTAAAGTGGCAACCTTTGAATGACACAGACCTATTTATAGATTTCACGGTGTCTTACATCCTCAGAGGCAGACCGGGATCCATGCACGCACATGACCCCGTTGGAATGCACCATCAACACCCCTCGCCATTATCAGAATGAACCGCTTATAATTAGTTCAGTAAGCGTGCCCAGACCCTACCTACTGTTGGGTCATAGTTTTGATACCAGAAAGGGCTACTGACTAATATGGGTCCCACACAACAGATGACACAGGTAATTACCCATCCTAACCTTGTGTCCCCTGACTAACAGATTTCAGATTTCAGATTAACTTGTGTACAAGTTTCAGACATACAGAGTTCAAATTTACTAGTTCACAGATCAGACAATCAAGTTAACAAGTTTTAAGACTAACGGATCAGATGTACAGATTTAACAGACTTACAGATTGTCTAACTTTGTATTGGGCCTATAGATTCACGAAACGGGTTTGTTGAATTCATCTGTCTAGTTGGTTTAACCCTATCCACCCAACACATTTTAGACATCATATTTATCTCAGATTTGCATTAATTAAATATTAATGCACAGACCTCTCACATTAGGTCGGTAGCTTGTGGCCGCTGGATATGCCGGGCGGTTCCGGGCAGACTTCTGCCACAATCCAGACCTAACCTCGTGTCTAAGCATATTTTAGTTATGCCTACGACCTCTCACATTAGACTTACAGTTTGCGGTCACTGGTTAAGCCGGTTGGTTCCGGGCAGGCTTCTACCGCAAACGGAGTCTAACGTCGTGTCATAGCCACTTTATTCCATTACATAAAATATCAAACTAATTATGTCCATTTAGCAGATTTAACTTCTTTACAAGTTACGGTAGATTATCTAAAGTACTATTAACATGTTTTGCTCAATTTTAGATCGAGCCTCCAAATTACAATTATTCAGCTTTCAACAGATTAAGCAATTCAACAAATTTAGCAGATAACAGATCTACTAGATTAGGCAATATAACAGATCTAGCAGATTAGGCAATATAAAAGATCTAGCAGATTAGGCAATATAACAGATCTAGTAGATTAGACAATATAACAGATCTAGCAGATTAGGCAATATAACAAATTTTAAACATTCCTTAAAGTTTCATTGACATATCTTGCCAATTATAAATTATGTCTAAATTCACATGCCTAAATCATGGTCATGATTCATAATATAACATATGCCCAAATTTTAACATGGTACAGAATATTCCCCAAAAACCCCAATCATGGTTCACATATAAGTTATGCCAAATATAGCCATTGATTTCAATGCATGTCACATATCCAAAAATCCACATTTAGGTGTATTCACACTTAATAGTCATCAAATCTTAATATAGATTTTTACACCTAAGTCATGTGCAAATTAATTCTCCTACTTCCAAATGACAGATTATCAGATTTAATATGCCCAGGTCTAGATCTTAAATTTACAACATATGTTCTTTATGTTCTAAGTCACAATAATCCTCTTCTTCCAAGTCAAAAATCATCTTATGCAATATGCCTTAAACTTATGTCCTGAAATACAACATGCGTTTTGTCCTCAAATTAGTTACAAATCAATTATGCCTAAATATGCCTCATTCAATATTCTTCCTAAATTTAGCGTTTGTGCATTCATCTCTTATGAGATTTGGCTCAGGCTCGTAGTAGCCTGGCTATCAAACAAAAAGAAAGAAAGGAGGAAGAAATACAGAACAAACAGAATAATAACAATACAACAAAGGAACAGATCTGATAAATAGAAAAAGGGCATAATCTCAGATTCAGATTTATAATTATGTCAAGATCATGATTAAATTTCATATCGGAAAATAACTGTACTTGCCTTGGTTGGATTCTAGAAGAAGAGTTGCAGTTGTTCTCTTTTAATCTAAATCAGAATTGGAAGAAGAAGAAGAAGAAGCACAAGTCTTAGCTTAGGTTTCAGCAGAGCAGAGACGCCATTAATTTATTTTAATTAAGGTGGAGGCAGCATAACATTGAAATGGTTTGGTGTGGAGAGAAAGCTAGGTTTAGGGGTGTTTAAATAGGAGAATAGCGTAATTTAGAACCTTCAGATCAGTCCAGAAGTCATCAGAACCACCCAGCTCGAAGACAGGTCATCCAACAACTCAGAAGAAGACACGTCATCATAGAACACTCCAAAATTCTGTGCTGGATCAGTATGGGCGCACTTGGCAGGTGCGCCAGTGTATTTTTGTACTGGCGCACTTCACAAGTGCACCAGTGTATTCTGGCCTATTTCCGGTTTTTCTGCCTAACTTCGTTTGTCCATATCTTCTTCATACGGTATCCGTTTTATGCAAACTCGGACTCTATCTCAAGCATAATTTCGAGATGAATATAATGGCGCAACCCGTTTCCCTTAATTCTTCTCCTAAAAATTAAGTATACTTTAATTTGTTACTTATACTTTCACAGAAAATACGGGGTGTTACAATAAATAGAAAAGAAAAAGGAATATTTATTTGTTAATAAATAGATAAAGTTAAAAGGAAATATTTATTTGTTAAATAAATAGGAAAGGAAAACGAAATATTTATTTGTTAAGTAAATAGAATTGAGAAGGGAATAGTTATTTGTTAAGTAAACAAATAGAAAGGGATAAATAAAAGGAGTTAATTCAAATGAGTTAATCGAAAATTAGTTATTCGATTAGAGTTAATCGAAGAGAGTAAATGAGTTAGAGTTAACCAGTAGGGTAATTCAATTAGGGTCACAAGTTAGAATTAACCAGTTAGAGTTAACTAGTTAGAGTTAAATCGATAGGGTTAATTAAATAGAGTTAGAAGGAGTTAATCGATGTTAGTTTAAGTTAAATAGAGTTATCAAATATTAGTTATTCAAATAGAGTTAAATAGAGTTATCAAATATTAGTTATTCGAATAGAGTTAAATAGAGTTCTCGAATATTAGTTTATTCGAATAGAGTTAAAGGAAAGGAGTTAAATTAAAGGAGTTAATCGAATATAGTTTATTCGAATCGAGTTAAAGGAGTTACGTAAGGAGAAGTGTTAAAGAGTTAAAAGATGAACTTACCCTATTTCGAGATGTGAAATGTTGTTCAGTTAAGGTCTGAGAGGTAGTTATACCCTAACTTGATTTACTTCGTTTTTAATTTAGAAATGGTTAAGGTTCGTGAGTGAAAGTGGTTAAGTGAATTTAGTAAATAAGTATAGTGGTTTGAGTTATCGCCGCGATGTTGATTTAAACATCTGTTTAAATCCAAGTAAAGAAGATTTGGAAATGTTTTCCAAGTAGAATTAGAAACATAATCAAATACTAAAATAAGGAAATATGAATATATATATATATATGATTGATGATTGATTGATAGAATTTCCATTTGGAAATGTTATCGTTGTTTGCACACGTATTTTCCTTCAATAGTTAAATCACAGACTTTCAAAGTTTTGACCAATTTACGTTGTTAATATGGTGAGACCGGTTGAATTATTATCCAAAGAACCACTCTGTATTGGCATAAGCTTTGTGAATCATATATGCCAAAGATAATTGAAGACGGAGTAAAGTGCAAGGGCTATTGTATAAGTCTTAGATAACAGTGCCTAAGATGGATGTACTGAATAGTGCCTTCGGTTCATCCTGTTCCTAGATGACTTGTATGGACGGATGTCTGACAGAGTATTTCCAGACGATCATATATATTGATTTCTCCAACCGTACCAAGAGTGGAAGCGGAGAAGGAAACTTCTTTTAGCTAACACATAATGTATTGTTGAGTACGTCAATCGGTGATTTGATGGACTTGACGATGTGACATTCTAAGTGAATCTGGTGTGATGATAAAGCGTAGCTTCTAGCCTCATCAACTGGTAAATGACAGAAATCGGGCATGTAGCATGGCTAAGTCGGTCGCTCCGAAGTAAGGTGTATAATCACCTGAACTAGAGTTTCATTTATTTCTAAAAATCTATTATTGATGCTGTCCCATTCGGGAAACGGTTGCTGATCCCAACTGTTGGTGATATACATTCGATACACTCAAGCGAAATGAGTGGTCGGTCATGTGTGGCCGGGTTGCAAGATGTTCTTGTTGAATCCAGTGTATTCCTCTCTAGAGGTGCACTAGCGAAAGGTGGTTCCATACCTTGTCATAGTTGGAAATCCATTACCCAATACGTGCTTGCGGTTTTGATTGTATACTATATATGTAGAACGTGAGATGAAAGCGTTTCTGCTAGATGATTATTATATTGTTGTTGATAGACATTATTATAATATCAAAAGGTTTTTGATATAAAGATACTTTGGATTTTCATAAGGGAAAACCCGTTCCGTTATACGGCGTGGTCTAATGAGATATCGTGTACTTGTTCGAACTGTTTTAAACTGTTTTACTCATACCAGTCCCATGACTGACCTGGAGTTTATTTTGTTTGTTTTCACTAAACTCTTGGGTGCCCAATTTTGTACGGGCAGTCAAGTAGTCGGGAGTTACAGATACTTGAAGAGCTGGAGCAGGAGGCTTCAGGATTATATAGCTATTATTATTCCGTTATGTTGTAAGTGTTGTACTTGATAATGATATGTATATTCAAGTACAGATTTATATTTCAAAGTTATGTTATATTTTATTCGTTCCGTTGTGAGGTTCGTGTTACTCTGATGTTGTTGTTGTCTTCTTCTTCTTCTATTCTAAGTTTCTATCTTATCTATTCTCACCCTCTAATTTCTTTCATTATGACCTGTACTTTCGATCCTTGGATGTTCGATATGTGTGGTATATCGAATAACCAAGATCGCCAAAAACCCAGGTCATTACATTTCACCCCCTATCACATATAGATGAACCAGTGATTCGATTTACACCTTGTAGACACTTGAAACAAGCCCCTGTTTTGTTAAACAGAAAGCTTAGTTATACTTCTTGTTGTGAAAAATCAGTAACTTGATTCCAGAGAAGTTTTAGGATCTGAATTCAATATGAAAGTTGTTCATATACAACCAAGGTATATGTTAAAAATAGTTTTTACTTATGAAATACTGGATATAGCTGGGTACAGGTACTTTCCAGTAACCAAGTTTAAAAACAAGATTTTCCAACCATATAAATTTCAAATTCTAGGTATACGAATGGTTTTGTTGTGTCAAAATATGAATTTAGGAAGAAAAATACCTATTTTTAGTGATGAGATGGTCGAGATAGGAAGGGATGATCGGAAAACAGATTAGCGGCAAGTTCCGGCAACCCCGACTGTCGAGTAGCACGACATTGGGAGAGGAGCAGCGTGAGGGACCGGGAATCAAGGGAAAAATACTCAATGATTTTTCCATGAAGTAATTTTTGTGAACGAGGTGCATTTAGGGTTTAAGTACAGTTTTGGAACGATGAATTTGAGGCCCGAACTACGACGAGATGGTAGAACCGAATGCCACCGCATTCAGGTGAGAAGCAAAGACAAGGATCAGCTTCGTTCTGGTGGAGTCTGACGTTGATCGGTGCAAGGCGGTGGAAGAACGGAGCGTCTTCTTAGATCGAATGAGTAGTGATGAAAATTTAAAGCTTCAGTTGGATGGCTGAAATCTTATATAGGAAACCAGATCCAAGTATGGGTTCGTAGGCAAGTTCAGGGCGTGGATGGTGACGTGTGGGGATGGTCAGAATTGAAGACCGTTGAGTGGAGGAGGTGTCCACGTGCACTCGTGCACAGCCGTGCATCTGGATGTCCGCAAGTAAATGAAAGAAAAATAAATGGAGAGAAGAGACAGCAGGATCAAAGAAAGAATGGAAAAGAGGTGGTAATTGGCATTGACATTATGGCAAATCAAAAAGGATTGTGTGTGAATCAGCAGTTGTGGCAAAGGGATTTGGTACTGGGTACTTGGAGGTGGCACTGAGAAATGGAAAGAGGAATTTGGCAAATGAAAAAGGGACGGGGCACATTATAAAGGGGTACTTGGCAAATACGCGTATAAATGGTTTTAGGCTAAGGGATGTTGGGTTGGGAAAGTAAAATAAAAAGGAGATGGGCTGAAAGTTTTAGCCCAGAAGAAAGGGAAACAAAACAAAAGAAAATAAAAGTAACTAAATTGAAGTAGAGTAGAAAATGGAAAGTAGAATATATATTTTAGAAAATTTAAACTATAAAAGTTTTCTTTTTAAGTACGAATTAATATAGGAAATTGAGGGGAGAAGTGTTCGTATGGAAGAGGGATCCGGAAAGGAACAAACAATAAATGATCAGGGAAAGATCGTAACGAACAGAGATGCACAATGTTAGGATTAAACAAAGGAATATTTATTTAAATATATAAATAGAATTAATTTAATTTCTTCTGAAATAAATACGGATCCACTTATTACAAGGATCCAGATAATTGGTTCAAGTCTTATCAGTTGGACCGTAATCCACTGGGTATAGTGATTATACGTCCATAACATCATGTTATAATGAACGCAATTATTTTGAATGGAAAGACTATTTAAATTAAATCAACTTAGGATGATGAATGTAACATAAATCGAGAGATAATGTCAAATTAACGGCAATTAAACTAAAATAATGAAATTCATGTGAACATGAATTATATAGGAGCTAGAAACTGGATCCTATACCAATAATTCTAGATGAGAAGTTGATAGGATAAACGAGTCAAAAGGGAAGGATATTCACAATCCAACACGAATAACGTAGAAGCAAATGGTTGGCAGATAATAATTGTTGTAAGGAATATTGGTAAGATAATTTGGTTGACCGATGACGATGGGATTATTCTAAAGTTCAGGAAATAAAATAAAATGGAAATTCATATAACTTCAGTTGTTAGTGTTTGTTAGAAATGAATCAACGATTTATATAAATGCAGTAAGACAAAGATGTTGATTACGAAACAATTGTCGAAATTAATGAAGAAACATTATTGTATTCAGTATCGTGTGCGAAGCACGTGCCTTCTAGTTAGATAAATAAATGATGTGTGTATGGTTGTTTATTTACATTATGGCATTCATTTCCGTATGCGAAGCACGGGCCTTCTAGTTAGAAAAGTTAAATGATGTAATTAAGCAAAGATTTTATATAAGTCAGTTCTCTTAAAAATATCGTCTGACTTTAAAAGACAAAACGTTGATCGTTCGAAGAGTCCGGAATTTATATTCCACTTCGATCTGATTTATACGCCGCATGTCAAAGATTATTGAAGATAAGGGAAGACAGAGATATGCATGGGCTATTTTTATAGTGCCTTCGGTTTGTCCAGTCCCAGGACAACTTGTATGGACGAATGTCTGACAGAGTATTTCCTGAAAAACTCACGAACGTTGATTTTTACAAACGTATCATAGTTAACGGAGGGGGACGCTTCTCTAGCTTAACTGCTAGGGTATTTTTGTGGGCGTCAATTAGTGATTTGACGGATCTGATGATGTGGCATTCAAAGTGAACGATGGCCAGATGTTCTGGAAGATAAACGTAGCCTCAAAAACCTCACAACCAGGAAATGACAAAAAACCGGGCTAGGCAGCATTGCTAGTTGGGTCATACCCAAGCAGGGTGTATTATCACCATCTAGAGTAATTCCTTTTGTTTTCTCATCTCTTTTTCACTACTGCAGCATTCAGTAGCGGTTGCTGATCCCAACCGTGGAGGTGGTAATATATTCGTTACACTCAAGCTAAATGAGTGGATGGTCATGTGAGGCCGGGTTGCAAGACGTTCTTGTTGAACCCCAGTGTATCCTCTCTAGAGTACACTGATTGGCATGTGCTCCCCTACCTTGTCTGTTGGAATCCAATCTCCAATAAGCGCTCTGTGGTTTTAGATTTTATTCTATATACGTGAACGTGAGATGCAAGCGTTTCACTAGATGATTATTTATTTGATAAAAACTATTATAATATCAAACGTTTTGATATAAAATACTTGGGTCATTATCCATGTATTAGTTATGGATTGGTCTAAAGATTTCTAAAGTAAATGAATCTGTTAAATACGGAAAGCCTTATCCTTATTTTCCTTGTTTACAAATCTTTTAATTGTGTTTACTCACACCAGTCCCCTGACTGACCCAGAGTTTATTTCTGTGTTTCCTAAACTCTTGGGTACTCATAACACTTGTTATGGCTAGACAAGTGATTCAGGTAACTACTGGAATCCTTTGATGTATTTTGGGCTAGAAGATCCGGAGTCAGCTTGTTAGTATATCTATATCTAAGAACCAAGTTGCAAGTCGTGTTGGGCCAGTAACCATGTAAGATGTTGTAATATGATGTAACAGACTCTGATGTGTAATGTGATATTATAGTTTGTTAAAATTCCGTTGTGAGATTCTGATGTGATGTTCTTCTTACTCTTCTATTCTTTTAGTTCTACCTTACCTTTCTCATCCTCTAAATTCTTTCTATTAACAGTCAGAGTTCGATACTTGTGTTTTGACATGTAATACAAGATTTCGTATTACTGTTGGAAATTCGAGCATCAAATTTTTTCTGGCCATTACAGCTGGTATCAGAGCTATTGGTTGAGAAGTAACCTTGACTCTTTGGAATAACTCAATAGAGATAGGGTCAATAACCCCTAGATTGAGTTGAGGCAAGTATTGAGAGAGCGTGTTTTGAAAATTTAAACTATAAAGTAAATTGTATACTTAATATAGGATAACTAGAGTTATCGACTGAGGTCACCATTAAATAAACCTTCCGATCAAGTTTGATTAACAAGCTGTTATAATCAGATAGTTGAAATTGAGCAAGACCACCACAACAACCGAGGGAAGGGGTTAAATAAATCATGGTAGTCCTCAGGATAAGTTAAATGGAGTTTAATTGGGTAGAAGAGTATCGGGTAAAATTTATATAGGAAATAAAGTTGAATTAAATTTAGAAAAATATATATACAGTGAATAAAATTGGGTTTTTCCGGTAATAAAGATTCGACTTCAGTTATTAGTTGGATATAAACCCATATGAGTTAAGTAACTGATTTTGTAATAAAAGCAGAAATTAAGATTTTAGAAATAAGTAATAAATAAGAAGTATGTTCGGAAGGTACAGCTGTGTAAGAGTTTGACTTTAATTAAAAACAAAATAATAGGATATAATTGAAAATTTTGAGTTACGAACCGTTATTCATCTCAAAATAAGAACGTTGTCGACCAAGGTCTGAGAGGTAAATAAAATACCCCAACTTGGATGGCTTCACTATTATCTAGGGATAATAATAGTTTGTGACGGTAAGAGATGTCGAGATTAAATTTATTATTCGATAAAAGAATTAAAAACGAACTTGTCACGACACAGCAGTTCGTAACCTGACATTTTAAATTTAAAGATTGGATTTATAAGATTCAATTTGAATTAGAATTCTTTGAAATGTAAATGATATCATTAGTCCTAGTTAATTATTTAAAGAATACATCCAGGGGGTGTGATAAGTAATTACAGATGAGTATTATAAGTGTTTGGTTTTAATTAAAACTGAATCTATTCGTCACACTTTAATTTCGGGGACGAAATTCTTTTAAGGGGGGTGGACTGTAATGTCCCAACTTGTAGCTAACTTTTGTTTAATACTAAATAGATTTTAATAAGATAATTAAAATAAAATGGGTTTAGAAAACAAATTAAACAATTATAATTACGTGTATAAACATATAAGTGTATGTATACACTAATAGTACATATATTTAGTTATGTGGAAAACATAAAATGAATATGCAAACAAAGACCTTGCATCATATACATGAGAATATAATTGTATATATATAGGTTAATGGATGTGTATATTATTACACATGATATTTAGTTATGTTAAATTCGTATGAAAAACCTTGCAACTTAAACTTTAACTATTTAGTATTTGCATAAAGAAAATAATAACAAAATTTACTTATAGGAAGGCATTCTATGGCTTCAGAAATAGAAAAGGACTTGGAAACAAATAAGGACAGTGAAGAAAACATGTGCAGGAAAACAAATCAGCCCTAACAACTATACATGAAACATGAAACATGGCACATGAACCGTTTGACAAAATGACTCAGTAAAATATCAAGAGAAAATATATAAAACAAAACAAAGGCAAAGTCAAAAACATTAATGAGATTTAATGCTGAATAGTAGGACTATAATAGGCTAGAACCATCACCTTAAAACAAGCCTCACACAACTCGCAAGTATAATAAATTTTTAGCAAAATATCTAGTAAACAAAACCCATTCTTTATTGCAAACTAAATCAAAGAAAATCCGCAGCATTTATTAGAGTATGGCCTTGGATATATTATGTTCTTTGAAGGTAGGATAAAGACAAGAGAGTGGAAAATATGTAACTAAATAAATCTTCTCTTCATGCTTAAGCAAGTGTATAGGGTTGGAAAGAGGTGAAGTCTAGTAACTAGCATGCGCAGTGACTTAGTATAGAGAGTCTACAACCTTATAATATAAAGTAGGCCAATTGTTTAATAGAAACCATGTTATAAATACCACATAAAACCCATGTATTTCCTCACGCAAACCATTGGAATTGAAGAATCATCCAGCAGGAGAAAACAGAGAGGAAAGAAACTTTTGTGAGTAAATCTCCTATTATATTCTGATTATTATGTTTGTGATGATTATGTATAGATGTTTATAGTTGTGTGAATGTTGTGTGAGCAGAAATGTTTTCAATTGAAACCTGAAATGAAAACATAAAGAAAACAGTGAGAAAACTTATAAACCTGAAGTATAAGGACAGTCGACACAAACATTGAAACACCCCACCTCCGTTAGGGTCACTCCCAAAGGGAATGCCCTAATTTTGGTGGAGGTTTATAAGTACAAGTCACAGATATACAAGACAGATATAAGAACACATATTTGTAAACAGCGGAAGAACAACAAACTTTATTTCATAAAGTCAAATACGTGTTACAACAACATCCTTTCCAAAAACATAACATAACACTTTCATAATCTGTCTTGAGTACATTATTTAAAGAAGCATAAATAAAACATGGATAAACTGCAAAAGCCCCATAGTGGATTGTCCAAAGCCATAGTTCAAAACAGGAAAGTCCAAGCTATACATTTCTCTTCTTCAAGCTGGATGTTGAGGTTGGTCAAGCTGCTGCGTTCCCTCCCTGAGGACCTGGGGGGGGGAGGGAACGGAAGAAAGAAGACGAAAGAAAAGTAGAGTCAGACATAAAGCCTGAGTAAGTCTAGTACTATTTTGTCTATGAATAAAGAACTGGGTATGATAAGTATAAACAAGAAGGGGGCATGCAATATAAACTTGGTTAAGTTGTCTAGGGTCGAATATACTATCGTACCCCATGTTGATCTCTGAACCCATATAAACTAGTTTCCAATTTGCACCCCATAATCAGGGTGATGTGATCCATTCTATGATGATCGGCTCCTACTCGCAAAGTTACATGTGTCTTACGGCCCCCGATGTCTGTAGTTACCTATGCTGGTCCCACCATGGGGTGTATCAAGTCCCATAGTGGCAACCCGACAAAACCTTAGAGTGCACAGGTATGCTACTGGTGTCCAGTGCCTTATTTTTCTGCGCCGGAGTGTGTGCACGCCCGCACTCCGTTAGAACCTACACTGCTACACCACCGCCGTCGCTTTGACCTCTTACAATCAGCCCAGTAATCGTGCCCCACCCTGCCTAGTTTCAGGGTATCCTGATACACCTTCTAGGGTTACTGCTGAAAAGGGTCCCCCCGTTACTAGGTTTTCTATCTCTAGCCAACATGCTAAGTTGGTTAAGTGTTTCCTACCTAACCCCCACCAGTCCGTTTAGTTTAGCATGTTCCATTTTGATTAAGTCTTTAGTTCACTTAATCCTAACAATCCTGACTCAGCCTTAATTGTCTTATTAAGGCCCTAACCTCTCACATTAGACAGGTATTGTTGTGGCTGCCTGTTGCCGGTTGGTTCCGGGCAGTCTTACGCCACAACTCAGTCAAACCTCGGGTCCTTATTGGGCTCCATGTTTAACCTCCCACATTGAATAGGTCTTGTTGTGACTACTGGACAGCCGGGCGGTTCCGGGCAGGTTTACATCACAACTCAATCCAACCTCGGGTTAAACACATCGTATGTTCTACATTTACATATCTTGTCATTCTTCTTTATTTCTTATATGTAAATATTTGCGGCCCATTATTAAGTTAATGGTGTAAAGGTTACACCAATCATGGGCCCAACCCATACTTGAATTTTGGGCCCTTCTATTTTATATTTTCATTCATTAATTAATTTTTAACCCAACGTTATTATCCCCCGTTTTACACGTCCGTTTATATATATATTGGGCTTAGCCTTTTAAAGCCCAATTTAGCCATGCGAAAAGGGGAGGCTTATGGCGTGATTACATACACAAAAAGGGGAAGGTGAGCGTATGAAGTTGCAATATGACGTTGGGAATACAAAATAGAAATTGGTGTACTTGCATAGTGGTAACATAGGTGACATGAATCAAAGCATGTGATCTTGCATAGGTTTAACTACAACATGAACCTATATTCTTATTTAGGCATAATGTCAAACATAAGCATGTCATAAATATTCCTAGCATAAGCACGGCATAATGTCAAACATAAGCATGTCATAAATATTCCTAGCATAAGCACGGCATAATGTCAAACATAAGCATGGCATAAGTAAAGTTAAATTTGTTCATGGCATAAACATAAACAAGTCATGTTCATAAGGTTTCTACATGTTTACAAAGGGGATACTTTGTTACTAACACAGAAGCATAGATCAACTAAATTTTGGTTTAAGTCTAATCACATAACGATAGTATAAACATACTTATGCATAAATATTCCTAAACATGGTGTTTGCTTTAAAACTTGCAAAAAAGGGATTTTTGAGTCTAACCTAGCCATGTCTCACATGTGTCATCATATAATTCTTGTAAACAAGATAGACTTAATCATGGATTTCAATTATGCCAAATATCATTCATAGCCTAGCCATATTCATAAGTTTGCAAAAGCATGACTTAATACATGGATTATGGTGTCAAAATTCCAACATAGTTTCATATGAACTATAACAACCAAACTTGTTTCAATTACTTGCAAAATGATTTATGCACAAAAACATACATCATGATGGCATAATAACAAAGCCCCAAACTCGCATGAATTTCAATCAACTACATACATGTAGCTTCAACATAGATTACATAATTTGCGCAATATTCCAAACGTATATTTGCATAGAACTACCGCATGTAGTTCTTTATAATGAATAACATAATTTTGCACAAATATGAATTACTTTATTATCCCAATTCAAGCATACAAATCAATACAGTTGTTTATTCATACCAAAGTAATACTCTACTTACAATGGTTGCGGCGAATTCTCAAATTAAGAGATATGATTCCTTTGTTGAATTGATTGGCTTTAGGTTGCTTGAATTGCTTTAGGCTTTAGAAATTTCTTTCTAATTCTCTCTCTAGTCGGCGGCTACTCCTAGTCGTTCCTCAGCAACATGGCGGCTATGTTCTTAATTTGAATGAATAGATTAGGGTTTAGTCTAGGGTTGTTTATATAGAGGTTAGGAATTGATTAGGACCATTGATGTTGCTAGGTTAGATCGTAGCCATTCATTAGATAGAGAGACCAATTAGAACCCGCCACCTAGCCCTAATGACAAAGCAGACCACAGAAATTCGACCAAACACAGACCTGGCCAGCCAGGTTGACTGGGCTCGACCAGGTCGACACCCCTGTCGACAGGGCTGTCGACAGCCCTGTCGACATGGGTAGCCCAGGTCGACAGCCCAGTCGACCTGGGTGGCCTAGGCGGGTGTTTATCCGCCCTGGCCCACTGGGCCCGATTTTTAATTATTTTATTCTGTTTGAATTTTAAATTTAATTCAAAACTTCCGAAGGCCATATCTTCTTCATACGGACTCCGTTTTTCGAAAACTCGGACTCTATTTCGCGTATTTTTCCGAGACGAACGCAATGGCGTATCCCGTTTCCCTTAGTTCTTTGATTTAAATTTGATTATACTTTAATTCATGAATTTCACAGTTATAGAATTTTCGGGGTGTTACATTCTCCCCCACTTAAATGGATTTCGTCCCCGAAATCTTCAAGTTAGGAGGAATGTATATCCTAACATCCAATCATCCATCTACTCATCCATCAAACACGAGCATCCATTGTCCTTAAAAGACTTCTAATGCTTCATGATCATATGCGAAGTGTGGGTGTACATGTACTTATCTAATGCAAAATCAGGCGGTCTACTGATTCAGTTGACCTCCTTAATGCGGATTATGTAAGTGCCATGAATCCATTATGTATGCAAATTTTCCTATTCATGATTCTACATGAGTGCACAATCATTCAATACAAATGCAACATCCACATGACAACACATTAAAGTTCAACCATATACGAATACAAACATATATGCATATGCAATATGAAGTGATTGAGCCGATCTAAAACCTAGATTGTGTGTGTATATGCAACCACGAGCAACCACTAGCAATCACTTGCAACCACTTGCAACCATCGTCCATAACATGTTTCAACTACATGTTTCCATCCAAAAAGATTCTATCTAAAAGATACGGTCGAGGAAATATACCTAAAAAGATAAAAGCGCAACTTAAGGAAAGAGAAAGATCAAGGATGTACCCTCGAACAGAAAAGGGTAGGCTGTACGGATTCTAGCTTCAGTTTCCCAAGTCGCGTCTCCCTCGGCGTCGCTCCACTGAACTTTGACGAGCTTGACTTCGCGGTTGCGTAGCTTCTTCACTTCTGTTCCTAAGATGCGGGTTGGAACTTTTCTTATGGTCGCTTCGCGTTCCACTTCGGCCTCTTCGAGGATATTTGGCTCTACCACTTCAACAGACTCATGTAGACATTTTCGGAGATGTGAAACGTGAAAGACGTTGTGGACTCCAGCCAACTTCTCGGGTAGCTCTAACCTATAGGCCATTTTCCCAATCTTCTCGATAATAGGGAATGGCCCTACGAATCTTGGCGCTAGCTTTCCTGTGGTTCCAAAACGAACAACGTTTCTTAGCGGTGATACCTTGAGAAAAACTCTGTCTCCTACTTCAAATTCAAGGTCGGTCCTCCTTTTGTCAGCATAGGACTTTTGTCTGTCTTGGGCCGTCTTCATCCTTCTTCGTATTAAGTCTACTTTCTCTGAGGTCTCTCGGATCATATCTGGTCCAAGTATGAGCTTATCCGTGGACTCCCACCAACAAGTGGGCGATCGGCACGGTCTTCCATATAAAGCTTCGAAGGGCGCCATTCCGATGGTTGCTTGATAGCTGTTGTTGTAGGCGAATTCTACTAAAGGAAGGTGGTCTTCCCATGTCCCTCCGAAGTCAAGGACGCATAGTCTTAAGAGGTCTTCCAAAACTCTATTCACTCTCTCTGTTTGGCCGTCAGTTTGGGGATAATAGGCTGTGCTCAAGCATAACTGCGTTCCTACAGCTTCTTGCAGACTCCGCCAAAACTCACTGGTGAAGATGGGGTCTCGGTCACTAACAATGCTAGACGGTATTCCATGGAGTCGAACGATTTCTTTGAGGTAAAGTGATGCTAAGGATGAGGCAGTCCTTTTACTTTTGACAGGTAAAAAGTGGGCGCTTTTAGTAAGCCTATCCACTATTACCCAAATGCTAGTGTTGCCTCTCCTAGACCTAGGCAGCCCATCGATGAAGTCCATTGAGATGCTATCCCACTTCCACTGCGGGACCTCCAGAGGATGTAGTAGTCCGCCAGGCTTTTTCTGTTCCGTCTTAACCTGTTGGCACACCATACATTTAGAAACGAATTCTGCCACGTCCTTTTTCATGCCATTCCAAAAGAAAGTCCTTTTTATGTCTTTGTACATTTTATCCCCGCCTGGGTGTATCGTCATCTTGGAGTGATGTGCTTCCTCGAGAACCTTCTTTATTAAATCGTTTGTCTGTGGGACGCATAGTCTTCCGTCTCGCCTTAGCAAACCCCTATCGTCGATGGAGTATCGGTTGAGGTGACTTGAAGTCTCACCCCTAATTAGCCTATCAATTATTTCCACAAGTTGAGGGTCTTCGCGTTGCGCTGTCCCTACTGAATCCACTAAAGTTGGGCGCACTTCGAGCGATGCTAGCAAGCCCGGTACGAAACCAGAGGAAGGCCTAAAGTCGAAGCTGGCTATAAACTCTAGGCTTTGTCTTTCAACAAATAATGGGCTTAGGGTCAATTTCTTTCGGCTCAACGCGTCTGCCACTACGTTGCCTTTGCCCGGAGTGTAGGAGATTTCGAAATCGTACGAGGCAAGAAACTCCATCCATCTTTGCTACCTCAAGTTAAGATCCTTCTGCGAGAAAAGATATTTCAACGATTTATGGTCAGTGTAAAGTTCGAACTTCTCACCTAGGAGATAGTGTCGCCAAGACTTGAGTGCAAAGACGATGGCGGCTAACTCGAGATCGTGGGTTGGGTAGTTCTTTTCGTGCACCTTCAACTGCCTCCCGCCATAAGCTACTACCCTTCCTTCTTGCATTAAGACAGCGCCTAGCCCTGTCCCACATGCATCCGTATAAACAGTGAACATCTTGCTCCCATCTGGCAGCGTCAAAACTGGAGCTGTTGTAAGAGCCCTTTTCAGTCGTTGGAAAGCAAATTCGCAATCCAAATCCCAATTGAACACTAGATTCTTCTTGGTCAATTTCGTGAGCGGAGCTGAGATTTTCGCAAAATCCCTTATAAATTTTCGATAGAAACCTGCTAGTCCTAGAAAGCTTCGGACCTCAGTTGCATTCCTTGGTGTCTTCCAATCCTGTACCGCCACTACCTTCGCAGGGTCCACCGCTAACCCTTGTTTGGATACTATGTGCCCAAGGAACCTCACCTCTTCTCTCCAAAAGTGGCATTTGGAGAATTTGGCTTTTAGTTGATGGACTCGCAAAGTTTCCATGATTGCCCTTAAGTGCTGAGCATGTTCCTCTTCACTCTTTGAGAAGATAAGGATATCATCTACGAAGACCACTACGAATTTGTTGAGGAAATCTCTAAATACCCTACTCATCAGGTCCACGAAGTAAGCAGGTGCATTTGTCAAGCTGAAAGGCATGACAAGCCATTCAAAGAAACCGTCTGGGGTTCTGAAAGCCGTTTTATCGATGCTATCTTCAGCCACCCTTAGCTGATGAAAACCGGTTGCTAAATCGAGTTGGGAGAAAACAGACGCTCCTACAAGCTGGTCAAATAAATCGTCAATTCTAGGGAGAGGGTGCCTATTCTTTTTCGTTAGCTTGTTGAGCTCCCTATAGTCAACACATAGACGGAGTGAACCATCCGCCTTTGTAGCGAACACCACTGGAGCGCCCCATTCTGAAATGCTCCTCCTAATGAACCCCTTTTCTAGAAGCTCTTTAATCTGTTTACTGAGCTCTTTCCTTTCTCGTGGAGCCATGTGTCTAACGGGCAACGCAACGGGCTTTGCATTATCTACAAGATATATGCGGAAGTCTATTTCCCGCTTCGGAGGCAAGCCCTTCACCTCTTCAAAGACATCCGGATATTCCCGGACCACTCTAACTGATTGCAAGTTTTCAACAGAGGCATCTAGCGATTCAAGATAACTAAGCATAACCGCATACGAGGGATTACAAGAAATTTCCAAAGTATTACCGAGCTGGGTTAGGAGCCTAACAACCCTTTTCTCACAATCAAGGATGGCCCCATCACGGGATAGCCAATCCATACCCAAAATCAAACCATACCCCGAAAAGCCCAAAACAAAGGCACTACATTGAAATTCTACACTTAGAATAGAAATTTTCAAATCCAAACAGATCATAGACAAATGAGCTGGGCCCCCAATTGGGTTTGAAACAATTAAGGGGTCCTCTACCATACTAGTTTCTAGGTGTAGAGATTCTACTAAAGCAGACGAGATAAAGGAGTGTGATGCGCCGGAATCAAATAAAGTGCGAACGGGGTGATCATAAAGATAAACTACACTTTCTACAGAAGTATTTATACCTCGCTGTTGCAATGGTGGCGCTTCTAGCACATGAACCTGTGCCCCTGGGGTGGATCCAGCCCTCTGCCCCTGTCCTCGTTTCTTTGGGCAGTCCTTAGCCCTGTGGCCTGTCTCACCGCAAGAAAAGCACCCACCATTCTCCTTGGCCTTCTTTTTCCGGCAGTCCTTTACTAAGTGCCCCACTTTGCCACAGAAATTACACTTCCTCTTCTCCTTGTTGCCTTTTCCGCCTTTCTTAAAGTCTGTCTTCTTGGGCTGCAAACCCTCTTTCTTCTTGCCCTTATCCTCTTCATTCAGCAATGCCATTTGCACCAATCTTTCATACGTGGCACCCATGGGTATATGGGTCATGGCCAAACTGTGTAATGGCTCATTCAACCCTTTGACGAAACGGAGAGCCTTCTTGTGCGGGGTGTTGACTAGGTCAAGCCCAAACCTAGCCAGCTCATCGAACTGATTCACATACTCTCTGACAGTCTTGTCTCCTTGCTTAAGAAATAAGAATTTTTCCAACTGCAAACTTCTTTCTGCATCTGAGAGAAATTTGGTCTCAAACCTTGCCCAAAAGTCCTCCCATGTCTCCACTGGTCTTTCAGCATTAGTGACTTCCCACCAGTAGGAAGCCTCGCCCTTCAATAGCCATACCGCCAATTGTACTTTTTGTCTATCCTCTACCTCAAAGATGATGAATAGGTCCTCCATTTCTTTCAGCCAATTCCTAGCTGCCACGAAGGACTCAGTTCCATGGAAATCCCTTCCTCCCGTAGCTTTAAAATCTTTACATATCTTAGCGAACGTGTTTCCCCGTGGAGGAGGTGGAGGAAAAGGTGCCGCTGCAGCTGGATGATTTCCTTCCGCTGGGGGAGGAGGAACGGTAGGACCTGGCTGAGTGGCCCTTGCTTCTAAGAACCGTCTAAACCAACCAGGTATTGGCACCCCTTCAGGCAAGTTAAGTTCTTGGGACATGCTGAAACAAAAAGGATAGATTCAAAACGAAGGATAAGAGATAATACCTATGGCTTTGGGGGATGGACTTTGCTTTTTTTTTTAAAATAAAATAATATTTTTCTTTAAAAATGCTTCTTTAAATTTCCTTTTTGAAAATAATTTTTCAAAACTTTTTATCTTATCTGGTAAACCTATGCTCTGATACCAAGTGAAACACCCCACCTCCGTTAGGGTCACTCCCAAAGGGAATGCCCTAATTTTGGTGGAGGTTTATAAGTACAAGTCACAGATATACAAGACAGATATAAGAACACATATTTGTAAACAGCGGAAGAACAACAAACTTTATTTCATAAAGTCAAATACGTGTTACAACAACATCCTTTCCAAAAACATAACATAACACTTTCATAATCTGTCTTGAGTACATTATTTAAAGAAGCATAAATAAAACATGGATAAACTGCAAAAGCCCCATAGTGGATTGTCCAAAGCCATAGTTCAAAACAGGAAAGTCCAAGCTATACATTTCTCTTCTTCAAGCTGGATGTTGAGGTTGGTCAAGCTGTTGCGTTCCCTCCCTGAGGACCTGGGGGGGAAACGGAAGAAAGAAGACGAAAGAAAAGTAGAGTCAGACATAAAGCCTGAGTAAGTCTAGTACTATTTTGTCTATGAATAAAGAACTGGGTATGATAAGTATAAACAAGAAGGGGGCATGCACTATAAACTTGGTTAAGTTGTCTAGGGTCGAATATACTATCGTACCCCATGTTGATCTCTGAACCCATATAAACTAGTTTCCAATTTGCACCCCATAATCAGGGTGATGTGATCCATTCTATGATGATCGGCTCCTACTCGCAAAGTTACATGTGTCTTACGGCCCCCGATGTCTGTAGTTACCTATGCTGGTCCCACCATGGGGTGTATCAAGTCCCATAGTGGCAACCCGACACAACCTTAGAGTGCACAGGTATGCTACTGGTGTCCAGTGCCTTATTTTTCTGCGCCGGAGTGTGTGCACGCCCGCACTCCGTTAGAACCTACACTGCTACACCACCGCCGTCGCTTTGACCTCTTACAATCAGCCCAGTAATCGTGCCCCACCCTGCCTAGTTTCAGGGTATCCTGATACACCTTCTAGGGTTACTGCTGAAAAGGGTCCCCCCGTTACTAGGTTTTCTATCTCTAGCCAACATGCTAAGTTGGTTAAGTGTTTCCTACCTAACCCCCACCAGTCCGTTTAGTTTAGCATGTTCCATTTTGATTAAGTCTTTAGTTCACTTAATCCTAACAATCCTGACTCAGCCTTAATTGTCTTATTAAGGCCCTGACCTCTCACATTTGACAGGTATTGTTGTGGCTGCCTGTTGCCGGTTGGTTCCGGGCAGTCTTACGCCACAACTCAGTCTAACCTCGGGTCCTTATTGGGCTCCATGTTTAACCTCCCACATTGGATAGGTATTGTTGTGACTACTGGACAGCCGGGCGGTTCCGGGCAGGTTTACATCACAACTCAATCCAACCTCGGGTTAAACACATCGTATGTTCTACATTTACATATCTTGTCATTCTTCTTTATTTCTTATATGTAAATATTTGCGGCCCATTATTAAGTTAATGGTGTAAAGGTTACACCAATCATGGGCCCAACCCATACTTGAATTTTGGGCCCTTCTATTTTATATTTTCATTCATTAATTAATTTTTAACCCAACGTTATTTTCCCCCGTTTTACACGTCCGTTTATATATATATTGGGCTTAGCCTTTTAAAGCCCAATTTAGCCATGCGAAAAGGGGAGGCTTATGGCGTGATTACATACACAAAAAGGGGAAGGTGAGCGTATGAACTTGCATAGTGGTGTACTTGCATAGTGGTAACATAGGTGACATGAATCAAAGCATGTGAGCTTGCATAGGTTTAACTACAACATGAACCTATATTCTTATTTAGGCATAATGTCAAACATAAGCATGTCATAAATATTCCTAGCATAAGCACGGCATAATGTCAAACATAAGCATGTCATAAATATTCCTAGCATAAGCACGGCATAATGTCAAACATAAGCATGGCATAAGTAAAGTTAAATTTGTTCATGGCATAAACATAAACAAGTCATGTTCATAAGGTTTCTACATGTTTACAAAGGGGATACTTTGTTACTAACACAGAAGCATAGATCAACTAAATTTTGGTTTAAGTCTAATCACATAACGATAGTATAAACATACTTATGCATAAATATTCCTAAACATGGTGTTTGCTTTAAAACTTGCAAAAAAGGGATTTTTGAGTCTAACCTAGCCATGTCTCACATGTGTCATCATATAATTCTTGTAAACAAGATAGACTTAATCATGGATTTCAATTATGCCAAATATCATTCATAGCCTAGCCATATTCATAAGTTTGCAAAAGCATGACTTAATACATGGATTATGGTGTCAAAATTCCAACATAGTTTCATATGAACTATAACAACCAAACTTGTTTCAATTACTTGCAAAATGATTTATGCACAAAAATATACATCATGATGGCATAATAACAAAGCCCCAAACTCGCATGAATTTCAATCAACTACATACATGTAGCTTCAACATAGATTACATAATTTGCGCAATATTCCAAACGTATATTTGCATAGAACTACCGCATGTAGTTCTTTATAATGAATAACATAATTTTGCACAAATATGAATTACTTTATTATCCCAATTCAAGCATACAAATCAATACAGTTGTTTATTCATACCAAAGTAATACTCTACTTACAATGGTTGCGGCGAATTCTCAAATTAAGAGATATGATTCCTTTGTTGAATTGATTGGCTTTAGGTTGCTTGAATTGCTTTAGGCTTTAGAAATTTCTTTCTAATTCTCTCTCTAGTCGGCGGCTACTCCTAGTCGTTCCTCAGCAACATGGCGGCTATGTTCTTAATTTGAATGAATAGATTAGGGTTTAGTCTAGGGTTGTTTATATAGAGGTTAGGAATTGATTAGGACCATTGATGTTGCTAGGTTAGATCGTAGCCATTCATTAGATAGAGAGACCAATTAGAACCCGCCACCTAGCCCTAATGACAAAGCAGACCACAGAAATTCGACCAAACACAGACCTGGCCAGCCAGGTTGACTGGGCTCGACCAGGTCGACACCCCTGTCGACAGGGCTGTCGACAGCCCTGTCGACATGGGTAGCCCAGGTCGACAGCCCAGTCGACCTGGGTGGCCTAGGCGGGTGTTTATCCGCCCTGGCCCACTGGGCCCGATTTTTAATTATTTTATTCTGTTTGAATTTTAAATTTAATTCAAAACTTCCGAAGGCCATATCTTCTTCATACGGACTCCGTTTTTCGAAAACTCGGACTCTATTTCGCGTATTTTTCCGAGACGAACGCAATGGCGTATCCCGTTTCCCTTAGTTCTTTGATTTAAATTTGATTATACTTTAATTCATGAATTTCACAGTTATAGAATTTTCGGGGTGTTACAAACATGAGTAGATTCACTTATTTAGAACCTGTGTAAACATTTCATGGATTATTGAATGATGCAAGTCATGTATGTTTGTATGTTTTGTTTATTTCATCCCCTATCACATATAGATGAATCAGTGATTCGATTTACGCCATGTAGACACTTGAAACAAGCCCCTGTTTTGTTAAACAGAAAGCTTAGTTATACTTCCTGTTGTGAAAAATCAGTAACTTGATTCCAGAGAAGTTTTAGGATCTGAATTCAATATGAAAGTTGTTCCTATACAACCAAGGTATATGTTAAAAATAGTTTTTACTTATGAAATACTCGATATAGCCGGGTACAGGTACTTTCCAGTTACCATGTTTAAAAACAAGATTTTCCGACCATCTAAATTTCAAATTCTAGGTATACGAATGGTTTTGTTGTGTCAAAATATGAATTTAGGAAGAAAAATCCCTATTTTTAGTGATGAGATGGTCGAGATAGGAAGGGATGATCGGAAAATAGATTAGCGGCAAGTTCCGGCAACCCCGATTGTCGAGTAGCACGACATTGGGAGAGGAGCAGCGTGAGGGACCGGGAATCAAGGGAAAAATACTCAATGATTTTTCCATGAAGTAATTTGTGTGAACGAGGTGCATTTAGGGTTTAAGTACAGTTTTGGAACGATGAACTTGAGGCCCGAACTACGACGAGATGGCAGAACCGAATGCCACCGCATTTAGGTGAGAAGCAAAGACAAGGATCAGCTTCGTTCTGGTGGAGTCTGACGTTGATCGGTGCAAGGCGGTGGAAGAACGGAGCGTCTTCTTGGATCGAATGAGTAGTGATGAAAATTTAAAGCTTCAGTTGGATGGCTGAAATCTTATACAGGAAACCAGATCCAAGTATGGGTTCATAGGCAAGTTCAGGGCGTGGATGGTGACGTGTGGGGACGACCAGAATTGAAGACTGTTGAGTGGAGGAGGTGTGCACATGCACTCGTGCATCTGGATGTCCGCAAGTAACTGGAAGAAAAACAAATGGAGAGAAGAGACAGCAAGATCAAAGAAAGAATGGAAAAGAGGTGGTAATTAGCATTGACATTTTGGCAAATCAAAAAGAATTGTGTGTGAATCAGCAGTTGTGGCAAAGGGATTTGGTACTGGGTACTTGGAGGTGATACTGGGAAATGGAAAGAGGAATTTGGCAAACGAAAAAGGGACGGGGCACATTATAAAGGGGTACCTGGCAAATACGCTTATAAATGGTTTTAGGCTAAGGGATGTTGGGCCGGGAAAGTAAAATAAAAAGGAGATGGGCTGAAAGTTTTGGCCCAGAAGAAAGGGAAACAAAACAAAAGAAAATAAAAGAAAATAAATGGAAGTAGAATAGAAAATGGAAAGTAGAATATATATTTTAGAAAAATTAAATTATAAAAGTTTTCTTTTTAAGTACGAATTAATATTGGAAATTGAGGGGAGAAGTGTTCGTATGGAAGAGGGATTCGGAAAGGAACAAACAATAAATGATCAGGGAAAGATCATAACGAACAGAGATGCACAATGTTAGGATTAAACAAAGGAATATTTATTTAAATATATAAATAGAATTAATTTAATTTCTTTTGAAATAAACACGGATTCACTTATTCCAAGGATCCAGATAATTGGTTCAAGTCTTATCAGTTGGACCGTAATCCACTGGGTATAGTGATTATTCGTCAATAACATCATGTTATAATGAACGCAATTATTTTGAATGGAAAGACTATTTAAATTAAATCAACTTAGGACGATGAATGTAACTTAAATCGAGAGATGATGTCAAATTAACGGCAATTAAACTAAAATAGTGAAATTCATGTGAACAAGAATTATATAGGAGCTAGAAACTGGATCCTATACCAATAATTCTAGATGAGAAGTTGATAGGATAAACGAGTCAAAAGGGAAGGATATTCACAATCCAACACGAATAACGTAGAAGCAAGTGGTTGGTAGATAATAATTGTTGTAAGGAATATTGGTAAGATAATTTGGTTGACCAATGACGATGGGATTATTCTGAAGTTCAGGAAATAAAATAAAATAGAAATTCATATAACTTCAGTTGTTAGTGTTTGTTATAAATGAATCGACGATTTATATAAATGCAGTAAGACAAAGATATTGATTACGAAACAATTGTCAAAATTAATGAAGAAACATTATTGTATTCAGTACCGAGTGCGAAGCACGTGCCTTCTAGTTAGATAAATAAATGATGTGTGCATGTTTGTTTATTTACATTATGGTATTCATTTCCGTATGCGAAGCATGGGCCTTCTAGTTGGAAAAGTTAAATGATGTAATTAAGTAAAGATTTTATATAAGTCAGTTCTCTTAAAAATATCGTCTGACTTTAAAAGACAAAACGCTGATCGTTCGAAGAGTCCGGAATTTATATTCTACTTCGATCTGATTTATACGCCGCATGTCAAAGATTATTGAAGATAAGGGAAGATGGAGATATGCAAGAGCTATTTTTATAGTGCCTTCGGTTTGTCCCGTCCCAGGACAACTTGTATGGACGAATGTCTGACAAATTATTTCCTGAAAAACTCACGAACGTTGATTTTTACAAACGTATCATAGTTAACGGAGGGGGACGCTTCTCTAGCTTAACTGCTAGGATATTTTTGTGGACGTCAATTAGTGATTTGACGAATCTAATGATGTGGCATTCAAAGTGAACGTTGGCTAGATGTTCTGGAAGATAAACGTAGCCTCAAAAACATCACAACCAGGAAATGACAAAAAACCGGGCTAGGCAGCATGGCTAGTTGGGTCATACCCAAGCAGGGTGTATTATCACCATCTAGAGTAACTACTTTTGTTTTCTCATCTCTTTTTCACTGCTGCAGCATTCAGTAGCGGTTGTTGATCCCAACCATGGAGGTGGTAATATATTCGTTACACTCAAGCTAAATGTGTGAACGGTCATGTGAGGCCGGGTTGCAAGACGTTCTTGTTGAACCCCAGTGTATCCTCTCTAGAGTACACTGATCGGCAGGTGCTCCCCTACCTTGTCTGTTGGAATCCAATCTCCAATAAGCACTCTGTGGTTTTAGATTTTATTCTATATACGTGAACGTGAGATGCAAGCGTTTCACTAGATGATTATTTATTTGATAAAAACTATTATAATATCAAACGTTTTGATATAAAATACTTGGGTCATTATCCATGTATTAGTTATGGATTGGTCTAAAGATTTCTAAAGTAAATGAATCTGTTAAATACGGAAAGCCTTATCCTTATGTTCCTTGTTTACAAATCTTTTAACTGTGTTTACTCACACCAGTCCCCTGACTGGCCCAGAGTTTATTTTCTGTGTTTTCCTAAACTCTTGGGTACTCATAACACTTGTTATGGGTAGACAAGTGATTCAGGTAACTACTGGAATCCTTTGAAGTATTTTGGGCTAGAAGATCCGGAGTCAGCATATTAGTATATCTATATCTAAGAATCAAGTTGCAAGTCGTGTTGGGCCAGTAACCATGTAAGATGTTGTAATATGATGTAACAGACTCTGATGTGTAATGTGATATTATATTTTGTTAAAATTCCGCTGTGAGATTCTGATGTGATGTTATTCTTACTCTTCTATTCTATTAGTTCTACCTTACCTTTCTCATCCTCTAAATTCTTTATATTAACAGTCAGAGTTCGATACTTGTGTTTTGACATGTAATACAGGATTTCGTATTGCTGTTGGAAATTTGAGCGTCAAATTTATTCTGGCCATTACAGTTTAACTCAAAACTTTTTCTACACCCTCAGCCATATCACACATTCCCTGTGTTTTTCCTTCTCTCATCAGATTACGTAGTCCTAGATGCTAGATGTAGATCAATAGTGTTGTTAATTCATTTTAAATTGAACTAATAATATTAAAGCAGAGAAATTGGTTCTACTTTTATGCGAGGGTTATTATATGCCAAGATGGTTAAGAGAACTATATATTATCAACTATTTTCTTAAGTGTAATTAAGTTATATTTTTGAAAAAGTGGTGCAGTGAAGTTATAACCTACAATAATAATACTTGCAGATATATTATGTGAATATTTTGGACTGAATTCTATTTACATTGTCAAAAATTCATAAAAATACATTAATCCATATAAGATTTTAATTTAATTTGTTCCATAGAATATGTTTCCTTTCACCAAGATTTCGGGAAATGGTGGCGAACAGTTAATTAAACATGTCATGCATAATTGTATGCAAAAGGTTATGTGGAAAACTATCACCTAGTTAAAATTTAATTAAACATGTTATGCATGATCAGGAATCAAATGAAAAATGTCCAGAAAGTTTTTTTGTCCCTGTTAAGTTTTGTTCTTTCTTTTCCAAAGGGTTTTTGTTTATTTAAGTCTCTATCACTCGTTTTGGACTTGCTTTATATTGCAACAATTCATCAGATAATTTGGTAACTTCCCCCTTCTCATACGTAGATGGATGTTGAATGTTACCTTTTTCCTTTAAAAACAGTTGTGGCTCTTTTTCCCACTTTTACGTGAAGTTACAATTTTGAACTTCAGTTTTGTATTTTACCATATGGGTGGTTGAACTATTCATTTATTCAGTGTGAAAACTCAAAGTTTGCACTTGCAACTGGGTTCAAATTTTGAGCTGTAGCTGAGTGAAAACTTAATTTTCAAGATCCAGTCAGCAAGTGCAAGGCATGTCCTAATGCAAGCTGAGTTTGCAAATGCAATTTTTAAATACTGAATTTGTAGACAACTTGTAAACGTTGGGTTTGCAAACCAGGTTTTCCTGTATTCTACAAATGTAGTTGTGCATATTCATGAAAACAATAGTCGGCTAAGGCTTTCTACATGGCCTAGCATTTCACATCTATATTGTTTGCAAAAACATGTTTTGTATTCTTTGTTTGTTTGATTATGGTAGTGCTGTATTTTGAAATTGGAAAGTTTGAAGCTTGTTGTAGTGCTATTCAAATATTTCATTGTTTTATTTGTAGGACAAACCCTGCTTCAATACAAGCTTTTGTGATAACCCCTTAGTAGCAGGTCGAGGTAGAACATTCAACCATTATAAGATGCTAACGGTCATGTGCTTTCTTTTGATGTAGGGAATGAAGCCTCATTACTTGTAAGAAATTCGTTAGTTTGTTTATCTTTGCTGCATTGTAGATTTTTATTAATATGGCGTGTGCGTGTGTATGTACAAGCTTAAATAGTTTGACCTAAATATTTTTTGTCTTTGTTGTATCAGGACTAATATTGCTTATGGCAGGGAGAAAATATCGAAAGCAAAGCCATATTAAATTAATAGTTCAACCGTTTTATAAGTAATTTGTTAATCAAGTATGTATACCATATCGTGGACACGGAGAAGAGGATAAGGCAGTATGTATGAAATGTTAAGTTTTGATATGTGGAAATTAGTTTGAATTAATGTATGAAATATTTAGTTTGGATATATGGAAGTTGTTTGAATGATCTATATTATGTTGTAATATATATTCTTTGTTTGTGAAAATATGTTATACTTATACACGTACATAACAAATGGGTAAATGTTTGTATGTTTGTGTAACACATATTATGAGAGCTAAATTGGTAAATAACATTTGAAATCAGTACATGAAAATATAGCGTTTTTGAAACACTATAGAATTTTCCTAACAAATGATAAAGAAACAAGGACTGAACGCTATAAAAGCACAACTTTGGATGCAATAAAAATAAAACAATAAACGCTATACTAGATTAAAATAAACGCTATGATATAATACCATCAATGGACATAAAAAGGGGGATCAAACGCTATAATATGTAGCATTGGCACATATTTCATATAATGTTTTTGTTTAATAACATCAGGGAACGCTATAGAAACTTCATTTTTTATAGCGTTTTTGTGTTTGCTATTTAAAGTTGATGGTCTAACATAGCATGTCGTTATATGGTGTTCTCTGAAACACTATGATAGGATATGATAGCGTTTTTTAAATGCTATGAAAGGCCCATTTTGTTGTAGTGTGTGTTTTTAACGACATTTGTTCTTTAACCCGATTTATAATGAAATGTGATTTGGAATTTATAAATCTTTTTATTATGATTTAATGGGAATTTTTCAAAGTAAAGTTTTCCAATTTAATATATTAAATTGGAATTGAATGGAATTCGATTTGATAATAATCGAAATGAGCTTCTACGGAGGAAGATTGTTAATATATATGGAATTCAAAAGGCTTAGTCATTATTCCATTTATATTATAAGTCGGATACGGAAATTGATATCGATTATATATTGATCTGTTTTCCATGAAGATTCCATTTTTATGGAAGAGAATTTGGGTTTATTGTGAACCGTGTTTTAAACGACATTGGTTCTTTAACCCAGTTAAAGACAGGATTACATGTCTAACATTGTATTTCAAACTGTATGGTTGATCTCTGCTAAATATATTTTTTTTTTGGTGGTAGAGAATTTATTCTCTTGCTTAACACCCTTCTCTAAGACGTACGAGCTTAGAGGTTATATATCGGCATAAATCAATGGTACGGTGTAGATTGTCGATGCGGCACGTTTGTGTTTTCCAAAGTTAAATAATCATTAATATTGATTTTTGGGAAGATTAAAACTAAGTGGAGTTTTAATGAATCTTTAATTAGATTGAAATGGGAATTGATAATTTAAATTATCAAATTTGGGAAATGATCAAGAATAGAGTATCACCAGTTTTGCTCCTAGCGATAGTTAAATCTTTAATTAGATTTAAACATGAAATGGTAATTAAATTTACCGATAACACCGTGGTGTTAGATATGGAGTATGACCAGTTTTGCTCCATGGGATAAATATGTTGGGATTGGGAAATTAAACAAATGATTACTTCGGTAAGGTGCGCTAATCCCGAATAGTTTGGAAAACCTTAATATGGTCTGAATTGATATCCAAAGGAAGATTAAAGAATAAATTTAAAGAATTTATCTTTGATAAAATTAATGGGAACCTTTCCCAAAGGATATGAATATTTAAATAAAAGAATATTCAGAATTGGAATGAGGCGTATGTTGTGTTTTTATAGCACTTGTTTATTATGTACGCGATTTATTCGGAAAGGCCGGGTTTATGCCCATTCTGAATAACTGATTCGGTAATAAGTCGACGATGAAGACGGTGGTTAAAGACCGGAGGTCTTCACAACGTTTGGATGATTACTGATGTCTTGATTGGGTGGTACACCCAAGACAAGGTAATAAGTGGTGATCGTCCAGACGTACTTGGAGATCGACCGGATATGCAAGGACCTCTCTCCTGTATTGGACATATGGGACGAGGAATAAGGTACCTCCGGTTTCGTTCAGACCCAGAACGAACTTGTAAATGGATGTATGTCTGACATTGGATTTTATTATGTGTTGATTGATCTCTATTAAATATATATCTGTTTGGCGGCGGAGAATTTATTCTCTTGTTTAACGCCCTTCTCTGAGACGTACGAGCTTAGAGGTTATATATCGATAGACATCAGTCGCACGGCGTGAATTGCCTGTGTGGCATGCTGAGATGCAAATAATCAAGGCTTCTGTTGAAAAATAGAGTCTTGTAGTTGATGATCAAAGCATGGCTTTAATATAGCATAGCTTTGTGTATAGTGTTAATTCGCAAGCCTCACACCTCGGTACGAGTTAAAAACGGGATAAGGGACCCAAGGAGGACATGACTTTTCTTTCTAGTTATGGGTGGTGCCAGGGTTTTGCAAGCTCAAACATTTTTATATATTTTACCTATGTGGTTGTTGAAATGCGAGGCGCCTCGGATATATCGGTCCCTACAGAGCCAATGGATATTGAGTCATCTGGCTCATAGACGCCCTATAGGCCAGGGAAACGTGTGCTCATGAATACTAATCCTCAAACGTAAGGGAGGACCGTCCTTGGAGGATCTGAGGGTCTACTTCGGGAGATCCTGAGGCATTTGCTAGAGTGTCTCGAAGCCGGCGAGGAGTACATCCCTTGCCTCGACTCATGACGGAAATCCAATTTCCAATACGTGATGTTTCGGGTTTGATTGTAGAGCCTAGTATTGGCGACATGATAGATGGTACCCATGTCGCCTATGATTGATGCATTTACATTTGAAATTGTTTTATACCCTATGCACTTATAATAGTATCAAAATGATTTGTTTTAAACGTACCAAGCATGTTTGGCTATTATAAGGGAAAACCCTATCGTACGGCTTGCGTTGCATTGTGTGATGGGACCTAGGTCTTATAATAGCTTCATTTTTTCAAAAAGCATTGCGCTGTTTATTCTATGCACTGGTATTCTTGGGAGGAAACCCGTTCCGTGTTATACGGCGTGGTCCCTTGATTTACTTCATTTTAAAGTAAAGTTTCAAATAACTGTTTTAGTTCTCACACTAGTCACATGACTGACCTGGAGTTTATTGTTTTAACCTAAAATCTGGGTGCCCTTATTTTCCACACGGGCAGCTAGTAGTTTTGGTTTTGCAGATTTATATTCACAGGATCCTGGTTTACAGCTGGAATGATATTCGAAAAGCTCTGTTTCCGTTTATCTCTTTCAGTTGTGTTTTGTATTATTTTCCGCTGCATTGTAATTTGTAAATCTCTGATAATTATCAAATGTATATTATTTGTTCATACTCTGTATATTCTTGTACTCTGATGTAAATTGTTGTAATAAACAATGAAATGTTCTTCTGTTTGTGTTCTGATTTGTCGTGTTCTCAACTCAATCCGGGCTTTCCTTTACAGGGAAGTTTGGGTCGTTTCAGCTGGTATCAGAGCTTTGGTTTACAGAGCTCGAGAACAAGGCATATTAGAACAAAACGAAAGAATTCATCACAGATTGGATTTGTAATATCCAATGAGAATGACTCCTTAGAGACGGGATCAGTAGTATCTTAGAACGAGTGTGAAGAGTAGTGTTTTTAAATTAAAAATGAAAGCAATTTTTTTTTGAAAAATTCAATCTAATTATACGTATTTGATTATATTATTTTATATTGAATTTGGACAATCGAGTATATAAAGATTTTGCATATACGCCTTGCAAACGTATATTCGAAGTTTTAATATACTGGATAGATATAGAATCACACTCTAGTCGCCCGGAGATGATTCTGATGATTGACTAGTCGTCATCAGCATTTATGTTCGAGTTTCGAAAGTGGGATGTCTATATATTTCCAATTGACTGGTGTGAGAACCAAAATATACTTAGAATATATTGTTGTGATTTGACATCAAAAATGTGATTTTTTGACTATATATATTAAAAATATATGTTTGAAAAGCTAATTCACAAATTGATTGCTGGTTGTGTTGTTCGACTATTAGTATAACTAATAAAAATATTGGAAGGATAATTAATTAAACCAATATGATAATGTAAGGTGGATTTAGTCAAATTGAAGCAAATATGAACTGAGTTGGAAATTGTTTAGAAATGCATACATGTATATATACACATTGTTGAACAGGCTATGGATAAACTGCTAAGAAGAGAAATAAAATTTTATGCCTAACTAATAGGTACGTGTTTACTAGTTTTCTTTTGCTTTTAAAGAGTTTATGAGCCTAAGGCTGGTCGCTTGGCATTTTCTTTTGCTTGTAAAGAGTTTATGATCCTAAGGTTGGCTGCTTCGCATTTTCTTTGCTTTTAAAGAGTTTATGAGCCTAAGCCTGGCCTCTTGGCATTTTCTTTTGCTTTTAAAGATTTTGTGAGCCTAAGGCTGGCCGCTTGGCATTTTCTTTTTCTTTTAAAGAGTTTATGAGCCTAACGATGGCCGCTTGACATTTACTTTTTCTTTTAAAGAGTTTGTGAGCCTAAGGCTGGCAGCTTGGGTTCTCTTTTTTTTCTTTTGGATTGATGAGGGCCTTGCATGTCTAGTTGCGGTTTTAAATGTCTCCCTGTACAAAAGAGGGTATGGCAAAAAAATTCAAAAATTTAGGGTGTTAGCCACATTTTTGAAGAATTGGAAAATTCTTAGAAACTGAAAAGTTGAAGAATGAAAGCCAAACTGAAAGTTGAGTTGATTAGTTAAACAGCTTTCAGCTCCGTTCCTTTTCTAGGACAAAAATATCTTAAGTGGAGGAGATCGTAACAACCCGGAAAATCAGAACCAATTTAAAATTTTTATTTTGGCAATTTTAGTGAATTTTGAATATTTAAAATGATTTATTTTAAATAATAATGACTAGAAATTTATTTTGAATAGAATTAGAACATATAAATTTATTTAATTCGAAACTAGAATATAAATATTTATTCTAATTATAAAAGGAATTGGAAATCGGGCGGTAGTTTGAAAATTCGATTTCAAATTTCAATTGAATGTACATGATTCAAAATAAACCGGATTTTAGTGAAACCGGAAATATTTGAATCTATTTGAAAATATCTTTCCAACGAATCTGTAAAATCCAAATTTCATAACGGGAGTAAAAAGTTATGTCCAGTTGAAAATTCAGAATAGTCGCTATGGAATTTATATAATATATAGCCCTTAAAAATAGAATTTTTGCAAACGACCTCCGTTTCCGACGAGACCACTTTTGTTGGATCCAGAATGTCAAATTATTGCTTGATTCCAATTTTCAAAAATTTTGGAATCAATATGTAAGCGTGGCGGATTTAAACGTGTTTGGTCATTTTAGTTTGAATTTAATCGACTGGAAAATGACCGTTTTTCAAACGGTCTCCAAATTCGATGAATTAGTTTTGTTAAGACCGTACCGTTAAAACATAGCCAGATTTATTTTTTTGTAATTTTCAAAGTCAGTATGTGGCCCCGGTAAATTAAAATGTACATTTAAATTGAATATATATTGATTTATATTTTAATTTTGAGAAAAACTGATCGTAACAGCCGAATTGGGTTATGAAACATATTCCATTATGTTCAGAATGGGGGTAATTAGCTAGGGGCGATAGTCGTTGGGTTCGATTTGGACTTCATATGATAAAACTCTTTTTAAAAATAAATTAAATAAAATATTTATATATAAGCACCCCTCCCTTCCATTTAACCCTAGCCCCAAATAAATAAAAACCCCATCGTTATCGAAAACCGCTCCCTGCAGGCGATCATCGCCCTGAGCCACACATCGCACTAGAGACCGCCGCTCCCCCCCTCTGGCCGTCGTCGCTCCCCTTCTTCCCTCCTCCTCCTCCTCTCTTCTCACTCCCCATCCCCAATTCAAGCCAAGCAACCTAAACCCGCGCCCCCAGCCCCTATTCTGCCGCTGCCGACTTGCTAAGAGACCCAGCCACCACCAGACCTCCGGCGACGCCATCCTTCCCCACTCCCAAGTACAAAAGTGAGTTTTATTTGATTTTATTTAGTTTAGTTAATTTAAAAATATGATTTTTATATGTAGGAATAGCGAATAAAAATCCGATTTTTATGTGTATGAATAGCAAGAAAAGATATGATTTTTCGTTGAATAAAGATACGATTTTTATATGTGAAGATGAGATTTTTACATACATGAAGATATTATTTTTATATGTGAAGATGAGATTTTTACATACATGAAGATACGATTTTAATATGTGAAGATGAGACTTTTACATACATGAAGATACGATTTTTATATGTGAAGATGAGATTTTTACATACATGAAGATGAGATTTTTATATGTGAAGATGAGATTTTTAAATACATGAAGATGAGAGTTTTTATATACATGAAGATGATATTTTTATTACTAGAAAGACATGATTTTTATAATATGAAAAGCATGTAAAAAAATTTGATTCTTATAGTATGAATAGCATGTAAAATTTTTATTTTTATAATATGAAAAGCATGTAAAAAATTTGATTTTTATAATATGAAAAGCATGTAAAAATTTGATCTTTATAATATGAAAAGCATGTAAAAAAATTTGATTTTTATAATATGAAGAGCATTGTAAAAAAATATGATTATTATGGATGTAGCAGCGTTATAAAAACATGATTTTTATACATGTAATGGTGTTATAAAAATGTGATTTTTATTATCAAGTAGCGAAGTAAAAATATGATTTTTATGTATATAACGTTAGAATAAAAATGTGATTTTTATTTGTATAGTAACAGAATAAAAATGTGATTTTTAATATAAAAATCGTGTGAAACAGATTGCGATGGAACTGGCGGGAAACAAATCAAAATCCAAACCGTTCAGAAATAAAGAATGGAGGAGTAGATCCCAAAGGTGAGAACTTCTCACTTTAATTTTATTTTCTAGTTAAAATATATACTTGGATGCAGACGGTGCTTAGCAGCACCCGACACCCGTCGTCCACAAGCCATGGACGACTTGTTTGATTTGATTGTGTTGTGGAAATTGATTGTGATTGTGATGTGGAATGGAATGGAATATAAAATATTCATGTGTTGAATAAAGTGTTAGAACAATAAAAATATCATTTTTATTGTATAAATGAATGAAATAAAATATTTACCGAAATAAAATAAATATTCATTTACAATCGGACGATTTGTTTATGTACACACATTTAACTGATATTGATTGGGACGATATATTTTACACATCGCCCAACTGCACAAATAATAATCAGTGTTTGTTGTTTGAAAACTCCACACGGGTATTGGGATGATATTGGACATACACTAATCCCAATATTTAGTTGTATGTCAATCAATTGGTTGACAGACTGTAGTAAGCATTAATTATTTATATTTAATGCTTATGCAGTTGTGTAATGCACTCTGGATGATGGTTGACTGTGTTTAATTATTGCTATGTACATGTGTGTATGAAATCCATATAAATCAAATTATATGTTAATTGGCTGTGTCTGATTCCAATTTAGAAGGAATGAATATTTTAAAATAACGAGTATTTTAAAATGGCGAATAATGAATATTTTAAAATAATGTTCGATAATGGATCAAAATATGATTTTGATGTCCGATTTGGGATGGACACAAAAATATTTAAATATATAAAGCTGTGTTGATTAGATTAACGCCATTTTGACGTGAATGATATTTATATCGATTTTATTCATTTTTATAATGAATATCAAAAAGGAAGTTGTTAGACCAAAAAGTGGTTCTAATACCCAAACTAGCAATAATTCTTATGGAATGAAATCAAAAAGCAAAGAGAAACACACAATTTATAGTGGTTCGGCGTTAAAGAGCCTACGTCCACTTTCTACTCTTTAGATTGATGATTCAAAGACAAATACAATAGTGGTTCTCACTCAATTTCACTCATACGATGCATAAATTCACTCAATGTGTATGGTTTCTCACTTCAAATTGTTGTAATGATCTGAATATGGTGATGTAATTCAGTTGACAAGGGAATTTGAGTTCTGAATTTGCCAAAAGATCCCTTTAAACGACCCTTGATGGTCTATTTATAGGTGAAAAATGTCTCTGGACTGGCTCCGGTTCGGATGTAGGTGGCGCTCATCCCTTAAAAGTCGGTTCGGATGCTCTGATATGGTGCCAACGCATTAAATTCGTGGGTGATCATGGGGTAACGTGGGTATAACCGCTCCGCACTTCCAAGAATCATGGGCTATAACTGTTGTCGCTTCTAACTTGGATCGGAAGTGCTAAGGATTGGAGGAGCGGATCGTGCTGATCCGAACCGATCTAATTCCTGCTCTGCTTCTTCCTGCTTTTCTCCACACCGTTTTGTCATTGTCAAAGATCTCCGATCCGATCCGAGTTTCTAAGGAATGTTTCTCCAGTCGGCATTCTTCATCAATTGGTCTTCTAACTTTGTGTAGCCAAGTTCACAAAGTAGGCTAACATTTTGCCCCCTCGAATTGCACTTCTATTGAAGATAGAGTGTGCTTCGAATTTTTCTGTTTGTTAGTTTTTAAATCGAAGTCGTAGAATAGTTGCAACCATTCATTTGAAGGGTTGTGTTGCTTTGTAAAGTCACATCTCTTGTTGTCTATATATACACAATAGAATGCACAAATTGATTCCATTATTTAAAATAACTTGGAGAACTTTGCTTGATGTCCAGTAGCTTCTCCTGGTAAACTTTAATAATGCGCATTTATTAGATTGCTATTTCTTCTTTCAAGTTGATCTTGTGTGTTAGGTTGAGCCTCGGATGTTGCATGCCCCTCCGATCCGATCCGGTCATAACTGTGCTGTGTCATAAGGCTGCAATAATGTGGGCTTTTCCTTTAACGGATCGGCTTAGGTATTTGTAACGACCGTATTTTCAGCGATGTATAATTGATTTATTTAATTATTTAAATAGAAATTTAGAGAATTAAATAGTTGTTTAATTAAATTATATTGAATATTTAATTAATTTAAATAATAGAATAATATATTTAATTCAGGAATAATCAGAAATAGCTGAATTCAAAATATTGCGTGAATTGGATTATTTAAAATATATAATTAAGTTTAGAGTTGAATTATATTCATGAATATATTATATAAACTAAGTTTGAACGTATAATTTTATTATAATTAAAACCGAGCTCGAAATGACGCGGCAGTTTGCTATTTGGCGATTCGAACTTCAACTGGATATACAGGGTCCGTTTTAAATCGGATTTCTGTGGAACAAGAAACGTTAGGAGCTGGTGAAGTATATTTTCTAATGGAAGAGAAAAATCGGGATTTCATTGTGTATATTTTGATTTATGTCCAAATCAAATTTTAGAAAAGTCGCTATGGAATTTCTTTATAATTTATATCGATTTATTTATATTATAAAAGGATTTTATATATAAATCGAATATCGATATAACTGGCGATTTTGAAATATCGAGTTATAAATCCAATTGGAGTTGTATGATATTCTAATGTGAATATATATACGATAATATTTATTTATAAATATTAAATTTAATTTTTTTAAATATATTAATATTTAAAAGGGTTTATTTAGAGCTTTAAAAATAGCCAGTTTTGCAAACGACCTCTGTTTTCGATGAAACTAGTTTTGTTGGATCCGTAATATTAAATTATTGTTAGATTCCAAGTTTCGTGATTTTTAAAGTCAGTGTGTGGCCGTACGTATTTTTAATGTGAAAAACAGTCAGTATTTTGACGGTTAAAATACGCTATGTGAGCAAACGGAGTCGAAATTCGACGAAACCAGTTTCGTTGGGTCTGTAATGTCGAACTGAAGGTGTATGTCTATTTTCGTGATTTTTTGAAATCATGTGCGATCATAGGAATTTTTAAGGGCAAAAGTAAATAGCGATAGCTTAAAAACTGAATATAAAATCAAATAAAAATATATTAAAACTTTCTATAAATACCCTCACTATCATTCCTAACCCTAAACTATTTCTCTCTTAAGTCAAATAACTTCCACCGCCTATGTTCTTCACACAGAAAACATTTGTGGGAAAATAAAATCATAAACAAATCGAAATAAATTCTAAAAATCCCGAAATAAGCATTTTTGGGTTCCTGAGATATTCCTCTACGTTTTGGTATCAACATTCCAGTGTTCGGATGATTTTTTTGTTCGTTGTTTGTTCAACAGCAATCGTCTAGGGTTCAGATTCATGGCTTTTGTGGTGATTGATTGTGGATTTGAAGTTTGTTGTTGAATTTGTGGGATTAAACCGCACCTATATACAAAAGATTGGGGTGTTCGGTGCTAATGAAGTTCGGTAGTTTCCTGTTACGGTCGCGACATAGTTGAAGTCGGGTTCTGGTTCTGGCGACGAGTTGCGGTTTAGAGGTATGGAAGGGAAGAGAATTGGAAGAGCAGAATTGTTGTTAATTTAGTTTGAATTTAAAAGTACGGAGTATGGAGAACGGCAAATCGAAAGTTTGGGAATGGCGACAGTGTGGAGACGGGATTTGGAAATCCTGGAAGAAGAAGTTAGACGATGCGGGTGGGTTTTGTTTTGTGGAGTCGGGCCGTGAAACTAAGGGGTGAGGCCCGATTAAATAAACTTTAGTTTATTTTATTTTCAAATAATACATGAACTGGTAATTTTAATATCTGATACAAACGATATCAGAATTTGGCAAAACTGAATCTGTTAGGATTGTATGGACGGACACTATGCAATGGAACTGACTAGGAGTGAATTGGATCTCGTTACAATTTATTGCCAAATAAATTGTTCGTTTGAATCAAGCGATGGTTATCGTTATTAACGATGATCGTCCAATGTGAATAAAACTCACCAACTCTGAACAGTTGCATTTTTACAGCATATTTTTAGAACTGATAATTATCTGTTGATTGCTGTGTGTTAACTGTTTGGTTGAGTTGCTTTTGTATTGGTTGAAATTATAGATAACGATATATGTATATAAATCGTTAATCAAATATTGATTCTGTTTAGCAGAATATTTCATATTGAAATGAAATCAATGTTAATTATATTGTTTAACATCTGTGATGCAGGGAAATAGGTTGGAGGGATCCAACTGGATTCCTCAATATTTATAATACTGTTCTTTTCATATATTGTAATATGTGATGAGATATATAATCTATTGTTGATTATATGTGTTTGAATGATAGCGATCATTGTGAATTGGTATTTTAAATACTGTAAGAAATACTGGGATATAGAAAAGGGGATTTTCAAAGAGTATTTTGAAAACAAATTATTTATATAAAATCAATGGATTTTATATATAAAAGGAAAAGGATTTTATAAAAGAAAATAATTATAAAATCAAAGGAGTTATAAAAGGAATATTTATTTGTTAAATAAATTGAATAGGAAAGAAATTTTTATTCGTTAAACAAATAGAATTGAAATGGAATATTTATTCAAGAAATAAATAGGATTTTATAAAAGGAATATTTACTTAGAAAATAAATAGAATTATATAAGAGGAATATTTATTTGGAAAATAAATAGAATTCAAGAAAGGAAATATTTGTAAAAAAATTACAAATAAAATAGAAAGAGAAATATTTGTAAAACATTTACAAATAGAGTTGGAAAAGAATTATTTATTTAGAAAATAAATAAAGATAAAAAGGGAATTATTTGATAAATAAATGGAGATAAAAGGAAATATTTATTTAGAAAATAAATAAAGTTGTAAAAGGAAATATTTATTTAGAAAATAAATAATATTGTAAAAGGAAATATTTATATGAAATAAATATAGACAAATAGAAAAGGAAGAATTTGTAATCGAATAGAGTTATCAAATATAATTTATTTGAATAAGAGTAAGTCGATTAGAGTTACTCGATCAGAGTTAATCAGTTAGAGTTAATCAACTAAAGTTAATCGATTAGAGTTAATCAGTTAGAGTTCATCAACCAAAGTTAATCGATTAGAGTTAAATCGAATTAGAGTTATTCAAATAGAGTTAACCGAGTTAGAGTTAGTCGAGTTTTAGTTAATTGAATAGAGTTAGTCGAATATTAGTTATCGAATATTAATTATTCGAAAGGAGTTAATCGAATTTAGTTATTCGAGAGGAGTTAATCGAATTTAGTAATTCAAGAAGAGTTAATCAAATTTAGTTATTCGAGTGGAGTTAATCGAATTTAGTTATTCGAAAGGATTTAATCGAATATTAATTATTCAAAAGGAGTTAATCGAATTTAGTTATTCGAGAGGAGTTAATCGAATTTAGTTATTTGAAAGGAGTTAATCGAATATTAGTTATTCGAAAGGAGTTAATCGAATTTAGTTATTCTAAAGGAGTTAATCGAATTTAGTTATTCGAGACTAGTTAATCGAATTTAGTTATTCGAGAGGAGTTAATCGAATTTAGTTATTTGAAAGGAGTTAATCGAATTTACTTATTCGAGACGAGTTAATCGAATTTAGTTATTCGAGAGGAGTTAGTCGAATTTAGTTATTCGAGAAGAGTTAGTCGAATTTAGTTATTCGAGAGGAGTTAATTGAATTTAATTATTCGAGAGGAGTTAATCGAATTTAGTTATTCGAGAGGAGTTAATCGAATTTAGTTATTCGAGAGGAGTTAATCGAATTTAGTTATTCGAGAAGAGTTAATCGAATTTAGTTATTTGAGAGGAGTTAATCGAAATTAGTTCTTCAAATAGAGTTCGTCGAATATAGTTATTGGAAGGGAGTGAAATGAATATTAGTTATTCAAAGTGGGATAATCGAATACTAGTTATTCGAAAGAGGAGTTAATCGAATATTAGTTATTCGAAGTAAGTTAATCGAATATTAGTTATTCGAAGGGAGTAAATCGTCGAATCGATTTTATCGAATTCAGGAAAGTATTTATACTTTTCGGTTTTTAAATCCAGATTTATTTGTTTATAAATTTGCTGTTTATTTATTTATTCAAATTAAAGAATAAAAGTTATATTCGAAGTTAGATATTTCGAAAGTAGGGATTATAACGTTATAGTTATAATCAATGTTTTCAATAAAGAAGTGGATACGTAAATAGAATCCGAGAGTTACGCAAGGAAGTTTGTAAAAGGTTTAAAAGATAAACTTTGTCTATTCCGAAGTTAAAACATTGTTCAGTTAAGGTCTGAGAGGTAATTATACCCCAACTTGATTGACTTCCTTCTTAACTAAGGAATGGCTAAGGTTTGATAGTAAAGGATGGTTAAGTGAATTTAGTTAATGAGTGAAATGGTTTGAGTTGGCATGGCAATGTTTGATTTAAACATCAGTTTAAATCCAGTAAAGGAGTTTTGGAAATGTTTTCCAAATAAGAATCAGAAATGTTTTCTGATAATAGAAAATAAGAATTTAGAATATATGGAAACAGGAGATAAGTAAATTAATGAACTAAAGAGATAAATGTTAAATGATGATTGATCGATATAATTTCCATCTGGAAATAATATCGTTGTTTGCACACGTGTTTTTCTTTGATAGTTAAATTACATACTATAAAAATTTTGATCATTATTCCGTCGTCAATACGGAGAGACCGGTTGGATTATTATCCGAGAACCACTCCGTATGGGCGTTAGCGTTTCGCATCAAATAGATCGAAGACAAATAGAAGACGGAATTTATACAAGGGTTATTCTGGCAATCCTAGGTAGAAATTGCCTAAGATGGATTTGCAGAATAGTGCCTTTGGTTTGTCCAGTCTCAGGACAACTTGAATGGACGAATGTTTGACAGAGTATATCTGGTAGATCACGTAAGTTGATCGTTTCAAACATATTTACGTTGGTGGCGGAGGAATTTGTTTCTCTTAGCTTATACCCGTGGTATTTTTGGGGAAATCAATTTGTGATTTGACGGGTATGACAATGTGGCATTCAAAGTGAATAAATGAGTAATCTGTTGAAAGATAAGTTATGACCTCCAGCCTCATCAACTGGGAAATGACAGAAATCGGGCAGGCAGCATGGCTAAGTGGGCCGGACCCAAGTAGGGTATATTGTCACCATCTAGAGAATATTCATATTTGTTACTTCTTTCAATTATGTATCTCCCGGGAATGGTTATGTTGGTTTACCAACTGTAAGGTGACAATATATTCGATACGCTCAAGCGAAATGAGTGGTCGGTCATGTGTGGCCGAGTTGCAAGATGTTCTTGTGGAACTCCAGTGTATCGTTTCTAGAGTACACTGAGCGGAAGGTGGATCCATACCTTGTCATAGTTGGAATCTATTCCCCAAATAAGAGCCCGTGTGTAACACCCCAAATTTCAGTTAACACTGATATTCACTAATTACAGAATTAATAATCTCAGATGTGAGAATCAGGGGAAACGGGTTACGTCATTGTGTTCGTCTCGGAAAAATACGCGAAATAGAGTCCGAAATTTTGTAAATCGGAGTCCGTATGACCCGGTTAAGGCCCAAAGAAGTTTTCAGGAAATTTGAATTTCGAAACATGCAGAAATGGGGGCCAGGCGGGAAAATTCCTGCCCAGCCAAGTCGACTTGGCTGTCGACAGGGCTGTCGACTTGCCTGTCGACATGCCTGTCGACTTGGCAGTCGACAGGGCTGTCGACTTGGCAGTCGACAGGGCTGTCGACTTGCCCTGTCGGCTGATTCTGGCCTGGGTGCACCTGGTTGAGTTTTGGGCTGGGTTGGAGGGCTTGGGACGAAATCTGACGGACCTAAACTAACCTAGGGTTAATCTAAGGGTCTAAAACACATCCTAATCCTATAAATAAGACCCTAAGCTAGCCCTAAATGATCATAATCCTATCCTCTAACTAAACTATGCCAAAATTTTCTATGATCATGGCCTCCACTCAAATCCCTAGCCTCCATCCTCATTCTAAACTATTTCTATGAAGGCTTTCATGTTCATACAAGCATTTTTAAGTTGTATGAGTGATCATTAGCTTGCATTCATCATCAATTTGCAAGCTTTATTTTCAAGGCTAGAGTTTTTGGGTGATTTTTGGCAAGGGTTTGCTTATTGGAGTTTAGTGGTGAGTTTCTATAGCCTTAATAATCAATTGTTAAATTGATTATGATAGGATATGATAAGATATGGCTATGTTTGTGGATCAATGTGTTTATGCAAGTTTAGTATAGTGTATGTTGTGTGTTTTGCGAGTTTTATGCTATATGTTATGCAAGTTTAATGCTATGTTTTATGATGCTCATTATGCAAAACACTATGTTGAACATTGATTCATATGTAACATGTTATGCAAGCTATATGTGAGATTATATGCAAGTTCACATGTAACATGTTATGCAAGCTATATGTGAGATTATATGCAAGTTCATATGTAACATGTAATGCAAGTTATGTGCATGATTATATGCAAGTTCATATGTAACATGTTATGCAAGTTATGTGTTTGGTTATATGCAAGTTATGTGCATGATTATATGCAAGTTCATATGTAACATGTTATGCAAGTTATGTGTTTGGTTATATGCAAGTTATGTGCACGATTATATGCAAGTTCATATGTAACATGTTATGCAAGTTATGTGTTTGGTTATATGCAAGTTATGTGCATGATTATATGCAAGTTCATATGTAACATGTTATGCAAGTTATGTGTTTGGTTATATGCACGTTAACATGTGACATGCTATGCAAGTTCACACCTTTGTATGACATAAGAATCATATGCAAGTTACCCCCTTTGTGACATATGTGCTTCATGCAAGTTTGGGTTAAATGCTAGTTGGGTTTAATGTATGCTCATATATGCAAGTTGACACCTTTTAAACCCATGATAAAGTTATATGCTATGATTGGTCAAACCCATGGCATTTGTGATGAATCTTCCCTTTATTATATCATGTTATGAGAACGAATTACGTGGGGAACGATGGGGTTAATATGCATGTTAATAAAATGGTGTGAAATGGGTATGCTTAAGCACAACATAAAGTGAATGGACATAATTGGGAATTTACCTATTAAGTTAGGTCTACCCATATTATGGAATTGGGAATTTACCTATTAAGTTAGGTCTACCCATATTATGGAATTGGGAATTTACCTATTGAGTTAGGTCTACCCATATTCTTGAAATTGGTATTTAATTAGGGATAATTAATACAAATTATGGGGGTGATTAATTAGGTGTAATTAATCGACTAAGACACGAGGTTGGACCCTTTTGTAGCATAAGACTGCCCGGAACCAACCGGCAAATCCAGCGGCTACAAATGATTGGCCCAATGTGAGAGGTCTTAGTCATAAACTAAATACGTGACAAGTGTAAAGACACGAGGTTAGACTCTGTTATGGTGTAAGGCTGCCCGGAACCAACCGGCATATCCAGCTGCCATAAAAGACAGTCTAATGTGAGAGGTCTTTACAAAGGTTACGATCTTAATTAATTAAGAAACACTTAACCAAATTAGCATGTAGTGGGGCATGAGGGGTTAAGTGGGTGCCTTGGGTGGCATGTAGTAACTAGTGGGGGTGCCTTGGGTGGCATGAGGAAACTAGTGGGTTGCCTTGGGTGGCAATAGAAAATACGATTAGAATACTTAACCAAAGTGGAACATGTAATTAAACATGATTAAAGGGTTAAGTAAGTGCCTTGGGTGGCATGTGGGAATCAAGTAAGTGCCTTGGGTGGCATGTGGAAATCTAGTGGGTGCCTTGAGTGGCAATTAAAATATGATTAAAAGACTTAACCAAAATTTATAACATGTAAGTGGACATGGTTAAAGGGTTAAGTGGTGTTCACTAGAAATGACAAGCTTAGGTGGGTAGCTTGTGGGGGCCCATTTCAACCAATATCCCAAACGTATTTTTGTGGGCTCGACCCAAGTCGAGGACGGGACACGCATATTGGGCTTGACTGTAAGAGGCCAAAACGGGTTAGCGGTGTCAACGCAAGTCCAACGGGTTTCATATGCGTGTGTGGACCCGGGCTGGTAAGTAAGACGTTGTTGCATCGTGTAGGTATAAGCCGTGCACCGTTGATATTATCAGGTTGCCACTTTGGGGAATGATACACCCCACTGTGGGGCCAGCACGGGTATCTACGTTAGGGAGCCGATCGCTTGGGGAGTAGTGGGTACACCTAGTGGAGATAGGGGCAGACGGCACCTATGTAGTCAGCTAGGGGTACACGAAACTACTATTAAAAATTACTAAGTACACTTAGTGGGATCAACCTTAAGTAGGAATTACCCTTGGGTGGGTAGAACTGGTGTGGTGCAGTGTAGGAATTACCCTTGGGTGGGTAGATCTGGGGTGGTGCAGTGTAGTAATTATCCTTGGATGGGTAAATGCGTCTTTTCGGTTATCTTAGTACATCCTGTGTTTAGTTGGCTACTTAGTGTAGTCATTATCCCCAGAGGTACCGTACCTTGTTTATATCATACCCTAATTACTTTAATGATTGTATTGTTAAGGTTATAGGACTCGCTCAGACTTATGTCTGACCCCGTTGTTTTTTTTTATCTTTTTCCCAACCCTCAGGTTTTCAGAGTGGGCCTAGCACTAGTGGGCTTTGATCAGACTGCTTTATCTATCTTTTGGAGCTTGGACCGTGGATGTAAAGCTCAGTTTCTTTTCTATTATGGCTATTAAGTTATGTAGTGGGATTATGTACTTTTGTTTTATCAGGATGGATATTATGTACTTGACTCTTATTTATGGTTTTGGTGTAACCAAACATGTTTTACTTTCCGCTGCAATGAAATGATGTTTTAAATTCTCAAGTATTACTTATATCTATCTTGTTGTAATTTTTCTGTTCTATATTCACTTAAAATACTCCACCGATGTTATGGCATTCCCATAGTGAGTGACCGTAGCGGGTGTGGGGTGTTACACGTGGTATCAGAGCTTAAGGTTACTAGAACAGATAATTTTTTTAGAAAAACTATTTTCTAAGAATATTTTTTAAAGGAGTATTTTCAAAAACATGTCTTTTAAGAGAAAAGTTTTTGAAAGAAAAGCATAATCCCCAATAGCCATATCTATATCTTTCAAATTCTCCGTTTTGAATCTCTTCCTCTCTCGTTTTGAGTTTCCCCTCCGCGTATAGATGATCTTTCTAAGATAGATAAGAATGGAAAACCACTTCAAAGGACTTAGACATTAGTCGGATTAGAAGTTGGTTCAAGAAGGAGGAGGACTGGTAGGTACCTATTGGATAGACGATGGGAGGAAGGCTCAAATAGTTGTTTGGTTAATGAAGGATGAAACCTCATTGGTGGGAGGTTACGAGTGGAGAATGGGAAGAAGAAGGCGAGTAGTTATCCTTTTGGGAGGAATAGGACACCTTATTAGGGTTGTCCAAAGGGGCAAGGGCAAGGTATGGAATCTTCTGGAGGGTAGTTGTATTCCCTCACGGCTAGTGTACCAGATGGGGATAAGACCATCTAGGTTGGAATTTGGATTTCTTAATTATCCGGTTCGAACTTTATTTGATTCTGACGCATCGAGTTCGTTTATCTCATCGTTGTTAGTTGAGTCACTGCACTTAGACACCAGTTTAGTAGATGATCCCTTAGTTGTTTCAAACCTAATTGGGGGCTCCATGATGTGTTTGGGTTTGAAAGTTTCTATACTTAGCATTGAGTTTAGATGTGATGCTTCTTGGGCTTCACGGGCTATGGGTTAGTTTTGGGCATGGACTGGTTATCCAGTAATGGTGCCGTTCTTGTTTGTGGAAGGAGAGTTGTTAGGCTTATGACCCGCTTGGGTAACACTCTCAAGATCTCTTGTAATCCCATGGAATCTGTTATGCTAAGTTATCTAGAATCGCTTGACACGTCGGTCTAGAGTTTGCGATCTATTAGAGTGGTCCGGGAATACTCGGATGTGTTTGAGGAGGTGAAGGGCTTACCTCCGGAGCGGGAGATTAACTTCCGAATATATCCGGTAGACAATGCCAAACCAGTATCTTGGCTAGTGTGCCACATGGCTCCTCGTGAGAGGAGGGAACTCCATAAGCAAGTAGGCGATTTGCTTGAGAAGGGGTTTAGAAGACGAAGTATATCGGAGTGGGGTGCTCCAGTAGTTTTTGCTATGAAGGCGGATGGGTCCCTCAGACTTTGTGTAGATTATAGGGAGTTTAACAAGATAACAAAGAAGAATAGACACCCATTGCCGAGGATTGATGATCTCTTTGATCAGTTGGTTGGCGCCTCAGTGTTTTCATAGTAGGACTTAGCCACGGGGTTTCATCAGTTGAGAGTGGCCGAGGATAGTATAGAGAAGACTACCTTTAGGACTCCGGATGGTTTTTATGAGTGGCTGGTGATGCCATTTGGTTTGACGAACGCCCCCGCATACTTTGTTGATTTGATGAGAAGGGTGTTCAGGGAGTACCTAAATAAGTTCGTGATGGTCTTTGTAAATGACATCTTGGTCTTTTCTAGGAGCGAAATAAGTTTTCGTATGTGCTCAATAGGTTGAGCAAAGCCAGTTATGGGATAAACGGTGGTTTTGGAGCGAGACTGGCGAGGACATCCAGAGTTGGACAAGGGCTTAATTATTTAGCCGTTTTTACTAGTATCATCTCATGTAGGTCGTCTGAATTCGAAGGAGGTATCCCTTGGGTGTTTGTCTGATATTGGTTTAGGCCTTTGGGGCTTGCATTTGGGGGATGTCGAGTTCGACTAGGGTGGTCTGCGTGAGAGATGGACAGTTGTGATGATTTTGGATGGGGTAATATCCTGGTTTTCTCTAAAAGTGGAGAAGAGCATGCCCTACATCTTAGGGAAGTGTTGGAGACTCTTCGAGCGCATAGTCTTAAGACAGAAAAAGTGGATGGGATTCTTAGCATCCTATGAGTTTGAGATAGCGTATACCCATGGCAAGGGTAACGTGGTAGCGGACGCCTTAAGTAGAAAAAGGTTGTCCTTGAGTTCATTGTTCGTTGAACGACGGAGCTTAGAGTTTATTTCTATGTTTGACTTTAGACCTTCCGTTGACTTTGTACCCGGTTTGCTAGCCTCCTTGGAGGTTAGGCCTACTCTTTTGGGGCGGATTGGCGGAGCGCAACGAGACGACCCACAGTTGGTTGAGTTAGTAGAGAAGCTCATGAGGAGGGGGAGTCGTCCAGCCATTTGAGTACGTACACCCTAGATGGTAAGGGGTGGTTGCGTAGAGACGGTAGACTTTGTGTACCGCAAGACGAGGGTTTGAGGAAGGCTATACTTGATGATGCACATCGTTCGAAGATGACTATTCATCCCGGTAGGGACAAGATGTACCAAGACATGAAGCGAGTTTTCATTTGGGCCGGTATGAAGAAAGACGTGGCCGAGTATGTCGCTAGATGCTTGGTGTGCCAACAAGTAAAAGCGGAGCAAAAGAAACCGGTGGGTTGCTTCACCCATTGGAGGTTCCGCTATGGAAGTGGGATAGTGTCTCGATGGATTTCGTCAATGGATTACCAAGATCGAGGAAGGGTAATACGGGAATTTGGGTTGGGGTAGACAAACTTACTAAGAGTGCCCATTTTATACCCGTGAAGAGTAAGAGGACTGCTCAATGGCTAGCTTCAATCTACATTCGAGAGATTGTTAGATTGCATGGTGTACCTTCTAGCATAGTGAGTGATCGAGATCCTATCTTCACTAGCGAGTTTTGGAAGAGTTTGAAAGAGGCGGTAGGGACTCAGCTGTGTTTGAGCACCGCAAATCATCCTCAGACGGACGGCCAGACCGGGAGGGTGAATCGCATTTTAGAAGACCTTTTGAGGCTATGTATCTTAGATTTTGGAGGTACATGAGAAGAGCATCTTCCATTGGTGTAGTTCGCATATAATAACAGCTTTCAGTCTAGTATTGGCATGGCTCCTTTCGAAGCTTTTTATGGAAGGCCTTGTCGATCACCTACATGTTGGTGGGAATCTACGGATAAGATCTTGCTTGGGCCCGATATGGTTAGGAAGACTTCGGAAAAGATTGATTTGATTCGAAGAAGGATGAAAGCGGCGCAAGACAGACAGAAATCTTATGCGGACAAGAGGAGAACAGAGCTTGAGTTTGATGTTGGGGACATGGTCTTTGTCAAAGTATCTCCGTTACGGAATGTGGTTCGCTTTAGATCTGTTGGGAAGTTAGCACCAAGGTTTGTTGGACCGTTTCCTATTAAGGAAAGGGTTGGATAGATGGTCTATAGAGTGGAGTTGCCCGACAAACTTAGTGGTGTACATGATGTATTCCATGTGTCACATTTGAGGAAGTGCCTAAATGAGACCGCAGAGGTGGTAGAGCCGAGCTTGCTTAGAGAAGTAGAGATAGAGCGTGATGCGACTATTCGATGAGCTCCTACACGCATCCTTGGGTCAGAGATTAAGAGGTTGAGAAACAGGGAGGTTCAACTAGTCAAAGTGCAATGGGGAGAAGATTAGAGCAACGCTACTTGGGAGACGGAAGCGAAAATGCGTTCATTATACCCATTCCTTTTTGAGGGTATGTCTTTTAACTTCTCCTTTATCGTTTGTCTAGTACTTATCTTATCTTTAGTATGTCCTCTTGTTAGTGCCTTTGACCTTTAGATAGGGTAAACCTATGGTTGAAACATGTGTTTGAGACATGTTATGATTGATGGATGCATGTGGATGCAAGTGTTTGCTAGTGGTTGCTCGTGGATGCATATACACACACTCTAGACACTAGATCGGCTCAATCACTTCATATTGCATATTGCATATAATTGTGTGTAGGTAGCTATATTTATGGATGTATAATGGTTGTGTTATCATATGGATGATGCATTTTGGTGAATGATTGTGCACTCATGTAGATATAGTATGTGTCGATAGGGTTCTTTCGCATACATATTGGATGCATGGCACTATCACAGTTTGCATGTGTTCATACATTAGATAGGGAACATATACACACACTTTTTGCATATGCTCATACATCAGTAGAAATTGTTTTAAGGACAATGGATGCCCGTGTTTGATGGATTGAGTAGATGGTTGTTTGGATGGTAGGATATGCATTCTCCTTAACTTGGAGATTTCGGGGACGAAATCCTTTAAGGAGGGGAGAATGTAACACCCCGAATTTCAATTAACACTGATATTCACTAATTACAGAATTAATAATCTCATATGTGAGAATCAGGGGAAACGGGTTACGTCAGTGTGTTTGTCTCGGAAAAATACGCGAAATAGAGTCCGAAATTTTGTAAATCGGAGTCCGTATGACCCGGTTAAGGCCCAAAGAAGTTTTCGGGAAATTTGAATTTCGAAACATGCAGAAATGGGGGCCAGGCGGGAAAATTCCCGCCCAGCCAAGTCGACTTGGATGTCGACAGGGCTGTCGACTTGCCTGTCGACATGCCTGTCGACTTGGCAGTCGACAGGGCTGTCGACTTGGCAGTCGACAGGGCTGTCGACTTGCCCTGTCGGCTGATTCTGGCCTGGGTGCACCTGGTTGAGTTTTGGGCTGGGTTGGAGGGCTTGGGACGAAATCTGACGGACCTAAACTAACCTAGGGTTAATCTAAGGGTCTAAAACACATCCTAATCCTATAAATAAGACCCTAAGCTAGCCCTAAATGATCATAATCCTATCCTCTAACTAAACTATGCCAAAATTTTCTATGATCATGGCCTCCACTCAAAACCCTAGCCTCCATCCTCATTCTAAACTATTTCTATGAAGGCTTTCATGTTCATACAAGCATTTTTAAGGTGTATGAGTGATCATTAGCTTGCATTCATCATTAATTTGCAAGCTTTATTTTCAAGGCTAGAGTTTTTGGGTGATTTTTGGCAAGGGTTTGCTTATTGGAGTTTAGTGGTGAGTTTCTATAGCCTTAATAATCAATTGTTAAATTGATTATGATAGGATATGATAAGATATGGCTATGTTTGTGGATCAATGTGTTTATGCAAGTTTAGTATAGTGTATGTTGTGTGTTTTGCGAGTTTTATGCTATATGTTATGCAAGTTTAATGCTATGTTTTATGATGCTCATTATGCAAAACACTATGTTGAACATTGATTCATATGTAACATGTTATGCAAGCTATATGTGAGATTATATGCAAGTTCACATGTAACATGTTATGCAAGCTATATGTGATATTATATGCAAGTTCATATGTAACATGTAATGCAAGTTATGTGCATGATTATATGCAAGTTCATATGTAACATGTTATGCAAGTTATGTGTTTGGTTATATGCAAGTTATGTGCATGATTATATGCAAGTTTATATGTAACGTGTTATGCAAGTTATGTGTTTGGTTATATGCAAGTTATGTGCATGATTATATGCAAGTTCATATGTAACATGTTATGCAAGTTATGTGTTTGGTTATATGCAAGTTATGTGCATGATTATATGCAAGTTCATATGTAACATGTTATGCAAGTTATGTGTTTGGTTATATGCAAGTTAACATGTGACATGCTATGCAAGTTCACACCTTTGTATGACATAAGAATCATATGCAAGTTACCCCCTTTATGACATATGTGCTTCATGCAAGTTTGGGTTAAATGCTAGTTGGGTTTAATGTATGCTCATATATGCAAGTTGACACCTTTTAAACCCATGATAAAGTTATATGCTATGATTGGTCAAACCCATGGCATTTGTGATGAATCTTCCCTTTATTATGTCATGTTATGAGAACGAATTACGTGGGGAACGATGGGGTTAATATGCATGTTAATAAAATGGTGTGAAATGGGTATGCTTAAGCCTAACATAAAGTGAATGGACATAATTGGGAATTTACCTATTAAGTTAGGTCTACCCATATTATGAAATTGGGAATTTACCTATTGAGTTAGGTCTACCCATATTCTTGAAATTGGTAATTAATTAGGGATAATTAATACAAATTATGGGGGTGATTAATTAGGTGTAATTAATCGACTAAGACACGAGGTTGGACCCTTTTGTAGCATAAGACTGCCCGGAACCAACCGGCAAATCCAGCGGCTACAAATGATTGGCCCAATGTGAGAGGTCTTAGTCATAAACTAAATACGTGACAAGTGTAAAGACACGAGGTTAGACTCTGTTATGGTGTAAGGCTGCCCGGAACCAACTGGCATATCCAGTTGCCATAAAAGACAATCTAATGTGAGAGGTCTTTACAAAGGTTACGATCTTAATTAATTAAGAAACACTTAACCAAATTAGCATGTAGTGGGGCATGAGGGGTTAAGTGGATGCCTTGGGTGGCATGTAGTAACTAGTGGGGGTGCCTTGGGTGGCATGAGGAAACTAGTGGGTTGCCTTGTGTGGCAATAGAAAATACGATTAGAATACTTAACCAAAGTGGAACATGTAATTAAACATGATTAAAGGGTTAAGTCAGTGCCTTGGGTGGCATGTGGGAATCAAGTAAGTGCCTTGGGTGGCATGTGGAAATCTAGTGGGTGCCTTGAGTGGCAATTAAAATATGATTAAAAAACTTAACCAAAATTTATAACATGTAAGTGGACATGGTTAAAGGGTTAAGTGGTATTCACTAGAAATGACAAGCTTAGGTGGGTAGCTTGTGGGGACCCATTTCAACCAATATCCCAAACGTATTTTTGTGGGCTCGACCCAAGTCGAGGACGGGACACGCATATTGGGCTTGACTGTAAGAGGCCAAAACGGGTTAGCGGTGGCAACGCAAGTCCAACGGGTTTCATATGCGTGTGTGGACCCGGGCTGGTAAGTAAGACGTTGTTGCATCGTGTAGGTATAAGCCGTGCACCGTTGATATTATCAGGTTGCCACTTTGGGGAATGATACACCCCACTGTGGGGCCAGCACGGGTATCTACGTTAGGGAGCCGATCGCTTGGGGAGTAGTGGGTACACCTAGTGGAGATAGGGGCAGACGGCACCTATGTAGTCAGCTAGGGGTACACGAAACTACTATTAAAAATTACTAAGTACACTTAGTGGGATCAACCTTAAGTAGGAATTACCCTTGGGTGGGTAGAACTGGTGTGGTGCAGTGTAGGAATTACCCTTGGGTGGGTAGATCTGGGGTGGTGCAGTGTAGTAATTATCCTTGGGTGGGTAAATACGTCTTTTCGGTTATCTTAGTACATCCTGTGTTTAGTTGGCTACTTAGTGTAGTCATTATCCCCAGAGGTACCGTACCTTGTTTATATCATACCCTAATTACTTTAATGATTGTATTGTTAAGGTTATAGGACTCTCTCAGACTTATGTCTGACCCCGTTGTTTTTTTTATCATTTTCCCAACCCTCAGGTTTTCAGAGTGGGCCTAGCACTAGTGGGCTTTGATCAGACTGCTTTATCTATCTTTTGGAGCTTGGACCGTGGATGTAAAGCTCAGTTTATCTTTTCTATTATGGCTATTAAGTTATGTAGTGGGATTATGTACTTTTGTTTTATCAAGATGGATATTATGTACTTGACTCTTGTTTATGGTTTTGGTGTAACCAAACATGTTTTACTTTCCGCTGCAATGAAATGATGTTTTAAATTCTCAAGTATTACTTATATCTGTCTTGTTGTAATTTTTCTGTTCTATATTCACTTAAAATACTCCACCGATGTTATGGCATTCCCAAAGTGAGTGACCGTAGCGGGTGTGGGGTGTTACACCGTGGTTTTGATTGTATATTATATATGTAGAACGTTAGATGCATGCGTTTCTACTAGATTGATATTACTTGTGTTAGACATTATTATAATGTCAGACAAGTATCGTTTTAGAAATATTTTGGGTTATCATAAGGTAAAAGCCATCCGTGTTTATGTGTGGATCGGTCTAATGATTTTCCTTTGTTTCAAAGGATTTTTGAAAGTTAAATAAAATGATTTGAGTTTACTCACACCAGTCACATGACTGACCCAGAGTTTACTTTGTTTTGTTTTCCCTAAACTCTTGGGTGCCCAATTTTGTACGGGCAGTCAAGTAGTCGGGATTTACAAATACTTGAAGAGCTGGAGCAAGAGGCTTTAGGATTATATAGCTATTGTTATTTCCGCTGTGTTGTAAGTGTTATACTCTAATAATGGTACTGTATATTAATACTGTTTTATTTCAAAATTATGTTATGAAATATATTTATTCGTTCCGCTGTGAGATTTCGTGTTTACTCTGATGTTGTATGTTCTTCTTCTATTCTAAGTTTCTATCTTATCTATTCTCACCCTCTAACTTCTTTCATGGACTATCCAGTGTTTTCGATGCTTGAATAGTCGACATAGTGTTGTATGATGATATCTAGGATCGCAAAATCCCTGGGTCGTTACAGTGGTATCAGAGCTTAAGGTTAAGTAATTACATTGGCTCTGTGGCGTGACTCCGCAGAGATGGGGTTAGTAACACCCTAGATTGAGTTGAGTGTATATATACAAGTGAACGTATTTGTTGTTCAATATAAAATGATTTTATATTGTGTAGATTTATTGGTTGAGTTGTTTATGGGTTCTGATCGATCAGTTTGATCCACTGTATTGGTAGAAGTTTCTAAACACTCGAATATGATTGGTCGACACGATATATTTTGGAAAAGAAGGTAAATGAAATAATTTACCCCAAATTATATTTTGATATAAAGGATTTATATTGGAATTAATATAATATATTGGTTGTTATTGTAACCAGATAAGATTATAATTGAAACGGTTATGTAAATAACCAATCAAAATTCGTATAAGTATTACGATATGAATTAAATTTGAATTTGAATTAGAATTGGAATTAAAATCCTGAAAATTTGAAAAGTGTTTGTAAATGAATCTGGGTTAAAGATATGTGAATTTTAAAATCCTGGGATATTTTAAATTGTTTAAAGCATTGCAAATGATATTTTGAATTGATTTCAAAATGAAAGTGTTTAGAAATGGTTGTAAAAGCGATATAGTATTGACCTCACTTCGATCGCTGGAAAATAAATTCTGATGATAACAACTGCACCATTAGTGTTGATTTTCGAGTTCTAAGTGACAGATTACTACCAAAGATTTTGTTTTTGAATTGATTTGAGAAAAACAAGTTGTTTGAATCCTGAAAAGGAAAGTTTGATTTTCGATTTGGTAAACTGTTTAAAATTCCCAGAGAAAGATTGTTTGGATTAAAACCAAATTTAAATTGAAATTTGTGAAAGAAAATATGAATTTAATTGAAACCAGTTAAGTGGAAAATAAATTGAGATAGAAAATATCAAATTAAATTGGATTAGAGATAATCCGAAATGGAATTGGACTGGTAAATTAGGGATTGAAATAAATATTGGAATCTGAGTTAAGAACAGAATTCGGTTTGGATATAAGCGAATGGTTGTGCTGGAGATAAAAGTGATTTGAGTTTGATTGAGATGACCCCTGTATCTGCTGAATTGATAACAGGTGGAAAGGATATAATGATATGCCCGACAAAAAGGTACCAATTTATGTTTATATGGGTATGAGATTTATGAGCCGAAATGGGCAAGTCGCTTGGCTGTTTGATTTTCTTTTGGTTGGAGAAGGCCTAGAGAGGCGAGTTGGAGTTTGACCTATTAAAAGTATGGAGGAGGGAGAACGGCAGATCGAAATTTTTGGAGTGGCAATAGTGTGGAGATGGGATTTGGAAATCCTGGAAGAAGAAGTTAGACGATGCGGGTGGGTTTTGTTTTGTGGAGTCGGGCCGTGAAACTAAGGGGTGAGGCCCGATTACATAAACTATAGTTTGTTTTATTTTTGAATAATACATGAAATGGTATTTTTAATATCTGATACAAACGATATCAGAATTTGGAAAAATTGGATCCGTTAGGATCGTATGGACGGACACTACGCAATGGAACTAACTAGGAATGAATTGGAGCTCATTACAATTTATAGCCAAATAAATTGTCCGTTTGAACCAAGCGATGGTTATCGTTATTAACGATGATCGTCCAATGTGAGTAAAACTCACCAACTCTAAACAGTTACATTTTTATAGCATATTTTTAGAACTGATAATTATCTGTTGATTGTTGTGTGTTAACTGTTTGGTTGAATTACTTTTGTATTGATTGAAATTATAGATAACGATATATATATATATATATATATATCTTTAATCAAATATTGATTCTGTTTAGCATAATATTTCATATTGAAATGAAATCAATGTTAATTATATTGTTTAACATCTGTGATGCAGGGAAACAGGTTGGAGGGATCCAACTGGATTCCTCAATATTTATAATACTGTTCTTTTCATATATTGTAATATATGATGAGATATATAATGTGTTGTTGATTATGTGTGTTTGAATGATAGCGATTATTGTGAATTGGTATTTTAAATACCGTAAGAAATACTGGGATATAGAAAAGGGGATTTTCAAAGAGTATTTCGAAAATAAATTATTTATATAAAATCAATGGATTTTATATATAAAAGGAAAAGGATTTTATAAAAGAAAATAATTATAAAATCAAAGGAGTTATAAAAGGAATATTTATTTGTTAAATAAATAGAATTGGAAAGAAATATTTATTTGTTAAACAAATAGAATTGAAATGCAATAATTATTTAAGAAATAAATAGGATTTTATAAAAGGAATATTTATTTAGAAAATAAATAGAATTATATAAGAGGAATACTTATTTGGAAAATAAATAGAATTCAAGAAAGGAAATATTTGTAAAACATTTACAAATAAAATAGGAAGAGAAATATTTGTAAAACATTTACAAATAGAGTTGAAAAAGAATTATTTGTTTAGAAAATAAATAAAGATAAAAAGGGAATTATTTGATAAATAAATGGAGTTAAAAGGAAATATTTATTAAGAAAATAAATAAAGTTGTAAAAGGAAATATTTATTTAGATAATAAATAAAGTTGTAAAAGGAAATATTTATATGAAATAAATATAGACAAATAGAAAAGGAAGTATTTGTAATCGAATAGAGTTATCAAATATAATTTATTTGAATAAGAGTAAGTCGATTATAGTTAATCGATTAGAGTTAATCAGTTATAGTTAATCAGTTAGAGTTAATCAATTAAAGTTAAACGATTAGAGTTAATCAGTTAGAGTTAAACAATTAAAGTTAATCGATTAGAGTTAAATCGAATTAGAGTTATTCAAATAGAGTTAACCGAGTTAGAGATAATCGAGTTTTACACTACAACAAAATCAGGGTTTCATAGCGTTTGAAAAACGCTATTATAGCCTAACATAGCGTTTCAGAGAACGCTATGTAACGACATGCTATCTTAGAGCTTCAACTTTAAATAACAGAAACAAAAACGCTATGAAAGATGACTTTTATATAGCGTTTTTGTTTGCTATCAAACAAAAACGCTATAAAATATGCTATCCAATAATGACTTATTATAGCGTTTGTGTATATTTTTATAGCGTTTTATTTGTATGTTATAGCGTTTATTATGATATTCTATAGCATTTGTTCTCATAATTCTCAGCGTTCTTATCCGTTTCTATAGCGTTTATTTAGTTACACTATAGCATTTCTAATGTTTCTTTCTACAGCGTTTTTACTCAATAGCGTTTATAAAACGCTATTACTTATATTATTAATTTATGAGTTTTTTTTTCCTTTTTTATTGTTGTTTCATTTTTTTTCATACATATACACATTTAAACATTTATTATCTACATATAAATATAACAAATTGTTGCAAATGATTATATAAATTATGGCATAATATCCATGCATATCATTAAACAACAATTTAGTATTTCATACATACTATTTTATCAGCTTTTCCATATCCACACATAATATGTCACACATTTTTACATTAGCAAGTTTCTTACATAACAGACAAACTATAGAATTAGTTTAGCTTTACTTCTGACACTTTCTGCTTAACATGAACAATAGTGGACCTGTTAATGTCAAATAAACAGTCGATGTGTTAGTGATTGATATATCACATATAAAGAAAATAAAAAAACCAAAAGGAAAAAGAAAATTGTAATAAAAAGGAAGAATATAACGCACTCATACAAGGGATTACTGCTATTATGTATTCGAATATTCTAAATAAAAACTAACCTATTTGTTTTGACATAAAGACCAATGCACCATTTTGAGATGAACTTGATGCTCCAGAACTTCTAGATAAAAGATAGCTAGATGCGATATTTCGATATATCAACATAAGCTTCGGTGTAAAGCTCACTTCGACCTCCGCTTCACAAAAGAACGAGCTGCACTCGAAAACTTCAAGTCAAAATGTACAAAATGGGATCTCATCTCAAGCTCCGCCTACAAGAACCAAAAGATCACAGCACAAAAGTAAGTCCTATAGTTCTTTGACCATTTAACATTCCCTAACAAGTAACGTTTGACTCATTGTGCATGAATTCACCAGACTGCAGAAATAATCCCCAGCATGATGAAATAAACATCTCAAATAGCATGCATACCACACAAGCTGATGCAAATATCCTTCAAAAATATAAGAAATTAGGTCAGCATGCACTTAAATATAGTAGTTAAAAGTCGAAAATCAAGTAGAACAGTTGAATTGCGGTTGTACTATGTAGATGAGATTTTCCTGCAAGTTATAAATAGAGATATATTGTACATACACATGTGTGTAATAAGGTTTCATCTTTAGTATCTCAAACAAATCAAAATATGAAATTTTAGAGTAATACAGTCATCACAAATCCACTCAAAATTAAGAGCAACTTTTATATAATTCCACTAAAACATATTCCCAGATCCATATGAAATTGCTAAAAAAATAAAGGATGATAGCGTTATTAGATCAGTTTCAAATAATATATGATGAGTATATAATTATTATTACTTCTACGCTGCAAAATTTTATTTTACAAAAGTATGTCACTAGAACTGCAAATATTGCAGCGTAGAGTATAATATTTGCCGTATTAATATAATTATACTGAATAGGCTGTTGTTTACATCCATTATTCTTAAAAACTAATAATGAAGTATATACAATAAATTTATAAAGTTTAGTAATATGTAAAGGAAAAAAACAGGGAGAAATTTTTCCTTAACCATTAACATTCTCACCAGCAAGATATCCTTGCTCCCTTGAATTACACATTTTCTTATGCTCTCCAAGGTAATCTGGAAAGGAAACTCCTGTAACTCACCCTTTTGTCCAGATGGAACTTTAACTGATTCTGTCATCATACAACATATCAGTTATTCAACCAGTACAATTTTTAGCATAAATGAAAATGCATAGTGTACACATGCACGCACACAAGTAAGTATTTGGTGTTCTTTTTTTTGGAAGGGGGGTTGGGGAGGGGGCATGGTTTGAATATACACAGGAAAAGCAAGCATCCGTGCACAAACACTCATAGCTTACAAAACCATAAATAATGTAAATAGACCACCAAGCTCTCCAAATAGTCAAATTCAAAAGTTCTGAACATCAAAACTTTTGGCCAACAGGATTAGCTTGGTTGGTTTGTAGCTGTGCAGTTAAAATGCTTAGAGATTTTGCTGCGTTGCAACTCGTCTTTTTCTACCATCTAACAAAACAATACTAGTACATATAACAAACAACAACGTAGCAGAAAAATCCCATCAAGAAAAGATATATGCAAAAACTTTTCACATTTGATTTCTTGCAAACTATACATGCTTTAGTTTGGGTAAATTTGCAAGGTGGATCAAAATTAATTTCTCTTTGAACAAATCAAGGTGAACTAGGTATATAGTGTGATTTACGAATATCAAACACATGGTGTTATAAGTACGCCTTTGCAGAGTCACAAAGCAAAACAATACCGAATTATCATGCCATTTGTCGATTCTAGCGATGCCAATATTGCCCAGGAGAATGCACATTTGTAGATATATGCAAACATTGTTCAAGTATTTATATTCAAAGCAAAAGGAACACTGGAAAATGTCTACAGTCAACAAAAAACTGTTTCTCAAGTCTGTTATGAGCTGGAGCAATTTCCGAGAGGCTTGAAGGAAAACTGATCTATTACTTAAGAAAGGCAAAATCATCAAGATGCAATTAAAAGAGTCTCTCTTGTCATTGCATACAATGATTTAAATGGGAACATGCGGCTGAAATCAGGAGGTGTAGCCAAAATGAGGTGCAATCGACCCTCTACACACATGCATACATATATACATACACACATATGTGTGTGTTTGTCACTGTTTATCCCATTCTAAGTGTCTTGGAACCAATCTTTCAGTAGAACAAGCATATTTGTTGGCATGTAGGAGAATTCATGATGGGAAAAAAACATTAAAAACTTGAAAATTATGCTTGACAAAAACAGTGGTTACTGGTACAAGTGCTTACCCCCAAATATTTGAGACGAACACATAACTATATTAATGAAAATCCAGAATAAATAGACATTGTATAAGTGCAAATTAGAATGGTGTTACCATTTATCTCATCTTGTCTTGCTTAAGAAATAAGGAAGACAACAGATACAGAAAACTACACAATTTGTTAACTTAAAGTCACTTGTGGAACTGAATGGATTACCTAAAACTTGAACTAAAAGACGAGAGAATGCAACAGATATATATTGTTTAAAGATGGCGCATGCAGCCTGAAACAGAGGAAGAACAATTAGAATAGTCTGTAACATACAGGCATGCACCATTCACATAAACAAAAGAAAAAAAAGAGGTCTTGTACAGAAAACTGTTCCTGGCACTACGAAAGGATCACTATCATATGAAACTCCTTGCAACTTATAATCTCTAAAATTCCAATGAACACTTTTGTAAGTTCAAATGTTCTACTAACAACAAGATTAGAAAACAGATGATCAGTATTTGTTGGTATGACAGAATTCAAGGCATGTGCGTCTAATATGTATACCCTTTACTGCATGCATTGCAAAGCACTTTATAGTGCTATTCGTTTCCAATGTCACAGAAATTTGAAAAATATGTTTATAAATTCAATCAAAGTATGAATACAATGACTGGACATATACACATTGCAAAAAATCTATTGTAGATCAAATTATCAACAGAAGATATGGCCTCCACGAATTAGCATTTAACAATGTGTTTAGTATTTTATATGAATTCAACATTGCTAAACAGTTATACTCTGAATAACGCGCGCTTTTTTAGCTACAAATTAGTATTAGACTTGAAAAATAAAAAGACAAATCAAACAAATATGTTCAAAATATATCGTCATATTCGTGAATATTTAGTTAAAAAGATTAAAAACACAAAAATAAGTATAATAAATAAATCACATATTATTGAACTCCATCTAAAAGTACATTGCCATTAAAAACAAAACTAATATTGTTGAAATTAGAAAAATAAAAACTGAATTCCGGACCCTTTCATTTTTTATATTTCTTTCAATCATAAGTTCGATTCAATCAAATAATCAATAATTGATTGAGACATAATGATTTTTATTTTTATTTTATTTTTTTACAAAAGGCACATTAATATTTCTTGATCAGCGACTGTAAACTTTTTTTAAAAAATAATAGAAGGAGTGATCTAAGCATATCTCTTGCTATGCAACAACATCTAACAAGAAGCGCCTTTATTACAGGGCGCAAATCATTCCACATTCAAGAATATCGCCCATTGATCTATGAACTATGATACAATTTTTTGGCGCACAATGTCAGGTTCAATATTCTTCAAACTAATGTCTGAAATGAGAACAATCGAGGCCTTTATTACAGGGAGCAAATCATTCCACATTCAGGTATATCGCCCATTGAACTATGAACTATGATACTATTTTTTTGGCACACAATGTCATGTTCAATATTCTTCAAACTAATGTCTGAAATGAGAACAATCGAGTATTATAATGAAACTGATTTCATATCATAGAACAATGCAACTTTAGGTAAGTGAGCACTTCTGCTGTGTACCATAAATCTGAGAACTTTTTTTTTCAGTTTGGCCTACCTGTTGCCCTGGAGATTACTTGATAACACTTCAGCAAGGATTGATCCTGCTTTATCCGATCTGAAGTTTAAACTGCCAAGCAAAAAACTAAGCAATAATATCAGATTATATAAATATGTAAAGATGCCTGAATGTATGTAAATTACACCTGTCAATTGCAATTGCCCATTTGCTGTCAATGAAATCAATAGCTGAAAGCAGTGCAGCTGGCCAAGCTAGTGCAGCAACAAGAGAGTTTTACTGCTTAATATATAAATTTTAGGCATGGATTGATGCTTGATTTAAGCCATTCCTGACTTGCAGTAGTCACTGCAATGAAAGTTATTGACTCCCATTGAAGATAATACCTAATAAATAATTTTATTGCTTGTAATTAAAGAATTTAAATAGTAAATTTCTGTCTAAAATAACTTCCTCCTTTGATCAGAAAGTCGATATATTGTATTGGATCTTTTCTGTCCACTTTCCAAGTAGGCCTCATCATCGGTGCCTATATTGAAACTCTAATTATTACCGTTGCTAGTCCCTTTACTGAGTAAAATATAACGGCTACCAATCGAATGATGAATCTTGTCCCTCCTCTCAATTTAATGTCTAGTTGTCTACTGCCAATCATATTTCCCAGTCATTAAATCTTCTCAACACTTCCAATCTTCTAGTCCGCTTGATTTACTTCAACTTGATAACGTGCATGCTGACTCCATGCAATTTTATCCCCCCATCACGAATTCATTACCCAGCAAAATACAAACTACTTCAAATCCGAACATGTTAATATCAAACTCAATATCTAACGTTAATCATGCTCTGGCTTGCTCGCTTTCAACTCTCGCTTTTACCCATCTCTCATTTCTATTTGTTCCTCATGCGTCTTCCATTATTAACATTTCAGCCTACATAACCTTACACAAATCTTCCTCCTGGCCCGACTTTCTCTCTTCTCACTCCCCGCAGACCACCACCAATTCTACCAGCCTCTCTGTTGTTTCTCGTGGACTTGATCAACCTAAATCTGCTTTAATTTGTGACCCCAGATCTCCATCCAACAAGCCACATCTTATGTTATCCCCTAAACTTACTAGAAATAAACATAATGATCGAGAGAAGGGTAAGATTTTCAGTAAAGAAGAGACCATGCTTGTCTCTGGCCCTTCCCATGAAGATAGTATTGATTCAATGTTCTTTAAAATCCAATTCACTTGTGCAAGAACATCATCCATCATCTAGCAACGCCATCTGTTACACAGTATAATTTTCATACTTTGATAAATGAGACAACCAACCACACACAATGCAAAGTATAGAACAGAGAAAGTAAAAACTCAAGCACAAAAATAGTAGTAAAAAAACATAAAAGAATTCCTTAGCTTTGGTTAAGAAACAACAGAAAATGATGAGCTGTGCCAATTCATAAACATAGACATATTACTAATAAAAGTTCTACATTTTGCACTACAGATGAAGCACAGTGGAAGCGTACTGCAAAGGACCATAGAGCAAGAGACAATATTATTCCACACAAAAGTGTATTAAATCATCAAATAAATCCTGAAGATTATATTGTCAAGCTGATATCTATCCAGAACCTAAATATATAAGAATTAATGCATGTACATAATGAAAAAAAAAATCTGAAAACAAACCAAGGAAGAACAAAAGTAAGAACGATACAAAATTATGACACATACTGGAATTTGAAACCATGAAGAAGTTGAGGGAACTACTGAAAGTTTACCTAGATGGAGAATGGGTAACACATGAATTGGAAGGAACAAACGTGTTCAATTTTGCCTGCACTCCCTTTTCAGATCATCACTCTCCTACTGACACCTACCCCTTTAATTCTTTAATTCATACAGAGACAAATCAAAGAAGGATGAGGACCTGACTATGCCGGCGAGGGGTCAAAAGCAGAGAAAATGAAAAGCATTTCCAATGAGGGCTTATAAATCATGCAACTGATTGTAGTTAGGATTACAAATCAAAGTCGATCGACAATAAGGAGTTGACTATGCTTAGATTTACAAAGGTGCACAAAATGAACGAAGATGGAAAGCGTTATTGAAGAAAATGAAACTAAAGACAACATTGTCATTGTTGATTTTTTGTTTGGCACAAATGTCAGCGTTGTGTCTTCGTTTGTTTGTTTATGCAAGTGCAAACATATGTTTGGAACGATTCTTACTGCATGTTTTAATTGGAGGAAACTCCATTCGAACACAAAGTGATGATACAAAATTGAACAAAACAAATCTCAACCACTAGATCCATGAATTCCACTTTCCACATAAAGACAAACAAATCGAAAGGCTCACGATTTCCATGTCTTATTTTATGTCCCAATAGTTGCTCCCTTTAATTGGTTGTATTATTATTTTAATGTGTGTATTAATTTTAAATTCTTCTCTCTGTAAAACATATATTATTAAAACGTGAACAAAATAATTGTAGATATATACTGGTTACTTTGTATGATGATTAAATAAAATGCCAAATGTAAATCATACGATAAAATATGTATTCTGAACTTTGTACACATAAAAACACAATGGTAGAAAGACGGAGGCGGTTAGTACATCATTCCGGTTGCATGTCCATAAATCATTTGGTGATTGGCGCCAGAAATCGTGCACTTAACTGTTTCAAATACTGTTATATATTCAATATTATTCTTTAAAGCAAGGACAGGTGATATGCTTGTCTTAACTCTAAGCTATAGTGTGGAATGTATAAAGCATGTAGCCTTACTGGGAAATCCATGGAGTTCGGTGGTAGACTATACAAACACTGCAACATAATACAAAAAGGGAACGGTACTAAATGTCATGACCATCTAAATCAGTAGATTTTTTACAAGGGAATTTGGATACAACACAGAACATAACAACTGTAGGTGGTTAAAAAAACCATAAAATGCTAAGCTAATATGCTTTAGCGATGGTTGGATGTTCATCCGTACAATTATATATTGGTAAATCATTGATTAATATTACTGTCTACAAGGATATAATTTAGTAATTAATTCCAAGTTAGTTGAGTACCTACATATAAGTTAAAATTTCAGGAAAATTTTAATTCTCATGGATATTGTATTTTAGTTAGTTTTGCAACCCGGTGTTTCTATACAGTTCAACCTAGTGTTTATGCAAAGTTCAGTTCTGTTTATATCCATTCCTTCTAAAGAGTTTCGTATTCATTTGAATCATCCTTATAATATAACATCAATTTGGGGAGCCAAGTACTGCATAATGGTAAAAGAAAAAAATAATTATCACCAGGTTCTACCAATCAATTTATACACCCTCTATACTTCATTTGATTTAATATTGTACCAAAGTATTTTTAATTCCTAGTGATGAACACAGTACAACCACAGTGGTGATGTGCCACTGCCTCTAAAAAAGGGACCGAGCATGATTTGAAAATGTATATTGGTGGGACTCGACCTTCCAAGACTACCTAAGTGTGTGCATTCAAGTTTTGTCCCCTGTAATAATAATAATAATAATAATAATAATAATAATAATAATAGCACAAGCCATCTTACAGTCACTAAAAACAGGAATCACTAAAAACTCTCAGCGCTAATAGCTTTTCGCATGATACTGATTGATTCTTCCTACCTATTTTGGTCACCATGTTAAACTCAATCCACCTGAACTTTTCAGAGGGGACTCCCTAGCACCTTAAGAACATTATATACCAAAAATCCACTATATTCTAGCTATTTTGATACCCTTCACAATGATTAATGTTTGTCTTGGCTAACTATCTAAAACCAATCAAACACATCAGACAAGCCAAACAAGAGTAAATGTCATTTAATATAATATATTGGCATCAAACCAAGATATCTAATTCATTCAGAAATCATTTGCATGCACAATATTACTTATATATTTTTATTTAAGAATGACATGTAAATAGTAAAGTGTAGGAAATGAATTTAATTCATTTTTATCACTTTTTAAACACAGCCTGAAACATGTTTTAATTTGAATTATTTTAAAAACAATTTTAGCATCATAACCATCTTTAAAACATGATACTTACCATATGAGTCTGCATATAATAGTGAGAAGTACAATAACTCTTGCTTATTACTTAAATTACCCAACCTTTGACCTAAATATCATAAGGATAACCAATGCATAAACTTAAAGGCATTAAAAGGTATAATTAAGATATGGTCTTGATAATTATCTTCTAATAATTATTTAGACTGGTTTAAGTATAAAACAGTAGCTTTCTATAGCAAATAGCTTAACAAAGGTTTTCTTCTTTTAAGAAGCAAAAAAGTATATAGATATGTCCCAACATTGCATAATATGCTAAAATCATAAAAAATTGTGGCATTAAATATGTACCAGTTAATTACTTACTAATCGGTCCACCAGCTGTTCAAACATAAAATAGCCACATCTTCTAAGTAATAATTCTTTTTCCTATTATGGCCAATTATAAAAAAAAAGGGAAACCACCATCTGAATCTAATGAATCAATTTCGCACTGAAGTTCATCTCATATCGATGGTAACTCACTTTATAGTTATTAGTATAATATTTTATGCACTGCATCTAATATAAGGCCAAATATTATATTTCACCTAACTGAAAATTAAACCATTGCTATAAACAAGCACTCAAATTACCAATAATATTGGGCAACTTAATTGTAACAAATAAGCTTTCTTGCTTCATTACCTCAAGTATACAACTAATATGAACTACATACAATCGATTAAACGCTAATAATAAAAACAATCAAGAATCATAATAATGAGCAGTAAAAAAAATGATAAAGCCTATAGTACCTGTAGCACCCTTCACGATTTGGATTCCTGATTCGTGATTCCCGATTTTGACGAATAATGATAGCAGCGAGTTGGGGAGATGCAGGATCGGCTTTGGTGCTATTTGAAAAGATGCGAGGTGAGTTGAGTAAACGTGGGATTTAGACAGATGTCTGGAGGCGGCGGCGACGCGCTGTCTTCGGGAGGCGGAGACGAAAGAGTTTGAGTATACGAGAGGCGGATCTGGAAAGATGCTGCTTTGAGAAGGAAAAGGGCAAGAATGTTTTTTTTTTTACTTCCCGCACAATGATAAATATTTCCCGCTTCTGTTCTTGAATAGTGTTGAGAACATGACATGGGTCTCTGAAATAGCGATTAAACTCTATAAGTTTGAGGCACTCACGTACATCATGCGGCAACGTTGTTTAACACAGCTATCAAAAACGGATTTTGTTGTAGTGTTAGTTAATTGAATAGAGTTAGTCGAATATTAGTTATCGAATATTAGTTATTCCAAAGGAGTTAATCGAATTTAGTTATTCGAGAGGAGTTAATTGAATTTAGTTATTCGAGAAGAGTTAATCGAATTTTAGTTATTCAAGAGGAGTTAATCGAATTTAGTTATTCGAAAGGAGTTAATGGAATATTAGTTATTCGAAGGAGTTAATCGAATTTAGTTATTCGAGAGGAGTTAATCGAATTTAGTTATTCGAAAGGAGTTAATCGAATATTAGTTATTCGAAAGTAGTTAATCGAATTTAGTTATTCGAAAGGAGTTAATCGAATTTAGTTATTCGAGAAGAGTTAATCGAATTTAGTTATTCGAGAGGAGTTAATCGAATATAGTTATTCGAGAGGGGTTAATCGAATTTAGTTATTTGAAAGGAGTTAATCGAATTTAGTTATTCGAGAAGAGTTAATCGAATTTAGTTATTCGAGAGGAGTTAATCGAATTTAGTTATTCGAGAAGATTTAATCGAATTTAGTTATTCGAGAGGAGTTAATCGAATTTAGTTATTCGAGAAGAGTTAATCGAATTTAGTTATTCGAGAGGAGTTAATCGAATTTAGTTATTCGAGAGGAGTTAATCGAATTTAGTTATTCGAGAAGAGTTAATCGAATTTAGTTATTCGAGAGGATTTAATCGAATTTAGTTATTCAAATAGAGTTCGTCGAATATAGTTATTCGAAGGGAGTGAATCGAATATTAGTTATTCGAAGTTGGATAACCGAATACTAGTTATTCGAAGGAGGAGTTAATCGAATATCAGTTATTCGAAGTAAGTTAATTGAATATTAGTTATTCGAAGGGAGTAAATCGTCGAATTTGATTTTATCGAATTCGGGAAAGTATTTATACTTTCCGGTTTTTAAATCAAGATTTATTTATTTATAAATTAGGTGTTTATTTATTTATTCAAATTAAAGAATAAAAGTTAAATTCGAAGTTAAATATTTCGAAAGTAGGGATTATAACGCTATAGTTATAATCAATGTTTTCAATAAAGAAGTGGATACGTAAATAGAATCCGAGAGTTACACAAGGAAGTTTGTAAAAGGTTTAACAGATAAACTTTGTCTATTCCGAAGTTAAAACGTTGTTCAGTTAAGGTCTGAGAGGTAATTATACCCCAACTTGATTGACTTCCTTCTTAACTAAGGAATGGCTAAGGTTTGATAGTAAAGGATGGTTAAGTGAATTTAGTTAATGAGTGAAATGGTTTGAGTTGGCATGGCAATGTTTGATTTAAACATCAGTTTAAATCCAGTGAAGGAGTTTTGGAAATGTTTTCCAAATAAGAATCAGAAACGTTTTCTGATAATAGAAAATAAGAATTTAGAATATATGGAAACAGGAGAGAAGTAAATTAATGAACTAAAGAGATAAATGTTAAATGATGATTGATCGATATAATTTCCATCTAGAAATAATATCGTTGTTTGCACACGTGTTTTTCTTTGATAGTTAAATCACATACTATCAAAATTTTGACCATTTTTCCATTGTCAATACGGAGAGACCGGTTGGATTGTTATCCGAGAACCACTACATATGGGCGTTAGCGTTTCGCATCAAATAGATCGAAGACAAATAGAAGACGGAGTATATACAAGGGTTATTCTGGCAATCCTAGGTAGAAATTGCCTAAGATGGATTTGCAGAATAGTGCCTTTGGTTTGTCCAGTCTCAGGACAACTTGAATGGACGAATGTTTGACAGAGTATATCTGGTAGATCACGTAAGTTGATCGTTTCAAACATATTTACGTTGGTGACGGAGGAATTTGTTTCTCTTAGCTTATACCCGTGGTATTTTTGGGGAAATCAATTTGTGATTTGACGGGTATGACAATGTGGCATTCAAAGTGAATAAATGAGTAATCTGTTGAAAGATAAGTTATGACCTCCAGCCTCATCAACTGGGAAATGACAGAAATCGGGCAGGCAGCATGGCTAAGTGGGCCGGACCCAAGTAGGGTATATTGTCACCATCTAGAGAATATTCATATTTGTTACTTCTTTCAATTATGTATCTCCCGGGAATGGTTATGTTGGTTTACCAACTGTAAGGTGACAATATATTCGATACACTCAAGCGAAATGAGTGGTCGGTCATGTGTGGCCGAGTTGCAATATGTTCTTGTTGAACTCCAGTGTATCACTTCTAGAGTACACTGAGCGGAAGTTGGATCCATACCTTGTCAAAGTTGGAATCCATTCCCCAAATAAGAGCTCGCGGTTTTGATTGTATATTATATATGTAGAACGTTAGATGCAAGCGTTCCTACTAGATTGATATTACTTATGTTAGACGTTATTATAATATCAAACAAGTATCGTTTTAGAAATATTTTGGGTTATCATAAGGTAAAAGCCATCCGTGTTTATGTGTGGATCGGTCTTATGATTTTCCTTTGTTTCAAAGGATTTTTGAAAGTTAAATCAAATGATTTGAGTTTACTCACACCAGTCACATGACTGACCCAGAGTTTATTTTGTTTTGTTTTCCCTAAACTCTTGGGTGCCCAATTTTGTACGGGCAGTCAAGTAGTCGGGATTTACAGATACTTGAAGAGCTAGAGCAGGAGGCTTCAGGATTATATAGCTATTGTTATTTCCGCTGTGTTGTAAGTGTTATACTCTAATAATGGTATTATATATAGATACTGTTTTATTTCAAAGTTATGTTATGAAATATATTTATTCGTTCCGCTATGAGATTTCGTGTTTACTCTGATGTTTTATGTTCTTCTTCCATTCTAAGTTTCTATCTTATCTATTCTCACCCTCTAACTTATTTCATGGACTATTCGGTGTTTTCGATGCTTGAATAGTCGACATAGTGTTGTATTCCGATATCCAGGATATTAAAATCCCCGGGTCGTTACAGTATCGGGGGCCCACGAGGGAGACAAAAAGCCCCTTAGCTTTGTATATATTTGCACAGATTTTCTTTTCTCCCTTCACTTCATTCTGCCGTCATCTTCAACCTCACATAACCCTAATTCTCCAATCTCTTATCCCCTTTTAAATCTCCAAATCAGTACACTAGGTGGGTTAATAACTTCGCATGAATTGATTTTTCCATATTTCGTTTGTCAATTTTCCATGTCCTCGCATTGTTTCTCGAACATGAGTTAATTAACGATGCTATGGGTCTTCAGCTCGCCTCCGTCGTTATTGATGGAGTTTCTTCAACAACTCGAGGTGTCGGGGCTGAGAAACTCAGTCATAGCATTTGTGTGCGACTGTTCATGGATTGGACATGGATTTTGATGACTTGTGGATGGAGAAAGTAAGCTTTTGAGCGGGTATAGGAGGAAGAGGGTTGACGAGTCTGGGGGAGAAGGAGCGAATCAGTTTGGTGCAGTGAAGTTTGTGGAGTTGGCGTTCATGGGGAGAGGATTCTGTTGGTGATGAGTGGACTAAAATTAAATTATTAGGAAACTTTTGTGGCCTCGGCTCGGATCGGAACAGATCAGATGGGGGTAAGTCCCAGAGTCGTATGAAGGTAGGGGAAATAGGTTTAAAGACATGAGGGCGGTTCGGTTCGGCATCAACTGTCTCAAACTGGGTTTCCTCCCTGAAGATCTGTCCGATCCAAACCTCGTTGTGCCCAGATTCTGATCTGCATACGACATAGACATCTGAACTAAGTCTTTGATGTTGAAAAAATCCGAACCAATCTGTACTCTATAGATGCATCCGAACCGGTCCACAGCAATGCCTATGTGCTTCAATCAATTTAATCAAAATTAGATACATATTGTAATTTCTTGGACAGTTAGGATAGATCCTTTTCAACTGAAATTTCTAGACTATTGACAAATACATAGTTGTCTTGCTCGTCTTTGCATTGCATTCCTTTATACAATTATCTTGTATCATTGCATACACACTTGTGCACTATAGCTCACATACATGCATGGGGGGACACGGGCAACTTTACTCTAACTTGTACTATTGCTTCTTCAATAGTTTAGCAACTATGGGAGAAAGACGCTCTTCTAGATTAGCAGAAAGGAGAGATGCTGCCTGATCATCTGAAAATCCACCTATCGAGGATGTATCTTCCACCTCAGATTCGGGATGGAATAGTGAGGGCCCAGATTACGAGATGGAAGCTCATAATAGTGAAGTATCTTCTGGAGGTGATGTCTCTCTAGGTGAGGAAGAGGAAGGAGGAGTAGGAGATAATCGTGCCCCCGACGAATTCGGAAATGTCACTATTTTGGAATCGCCTAAGGATTCCGTTGAGTCGACAAAGACAGACTTTTATGGATACGCCTAAAGCATGGGATTCTTCAAAGAGATACTCAGCTGCCTTCGAAAATAGACCATCCCCATAATCCACCAGAAGGATATATGGCTATCACCAAATTGATGTGTCTAGTTGGGGCAATACCTCTGTTTCCGCCTTTTGTCGTCGATTTTTTGAGACAGCTGCAGATTGCCCACATGCAACTGCATCCTAACTCCTACGCTTATTTGTACACTCTGTATATAGTCTACAGTGAGATTCTGGGTGTAGAGCCTACCTTTGATGACGTCTATTTTCTTTTATAATTTCAAGCACCAGACCTAAGAGACTCCATCCTTTTCATACTTTGAATCAGTTCCAAAAAGGAAAATTATCACTGTCCCATATAGCAGTAAGGCTGGTGACTCAAAACCCGAATGGTTCTACACCTATAATGGATTTTTTGCTCAGGGTATCCGTCACTGAAATCTTTCTTGTCTTAAGGACTATCCTATTCCCCTTGTGTATGCATGGGACCAATTGGTCGAATGGGAAAAAGCAGAACCTGGAGTTGATTCGATTGATGAGGACAAGCTGATGGAGAAGTATTTGAAAGGCGAGGAGGCAGCCCGCTTAGTTGAAGGGCGAAAACTTATCATTGCCGCTATAGAGGAGCGAAGACGTCAGGTCAAGGGAAAGGATACCCTTGAAGTTGGTTCTTCTTCTGCTACAGTCGAAGTTGCTGTAGTAGAGGGGTATGATCCAGAAAGGCCAGAGATCCCAGGGGCTTCCTCCTTACCTTCTACTGCCGAATTGACTCCCGAAGTTCCTAATGCTCAAGTCGAGAAATCTGCTGAGGATATTCTACTTTTTCACCTCAGTTTGTCAAAGCTATCTTAACTTTTCATCACATCATTGGACAAACAATTGAAAGTCCTACATTTCGTCCTGAGTTAATGACTATTACTTCTCGTTCTGTAGGTACCAAACTGACCAAGAAGATTGATGATTCACAGAAGACAACTCCAGGTGAAGGGCTTACTAAAGAAACTTGGGAGAAACGGGATGAAGTCGCTGTCCCCAAATATGGAGGAGGAGCCGAGGACAAGAAAGAGGAGGTTACTGGCAAAGCTCCCGTGCCACCCATCACCGAGACTTCACACCATGGGGAGATGATAGATGCTCTGAAAGAGGATGACGGTAACGAGGGACATGAAGAGGAGGATGACGTTATTATGACTGAAGATTCGGGGAATGTTGATGACATACTTTGGCTGAGATGAAGGCCAAACAAGACAAGCACATGCAGTTGAAAGTTGAGGAACAGACCCCGAAAGTCTTAAGCCTCTTTTGGTGGTGCCTCCTGGATCAAAGTTAGTTGTCAAACTTTCAACTAGGTCAATTACGGAGGAACTTGCTAAAAAATCTTCTATTAATCCCAGTGCTCCAATTCTTGGGAAGAAATCCACTGACTCTAGCACCCCAATTACGGACAAGAAGAAGCAAAAGCGTATTATTAGCGAAGCAGATAAAGAGGAGAAAGAAAAGCTTAAGGTTGCCAAGAAGGCGAAGTCTACTCCGAAACCTAAATGAAGGGTGGTTTTGTCCCTTGTTTTGTTTATCTCTTGGTCCGCTGTTGTTGTAGCGAGTACGGCCCTCGCATCTTTTGTTTAATTTTCCTATGTAAATCCACGTACTTGTGAATAAAATAGTTTATTTCCTGCAACATCAAATGTTGAGAATTCATTATTTAAGTAAGAATGCAGATAAACAACATGTCATATTTAAAACCACTGCTACTTAGACGAATGACAATATTTGCGGAGGATGCGCATGTGTATGCCCCCTATCAATCTTGAATAAGTGGCTCGTCTAAGGCTTTGTTCGAGATTGATTAGCTTTGATACTTAGTTTCCCCCAACTCTCTGGTGGGGTCAAGTTCCCTTTATCAGGGATGCTTCTTTTGAGCATCTTTACACTCTCCTGTCTCATAACCAGGTTAGAGTGTCGTTGAGGAGGTCTCTTATTGGGGTGCACCTTCACCCCTCAAGGGACGTCGTCTTCCCGCCCTTTATACTCTCTCTTATTTCATGAGAGTTAGAGTTAGGAATGTCGTCTTCCCATTCCTTCAGTCCAGTTACGCAAACGGTCGTTTCGTTTGCTCCTGCACATGAATTGTTCTCAATTTTTTAAACTTAATTTAATGTTTAGCATTTCATAATCAGGACAGAATAATCACAAAATATAAGAATAGTGCAGGAAAAATAAATGACACACGATGTTTTTATAGTGGTTCAGCTAAGTCGTAGCCTACATCCACTTTATAATCCTTTGTTCATATAACCAAACTTTTCAAGGCAAGTCGTGCCTTTTACATAGTTCATAAAAACAAAAGAAAGCAATACATATCTAGTTCAAATATCACCGCAAATGCTGAGCATTCCAAGCTCTAGGAATCTCTTCACTATCCACGGTCGTTAGCTTGAAGGCTCCTATATCAAGCTTCCGTTGGATGGTATATGGACCTTCCCACTTTGAACCCGATTGGGTTGGAGGCGGGAAGACTCGTTTCAATACTAAGTCCCCTGGCTCGAAAGTCCTAAACCGAACCTTTCTGTCATAATAACGTGCCACTTGGCGTCGATGCCTTGAAGCACACAAGTCTGCTTCGTCCCTTTTTTCTTCAACCGCATTAAGGGACTCTAGGAGGAGTGCTCTGTTCGTCATTGGGTCATAGTATGTCACCCTATGAGAGGGGACTTTAAGTTCCACAGGGATCACTGCCTCTGATCTGAAGGAGAGTGAAAAAGGAGTATGGCCAGTAGCCGTTCTTAAAGGTTGCCTGATAGGCCCACAAAGCTAGCGACAGCTCATCCACCCACCTAACTTTGGTCGTTCCAACCGCTTCTTAAGAATAGACTTAATGAATTTGTTTATTGCTTCAACATGTCCATTCGACCGCGGGTGAGCTACGGCGGTATACCTTTTATCAATCTTATATTTCATACATAAGTTTCTGAACTCGGCACTGTCGAATTGGGTTCCATTACCAGTTATAATGGTCTTTGGTATCCCAAATCGAACCACGAAGCTTTTCACCTTCCTTGCCATGATTGTGGTTAAGGGTTCAGCTTCCACCCACTTTGTGAAATAATCCACGGCGACGATTGCATACTTAGCTCCTCCCTTAGCAATTGGCAGGGTCCCGATGATGTCTAATCCCCACATTGCGAACAACCACGGGCTGACCATTGACTTAAGTTGTTTTGGAGGTGCTTTTGGAACTTTTGTGAATCTCTGACATTTGTCGCAGCATCGTGAGTGATCAGTTGCATATTTATCCATGGTAGGCCAAAAATATCCGTACCGCAATACTTTCTTTGCTAGTGTTTGACCCCCGGTATGGTCTCCACACTCACCTTCATGTACTTCTCTTAGTATACGCTTGATGTCGTCGTGTGCTATACACTGTAACAGAGGCATAGAAAATCCTTGGTGATAAAGGATGTCGTCCTGTAAAATGTATCTTGCAGCTTTACGTGTTACTGCTCGTCTCTCGCCCTTCTTCGATGGGAGAATTCCGCTCTTAAGGAAGTTCTTTATTGGTGTCATCCATGACTCCCTCTCTGGTTCAGCTTCTAGGGCCAATTCGACTTCCATTAGGTCAAAGCTTGGTGACTCCAATATCTCTATTGGGACCATTTCCATTTCCTCTGGGTTGTCAGAACTTGCTAGCTTATCCAGTTGGTCTGCCTTCTGATTTTCCGCTCTCGGAATGTGTGTTATACTGTAATGTTCCAAGTTGCCCAATAACTTTTCTACTTTTCCAAGATAAGTAACGAGTCGAGGTCCTTTGGTCACAAACTCTTTTCGAACCTGGCAGACACTATCTTGGAGTCACAGTATATGTCCAATGTTCTTACTCCTAATTCCTTGGCGAGTTTCAACCCGGCAATTGGGGCCTCATACTCGGAATCATTATTAGTGGCAGGAAATTCCAATCACAGGGCGTAATAAATGGATCATCCTTCAGGAGTGATTAAAACAACTCCGGCGCTGGATCTTCGATCATTCTTGGCCCCATCCGTAAATAACTTCCACGGACTAAGTTCTAACTCGTGTTATGAAGTAACAACTTTGTCGTCCACTGTTTCTTCTTTGGGAATCGTGAATTCTGCTATGAAGTCGGCTAAGGCCTGCCCCCTTAGTGATCTCCGTGGTTGGAAATTGAGATCAAATTGGCTCAATTTGATATTCCACTTAAGTAATTGTCCCGATGCTTCGGGTCTTTGTAACACTTGTCTTAGAGGTTGATCAGTGTATATGACTATCGGATGAGCTTGGAAGTAATGATGGAGCTTTCGGGAGGCAATCAAGAGGCTATAAGCAAGCTTTTCTATCCTTGGATAATTACGTTCTACAATGGTTAGCTTCTTGCTCACATAGTATACAGGCCTCTGGACCTTGTCTTCTTCACGCACCAATGCTGTGCTGACAGCATTACATGACACTGCCAGATTGACGAACAAATCCTTATGGTCCACAGGTTTTGACAATATCGAGGGTTTCTCCAATAAGTCCAACAGATTTTGGAAAGCCTCCACACAATAGGGATTCCACTCAAAGTTACATTTCCCCTGTTTTATCAAATCGAAGAAAGGGACACACTTGTCTGTGGCTTTGGAAATAAACATACTCAATGCGGCGATCTTCCCTGCCACGCTTTGAACATCCCTACTTTTTCGTGGTTCTTCTATATTTCTTATCGTTGCTATCTGCCTAGGATTAATTTCAATTCCTCAAGAACTCACGATGAAACCAAGAAACTTTCTAGATGCCACTCAAAATGAGAACTTTAAGGGATTCAACTTCATTCCATACCTCCGTAAGATATCAAACATCTCTGCTAAATCTTGTGTATGACTGGAGGATTGCCTGGATTTCACAAGCATGTCATCTACATAGACCTCTATCGTTTTTCCAATGTGGTTATAGAACATTCGATTTACCAGACGCTGATATGTAGCTCCGGCATTCTTTAGTCCGAATGGCATCACCACATAGAAATACAATCCCAAATTGATTATAAAACTCGTGTGCTCTTGGTCCGGCACATGCATAGGGATGTCGACCTCTCCGGGCCTAACATATGTCTTTTCTGTTTAACGGGTGGATGTTTCGGATTAATACTCAACGAGTGGCTCATAACGGATGGCGATATCCCACACATGTCAGCATGTGTCCAGGCAAACACATCTAAATTTTCCTTCAGAAAGTCAGTTAATTCCTTTGCTCAGAATGGATCCAGCTGGGATCCAATCTTCAAAACCTTTGCGGGATCAACGTCTTCAATGGGAATGTCCACTGTCGTTTCATTGGGAGTCGCCTTTCTGTCCCCAGGCTCTTCATCCTCTTTAGGATCTATGTCCTCGGATAGTTCTTTGGGCAACTCCCTCTGGGTTGGTCCCTTTAATTGCTATGCTGAACCCTCCTTCAGAGGGGAGGAAGCGCCTTTAGCATCTATGCTTAATCCCTTCATCAACATCTTTAGTTCGACCATGTAGCAGGCTCGTCCGAAAACCTGATCACCTCTCATTACTCCTACCCCGACTTCGGTTGGAAACTTTAGCAATAGGCATCAGGGCGCGATATAAGCCCTGAATTCCGCGAGAGCCGGTCTTCCCAAGAAAGCGTTATAGGGCGAGTCAATGTCCAAAACTACAAAATAAAGAATTCTTACTCTCCGACGGTCTCCTTGTCCCAACGTCACTGACAATTCTATATATCCCATTGGAGTCGTTGATGTCCCATTGAAGACGCGAATCCATCCCTCATAAGGCTTCAAATCTTCTAGTTCGAGTTTCATCTGATCGAACGATTTCTCGAAGAGAATATTGACTGAACTGCCATTGTCCACCAATACCTTATGAACTAGAGCAGGACCAATAGTAGTAGTGATGACCAAGGGGTCTTCAGTAGGTGATTGAACTCCAACATCGTCTCCGTTACGGAACACAACATCATTAGACATCGTTTTCTTTTGCTTCATCGGGGCGATATCTTCAAGATTATTGCACTCCTCCATATCGAGGTGCTTGACTACATTAACGTATTGGTCCATCGCTCTGTAACTATGGCTGGCTGGATGAGGCCCGCCTACTATAGTGTTGATGACAATTCCTTTACCTTTTTGTTGAGCTGTGGGTTTAGGGGCAGATTGATTTTGGTTCGGGGTCTGTCCCCCTGCCGCTGTCTCTCGGAGCGACTTTATACTCGTCTAACTTTCCTTTCCATAATAGCTTTTCAACAACGTCTCTTAGATGCCGACATTCATTAGTAGAATGTCTTTGAGTTCAGTGAAACAGACAAAATTTCCCAGTAGCCACCTCCTTCTCCGTAGAGTCCCGGGGCGAAGGCTTTTTATATTGCAAGACGTTGTAAGTATCCAGGTAGGTGTTTTCTAATGTGTCATTCAGCGATGTATAATTTTCAAAAGTTTGGAATCGAGGCCTTTTGCCTGAGTTATTTCCCCGGTTCCTATTCTTCCTGTTGCCATTTCCACTCCTGTTGTTACTTCCTTTGTTTTTGTTACCAAAGTTCACCTCGACTTTTCCTGAACTGTCACCGGACTACTTCACAGCGACATTACTTTGAATATCTTCTCTCGAGGTTCCATCAGACTTTCTTTTCCGATTAGCGTATATCTCTTCTCGCCGTAGACGGATATTCACTTTTTCATAGAAAGCTTCCCTAGTCAGTGGTGGCTTCCCAGCTAAATATCCTTCGAATTCAGTATCTGGATCAACTCCTTCGATCAAGGCCATCAAAATAGTTGGTTCATGAGGATCGCTTATTTCAGTGACTGCTAAGTTGAAGCGGTCCAAATATGATTTTAGAGATTCTCCAGGGGCTTGTTTGATTCTGGATAGTTCGATAATGCTTTTAGCTCTACGGGAATGGAGTCGGAACTATTTCATAAAAAGCTCGCTTAGTTCTTGAAAACTTGACACCGATCGCGGGGGGAGTCGAGTAAACCACATTAATGCTACATCCTCTAGATATATTGGGAAGGCTTTACACTTTACAGCGTCCGGTGCATCTGCAGCATTCATATACCACGCATATCTCATTAGATGTCGTTTCGGATCTGTTCTTCTACAATATCGATCCATCTATGGTAAATTGAATCGCCGGGGGGAATTGAAAGTCCAGTATGTCATCTGTAAAAGGGGTGTGACTTCGTTCAATGCCCCAGTCCTCATTGGTATATCGTCGGCTATCGGCCATGATTTGACGCAACATTGCCCATACATCAGCATTCATTAATGTTGGTTCAAGCTCTCTGGCCCTGATGTTTGGATTACCCCTGGGCTCCTGACCAGGGGATGTTCTCCTGCTTCTGGCAGCAGCTGCCCTGCTTTGTTCCCTATGATCCCTGTCATTCACGGGAGGAAGGGGTTGGAAGAGTTGTCCTTGTGTGGGATTGGTAATATTAGGATCCCTGGGTAGGATGTGAGATCCACGCATGGGCAGCAGCATGGGCTCTCTCAGGCTCGGGTCGTCAGGACTTAGCACATGAGCCGCATCCACAGGATCCCAAAGATCCAAAGGTCAGCTGATCAAGATTTTCAGCTCGCTTATACGGCGTTCTTTCACGAGGGCGCTCTTCATCCGAAGAGGATGACTGGTCTGCTATGAGGTGGCGAGTTGGAGAGGGTGTCCTCTGCCTACGAAGTTCACTTATTTTCCTACTCATAGCGATCATATTCTCTTGCATACGAAGACTGTCACGTTTGTGAGCTTCCAAAGCATCCCTATTACTCTCAAGCATATCAAGAAAGCACGAAAAGTCTCCATGTTTACTAGTGCAAATGGAACGGGTTGTTCACTAGTCGTCGCGGCCGGTATCGGAGCATTGGTGGGTGCTCGAGTGGATGTGCCAGTTTTAGCCGCGTTCAGATCAGATCGGAGCAGGGTAGCAGAGCCGGATCGGTTCGGAGGGGGGACGAGCAACATCAGGGCGATCAGTTCAGTTCGAGTTTGCACTATCAACCTGGTGCGGAGCGCCCGGTTCAGATCGGCCTGTTCCAGAGCTCTGTCCCCGCGACCTCGTCACAACTATGGCCTGCTGATCTTCGTTAGCCTCATTCTCCCGAGCGCCTTGCACTTCTTTTCCTTTGGCCATAATATCCAGTTCCTTAGAGAGTAATCAGCAAATATTCGACAATGCCGAAGACAGAGGATTAACTTCTTTGAACTCGAGGATCAAAATAGTAGAATGATAATCCCAAAAAGCGGAGAATTCAAAAAATTCTCAGTGAAAGCACCAAAATGTTAGACCAAAAAGTGGTTCTAACACCCAAACTAGCAATAATTCTAATGGAATGAAATCAAAAAGTAAAGAGAAACACATGATTTATAGTGGTTCGGCATTAAAGAGCCTACGTCCACTTTCTACTCTTTGGATTGATGATTCAAAGACAAATACAATAGTAGTTCTCACTCAATTTCACTCAATGTGTATGGTTTCTCACTTCAAATTGTTGTAATGATCTGAATATAGTGGTGAAATTCGGTTGACAAGGGAGTTTGAGTTCTGAATTTGCCAAAAGATGCCTTCAAACAACCCTTGATGGTCTATTTATAGGTGAAAAATGTCTCTGGACTGGCTCCGGTTCGGATGTACGTGGCGCTCATCCCTTAAAAGTGGGGTTCGGATGCTCTAATATGGTGCCGGCGCATTTACTTCATGGGTGATCATGGGGGGAGGTGGGTATAACCGCTCCGCACTTCCACGAATCATGGGCTATAACTACTATCGCTTCTAACTCAGATCGGAAGTGCTAAGCATTGGAGGAGCGGATCATGCTGATCCAAACCGATCTGATTCCTGCTATTCTCCTTCCTTCTTTGCTCCGTGCTGTTTTGACTTGGTCAAAGATCTCCGATCCGATCCGGGTTTCTAAGTAGTGTTTCTCCAGTCAGCATTGTTCATCAATTAGTCTTCTAACTTTGTGTAGCCAAGTTCACAAAGTAGGCTAACAGAAGTGATATCAAAATCTAATGTTTTGAAAATATTATCATTTATATATTAATGATATGGAATATTCGATTTTGATTTAAAATTGAATAAAAGTTGAAATCGTTTTGAAAATGAATTTAAAACGATTTATAAAATACGTTTTAAATGGAAATCGATGAAATATATATATATATATATATATATATATATATTTAATGGCCTGAATAGAACGCGCCGCGCTGCGGTAGTTCGCGAATTTCGACCATTGACTTTGAACGGACATTACGGGAGATTCGACCGTCAGATTATCCTAAAACTGGAACCGTTGGGTTTGTATCGAAAAGAGCTTTCCGACGAATATAAGAGATTTGAAATCTAGCGGTTGGATTTGGAATTATGTCCAAATTAAATTTAGAAAAGGTCATTGTAAGTGCAGTTCGATGACCGTTTATGGAAATCGACTGTACGGGCCTTGATAAAATTATTAAAAATATAAATAATTTGTGTAATATCATAATAAATGATTTGGAAAAAATTGGGATGAAAAATTCCATATTTGAAAAGATAAAAATATATTTTTATCGAAATGAACTAGTTTTGAACTAGAATTGTAATCCAATATTTTTTATATAAATAAATTGGATTTGAAATGGTTTTAAAAATAACCAGAATTTCCAATATATAAATTGGAATGGATTTGAATTTAAATTATCTTCGAAATATTACGATATTGGATTCCGTGATTATACGGATATTGTGGAGGAATTTGGAAGATATATGTATCGTTATTCCCAATACGATATTTGTTGATCTCAAAATTTGATATTGAATATAAGCCGATATAATTTCTATTCAGAGCCTTGTATTTAATATTGAATTGGATTTTGGGTTTGTCATGAATGGTGTCTTCATTAACACTGTTCTTAAACCCAGTTGATAAAAGAATAAATCTTTTAATTAAGATTATTAGAGTTTCCAGTTAATTAATATTTAGTTGGAATAAAATGGAATGTGAATTGGGTTTATTGTGAACTGTGTTTTTAACGACATTCGTTCTTTAACCCGATTTACAGTGAAATGGGATTTGGAATTTATAAATCTTTTTATTAGGATTTAATGGAAAATTTCCAAAGTAAAGTTTTCCAATTTAATATATTAAATTGGAATTGAATGGAAGTCAATTTGATAATAATCGAAATGACCTTCTGTGGAGGAAGACCGTTAATATATATGGAATTTAAAAGGCTTAGTCGTTATTCCATTTATATTATTAATCGGATACGAAAATTGATATTGATTATATATTGATCTGTTTTCCGTGAAGATTCCATTTTTATGGAAGAGGATTTGGGTTTATTGTGAATCGTGTTTTAAACGACATTGGTTCTTTAACCTAGTTAAAGACAGGATTGCATGTCTAACATTGTATTTCGAATTGTATGGTTGATCTCTGCTAAATATATATCTATTTGGTGGCGGAGAATTTATTCTCTTGCTTAACACCCTTCTCTAAGACGTACGAGCTTAGAGGTTATATATCGGTAGAAATCAATATTACGGTGTAGATTGTCGATGTGGCATGTTTGTGTTTTCCAAAGTTAAATAATCATTAATATTGATTTTTGGGAAGATTAAAACTAAGTGGAGTTTTAATGAATCTTTAATTAGATTGAAATGGGAATTGATAATTTAAATTATCAAATTTGGTAAATGATCGAGAATGGAGTATATCCAGTTTTGCTCCTAGCGATAGTTAAATCTTTAATTAGATTTGAACGTGAAATGGTAATTAAATTTACCGATAACACCGTTGTGTTAGATATGGAGTATGACCAGTTTTGGTCCATGGGATGAATAGGCTGGGATTGGGAAATTAAACAAATGATTACTTCGGTAAGGTGCGCTAATCGCGACTTGTTTGGAAAACCTTAATATGGTTTGAATTGATATCCAAAGGAAGATTAAAGAATAAATTTAAAGAATTTATCTTTGATAAAATTAATGGGAACCTTTCCCAAAGGATATGAATATTTAAATAAAAGAATATTCAGAATTAGAGTGAAGTGTATATTGTGTTTTTATAGCACTTGTTTATTATATACGCGAGTTATTTGGAAAGGCCAGGTTCATACCCATTCTGAATAACTGATTCGACGATAAGTCGACGATGAAGACACTGGTTGAAGACCGGAGGTCTTCACATCGTTTGGATGATTACCGATGTCTTGATTGGGCGGTACACCCAAGACAAGGTAATAAGTGGTGATCGTCCAGACGTACTTGAAGATCGACCGGATATGCGAGGACCTCTCTCCTGTATTGGACATATGAGACGAGGAATAAGGTGCCTCCTATTTCGTTCAGACCCAGAACGAACTTGTAAATGGATGTATGTCTGACATTGGATTTTATTCTATGTTGATTGATCTCTATTAAATATATATCTGTTTGGCGGCGTATAATTTATTCTCTTGCTTAAAGCCCTTCTCTGAGACGTACGAGCTCAGAGGTTATATATCGATAGACATCAGTCGCATGGCATGAATTGCCTGTGTGGCATGCTGAGATGCAAATGATCAAGGCTTCTGTTGAAAAGCAGAGTCTTGTGGTTGATGATCAAAACACGGCTTTAATATAGCATAGCTTTGTGTATAGCGTTAATTCGCGAGCCTCACACCTTGGTATGAGTTAAAAATGGGATAAGGAACCCAAGGAGGACATGACGTTTCTTTCTAGCTATGGGTGGTGTTAGGGTTTGGCAAGCCCAGACATTTTTATATATTTTACCTATGTGGTTGTTGTAATGTGAGGCCCCTCGGATATATCGGTCTCTACGGAGTCGATGGATATTGAGTCATCTGCTCATAGACGCCCTATAGGGCGGGGAAACATGTGTTCAGGAATACTAATCCTCAAACATAAGGGAGGATCGGCCTTGGAGGATCCAAGGGTCTACTACGAGAGATCCTGAGGCGTTTGCTAGAGTGTCTCGAAGTCGGCGAGGAGTACATCCCTTTCCTCGACTCATGACGGAAATCCAATTTCCAATATATGACATTTCAGTTTTGATTGTAGAGCCTAGTATTGGCGACATGATAGATGGTACCCATGCCGCCTATGATTGATACATTTATATTTGAAATTGTTTTATACCCTATGCACTTATAATAGTATCAAAATGATTTGTTTTAAACGTACCAAGCATGTTTGGCTATTATAAGGGAAAACTCTATCCTCCGGCTTGCATTGCATTGTGTGATGGGACCTGGATCTTATAATAGCTTCATTTTTCCAAAAAACATTGCGCTGTTTATTCTATGCACCAGTATTCTTGGGAGGAAACTCATTCCGTGTTATACGGCGCGGTCCCTTGATTTACTTCATTTTAAAGTAAAGTTTCAAATAACCGATTTATTTCTCACACCAGTCACATGACTGACCTGGAGTTTGTTGTTTTAACCTAAACTCTGGGTGCCCCTATTTTCCACACGGGCAGCTAGTAGTTTTGGTTCTGCAGATTTATATTCACAGGATCCTGGTTTACAGCTGGAATGATATTCGGAAAGCTCTATATCCGTTTATCTCTTTCAGTTGTGTTTTGTATTATTTTCTGCTGCATTGTAACTTGTAAATCTCTAATATTTATCAAATGTATATTATTTGTTCATACTCCGTATATTCTTGTACTCTGATGTAAATTGTTATAATAAACAATGAAATGTTCTTCTGTTTGTGTTCTGATTTGTCGTGTTCTCAACTCAATCCGGGCTTTCCTTTACGGGGAAGTTTGGGTCGTTTCACCGCCAGTGGTTGAGTAAGGCTCGTACCTTGTGGTGGCCAGAGAAGAAGAAACCAAGGGAACATGGAATGGAAAAAAGCAGAGTCGTGATATTGAAGCCAGGGAAGACAAAGAGGACATTGGTGTTGCAACGTCAGGGGACACCATGTGAAATAAAGTCTGACATCGAGAATCGGAGCAGGTTTTCGCGGTGGTAGCTCAAATCTAAACCAATGGGCTTTAGAGCGTGGAATGAATAAGTAATATGCCAAAGTAGGGAAAACTAGTTCAAGTAGAGATGGTGTAGAAGACGAAGAGTGAGGAAAGGAAAGGGGCGATTTGGAGAATCAAAGATTGAGGGCAAAATGATTGAGAGATTGGGTGGCAACTAAAGGAAAACTAGTCCCCAATAAAGACCTAAGAGCTGTCATTTTCGATATTTTATTCAACTATAATACTCATTTTGGAATTTATAAGTTCAAATGCTCAATCTTTCAAAACTTAGTTTTGGTACCATGCTGTTTGGCTCTTTAGCTAGAAATTTTTGACCAAAAAAAAAAAATGAATTCCAAAAATTTAGTACAAGAAGGTAGACAATTTTAGTCTAGGAAATTTTGAATTTACGATATTGGTTAATAAATTTCTAAATTTTAACCTTTGAGCTTCTTGATCATATAACTATTATATTTCAAATCCTTTCATCTCTCCATATTAGTTTCTAAAATCTTTGAATGTAATAAAACTCAGTTCTGAGAATATAGGATTTTTAGAACTCAGCCCTCAATATTCATTTGCGATTTATAATTTCTTTATTTTTTTTATAAAAAGTTCAATGAAATCAAAAATATATAATAAGACTTGATGTCTGACAAAAGCAACATATGCACATGTGGTCTAAATATTCTTATCACTTAAAATGCTCAAATAAAAGATGGAACCTTCAAAACATTTCCAAAACTAAATATATCAATCTCCAATAAATGCATAGGCTCGGATGTTGCATCCTTACGTATTAACTAAAATCTTACCTAAAGCCTCCTACATTGACAATGATCTGTAATGGAAATAATTCAAGCTTAGATTGAAAAATCGCAAAGCTAATATTTATTTGCATTTCATGATTAAAAATCCCATTGAGATTCTGCTCCTAATCTCATAGGTCAAAAATATAGAGTTTTAGCACTACAATAGCTTTTACTTCATCTTTTATTCATTAGTTTTTTTTTGGGTAAAGCCGACCGGTTTTTATTGTGGCCATAACCACTTTTCATTACAAAAAATAATGAATATATGAAGTACAAGAGCTAGACAGATAGTCTAACTATTAGAAAAAACTAGTTTGAAGTGTCAGAACACTCAAAATATACAAACAAGGGAGAAACAAGAGTGCTTCTACTACTAAATAGAAACATAAGGTTTCACCATCACGGTGGATCAAGCGCCTACCATAGAAGTGGAAGGCGTTATGTACTCAATAAGATTGTTAAAATGTCGAGCGAGGCCATCCACACAATCCATTAAGTCTTTCTCATACAAGTATTTCCTATCCCAGGATAAATCAAACAATAACGAGGCATTAGACAAACCAGTCTCACCCTCATTGCATCAAACTAATTCATTTTCCTCGACATGATAATAAAGTTTTCTTCTCTCAGCAGAACCTCCAATAAACTTGTAGTAATTATAGTCTGAATCACAACGCATGTTCGAACTCGAATGAACCTAAGAACTTTCACGATCACTCCATTTAAACTTTTATGAAATCATGGCATCGTGAACCAAGGGAACATGAGGTATCAGATCAGTCGTATCGACTTTAAAAACCTAACTGGAGGCTGCGGGCGGGGAATAATCACATGAGGTATGGGAACATCCTCACAGGAACTAGTGTCATTACAAAAGACTTACATGTGGTACAAATATCCAGTTTCCACTTATTTTTGGCACTATGCAGTTAAAGCCCTGCAATATCTCCGCTATAGCCCATAGCATTTTTCAACCACTACGCTATTTCAATTTAGCGCTGGTAAACAGTAGATCTGCTTTAGCCCCGCTATTTTCTGCTGCATTCGCTAAATCAAGGCTTTTTAGCATCCGCTTTAGCAGTATTAATATATAAAGCTTGATATATAAAGCTTGATTTGATTAGTTCACTTTAAAATATTCAGTAAATTAAGTGCAAAGAGTTAAATTTAAGGCACAAGTGCCTAATATATGGTAACAATCAATTACACTCATCAAATTAAGCATGCATAACTGTGATATTCCTTGATTATTTATACACGATTAATTATTATTAGTTTCTTGTACACATATAATGTGAGAAAGTTGATTAATTAACTTTTAAATATCTAGTTTTACATCTATTGAACCATTTTGCGCCTCCGCTATATCTCCACTTGATCTCCGCTACATCTTTTTGCGCCCCCGCCACTGTAGAACTGCTAAGTGCTTTAACTGCATGGATTTCACATCGATGACAAATTCTTGACTGTAAATGCAAACTTTTATCTGAGCTGGAAGAAGCTTGTTCGAGGCAAGTTCAATTAACGCTCTAGCAAATACTAAATTCTTCCTAGCTATCATGTTGGCGTCAAAACGTTTAAATTTGCCAATATGGCAAGCCAACTAGTTTAAACCAAGGATGGGCTGCAAAGCAGACAAAATGCATGTAAATTGAGCCCAAGCTGGAATCGATAGCACTTACTCACGGACCCTATCAACTAAGGCACTCCAAGTGGTAATAATAAATGGTTTACCTTCAATTATGGTAGCTAGGTGCTGCCTTTAATACCCTAAGCCTCTCATCGTCAATAGAGAACTTCAAATAAATTAATCCATCCACAAAAGGTAACATGTAGGCCTCCTCACATTCGCCAAGCACTACGACAGATGACCGACATGTCCACAACAATAGGTGAAGAATCAAGCAAAAAAAAAACCAACCAGCTGTTTGTCCGAAAATCTCTCGGCTTCATTAATAATTTCAAGAGGTGGAGAGGAGTCACATTCTGTTTTTGGAATCGTAAAATTAACAGTATAATATGTTCTAGCTACATTGGGAAGGGTAGAGGATAGAGACGTCCATTTAACCAGGGAAGCCTCTTGTGCATTTGATCGAGCACGTGGTATGCATTTTACAAGTGCTGGATTGAAAGTAACTGCAGGAGATGGAGACATCAATCTAACCTCCTCACAGAGTGACGTTCCCAATATTATAACCAACAACATTATAGTCCAAAACATCATCAGCAACAACGTTAGAAATCGAACCAATAGTTTCTTTAGTTTTCTGAGAAGCCAACAACATAGCTCGCAAGGCAGTGCTATCGGGCGACTGATTGCCATCAGAGGCAAGCAAAGAATCACTAGAAGAAGTTTCAACATGAAGAATGGAACCAGTAGAAATGTCATCCAGCGGCGCTTCTAGAGGGTTAGAGGCAACAACAGGCAAGGCAGGAGGAGACTCTGAGCTCGACTTAGAAGTCGATTCAGTATCGAGGAAAGATGTGGATGGGTTAGCATTTTTTTTCCAGATATAGTCAACGACACTAGCAACCGACAGTTCAAGGAAGTAGAGAATCAGACTTTGGATTTTTGGTTCTTGGCCATGTAAGAGAAAAGAGGATGCGATGCGGTGAGAAAGGAAGAGGAAGGGGGTCGAAGTGAAGAGAAAGGAATAGGAGGCTCAAGATCCGCCAGTACGAAGTAAAGATCTGAAGCCATTAAAAGGATTTTAAAGGGTTAGTTAGTCGATAATTTTGAAGTATTATAGTTATTGATATGTATTATAAATGTTAACCATTGAATGTATAAGTTAATTAAACTATTTATGGAACTAATAATAGGACGGTTATGGTAAAGATTACCGTTATCATCTAACAAATACAGCTATCATATCATTTTTACCAGTAAACTAAAATTGTTTACAATTGTTATTACTGATTGGCTAGTATACCCAAGACTGATAAAACGATAAACTGGTAAATGTTACATTGATAGTGGTAAATTACCGCTTATCAAAAATATTAACAACCTGGCTTAATTTCACACTGTAACAATGTCTAATTATTCTTTTTATCGTGTTACTTAATAAAGGCTATCAACGAGAAAGAAAATACGCGTATCTAGCATCATTTGAACTTAATCACTAAACTAAATTTTATTGTTTGCTTGCTTCTAATTACTTATAATATAACACAGGGGCGAATTCAAAAAATAATGTCAGTAGGGGCAAAAAAAATAAGTCATACAAAAACTAAAAATAACCTGCTGCTTGCTGTTGGATCTTTGTAGCTGTTTGCTTTTTGATTGTTTCCAAAAGAACCTGCTGCTTGTTGTTCGACCTGCTGGCTGCTGCTATTGGCTTTTGGAGAGCAAAACTAAAAAAAGCCTGAATGTAGGTTATGCAGCTGTAGAAGTATGTGACGAGTGGGGGCATAAACATATTACATGAATATAAAAGCTTTCTTTTCTGTAAATTTATAAATCTCAGTGGGGGCCACTGCCCCCACTAGTCCCAACGTTCATCCGCCAATGATATAACATATTTCATGAATATACATGTACTATAAAGTGATTGATAAATTATCGTTATCGCTGATTTAAAAAAAAAAATTATTAATGTTTTAGCACAGAAATGATACCGTTTCCTTACCTATTATACTAATATATCGATTTTACTCAAAACTAACAACTGGTTGTTTGATAATGGTAGATTTACTTTATGTAATAGTCCTAGATCGAATTGTTAGATATCATAAGCTACAGTTGAATCGTCATAGGAAGTAGAAATACTAGCCTTGTACGAAGTTTACTTTTCTGGCACCAAAAGCCTGGTTGTCCATTGGTAGTATGGCCCAATTTACGCAGGGCTGAGCTATATAAAATCCTGTTGACAACCACATTTCAATGTATCATTATCAAACAGAATTTTCTTCAGCTGCGGAATTCTAAATCCCTAATTTTGATCAATGGCGGCGTTACATAAGGACGAACTGGAGCTGATCTCAAACAAGCTGACTTTCGATCTGGATTACATAAGATTCCGATCCGTATGTAAATCATGGCGCTCAGCCGCTCCAAAGCGTCCGCAACTTCCTTGGTTGATTTCATACAATCCAACTGATAAGAATTCTATCTTTGCCAGCTTCTACGAGTTCTCTTTTGAAACGAAAGAAATAGCGCGAGTCCCTGAAATTTTGGGTTCACAATTGTTGCCATCGTCCATTGACGATTACACCGTTTGCCTTGGATCTTCTCGTGGTTGGTTGGCTTTGATCAATACCAAGACTTTATCTGTGTTACTATTCAACCCCTTCACTAATTCCTCTGTTGATCTTCCAAATTGGAGTAAGGAGGGGTATTCACTTTCTGACATTAAATTTTATTTAACATCTGATCCCCATGATTCATTATCGGACTGTTTTGCTGTGATTCACATGTACGGATTACGATTATCGTATTGTAAAGTAGGAAGCAATGCTTGGAGTGAGTCGACTAGTCGGTATTTCAATATTCGTCATTTCTGCTCTTACCGTGGAAAACACTACTTTGCTTCAAAGAGTGATGTGTTTGTATGTGTTTTGGTCCCAACCCAAGTGTCTGTGAGATTATTTCAGTTAGTTTAGATGATGATGAAACATTAAGGTGGCGTTTGGTTTATTTTTTGTTTTGCATTTTGAGTTTTCAACGTTAGCTATATAAAATGGAGGGACTAAATGGATAACGAAGAGAATGGAAGGAACATGGAGGGTACCACGGAGAGGTTGGAGGACGACGGAAGGATGAATTGTGTATCGTTTATTCGTTATTTCCGAAAACATGAAAAACAAAAAAAAAAATTGTTTTCCGTTTTATTTGTTAACTTTGTTTTCTAAAACGGTCATTTTGCATGTTTTATGTGCATCACTTGCAATTTTGTATTAGTGAAAACCGAAAATAAAAAATGGTGAACCAAACACACCCTAAAGTTCCCTCATTCTTGGTTGGTTGAATCCGGTGAAGACCTTTTGTTGGTTCTTGTTTTCCACAAAGCTGGCTTTTATCTCTCATACTTTGGCTCGTATTGCTATCGGGTGTTCAAACTCGAAGTTGAGTGCCATCCGCCTAAAACAGTGGAATTAAAAAACTTAGGCAACAAAGCATTGTTTCTCAGTAATAAATTTGCATTTTCGCTCACCTCAAGCAAGTATCCTGGTTGCAAAGAAAGCTGTATCTACAGAGCTTCTGTTATTTCTGAAAAGCGGCATGTTCCTGTTAAAATCGAAGTTGAAAATTTTGGGGGACCTATGGGTTTCAGATGTGAGAGCACGGAATACGGTATAACTCCTTCTGGTTTGGCTTATTATGAGTGTGATTGGTTTTCTTTCTAATGTGAGATCTCTGAATCAAGAGAATTTCAGAAGCCCCATCAAATTTGATTACGAACAATTCAGTATGTCCTTCAAACTTGTTTCCCGTGTTGTGTTTCATCTATGTTAGCAAGTAAAATCTGTACTATTTGTTGTGCAGTTGATTCACAACATTGCACTGCTAATTGAAAAGCAACATCTTTTATATATATATATATATATATATATATATATATATATATATATATATATATATATATATATATATATATATATATAAAAGGAGCGTTCAATGGCACTCCTTTAGCCCCTTTGATTTTCACCATACAATCCCTTCTCTCTCCTCCACTAATTCTCTCTTTCACTCACACATTATTTGATTATAAATTTCTGACCATGAATGAGGTGCAAAAAGGAGGGTAAAATAAAATGGTGCCATATAACCATCTCTCTCTGTGTGTGTATATATATATATATATATGTATATATATATATATATGTATATGTATATGTATATGTATATATATATATGTATATGTATATATGTATATGTATATGTATATATATATATGTATATGTATATATATATATATATATATATATATATATATATATATATATATATATATATATATATATATATATATATATATATATATGAGGCAGGTTCAATGGCACCCCAAATAGTAAGCACCCATTTAGCCTACCACTTTTCCACCACTCATTTCCCACTAACTCCCCTTCTCTTTTCTTCCACTAACTCTCTCACTTCCCACTCGTTTTTTTTAATATAAATGATATGTGGAAATCAAGGGGCTTTTGGGGTGCTTCATTTTTGTGATGCAACGGAACGCTTGCCATATACATATACATATACATATACATATACATATATATATATATATATATATATATATATATATATATATATATATATATATATATAGGTTGCATCCCAAAATTGGAGCACCCTAAATGCTTCTTGATTTTCACCTCTCATTTATATTAATTTAAGTGAGTGGTGGGAGAGGTGCTCACTATTTGAGGTGCCATTGAACCAGCCTTTTATATATATATATATATATATATATATATATATATATATATATATATATATATATATATATATATATATGCGAGCGTTCAATGGCACACCTTATTCTGAACCCCCTACTAGCCTCCCTATTTTCCACCTCTCATTTATATTATTTTAATGTGAGTGGAAGGTGAGAGAGTTAGTGGAAGGTGAGAGGGAGGAAATGTGTGGTGGAAAAGTGGTAGGATCAGCAACACCCCCAAATAGTGCAGCACCCCTTTAGTCCCTCTGATTTCCACCACACATTCTCGTTTCTCTCTCCCTCCACTAATTCTCTTTCCCCCCTCCCCCTCCCCACTAACTTATTTTACAATAAATATGTGGCTCAAATTGAGGTGCAAAAGGGATATTTCTAAATTAGAAAACATGAAAAATGGATATATTCACTAGAGAAAATAAAAGGAATTATTGATTGTCCTGTAAGTATATATGGCAGAATTTGAAGGTGATTGTATCAAAAAATTTTATATCGATTCCATGTCATAAAATTTGATACAGCTTACATTCCCTTTTTTATTTGCTTTTATTCTTTGGCATTTGCAAGGAAAAGAAGAAAACAAAAAAGCACTCCAGCTATAAGGAATTAAATAAAGATCAGTTCTTAATTCGGGTTCTCATTTCAATGTTGGTTCTTTAAAAATAATCATTTCGTATGTTCCATACTTTCGTTTCCACGCCAACTCATCAAATTAGCTCGGTTTTCACATCTTAATCACTTCATGAATGATAGGGCCGACCCTGAGTATTTGTAGGCCTCGTGCGGGAAGAAAATTTTAGGTCCTTAAAACTTTTATTTTTTATTTTTATGAAATTGAAGTTAAGTGAAAATGTGTTTTTTTTTTACTGTGCATCTCCCTTGGGAAAATTGCGTGTGTCAGCAAATTCATAAATTTTTTACTCATAGGACCCATTAGGTCATATAAAGGATAATATGATAAGCATGTATTATCCCATAGGGCCTATTAGATTCAATCCTTTCTGCATGCTTACGTACAATCCACCGCCTAGATTCACTCTTTCAACAATTGTATCTAGTACAAGTTAAATATCTCCTTACTCTAGTAAAGGTAATAAATTTTATTTATTTATGGGCCCCCTGACCTAATGGGCCCTGTGCAGCCGCGCACCTGACAATAGGCCAGGGCCGCCCATGGTGAATGAATTATTAAATATGTTACATCATCTCACATGTTCATTGCATCAGTTTATATATATTATCAAAGAGTTTATGACTTAGGGTGCATTCGCCAAAAATGAAAATATGTCATTTGAGTGAGGAGTGAACGAAAAATGCATTTTTGATTATGAAGCATTTGGGTTGTACATTTAAATTATGATTTTCAATTTAACTAATTTACAGTTAGATAATCACTTGTTTTGTTGCATAATATGATTTTACCTAAAATAAAATAAACGTATTGAAATTGAAATATATGCAAATTAATTATTCAATAGTAGTAAATACAGTAAAAATGATACATTCAATTATTGAAACTCTACTGCAACAATTTCATATCTTATGGTATTTCAAATTGTTAACATTTTATTATCCGTACATCATTTTACTTGCTCTATCTCTTTATTTGATGCAGCTCTCTTAATTTAATTTTTTTTTAAAATTCTTTGGAATGAGATCTCGATCATCATCGTAAGTCATAAAAAATGTATCATCATTGTTGTATTTTCTTATGATATTGAGTATAGCCGTGGTAGATACAAAGCTTTACTTGAGCATTGAATGAGTATGTCATGAAATTGTTCAATATGAGACTTTATTTCTTCCATACTACTAAGATTATCTCAATTGCCATATGTAAATTCGAATGATAGAAATTAAAATTTTAGTATATCATTTTGGTTGATTTGCGCTTTCATGAAAATGAGTATGATATGGTGGTAAATAACCAATGTGAAGTGCCAGATAGAAGGTAAGAGAATTTATAGTTTAAAACATTTATCACTGAATTAGAAATTAATTATACTAAGCATAACACATTTCCAATTAGGCATAATATAAGTAAACAATAAATCAAATTAGCATTCTGCTAAGGTATTCTCTATAGCATGACACTTTGTCTCGTATATGGAATAACTTGATTCGGTAAATGTGTAAGTGCATGTATATCGTTTATAGCACAAACTTGTGCAGTTAAAGCGCTTAGTGGACTCAGTGCGGAAAAGATCCAAAAAGTCATAGCGTGGATAAAGAAAGAAAATAACATGATATAGCGGATAAGCCTAAAATAACACATATAACTTGTTTTTAATGTCTTTACGAATATATAAATGATAATTAAATGAAAAACTGACAACCGGGTTAACTATAATTAGTATATTCTTAATTTTAAATAAAAACATGAGCAAATACCTGAAAATAAACCTAAACTACTATTTAACTTAGTTAAATTTAATAAACTATTATAATATTTTTGTTTCCAAAATATATGTTAAAAGATTCAATTAAAAAAATTAATTTCATATTTATTGTAATGTATAAATGGCATTTTTCAGTCCATTTATTTTATCAAAGATATAGCGTGAATAACATAATATAGCGGAAATAATGCGATAATCGGGAACAACAAATATAGCAGGCTTAAAGCGGAAATGCTATATTAGAGACTACTTGGGAAAAACGTAGCAATAATGATCCGCTACAGGATATAGCGGGGTTATAGTGAGGTAATAGAGGGACATTCATTGCACAGGCACAAACACGGTTTCTAAAATATAGCTGTATCTTTGTCAGCCATATTTTTGAAGCGATAGCATTAGACAAATTTAATCATGATAAAAATATTTGAATATGGATTTTCTACATATAAATTAGTATTTTGGTATAAGATTTCATTTAGTTGAAGTCAGCTTTTTTCTTAAGTGAAGTTTAATTAACAATCGATTTGTGATTTAACAAATCCAATTAATTAATTGGTTCACTTCATAATAATATTGTGAAACTTCTATAGATAAAATTTTAAAGTAATAAAATAATTTAATTTAAATTTAATTAAATAATGGTTTTTATAAATTGTGTTTAAAATCAATTCAAGTTTTGTGTTAGCCCTTAAACCAAAGCCCATATCCTAATGCTTATCTGCTCCATGTTTTTGCTCTATTATAGCCGATATCCCTAAATCGTGAAATAAACACAAAATCACATTCTTAAAAAAAAAACATGAACAAAAGCACCTAAGGAGAGTTTGCCACTTGGCATGACCATCATCGCCAAAACGAGAGAGGAGACGTGCACGTAGATGGAATCTCAGGCTTATGATGGTGTGTGATTTGGATGGTGCACAGATTGAAGGCTCGACTTGGTGAGTCGTGATCTAGGTGACGAAGGCTAAGATCGTGGTGATCTCAGGATGATCACGGATGGATCTTGGTGATAATGCTAGGTTTTAACAGTGACAAGGTGGTTGAATGGGAATTTTGTGCTCGACAATAGTGGTTGTTTACAAGATAGGATTTGTAACACCCCGTATTTTCTGTTAACATTAAAGTTATGAATTAAAGAATATTTAATTTTAAATGTGAGAATTAAGGGAAACGGGTTACGCCATTGCGTTCGTCTCGGAATTCTGCTTGGGATAGAGTTCGAGTTTGCGTGAATTGGACTCCGTATGAAGGAGTTATGGTCTTTAGAAGTTTCAGTAGTTTTAATAAACAGTTCAGAATTTCAAAATTAAAAATCAGAAGAAGAAGCGGGTTGGGCGGATCTGAAAGATTATGTGTTCGACCTTATACAGTTCGACCTTAGTGTCGACCTGGGAGTCGACCTAAACCCCCCTCGGGCAGATCTGAAAGATTATGTGTTCTGACTCCCTGTTGAGTCATTAGGGCTGATTTGGCGGTTCTATCTTGTCTGGATGGCCTTGATCGCTTCTGGGTTGATCTGACGGCTCTAAATTAATCAAACTTCTATATAAGCAACCTAAATCTAAACCCTAAGCCACACAAAAATATTCCTAAAGCTGTCATGCCGTTAGTAGTGAACCTAGAATAGCCGTCATCTCTTTCAACTCAAAGGCAAGATAGAAGCTACATCAAAATCAAGTTAAAACTAATCTAATTAAGAGTATTCAACGATCTACATCAAAGGCGAGCAATTCAATTTCAGAATACAGATTTCAGAACTCAAGAATTACTTTTTGTTTGTAAGTATAGTTACCTTTCAGATGTGAATAAATTAAAGACGTGATTTGTAATGAATTGGAAAATAGAATTTGAACCAAGTTGTATGTGATTGATGATGCGAATTCATGTCTAATTCTTGCGATGATTTGGTCATGTATGTCTTGGAATGATTGTGGTTTATTTGAACTTATCATATCATGTAGAAATTGGTGATGAACTTATTATGATTTGGGGAACAAAAACCATCATACCACATATAAGTTTGACAACGCTTTCATGATGTGTCATATGCAAGTTACATGCTTTATGTTAGTCAATATATATATATGTGTGTGTGTGTGTGTTTGTGTGTGCGTGTGTGTGTGTGTGTGTGTGTTCATACGCAAAGTTACATGTTCTGTGTTAGATCCAAAAATTAGATCTATATTTATATGCATGTTTATAAAGTGGATCCATGCAAGTTCATATGATCATTATTTTTAGATCTAGTTCACATCTACATGTTAAAGTTAAACTTATACATGCTTTGGTAATGTACATGTCATGATTCTCCTATATTATGCTAGTTTATAAACCAAGTCGTGTTCACCTATGCCTAGATCTACATGTTCACATGCTTACGCTTATGCTAGTTCTATCCAATTTAATTGCAAATTTCATGAGACATGTTAATGTAAATTTACGTGACATATGTTTGATTAAATGTTCCCTTCTTTTACCTCTTGTTTATAGATTGGGCTAATTTGCGGGCCCAATGACTTTATGTGATTAACGCGAACGTACAACGGAGGTAACGTTGGGAAAAACTTGAAATTACATGTAATTGGCATGTTAGGCATAATCAGAACAAGTGACATGAAATTGGTATAATTTACGTACCAAAAATTATGAACTTGAATTAGAGGGAAAGTGGGCCATGATAATAAATTGTTGACAAATTTACATATAAGCATAAAAGGATAAATATGTAAATTTAGAAAAGACGAATATGCCTAACCCGAGGTTAGACTGAGTTGTGGTGTAAAACTGCCCGGAACCGACCGACACATCCAGTGATCACAACAATACCTGTCTAATGTGGGTGGTTAGTGCATTGAGCCCAAAAAGGACCCGAGGTTAGACTGAGTTGTGTAAAACTGCCCGGAACCGACCGACACATCCAGTGACCACAACAATACCTGTCTAATGTGAGTGGTTGGTGCTTTAATAAAGCTAAGTAAAGATTGGTAGGGTTAAGTCAATTAAGGAAACACTTAACCAATTCAACATGTTAACTAAACTAATGGGTGGGGTTAGGTAAATTTGGACACTTAACCAATTTAACATGTTGGCTAGAAAACCCTAGTAACGGGGACCCATTTCAGCAGTAACCCACATAGATGTATCATGGAACCCTGAAATAGGCATGGTGGAACACGATTACTGGGCTGAATTGTAAGCGGTCAAAACGTCGGCGGGTGGTGCGTCAGTGTAGGTTCCGACGGAGTACGGGCGTGCACGTACTCCGTAGTGGAAAAAGCAGGCACTGGGCATCAGTAGTCATACATTGTGCATCTTGAATCGTGTCGGGTTGCCACCATAGGATTTGATACACCCCGTGGAGGGACCAACACAGGTATCTACAATCAAACGGGGGCCGAAGGACACACGTGATAAATGCATGCAAGTAGGAGCCGATCGATATAAGGGAATCATTTCACCATGAACGCGTGGTGCTAGTTGGACAAGTATAAGTAGGTGTAGAGGATTAGACATGGGTGCGATGTATATTCGGTTTATCCTTCCTTGTATAGTTTTATGTTAGATTGTTATTCTGGTACTGTCCTATTTTTCAGTTTATTCCTATCATGACCTTTTGTAACACCCTGAATTTCAGTTAATATTAACATTCACAAATTAAAGAATAACTAATCCCAGATGTGGGAATTAGGGGAAACGGATTGCGCCATTGCGTTCGTCTCGGAAAAATACGCGAAATAGAGTCCGAGTTTGCGTGATTTGGGGTCCGTATGACCAAGTTATGGCCCAACGAAGTTTTCAGAAAATTCTAAGTTTAAAACAGATTTAAATTTCAGATCCAAAATTCGAAATTCAACACACAGGGAAGGCGGGAAAATTCCCGCGCAGGCCAGGTCGACAGGGGTGTCGACTGCCCAGTCGACACCACCCCAACCCATGTCGACTTCCCAGTCGACACGGGTGTCGACCTGGGTACTCGACCAGGTTGGCCTGGGTGCAGCCTGAAGGAGTTTGGGCTGTGTTTGGGGGCTTGTGACGAGATCTGACGGCTCTAACCTAATCTAGGGTTAATCTAAGGGCCTAAATTACATCCTAAATCTATAAATACACCCTAAGACTACACTAATCCATACTAAAAATAGATACAACGTCGTCATGCCGTCAAAATGCAATTAGAAGGAGCCTCTATCAAATTTTAGAAGAAGATAGCTTCTCAAATCAACTTCTAATCAACTCTAGCAACTTAATCTTCTTCATAGGAGTGCTAATCAACAAGTTGTGAGTTTCTATGCCTTTAGCAAGCAATTGCTAAACTAATTATAATAGGATGTAATGAGGTTATGGTTATGAATGTGGATCAATGCAAGTTATGTTATCATATGCTATGTGCTCATGATGTTTGTTATGCAAGTTTTATGCTATATGTTCATGATGCTAGTTATGCAAGTTTTATGCTATATGTTCATGATGCTAGTTATGCAAATCACTATGATAAACATTGATCCATTATGACACCATGTTATGCAAGTTTGGTGTTTGATTATATGCAAGTTCATATATGACATGTTATGCAAGTTTGGTGTTTGATTATATGCAAGTTCATATATGACATGTTATGCAGGTTTGGTGTTTGATTATATGCAAGTAACATGTGCAAGTTTACACCTTTGTATGATATGCATACATATGCAAGTTTACCCCTTTGTATGTCATGCATATATATGCATGTTTACCCCTTTTTATGATATGAGTAACATATGCAAGTTCATCCCTTTTTAGACCTATGACATGTATGCAAGTTTATCCCTTTATGATAGGTCTATGACATGAACATCTATGCAAGTTACCCTCTTTATGACATATGTGATTCATGCAAGTTTGGGTTGATTATTTATGCTAGTTGGGTTTGATGCTATGGTCATATATGCAAGTTGACACCTTTAAAACCCATGTTGAGGCTAATGTTATGCTAAGTTGAACCCATTGTATTTGTGATGAATCTTCCCTTTTAAGTATGTCATGTTAGCGTATTATGTGGGGAACGATGGGGTTAATATTCATGTTAACAAAATTGTGGTGAAATTGGTATGATGTTGCATACCATAAGTGGATGGACATAATTGAGTCAATTATGTACATCATTAAATTGGAATTAATTAGGGAAAATTAATTCAAAATATGGGGGTGATTAATTAGGTGTAATTAATCGACTAAGACACGAGGTTGGACCTAGGGATGGCAATGGGGCGGGGCGGGCGCGGGTAGTACCACCCCATCACCCGCCCCGTTGGGTGATTTTTTGCCCCGTGCCCGCCCCATACCCGCACGGGTATCCATTATACGGGTTTTAAACGGGTTGCGGGTAATGGCGGGTATTCGTGGGTATCCATTATATTTATTCAATTTATTTTTTAGCTATTTATTGAAATTATTTAAAAGTACATTTGGTAAAAAAAACAAATTAGATCAATTCTTAAATGCTAACATCAAAATACCAATACATATTTAAACCAATATCCAAAAAAGAAGAGACAACAATAGAAGTATCCATCAAAATATCAACAACCAGTTATAAACTGTTGAGTAAAAGCATGCACACAAATACCGAACAACCAACAACAATATTTTTTGTATTGACTATTAATAATAAATCACATTCAATACGGGCACGGGTACCCGCGGACATGGATATTTTACTATCCGTACCCGCCTCATTAATTAACGGATATTAAAAATACCCGTTTATTTTACCCATGGATACCCATTTAACTATCCGTTTCATACCCATGACGGATTTTACCCGCGGATAACCGCGGGTACGGATTTTTTTGCCATCCCTAGTTGGACCCTTTTGTAGCATAAGACTGCCCGGACCCGACCGGCAAATCCAGCAGCTACAAATGATTGGCCCAATGTGAGAGGTATTAGGCATAAACTAAATACGTGACAAGTGTAAAGACACGAGGTTAGACTCTGTTATGGCGTAAGGCTGCCCGGACCCGACCGACAAATCCAGCTGCCATAAAAGAGAGTCTAATGTGAGAGGTCTTTACAAAGGTTACGGTCTTAATCAATTAAGAAACACTTAACCAGATAAGCATGTAGTGGGGCATGAGGAGTTAAGTGGGTACCTTGGGTGGCATGTGGAAATCAAGTAAGTGCCTTGGGTGGCATGTGGAAATCTAGTGGGTTGCCTTGGGTGGCAATAGAAAATACGATTAGAATACTTAACCAAGTGGAAACATGTAATTAAACATGATTAAAGGGTAAGTGGGATGCACTAGAAAAGGGACAAGCTTAGGTGGGTAGCTTGTGGGGGCCCATTTCAACCAGTAACCCATATGTATCTTTGTGGGCTCGGCCCATGTCGAGGACGGGACACGCGTACTGGGCTTGACTATAAGAGGCCAAAACGGGTTAGCGGTGGCAACGCAAGCCCAACGGGTTTCATATGCGTGTGTGGACCCAGGCTGGTAGGTAAGACGTTGCATCGTGTAGGTATAAGCCGTGCACCATTGATAGTATCGGGTTGCCACTTTGGGGAGTGATACACCCCACTGTGGGGCCAGCACGGGTATCTACGTTAGGGAACCGATCGCTTGGGGAGTAGTAGGTACACCTAGTGGAGATAGGGGCAAATGGCACCTATGTGGTCAGCTAGGGGTACACGAAACTACTAGTTAAATTTTCAAAGTCCTTGGGTGGGATCAACCTTTAAGTTAGGAATGACTGGTGTGGTGCAGTTTAGTAATTATCCTTGGGTGGGTAGATGCGTCTTTACCGTTATCTTGGTTCCTCCTATGTCTAGATGGCTGCTTAGTGTAGTCATTTATCCCCAGTCGTTACCGTACCAAGTTTATATCATACCCTAATTACTTTAATGATTGTATTGTTAAAGTTATAGGACTCGCTCAGACTTATGTCTGACCTCGTTGTTTTTATCTTTTTCCCAACCCTCAGGTTCTCAGAGTGGGCCTAGTACTAGTGGGCTTTGATCAGATTGCTTTATCTATCTTTTGGAGCTTGGACCGTTGATGTAAAACCCAGCTTATCTTTTCTATTATGGCTATTAGTATGTAGTGGGATTATGTACTTATGTTTTATCGAGATGGATATTTTGTACTTGACTCTTGTTGGTTTTTGATATGTAACCAAAACATGTTTACCTTCTGCTGCAATGAAATGATGTTTTAAATTTCAAATATTACTTATATCTGTCTTGTTGTAATTTTTCTGTTCTATATTCACTTAAAATACTCCACCGAAGTTAAGGCATTCCCTTAGTGAGTGACCTTAGCGGGTGTGGGGTGTTACACGTGGTATCAGAGCTGAAGGTTACCAGAACAGATAAAACTTTTAGAAAAACTATTTTTCTAAAAACATTTTCGAAGGAGTATTTTCAAGAACATGTCTTTTAAGAGAAAAGTTTTTGAAAGAAAAGCATAATCCTCAATAGCCATATCTTTATCTTTCGAATTCTCCGTTTTGAATCTTTCCTTTTTCGTTTTAGCATGGCTGAAGATCTTAACTTTCCGGAGGGTGTAGCGATACCAGTATGGTATAGGAGATTGATGGAGGCTAGGGCCGCCGCTGCGGGTCCAGCAGATGTTCCTCCACCACCGGTTGCACCCGATCTTCCTTCCCCTCCTCCTCCTCGCGCGGATACTTCTGCTAAGACTTGCAAGGAATTTAAGGCTATGGGAGGGAAACCTTTTCAAGGATCAGAAACTTTTGTGGAAACTAGGGATTGGCTTAAGGAAACGGAAGAGTTGATAGACATCTTTGAGATGGAAGAAGGAAAGAAAGTAAAGCTAGCTGCTTGGTTAATGAAGGGAGAGGCCTCGTTCTGGTGGGAGGTCACTAATGGAGTGCGCCCTGTTGACTCTTGGGCGGATTTCAGACAAAGGTTTGTGGCAAAGTTTCTCTCAAGGGCGGAAGAAAATCTGTATATGGAAAGGTTCTTGACTCTAAAGCAAGGAAACCTACCAGTGAAGGAATATGTCAACAAGTTTAATCAGTTGGCAAGGTTTGGCATAGACATGGTGAATACACCGGAGAAGAAGGCTTTGAGTTTCGTTAAGGGCTTGAATGAACCGATGCATGGATTGGCTATGACTCACATCCCTATGGGGGCCACCTTTGAGAAGCTAGTAGACATGGCACTTATGCATGAGGAAGAGAAGGGTCCCAATGCTAATAAGGCACCCGAGAAGAAAGGAGATCAGAAGAGATCTCAACAGCAAAACAAGGGTGGGAAAGGCAACGGTGGCAAGGGAAAGAAGAAGTGCTTCAACTGTGGGACACCAGGCCACCTAAGCAAAGATTGTCGGAAGAAGAAGAAGAAGACTGGCTGCTTCCACTGTGGCGAAGCAGGGCATCTAGTGAAAGACTGCCCTAAGAAGGGGCAGAGGACGGGATCTACCTCAGGAGGACAGGTGCAAGCTCTTATGGCGCCAGGTCAGGCAAGGGGGCAAGTTCAGGCTCTCGCGGTTCCACCGATTGAGGAAAGAGGTAGAACTATTTCCGTTGAAAGTCTGGTTTTTCTGTTTGATCATCCTGTCCGTACTTTATTCGACTCTGGCGCATCGCATTCGTTTATCTCATCATCATTAGTTGAGTCACTGCACTTAGACACCAGTCTAGTAGATGATCCCTTGGTTGTTTCAAACCCAGTTGGGGGCTCCACTTATTTGTCCATGATATGTTTGGGTTTGAAGATTTCTATACTTAGCGTTGAGTTTAGATGTGATGCTTTTGTTTTGGGCTTCACGGGCTATGGGTTGATTTTGGGCATGGACTGGTTATCCAGTAATGGTGCCGTTCTTGATTGTGAAAGGAGAGTGGTTAGGCTCATGACCCGCTTGGGCAACACTCTCGAGATCTCTTGTAATCCCATGAATTCTGTTATATTAAGTTATCTTGAATCGCTTGACGCTTCAGTCGAGAGTTTGCGATCTGTTAGAGTGGTCCGGGAATACTCGGATGTGTTTGAGGAGGTGAAGGGCTTACCTCCGAAGCGGGAGATAGACTTCCGAATATATCTGGTAGACAATGCTAAACCAGTATCTTTGCCAGTGCGCCACATGGCTCCTCGTGAGAGGAGGGAACTCCATAAGCAAGTAAGGGAGTTGCTTGAGAAGGGGTTCATAAGATGAAGTATATCGGAGTGGGGTGCTCCAGTGGTTTTTGCCACGAAGGCGGATGGGTCTCTCAGACTTTGTGTAGACTATAGAGAACTCAACAAGCTTACAAAGAAGAATAGACACCCATTGCCGAGGATTGATGATCTCTTTGATCAGTTGGTTGGCGCCTCAGTGTTTTCGCAGTTGGACTTAGCCACGGGGTTTCATCAGTTGAGAGTGGCTGAGGATAGTATAGAGAAGACTGCCTTTAGGACTCCGGATGGTTTCTATGAGTGGCTGGTGATGCCCTTTGGTTTGACGAACGCCCCTGCATACTTTGTTGATTTGATGAGTAGGGTGTTCAGGGAGTACCTTAATAAGTTCGTGGTGGTCTTTGTGGATGACATCTTAGTCTTTTCTAAGAGTGAAGAAGAGCATGCCCTACATCTTAGGGAAGTGTTGGAGACTCTTCGAGCGCATAGCCTTAAGGCTAAATTCTCTAAATGTCACTTTTGGAGGAAGGAAGTGCGGTTCTTAGGGCACGTGGTCTCTAAGGAAGGGATAGCTGTGGATCCCGCGAAGGTAGTGTCCATCCAAGATTGGAAGGTTCCGAAGAATGCTACCGAGGTGAGGAGTTTCTTGGGGTTGGCTGGCTACTATAGGAAGTTTATCAAGGACTTCGCGAAGATATCAGCCCCATTAACTCGCTTGACGAAGAAGAATCTAGTCTTCACATGGGACGTAGATTGTGATGATGCGTTCCAACGGTTAAAGAGAGCTTTAACCACAACTCCAGTCTTAGTGTTGCCAGATGGGAGTAAGCCATTTGTTGTTTATACCGATGCTTGTGGGACAGGACTAGGCGCTGTCTTAATGCAAGAGGGAAGGGTAATAGCCTATGTGGGAAGGCAGTTGAGAGTGCATGAGAAAAATTACCCTACACATGATCTAGAGTTGGCCGCTATCGTTTTTGCGCTTAAGTCTTGGCGCCATTATCTTCTTGGCGAGAGGTTCGAATTGTTCACTGACCACAAATCAGTGAAGTACTTGTTTTCTCAGAAGGATTTGAACTTAAGACAACAAAGGTGGATGGAGTTCTTAGCATCCTATGATTTCGAGATAGCGTATACCCCTGGCAAGGGTAACGTGGTGGCAGACGCCTTAAGCAGAAAAAGGTTGTCTTTGAGTCCATTGTTCGTTGAACGACGAAGCTTGGAATTTATCTCGATGTTTGACTTCAGACCTTCCGTTGACTTTGTACCCGGTTTGCTAGCATCCTTAGAGGTCATACCTACTCTTTTGGGACGGATTGGTGAGGCACAGCTGGACGACCCACAGTTGGTTGAGTTGGTATAGAGGCTCATAAGGGGGGTGTCGTCCAGCCATTTGAGTAGGTACACCCTAGATGATAAGGGGTGGTTGCGTAGAGACGGTAGACTTTGTGTACCGCAAGATGAGGGTTTGAAGAAGGCTATTCTTGATGATGCGCATCGTTTGAAGATGACCATTCATCCCGGTGGGGACAAGATGTACCAAGACATGAAGCGAGTTTTCTTTTGGGTCGGTATGTAGAAAGATGTAGCCGAGTATGTCGCTAGATGCTTGGTGTGCTAACAAGTGAAAGCAGAGCAAAAGAAACCCAGTGGGTTGCTTCACCCGTTGGAGGTTCCGCAATGGAAGTGGGATAGCGTCTCGATGGATTTTATTGATGGGTTACCGAGATCGAGGAAGGGTAATACGGGAATTTGGGTTGTGGTAGACAGACTTACTAAGAGCGCCCATTTCATACCCGTAAAGAGTAAGAGGACTGCTCCATGGCTAGCTTCAGTTTACCTTCGAGAGATAGTTCGATTGCATGGTGTACCTTCTAGCATAGTGAGTGATCGAGATCCCATCTTCACTAGCGAGTTTTGGAAGAGTTTGCAAGAGGCAGTAGGGACTCAGTTGTGTTTGAGCACCGCATATCATCTTCAGACGGACGGCCAGACCGAGAGGGTGAATCGTGTTCTAGAAGACCTTTTGAGGCTATGTATCTTGGATTTTGGAGGTACATGGGAAGAGCATCTTCCATTGGTGGAGTTCGCGTATAATAACAGCTTTCAGTCTAGTATTGGTATGGCTCCATTCGAAGCTCTTTATGGAAGGCCTTGTCGATCACCTACATGTTGGTGGGAGTCTACGGATAAGATCTTGCTTGGGCCTGATATGGTTTGAGAGACTTCGGAAAAGATTGATTTGATTCGAAGAAGGATGAAAGCGGCGTAATACAGACAGAAATCTTATGCGGATAAGAGGAGAATAGATCTTGAGTTTGATGTTGGGGACATGGTCTTTGTCAAAGTATCTCCATTACGGAATGTTGTTCGCTTTGGGTCCGTTGGGAAGTTAGCACCAAGGTTTGTAGGACCGTTTCCTATTAAGGAAAGGATTGGACAGATGGCATATAGAGTGGATTTACCCGAGAGACTTAGTGGTGTACATGACGTATTCCATGTGTCACATTTGAGGAAGTGCCTACATGAGACCGCGGAGGTGGTAGAGCCGAGCTTGCTTAGAGAAGTGGAGGTAGAGCGTGATGCGACGATTCGACGAGCTCCTACTCGCATCCTTGGGTCAGAGATTAGGAAGTTGAGAAACAGAGAGGTTCAACTAGTCAAAGTGCAATGGGGAGATGATGAGAGCAACGCTACTTAGGAGACAGAAGTGAAGATGCGTTCACTGTACCCATTTCTTTTTTAGGGTATGTCTTTTAACTTCTCCTTTATCGTTTGTCTAGTACTTATCTTATCTTTAGTATGTCCTCTCGTTAGTACCTTTGACCTTTAGATAGGGTAAACCTATGGTTGAAACATGTGTTTGAGACATGTTATGATTGATGGATGCATGTGGATGCAAGTGTTTGCTAGTGGTTGCTCGTGGATGCATATACACACACTTTAGACACTAGATCGGCTCAGTCACTTCATGTTGCATATTGCATATAACTGTGTGTAGGTAGCTATATTAATGGATGTATAATGGTTGCGTTATCATATGGATGATGCATTTTTATTATGAATGATTGTGCACTCATGTAGAGATAGTATGTGTCGATAGGGTTCTTTCGCATACATATTGGATGCATGGCACTATCATGGTTTGCATTAAGGAGGTCAACTGAATCAGTAGACCGCCTGATTTTGCATTAGACAGGGAACATATACACACACTTTTTGCATATGTTCATACAGCATTAGAAACTTTAAGGATAATGGATGCCAGTGTTTGATGGTTTAGTAGATGGTTGTTTGGTTGGTAAGATACGTTCTTCTGGACTTAGAGATTTCGGGGACGAAGTCCTTTAAGTAGGGGATAATGTAACACCCTGAATTTCAGTTGATATTAACATTCACAAATTAAAGAATAACTAATCCTAGATGTGGTAATTATGGGAAATGGGTTGGGCCATTGCGTTCGTCTCGGAAAAATACGCGAAATAGAGTCCGAGTATGCGTGATTTTGGGTCCGTATGACCAAATTATGGCCCAACGAAGTTTTCAGAAAATTCTAAGTTCAAAACAGATTTAAATTTCAGATCCAAAATTCGAAATTCAACACACAGGGGAAGGCGGGAAAATTCCCGCGCAGGCCAGGTCGACAGGGGTGTCGACTGCCCAGTCGACACCACCCCAACCCATGTCGACTGCCCAGTCGACACGGGTGTCGACCTGGGTACTTGACCAGGTTGGCCTGGGTGCAGCCTGAAGGAGTTTGGGCTGTGTTTGGGGGCTTGTGACGAGATCTGACGGCTCTAACCTAATCTAGGGTTAATCTAAGGGCCTAAATTAAATCCTTAATCTATAAATACACCCTAAGACTACCCTAATCCATACTAAAAATAGATACAACGTCGTCATGCCGTCAAAATGCAATTAGAAGGAGCCTCCATCAAATTTTAGAAGAAGATAGCTTCTCAAATCAACTTCTAATCAACTCTAGCAACTTAATCTTCTTCATAGGAGTGCTAATCAACAAGTTGTGAGTTTCTATGCCTTTAGCAAGCAATTGCTAAACTAATTATGATAGGATGTAATAAGGTTATGATTATGAATGTGGATCAATGCAAGTTATGTTATCATATGCTATGTGCTCATGATGTTAGTTATGCAAGTTTTATGCTATATGTCCATGATGCTAGTTATGCAAGTTTTATGCTATATGTTCATGATGCTAGTTATGCAAATCACTATGATAAACATTGATCCATTATGACACCATGTTATGCAAGTTTGGTGTTTGATTATATGCAAGTTCATATATGACATGTTATGCAAGTTGGTGTTTGATTATATGCAAGTTCATATATGACATGTTATGCAGGTTTGGTGTTTGATTATATGCAAGTTCATATATGACATGTTATGCAAGTTTGGTGTTTGATTATATGCAAGTTCATATATGACATGTTATGCAAGTTTGGTGTTTGATTATATGCAAGTAACATGTGCAAGTTTACACCTTTGTATGATATGCATACATATGCAAGTTTACCCCTTTGTATGTCATGCATATATATATGCATGTTTACCCCTTTTTATGATATGAGTAACATATGCAAGTTCATCCCTTTTTAGACCTATGACATGTATGCAAGTTTATCCCTTTATGATAGGTCTATGACATGAACATCTATGCAAGTTACCCTCTTTATGACATATGTGATTCATGCAAGTTTGGGTTGATTATTTATGCTAGTTGGGTTTGATGCTATGGTCATATATGCAAGTTGACACCTTTAAAACCCATGTTGAGGCTAATGTTATGCTAAGTTGAACCCATTGTATTTGTGATGAATCTTCCCTTTTAAGTATGTCATGTTAGCGTATTACGTGGGGAACGATGGGGTTAATATTCATGTTAACAAAATTGTGGTGAAATTGGTATGATGTTGCTTACCATAAGTGGATGGACATAATTGAGTCAATTATGTACATCGTTAAATTGGAATTAATTAGGGAAAATTAATTCAAAATATGGGGGTGATTAATTAGGTGTAATTAATCGACTAAGACATGAGGTTGGACCCTTTTGTAGCATAAGACTGCCCGGACCCGACCGGCAAATCCAGCGGCTACAAATGATTGGCCCAATGTGAGAGGTCTTAGGCATAAACTAAATACGTGACAAGTGTAAAGACACGAGGTTAGACTCTGTTATGGCGTAAGGATGCCCGGACCCGACCGGCAAATCCAGCTGCCATAAAAGAGAGTCTAATGTGAGAGGTCTTTACAAAGGTTACGGTCTTAATCAATTAAGAAACACTTAACCAGGTAAGCATGTAGTGGGGCATGAGGGGTTAAGTGGGTGCCTTGGGTGGCATGTGGAAATCAAGTAAGTGCCTTAGGTGGCATGTGGAAATCTAGTGGGTTGCCTTGGGTGGCAATAGAAAATACGATTAGAATACTTAACCAAGTGGAAACATGTAATTAAACATGATTAAAGGGTTAAGTGGGATGCACTAGAAAAGGGACAAGCTTAGGTGGGTTGCTTGTGGGGTCCCATTTCAACCAGTAACCCATATGTATCTTTGTGGGCTCGACCCATGTCGAGGACGGGACACGCGTACTGGGCTTGACTATAAGAGGCCAAAACGGGTTAGCGGTGGCAACGCAAGCCCAACGGGTTTCATATGCGTGTGTGGACCCGGGCTGGTAGGTAAGACGTTGTTGCATCGTGTAGGTATAAGCCGTGCACCGTTGATAGTATCGGGTTGCCACTTTGGGGAGTGATACACCGCACTGTGGGGCCAGCACGGGTATCTACGTTAGGGAGCCGATCGCTTGGGGAGTAGTGGGTACACCTAGTGGAGATAGGGGCAAACGACACCTATGTGGTCAGCTAGGGGTACACGAAACTACTAGTTAAATTTTCTAAGTCCTTGGGTGGGATCAACCTTTAAGTTAGGAATGACTGGTGTGGTGCAGTTTAGTAATTATCCTTGGGTGGGTAGATGCGTCTTTACCGTTATCTTGGTTCCTCCTATGTCTAGATGGCTGCTTAGTGTAGTCATTTATCCCCAGTCGTTACCGTACCAAGTTTATATCATACCCTAATTATTTTAATGATTGTATTTTTAAAGTTATAGGACTCGCTCAGACTTATGTCTGACCCCGTTGTTTTTATATTTTTCCCAACCCTCAGGTCCTCAGAGTGGGCCTAGCACTAGTGGGCTTTGATCAGATTGCTTTATCTATCTTTTGGAGCTTGGACCGTTGATGTAAAGCCCAGCTTATCTTTTCTATTATGGCTATTAGTATATCGTGGGATTATGTCCTTATGTTTTAACGAGATGGATATTTTGTACTTGACTCTTGTTGGTTTTTGATATGTAACCAAAACATGTTTACCTTCTGCTGCAATGAAATGATGTTTTAAATTTCAAGTATTACTTATATCTGTCTTGTAATTTTTCTGTTCTATATTCACTTAAAATACTCCACCGAAGTTAAGGCATTCCCTTAGTGAGTGACCTTAGCGGGTGTGGGGTGTTACACCTTTTCCTTATTCACACACTGAAAAGCCACTAGACTTACTCAGACTTATGTCTGACCCATTTTTCTTTCGTCTTCTTTTCTTCCGTCCCCCCTAGGTCTACAGGGAGGGAATACTCCAGCTTAGTCAGACTCTTTGCAAGCTTCAAGAAAGTAGATATATGATTTGGACTCTCTTATCATTAGCTATGGCTTTGGACACACTAGACTTGGGGATTTCTGCAGTTTTATCTATGTTTTATGCTTCTTTATATTTTAAGCAAGACAGATATTATGATGTAATGTTTTAGAAGTTACTTGAGACAATCTGCTGTAATGTTTTTGTATTGAACTACGTATGAAATAAAGGTTGTTTTTCCGCTTCTTATATTTCTGTCTTGTAAATTTTCTGTGTCTTTTACCTATAATACTCCACCAAAATTAAGGCATTCCCTTTGTGAGTGACCTTAACAGAGGTGGGGTGTTTCACTTGGTATCAGAGCAAAGGTTTACTAGATCAAATAAAAGTTTTTGAAAACTATTTTCAAAAAGAAGTATAAAGAAGCATTTTTCAAGAAAAAGTGTTATTTTACTTTAAAAGGCATAATCCTCCAAAGCCATATGCACTATCTTTCTATCCTTTGTTTTGAATCTTTCCTTTTTTGTTTCAGCATGTCTGGGAATCTTAACCTTCCAGAGGGTGTATCGATACCTGGCTGGTTCAGGAGGTACCTAGAGGCTTGGGCCAACGACGCAGGCCCAGCAGACATTCCTCCTCCCTCAGCTGCAACGGTTCCTCCTCCTCGTGCAAATGCTTTCTCAAAGATTTGTAGAGACTTTAGAGCCATGGGTGGAAAGAGTTTTAATGGAACTGAATCATTCGTGGAAGCAAGGAATTGGTTCAAAGAAACTGAGGATCTATTCGTTATCTTCGAGGTGGATGATAGGCAGAAGATCAAGTTGGCAGTGTGGTTGCTTAAAGATGAAGCTTCTTATTGGTGGGAAGTTACCAACGCTGAAAGACCAGTTGAAACATGGATGGATTTCAGAATGAGGTTTGAGATGAAATTCCTCTTACAAGCTGAACGAAGCCTTCAAATGGAGAAATTTTTGGCTCTCAAACAAGGAAGTATGACAGTCAAGGAATACGTCAACCAATTCAATCAGCTGGCCAGATTCGTACTGGAGTTAGTAAACACTCCACATAAGAAAGCTCTCCGTTTTGTGAAAGGATTGAATGAGCCACTGCACAGTCTAGCTATGACCCACATACCCATGGGAGCGACTTATGAGAGACTGGTGGACATGACATTGTTACATGAGGAAGAAAAGGGCAAGAAAGAGGCAAAGGTGGAGGTGCCTCAAGACAAGAAAGCGGAGGGGTCACAAAACAAGAAAGCTGATTCAAAGAAAGGCGGGAAGAACAACAAATCCCATGAAAAGAGGAAGTGTAACTTTTGTGGCATTCCTAGACATCTGGTTAAAGACTGCAGGAAGAAGAAGAGAAAGATGGGTGGTTGTTTCAATTGTGGTGAGGCAGGACACATGGCTAAGGGCTGCCCAAGGAAGCAAGGGCTGAGACAGAGAGCTGGATCCACTTCTGGAGGGCAGGTTCATGCTCTCATAGCACCTCCGCAAGAATGTGGTAGAAATATTTATGTTGAGAGTTTAGTCCATCTTTTTGATCATCCTGTTCGTACACTCTTTGATTTTGGCGCATCGTACTCTTTTATATCTGCTGCTTTAGTTGAATCTCTGCACCTAGACACCAGTATAGTAGAGGATCCCTTGGTTGTTTCAAATCCAATTGGGGGCTCAACTTGTTTGTCAATGATTTGTTTGGATTTGGAAATTTCTATTCTAAGCGTTAGGTTTAGATGTAATGCCTTTGTATTGGGCTTCTCAGGCTATGGGTTGATTCTAGGCATGGATTGGCCATCCAGTAATGGTGTCATCCTTGATTGTGAAAAGAGAGTGGTTAGACTCATGACTCACCTCGGTAACACTCTCGAAATCTCTTGTAATCCCATGAACTCTGTTATGCTTAGTTATCTAGAATCTCTTGATGCGTCTGTTGAGAACTTGCAGTCTGTTAGAGTAGTCCGTGAATACTCGGATGTGTTTGAAGAGGTAAAGGGCTTACCTCCGAGGCGGGAGATAGACTTCCGCATATACCTCGTTGATAATGCAAAACCCGTCGCCTTACCCGTTAGGCACATGGCTCCAAGGGAGCAGAAAGAGCTCAACAAGCAAGTTAAAGAGCTGCTAGAAAAGGGGTTTATAAGGCGGAGTATTTCTGAATGGGGTGCTCCAGTAGTGTTCGCAACTAAAGCGGACGGTTCGCTTCGCCTATGCGTTTATTATAGGGAGCTAAACAAGCTGACTAAGAAAAATAGGTACCCACTCCCAAGAATAGACGATTTGTTCGATCAGCTTGTAGGTGCATCGGTTTTCTCCCAACTAGATCTAGCTACCGGGTTTCATCAGCTACGAGTGGCTGAAGACAACATTGATAAGACCACATTCAGAACTCCGGATGGATTCTTCGAGTGGCTTGTCATGCCTTTCGGCTTGAAAAATGCACCCGCTTATTTCATCGATTTGATGAGCAGGGTGTTTAGGGAGTTCCTCAATAAGTTTGTAGTGGTCTTCGTAGATGACATTCTGATTTTCTCAAAGAGTGAGGAAGAGCATGCTCAACATTTGAAAGAAGTCATGGACACTCTTCGAGCACATCAGTTGAAAGCCAAATTCTCCAAATGGCATTTTTGGAGAGAAGAAGTGAGGTTTCTTGGACATGTGGTATCCAAGGAAGGGTTAGCTGTGGACCCCGCAAAAGTAGTTGTGGTGCAAGATTGGAAGGTCCCACGGAATGCAACCGAAGTCCGAAGCTTTCTCGGGCTAGCAGGCTTTTATCGAAAGTTCATCAAAGATTTTGCGAAAATCTCAGCTCCACTTACAAGGTTAACGAAGAAGGACCTAACTTTCGCTTGAGATTTGGATTGCGATATCGCTTTCCAACGTTTGAAGAGGGCCCTAACAACAGCCCCAGTCTTGACATTGCCGGATGGGAGAAAGATGTTTACTGTATACACGGATGCATGTGGTACGGGACTAGGTGCTGTCTTGATGCAGAAAGGGAAGGTAGTAGCTTATGGAGGCAGACAGTTGAGAGTACATGAGAAAAACTACCCAACCCACGATCTAGAGTTGGCTGTCATCGTCTTTGCGCTTAAGTCTTGGCGCCACTATCTCCTAGGTGAGAAATTTGAATTGTATACTGACCATAAACCGTTGAAGTACCTTTTCTCGCAGAAAGATCTCAACTTGAGGTAGCAAAGATGGATGGAGTTTCTTGCCTCATATGATTTTGAGATTTCCTATACTCCTGGCAAGGGCAATGTGGTAGTAGATGCTTTGAGTAGAAAGAAGCTGAACCTAAGCCCTCTCTTTATAGAAATACAAAGCTTGGGGTACATAACCAACTTTGATTTTAGACCCTCGATCGATCATGTGACTGGTTGGTTAGCATCGCTAGAGGTGCGGGCTACTCTTTTGGGCTCAATAGGAACCGCACAACATGAAGACCCTCTGCTAGTTGATGTGATAGATAAGTTGATTAGGGGTGAGACTTCTAGTCACTTCAATAGATACTCCATCGATGACAAGGGATGGTTGAGGCGGGATGGAAGGCTATGCGTCCCACAAGCAAGGGCTTTGGGGAAGAAAGTTCTTGAAGAAGCACACCATTCCAAGTTGACCATACACCCTGGTGGAGACAAAATGTACAAAGACATCAAAAGAGTTTTCTTTTGGAATGGCATGAAGAGGGATGTAGCTGAATTCGTTTCTAAGTGCATGATATGCCAACAAGTCAAGGCAGAGCAGAAGAAGCCTGGTGGTTTGCTTCATCCTCTAGAGGTCCCACAGTGGAAGTGGGATAGCATTTCGATGGACTTTATTGATGGGCTGCCTAGGTCAAGAAGAGGCAATACCAGTATTTGGGTAATAGTGGACAGGCTCACAAAAGCGCTCACTTCATACCTGTTAAGATTAGAAGGACTGCCTCATCTCTAGCATCCATATATCTTAAAGAGATAGTTCGACTCCATGGGATACCCTCCAGCATAGTGAGTGACCGAGATCCTATCTTTACGAGCGAGTTTTGGAGGAGTTTGCAAGAAGCTGTAGGCACACAATTATGCTTAAGCACGAACTATCACCCCCAAACCGATGGTCAGATGGAAAGAGTGAACAGAGTATTAGAAGACCTCTTGAGACTACGCATTCTTGACTTCGGAGGAACAAGGGAGGATCATCTTCCTTTGGTGGAGTTTGCCTACAACAATAGCTACCAAGCCACCATAGGCATGGCACCCTTCGAAGCTTTATATGGAAGACCATGTCGATCACCAACTTGTTGGTGGGAGTCTACGGACAAGCTCATACTTGGACCGGACATAGTTAGAGAAACCTCAGAGAAAGTGGACTTGATACGGAAAAGAATGAAGACTGCCCAAGATAGGCAGAAGTCCTATGCAGACAAAAGAAGGACCGACCTTGAGTTTGAGGTTGTGGAAAGGTGTTCCTTAAAGTATCTCCTTTGAGGAAGGTCGTTCGCTTTGGATCCACAGGGAAGTTAGCACCAAGATTTGTAGGACCGTTTCCTATCATCGTGAAGATTGGGAAAATGGCTTATAGAGTAGAGCTGCCCGAAAGATTGGCTGGAGTTCATAATGTCTTTCATGTTTCCCACCTACGGAAGTGTTAGAACCAAGCATATTAGAGAAAATAGAAGTAGAACGAGAGGCGACTGTGATAAGAGTTCCAACTCGTATCTTGGGTACAGAAATCAAAAAGCTATGCAACCGTGAAGTCAAACTTGTTAAAGTTCAATGGAGTGACGCTGAGGAAGACGCGACTTAGGAGACTGAGGCCAAGATACGCGCAACCTACCCTTTTCTTTTTGAGGGTACATCTTTGATCTCTTTTTCCTTAAGTTTGTTCATGCTCGTATCTATCTTTTTAGTATTTTCCACAGTGGTGCTTTCGATCTTTAGGTAGAAACCAATGGATGTAAACATGTATTTGAAACATGTTATGATTGATGGTTGCAAGTGGTTGCAAGTGATTGCTAGTGGTTGCTCGTGGATGCATATACACACACATTAGGTATTAGATCGGCCCAGTCACTTTCATATTGCATATGCATATATGTACTTGTATATGATTGAAAACTTGATGCGTTGTCATGTGGATGTTGCATTTGTATGAATGATTGTGCACTCATGTAGAAAGTATAATCAGGGATGATTGCATACATAATGGACTCATGGCACCGACATGAATTGCATTAAGGAGGTCGACTGAATCAGTAGACCGCCTGATTTTGCATTAGATAAAGATATGTACACACACTATGCATATGATCATGAAGCATTAGAAGTCTTTTAAGGACAATGGATGCCTGTGTTTGATGGTTGAGTAGATGGACGATTGGATGGTAGGATATATGTTCTTCTCGACTTGAAGATTTCGGGGACGAAATCCTTAAAGGAGGGGAGAATGTAACACCCCGTATTTTCTGTTAACATTAAAGTTACGAATTAAAGAATATTTAATTTTAAATGTGAGAATTAAGGGAACGAGTTACGCCATTGCGTTCATCTCGGAATTCTGCTTGGGATAGAGTCTGAGTTTGCGTGAATTGGACTCCGTATGAAGGAGTTATGGTCTTCAGAAGTTTCAGTAGTTTTAATAAACAGTTCAGAATTTCAAAATTCAAAATCAGAAGAAGAAGCGGGCAGGGCGGGAAATTTCCCGCCCAGGGATCAGGTCGACCAGGGGTCCACCCTAGTGTCGACCTCCCCTATACAGGTCGACCTTAGTGTCGACCTAGGGGTCGACCTGGGGGTCGACCTACCCTCCTCGGGCAGATCTGAAAGATAATGTGTTCTGACTCCCTGATGAGTCATTATGGCTGATTTAGCTGTTCTGTCTTGTCTGGATGGCCTTGTTCGCTTCTAGGTTGATTTGACGGCTCTAAATTAATCAAACTTCTATATAAGCAACATAAATCTAAACCCTAAGCCACACAAAAATATTCCTAGAGCCGTCATGCCGTCAGTAGTGAACCTAGAATAGCCGTCATCTCTTTCAACTCAAAGGCAAGATAGAAGCTACATCAAAATCAAGTTAAAACTAATCTAATTAAGAGTATTCAACGATCTACATCAAAGGCGAGCAATTCAATTTCAGAATACAGATTCCAGAACTCAAGAATTCCTTTTTGTTTGTAAGTATAGTTACCTTTCAGATGTGAATAAATTAAAGACGTGATTTGTAATGAATTGGAAAAAAGAATTTGAACCAAGTTGTATGTGATTGATGATGCGAATTCATGTCTAATTCTTGCGATAATTTGGTCATGTATGTCTTGGAATGATTTTGGTTTATTTGAACTTATCATATCATGTAGAAATTGGTGATGAACTTATTATGATTTGGGGAACAAAAACCATCATATATATATATATATATATATATGTTCATACGCAAAGTTACATGTTCTGTGTTAGATCCAAAAATTAGATCTATATTTATATGCATGTTTATAAAGTGGATCCATGCAAGTTCATATGATCATTACTGTTAGATCTAGTTCACATCTACATGTTAAAGTTAGACTTATACATGCTTTGGTAATGTACATGTCATGATTCTCCTAAATTATGCTAGTTTATAAGCCAAGTCTGTTCACCTATGCCTAGATCTACATGTTCACATGCTTACGCTTATGCTAGTTCTATCCAATTTAATTGCAAATTTCATGAGACATGTTAATGTAAATTTATGTGACATATGTTTGATTAAATGTTCCCTTCTTTTACCTCTTGTTTATAGATTGGGCTAATTTGCGGTCCCAATGACTTTATGTGATGAACGCGAACGTACAACGGGGGTAACTTTGGGAAAAACTTGAAATTACATGTAATTGGCATGTTAGGCATAATCAGAATAAGTGGCATGAAATTGGTATAATTTACATACCAAAAATTATGAACTTGAATTAGAGGGAAAGTGGGCCATGATAATAAATTGTTGACAAATTTACATATAAGCATAAATATGTAAATTTAGAAAAGACGAATATGCCTAACCCGAGGTTAGACTGAGTTATGGTGTAAAACTGCTCGGAACCGACCGACACATCCAGTGACCACAACAATACCTGTTTAATGTGGGTGGTTAGTGCATTGAGCCCAAAAAGGACCCGAGGTTAGACTGAGTTGTGGTGTAAAACTGCCCAGAACCGACCGGCACATCCAGTGACCACAACAATACCTGTCTAATGTGAGTGGTTGGTGCTTTAATAAAGCTAAGTAAAGATTGGTAGGGTTAAGTCAATTAAGGAAACACTTAACCAATTCAACATGTTAACTAAACTAATGGGTGGGGTTAGGTAAATTTGGACACTTAACCAATTTAACATGTTGGCTAGAAAACCCTAGTAACGGGGACCCATTTCAGCAGTAACCCACATAGATGTATCATGGAACCCTGAACTAGGCAGGGTAGGGCACGATTACTGGGCTGAATTGTAAGCGGTCAAAACGTCGGCGGGTGGTGCGTCAGTGTAGGTTCCGACGGAGTACGGGCGTGCACGTACTCCGGAGTGGAAAACGCAGGCACTGGACGTCAGTAGTCATACACTGTGCATCTTGAATCGTATCGGGATGCCACCATAGGATTTGATACACCCCGTGGTGGGACCAGCATAGGTATCTACAATCAAACGGGGGCCGAAGGACACACGTGATAAATGCATGCAAGTAGGAGCTGATCGATATAAGAGAATCATTTCACCATGAACACGTGGTGCTAGTTGGACAAGTATAAGTAGGTGTAGAGGATTAGACATGGGTGCGATGTATATTCGGTTTATCCTGCCTTGTATAGTTTTATGTTAGATTGTTATTCTGGTACTGTCCTATTTTTCAGTTTATTCCTATCATGACCTTTTCCTTATTCACACACTGAAAAGTCACTAGACTTACTCAGACTTATGTCTGACCCATTTTTCTTTCGTCTTCTTTTCTTCCGTTCCCCCCCCCCCCCCCAGGTCCATAGGGAGGGAATACTCCAGCTTAGTCAGACTCTTTGCAAGCTTCAAGAAAGTAGATGTATGATTTGGACTCTCTTATCCTTGGCTATGGCTTTGGACACACTAGACTTGGGGATTTATGCAGTTTTATCTATGTTTTATGCTTCTTTATATTTTAAGCAAGACAGATATTATGATGTAATGTTTTGGAAGTTACTTGAGATAATCTGCTGTAATGTTTTTGTATTGAACTGCGTATGAAATATAGGTTGTTTTTCTGCTGCTTATATTTCTGTCTTGTAAATTTTCTGTGTCCTTTACCTATAATACTCCACCAAAATTAAGGCATTCCCTTTGTGAGTGACCTTAACAGAGGTGGGGTGTTTCAGGATTGAAGCCTAAGTGTGGACTATGCTCGAAAATAAGGTGAGTTTTATTTAACTCATAATTTTGTATCTTCATAAATGAATATTTGTATGTTGTCATAATATATATGGTTATTTATATGATTATTTTTGTTTTCATTTACTAAATTCGTTAAAGTATGGATGCATGAGATGAATTATCTTATGTTTTCCACATACTTTGGATATACTAGATTGGTTTGAAATGTTGATTTTCTTGCATGGCTTGATAGTATAAATTTACAAATGTAACTCCATTCACTAGTAAATTCAAAATTTATAGTATGTCGATACTTGATCAGAATTGTTGTTAAACAACCAGGTACTATAAGAATTTTATATTATGAATTAATATTTTATAGAGCGACGTAGGTTCTAAAAGATGCTTTTTTGGATGGATTTATTTCTTAAATGTTTTAAAAGATCCTCCAAAGGAGATTTAATCAATTTTAATCCTTATTGGAATCTAGTTTATAGAATATAGTCCAAATTATATCATACTCCTTATTTATTTCTTATTTCAAAATTTCTATCCAAAACTTGTAGAAATGTGCGGTATTTATTTGTATAAGCTTTATAAATATACTTTTTAAGTATATAATTATAGAAATATTATTTTTCGAAAACAATTATGATAATTAAGTAAGTTGTTAGTCTAAAAGTGAAGCATTAGTTCGATTTGTAGTTTTGTTAAATGAGTTCTGCTTTAATAATAAAACCTTTAACTATTTCTTAAATTTACTAATGAATAATCCTTGATTCAATTTTTATGCATGCTTTTCTATGATAAACAATTTTGGTAAATGATTAAATCATCCGATAGGCATGGACTTTCCTTAAAAGAATTTCGCTTGTTATTACAACTTGTTAAAAGGTGTTAGAGTGGAATTTACTAGCATTTTTTAGATTTTAAGCATGGTTTTATAGGGTATCCTCACCTCTTTCTATAAAATGCAAAATAATTACAACAAAACTTACAGATGGATCAGACTAACAACACAAACCTATCCATCTCTAAAAAATTAGCTACCAGTAATAGTATAATGAGGGTCATTTCTCTAACATATATATTGCTCTTTCTTTACGCCCTGAATGCATGATGATAAAATCACATCTGCCTTTTTGGATACTCGCTCAAAAAACATTCTATGTCATTCAAATAAACATTTGAGCACTAGTAGCAAATACACGATTTACCATCTCTCCATCTAGTTGCGACAAAAATATTGGACCACTCGTCCAAACTGCAAAGAGTTAGAGTAGTAGTAGTGGCCCAAGTTAAGAATGTATCTCCATATCACTAGCACAAAAGGGCATTCGAGAAACAAATGCATGCTAGATTCCTGTGCAATCGGCAGAAATAAACCGAGGAGCTATTAACCATATCCATCATAACTAACTTGTTTTGATTTAGCAATGCATTTTTTGAAACCCACCACATGAAAAAGAATTCTATCTTTGGTTCTACAAACAATTCCAAACTCTATTATTCAAGGAGTTTTTCATAGGCAGATGAGGTTTTATGATGAATTTGTAAACCGTGCCAAAGGAATGTTTAGTAGGAGGAGACTCCAGAAATAAGGAATCCACATCCACAGAAATGGGTTTTGAACCCTGTATTATTCTTCACATGGCGTGCCCTTGTGGGTTGATTGTATGTATTAGAGCCACCCGATCAGAGTGAAAGCAATCACAGTTTTTGGCGTTTAGCGGAATGTTGATCCATATTAACTCGTCGTAGCTAAGAGTGTCCATTAAAATCAAGTCTTTCATAAACCAAGGAGCATACCAAAATGGAGCTTTCAAGTTATTGGAGATTGCCAGTTGCATATGATGAGTTAGCTTCTTTCTTAAATCAAGCATATCTCTCAAGACCCAACTCACGTTATTTTTAACTTCAAGGGCCTAAAGGATGCTTTGACAAATATAAAATTTTGAGTGCCATTTGTTCCAAATTGAGTCTTTATTGTTAATTAGGTCAATAATATGAGGTAAGCAGACAACCATGTTCCATCGTTCAAAAGTTAGGATGCCTAACCAACCATACTTCAGAGGATTTTGCATATTTTTGATAGATATAGGAAACATTTTCTCAAGAAGGGGTTTTCAAACCAAAGAAAATGGTTGCATGCAGCCCGAGCCTAAATCTCAACCCAAAACGGACCTACTGAAATTTAGAGCCTGTCTAAGATAAGTCCTTGGTTTCTATAAAGTAATAATTTCATAGAGCCATACTAGTATGATCAGAACGTATAGTGGAATGGAAAATTATAATAGTAAATAAATAATGTACCTATCTCATAAAACCAAAACAAAGGTGTCAAATACAATAACTATCACACAGTCATAAATATAGGATACATCATGAATATTCATACTGATTACATGCATAAAAATAGTAATACTAAAAGACAATCGCAGCCAATGTCGCTTCCTCCATCTTCGAGCTTTTCCTTCAGGGACATCCTACCTAACCTATGTCGTTATGAGGAAGGGTCTAAACAACAAGTTCTAGTGAATAAAATCTTTAAGTTAACCCTTTTATCTATTTTAGGCAAAATGAACACTATTAAGGGTATGTCTAAGGAATATATGTGGGAAAGTGATCGGCTCTATAATGACTTAATACCAAGACAGCACCCACGATCACTTAATACACAATGTAGATCCAACTACTGAATACCTAATTTCAAGTAGACACCGCAACTATACACCCATAACATAATGCAAGAGGTAAAATGTAGCCACTTCATACATGGAAGACAAGCGATCTCTCACTATTTACTACCTTACACCATGGCGGACTTCTCATCAATACCTAGCTGGCATTATCAGTAACCTCTTGGACACTTAGTACTTCCCATAGGTTGGCAGTTCATACATGTAAAGTGACACTTAACTAACATATTACAAGGTAGACCCTTACCCAATCACTTTACCAACCTATAGGGAAGCGAACAACCCCCGGAGATTTACCTAACATAAACATGCTACCATTTAATACTTCTATTAGGAAGGTGCGGACCCATCGATCTCTTAATGCCTAATAAGGGTGGGCCCTACGGCTTCACCTCATAGTCCTTAGAATAAATTTATGAGGAAGGAAGTGAGTCTTAACCACTTAATTCCCTTAAAGATAGACCAGCCACCTAATACCTAACCCAAAAGCAGCTATCCATAATGCTAAATGATCCACGACATTAAACTTCTCACATTAACCCACTTTTTTGTAGTTGCTGGTGGCCAGGTTTTCTGGACAGGCTTTTACTACATGAAGTGGTTAACCTTGCGTCCGCATGTCATTAAAAATGACGTAGAGGCCATTCAGTCAGACATAATTACACACATATACACAATTTCCTAATGGAGACATATAGTTATGAATAACCTGATTACTAAGCGTTTACCACGCATTTATTGTACGTGGTTACACTATATTAAATATATAATAATGATACATTTATTAACGTGTGTCAAATAATTCACTAATCGTAAGAAATGTCAACTTGCACACAATTATAGAATTACAAATCTCTTCCCTATGATCCACAACTATATCACAACATACTCACAACAGGGTTTGTAAATAAAAGAAAGGTAATAAATAACTCATACCAGTTAAAGACATGTAACCATAAATTTCCTATTATTTCAATAAATAATAGGGCTTAACCTGCGAATAATTTATGCAACTTCTTTCTAGTTCTATTTCACTTCCTTTCGCCTTTTTTGTAGACTTTATATAAACATAAAGGATTTGAACCACATGTAATTCATAGCCATCAAAACCAGTATTTATAAATACTACCAAGATTTGAATCAAACATAGTTTATTGTCACCAAATACTCTGTTTCTATGTTAATTTAAGGTTTTAAACAAAATGGAAGAAAGATAGTCAAATTTACTAGATTTATAGGAGATTGATAAGAAGAATATAGAATCCCCTTTTAATTTACATCCATACAAACACAACATATTGACACTTCCTTTTTGTTAAAGTTTTAATGGGGTTTTATTTTTGTTTTCATGTATCCTCGAAACCCTTTAGTGTACCCAAATCCAAAATTATACTAAACAAACACAAATAAAAGAGAAACTAAAGATCACTCACAACCTTTGGAGATTAAAAGCTGTTTCCAGCCATACATGGAATCCCACTTGGATTTTGTTGCCTTAAGGATCATATACAAGTTTCCACTCTTTTAGATTCATATATGTATATTCCAAGGATTTTTGTATATATATAAAAGTTAAATCTAGAGTTATGTAAATAAAAAACAGATGGAGGAGGAAGAAGACTAACTTACTACAATTTGGATGTAGAAAAAGAGATAGAACCAGAGAGCATAGCCAAAAGAATTTGTGATTTGAAATGAGGGCCGAGGGTCTTATTTATAGATGTTAGAACTAATATAAACAGTCAGATTCTAGAAATAAAATCTGAATCATTAATAACATCCATATCCTAAAGTTTTAAACTAGAGAACCCTAGTAACCGCACACATAAACATCCAAAAAACTGACTTTCCCCTTTGGAGTTGTTGACCCCTTCATCCTTGGGCAATATTTCGACCGTTTACACGTTTTAATTGATTATTATTATTTAAAGAAAAAATGTATAAAAGAAAAGAATAAAAACTGCTTGATCTGGTGATTCACAAAAGACACACTTAGGAACACTAAGCGAACTCTCAATCATACCACAAAACGGGGCACAAACTCAAAACAATAAAAATGAAAAAATGAAAGCAAGTCCCAAATGGACACTAACCTCATAAATAAAAAGATGGATTCAATAAAAGAAGCACAACACAAATATTATAGAGACCTAATGACCCCCAGTCCAGAAACGACCTAACAAAGTAAACCATATGTGTCCAAACACCAAATTAGCAAATCAAAGTGCATCCCAGCCCATCAAGCCCTTCTAGGAAGTGTTGATTCATGAGATTTTTGATTCGTGACAAAGAATAAATGAAGATCAAATGAAGAGTTAGTTAGTATATATTTAATTGTTTTTTAGTTTTGTCAAAATCAATCCTCACATATTATAACACAAACACATACACACACACACACACACACACACACACACACACACACACACATATATATATATATACACACACACACACACACACACGTATATGTGTGTGTGTGTGTGGGTGTGTTAGTGGCACACAAGTGCCAAAACTAGATTTTTTACCTTAACCAGTCGACTGGTTAAAAACCTACCAGTCGACTGGTAAGGCAAAAAAAATCCAGCTTTGGTTACTTGTGTATATTTCAAATATATATATATATATATATATATATAGACACACACATACACGTCAATTTTTCAACCAGTTGACTGGTAAATTTTTAACCAGTCGACTGACCCGACAATAACGGTCATTTTTGTGAAAGGACACCTCCTTTCATGAAGAGATTTCCATCCATTTCTGAATAGAAATGGCTGCTTCTTTTCTTCATAATTCTTTACGAAAGGTTACTACTCTTCAGCTATTATATAAACTTCATAAACTTCATTTCCAAATCACTGATTCTTCTTCTACTTTTCTGATCTTAATTTCTGAAAATTCCAACATTCTCAAAGATTCTTAACTATTCAGATTGATTTTGAATCATTACACTTATTTTAAATCTCTTGATTCAATAAGCAATATACTTCCTTTAAATCTTCAGAAACAAGTTATATATTTGAGGATAAGATTATATGAGGTGTGTCCTCAAACTGTTGGTGTTAACTGGCCTTTTGGTTCGGTTCCAAAAAGTACGCAAGACACGCTCGACTCAGCATATCGCGTGATATTACAGCCCAGAGGCGTTGCCAGTACCATAAGACCTGAGTCTAGCCACCAGCAGAATGTCGCATCCGTCGAACGCGACCTCCATCAGTATCCGTTCGCAGCAGAGCCAAAGGCGAGCCATCCAGCGGGTCCGAGTGCATCGCCGGTGGGGGTCCGGGGCCCCACAGTCCCGGTGGCGATCGACCTAGCCGGTTAGGTCGAACCTGTGGGAACCACCCAATTCATCCATTTTCCGCCAACAAGTGTGTTGCCCAGAATTAGTAGATCGACTCAAAGTCAGGATTCAGCCAACAACTTCCGCGAACCTCGTCGCTCCTCCAAACATTGCCAAACAAAGGCCTCGCAGTCCGAACTGTTCCCAAGCCAAGGCCTCAAATCCTAAATGAATCACGAGTCCCGAAGCGCCCGAACCTTCGGTCCACATGCACCTCAAAAAGACTTCGCGCCCAGCAGGTGCGAAATTTCGCGCCCATGCCTTGGTGCGAAATTTCGCACCCACGCCTGGGTTCGAAATTTCGAACCCAGCGAGTGCGAAATCTCGCACCTCAGCCTGGGTGCGAAATTTTGCACCCAAATCTGGGTTCGAAATTTCGAACCCAGCGGGTGCGAAATTTCGCACCCCTGCCTAGGTGCAAAATTTCGAACCCATGCCCGGGTTCGAAATTTCGAGGTGTGTAGGTGGTGGGTTCGAATTTTTTGCATATGGTCCCAATTTCTACCTACTCCCACCTAATCCTACCTACCCCCACTCCTATTAATAGCCCATGGCCTCACACTTCAAAGAGGTTGGATTTTCTTCACTTGAGACCTTCCTAAAGCTTCATGAGCCTCATTAATGGCATTTCCTATTTGAGGAAGAAGGAGAATTAAATATTCTTTTTCCTAAATACCTCGCATATGGCAATTGTAAAAGTGAATGTAATGAGCATGGCTCTACCTTGTAATTCTTGAGTGATTAATAAAAGTTCAGCATCCTTCCAAAGTGGATGTAGGCCTAATCCGCGGCCGGAGCACTATAAACCCTTGTGTCATTTATCGCTTTCTCTTACTTAGTCTTGCGACCAAATTAACTATTCCTAGTAATAGGAATCTTTGGTGTTTACGACATTTTTTGCCGTCAATAGTTGGCTAATCGGTGTTATTCAAGAACACAATTCAAAGTCAAACTCTTGTTGTATTATTGAAGTCTTGTTTGATTTCTCAAGCGTGAAATTCCGTTCGGCCGCTCGGGTGTGTTGTGAACTTGTTCCTCCGGGTGAAGAGAGGGTGTTGGTAGTGAATTCCAGAAGGAGTCTGGGACTAGACGTAGGATGGTGCTCCGAACCAGTATAAAAATTCCTTGTGTCATTTACTTTTACTGCATTGCTTATTTGTGATATCTGAATATTTATATCGTTAAACATTTACTTGCGTAACTGTTGTATAGTTTTGAATATCACATCATTAATATTTCTGCTAAGTCTAATATATACTCCATATTAGTCAATCCTACTCTAGCACTCTTTTCAATAAGTATCAGAGCCTGGGATTCTAGAGATCATAACAACATCCTAGAATAAATGGCGATAAAGAAATTTAGTCAAGGCATTAGAAAGTGGAAGATTAACAAAGCAGAATTATAAAACCAAGGAAGCAAATGTCTCATGGCTAAAGTCAGATCACAATAGGTATGTGTAGATTCATTACATAAAGATCTTTTGTTAGACAATGAAAAATATTGAAATATTTTAAAACTTTGGGTAAACTTAATACAATTATTTTAGCTAAGTCAAAAGATTATAAGCAAGAAAATTCCAAATCAAAAGAGGAAAATAAATTGTTTGTAAAACAAGCTAAATATTTTGAAAATACCTTTGAAGAGTTTCTTTTTCAAAAGGATTTCCTTCATAAAGAAAATGAGCGCCTAACAGATAAAAACAATGATCTTTTAAAGGAAATTGATGTTTTACAAATCAAAAATACATCCTTAGAAGTTTCTTTAAATAATTCTAGTTTTGTAATTTTGTCTCTTGAAAAGGAGAATAATGCTTTAACTGAAAAGAATTAAGAATTATCTAAAGAATATGATATTTTAAAAGTTAATTATAATATTTTGCAAAAACTAAATTTATTTAGATAATTTAGAATCTCAAATTTTATGTCTCGGAAATGAGAATGATACTTTAAAAAGGAAGAATTCTGAATTAAATAAGGAAATTGAAAACTTAAAAACCAACAAAATTTCTTTTATAAATGTCGATTGCGACTTTGGAATAAAATTTGAAAAATATACGAGTAAGTTTGCTAAATTTAATAAAGGTCAACATGATTTAAATATGATTTAATCAAGATTTCGATCTTTACATGACAAAAGTAGTTTAGGACATAATAAACTAATCATAGAAACATTACTAGATATGCTTTTATGTACAGTAAAAATATCACTACTAGTACTAAAGCACGAGTAAATCCAAGATTCGGTTTTTATAGAAATTCGAATACTTCTACTATTAGAGATATTAATAATAAATCTAGAAGTACGGAAAAAATACTAATAGAAATTATTTAAGTATTTGGGTTCCTGTAAATTGGAAAAACAGGGAAAAATATATCGATGATAATTTTCATTTAGTAGTTAATGATGAAAATTTTATTTTCTTGGGTATGGTTACCTTTCATCTAACCCCTAGACCCTAACGAAGGAAGTGGGTACGAAGCTTTATATATATATATAATATATCATTTTTTTGCAGGTACACCATAATAAAGAGAACGTTATTCCGGTATCTCTAATATATTTGGAAAGAAATCTAAAATGAAGGAGTAAATCAAAGAATCTGTTGTTTTCATGGTGATACTATCTTGCTGCTATTCTTTTGAAACGACCCAAACTTCCCCTTACGGGAAAGCCCGGATTTCTTTGAGAACACGACGCATCGGAACATAAACAATAGAACATTTCATTGCTATTACAACAATTTACATTAGAGTATGAATAAATATTACATAGCAAAAATAAAATAATATCAGAGATTAAAATACAAAGCAGCGGAAATTTAAATGTATAAATACAATGTATAGTGGAAAATACATCAACAACACAACTGAAAGAAATATCTGCAAAACCGAAACTACTGACTGTCCGTATGGAAAATATGGGTACCTAGAGTTTAGGTAGAAACAGTAAACTCGGAGTAAGTCATAAGACTGGTGTGAGAACTAAAACAGTTATTAAAGCTTTACTTTAAAATAGGGTAAATCAAGGCACCACGTTGTATAAAACAGAATGGGTTTACTCCCATGAATACGCTGAAATAAAACAATTTATAAACAACGCAATGCTTTTGAAAAAATGAAGCTATTATAAGACTGAGGTCCCATCACACAATGCAACACAAGCCAAAGGATAGAGTTTTTCCTTATAATAGCCAAACATGCTAGGTAAGTTTTAAAATAAATCATTTCGATATTACAATAAGTGTATAGTGTATAAAACGACTTCAAATATAAATGTATCAATCATAGACGGCATGAGCGCAACATCCTACTATGTTGCCATATAGGTTTACAACTAAAATCGAAAAATCAAGTATTGGAAATTGGATTTCCATCTATGAGTCAAGGCAAGGGATCGTCCTCACCGATTCGAGAAACTCTAGCAAATTCCTCAGGATTACACACTCTGGGCAACCCTGGTTAGCGACAGGCCCGGTCCACACTTACTTTAGTGGATTGGTTATTCCTGAACACACGTTTCACGGTCCTATAGGACCAATCATTTGGCCAGTAGTGACCAATATCTGAGGCGCCTCGCTATCCATCATCCACATAAGTAAAAATGTCTGGGCTCCATACCATGACACCACTCTTAGCTATAAAGAAACGTTATGCCCTCCCTGAGGTCCTCATCCCATTTTTGACTCAGACCGAGGTGTGAGGCTCGCGAATTAACGTTATACACAAAGCTATGCTAATTAAAGTCGTGCTTTGATCATCAACCACAAGACTCTGCTTTTCAACAAAAGCCTTGATCATTTGCATCTTAGCATGCCACATTGAAAATCCATACCGTACCACTAATTTCCACCAATATAACCTCTAAGCTCGTACGTCTCAGAGAAGGGTGCTAAGCAAGAGAATAAATTCTCTGCCACCAAACAAATATATATTTAGCAGAGATCAACAAATAAAATATAGAGGAATACAACGTTAGACATACCATCCATTTACAAGACCGTTCTGGGTCTGAACGAAACCGAAGGCACCTTATTCCTCGTCACATATGTCCAATACAGGAGAGAGTTCCTAGCATATCCGGTCGATCTCCAAGTACGTATGGACAATCACCACTTATTACCTTGTCTTGGGTGTACTGCCCAATCAAGACATTAGTAATCATCCAAACGATGTGAAGATCTCCGGTCTTCAACCACCGTCTTCATCGTCGACTTTTAGTCGTCTTATCAGTTATTCAGAATGGGATAAACTCGGTCTTTCCGAATAACCCGCGTATTTTATAATCAATAATCAAGTGCTGTAAAAACACATCATATGCCTCATTCCAATTCAGAATATTCTTTAATTCAAATATTCACATCTTTAGGGAAAGGTTCCCATTAATTTTATCAAAGATAAATTCTTTTAAACTTATTCTTTAATCTTCCTTTGGACATCCATTCAAAAGATTTTATCCTTTGATAATTCTAAACCAAATTAATGTTTATCAAACTAGTCGGGATTATCGCCTTACCGAAGTAGTCATTTATTTTATCTTTCCAATCCCAGCGTATTCATTCCATGGAGCAAAACTGGTAGTACTCCATATCTAACACTCGTTGTGTTAACGGTAAAATTTATTACCATTTCCCATTCAAATCTAATTAAAGATTTAACTATCGCTTGGAGTAAAATTGGGGTTATTCCATTCTCGATCATTTCACGAATTCGATAAATTTAATTATCCCATTCTCATTCCAATCTAATTAAAGGTATATTAAAAATCCAATTGGTTTTAATCTTCCTAAAAATCATTATTTAATGATTATTCAACTTTAGGAAATCAATCCTGCTTTTAATTGGGTTAAAGAACCAATGTCACTTAAAACACAGTTCACGATAGACCCTAAAATCCTATTCCATCAAAATGGAATCTCCATGGAAATCAGATCCGTTAAAATCAATATGAATTTCCATATCAAACTAATAATATAAATGGAATAATGACGAAGCCTTTTAAATTCCATATATAGTAACGGTCTTCCTTCACAGAAGCTCCTCTCGATTATTACCAAATCGAATTCCATTCTATTCCAATTTAATATATTAAATTGGAAAACTTTACTTTAGAAATTTTCCATTAAATCTTAATATAAAGATTTATAAATTCCAAATCATAACTTCACTGTTAATTGGGTTAAAAAACGAATGTTATTTAAAACACCGTTCACGATAAACCGAAAAATCCAATTTCAATTCAATTCCAATTAAATATTAATTAATTGGTAAACTTCTCTAAATCTTAATTAAAAGATTTATTCTTTTCTCAACTGGGTTTCAGAACAGTGTTAACAAAGACACCATTCACGACAAACCCAAAATCCAATTTGATATTAAATACAAGGCTCTGAATACAAAATAATATCGGCTTATATTCAATATCAAATTCTGAAACTAACGGATATCGTATTGGGAATAACGATATCTGTATCTTCCAAATTCCTCAAAAATATTCGTATAATCATGGAATCCAATATCGAAATATTCCAAAGATTATTTCCACTCAAATCCATTCTAATTCACTCGTTGGAAAACTTTGGTTATTTTAAAACCATTTCAAATCCAATTTATTTATTTAAAAACATTAGATTTCTAATCTAGTTAATAATTAGTTCATTTAGATAAAAATATCTTTTTATCTTTTCAAACTTGGAATTTTTCATCCAAAAACCATCCAAATCATTTATTATGATTTTACACAATTTCTCCATATTTTTAATAATTTTATTAAGGCCCTTACAGTTGGTTTCCAATAGCGGCCACCGAACTGCATCCATAGCGACCTTTTATGAAATTGATTTGGACATAATCTAAAATCCAACCATTTAAATTTAAATCTCTTATATTCATTGTAAAGCTCTTTTCAATACGAACCCAACATTTCCAGTTTTAGGGGAATCTGACGGTCGGATCTCCCGTTACATCAATTTGAAGTTAATGGTTGAAACTCGCGAACGGTCGCTGCGCGGCGCGTTCTATTCAGGCCATTAAATAAATATATATATAAACACACAATAAACATATCATCGATTTCCATTTAAAACATATTTTATAAATTGTTTATACATCCATTTTAAAACGATTTCAACTTCATTTTCAATTTTAAATCAAAATTGAATATTCCATATCATTATAATATTAAAATGACAGTACTTTCAAAATATCTGATTTTGAAATCAATTCTCTTCGGTATTATTTTAAAATGAATAAAATCGATCGATAAACCCGTTCGGGTTAAAAATAGCGTTTCTATACTTAACTCGGCTTCATATTTTTATATATGTTCGTGTCCATCCAAAATCGGACATCAAAATCATATTTTGATTATTCAATAAATATTATTTTAAAATATTCTTTATTTCTGAATCGGAATGCGACTCAATCAATTACCATATAATTTTGGCTATATGGATTTCATACATTGCATGCATTCAACAATAATGATAAACAATCATTAAAAATTCAAAAACACCCAAAGTGCAATTTACAACTGTATAAGCATTAAATAATTAAATAACGCTTATCACAGTCTGTCAACCAATCGATTGACATACAACTAAATATTGGGATTATTGTATGTCAATTATCATCCCAATACCCGTGTGGGGTTTTCAAACAACAACGGTCTATTTAAAATAATCACAGGTTAATAAATTTAATCAGTTCTAATTTAATTTGAATTATTTTTCTAATTAACCAATTTTTACTGTTTAAATTATAATTGGATATTTATAATTTAATTTCAACTATCACATTAATGTCAAACATTTCAACATCACAATCAAAACGCTATAGTCAATTAAATTGTTCATAGTTTGTGGACGAAGGAGGTGAGCTAACATGCACTGTATACAATTTGTAATGATTAAAACTGATAAAAATCAATACTGGCAGTTCATATATGTAGTTATAAAATAAATAACTGAACAAGAATTGCAGTGAGAAGTTCTCACATTGGGTTCCACTCCATCGTTCTTTATTGGCGATAATTTTAATAAAATTAAATTGGTCGTTTAATTTTATCAAAAATTCCAAGTAGCCCCGGTTCCATTCTGGTCAGTTCCATGTTGTAGCGTTCGTTGTCACGATCGCAACGCAACTGAAATCACTGCGGTTGGACCTCGTATAGAAAAGATATCGCGTTAAATACATTTAATTACATTCGAGATGATTAATTAATTAATTAAAATGATTAATTTCTAATTAACCTCTGTTAATCACTTTCCGTCGTCGTTCGCCTTTCTGAAATGCTCGAACTAAACCTCGCACCCTTTCTCCTCGAACTGCGCCGTCACCAGACCTTCGGGTCCCGATCCAACCACACCACGGCCTTTGCCGTCGAACCCTCCTCCTTCGCCTCGACTGGCGTGCAACTCGTGGGCTCCACCACGCCTTAAACCGCGTGCGAACGGTATGAGTTGAGGCCCAAAATTCGAGCATAATAGTTATGAGAACCCATCATTTCCATATAGATCGAAAGCCCTCAGTTTGCGCTTTGATTTTCTCTTAAGAAGTAGGGTTTAATTCACTGTGTTTTGGGAGAAAAATTGAAATGAAATTTAAACGGTTTCAGCCGTTAAAGGTGGCGGCTCGACTATGGCTTGGGTTTAGAAAAACTTGGCTATTTATAATATATATTATTATTATTATTTAATTCCATAAATACTCATTTATTGCCATGAACTCTAAATCAAACACAACGACTGTCGTACCCAGCTAATTACCCCCATTCCGGACATAATGGAATATGTTTCGTAAGCCAATTCGACTGTTTCGATCAATTTTCATCAAAAATAATATAAATCAATATATATTGAATTTAAACGTACATTTTAATTTACCGGGACCACATACTGACTCCAAAAATTACACAAAAATAAATCTAGCTTTGTGTTGACAGCACGGTCCTAACAAAACAAATTTCGTCAAATTTGGAGACCGTTTGTAAAATGGCCTTTTTCCAGTCGATTAAATTCAAATTTAATTGACCAAACACGTTTAAATTCTTCACGCTCACATATTAGTTCCATAAATTATGAAAATTGGAATCTAGCAATAATTTGACATTCCGGATCAAAGCAAAAGTTGTTTCGTCGTAAACGGAGATCATTTGCAAAATGGCTATTTTTAAGGGCTATATATTATATTAAAATATATATGAATTCCATAGCGACTATTTTAAATTTTAAACTGGACATAACTTACAATTTATATTATGAAATCTCAATTTTTTGACATCCGTTAGAAAAATATAGTTAAACAGATTCTAACGTTTTGTTTTTCATCCAATTCTGACTTATATTGATTTATGTATATTCAACTAAAATTTAAAATCGAATTTTTAAACTACCACGCCGTTTCGAGTTCTTTTTATAATTAATATAAATATATACGTTCTCCCTTCGATTTAAATAAATTTTTAGTCATTATTATTTAAAATAAATCATTTTAAATATTGAAAATGCATTAAAATAGCTAAAACAAATTTTTTAAATTGGTTTAGAAATTCCGGGTTGTTACAATCTCCTCTACTTAAACTCTTTTCATCCTCGAAAAGGAACAGAGCTGAAAGTTGTTTAACTACCCAACTCAACTTTCATTCTGGCTTTCATTCTTCAACTTTTCAGTTTCTAAGAATTTTCTAATTTCTCAAAAATTTGGCTTACACCCTAAAGTTTCGAAAAATTTCGCCATAACCTCCTTTGTACGGGCTGAACGGTAAAACCCCAACTTGCCTCACAGGGCCCTCATAATTCAAAAGGAAAAAAGAAAAAGCCAAGCGGCTTGCAAATCGGCTCATAAAATCATCAAAAGCCCCAAGAAATACAGTAAATATGTACCTATTTATTGGGCATACAATTTTATTCCTCTTCTTAGATTCCATGCCATGACCTGTTCAATATTTATACATGTGTATGTAAGCAATTCCAATCAGTTTTCAATTCAGTTCAATGTTTGATTCAATTTGGCTCTATTAACCTTTCATTCTCTTATTTGTTTGATCATTCCAATATTTTTATTAGTTAAACTAATAATCACACAACACAACCAGCAATCAATTAGTTAATTAAATTTTCAAACATATATCTTTCTATATATACTTAAAAATCATATTTTTGGTGCCAAATCACAAACAATAAATTCTAACTAGGTTTTGGTTCTCATACCAGTTAATTGGAAATATATAGATATCCCACTTTCGAAACTCAAACATAAATACTGATGAAGACCGACTAATCACCAGAATTACCCCCGGGCTACTAGAGTGTGATTCTATATCTACCTGGTATATTTGAGACTTCGTATATACGTGCATGATGCGTATATGCAAAATCTTCGTATATTAGATTGTCCAAAATAAAATAAAATACTCAAATACGTATAATAAGATATAAATTTCAAAACTAAATTCATTTTCAATATATAGCACTCTTCTAACTTATTCTAGGGTATTACTAACCCTATCTTTAACGAGTTATTCTCATAGGATAGTACTGATCCTATCTCTGATTATTCTTTCATTTGGTTCTAATGTTTCTTGTTCTCGTGCTTTGTAAACCAAAGCTCTAATACCAACTGAAACGACCCAAACTTCCCCTTACGGGAAAGCCCAGATTGCTTTGAGAACACGACGCATCGGAACACAAACAATAGAACATTTAATTGCTACTACAACAATTTACATCAGAGTACAAGATATCAGAGTATGAATAAATATTACATAGCAAAAATAAAATAATATCAGAGATTAAAATACAAAGCAACGGAAATTTAAATGTATAAATACAATGTATAACGGAAAATACATCAACAACACAACTGAAAGAAATACACGGATACAAAGCTTTCCGAATATAGCTCCAGTTGTAGACTTGGGATCTCGTGAAAAGAAATATCTGCAAAACCGGAACTACTGACTGCCCATGTGAAAAATATGGGCACCCAGAGTGTAGGTAGAAACAATAAACTCCGAGTCAGTCATGGGACTGGTGTGAGAACTAAAACAGTTATTAAAGCTTTACTTTAAAATAGGGTAAATCAAGGGACTACGTGGTATAACTCGGAATGGGTTTACTCCCATGAATACGCTGAAATAAAACAACTTATAAACAACGCAATGCTTTTGAAAAAATGAAGCTATTATAAGACTCAGGTCCCATCACACAATGCAACGCAAGCCGGAGGATAGAGTTTTTCCTTATAATAGCCAAATATGCTTGGTACTTATTAAAACAAATCACTTTGATAATACTATAAGTGTATAGTGTATAAAACAACTTGAAATATAAATGTATCAATCATAGACGGCGTGAGCGCCCCATCCCACTATGTCGCCATATATGTTTACAACTAAAATCGAAAAGTCACGTATGGAAATTAGATTTCCATCTATGAGTCGAGGCAAGGGATCGCCCTCACCGATTCGAGACACTCTAGCAAATGCCTCAGGATTACACACTCTGGGCAACCCTGGTTAGAGACAGGGCCGGTCCCACTTACTTTAGTGGATTGGTTATTCCTTAACACAGGTTTCTCGGTCCTATAGAACCTATCACTTAGCTAGTAGCGACCAATATCCAAGGCGCCTCGGTATCCATCATCCACATAAGTAAAAATGTCTGGGCTCCATACCATGACACCACTACTAGCTAGAAAGAAACGCCGTGCCCTCCCTGAGGTCCTCATCCCAATTTTGACTCATACCGAGGTGTGAGGCTCGCGAATTAACGCTATACATAAAGCTATGCTAATTAAAGTCGTGCTTTGATCATCAACCACAAGACTCTGCTTTTCAATAAAAGCCTTGATCATTTGCATCCTAGCATGCCGCATTGACAATCCATACCATACCACTGGTTTCCACCAATATATAACCTCTAAGCTCGTACATCTCAGAGAAGGGTGTTAAGCAGGAGAATAAATTCTCCGCCACCAAACAGATATATATTTAGCTGAGATCAACGAATACAGTATAAAGGAATACAACGTCAGACATACCATCCATTTACAAGTCCGTTTTGGGTCTGAACGAAACCGGAGGCACCTTATTCCTCGTCCCATATGTCCAATACAGGAGAGAGTTCCTCGCATATCCGGTCAATCTCCAAGTACGTCTGGACGATCACTACTTATTGCCTTGTCTTGGGTGTACTGCCTAATCAAGACATCAGTAATCATCCAAACGATGTGAAGATCTCCGGTCTTTAACCACCGTCTTCATCGTCGACTTTTAGTCGTCATATCAATTATTCAGAATGGGATAAACCCGGTCTTTTCGAATAACCCGCGTATTTTATAATCAATAATCAACTGCTATAAAAACACATCATACGCCTCATTCCAATTTAGAATATTCTTTTATTAAAATATTCACATCTTTAGGGAAAGGTTCCCATTAGTTTTATCAAAGATAAATTCTTTTGAATTAATTCTTTAATTTTCCTTTGGACATCCATTCAAAAGATTTTATCCTTTAACAATTCTATATGAAATTAGTGTTTATCAAACTAGTCGGGATTCTCGCCTTACCGAAGTAGTCATTTATTTTATCTTTCCATTCCCAACCTATTTATCCCATGGAGCAAAACTGGTAGTACTCCATATCTAACACCCACTGTGTTATCAGTAAAATTTATTACCATTTCCCATTCAAATCTAATTAAAGATTTAACTATCGCCTGAAGTAAAACTGGTGGTACTCCATTCTCAATCATTTCATGAATTCGATAAATTTAATTATCCCATTCTCATTCCAATCTTATTATAGATTTATTAAAACTCCAATTGGTTTTAATCTTCCTAAAAATCATTATTTAATGATTATTCCACTTTAGGAAATCAATCCTGCCTTTAATTGGGTTAAAGAACCAATGTCACTTAAAACACAGTTCACGATAAACCCCATAATCCTATTCCATCAAAATGGAATCTCCACAGAAATCCGATCCATCAAAATCAATATAAATTTTCGTATCAGACCAATAATATAAATGTAATAACGGCGAAGCCTTTTAAATTCCATATATAGTAACGGTCTTCCTTCACAGAAGCTCATCTCGATTATTACCAAATAGAATTCCATTCTATTCCAATTTAATGTATTAAATTAGAAAACTTTACTTTGGAAAATTTCCATTAAATCTTAATATAAAGATCTATAAATTCCAAATCATAACTTCACTGTTAATTAGGTTAAAGAACAAATGTTATTTAAAACACCGTTCATGATAAACCCAAAAATCTAATTTCAAGTCAATTCATATTAAATTTTAATTAACTGGTAAACTTCTCTAAATCTTAATTAAAAGATTTATTCTTTTCTCAACTGGGTTTAAGAACAGTGTTAATAAAGACACCATTCACGACAATCCCAAAATCCAATTTGATATTAAATACAAGGCTCTGAATAGAAAATAACTTCGTCTTATATTCAATATCAAATTCTGAAACTAATGGATATCATACTCGGAATAACGATATCTGTATCTTCCAAATTCCTCAAAAATATCCGTATAATCACGGAATCCAATATCGAAATATTTTGAAGATTATTTCCACTCAGATCCATTCCAATTCATCCATTGGAAAACTTTGGTTTTTTTAAAACATTTCAAATCCAGTTTACTTATTTAAAAACAATGGATTTCTAATCTAGTTAATAACTAGTTCATTTAGATAAAAATGTCTTTTTATCTTTTCAAACTTGGAATTTTTCATCCAAAAATATTCCAAATCTTTTATTATGATTTTACACAATTTTTCCATATTTTTAATTATTTTATTAAGGCCCTTACAGTCGGTTTCCAATAGCGGCCACCGAACTTCATTCATAACGGCCTTTTCTGAAATTGATTTAGACATAATTTGAAATGCATCCGTTCAAATTTATATCTCTTATATTCATGGAAAGCTCTTTTCGTTACGAACCCAGCGGTTCTGGTTTTAAGAAAATCCGACGGTCGGATTTTCCGTTACATCAATTTGAAGTTAATGGTTGAAACTCGTGAACGGTCGCTGCGTGACGCATTCTATTCAGGCTATTAAATATATATAATATATATATCGTCGATTTCCATTTAAAATGTATTTTATAAATCGTTTATAAATCTATTTTAAAAAGATTTCAACTTCATTTTCAATTTTAAATCAAAATTGAATATTCCATATCATTATAATATTAAAATGATAATATTTTCAAAATATATGAATTTGAAATCAATTCTCTTCGGTATTATTACGAAATGAATAAAAACGATCGATAAACCCGTTCGGATTAAAAATAGCATTTCTATACTTAACCCAGTTTCATATTTTTATATATGTTCGTGTCCATCCAAAATCGGACATCAAAATCATATTTTGATTATTCACTGAAAATTATTTTAAAATATTCGTTATTTTAATATATTCTTTATTTTAAAATATTCTTTATTTTTGAATCGGAATGCGACTCAATCAATTACCATATAATTTTGGTTATATGAATTTCATACATCGTATGCATTCAACAATAATGATAAACCATCATTAAAATTCAAAAACACCCAAAGTGCAATTTACAACTGAATAAGCATTAAATAATTAAATAACGCTTATCATAGTCTGTTTACCAATCGATTGACATACAACTAAATATTGGGATTAGTGTATGTCAAATATCATCCCAATACCCGTGTGGGGTTTTCAAACAATAATGGTCTATTTAAATTAATCACTGGTAAATAAATTTAACCAGTTCTAATTCAATTTGAATTATTTTTCTAATTAACCAATTTTCACTATTTAAATTACAAATGAATATTTATAATTTAATTTCAACTATCACATTAATGTCAAACATTTCAACGTCACAATCAAAAAACAGTACAGTCAATTAAACCGTCCATGGTTTATGGACAAGGGAGGTGAGCTAACAGGCACCGTATACAATTTATAATGATTAAAACTGATAAAAATCAATATTGGCAGTTCATATATGCAGTTATAAAATAAATAACTATACAAGAATTTTAGTGAGAAGTTCTCACATCGGGTTCCGCTCCGTCATTCTTTATTGGTGATGGTTTTAATAAAATTAAACTGGTCGTTTAATTTTATTAAAAATTCCAAGTAGCTTCGTTTTCGTTCTGGTCAGTTCCATATTGTAGCATTCGTTGTCACGATCGCAACGCAACTGAAATCACTGCGTTTGGACCTCGTATGGAAAAGATATCGCGTTAAATACATTTAATTACACTTGAGATAATTAATTAATTAAAATAATTAATTTATAATTAACCTCTGTTAATCACTTTCCATCGTCGTTCCCCTTTCTGAAATGCTCGAACTAAACCTCGCACCCTTTCTCCTCGAACTGCGCCGCCACCAGACCTTCGGGTCCCGATCCAACCACACCACGACCTTCGCCGCCGAACACTCTTCCGGCGCCTCGACTGGTGTGCAACTCGAGGGCTCCACCACACCTCAAACGGCGTGCGAACGGTACAAGTTGAAGCCTAAAATTTGAGCATAATAGCTTATGAGAACCCATCATTTCCATATAGATCGAAAGCCCTCGGTTTTCTCTTTGATCTTCTCTTAAGAAGTAGGGTTTAATTCGTTGTGTTATGGGAGAAAAATCGAAGCGAAAATTGAACGGTTTCAGCCGTTAAAGGCGGCGACTCGATTATGGCTAGGGTTTAGAAAAACTTGGCTATTTATAATATATAATATTATTATTTAATTCCATAAATACTCGTTTATTGCCATGAACTCGAAATCAAACCAACAACTTTCGTATCCAGCTAATTACCCTCATTCCGGACACAATGGAATATATTTCGTAACCCAATTCAACTGTTTCGATCAGTTTTCATCAAAAATAAAATATAAATCAATATTATTGGATGTAAACGTACATTTTAATTTACCGGGGCCACATACTGACTTCAAAAATTGTAGAAAAATAGATCTAGCTTTGTTTTGATGATAAAGTCCTAACAAAATTACATCGAATTTGGAGACCGTTTGTAAAATGGCCTTTCCCAGTCGATTAAACTCAAACTGAATTGACCGAACACGTTTAAATTCACCACGCTCACATATTAATTCCAAAAATTATGAAAATTGGAATCTAGCAATAATTTGACATTCCGGATCTAACAAAAGTGCTTTCATTGAAAGCGGAGGTCGTTTGCATAATGGCTATTTTTAAGGGTTGTATATTATATTAAAATATATATTGTTAGACCAAAAAATGGTCCTAACACCCAAATCGTCGTATTTTGAGCATAGGATATGAAGAAATAACTGAAAAAATATAGAAAAAGTGAGACAACAAGAATTTTATAGTGGTTCGGCGTTAAAGAGCCTACGTCCACTTCATATTTTCTCATTTTATTCATGGATTACAATTACAATGAATATTCTCTTCGAATTCATTGAATTTTTATTGAGGAAGATGATAGTTATTCATGGAGAAGTGTTAGCCATGGCAGCCATGGACAAGGAGATGCCAAAAGTCCCTTGAGAATGCCCTCTGAAGGTGTATTTATAGCTGTAGGAAAGCTTCGGGGAGGACTGGTTCGTGATGGGGTACGTGGCAGGCGATCCAGAAAAATAGGAGAGCCAGTAGCCTTGAGAATAGGTCAAAACAAGTTGCGTGTGAACAGGTCCGAAGGTCGGATCGCGGTCATATGGTCGGATCGCGGTCATGAGTCGGATCGCGGTCATGGGTCGGATCGGGGTCATAGGTCGGATCGCGGTCATAGGTTGGATCGGATCGCGTAGGTAAGGGCGGATCGGATCGCGGTCATATGCCAGCTTACACCCGTTCACGGAAATGGGTGTAACTTTCAAACCGTAAGTCCGATTGAGCCAAACCAAAGCTCAAATTGAAGCTAATACATAGGGCTACGAGTATATGAGGTGAATAGATCCAAATGAGGTCATTTGATAGGGGTTTCGGGCCAGTTTATACTGATGTTGTGATTTTGACCAAACTGCCTTGTGTCTTCTGACGATGCTTCCAATGCCAGAGAGCGATGTTATCCAGAGATTCCATATGAGATAGCATTTACCCAGAGGTGTGTCAACATGATCTTTGCTTTGGGTAGCCTGGCCACAAAGCAGGCTAACATTTTGCCCCCCAAAGTACATCTTATCGAGGATGAGATGTGCTTTGAATATGTTGAGCTAAATCTTTCTAGAATATCATTTGTCCTTGAGAAGGCTTTATCCAATTGTTGCATTGCTTCCATTGGAGCTAATCAGGCTAAGTTTTATGAGAGGAGTATTCGAGATGATAAAGAAATTGTTTAAACCTTGTCAAATCAAACGATCTAATTCATCCGTCAGAAGTCATGCTAAATTGTCGGCTCCCGAGCGTGATCCTACACGCATAGGTCATCGCCAAACAACATCATCACTCTACGCAAGCCAAGCGCGTGGTAGGGTTGGACTTTCTTTTACATATGAGTCAATAAATGAAGTACCCACCCAAATCATGGGGCGATGTAAGAATCTTTGGGCTCTGAGCTAACAACTGGACTGTTGGGATAAAGCACATCAGAATCAACATACGAATTTGTCATTTGTACTCAAATTTGGACTAGCCTGATATCTTGATATTGATTCAGGATCTTAAAATCGCATTGAATCGTAACAGAAAGGAATTCAAAAGCCATGATCACTCTGGATCGTAGTCGAGAGAATCCACAATTGTTACGGATCATTTCTTAATCCAATATTCACATATGAAGTAGTCAGTAAGGGATGTTGTTAAAATTATGTGGACCAGTGCCTATAGGATCGTCACCATCGCGAGGTAGTAGATAGGTTTGTCACACCTTCCATTCGGTGTAGTTTGAGTCTTTAAGTTCACATTCGATCCATAAGCTAGCTCGCTTGGTCGGCAAAGATGAATAAGATTGTACTCCGGAGGCATGACGTACATGTTTTGAATCCCATTTCATGCCAGGATTGTCTTCAAAGTTAGTCTATGAACCGACACTTGTGCTCTTAGTGCCATCGGAGGACAAGCGAGGTCAGTACTTATGCCCTCAATATCGATGGGGGGTCTATGAACCGACACTTGTGCTCTCAGTGCCATCGGAGGACAAGCGAGGTCAGTACTTATGCGCCCAGTATCGATGGGGGTTGAGTTGAGTCAATAAGGCATTTAATCTTGAAGATTTTATACTTCCTGTCATTGCATCTGGTAAGAGTTGCAGGTTCAGCAATCTTAGTCGACCCAGATCATTATGTACTGTTTCTCAATTTAGCAAAAATCAGAATTGTATATGCGAATGGTTGAACCACATTTGCTTTGATATCATCTCTTCTCTTTAGTCAGATAGTGAGGATTGCCTCATCGGGCATCAGCGACTTCGGTTACTCTCATCAGATCAGTTGCGGAGTCAAATAAGGTTGTTGAATGCGAGTGAATAAATGTCGTTATGAAGTTAGTTGGGCCCCATCTTTTATGCTTCAGCATAGTCCGAAATGGTTATCACAGTCTTATTGAGTCTCTTTCTCATGCTCGGTTCAATTGTGCTTGACAAACAAGATCATGGGCTCGATAAGTGGTACAGATTCTCTTTGGAATTGCACATTCTTGTCATTGTTTTCCAGGGCTTTTCCTTTGTCCTTATCGTTTCAGGAATTAGAAGGTACCCCATTCTTTAGTAAGGAAGGCATCTAGGTCATTCGTCTCGACGCTAACACCTTTTTGTCATGAAAGTCTATCGACTTCAGGGTTGAATTCATCAAAATATCTGAGAAAGTCTTGTTATAGAGAAAATTTAAAGTCCGGGGGAATAATAGGGGATCCTGACGTCCCATGTGTGAGGGCTGTAATTGTTGTTATCCATATCATCTCGAGAAGTGCCGCCTCTCGAGAGGCGCCGAATCAAACTAGCGAGCAGGTTGCCATCAAAGAATTGATGCACATTATCAAGATCCTGGCTGGTGCCCCCAGCATCAAATCTGAGATTACAAAGGGGGTCTTTGCTGATTTCTTGTTTCCACGTCGATATTGCCCCCGGGTCATGGTTCTAGTCATTCGACCTGACCGGGTTTCTGTTTTTCGAATTGTTGCGTTCTTTCTTAGAGCTGAGTATGAAATGTCGCTCGAGTATTCATTCGAGTTGGAGTTAAAACTGGTCGTGCATGATCTGAGTTTGTCACAATTCTTGCATTCTCATCTAGGATGTTACAGGTAGCTGTTCCATTTGCCCGTGTTTCCATCCATGACGTAGGGAATCGAAACCGCATGCTGCGCGCCTGTTGATTAGTTTGTGTTCAACCCAAGCTGATGGTTGATATCTGACTGTTCCAAGTTCGTCACTACCTGAACTTCAATTTTATCATTTCCAGCGAATTGATGATTGTTGCTCGGCCTTCCAGTTCATTCCTGAAATAGGTGAAGGTCGGCCTCGGGCTTCTTGATTCTACACGAGCATTAGCCGTCAATCAGGCTTTTGTCATTCGGTTGGGAACGGAGGCATCGAGTAATTGAACTATGCTGCTCAAGGCTCGTATCATGTGCCCCCTATCCATAGGGGGTTTTGTTGAGCAGTACACTTCGAATTCATGTCTTCTCTGGATTCATGTTCACTTCTCGCATCAAGAGCCAGAGTCGAGTGCAAAAATGAATTGTTGGTATTCAGCCCATGCTAAGCCCTAGTCTCCCATCCAAGCTCCGAGGACAGAAATCAAGCGGTGAAGGGTCAGATTATAGTCGCCTCGAGTGCTCTCGTTTGCTCTTTGCATCAAAGGAAAGGTTGGGGACGAAATGGTTGCATCATGTTCAATTATTACTTGGGATATATCCAGCCTTATCTGAGCTTCCCATTCTGGAAGTAAGTTGGGATCAGCAGATGGACGTTCTCTTTGCATCTGCTTTCTGGTCTTCAAGGGCCCTGCATCATCCTTCTGGACGCGACCCTTTGTTCGTTTTCCATTAGCATGTTTCCATCATTGCGAGTGAGGCCCTCGCGTTCTTGACTAGTTATCTTTTGTAAACCTGCGTTTACTAATAAAAATTCTGTTCCTTTCGCATTGTCTTGTACCTGCGAATGGGCAAATAAGTCATGAAGCGTTATAAGTAGTCAATGCAATTATAAATGAAAATGCACTAAAGTAGTATGTGTGTATAGGTATGCTCCCAATCAATCATTAACTTAGTGCTTGGCCAGGGCTTTGTTGAGGATTGATTAGGACCTTAACTGTTTTGCCCCCATGTCCGGACATGGAGGATCCGGGCTCAGAGTTCAGTCAGTCCCCCGACACTCTGGCGGGGTAGGAGCCCTTGTGGCGCTAAGTCTCTAGCGCCTTTATACTTTCTCTGGAGTTCGAACTCAGCTTTCAATCTGCTCCCCAATCCTTCAGCGGGGTAGGAGTTCTAGCTTGTTTCATGATATGCTCAACGACCCTTCAGCGGAGCAGAAATTATGGGGGGTGCTGAGTCTCCAGCACCTTTCTCAACGCTTAATCATAGACGCTTTTATACTCTCCTGGCGGTCTCCAAGGTTAGAGTTCGAACTCAGCTGTTCTGTCGCTCCCCGATCCTTCAGCGGGGTAAGAGTTCTTTCTCAGCGCACAATCAGGGACGCTATTATACTCTCCTGGCAGTCGCCGAGGTTAGAGTTCGAGCTCAGCAGTTCTGTCGCTCCCCGATCCTTCAGCGGGGTAAGAGTTCTTTCTCAGCGCTCAATCGGAGACGCTTTTATACTCTCCTAGCTTTCACCGAGGTTAGAGTGTTGTCGAGGCGGTTCCTATCATGGTACACCTTCGCGCCTTGTGGACGTCATCTTCGCGTCCTTTATACTCTGTCTCGGCTCTTGAGAGTTAGAGTCATGGATCGAGCGGTCTTCAATCATGCACGCCCATCAAACTCATCCTAGGTTTATATATTTTAATCCAAGCTCTGAGGATTAACGTCAGTCAGACAAACAGTTGGAAAACGTTTGCCAAGGCTTTGCGTTCCTCCGAACAGTCTTTGGGAGGATGGGCTGGCACCAAACTTCGGGTACCTGGGTTTTTCATATCGCACGAGTTAGTTATGTCAATAACTCGGAAAGAATGTGAAAGTAGATTGCATGGTTAAAACGTAAGCATATCGAGAGGCAGTGTTGCCTCCTTTATTGGGATTCATGTAGTCTGGCAGCATCGCGGATAGGATTGAGCCATATAGACGGTCACACCGCGTCCTTCTGGAGTAGGACTCCAACTTTGCAACTCAAAGATTTATGTTCAATTGTCTTGTGGTCTGCCACGTGTGAGCCAAGGATTGGATGGTCATCCCGGATCCACCTTGAGCTATACAGCATTCTTTAGACGAAGAGCGTGGCCTTGTAAACGAGCAGTTCAGTCGAGCTCGTTATAGTATTTCTCTATGGCTCTATATGCGGGTGTTACAAGTTTGATCGGTAGCAAATCCTGGATACCTACACCATCCACATATTAATTCATCTGAGTTAATTACATCAATAACTCATAAATCATGCAAATATAAGAGTCATGGTTATAGAATAATCCTATTAAAGGAATGAGTATCATTCTGAGTGAAAAATGGCGTTGCATATTCATTGCAGGTCCATTTTACTTCGCCCTATCTCTGCCAATAAAGGGCTGCCAAATTCCTTTAGTTGATGAGGGGTATCTTTTCAGATTATCATGGGGGCGGCAGTCCCAAAAAATGAATAGACCTTGGTCGGGGTCTTGAGATGGCAAAGGCGGCTAGGTAGGTACTATAAGCGAGTGATGAGGTCGCATCTCCTTCAAATCGTCTTTTTGCCCCTGTGCTGAGGGTAAGGATGGAGTGTCAGGAAGTCATGACTGGATTGCTAATGGTAGCACATCTTTGCATTGGTGTTAGGTTGTAAATTAGCATGAGAACAATGGATTCATGCTTATAGAAATTTTTGCACTTTCCATGCTAGGAAATAGGATATTACTGCTGGTGGGATAATCATATCACATAAATTTGCTGATATACCCTCGATCCCATATCGGGGACAAGGGTTGGTGCGCCGACAATCAACCAGCATTCATGCGTAAGCGTTCTAGATCTTCAACTCGCTAACTTTCAGGCAAGACTAAGTCAATTGGCCAGGAAAATTCTTGATGTATCAGCTCTGAATTAGATGATGTAATCTCGAGCAATTTGTGCTCAAATCTGTAGTTGCCCCTAGCCTTAGGGGAGTGATTCACTTGGCAGATAATCGATGAAAAGAGTGGAAGTATGAGTCTTCACTTTCTAAATTCAGAACGCCATTCACCAGAAGTTTCATTCATGTACATCTCCCATCTAATGGGTGGTTGACTGGTGATTTGGTCGAATCATTCAGGGCGGTGAATTTGGCAATTGCATTCGTTGGTGTTTGTTTTGGGACAACCTTCCAAGAGAAATAGGCAATGTCGAATTGCATGTCATATCTCGAGGCATAAAGAACGATTGCACGCCTTTCACTTCACCTTGTTAGATGCATTCTGTGCTGTAGGAAGTTTATCATGGAGTTAACCATGACTCTCTTCCGGGTTTGGTCTCCAACGTTGGATCAACTTCCATTTTATCAATGGTTGTATTTCATAGTGTCTTGATGGGGATCATCTCTATCTTTTCTAGATTGTTGGACCCTTCTAACTTGGTCAGATTATCTGCCTTCTGATCTTCTGCTCGCAGGACATGAGATATGTTGTAACGTTCTAATTCATCCAACAACCCTTCTTCCGGTTCTTGGTAAGCTGCGAGTGGTGGTTCCTTCGTCTGGAATTCTTTTCGAGCCTGGCGAACAACAATGTGAAAGTAAGAAAATATGTTCAATGCCATTATTCCTAACTCCTTAGCGAGTTTCAATTCGATAATCAGGGTGTCGTTTTCGGAGCCGTTCTCAGTAGCGGAGAATTTCAACCGCAAGGCATAGTAAATTGACCGCCCTTTAGGGGTTATTAATAAGGCACCGGCGTCGGACAGTCAATCATTCTTTTCATCGTCTGATTACATCTTCGAGGTGCATCTTCTACATCTGCCATATCCTCTTCGGGAGTGGTACATTCCGCGATGTAGTTGGTTAATGCTTGCCCTCGTATGGACTTCTTTAAGAGGGAGTTGAGATCAAACTGATTTAGCTCTATGTCTCGATCAAGCAATTTTCCAGATGCCTCAGGTCGTTGCAGGACCTGTCGTAGCAGTTAGTGAGGGTACATACCATCGGATGAACTTGGAAGTAATGGGGGAGCTTTCTTAGAGCAATCAGCAAGCTGTAGACGAGTTTTTCAATCTTTGGGTATACCACGACTACTTTCTTGCTCACATTATTGACTAGTTTCCAGACCTTATCCTCCTTACACACAAGTGGTGCCAACTTTCATGCCAAGCTTCAGACGCCTTTAATTCTTTGTTGTTCAAGGCTAACTATGAGGCCTTTAGGTTCATTCTAGATATTGAACATCTCTATCAGATTCGAAACGTGGTAGGTTGACCGCTCGGACTCCATAAGACTATCACCTACATGGACTTCCATGGGCCTTGCACTTTGGTTGTGGACCATACAATTCAGTAAGCGCTGGTAAGTTGCCTCGGCATCCTTCAGTCCGAATGCCAATTCCATATAACAGTACAGTTCGAGGTCAATGATAAAACATGTATATTCATGATCAGGCACATGCATAAGAATTTGGTTGTAAGCTGTGCACACGTCCATGAGAGGGATACATTCACGTCTAGTCATTGAATCCACAAGCTGGTCAATTCTGATTGACGGGAAGCTTCCTTTTGGGCGAACTTTGTTCAAATCTAAGTAATCAATGCGTGTGCGCCATTTTCCATTAGCGTTCTTGACAAGGACGGGATTTGATATCCAAGCGGGATGGTTTGCAGTGATTCAACAAGTATCTGACTCTGGGCACCAAAGCGTGTTGATCCAAACCTTATTCGATGGCAATCAATCTTTGTTGTTGGGTATCCCATTATTGAGAATCATGGTCATTGGGATCTTCTGAGTCATCATCAGAATAGTGTCCGGATTGTTCTATGTCAATGTCATCTGGTATCCCGACTGTTGGATAGGTTTAAGTCACGTAAACTAGGTGATCACTACTTGTTCAGGAACATCATCGGTTGCATTGGGGAGATCTTTACACCATCGGAGCTCTGGAAGAGGAGGCTGTTATGAGACCATCATTATTTTGTATACTACCATAGTCAGCGTGTCGAATCTTTTCAACAACTCCTCACATTCAATAACATCGGTAGATAGAGGTCATGGCTTCTGGAGGAATTCTAATTGTTGTCATTCCGTTGTCAAATTCTTTGACAATCCGTTTATTCTTCATTGACAAGCTTTGATGAATGCTGTTGGCCAACATATATGTTGAGCTGAAGATGAGCCATGCTCCGAGCCGAAGGCGAGGCCGTCAGCGGGTCCGGGCGCAGCGCCGGCGGGGGTCCGGGCGCACCGCACGATTTTATCGATTTTGGAACATGGAGCCTTTTCTGATATGATCTGAAAATTGTATTTTTTCCAAAAATTGTCACTTTTTTGGATCGGGTCGTGACCCTTGTTCGTCGTCATTTTTCCGGGTCACGGTTCGCTACTGTCCTCCGGTTCGTGGTCCAGCTTGGCGATCGGGATACTCCAACCTTCCAGCTTCGGATCGGTTCGTGGTCTTCTCCAGTTCGTGGATATGTTCACAACAATTTCTCCAGGTCGGGTCGTGGAAGTATCACCGGGTCGGATCGCGACTTCCTTGCTCGGTCGGGTCGTGGGTTCATCTTGAGACTGGATCGTGGTCTCCCCGCGATCCGCGATCCCCTCGACCTGCTCCAGCACATTTTCTTTATTATCCTCATTTGGTCGTGAAGCTTGTGAACCCTTAGCTTTTTTTCGAAGGTATGAAGCTCTGATTTTCTGAAATCAACGAAATATTCAAAAATGGTAGAAACGCGGACTGTTTTCTTCGAACTTTCAAATCCAAATAATGAATAGTAATCCGATAGGGTGAGAATTCAATTCTCAATGAAAGCACCAAAATGTTAGACCAAAAAATGGTCCTAACACCCAAATCGTCGTATTTTGAGCATAGGATATGAAGAAATAACTGAAAAAATATAGAAAAAGTGAGACAACAAGATTTTTATAGTGGTTCGGCGTTAACGAGCCTACGTCCACTTCATATTTTCTCATTTTATTCATGGATTACAATTACAATGAATATTCTCTCCGAATTCATTGAATTTTTATTGAGGAAGATGATAGTTATTCATGGAGAAGTGTTAGCCATGGCAGCCATGGACAAGGAGATGCCAAAAGTCCCTTGAGAATGCCCTCTGAAGGTGTATTTATAGCTGTAGGAAAGCTCCGGGGAGGACTGGTTCGTGATGGGGTACGTGGCAGGCGATCCAGAAAAATAGGAGAGCCAGTAGCCTTGAGAATAGGTCAAAACAAGCTGCGTGTGAACAGGTCCGAAGGCCGGATCACGGTCATGGGTCGGATCGGGGTCATAGGTCGGATCGCGGTCATGGGTCGGCTCGCGGTCGTAGATCAGATCGCGGTCATAGGTCGGATCGGATCGCGTAGGTAAGGGCGGATCAGATCGCGGTCATATGCCAGCTTACACACGTTCACGGAAATGGGCGTAACTTTCAAACCGTAAGTCCGATTGAGCCAAACCAAAGCTCAAATTGAAGCTAATTCAAAGGGCTACGAGTATATGAGGTGAATAGATCCAAATGAGGTCATTTGATAGGGGTTTTGGGCCAGTTTATACTGATGTTGTGATTTTGACCAAACTGCCTTGTGTCTTCTGACGATGCTTCCAATGCCAGAGAGCGATGTTATCCAGAGATTCCATATGAGATAGCATTTACCCAGAGGTGTGTCAACATGATCTTTGCTTTGGGTAGCCTGGCCACAAAGCAGGCTAACATATATAAATTCATTAGCGACTATTTTAAATTTTAAACTGGACATAACTTACAATTTATATTTTGAAAACTCAATTTTTCACATCCGTTAGAAAGATATACTTAAAATAGATTCTAATGTTTCTTTTTTCGTCCAATTCTGAGTTATACTGAATTCTGTATATTCATTTGAAATATAAAATCAAATTTTCAAACTACCACGCCGTTTCGAGTTCGTTTTATAATTAATATAAATATATACATTCTCACTTCGATTTAAATAAATTTTTAGTCGTTATTATTTAAAATAAATCATTTTAAATATTGAAAATGCATTAAAATAGCTAAAATAAAAAGTTTAAATTGGTTCAGAAATTCTGAGTTGTTACACTTTTTTATCGATGACAAAGGGGGAGAGAGATTGACGTACTAACAAGTTTTGTGTAAGAAAAATCATAGTCATATACTCAGGGGGAGAAAATTCACATACAACATATATTTAGGAGGAAAAATATACATATCAATAATATCTACAAGAGATTGTAAGAGGTTGTCATCAATCAAAAAATAGGGAGAATGTTGATTCATAGGTTTTTTATTCATAACAAAGAAGAAAATGTTGATCAAAGGAAAGTGATTTAGTTTGATTATTTAATTTTGATATTAGATTGTGTTATATTGTAAAAATCCATCCTCTAATATCTCAACACAAAAGCACAAAAAATATACAAAAACATATATATGATATTGATACACAAGCGCCAAAGTTTTGCATTCATGCACTAAACAGTCGACTCGGTAGATTTCTACCAGTCGATTGGTAAGAACAAAAATGCAAAACTCTGACCACTTATGTATGTATATGTGTGTGTATATATATTTCCCAACTTTCATGTTTCCCAACGGTCATATTTCGCAATAGACATATTTCCCTACGGTCATATTTACCAACTGCCATATTTCCCAACTGCCATATTTCCTAAATGCCATATTTCTCAACGGTCATATTTCTCAACGGTCGTATTTTCCAATGGTCATATTTCTCAACTGCCATATTTCAGCGAAAAGACATTTCCTTTCACCAAAAGATTTAACTAGTTGACTAGTCATTTTAACTAGTTGCCGCAACTGTCATATTTTAGTTAAAAGAAGCGAAAAGACATTTCCTTTCATCGAAAGATGTAACAGTTGACTAGTCATTTTTTACTAGTTGACTAGTTGTCCCAACTGCCATATTTCAGTGAAAAGACACTTCCTCTCACCAAGAGTTTTCAATCCAATTTAAGGAGAAATAGTTGCTTCTTTTCATTGAAACTTTTCATGAATAATTACTAATCTCCGATTACTATTTATACACTACAACATCACTTTCCAAACCACTGGAATTACTAATTCTTGTCTATAATTCTGATCTTAGTTTCTATACTCTTTTGCATTCAAAACTATTTTCATTGCTTTGAATCATTGATTTTATTTCATACATCTTGATTCAATAAGAAATCTACTTCCTTCAAATCTTCACAACCACATCAAATATCTCAGGATAAGATTATAGGAAGGGTGTACTCAAACTGTGACTAATCAGTGTTACTTAGACCACATTCAAAAGTCAAAGCCACTGTTGTATTGTTGAAGTCCTGTTCGGTTGCTTAGGCATATTATTGAAGTCCTGCTCGGTTGCTCAGGCATGTTGTTGTAGTCAAGTTTTTTTGCTAAGGCGTGAAATCCCGTTCGGTTGCTCGGGTATTGTTACTACTCAAATTCAACATCGAAATAGGCTATCGGCGAAGGGGTATTGAACCGCCACCACCATAAGGTAGAGATCCGAGAGTATAAGCCCGACACCAAAACTAAACGAAAGCATAAGAGAAACAGTGATGACAATAGACAACCGTCACCATCCTGGAAGGGGAGAGCTTAGAACCGGTAAGGAAAAGGGATATCGACAGGGTAGCTCTAAAACAAGAATACAAACAATGTGAGGTAAATTCCCAAAGCCAGAAGTAAGCAAGAAAGAAAGAAAGACAACACTTGATCTGAGACCAACGACTTGACAAGGAACAAAGCACCCTCAACATTGAAACTTCAACATGAAGTACACCGAAAGCACCCTTCCGGAAATTCTAGAAACCCACCTCAGAGAGTCACCGAGAGCATGCTAAAGTCTTTGAGAAGAAGTGCTATCCACACTTGCATGCTTAGTGTCAATACCGAAAGAGGTGATGGCTGCGGGAACGTAAGCGATCAAGACACGAAGGAAAACATCGTAAAGACTTATAGACAAGAAAAAAGGCTTATCTCCGAAAGACGGAGGCCATATCCGATGCTATCAATACCAACAGGCTTGATATCGATACAGAAGGTATAAACAACACCAAAGAAAGGCTTCAAAGATCGGAAACATCTTCCTAGAAGCAAAGAACGACACACTAAAGGCTATGTCATATCTCTCAACAACAACCGAGACCCAAGGAACCTGAACAGAAAGGAGAAAAACGACCAACACACAATTGCTGCACCCGAAAGTGGCTCAAACTGACCCAATGTCAAAAGCGGTCCCGGTTTGTCTATAAATAATACATTAAGGGTCACATTTTTGGGACCGGATTCTCATTTCTCAGTCTTGTACTATTTTCTTCTAGATTAAACCCTAATTCCTAAATCAATTTGGGGATTCTCTTTGTAAACAATTGTATACTCAAATCAGTGAGCAATAAAGAGTGGATCCACACTTAGCATGATTTTCATGAGTTGTTCAATTTCTTCCTTAATGCAACGTCTTATGCTTCTTACTCAATAATGAGTTCTTATCTATGTCCTAACCCTTCCTCCAGATTATAGAGGAACCTCTTTCTTCAAGACGTTTAGCTTTTTATCTTGTGTTGAGCTTAGGAAACCCTTATCCCAAGGTAACCATTGGTCCTTGAGTCCCGTAAGCATGATACTCACCATTCGAGGGAAGAGTAACTAATCTTCTGGCTTAAGGCCTTGATATCTAGGAAACGGTAAACTAACTCAAGCTTGTAGAAACTAGATAATCCCTTTTTCCTCTTAGGTCTATTTCCTTAAACCTATCTCCGGTTTTGACAAAAAATATCGTTATTGGGTGTGCTGTTAGCCTGTTCCTCCGGGTGAAGTGAGGGTGTTTCTAATGAAATTCCAGAAGGAATCTGGGACTGGACGTAGGATGGCGCTTCGAACCAGTATAAAATTCTCTGGTGTCATTTACTTTATTTACTACATTTATTCTGCATCTGTGGTAGTGTTATATTTAGTTTGTACATACTTAATATCACATTGTCAACACTTCTGCTAAGTCAGTTTATATTACATATTACTCGATCCTACTTTGGCACTCTTTTCAGGAAGACCCCAAAGTAGACAAGCAGTAGAAACTAACCCAAGCACGATGACCCAAGGAAGCAACCCAAAAGCCTGCTTCAGCCCATATAGCTAATCACATAAGATCAAAGGAAAGCAGCTCTAACTAAGTAACCACCGTAATCCATACCTAAGTCGTTAACCTCCAAGTCTCAAGCCTAAAAAAAGATCAACCAACCCTCTATCGGGGACTCGACCCCTCAGAAATAGAGCAATGAGAAACAATTGAGGTTTCCCATAAAGGGTCTACCTCGAAAAGAGACATGGACTAAATCAGTAACCCAACAAATAATAGAGGCCGAATCCATGGGGGAACCGTCAAAAACTGCCTTGTTTTGGGAACATCAAAGATGCCAGCAAATGAAACAAGGGATAAGCTAGAAGAGGGAAGACAATAGATCCTTTCCGGATCCCCTTACCTACCAGGAACAAAGGAAGTCAAGACTTTATAACCTACCGAGCTCCCAAAATGAGACCAAACGCGATAACCGAATCATTATCTTGAAATAGGTCAGAGATCGTTTCCAAAGAATTAGACCTGCAACACAGCAGGGAGACATGAAAGGGATGCATATCCTCATAAGGTTATCATCCAATGGTAGGTTGTGATGACCCGGACTTTTGACCTTTGGAAATTGGCACCTAATACATACTTGGTATTCAAATGCCGGAAATCCAAACGTCAGAATCTACATAGCCTAGGGTAATAACACATCAAAACAGAAAGAAAATGAAACGTTTATTAATATAACCACTTACATTAGAGTTTACAAGATTTATCAAAGTACAACGAATACACTGTGGAAAAATATAAACTCTCAGTGGAAGAATAATGATCAAAGATATAGCTCTAATTCCAGTCTTCAATCCTTCTCTAACTAACTCCAAGACTAATCTACAAAGCAACTACCAGGCTGCCCATGTGAAAAACTATAGCCAATGAGAGTTTAGGTGAAAGAACAATGAACTCCAAGTCTGTCATGGGACTAGTGTGAGAACTTAAAACAGTTTATTTTATATTATGAAGTAACTCATAAGACCACGCCATATAAACACGGAATGGGTTTTCCCTTACAGTGTTGAAAAATCATACATGCTCTTTGGAAAATGAAGTTATCATAAGGTCTTACACTACATACACAATGAATCACACACATTGGACGAGGTTTATCCTTTTGACAACCAAAAATTCTTGATATGCAAAAACCATTTGATATTATTAGTGGTGCATAGTGTGGAAAAGCTTTCGCAAGTAAATTTATCAATCGTAGCCAACATAAGTACCATTTACTATGCTGACGTAAAAGTATTCAACTAAAACCGTAATGGCTCATGTTGGAGAATGAGTTTCCAACATTATGGTTCCTGGTACGAAAGATCAATTGTGGGCTCACAAACTATTGCACATCATTCTAGTACTCGTGGCTGCATATCCAGACTCGGACACCATTATACTAGCCCACATCACAAGAATCAGAGTACCCAACAAATAGCGTCGCAGACTGGGAACTTCGTAATACTCTTTCATCATCTCATCCTGCTGCAGCGAAACAAGCATACAAATCCGACCACTAGTTTACCAACATACCAGGGTGTGAGGATTAACGAGGTCACGTTACACAAAGCTACGCTTATACAAAGCCATGCTTTGTTCATCCATAGCACAATCACTTAAAATGCCACACTGCCAATTCATAACACAAAATTGATGGCTATCGATATATAACCTTTGAGCTCGTACGTCTCAGAGAAAGGTGTTAAGCTAAGAGAATAATTATCCGCCACCAAACAGATATATTTTAGTAGAGATCAATTGCTATGCCATAAATTGCAATGTCAGACATACAATTCATATAAGTTCATTCTGGGTCTGATCAAAATCGAAGGCACCTTATTCCTAGTCCAAAAAAGGAGAGAGGCCCTTGCAAATCCGGAAAATCTCTAAGTATGACCAAACCGCTGTCACAATATAACACAAAAACAGGTGGTCTCCTATTTGAGACGTCAACAAGCAAATCCTAAGATGTGAAGATTCCCGTTCTTCAACCACTGTCTTCAATAGCTCCATTTCATCGTGTCATTATTCAAAATGGTTTTGGGATAAAAACCCGGTTTCAGTCTTTTCGAATAATAATTGTTATTTTAAAACCATATGGACACACAAGATTCGCTATGTCTCTTTCCACTTTTATTGGTTAATTAAAACCATTTGTTATCTCATGAAAACCTTTAATCATTCATTCCTCAACATTGAATAAGATTCATAAAATTGCCTTATTGGATTTCCAAAACCATGACTTATAATTCCAAAAAAACTTCCTTTACAAAGCGTTTATTATTGATTCTTAGAGAATCAAGTCCATCTTCATATTTTTTAAAACAACATTTATCTGTCCTTTAACTCAAAGATCTTTTATCAAAACCCGATAAATCTTAATCAAAGAGAATTTTCCTTAACAATCTTTTATCAATTTCTTAACCTTTCATCCTTAATTAGGAATTATTTAAAAATTATTTATTAAATTTTTAACCAAAATTCACTTTACTTAAAGACTTATTAATTAAATCTTAAATAATAGTATTTCTATAAATCCTTAATTAAAAGATCATCACTCTTGTTATTTTCCCAAAAGAACTTAATCTTAACTAGGTTAAAGAATATTGTTATTTAAGACACCATTCACAACAAACTGAAAACCATATGAAATTAAATATAAGATTTAAACATAAATTATATCAGCTTATATTCAACATCAATTCTCATAATCAATAAATGCTACAAGTGGAATAACGATATAAATACCATTTAAATTCCTTGAATAGTATAAGTTCATATTATGAAATTTATTATCAAATATCTGAAGATTATATCTATCCAAATCCAATTTATTTAAAATTGGAAAAACCTTTAAATCTTAAGTAAACTTGAATTACTTATAACAAACTTGTTTAAATATTTTAAACTTCCAAAACACTTTATTTATCATTTGAAAATTATTTACAAAGTCGTAGCAAGTTTAAAACTTTAAAACAAAATATTGCCAAGAAAGCATCTCAAAAGCGTTTTAAAATAGCCTATACTAGCTAGTTTAATCAAAATAACCTTTATATTATCCAAAAATTCATATTACCAACTCTAAACACTTTTAAATAATTAATTATGATTTTAGAAAAAATATCGATATTTGTAATAATACAAAAATAGTTGTTTACCTTTATAGACAACGAACCTCGCTTATAGCGACCTTTTCCAAAATAGTTTTAAACATAACTTGAAAACTATACATCAAAATTCCCTTTCCACTTGAAAACAAATAATGTTTAAAAACAAACGTTTTTCGTTTCGCAGAAATCCGATTTAACTTGCTCTAGTTATAAGCATTTGAAGTTTATGGCCGAAATTCGTGAACTGTCGCAACGGGACTAGTCCTATTCGGAACATAGTTCAACTTTATATAAAAAACCCGTCTGGTAACTCCAAAATACTTTTAAACTTTGTTTAAAATATAAAATAATAGTTGAAATCAATATTTCAAAATTTCAACTTTAAAAATCAATTATTTATATTCAATAAATATAAAAATAATATTTTATTAATTAGTAATAATATTTTTTCAAAAATTGATTTTTTGAAACCTAAACTTTCTTGAAATCGAATTGAATATAATATAAGATAATTGGAACAATTAATTTAAAAATTCGACATCATTTATATATCAAATGCAACTTCAATTTTCAATTTTACTATTCAAAGTCGATTTCAAATTTCAATAAGCAATTTATACACAAAATATTTTCCAAATAAGTTTCCACCTTTTTAAAAGTTGTTCATAAATACTTCGATTTAATTTCCACATGAGTTCGGGTATCGAAATCCGACTTTTAGTTTTCACCCCTTGTTTAATTGAATATAATATTCAATTACATTACCAAATCGGATCGAGACTTAACCAATACCATATAATCGATATATGTTGCTGTAGTGTGTTATACTATCACTAATGATGATTGTAATGACATAACAATCTTTCATCCATTACACAGTGTTTATAACGTAAGCGTTTACAATAGTGAACGCTTTTATGCACATGAATGACAACAACTGTAAATGCATCTGTAACAACCACAAAGCAGCCATAACTGTAACATTGCTTCAAATCTCGAAAATATCTCCCAACATCTCCTTAGAGATCTCGTTTTTGGCTCCTTTCGAAACAAAACAACAAATATCACTGTAAATCTCCTTTTGAATATATCGCCTGAGATATTGCAATATCGACCGATACGAAATACTGGAATATCGTCTGATATCTTGGTTTTTTTTTGTTTAAGATTTAAATCTGTGTTTGAACCAAAACAATAATTAAAAAAACTCAAATGTAGCTACGATAATCTCCTGCTATTTTACATTTTGCATGTTAAATGACCATTTTATATGTAAATATATGTTCTACGATGCTTATGATTTTCTAATTCGTTTTTTACATACATGTTACCTATGAAATTATGTATTTTATGGTCTACTTAGGTTGTATTTTTTAATGTTTATGTCTAACGGTAATTCATTTTCATGGATTATATGTTTTAAGCACTAATCTATTTGCATTATGTTATATTCCTATTTTAAGCATATTACAATCTAGAGTATGAATAATCGTTCGTAAATTAAGAATAATAAAGTGATTTTACGTTTAAGTTACAATGTTTTTAATAACGTTCATAAAAATCATTTTGTAAATATCATTTTTTACATATCATGTACCCCGAGATTTTTCCAATATGAACTTTCTGACACGAGATGGAAATCTAAGACGAACCCCGGAGTTAGACCCATCTCATCCGAGATCTCCCCTGATGCGAGATCAAGTCCCTAAAATCCCCGAGACGAAACATGACCGATATCCTAGATTCAAAACCTTGACTGTAACAACCCGGGAATTTTGAGATTACCGGAATATTAAATTATAATGTAAACTATGATTTAATATGGGATTAAGAATTAATGGATGGAATAAATTAATGATAATATGGTTTATTTAAAAATAAACAATGTATGTTGGTTAAGAATTAGGGTTTTGTTGTAAATAATGGAAATGAAGTGTAAGACAATGTGTTTTTGGATTATAGAGTGAAAATAGTGATGGAAATAAATTATTGGCATAAAATTTATGATACAGGAATTTTATCCCTATATTATCCATTTTTGTCCCAAACTGGAAGGACAAACATGAAGAAAATAAATTTTTATTGATGAAATGTTGTTTTAGTATTTTAAAAGTGTTAAAACACTTTTGTATAATTGTTAGGAGTGAGAAATAATACTTTATTTGGTGAAACATGTCAAATTTGAAATATTTGTCTTTAAGTAACAATATTGACAAATATTATTGTAATAAGAGGGAAAACAAGGATAAAATAATTTTTTCTGCACAATTAAGTTTGAAATAATGTTTTATATACACTTTAACTGATGAAAAATTAATTCTGTTGGTGGAAAATGATGAAAATAGTGAATTTCCACTGTAAATTGTGAATACTAGTAAATAATTGATATTAAATTATGTAAATAATATTTTTATTTTAAAGTTTTAAATTTTACATTACAAATAGATTCCATTCATTAAAAAATGAAAAATGCAATTCGTTTCATGTGAATTGGACTTTTATACGAAAGTTATGAATAATTTAGTGTAAAACAACATATATACTTAGATAAAATAATTCTAAATACACTAATGGGATTTAGCGAAAACAAATCCATATTTTCTATCCCATTAGCCAACTCTTAAAACTTCTTTATGCCATGTACGACAATTGATATTAGCCGTCTTCCCCAAAACGCAAAAGAAAAACCCCGAAGCTTCTCAAACCTATGAAACCCTCTAATAGCCGCCTATCTCTAAATCAATTTCCTAGCAATTTATCCACAAATTAAGCGAATTCCTTGCTAAAGCAAGAGAAAGAGGTAATCTCTTTCCTGTTGAATCCCTGGAATCCATCAAAAATCCGAATTTTTTCTATATTCCCTAATTTACTATTTTATTGTTTGCATGCCGCTTTTATCACTTCTTACATATTTCTAGAGACGTTTGCCCTATCAAAGCTTGTCATTTGCTGCTAAAATTTGGCTACATCATTGGTTAAAAAGGTAAGCTTTTAGCTTACATCAAATTATAGTTGTATTTGCAAGTTTTGATGATAATCAGTATGTTTTGTTGCTCAAAAACTACGATATTTGTGTTCATTTAGTCGCCGAAAATATGTAATCTTTGAAAAATCGTATCTCCTTCGTTTTGCAGCGAAATGCTACCAAATTTTAATGTTTTTTAGTTATTACATAAATGTTTGATTCTGAAAATTTTCATTTGAATTTGAAATGTTCTGATGCTGGAAATCAGTTGCCAAAATTGAACAAAAACAAGATTTTCAGTTGAGTTCATTTTGTATCCAAAATGTGTCATCTTTGAAAAATCGTATCTCCTTCGTTTTGCAGAGAAATACTGTTGAATTTTAATATGTTTCAGTTATTATGTGAATATTTTATGCTACCAATTTTCATTTGAATATGTGTTGTTTAGATGCTACAAATCCGTTATCAAAGTTAGAAAAAAATATGATTATTAGCTGAGTTCATTTTATGGCTGAAAAGTGTCATCTTTGGAAAATGTTGTCTCCTTCATTTTGGAGCGAAATACTTCCAAATTGTAGTATGTTTTAGTTTTTGTGTCATTTTTTGATATTTCCTAATTTCATTTGAATCTGAGTTGTTTAAGTGCTACAAATCCGTCGTCGAAGTAAGACAAAATATGATTTTCAGCTGAGTTCATTTTATTGCAGAAAAGTGTCATCTTTGTAAAATGTTATCTCCTTTATTTTGCAGCGAAATACTTCCAAATTTTTGTATGTTTCAGCTATTATGTCCATATTTGACGCTGTGAAATTGCATTTGAATCTGAGTTATTTATATGCTATAAATCGGTCATCGAAATTGGAAAAAAAATATGATTTTCAGCTGAGTTCATTTTATGGCTGAAAAGTGTTATCTTTGGAAATGTTATCTCCTTCATTTTGGAGAGAAAGTTTCCAAATTTTAATATGTTTCAGTTCTTCTGTCATTGTTTGATATTGCCAAATTTCACTTGAATCTGAGTTGCAGATGCTACAAATCCATCGTTGAATTTAAACAAAATATGATTTTCAGCTTAATTCAATTTATGGCTAAAAAGTGTCATCTTTGAAAAATGTTATCTCCTTCACTTTGCAGTGAAATACATCCAAATTTTAGTAAGATTCATTTCTTATGTCTATGTTTGATACTACAAATTTTCATTTGAAACTGAGTTGTTTAGATGGTTCAAATCAGTTGTCGAAGTTAGACAAAATATGATTTTAAGCCGAGTTCATTTTATGGCCGAAAAGTGCCATCTTTGAAAATGTGTGTCTTCTTCATTTTACAGTGAAATACAGTAAAATTGTATTATGTTGTTGTCCATGTGTTAAAGTTTATTTCCCTAAAATTTCATAAATTTCTGGGTAGTTTTGGTGTGCTAAATATATTTTCAAAGTTGGATAAAAAAATAGATTTTTTATTTTGCCGTTTCAATTTGCAGCATTCTTCCTTAGTCTTCACTGCTAATTTAAGTTAAATGAGGTTTGAATTGAAATGTTTGATGATGGATTTTGTATCCATAATATCCGATAACGGATTATCTTGGTTTTGATGATATTTTGAATTAAAATTTTTATTTTAAATTTAAATATCAGTAAATATCGATATTTGGAGAATTTGATTGTTTTAATTGTCTTGATTTCAAATAAAATTTCAAAAAATTTCTTAAAAACATGGGTTGGAAAATAAATGTTTTGAAGACATTTTAAAAGATTTTTAAAAAATTACTTTTTATTTTTAAATTATTCTAAAAATTGATAATCTATTTATATAATGGGGTTTCCCTTAAAAAGCTTTTATAAAAATTTCTCAAATTGTTTAAAAATCCTATTTTCTCTATAAAATTACTTTAAATATAATTTATCTTATTTGTAAGTATTTTGACATACAAGAATGAGAATTAAACGATTTAGCAAAATACGTGGTATGAGTTTTGCTTTATCAGTTGATATCGAACTTGTACGATCGAAACCATTTGAAGAGATATTCTGAGATATTTTATAAGTTACCAAATTTTGGCGATGACTATTGGGTTGAGAAATATTTTTTGAGTATGCTCAAGACAAACCAAAATAGAAGTATTTTTATGGCTGCCGATGAAATAAAGCAATTTTGATGTTGAAACTCTAATTTGAACTTATGGTTAGGAATAACCTTCCCGATGCTTCTTATACTTGCCTACGAGATGAGACAAGTTACATATATGAATTAATAGTGTTTTTACATTTATGACGGATTTTACTTATCGATGAGACGAGACAAGTCACAATATCTTTTAGTACTTGTCGAGAGAGAGAGAGAGAGAGAGAGAGAGATGAGATGAGTTGGGCATCTCCAGACTCGCCAATGATATGAAGCAGTGTATATTTGATGATGTTTTATGATGATTTTTCTAATATGGCATCGATTAACGATTATTAAACCAATAGTTGCGGATGTATGGTATGGTACGTACGTTAATGCCTATTGGGTTCCTATCGAGAAGTTGAGACACATTCAAGATGTTACTAGTACTATTACCGAGTACACGATTGGAGTCATCATGATGATTTTGACTGTAGCCATCAGGATGATCACAATGTTTGTGACTCCAATCAACACGATGTTATTACTCGGATTTTGTAACCAATGGCATCACGATGTTTCAGTTATAGTCATTAAGATGTATATGATGTTTATGGCCCTAGTCACCACGATGGATGGAACCAAGATGTAGTACAAGTCCAGCAGTTAGGCACGTGTAGTTTTATACGATGTTTTGATGTTTTGAATTCACCTTTTTAATTATTATGTTCAAATAAGGCCCCGAGTATGAAAAAAGCCAAGTTTTTATTATATTTTGTGTTGATTTCGAATATGACGTTTTGAACCCTTTTTGGATGCTATCAAGATAGAGTTGTGATCTTTTTATGATTATACCGATGAAATGAGGTATATTTTATGTTTATTCTTTTATGATGAGATTTAGTAATGGATTTGAGATGTATTTATATTTATACCGATGGAATGTGGTACAATAATTAAGAAGTTTTTATTATATGAGCCTTATGATATATTGATTTGTGTTGGAATTTAGTATATCTGACGAGAAGAGGCACATTTATAGGTGTTTATCCTTTATTTAAAGATTTTGTATGCCTATGGTTCATATTCTTAATTATTAATGGTGAAATAAAGCACGAATGTTGTACCATATCTTACATGCCTATTGAATCCCTTATGAACTCATTATTGACCTTATGAGGCATCTGTTAAGAGACAAGATGATGAACTATTTCGTTCCGTCGGCAATAACAGAACGTTTCCCTTATCATTTACATTCATTTGTCTTTAATACTGATAAGTTTAGCTTGCCTTACCCGTGTGCTTTTCACTCGGGTGAGACCGAGTTGCAGTTAGATATGGATTGCAACTTCCCTTGGATCTTTTTACTAGCTTTTGTTGTGCTTTATCATTTTGGTTGGATGTCGTACCTTATGAGTAGTCGACTCTTACGCTATCAAGATGTATATTTCTGTGGGATGAGTGTATATGTGATTCTGTAGTCCTTGCTATTTTTGTATGATGTATTATTATAAAGATGTATGGTGATGTATGTACTTATATATAAATATATATATATACCCACACACACACACACAATGTGATTTGGGTTTGCTCTTCTGTGACTGATGTTTTTTATTATATGTATATTACATTATTCTGAAACGGTCCGAAACCACCATAGAGTGCATTAGTTAGTGACTAAGTGTGTCCACCACTTATGAGGTAGTAAAAAATAATCGAGACATAATTGACATGCTTAGCTCTTAAGTAAGGATTACTATGATGGTCGCCCTTAACCAGCCCTATTCTCTGCATTAATAAACAAGATTACTTAGTAATTCTCTTTTCTAATGAAGGTCTCGGGGTAGGGCATCACAATAACAATCAGAAAGCATCCAATATAATCGTATTATAATTAAAATTAATAGTACTATAGTTCTCACCGAGGGTTCCACTCTGCCAATTTTAGTGTAGGACCCTGACCGAATCGACGGACAGCGTAACCATGTATCGTGTTGTAGTTTTTCTGACCTTGAAAATAGACTAACTTCCCTTGGATTTTTGGACAAGCTACTCTATGAATTTGGAATTCAATAAAATACAGCCATAAAATATGGCTTTCAAAGATTTGCATTATAGGAATATTTAGGCTTAGAATTATGTAAAGTACTCAACATGAAATTTGTATCCACATAAAAATACACAGTTAAAATAAAAGAAACTGCATGATTTGGATCAGTTTTGCAGGAGTTATGGCCTTAAAAAGTTGTCGGTCATGTGCTGAGATGGAGGCCGTGAAAAATGGAGTCGGGTCCATGGAGGTGGTGACGTAGGGGTTTTTGGTCGAGGTGGGTGGAGGAGGAGGGGCTCTGGGTTAGTAGAGGAGGAGGTGGGGAGGTGGTTGGCTGTGGGTTGGTGGTGGAAATGGGGTGTAGGCCGAGAGTTGGTAGATGTGAAATGGGGATGGTTGCACCGTAATTGGGGTGGAGGAGGCCGAACTTTAACAAAGATGGAGGTGGCTCCATGGACAAAAGGAAATTGAAGGGAAGGAAGAAGGAGAGCTAAGGAAATGGAGATGGAAGTGATGAAAAATGGGAAGATAAGTTCCTCTTTTATAGAATGATTCAAAGGCATTATTGTCAATAGGTTTAAGGACACATGTCATCCTAAAAAACCTTATTTTCTTGCATGTAGCCACCTTGCCAAACCACCTTAGGAATACCATGTTCTACCTTTTAAAACCATGGGTCTTTGAACATGGTTTCCATTTGAAGCATTTTAGTAGCATCTCCTAAGTGTTTCTATTTTAGCAACACCTTATATATGTTACAAAATTTAAGTTTTAGGTTATTGTTTAATCGCTTCAATACCCAACGACTTACGTTATCACAACCAAATGATCTTAACAACTTATTTAACATTCAAAATAATTATTTTACTTTATTTATTTATATTTAACTATATTTATTTAATTATAAAAGAATACACTTAAAAATAGTTTTATAAGTACATATTCGAAAATTCACTGTAACAAATCTTGAAAAATTCCTATTAAAATCATACCGTTATATTTTGACAAAATTGAACATCTATTTTGTTATTTAAACATATTTATATTAAAAATTATATTTGTAATTAATTCCAAATTCATATTTAAACCAAACTAAATTCATTTTATATTCAAAAATTCAAGCTTTACCTTTAAAATTATAGTTTTAAATTGGTCAAAAATTCTGGATCATTTAAAAGGCCCTCCTGAGGGACCTTACATGGAAGAATAGAAACCTTGGGAATGATAGGCTTAAATTAATAAAAAAAATATGGGCTGAAAATTAGTATTTCGGAAAGTTGATAATTGGGCTAAAAAAGTATTAGTATTGCGTTTGTGGCAAGATTCTGATCCATTTACATATTTTATTTGCTAGAAACGGAGTCCGTTTGAATGTTATGATTAAAACATGTTATACGTGAATTGTTTATGCACAAGGATAGAAATTTAAATTGGATAAATAAATATATGGAATATAAATATATATTAATTTACATGAAATGAAGATTCCATGATAATTTGAATTGTGTGTATATATATATATATATATGTGACACCCCACGTCCATTAATGTCACTCCTTATCGGAATGCATTAAGTTTTGTGAAGCGTTATAGGTAAACAAAAACCTCACAAGACAGATATAAAATAACAGCGGAATTAAAACTTTATTAAATAGAAAAGCTTCGTTGTCCAAGCCCACTACATAATAAGTCTCAAATACTGAAAACCCATTACATAAACATAAAAATTCTGTTGACACACTTTTTGTTAAAAGCTGTCACACATGGAATTCCAGAATGGTAGCACGCTCAAGCGATGGAAACAATGCCAGAAGACATATAGCAATTTAGTCGAAATCGCAACATCAACATAAACAGGCCCGAAACTCCTATCAAACGACCTCTGAATTAGCTTCAGGTTGAGCTTTAGTTTGACTCAATCGAACTTACGGTTTGGAAGCTACGCCCGTTTCCGTAAACTGGTGTAATCTGGCAATCTCTCGGATAAAGTGACTAAGCGGCACACTCTCGGAGTATGGTTCGTGGAACACCATCTCCCCTCGGCTTGTGATAGCGGTTCGTAGGTGCCACTCGTGAAGCACCCTCCTCGACTCGTGATGCACCTGCATCTCGTGAAACCAACTCCGGCTCGTGGAGATCATGTGGACCACGACCCGACCATGGGTTCACCACTCCAACTCGCGACCCGAGCACCACCACAAACCGCCTGCAGCTGCACACACAATTGTGACCTATTCTCAAGGCTATTCATACTCCTATTTTCCCGGATCGGGTGCCACGTACCCCATCACGAACCGGTCTTCCCAGAAGCTCTCCTACAACTATAAATACACCATTTGAATGCATTTTCAAGGATCTTTTGGCTCTAACTCTTCACAACTTCCACCATTGCTCTCTGTAAAGCAATTTCAGCAGCAAAGGAGCCAAATTCCACATTATAACACGAGGATTTCGTGTATAATCTTATGATTTCTTACCCCTTTTCATTGTAAACACGAGGATTTCGTGTATAAACCGAGAGAATTGTACTTGTAACTTCTTAGGATTTAAGAAGAGATAAAGTGGACGTAGGCTTGTTTTGAGCCAAACCACTATAAAAACTTTGTGTGTCTCCTCTGATTTTACTTTTTTCTGCATTCTGTGATCTGCATTTGGGGGTTAGGCCCAGATTTTGGTCTAACATTTTGGCGCGCCAGGCAGGTGGGCACACGATAACCTAAACATCTAGCTTGGATAAATGGCAATCAAAATTAAGAAAACTGGAACTTCATCTCATGCTGAGGATGCTGACGCGGAAGGCACTAGGAACGAGGCAAGCCAGGAGGTTTCCTCTCATGGAGATCCATCTTCATACTTGACTCGTGACGAGATGGACGGAGTTCTCGCTGAATTGAGAGATCTGATGGCAAAGCAAGACGATCTCCTCCGAAAACAACAGGTGATGATTGATGGATTCTTCGCTCGGATGGATGGAAGGTCGAGTAACACTCAAGTCATTGGAAACGAGGCCACAAAAGCGGCTCGTGCATCACTTATACTCGGGGGCAACCCCCTCACTCTTGGAAATGATCAAGCTCAACCAAATCCAGATCCAGTTCAAACGGATACCAGAATGCAAGCTCCCTCTCTACACTAGGATCCGGCTCGTGATGGACATCCAGACCTGGTTCGTGACCTACCACAGCGACCCGATCGGCTCGCCCCTCCTTCTTCACGAACCGTCCTACATGACCCTGGGTCACGAGCTGACTTTCATGACTCACGACCGGGTCGGGTCGCCCCCCTGAACCACGAACCGTGACCCGCTCACGACAGCCTACCATCTTCCATCTTCCCTTGCATTCAACGCTGGGGGCACTAGCCCTGATCTTGGAAACTTGCAACAACTTTTTGAGGGCTATCGGCTCGCCAATATCATTCAACGCCTCTCGAGAAGCCGCACTTATCAGAAAGACGTGGATGACGTCAATCGCAACCCTTTCACATAGGAAATCAGGAATTCCCGCATTCCCCCAGATTTCAAACTTCCACAACTGGAGCCCTACAACAGCAAAAAAAGATCCTATCATGCACCTTACGCACTACAAACGGCATATGGAAGTTCAATCGGCGTTGGAAAACGTCATGGCTAAGTTTTTTCCCCTCTTTCTGTCTGATATAGCCGCTATGTGGATTTGGCAGCTAGAAACGGAATCGATCAACAATTGGAATATGTTGGTCGCTCGCTTCCTTGAACAGTTTCAGGTCCACATTGCTCGACCCAAGAACGTCATGTCACTCACGACAATCAAGCTGAGGCCCAGAGAAACTCTATGCTCATTTCTGGAAAGATTCAACATTGCCGCAACATCAATTGATCGCCCTGAACCATCGATGGTACTGATGGTAGCAGTGTCAGGTGTCTTGGATAACTCAGAATTTAAAAAATCTTTGTACCAAGATCCACCGTGATACCTCAGCGAATTCTACCTCGACGTAGATAGATTTCTACGGGAAGAAGATGCAACTTCTGAAAAACGCATTCTCAACGTCAACATGCTCAAAGACGGAGAACCGTCTGATTCTGGAAATGGCAAAGGAAAAGTCACCGTCAAGAATGACCGCAACACTCAGCCCTGGAGAGGGCCCAGATATGAAAAGTATACTGAGCTCATTGCTTCACTTTCTGATATCTACATGGACACAAACGATGTTGTCTCCTACCCAAAGCCTCCCAGGAGGGAGCCATCGCAAAGGGAACACGATTCTGGAAAGCACTGCATATTCCACGATATGGACGGACATGACACGAATGAGTGCAGACATCTTCACGATTTGATTGAGGAACGGGTTAGATGTGGAGAGCTGCCCGAGTATGTGAAACCACCAACAACGCCTGAACCTGCGCTTCCACCTCCTGCTCCCCGGAGAGGGAATAACCCTGGATCGAGCTCGCATGGGCTCATCATTAACTGATCTGGATGAGATCAGCTTTCATTTTCTGCATTTCTTAGGCCTTAAGATTTGTTTATCCTTTCATTAGGTTTTCCGATTGGTTGAATTGGAGTACACAACATACGGGGTTAGGATGTAGCCCCAAAGCGTGCTCTGGACTCGATGTCAAACCAATCAGGATTTGATATGGTTTTGCATTTTGAATTGAATAAGGAAGGATTTTCCAAGAGTGGATTATGTTTGGTGAATTTAAGTATCTTGTCAGGATGTGGCAAGATCCTCAACCTCGGTTAAAGTATGGCTTATACTTATTTTGAAACACTAGGTGTGGATTACGCCTAGGGTCGGACTATCTTGTCAGGTTGTGGCAAATATAGTTTTCTCTGGATATGAGTATGGATGATGCTCAGATTGATAACTCGAGTATGGTTTATACTCGTTTGGGAATCTTAAGTATGGATTATACTTAGGAGCTGCAAACGGTCTTGTCAGGATGTGACAAAAGAAATCGGGTATGAATTATACTCGGTTTGAACTTCTTGGTATGGATTATGCCTAGAAGGTTTGTTCCTTGCCAGGATTTGGTAGGATGACTTGGACGTTCCTCGAGTATGGTTTATGCTCGGGAAAGTTTGGATAATAATGTCAGGATTTGGCATAATTGTTTTACTTCTATCTCTATACAGATATGGATTTCTCGGATTATCCAGAACACATCTTCCTTCAACCAGCAAGATATGTTCTGGGGGGCAAGCTTGTTGAAACACTTTTTGGTAAAAGCTGTCACACATGAAATTCCAGAATGGTAGCACGCTCAAGCAATGGAAAATATGCCATAAGACATATAGCAATTTAGTCGAAATCGCAACATCAACATAAACAGGCCCGAAACTCCTATCAGACGACCTATTTTAGGCCCGAAAATAGCAATTACGGAGCTGGGCTCCGTAACTTTTGTAGCCCTCTAAATTAGCTTCAGGTTGAGATTTCGTCTGACTCAATCGGACTTACGGTTTGGAAGCTATGCCCGTTTCTGTAAACTGGTGTAATCTGCCAATCTCTCAGATAAAGCGACGAAGCGGCACACTCTCGGAGTATGGTTCGTGGAACACCATCTCCCCTCGGCTCGTGATAGCGGTTCATGGATGCCACTCGTGAAGCACCCTCCTCGACTCGTGACGCACTTGCATCTCATGAAACCAACTCTGGCTCGTGGAGCTCATGTGGACTACGACCCGACCATGGGTTCACCACTCCAGCTCGCGACCCGAGCACCACCACGAACCGCCTGCAGCTGCACACACAATTGTGACCTATTCTCAAGGCTATTCATACTCCTATTTTCACATATCGGGTGCCACGTACCCCATCACGAACTGGTCTTCCCAGAAGCTCTCCTATAACTATAAATACATCATTTGAAGGCATTTTCAAGGATCTTTTCGCTCTAACTCTTCACAACTTCCACCATTGCTCTCTGTAAAGCAATTTCAGCAACAAAGGAGCCAAATTCCACATTATAACACAAGGATTTCGTGTATAATCTTATGATTTCTTACCCCTTTTCATTGTAAACACAAGGATTTTGTGTATAAACCGAGAGAATTATACTTGTAACTTCTCAGAATTTAAGAAGAGATAAAGTGGACATAGGCTTGGTTTGAGCCGAACCACTATAAAAACTTTGTGTGTCTCCTCTGATTTTACTTTTTTCTGCATTCTGTGATCTGCCTTTGGGTGTTAGGCCCAGATTTTGGTCTAACAATTTCTATCTTGCACAAAAATCATCTTCAGAGTATAATAATACATAAAAAGAGCGTAATCTCCAAAATATAGCCATAGTAAAGAAGATACGAAATCAAGTAGTACTTCTAAGAAGCTCCAAGACGAATGAAAGAAGGATCCTGATCAAGCTTGAGTATTCCCACTCTGAGATCCTGGAGGGGGGAGAAGGGGGAACGAAAGAGAGAGAAGAGGAAACAAAATGGGTCAGACATAAAGTCTAGCGAGTCTAGTTACTTTTAGCATATAAATAAGTAAAAGCATCATGACAGGCATATAAACTGGAGAGCGAGATAATAGTGTCATAAGGCAGGTATAACAAGGTAAACAGGATAAATAGAATAGAATAAATTGCGCTTCTTTAATACTCTTCTCTGCACTAATACTAGTATCACATAACAAGATGATCCCAACAAGTATAAGATGGTAGACTTAGTTGTACTTCTATTGAGAGGTTTTACCCCCATACAATAACAGGTAGCCCAACAGAATTGACAGGTGTTACCCCCAACGATAATAACGGGCTCCTAAACAAGCAAGACTGGATGTACCCTAATTACTACGCCCAATCGATCGGCTCGCTAACTCGTAGATACCCTGTGTTGGCCCCAAAGTAGGATGTATCACTCCATACAGTGGCAACCTGTTGTTTACAAGATGTGCACAACCATATCTATAAGTGTCACAGCATCTTATCATCCTCCCTACAATCTAAACCCATGCACGTACATGACCCCGTCGGAATGCGCCGCCCACATTGTCCCTTAGATGGACCTCTTACAACTAACTCAATAAGTGTGCCCTGACCCCGACCTAGTTCGGGGTACTCCATTTGACACCAATACAGGTTACCGACTTATACGGGTCTCGCACACCCGATGATACAAGCTTCCTCCCTAGGCTTGCATCCCCACAACTAGGATTTCAACAGGTTATGCCTACTAGTTTAACAAGATTGCATAAACCCAACAGGTTAAGTTTGTCGGGTTTATATGTATAACCCGTCCCCACACATTTAACAAGATTAACTTATCCCTCCCATAGATCCAAGCAAATTTACTTAACCCCTACTTAAGTTGACAGGTTCATTCACCGATTCAAACAGGTTAAGCATTACTAGTTTATTACCATTTATTCATTTATGGTCTTTAATGTGCTAGACCTCTCACATTAAGTCAACTACTTGTGGATGCTGGATATGCCGGTTGGGTCCGGGAAGAATTCTACCACAAGTCGGAACTAACCTCGTGTCTTTGCACCGTTATGTGTATGTTTATGCACTTAGACCGGTCACATTAGATTTACCACTTGTGGACGTTGGATATGACGGGCGGTTCCGGGCAGTCTCCTGCCACAAGTGTAATCTAACCTCGTGTCTAAGCGCGGTTGCAATTTCTAGTTACTGTAAATCTTGACATGTTAATTACTAACCAATTTTCATGTTTATTATTCCCCAAATCCCTGTCTAACCTACGATACAAGTTATGCCCCAGATTAAGGTTTAGATCAAGATATAGATTATGCCCAGATCCCAATCGTGATTTGCAACATAAATTATGCCCCAATTTATCTTTCCCAACCATTCCCAATTCTGTGCGCTCGCGTATTTCAGCGATAAGCCTAAGCTCAAAAATAGCCTGGCTATAAAAACAAAAACAAAAAGAAAAGAGGGAGAGAAGAGGACAAGAATAGGCATAGTAAATAAATCTAGCATATGATGATAGAATTGGTCATACTAATGGAATAGGCATATAGTGACATGTTTAGGCAAACTAACATAACAGGAAACGTTGACATGATTAGGCAAACTAATAGAATAGGGATATCATGAAAAGGCTTATGAGATCTAAGCAGTAAATTAGGTATACAAGTAATGGCAGATCTGTTATTATTTAGGTTAATAACAGGCATATGCTTAGATCCAAACTTATTAACATGTCAAAATTACATTTTAGGGGTTTATATCTAAAAGCAACATAAACACGCTGTGATTGGATCTAAAGAACAGAGGATTGATTGTAGGTGTTGTAGCACAGATCCTCGAATACGTATAACTTGTCGTTGAAGAAGAATATGCTAGTTCAGACTGAGTTGGGGAAGCACCTCGTTGTCTCCATTGTTTTTGGTGAATAAAAACAATGAGAATGAGATCCTATTTATAGCCTAGGGTCAACGAATCTAGTCAAGAAATGAGTCTACGTTCAGAAACTAAATTCTTCCCAGATCTCGGAGGGGTCGACATGGGTGTCGACACCCCTGTGTTAGGGTTAATCCATGGGTCGACACCCTTAGGGTTGGGGTCGACCCCTAACGGGCTGATTTCCCTCGTATTTCCTACCTCAAATTTTGATTTTCTGGAATAATTATATATATATATATATATATATATATATATATATATATATATATATGATGGCTTATATGTATATAAACTTCAAACCTTAATATCTTCTTCGTACGATGTCTGTTTTACACGAACTCAGAGTCTATATTAGGAAGAATTCTGAGACAAGCGCAATGGTGCAGTCTATTTTCCTTAATTCCCAATATTTAATTAAATATTATTTAGTTTATCATTATAGTGTTCTTTAAAATTACGGGGTGTTACATTCTCCCCTTTTATCCCGAAATCTCCAAGTGAAGAAGAATGTATATCCTAATATCCACATCCATCTACTCAATCATCAACCATAGGCATCCACAGTCCTTAAAAGATTTCTAAATGTTTATATGAACATATGCAAAGGTGTGTGTATATGTCCCTATACTAATGCAAAAGATCAGGCTGTCTGCTGGTTCAGTTGACCTCCTTAATGCTATGTATGTTAGTGCTATGAATCCAACATGTATGCAAATAATCGTAATATATCATGTAAAAGCTATATGCATGCACAACCATTCATTCAAATGCAACATCCATATGATGATACTCCCACTTTCATCCATTAAAAGAAGAAAAATATGCATACGCATCTATATGCAGTATGAGAGTGATTGAGCTGATCTAGTGCCTAATGTGTGTGTATATGAATCCAAGAGAAACCACTAGCAAACACTTGCATCCACTTGCATCAATATAACGTAACATGTCTCAAACACATGTTTACGTCCATTGGATTTCTACCTAAAGGTCGAAGATTCGATCGACAAGATATACTTAAATGACAGAAACACGTGCGAATAAAAGCTTTGGAAAAGAAGTTAAGAACATACCCTTGAAAAGAAAATGGCACGAAGCACGAATCTTGTCTTCAGTCTCCCAAGTTGCTTCCTCCTGGTCATCTCCCCACTGAACTTCCATCAACTTGACTTCTCTGTTTTGTTGCTTCTTTAACTCTGATCCAAGAATACAGGTAGGAACTCGTCTAACTGTCGCCTCCCATTCTACCTGCGTACTCGGCTCAACTACTTCTACGGTATCATGCAAGAACTTCCGTAAATGAGAAATGTGGAAAACATCATGAACACCGGCCAGTCTTTCTGGTAACTTCACCTTATAAGCCATTTGGCCAATCCTTTATGTTATGGGAAATGTCCCTACAAATCTTGGTGCCAATTTCCCTACAGATCCAAAGCGAATTATATTCCTCAAAGGTGATACCTTGATGAAAACCATGTCTCCCACCTCAAACTCAATGTCAGTCCTTCTCCTATCTACATAGGACGTCTGCTTGACCTGAGCTATCTTCATGCGCCTGCGAATAAGATCAATCTTCTCTGAATCACCATAATCATCTCAGGTCCAAGTAGAAGCCTTTCTATAGATTCCCACCAACAACCTGGTGATCTACAGGGCCGTCCATACAATTCTTCGAAGGGTGCCATGCTAATACTAGCCTGATAACTGTTGTTGCAGGCGGACTCTACTAAAGGAAGATGCTCTTCCCAAGTCCCTCCGAAGTCTAAGATACACAGTCTTAAAATATCCTCAAGAACTCTATTCACCCTCTTCATCTGTCCATCGCTCTGAGGGTGATAAGTGGTGCTCAAACACAACTGTGTCCTAATGCCCCTTATAAGCTCCGGCAAAATTCAATGGTGAAAATGGGGTCACGATCATTCACAATACTGGAAGGTACTCCATGTAGATGGACTATCTCACAAAGATAAACTGCTGCCAACCATGTAGCCGTCCTCTTACTCTCAATAGGAATGAAATGAGCGCTCTTAGTAATCCTGTTAACAATAACCCAAATACTGGTGCTGCCTTTCCTCGATCTAGACAAACCATCAATGAAATCCATAGAGACGCTCTCCCACTTCCACTGTGGGACTTCCAAAGGATGAAGTAAACCACCGGGATTCCTTTTCTCAGCCTTGACTTGCTGGCAAATCAAACACCGGGAAACAAACTCTGCTACATCTTTCTTTATTCCAGACCAAAAGAAAACCCTCTTCATATCTCAGTACATCTTATCACCGCTTGGATGACTAGTCATCCTAGAATGATGGGCTTCCTCAAGGACTGTCTTCAACAAGCTCCCAACTCGAGGAACACAAAGCCTTCCATCTCATCGCAACCACCCTTTATCGTCCATGGAATATCAACTGAGGTGACTAGATGTCTCCCCTTTACTGAGCCTATCTGATATATCTGCTAGTTGTGGGTCATCATGCTGCGAAGTCCCTATTTGATCCAATAGAGTAGGTCGTACCTCTAATGATGCCAATAAACTAGGTGTAAACTCGATGGAGGGTCTAAAATCAAAAGTTGATATAAACTTCAAGCTTTTCCTCCTCACAAACAAAGGACTCAAGGTCAACCTCTGCCTAATCAATGCGTCTGCCACCACATTACCCTTATCAGGGGTATAAGCAATCTCAAAGTCATAGGACGCTAGGAACTCCATCCATCTTTGTTGCCTTAAATTGTGATCCTTCTGCGAGAACAAGTACTTGAGATATTTATGGTCCATGTAAAATTCGAACTTCTCTCCTAGTAGATAACGGTGCCAAATCTTAAGCGCGAATACTATGGCAGCAAACTTGAAGTCATGGGTAGGGTAGTTCTTATCATGAACTCTTAATTGTCTACCACCATAACATACTACCCTTCCCTCTTGCATCTGAACCACATCAAGCCCTGCTATGAACACGTTGTTCCCATTAGGCAAAGTCAAGAATGGGGCTGTGATCAGAGCCCTCTTCAGTCGCTGGAAATCATCATCATAATCTACACCCTAAGAAAATGTCAGATTCTTCTTCGTCCGTCTGGTGAGTGGGGCTGATATCTTCGCAAAGTCCTTAATGAACTTCCTATAATTGCCTGCTAATCCAAGAAAACTCCTCACCTCCATTGCATTCTTTGGGATCTGCCAATCTTGAACTGCAACCACCGTCACGGGATTTACTGCTATCCCATCTTTAGAGACTATATGCCCAAGAAATCTCACCTCCTTTCTCCAAAAATGACATTTGGAGAATTTTGCCTTTAGCTGATGTGCTCGGAGAGTCTTTAAAACTTCCCACAAATGTAGGGCATGCTCCTCTTCGTTTTTCGAGAAAATCAAGATGTCATCAACAAAGACCACAACGAACTTATTTAGAAACTCCTGAAACACCCTATTCATTAGATTAACAAAATAGGCGGGTGCATTCGTCAACCCAAAAGGCATGACGAGCCACTCGAAGAAACCATCTGGAGTTCTAAAAGCGGTCTTGTCTATACTGTCCTCGGCCACCCTCAGTTGATGAAACCCCATGGCCAAGTTTAATTGAGAGAAAACAGATGCACCAACAAGCTAGTCAAACATATCATATATTCTTGGAAGTGCGTGTCTATTCTTCTTAGTGAGTTTATTCAACTCTCTATAATCCACATATAAGCGAAGCAAACCATCCGCCTTAGTGGTGAACACTACTGGAGCACCCCATTCAGATATGCTTCACCTAATAAACCCTTTCTTAAGTTGCTCCCCTACTTGCTTGCTGAGCTCCCTCCTTTCTCTTGGAGCGATATGGCACACAGGCAATGCAAATGGCTTTGCATTGTCCACTAAGTATATACGGAAATCAATCTTGTGCCTCAGAGGTAAGCCCCGAACCTCCTCAAAAACATCAGGATACTCACATACTATAGGTACAGATCGTAGATCATCGATAGATGCATCAAGCGACTATAGTAAACTAAGCATAACAGATCATTTAGGGTCACAAGAAATCTCTAGGGTCCTCCCACGGCATGTCAAAAGTCTAACGACCCTCTTCTCACAATCTATAATGGCACCATACATGGCTAGCCAATCGCTCCCTAGAATCAAAACATAGCCCATGAAACCAAGCACATATGTGTCGCATTCAAACTCGACGCCTAACATATATATTCTCAAACCCCTACAAATCATAGACAAGTAAGCCGTACCACCAATGGGATCTGAGACAACAACAGGATCCAAACCGTACTAGTACTAAGGTGCAAAGACTCAACCTAAAAATCATATATAAAAGAATGTGAAGCACCAGAATCCAAAAGATTTCAAACATGATGAATGGAAATAGAAATCAAACCTTCAACGGAAATTTTCCTACCTCTATCGGCGCACTGGCCACGAGAGCATGCACCTGCCCTTTGGCCTTGTCCTTGCTTCTTCGGGCAATCCTTAATAAGGTGTCTGACCTCTCCATAATGGAAAAAAGCATTCTTCCTTCTTTTGATATCTTTTCTCAAAATACCCACGTGCCCACAACTATGACATTTCCTCTTATCTCAGGCTTTGTCGTTCTTTCCGCCCTTCTTTTGTTGTTGTTGTTGTTGTTCTTTCTTGGGCCACCCTTTTCTTATCCTTGGGTTGTGCTCCTCAGCCCTAACTCCATTATTTTCCTCTCCACCATCCTTGTGTAACATGTTAACAAGTCTCTCGAAAGCTGCCTCCATAGCACAGAAATCCTTAAGACGATTGGGAGAAAATTAGCCGTAGGTGGAACTACCGCGGCTACAGATGGAGGTTGGACACTTCCTTGCCCGTCGACATGTGCCGTAGTTTTAAGATGCCTACGGAACCATGCCGCAATAGGGACACCCTTCGGGAAGAATCGATTCCCCAGACATGCTGAAAAGAAAAGGAAAAAGGATTCAAGTGGAGAATCGAAAGATATTTTATATGGCTTTGGGGAATATGTTTCTCAAAAAAGACCTTTCTTTTGAAAAAGCTTTCTTTTAAGAACCTTTTTGAAAAAAAATCTAAATCTTTTATCTGATCTAGTAATCTTCATGTCCAATACCAAATGTGACACCCGATGTCCGTTAATGTCACTCCTTATCGGAATTGATTAAGTTTCGTGAAGCGTTATAGGTAAACAAAAACAGAAACCTAACAGGACAGATATAAAATAACAGCGCAATTAAAACTTTGTTAAATAGAAAATCTTCATGGTCCAAGCCCACTTACGTAATAAGTCTGAAATACTGAAAACTCATTACATCAACATAAAACTTATGTCTTGCACAAAAATCATCATCAGAGTACAATAATACTAAAAAGAGCATAATCCCCAAAATATAGCCATAGTAAAGAAGATACAAAATCAAGTGGTACAACTAAGAAGCTCCAAGCCGAATGAAAGAAGTATCCTGATCAAGCTTGAGTATTCCCACCTTGAGAACCTTAGGGGTGGAATGGAAGAGAGAGGAGGAAACAAAATGGGTCAGACATAAAGTCTGACGTGTCCAGTTACTTTTAGCATATACATAAGTAAAAGCATCATGATAGGCATATAAACCGAAGAGTGAGATAATCGTGTCATAAGGTAAGTATAACAAGGTAAACAGGATAAACAGAATAGAATATATTGCGCTTCTTTAATACTCTTCTCTGCACTAATACTTGTATCACAGAACAAGATGATCCTAACAAGTACAAGATGGTAGGCTTAGGTATACTTCTAGTGAGGGGTTTCACCCCCATACAATAGCAGGTAGCCGAATAGAGCTAACAGGTGTCACCTCCAACGATAATAACGGGCTCCTAAACAAGCAAGACCAGATGTACCCTAATTACTACCCCCAATCAATCGGCTCCCTAACTCATAGATACCCTGTGCTGGCCCTACAATAGGATGCACTACACCATATCAGCCAATTTGGCACAGATGGATGCAGACATGTAATACGGGTAAAAGCCGTATCATATTTGATGGTGCTCAAATACGTATCAAATTACATTTTGCGATCCGCGTCACCCCAAACGCCCTAAATCTGACCGTCCATCAACGAAGCCCCGGATTAGTTATTTTGATACGGCTTTGGGCGAAATTGAATCCGTATCATATTGTACATCCCATTGGGCACTCCGAATAAAAGTTTTGGCCGCTCCCTTTTCCATTTGTTTTACTTTAATGGTGACCGAAAACCCAAATTAGGGTTTTCGGTCACCAAATCGAGCCTCCACCTTCGACAGGGACGAACAACCCTGTCCTTCGCTAGAAGCGCAGCAACCTTACGTCTCCCTAGCCCTCCTTTGACAGCACAGGTATGTGTTTAATTGAATTTTGGCATGCATAACTGATAGTAGGGAACAAATTGAAATCTTTGTGTGATAGTTGATTGCTACTTTATGTTAGTACTTCGTGTGTTAGCTGTTTCGATTGAATTGGTTTGTGTAAGTGTGTTTGTGTAAGTGTGTTAGGGACGGATCTGTGGTTATACCCTAAAATCATAGAAATCAAATTTGAATTATGTTTTGTGATAATGTAAAAAAACATCTGAATGTTTGTTAGATTGCGGTATAATTTTTGTTAGAATTGGCATTGGATGTATGGTATAATTTTAGATTGCGGTATACAGTGGCGGAGCTAGGACCAGAATTTGGTGAGGGAACTATCTAAATAGTCGGAGCTAGGACCAGAATTTTTTCGGTATACAGTCTGGAAATCTGGATATAGACTTAATGTTGGGAAATATTCGATATATGTTCCAATACAACATCTCGATGCAAAATACATACTAGCAAAAATCAATTTTTTTTATGGTGATCTATGCATCATCTATATTATTTAAGTAAAGAATGCACTCATTTATAACCCTGTTATCTGATGTTAATTTAACAAGTTTGTTGAAAAATTTGGTCGATGGATTATTACTAGACTTTCTGGTTAATATTTTAATAGGCGATCCACCAGGTGGATGCATTTTAGCTCACGTATAGGATCGGGTATCCACGCTTATTAGCTTTATCCAAATGTCGGATGCTGCTGCACTTAACCTTAGTAAAAAGCTGCTTTCACTAGCAACTTTTCCCTTACTTTGTAGCAGAGACTTTAGTGTAAGTAATCTTGCACTACATAGTCTGCTTCAAAGAAACTGAAAGTTGCAAGTGAAAGCAGCTTTTTCCAAAGGTTAAGCGAAGGGGCATTCGACATTTGAATAAAGCTTATAAGCATGGATTACTGACCCTGCACGTGAGCTAAAATGCATCCACCTGGTGGATCGCCTAGTAAATTCTTAATCAGAAAGTCGAGTATGTGTGTCATTCTACGATGATGATTCGATATCTTTAGACGTTGGAGCAGGTATATATTATTTTACACTTATCTCTACGTAGTATCTTACATTAGAATTGAATGGACATGTACTTGTGTGCACATCTTGAATATTCGTTTCGCTTATTTGTTCCTTTTTGTGTGTATAGGATGATGTTCGTTATGCTAGGGTACGAACTACCAGTGTTGCACATGGACTGCACTTCAGATGATTATTCTTTTGGGTTTGCATTTTTAATGACTATCAATTTTCCACTCCTATGTAGTATGTACAGTTAATTTCATTTAACCGATATGCTCACATAGCAAAACCAGTTTACAATGTGTATTCATTAATTTTTGAGACATATACTGATCGACACACAAACACATGGACGACGCTCGACTAGTCGCGACTAGTCGTCGACTAGTATACTAATCGAGATCAAACCATCGACATGAAGTTTGGACTTGCTTTTTGTTTGAATTTAGGCCGTATGGGTAGAAATTATTCGACTAATCGACTAGTCGATTCGACTAGGTTGTTATTGGGCCAGTGAAGTATTTGTACACAAACACACTGATCGACTACCGTTAAATTACACAAACACACTGATCGACTACCGTCAACTATACATCCAACTCTGATTCCCTCAACTATAAACCCCGCGACATTGATTTTTTGTTACCATTGTTGTTATCACTTTTTCTACCAGAATTAACATTCAATGGCGCACTCTGAACATACTTTTCTGAATATAGATCTTGTAAAGAAGAGTCCTTATAAAGAAGAGTTCTTGTATTTCATATTTTGGACTGATTCTACAACAGGATAAATCTTTGGAAAACAAAAACTCAATTAGTTTCATTTTATATCTGTATTAACATACAGTACTTAGCTCTTTATTCATGTTTGCATCTCAGTCACAGTGACTTACAATGTCGATCTACTGTCCAGCTGTGAAGTATTTGTAACTTGTTTCTTGTATTTTATAGGCAGTCCTGTTGGAGAGTATGGTGCTTTTGTGTTGTTGGAACTCAGGCTGCAGGCTATATATCATGATTCAGTTTTGCTGCCAAAGGAAACTTGAACTCCAGGCCGCTGCCTATCGCGCTCAAACTTCCGGGCAGCGACTGGAGCTTTATCAGACTGTTATCTTTTTACCTCATTTTTGTTACTACGTAATGTGATGAAAATCTTTGATAGTTTCCTTTTATTGTATATGTTTGTATGTACATCGTGTTATATGACAAACCTTGTAAAGCTTTAAGTATATATATATAAATTGTGTTATTCCTGTGTATACTTTGTGGTATGTATGCTCTGTGTTATGAAACATATGCGCTACAGTTTTTGTTATATATATATATATATATATATATATATATATATATATATATACACACACACACACAGGCATATAATTAGACACGGTCAAAGACCGTGACTTATTAGACATTAAATACGGCTAAAACCCGTATGACAATATATTGAGATACGGTTGGTAGCCGTATCTAAAACTTAGACACGCCACTTTTTGATACGGCTTTTTACTGTGCCCAACAACTTTAGATACGGCTAAAAACACAGCATAATCAGCATATATGGTGTAGTGATGTATCACTCCCTACAGTGGTAACCCGTCGTTTACAAGATGTGCACAACCATATCTACAGGTGTCACGTCATCTTATCATCCTCCCTGCAATCCGGACCCATGCACACATGTTACCCCGTTGGAATGCGCCGACCACACCGTCCCTTAGATGGACCTCTTACAACCAACTCAATAAGCGTGCCCTGACCCCGACCTAGTTCGGGGTACTCCGTTTGATACAAATATAGGTTAGTGACTGATACGGGTCATGCACACCGGATGATACAAGCTTCCCCCCAAGGCTTGCGTCCCTACTACTAGGATTTCAACAGGTTATGGCTACTAGTTTAACAAGATTACATAACCCCAACAGGTTAAGTTTGTTGGGTTTATATGTATAACCCGTCCTCACACATTTAACAAGATTAACTTAACCCTCTCAGTGATCCAAGCAAGTTTACTTAACCCCTTCTTAAGTTGATAGGTCCATTCACTGATTCAAACAGGTTAAGCATTACATATTTATTACCATTTATTCATTTATGTTCTTTGATGCGCTAGACGTCTTACATTAAGTCTACTACATGTGGATGCTGGATATACCAGTTGGGTCCGGGAAAACTTCTACCACATGTTGGACTTAACCTCGTGTCTTAGCACCATTATGTGTACGTTGATGCAATTAGAACCTTACGTTAGATTTACCTCTTGTGGACGCTGGATATGCCGGGGCGGTTCCGGGCAAGCTTCTACTATAAGTGTAATCTAGCCTCGTGTCTAAGCACGGTTACAGTTTTTAGTTACTGTAAATCTTGGCATGTTCATTACTAACCAATTTTCATGTTTACTATGTCCCAAATCTCCGTCTGATCTATGATACAAGTTATGCCCCAGATTAAGGTTTAGATCAAGATATAGATTATGCCTAGATCCCAATCATGATTTACAACATAAATTATGCCCTAATTTATCTTTCCAAACCATTCCCAATTTTGTGCACTTGCGTATTTCAGTGATAGGCCTAGGCTCGAAGGTAGCCTGGTTATAAAAACAAAAACAAAAAGAAAGAGGGAGAGAAGAGAACAAGAATAAGCATAGTAAATAAAACTAGCATATGTTGATAGAATTGGTCATACTAATAGAATAGGCATACAGTGACATGATTAGGCAAACTAACATAATCGGCATACGGTGACATGATAATGCAAATTAACAGAATTGGGATATCATGAAAATGCATATGAGATCTAAGCAGTAAATTAGGTATACAAGTAATGGCAGATCTGTTACGATTTATGTTACTAACAGGCATGGGCTTAGATCCAAACTTACGAACATGTCAAGATTACATTTTAGGTGTTTCTATCTAAAAGCAGCATAAACTCACTGTGAATGGATCTAAAGAACAGAGGATTGATTGTAGGTGTTGTAGCACAGATCCTCGAATACGTATAACTTGTTGTTGAAGATGAATAGGCTAGTTCAGACTGAGTTGGGGCAGCACCTCATTGTCTCCATTGGTTTTGGTGAATAAAAACAATGAGAATGAGGTCCTATTTATAGCCTAGGGTCAACGAATCTACTTAAGAAACGAGTCCACGTTCAGAAACTGAATTGTGCCCAGATCTCGGAGGGGTCGACATGGGGGTCGACATGGTTGCCGACACCCCTATGTTGGGGTCGACATGAATCCAGCATGTATGCAAATAATCCTAATATATCATGTAAAAGCTATATGCGTGCACAATCATTCATTCAAATGCAACATCCATATGATGTTACACCCATTTTCATCCATTAAAAGAAGAAAAATATGCACATGCATCTATATGCAACTAATAGAAAACACTTGCATCCATCAAACATAACATTTCTCAAACACATGTTTACATCCATTGCATTTCTACCTAAAGGTCGAAGATTCGATCGACATGATATACTTAAATAACAGAAACAAGTGCGAATAAAAGCTTTGGAAAAGAAGTTAAGAGCATACCCTTGAAAAGAAAAGGGTACGAAGCACGAATCTTGTCTTCAGTCTCCCAAGTTACATCCTCTTAGTCATCACCCCATTGAACTTTCATCAACTTGACTTCTCGATTTCGTTGCTTCTTTACCACTGATCCAAGAATACATGTAGGAACTCGTCTAATTGTCGCCTCCCGTCCTACATCTACATCCTCAAGCATACTAGGCTCAACTACTTCTACGGTATCATGCAAGCACTTCCGTAAATGAGAAACGTGGAAAACATCGTGAACACCGGTCAGTCTTTCTTGTAACTTCACCATATATGACATTTGGCCAATCCTTTCTGTTATGGGAAATGGCCTTACAAATTTTGGTGCCAATTTCCCTATAGATCAAAAGCGAACTACATTCCTCAAAGGTGATACCTTGATGAAAACCATGTCTCCCACCTCAAACTCATTGTCAGTCCTTCTCCTATCTACATAGGACTTCTGCCTGTTTTGAGCTATCTTCATGTACCTGCGAATAAGATCAATCTTCTCTGAAGTCTCCTTAATCATCTCAGGTCCAAGTAGAAGCCTTTCTACAGATTCCCACCAACAACTCGATGATCTACATGGTCATCCAAACAATGCTTCGAAGAGTGCCATGCCAATACTAGCCTGATAGCTGTTGTTGTAGGTGAACTATACCAAAGGAAGATGCTCATCCCAAGTCCCTCCGAGGTCTAAAATACATAGTTTTAAAAGATCCTAATGAACTCTATTCACCATCTCCATCTATACATCGGCCTGAGGGTGATAAAAGGTGCTCAAACACAACTGTGTCCCTAATGCCTCTTGTAAGCTCCTCCAAAACTCACTAGTGAAAATGGGGTCATGATCACTCACAATACTGGAAGGTACTCCATGTAGATGGACTATCTCACGAAGATAAACTGCTTCCAACCATGTCGCCGTTCTCTCACTCTTAACAACAATGAAATGAGCGCTCTTAGTAAGCCTGTCAACTATAATCCAAATACTGGTGTTGCCTTTCTTCGATCTAGGAAAACCATCAATGAAATCCATAGAGATGCTCTCCCACTTCTACTATGGGACTTCCAAAGGATAAAGTAAACCACCGGGATTCCTTTCTCAGCCTTGACTTGCTGGCAAATCAAACACCGTGAAACAAACTCCGCTACATCTTTCTTCATTCCAGCCCAAAAGAAAACCCTCTTCATATCTCGATACATCATATCACTGCCTGGATGACTAGTCATCCTAGAATGATGGGCTTCCTCAATGACTGTCTTGAACAAACTCCCAACTCGGGGAACACAAAGCCTTCCATCTCATCGCAACCACCCTTTATCGTCCGTGGAATATCTACTGAGGTGACTAGAAGTCTCCCCTCTACTGAGCCTATCCAATATATCTGCTAGCTGCGGGTCATCACGCTGCGAAATCCCTATCTGATCCAATAGATTAGGTTGCACCTCTAATGATGCCAATAAACCAGGTGTAAACTCGATGGAGGGTCTAAAATCAGAAGTCAATATATATTCCAAGCTTTTCTTCTCCACAAAAAGATGACTCAAGGTCATCCTCTGCCTACTCAATGCGTCTACCACCACATTACTCTTGCCAGGGGTATAAGAAATCCCAAAGTTATAGGACGCTAGAAACTCTATCCATCTTTGTTGCCCCCAAATTGAGATCCATCTGCGAGAACAATTACTTGAGAGATTTATGATCTGTGTACAATTCGAACTTCTCTCCTAGTAGATAATGGAGCCAACTTTTAAGCGCAAATACTATGGCAGCTAACTCTAAGTCATGGGTAGGGTAGTTCTTCTCATGAACTTTTAAATGTCTACCTCCATAACATACTACCCTTCCCTCTTGCATCAGAACCGCACCAAGCCCTGTACCACATGCATTAGTGTAAACTGTGAACACTTTGTTCCCATCAGGCAATGTCAAGACTGGGGCTGTTGTCAGAGCCCTCTTAAACCGCTGGAAAACATCATCACAATCTACACCCCAAGAAAATGTCAGATTCTTCTTCATCAGTCTGGTTAGTGGGGCTGATATCTTCGCGAAGTCCTTAGCGAACTTTCTATAATATCCCGCTAATCCAAGAAAACTCCTCACCTTCGTTGCATTCTTTGAGATCTTCTAATCTTGAATTGCAACCACCTTTGCGAGATCTACTGCTATCCCTTCTTTAGAGACTACATGCCCAAGAAATCTCACCTCTTTTCTCCAAAAATAACATTTGGAGAATTTTTCCTTTAGCTGATGTGCTCAGAGAGTCTTCAAAACCTCCCTTAAATGTTGGGCATGCTCCTTGTGGCGGCCCTTCCCGGACCAGCCGACATTTCTCTGAAATGCATTGTACCGATGTCCAACCAGCACGGGACGGTCGCCAAAGAAAAAGGGTTGAAGCTAAACTACCAAAGGAACCTGTAGTATATCTCACAACATGTGGAATAAAATATAATAATATAACTTTGACATAAAACAGGCGAGACAATGCAGAAGCTAAAAACTAAACCATCATAGCAGTGGAATCCAAAATACAGCTTATGATCCAACATCATTATTACAACTTCAAAACACTGTCTCTAAAGCAAAAGAAAGGAAAGGTACACTACTAATGCCCAAGCAGTGACCAGCAACAACATAGGGAGAATATATGTAGATAATACATGGGAGCCTCCTACTCGTCTCCGGATCAGCTACTCGTGCATAACCAACTAACCAGTCTCTAGTCTGCTCGTTTAGGAGCACCCAGAGTAATAAGAAGAGAAATAAAACTCAGGGTCATACAAAGGTCTAGTATGAGTGATAAGCAGCAAAACAGAACAATAACAGGTATAACTAAACATACCTGAACCTGGACCTGCAACCAAAGAGTTAGCACAATAAGATTTACAATACTCTAAGGTGACACTAAAATATGGTGTAAAGATACGGGGGAGGGGTGTGCATGTCATAGTGATGTCAAAAAATCAAGCATAGCAACCATCCTCGCATCTCTCACTCAGTGAGTAAAGCATACGATATCCACCGCTTTGACCACCCAAATCCTTTGCAATGATAACTCTACCTCATGGAGTCATGATGGCTCCACTGCACTAATCCATAGCCACTAATCCCTTGCATGTTCACTCTGCCCCATGAAGTCATGACGACGCCACTGGACAGGCTCTGTAACATCCCATAATTCTTCGCTTATTTAAAACTTGAATTTAATTAAATTTAAGCTATTTGAGTAAAAAGGGAATTCAAATTTAACTGATTTAATGGTGGAATTATAAGTTGCTTAAGTTAAATTTGAAATTCGAATTTAAATTCAATAATCAGTTTGGGAACTTAAAATCTATGGAATCAAGGTATAAATTTATTTTCGTCATGATTTGATTTAGATGGAAATTTTTAAATATTTAAATTTGAATTTAAACAGTCAATCGAATAATTGAATATTTTATCGATTAATTAACTGTGGAATTTAACGGTATTGGCGACGGTCTTAGAAGTCGACGAAACTGGCACCATTGGATCCGGAACGATGAATCATGGTAGGATTCCAATTTGCGTGATAATCCGACTTACCGTTTGATCGTACGAGAGAAAATGTGAACGAGATCAATGTAATAGGATAATTGGGTATTCTTATATTGGACCTTATATTTATATACAAATAAATCCCTTTTTCTAACCACATCAGCCCATTTCTCATTCACGTATACTCTCCTCCTCCAGGAAAACTCCTTAATGGCTGAAACAAAAGTTCAAACCCTAGATTGAAATCAAAACACAAGATGAAAAAATAAATCTCCGCAAACCCTAGCTTATTATATGTCAAAACGAAGCTCTCGACGATACGAGACTGCAGATACCATTCGTTTCGACATGCAGTGAAGGATTGTGCCGGAAGTCGCTGGTCAAAGTTGGTTATTGCGAAACCCTAGGTTTGATTTTGGGGTTTTTCGATTTAGGCTATAATCGAAGATTCTGAAATATGGGTTTTGTAGAGGATGTCATGGGGAGTTCACGGGTGGTGTTCGTTCGATTTCTAAGCCTATGGTTCGCCGGAATTTCGTCTTGGAAGGGCTGGAAGTTGCTGCTGTGGAGTTCGCCGTCGCAGGCGCCTGGGCCACTGGAGGTGGCATAGAGGGTGTTGTTAGACGCGGCTCGAGGGGGGCTTCCATTCGCTGGTGGTCAGAGCCGTCAATTCGGTCGGAGGAGGGAGTATTTGTTGGTCAAAGGTGGCGGTCCGATTTGCGTATTCTGCGCGTATGGGTTAAACAGGAGAAGAAGAACGGAGCGGGAAGAAATATAAGAAGGCTGACGTGGCATTAAATTTGTGGGTGAGCCATTATTTATAATATATATATATATATATATATATATATATTTAGGAATCCAAGTGATTAAACGCTGATAACTCTCGCGTTTTAATTCGGATTTGGACGCGGTTTGTTGCGTTGGGATCGTGGCGGAATTGCGGACGTTTTGAGACTGGTTTCGCTGCATTTGGGGACTGTGAAATTTTGGGCTATGGTTGGACGTACGATCAACAAAAGACCCAAAGGTGAGTGATTTTCTCACTCACGAAATATTGAATTATTCCCATATTTATTGAATTAAATTATGAAATAAGTTTGGTTGCATGGTTGTGTTGGATTGTTGATGTGTTGTTTAAAATTGACATGCAAGTGCGTTAACATTCAAATTTAAGTTAATAATTAGTTATTTAATTTAATTTAAATTTCTAGTTTGAAATTCGAACCCTTGCTAAATCCTGAAACAGTTTAATGCTGATCAGTTGAATGGAATGATTGTGATGCATGTTGGTTGAAATTTATTACTGAATTTATATTGACATTGCTGATGCTCCTTATTTCAGTATACTATAGTGCATGTTGATTTGTGACGATAAATCCCCTTTACCCTTGATGTTGCGGGCAACTAATGAACCCGGGATTTATCGATAAAATAAATTAAGAACACAGAGTGAAATGATAAACCTCTGTGACCCTGATTTGGATTGAAATGATAGATCCATCCCTGAAACATCGAGAAATTAAGATTTAATCACTTGGCCATTGGATAGAAAATTCTATACAGACATCGGTTGGTTAAACGATTTTCAAATATTTGGAGATTTTATTTAACAGAAATTTTAGTTAAAGAAATGAACCGATACTCGATAAACCCGTTCCTGTAAAGGACCTGGATCACAAGTGTTATTTAAGTGGTTAAGATATTGCTTCCAAAGGAAGTGGAATTATTAAAATAAGATTTGAATAAAATCTGAAACTTTCAAATTTAGGGTTGGATTTGAATGAAATATTTTATTTGAATTTAAATTTGAAAGAAGGGAGGATCGAGGAATAGGGGTTGAATTTCCCTAAATCGAAGATTTAGGCTGAATGGCATTTGAGACAAGATATTGAATTTTATAACTCCATTGAGACTGGAGTATGGGTTCAAGTATTTGAAGTTCGGAAGAAGGAGAAATTTTGATTAAAGAATTTTATTATATATATATATATTTGAAATGTTTGATTTCAAATAAGTTATTCTTTCCCTAAAATTTTTATTTAACCTTTACGTAGAGACTATTTATTTTAGCCTAAAATTTTCTTATATCTTATTATTTAAACTAATTTGAAAATTTTATTTTATATACGTATTCATAATGATAAAAAATTATCTTATTTTGTTTTAACCATTCTTCTATGCTTATATATTATATAAAGATTTGATTTAAAAGCATTTATTTTCAAATTATGTCAAATGATTGTAAATTTCTTCCGAATGGAAAATGCTGAATTTAAACCCCAGTTCGAGAGGGAGTCGAGATAAGTATTCAAATATGGAATCAACTTTAACCATTTTTATATGGAAAGGTAATTGATATGTATTCAAATATATTGGATTCCATAAATGATATGAATGAGTGTTTTGGAGATTTATACTCTTTTGAATATAAACGAATTTAGAATTCAAATCGATTTGAGGTAAGTATAATCTTTGAGATAAAATATATCCTATTTGAATATAAGTCGTTTTTGAAACATTATATGATTATAATATAATGATATGAAATATATTCTAGTTTTAGAATATAATCGGTTTGGGAATGATTATGATATGTCGATATGAAATTTTATTTGTTGAATATAGATTTGGTTCGAGACAGAATATGGTATTTTGATATGAAGCGAACCTTTGACAATTGTAAAAGAACCGCCGATGTGAAAGATGTAAGCGTTGGTTGTTAAAGAGACCGGAGTCGACATAAGGCATACTCTCTGTCTGTGTCGATACCACTTTGACAACTGTGAACGTTATGACGTATCCAGATTGAGTATGATGACTTGGAGGCGATTATTGAAGCGAAGAAGATGATCGATGACGAAATAGCCCTGACCTTCGGGTCAGAATTGAAATGACTAAAACAGGAGCTATACCGTGACTAACTGAGGTAGCACCTTTGATCGGACACACTTCTTCGATAATATTTCTATGACTATGATGATGATGATGATGATTTGGGACCATTTATGAATTATGGAAGTGTGTTCCGAGGTGGGCGATAGTGGCTGCTATGCGTTACCACCGGTCCGGGAGTGCAATTGGTAGAATCCTACCCTGGGCATTGCCTCGAGTGCCTTGTCATATTATCCTTATCGAGCTCCATACGATTTTGATTTGTATCGTACCTATGGAGTGCCCTCTGATGCCATCGTTTATGGTGGGTTTACGGTACTGTATAGACTACGGTATTATAAACGGTGTAAGGGTAAAAATGTAATCCCGCTTACGCTATTTCCAGTATTTATACTTTACTGAATAGACATTATAATAATAGCGTATTATTACATAGATATTAGTTTAACAGATCCTCGAGAGATGGAAAAATCCCGTAACATATCTGGAGTTACTGCACCCATGACACTGATGTTATTTCGTATTTTAATTTGACTAATATGAGAATGATTTAGTGCTGATCTGAGTGTTTGTTGTGTTTCTTTTATGTAATACGCTCGGGTCAGCAGACGCTTGCAGTTACCGAAGATGACTGTGCCTTGGAGATCGAAGACGAAGATTGGTATATATTTATCATATATATATGTATTTCCGCTGCATTCTATTTACGCTGCCATGTGATGAAACTTATATGTGTATAACTCTGATAATCAATGTATATATATTTCAATTGTTTTAAACACTATCTGTTTACTATATGTTGTCCTTCCGCTGTGAGATTCTGTGATTCGTTTTTCTTCTTTCTTTCTTTTCTTCTTTCCCAATAACTTCCTGCATTTACGATTTGTTTGGGTCGACATGTGTGGTTTATTGTCGATTTGAACGGACAAAAATCCAGGTCGTTACATTTGGTATCAGAGCGAGGTTAGCGATAACCGGAATTAACTCATTAGAGATGGGGTTAGAAACGCCCTAGAATGAGTTTGAGTGATATGAGAGAGCGTACTTGTATTTGGTTATAAATTGGTTTATATTATGTGGAGTTGTTCTGTTGAATATTTATGGATTCTGGTCGATATATGGGACGCCATAGAATCGATAGGGATCTCTAAATAATCGAACAGAATGATCGACATAATATGGTTTCGATATTTTTTTTAAAAAAATATATCAAATATATATATTATTGGTTCAAGTATGTATGTATTCGTTTTAGTAGGTGGTAACGTTAAGTTATTACTTATTATGGTTGATTAGATAATAATTATAATAAGGAAAATTTAATGTATCTAGAATATATTTGAAATGGAATACCTGTAGGTATAATTGGGCGGAAAGGGTTTGTGATTGAAATAGAAATGAACTTGAAACTTGATCCTGGGTGTTTTCGAAGATAGTTTGCTAAAGTTTGAAATAATATCGTATGATAGGAAATAGTTTGGAAATGGTTTCAAAAGAAATAAGTGTATAATCCCTCCTCGGACATCAGAAATGACTTCAATAATGAGTGCACGCATTATCGACGTTCATTATGAAGTGTCTAAGTGGGGGAGACCACTCTGTACTTTCGTGACTTGTTTGAAAAGAATTTTTGGATCTAATTTCAAAGAGTATGTATAATGGACTTTTGACAACAAGGATTTAAATTTCTTTGTTTTGTTAATTAAAGATTGGATTTCAATTTATGGTACGTTTCTATAAATTTCATAAATACATATGTATTTTAAACTTGGTTTTAAACCCGGAATCAAGGTGATTAAGTTCATCTTAACAAATAATATGGATTTGGGTATTAAGGTAACTCGTTTTATAGAAATTTTAGTTTTGAAACCATGAAATGAACTTAAGTACTAAGAGAAGAGAAACCATTGTTTAAAACTCATAAACGCGAACAATAATGAAGTTAAGTAAATTACTAGTTCGGCTGTTATAAGCGTTAAAGAAATGGGATTGACGACGAATTCAAACTTCAACTAGAATAACTGGAATAAATAGGAGTAGGAATGATAAAATATTTCTCAATTCGTGTAGAGGAGTTGAGTTAACTATAGTTTAACCTAGGAAATCAAAGGATTAAGGTTTAAGAACTAAGTTTAACGCCTGAGCTAAGGAAATTGAACGTTATTTGAGATACAGAAATGAAATATAAATATAACTTGGATTGGGTCAATGGATTTACTTAAAGAAATTTACTTAAGGGATTTAAATAAGTGAATGGGAATTTATATTGATGGGTGGTTAAGTAAGTAAATGGAAACTTAATAAATGAGACCATGTAAAATGGTTATATAAAAACCCCTAACCGACCTTAATCCATTGATATAGATTGGAAGTTAACTTAATCAAGGGAAGAAGCGAAATAAACTGAGAATCGGAAATATGGAAGAAAGTAGAAGAAATAGAAACTGAAGTTGAATTTATTAAATTTGAATAAGTGAAGCAAGCTCGGGAAATGGAAGTGGGTCGACTTAAACCAAGTATAAAGAAATGAAACAAAGTAAAAATAAACGTGAATAATTAGAATGAATCATAAGTCGGAATTGAGTCGAACGTATGGTTAATTTAATATGGATAAATGGGACTATGTTGGTGTAACATGGATGAAGTAAATCAAAATAAGGAATGATATTGTGGTGAATCAAACAAGGTTATGAATTAGAGACTTAATGCAAATCAAGATAGTTGAAAAGGTATGAGTAAGAAAACCCGAAGACTAATTTAGTAAATTAGAAGGTCGAAAGAACTTGGAACCAAATTCAGTGAAAAGTTTGGTATAGGAGTGTCGAAGTAATAACCATCTTTAAATGGGATTGGTAAATGAACCATGAGATAGGACCAAACTTAGGCGAGTCGCGGGAATTGATTCGACAAGAGCTACTTAAAAGACTTTGTTAATATAAGATGGAAATTGAATACTTAGGAAAATGAATCATGAATTTGGCAATGTTACTAATATTCATGAATATATGACTTAATATAACCAAGCCTAGTAGAAAGGCTAGAACAAATTTCAAGTATGATTTGGAATTTAATGCTTGGAATAGTATGGACTGAAGTGGGGTTTATATGAAGAAATTTAGGTTATTTAAATAAAATTGGTGTGTATATGTTAAGTACGAAGAGGGTAGATCGTATAAAGAACATAATAAAGCGATAATGTATTATGGTGATTAAATTGGCTTAAGGGTATAATGGGAAAGTTGAAAACCCAAGTAAATCAATACACATTATGAAAATCTGAACTACCCAATAACGCAAAAGTAAAACAATCATAACTTTTGTTGGGCTCATCAGAATTTTTGATGATTTCGGATTTTTGGAACCTTAGAAAACAAGCTAAACTTTCGTAAATAGAGCCATGTCTAGATTTTTCGTATACTAAGCTGAAATTCAAGTTTTAGTCGTAGTCTTGTGCGCAGAAAATAAAAATCTGAAGCGTATACCTATATGGTTTTGACATTAACTTCTTAACCAAGCGTCGGATTTTGATGTGCGAGTACAATTCGGAAAGGCCAGGATGTAAACTAAAACTTTCTCTTAATACGCTGGGCCAAATTCTAATGTTTAGAAGGCTAAGAGCTGGGTTGAACAATTCAGATCTGCATTTTCTAGTGTGCGGGCTGAGGCGTTCGCCTCCACTAAAATAGCAATAACTTTTGAACAAATCATCCAAATTCGACGATTCCGGACAATTTGGAAAGCCTGAAAAGAATGCAACAAGTTTGCCTAGTATGTCTTAGTCAAATTCCATCATCTAAGGGTAGATAATACCCCATTTGTTCGCTGACCTGTTGTTGAAAGGTTGGTTTTTGTAGTTGAAATGATTTAAATATGTTGTGTAAGTATATTCTTTGCTATGTATTCTATATATGTTGATTCTTATGTGTATGTGAGTATGTAGCAGGTGTTATGAAGTCGCACTACGCTTCGGAGCTCGTTTGCGCTAAACGCTAAATGCTAAGTTAATAAAAATGCAAGTAAACGCTAAGAAGGTATGTATGTGAGTTATATAGTTTTGTAGTTACATATATATGGTGTTTTCCCCACTTTTGGGATGCCTCATCGGATGATGAGATGTATATTTGAATTTTCTATATGTTGTGACTTTCCGGATCTCTCCGTTGCCGAAATTTTCCGTGATTTCGGGAGTTAGAAAAATTACGAGTTTTACAAATATAATTTACTTTATAAAGGTTATTTATAAGTACGAATTTGAATGTATGATTTGTTTAATACCAGATTTCGTTCTCTTTTCGAGGACGAAAAGATCTTAAGTGGGGGAGAATGTAACATCCCATAATTTTTCGCTTATTTAAAACTTGAATTTAATTAAATTTAAGCTATTTGAGTAAAAAGGGAATTCAAATTTAACTGATTTAATGGTGGAATTATAAGTAGTTTAAGTTAAATTTGAAATTCGAATTTAAATTCAATAATCAGTTTGGGAACTTAAAATCTATGGAATCAAGGTATAAATTTATTTTCGTCATGATTTGATTTAGATGGAAATTTTTAAATATTTAAATTTGAATTTAAACAGTTAATCGAATAATTGAATATTTTATCGATTAATTAACTGTGGAATTTAACGGTTTTGGCGACGGTCTTGGAAGTCGACGAAACTGGCGCCATTGGATCCGGAAGGATGAATCATGGTAGGATTCCAATTTGCGTGATAATCCGACTTACCGTTTGATCGTACGAGAGAAAATGTGAACGAGATCAATGTAATAGGATAATTGCGTATTCTTATATTGGACCTTATATTTATATACAAATAAATCCCTTTTTCTAACCACATCAGCCCATTTCTCATTCACGTATACTCTCCTCCTCCAGGAAAACTCCTTAATGGCTGAAACAAAAGTTCAAACCCTAGATTGAAATCAAAATATAAGATGAAAAATAAATCTCCACAAACCCTAGCTTATTATATGTCAAAACGAAGCTCTCGACGATACGAGACTGCTGATACCATTCGTTTCGACATGCAGTGAAGGATTGTGCCGGAAGTCGCCGGTCAAAGTTGGTTATTGCGAAACCCCAGGTTTGATTTTTGGGTTTTCCGATTTAGACTATAATCGGAGATTCTGAAATATGGGTTTTGTAGAGGATGTCATGGGGAGTTCACGGGTGGTGTTAGTTCGATTTCTAAGCCTATGGTTCGCCGGAATTTCGTCTTGGAAGGGCTGGAGGTTGCTGCCGTGGAGCTCGCCGTCGCAGGCGCCTGGGCCACTGGAGGTGGCATGGCAGGTGTCGTTAGACGCGGCTCGAGGGGGCTCCCATTCGCTGGTGGTCGGAGCCGTCAATTCGGTCGGAGGAGGGAGTATTTGTTGGTCAAAGGTGGCGGTCCGATTTGGGTATTCTGCGCGTGTGGGTTAAACAGGAGAAGAAGAACGGAGCGGGAAGAAATATAAGAAGGCTGACGTGGCATTAAATTTGTGGGTGAGCCATTATTTATAATATATATATATATATATATATATATATATATTTAGGAATCCAAGTGATTAAACGCTGATAACTCTCTCGTTTTAATTCGGATTTGGACGCGGTTTGTTGCGTTGGGATCGTGGCGGAATTGCGGACGTTTTGAGACAGGTTTCGTTGCATTTGGGGACTGTGAAATTTTGGGCTATGGTTGGACATGCGATCAACAAAAGACCCAAAGGTGAGTGATTTTCTCAATCACGAAATACTGAATTATTCCCATATTTATTGAATTAAATTATGAAATATGTTTGGTTGCATGGTTGTGTTGGATTGTTGATGTGTTGTTTAAAATTGACATGCAAGTGCGTTAACATTCAAATTTAAGTTAATAACTAGTTATTTAATTTAATTTAAATTTCTAGTTTGAAATTCGAACCCTTGCTAAATCCTGAAATAGTTTAATGCTGATCAGTCGAATGGAATGATTGTGATGCATGTTGGTTGAAATTTATTACTGAATTTATATTGACATTGCTGATGCTCCTTATTTCAGTATACTGTAGTGCATGTTGATTTGTGACGATAAATCCCCTTTACCCTTGATGTTGCGGGCAACTAATGAACCCGGGATTTATCGATAAAATAAATTAAGAACACAGAGTGAAATGATAAACCTCTGTGACCCTGATTTGGATTGAAATGATAGATCCATCCCTGAAACATCGAGAAATTAAGATTTAATCACTTGGCCATTGGATAGAAAATTCTATACAGACATCGGTTGCTTAAACGATTTTTAAATATTTGGAGATTTTATTTGACAGAAATTTTAGTTAAAGAAATGAACCGATACTCGATAAACCTGTTCCTGTAAAGGACCTGGATCACAAGTGTTATTTAAGTGGTTAAGATATTGCTTCCAAAGGAAGTGGAATTATTAAAATAAGATTTGAATAAAATCTGAAACTTTCAAATTTAGGGTTGGATTTGAATGAAATATTTTATTTGAATTTAAATTTGAAAGAAGGGAGGATCGAGGAATAGGGGTTGAATTTCCCTAAATCGAAGATTTAGGTTTAATGGCATTTGAGACAAGATATTGAATTTTATAACTCCATTGAGACTGGAGTATGGGTTCAAGTATTTGAAGTTCAGAAGAAGGAGAAATTTTGATTAAAGAATTTTATTATATATATATATATATATATTTGAAATGTTTGATTTTAAATAAGTTATTCTTTCCCTAAAATTTTTATTTAACCTTTACGTAGAGACTATTTATTTTAGCCTAAAATTTTCTTATATCTTATTATTTAAACTAATTTGAAAATTTTATTTTATATACGTATTCATAATGATAAAAAAATATCTTATCTTGTTTTAACCATTCTTCTATGCTTATATATTATATAAAGATTTGATTTAAAAGCATATATTTTCAAATTATGTCAAATGATTGTAAATTTCTTTCGAATGGAAAATGCTGAATTTAAACCCCAGTTCGAGAGGGAGTCGAGATAAGTATTCAAATATGGAATCAACTTTAACCATTTTTATATGGAAAGGTAATTGATATGTATTCAAATATATTGGATTCCATAATTATATGAATGAGTGTTTTGGAGATTTATACTCTTTTGAATATAAACGAATTTAGAATTCAAATCGATTTGAGGTAAGTATAATCTTTGAGATAAAATATATCCTATTTGAATATAAGTCGTTTTTGAAACATTATATGATTATAATATAATGATATGAAATATATTCTAGTTTTATAATATAATCGGTTTGGGAATGATTATGATATGTCGATATGAAATTTTATTTGTTGAATATAGATTTGGTTCGAGACAGAATATGGTATTTTGATATGAAGCGAACCTTTGACAAATGTAAAAGAACCGCCGATGTGAAAGATGTAAGCGTTGGTTGTTAAAGAGACCGAAGTCGACATAAGGCATACTCTCTGTCAGTGTCGATACCACTTTGACAACTGTGAACGTTATGACGTATCCAGATTGAGTATGATGACTTGGAGGCGATTATTGAAGCGAAGAAGATAATCGATGACGAAATAGCCCTGACCTTCGGGTCAGAATTGAAATGACTAAAACAGGAGCTATACCGTGACTAACTGAGGTAGCACCTTTGATCGGACACACTTCTTCGATAATATTTCTATGACTATGATGATGATGATGATGATTTGGGCCCATTTATGAGTTATGGAAGTGTGTTCCGAGGTGGGCGATAGTGGCTGCTATGCGTTACCACCGGTCCGGGAGTGCAATTGGTAGAATCCTACCCTGGGCATTGCCTCGAGTGCCTTGTCATATTATCCTTATCGAGCTCCATACGATTTTGATTTGTATCGTACCTATGGAGTGCCCTCTGATGCCATCGTTTACGGTGGGTTTACGGTACTGTATAGACTACGGTATTATAAACGGTGTAAGGGTAAAAATGTAATCCCGCTTACGCTATTTTCAGTATTTATACTTTATTGAATAGACATTATAATAATAGCGTATTATTATATAGATATTAGTTTAACGGATCCTCGAGAGATGGAAAAATCCCGTAACATCTCTGGAGTTACTGCACCCATGACACTGATGTTATTTCGTATTTTAATTTGACTAATATGAGAATGATTTAGTGCTGATCTGAGTGTTTGTTGTGTTTCTTTTATGTAATACGCTCGGGTCAGTAGACGTTTGCAGTTACCGAAGATGACTGTGCCTTGGAGATCGAAGACGAAGATTGGTATATATTTATCATATATATATGTATTTCCGCTGCATTCTATTTCCGTTGCCATGTGATGAAACCTGTATATGTATAAATATGATAATCAATGTATATATATTTCAATTGTTTTAAACACTATCTGTTTACTATATGTTGTCCTTCCGCTGTGAGATTCTGTGATTTGTTTTTCTTCTTTCTTTCTTTTCTTCTTTCCCAATAACTTACTGCATTTACGATTTGTTTGGGTCGACATGTGTGGTTTATTGTCGATTTGAACGGTCAAAAATCCAGGTTGTTATGGGCTCATAGCCATGCTACGATCACTCTGCCCCATGGCGTAATAACTACCCCACTGCACTGATCTGTAGCCTAACATCCATCTTGGTGGTGAATCAAAGTTATGGACATTGATAACCCCTTAGTACACGTCCCGCAGCAAAGCCCAACTCATGAAGTTAACTCGTTGGTTCCCAACTGGATCATGAGTTCTACTTCCTATTTGGACTACCTTTGCATCTCGGGTTTTGGTCTCCTCTGGATCGGTTCAGTCCTTATCTTTGCTTAACCTAAATTTGGTAACCTTCTTGAAGCAGCTCGGTTCGGCTATGCAACATTCAAATACTCCGATTCGGTTCAAGTAACATGGTTCAGTTCAGGTATGGTGCTCCGGTTCGTGATCTCCCTTGGCCATCGGTTCGTGAGCTTCTGAAGCGGATCCAGTTGTGAGCTCGGGTCGATTCGGAGCTCTTGGTTCTTGGTGCACGGCTCGTGAGACACTAGCTCAGCTCGTGGGAGGTCATCCGGGTCGATTCGTGAGCCCCCATCCTAGACGGGCCGTGGAGTACGATTCGATGCTTCTCCAGGTGAGTGGGTCGGGTGGTGGAATGCTCCATGAGCGGCTCGGTTCGTCCCCCACCGATCTGATCCAGTTCGGGTCAAAATCCTGCACTGTTTCCTACAACTTATCCAGCAATTGTTTACGCCACACGATGGCGTTTTCGACCATTCTAACTATTCTAAGCAATCATAAATCATACCAAATAGTCATAGCAACATATAACGTCAACCATAAACACCAAAATGATAAATAACCATGTCAAAATGGATCAAACATACCCAAAACCCATATTTTCCCCTTAATCATGCTTAACCATAACTAATGATAGGATTAATAAAACATATCCAAACTAACCCAAATTTGAAACAGAGGCTTAAGATAATATTTAAGAATTTCTAAACATTTTTTGCAGAATTTAATCATGTATAATTTCGTTAATTAACACTAATCACCCCTAATTAGCCGTAATTAGTGAAAAACAATGCAAATCACTTACTTTAGCCAAAATATAAACTCAGATCTGAAACGATTCTTTAAATGGCACGAATTCCAATGCACACAACAGCCTTTGCCTCTAATTTAATGTTGAATAGGCTTGGTTTGATGCTAATTAGCTTAATCTTCAATTAGAAAGTGATTTGGAGGTGTTTTAGAAAGTGGAGGCCATGGCTAGGGTTCAAGAAATGTAAGTGGTGGCTAGAAAACTAATTAGAAATGATTTCCCAAATCCTATCAGCCTCCCCATAACCCTAATCCCGAAATGGGTTATGGGCCTAGCTGTTAATCACTCTAATTAGGCCCGGTTGAGCTGTTTTTCACCTTCCAAACATTATTTCAGCCATATCTCCCAAACAGTAAGTCCGTTTGGCTAATGTGTCCACTCTCGGAAAGGTAAACCATCATCCAAATCCAATGGAAGTGGTTTCAAGTCAAAACTCCTTACCAATCAAAAGTTATAGGCGAAACAAGATTCGCTAGGGGCAAAACGGTCATTTAAAAATCAGCAAAAATCGTGAACATGGAAAATGACCCTAATAGTCGTTCCCTAATGTTACACGACCATATGACCTCATATAAAAAAGAAATAAATATTCTACGATCCTCCGATAAATAGAATGCGAGTCGTTACACTCTCCCCCCTTAAGGAATTTCGCCCCCGAAATTCATTAACCAAAAACATACAAAGGTGTTATGCATGCCTATCAGTCATTTACAAACAATCAAACATACACAACAAGCCTACACTAGCATGCTGTTTACTAACAAGGGAAGAAACTATCACTATTAAAATCTTACCAGGCAAAGAGTTCTGGATGTGATTCCCTTATGTTCTTCTAAGTTTCCCAAGTACAGTCACTCCCATTCTCGCCCCACTTAACCTTGACCAGTTTCACCGCCTTCCTTCGAAGTTGATTCATATCGCCCTCGACAATACGGATCGGCTTGCGGTTCCCAACTGCCTCGGGTTCTACTTCGATGTCATCCAACTGATCCGGTGAAATAGTCATATCGGGGTCATGCACAAACTTCCTTAACTGGAAAACATGAAACACATTATGAACTCCCACCATCTTGTTTGTCAACTCAAATTTATATGCCAAATTCCCAACTTGCTCGAGAGCTGGGAACGGACCAACAAATCTTGGTGCTAAATTGCCTCTCCTGCCAAATCGAATCACGCTCTTTAACGGAGAAATCTTCACAAACACCAAGTTGCCAATGCATAATTTTAGATCTCTTCTCCTCTTATCAGCATAACTCTTCTGCCTATCTTGAGCAGCCTTCATTCGCTATTGGATAAACCTGATCCTGTCTGAAGTTTATCTTATCACATCTGGCCCAAGCACAAACTTCTCACCGGTTTCTAACCAGCATGATGGTGAGTTGCACGGTCTTCCGTACAAAGCTTTAAATGGAGCCATACCAATACTAGATTGATAACTATTATTATATGCAAATTCAGCTAGAAGCAAATGGTCATGCCATGAACCTCCAAAATCTAATATGCAAGCTCTTAAGAGATCTTCTAATACTCAATTCACCCTCTCTGTCTAACTGTCGGTTTGAGGATGATACACGGTACTGAGATGTAATTCTGATCCTAAAGCCTCTTGTAAGCTATTCCAAAATCCACTAGTGAACAACGGATCTCAGTCACTTACGATGCCTTTGGGTACTCCATGAAATCTCACTACCCACCTCATAAACAGTTCTGCTAACTTAGCTGTTGTTCTATTCGACTTGACGGGTATAAACCTTGCACTCTTGGTCAATCGGTCCACAATCACCCAAATTCTATCATGGCCCGATCTAGTCCTTGGTAACCCATCAATGAAATCCATTGAGACTTGTTTCCATTTCCATTCTGGAATTTCCAATGGATGTAACAAACCATTAGGCTTCTTTTGCTTGGCTTTAACTAGCTGGCAATTCATGCACTGGGATATAAACTTCCCAACATCTCTTTTCATCCCTTCCCAGTAGTAGGTTTGCTTCATGTCTTAATACATTTTGTTACCACCGGGATGTATAGTCAGTTTTGAGTGATGACATTCTCTAAGCACTTCATCTCTCAATCCATTCACATTAGGAACAACTAGTCTCCCATTCTTTCTAAGCCACCCATCTCGATCAAGCCTATACTTGTTCATCTCCTCGTCGATACCCATCTCTAACTTGGAGATGATTTCCAACAGGTTAGGATCGTCCCTCTGAATGGAACTAATCAGATTTATATTCATATATTTGAGATACGATGTTTATTTTAAACGTCTAAGTTTTTTTTATTTACATTTTTATAATCATTTAAATAATAATTATGGAAATCAATCGGATATTAATCGATCGATAATTATAATATGTTAAACACATGCAAATATTAATGTTGAATATTAATTGAATTTGATCGAACCTATAGAAATTGATAGTTAATTAAATTGATTGGTTATGTTGGTTGTGCATTGTTTGTTTATTGGTTGCTGGATTTGTTGAATAAAATTCATCAATGGTTTAATAAAAGAATTAAATGAATTGTAAACTAAAGAATTGAATTCTAAAATGATAATTTGAATGAAACCGCATATGAATTGAAACCAAAAAAATTAACCCTGTACTTGCAAATGAACGATGTTTCATGTTTAATTCTGAGAATTTGTGTAGTTATACTTGTTAAATGTTATTTAAAAATTTCATGTAATTGTTACTTACATGTTGAATCGAGTTGAGTACAGGTGCCAGAAGACGTTGAGGATTAGATTTTGGTTGAGTAGATCGCTTATAAGTTGAGCAAGTTTGTTCAATAACGCTCATGTAAGGCACGCTTATGAAAAAATATAAGACTTTGGTTTTCGAGTTTGTTTTCCGACCATGTGGGTCAATGTATATATATTTATTATTCTGCGATATCATATTAGTCCTCTGTATAGGGGAGACTCTACCAATTTTTTCCAGGAATTTAAAGTCTTAGAAATTTTCGATATTTTTGAATTTTTTATTAAGGATAATGGATAGGTTATCGATTTATAATAGATTGGATTTTAGAAAAAGTAATGGGGTTGTAGCATTTTCCCCTCCTTAGTAATTTAAAGGACGAAATTCTTTTAAGGGGGGAAGAATGTAATGATCCAGATTTTTGAGCCAATTAAATTTAAATGTTTAAATATTGATTTGGTATTATTGATGGATTTTAATATTGAATTCGTTTGTAAATTGAAGTTTGAATGTATAAATTAATATTTAATTTAAAAAGAGCTTGTAACGTCATGGTAGTTTGTAATATTGAGTTTTAAACTTCAATTGAATATACATAGTCCAATATTAGTTGGAATTCTGTGAAATAATATTATTTGAATCTAGTTGATTATAATTTTCTATTGAAGGAGAAAATGGGAGATTTCATGTTATAAATTGTAAGTCATGCCCAAATAAAATTTTCAAATAGTCGCTATGAAATAGTTTATAAACGATAACATTTTATTTAATAAATTAAAAAGGGTTTTTATATAAACAGGATATCGTTTTGCTCGAAATTGGCAATGTTGAGTTTTATAATCCATATTGGTTTATATTTGAAGTTATAAGATACATTCTATTTAGATATTTACGATAATATTAATTGATTTTTATTTAATTAGATTATTTTGGAATTAATATATATTTATTGATATTGTATAAGCCTTTAGAATGACCATTTTGCAAATGACATTGGTTTTCGATGAAATCAGTTTCATTGGATCCGTAACAGTAATTATTGTACGAAACCAAATTTCGTGGAAAACCGGTGTTGTATGCAACAACAGTAGCCATAAACGCTCAGTCATTTTATATAGCGCGTAATTAAATAATTTAATTTAAGTATATGAATATTTATGTGTAACTAGAGCAAACGACCGAACTAATCTACGAGATGAATTTCGTTGAATTCCATTGATGATTTGAGTCCGGATAGGTAGGTAGTTTGTTATTTTTGAAGACCAGGTATTTTGGTGTTTAAAATAGTGTCGTTTTGCGTATAAAATAGCGTTCCAGGAAACAGTCTCGGAATGTGACGAAACTTGTGTCATTGGATCCGTATTAGTTATTTTAGAATTTCGATTTTCCGTATCGATCGGACTTACCGTTTGATCATGTGAAGTGTAAACCCTTAGTGTGACACCCCACGTCCGTTAATGTCACTCATTAAGAGAATTCATTAAGTTTCGTGAAGCGTTATAGGTAAACAGAAACAGAAACATTACATGACAGATATAAAATAGTTGCGGAATTAAAAACTTTTATTTATCATAAAGCATCTTGGTTCAAAACATCATATGTCTGAATTACATAAAAATCAGTTCATCATAAAAACTTCTTTCTTGCACTTAAACATCTGAGTACAAAATAAAAGAAGCACAATCCCCAAATAAAACATAACCATAGTACCAAAGATAGGAGCTTGAGTAATACATCTAAGCAGCTCTAGTAAAATGATAGCAGAATCCTAATCAAGCTTGAGTATTCCCACCTTGAGAACCTGGGGGAGGGGGGAAACGGAAGAAAGAAGAGGAAACAAAAAGGGTCAAAATAAAGTCTGGCAAGTCCAGTCACTTTTAGCAAGTAATAAGTAAAAGTATCATGACAGGCATATAAAGTGGATAAGAAAGATAACATCACAAAAGGCAGGCATCACAAGGTAAACTAGATAAACATGATAGGGTATATTGTGCTTCTAAAGATTACTCTGCACTGATACTAGTATAACCAGAATGAGATGATCCCAACAACAATAAGATGGTAGACTTAGGCGTACTTCTGGTGAGAGGTTTTAACCCCATACAATCCACAGGCAACCCAACCTAACAGACTCCTAAACTTTACCAGAGTCTAGATGTACCCTAACCACGACCCTAATTGATCGACTCCCTACTCCGCGTATATACCCTATGTCAGCCCCACAGTAGGATGTATCGCTTCCTAAAGTGGCAACCCTTCGTTGATGTGCACAACCATATCTACAGGTGTCACGGTCGACTTATCCCCCTCTGCTCGGCCCATGCATGCACATGGCCCAGTCGATTTGCGCAGCCCACATCGTCCTCCACGTTTGGATCTCTTACAATCAGTCCAGTAAGCGTGTCCCGACTCCGGCCTGGGGCGGAGTGCTCGTTTGATACCGTTATATGGGTCACTAACTGAAATGGGTCCCATACACAAGAGTGCAAGTTCTCCCCTTTTTCTTGCATCCCCACTAGGATTTCCATAGGTTATGTATACCTATTGGTTTCTTTAGTTACGTAACCCCCTCAGGTTAAGCTTGTGGGCCTATATATAAATATTACCCACCCCCTCAGATTTACTTAACCCACCCACTGTTCAAACAAATTTACTTAACCCCTACTCAACTTCATGTAAATACAATCCCTATGGATTCAACTAGGTGTAGCGACCTACGGGAATTCGAGCCCGAATTCCAACAATAATACAGATCCTGTTTCACTTGCCAGAATTCCAGTATCAAAAACACAAATAGTTATTAGAAAGAATTAAGAGGGTGAGATAAGAAAGAAAGAAATATTAGAATAAAAGAAGTTGAATAACAACACAACACCGTCAAAGTCTCACATCGCAGCGGAACAAAATATAATATAGAAATAAACTTTATAGAGAGCTTTAAAATAAAAACTTACAATCGTCAGAGTATATCAACACATCTAGACAGTTATAATTAGCTTCCCTCATATACAACACACAGCGGAATAATACTAGATAATATCATACGTCTGGACACCTTCAGCTCGTCCTTGGTCTTCACAACATCTAATAACCTGAACCTGTACAACCCGGTCTAACCCGAGCATTACAAATACTGGGTCAGTCATGTGAATCAGAGTGAGAAAAACTCGCTAAGTTTATAATATCATCCAACTTGATTTTAAATTTAAAATCTTTTCGAAAGAAAAGGATAAACATAAGACCAAATCCACACATAAATACGGATGGTTTTTACCTTACGATAACCTAAAATATTTTGAAATCATATACATATTCTGATATTATAATAGTTTCTAAATACAAATAAATAGAATCTAGTGGAACGCTTGCATCTCACGCTCCACATATATAGTATACAAACAAAACCGCGGGCGCTTATTGGAGATTGAATTCTGACTATGACAAGGTATGGAACTACCTACCGATAGTGTATATCTAGAGGGAAATACACTGGGTTCAACAAGAACATCTTGCAACCCTGCCCACACATGACCGACCACTCATTTCTCTTGAGTGTATCGAATGTATATCACTAACGGTTGGGCTCAAACCACCGTTTCCCGAAAGGGACAACATCGATAGATTAAAGAAGCAAAAGTAATTTCTCAAGATAGGTGATTATACACCCTAATGGGAGCAACCCACATAGCCATGCTGCCTGCCGATTTTTTTCATTTCCTGGTTGTGAGGCTTGAGGTTATAATCAACTTTTGGAACATCTAACCACCATTTATATTGTCCATACAAGTCATCCAGGAACAGGATGAACCGAAGGCACCCTCTAACCACATCGTAGGAATCAACCTATAGATCAGTAGCGAGTATTCCTTGCAATCCGTAGATTCAAATCACTACATAATCACAGTATACCTCTAGGGATCAGCCAGAGATTTTAAGTAACTCTTCCTTTTTATGAAGACCTACGGTATTCAATTGCTCCATCTCGATCAGCATCTTCGACGTATTCGTATTTGTTGGTCGGAATGGTTTTCGAATATAAATTCAATCCCGGTCTTTCTGTACCAATAACGTTGGGCCAGATTTGATAGTCGGTTATTTAACTATCAAAATAAACAACCATAAAAATAAAACAGATCCACTGGTTTTTTACACAGCATCATTTGTCTGTTAAAAATAATACATCAGTTTTAATATATTAATATTCTCAAATCATTTTATTTATATACTTAGAAAAATATATTGATTTTTTCCTTTTTACTACTACTTTGAAACATTTGTTACAACATTATTTATTATCTAAAATTGGGTAATCGATTCAACTTATCATCGTAAATAATCATTACGTAATCTCCTTTTGTTTCGTTATTTAAAACAAAATAATCGTCACTTATCCTCATTCAACATATCATCGCCTTACTTTTGAAAATATCATTATATTTTCACAAATCCCTTTTCATCTCTTTTATTATCCATATTCCTGAGCCCCTCTTTATTTCCTTTCTATTTCGGAATCCCATTATATATATTTCCAAATATTTCAATAAATGTTACGCAATTATTTCCCTAAATAAATTACTTCTAACACCTTCACCATTACAACTTATATCATCCTCCGATAATTCTGAAGTCGTTCAAGTTGGGATATTTAAATTTACCTCAGACCTTGATCAACAACATTCTTATCTTAAGATAAATATGAATTGTAACTCCAAAAACCCATATTCATTCAACAATTACCATTTCACTATTTATTTAACATACGGTTTTATAGAACCTTCTTACTTTTGGAATCTCCTTTATAAATATATTATTATTACTAATTTATTAATTTAGTAAATGATTAATAAAACATCGAATTTTACTTTAACTTCTTTAAACTATTTGTTTTACTATCTGTTATTTATTACAAATCTCATTACTCGATCTTTCCCAAATTAAATTACAAGAATTCTTTTATAAAACTTTCAATCATTTATTCGGGGAAATCTTATTTCAAAACTCATTCATTTTCACTTAATATCATTATTAAGTAACGTTAATTTTAAATTAACGCTTTAATTTCCCATCTCTTTTTATAAACCCATTTATACACTTCGGGTTTAATATAAAACCCTTTTTCATCTGATTTCCTTTACTTAATTCAAACATTAAGTAACGTTTATTTTAAGCTTATCGCCTTCGCTTTAAAAAAATCACCTTTATAATTCAAATTACCAAACTCGGTTTAAATATAAACCTGTTCATCAACTCTCCTTTAAATTCAATTATTATTCATTACCAGTTTCGATTCCTTACTTAAATTAACTTCATTTAAGAAAATGATTTCTTATACTATTATAATTAAAAGTTATAATTTACTTCACCATTAACTGGGATTAATATCAAATTCCCTTTTCAAAATCTTACTAAGTTAAACAAACGTTCTTTAAATTATCTCATTAGATTGATTGGTACAAACTTAATTTAATTTAATAATCAATTTTCAGTTAAAACGGTTGGCTTGGTCTATTTAAACATGACTAACTCATTGATCTACTCTAACTAGTCTTTTCATTAATAAATAATATTATTAATTTAAATAATCTCATTTACTTTGATTATTATTAAATAAATAATAATCTATTTCAAAATAATCTCCTTTTTAATTGTTTCTTAAAACAATTAATCTTATTTATAAATCGTTACCTTAATCCTTGCTCACTTGCTTAACAATCTAAGCTTCATTAAGAATTACGATGAGGCACATGCTTCGCACACCACCAATTTTGGTACCAAATAGTGATTTGTGTTTAAACAAACAATATATAAATATGATTGGTTTTTGTTCATTTATATAAACTTCATTTAAAATAATTTATTTAAAAATAATCTCTTTTCAGTTATAAAATAAATTTCATAACTTCATTTTTATCTATTCATCGACGACAAATCAATCTTTATAAATCAGTTTGTATTTTGGCCATCTGCTATAAATTCCTCATCCAATATCGCCCGTTGGTTAATATCACAACAACGTCGAATTTGAATTCAACAATCGATAACCAAATCAATAATCTAATAACATGGGTTAAACAGTTCATATAATGTACATATGTAGATAAATAACCAAATCAACTAATAGCGGTCAACCAATAATAATCATTAAGCATCCAATTTAATTTTTAAAACATTTATATTATTATAAACGTAACCAATGAGGTAAGTTTCTTTTATTGGAAAAAATCATTAAAAATAACGATGTCATTTTATTTAAATTCAATGACCGTTCAATTTAAATAATCGATATATCAATACTTAACAAACATCTAAACAATCATCAAATCAACCAACACTTAGCAAACATAGAAAACAAATATTAAACCCAACTTATATAAATATAAATGGGAAAACTCAGTGAGTTTAACTCACCTTGATTACCGTCTGCTGTTAAAATGGATTGATTAAGTAAATTGAACTTGCGTTTAATTTAATTAAAACTCCAGCTCCTTCCACCTTCGTCTGTTCCAATTCCATTCCAATCCCATGATGCAGCGCTTGTCGTTACGGTATCAACGTCATCATTTAGTTCAATTTTGTCCACATATGCACAGGTTATACTATTATAACCGTTCATGGTTTTCTATTAACTCTTAATTTAAATATTAATTTAAATTAGTTACTTTTTGAATCAAGGCTACAAATCCATTAGTCCATCGTCTTCATTTCTGTTCATTGCCTCTACAATACATAGCTATTCCTGAAGTTCGCGGGCGCGCGCTTTCAATTCCACACAACCTAGCAATAGGTTATAAGAACATATGCTTTTAATTTAAATAAATATAATCTTCTAATTAAATCTGTTAATTAGAATAATTACTTTTATTAACTGAAGTTAGGCCGATCCATATTCCTTCCTTACGTTATCATCATTCTAGAATAATGTTCATTCGAACCCACCAGCTCGCCATCCTCTGTTCCCACCCTGTTATGTTTCTAATTTAATACTAGTTATTCTTTAATTAATAAATAAATAAATAAAACAATTTACTTTGTTATTTGATTTAAACAGACCATTTTTTCCTTTCAGTTGGCATTCCTTCGTTCCCCTTTGCTTCTTCCATCAACAGTCTTCATGCATGAAAGCTTGTCCCTGTTTCCTGCTCTCTAAACCTGCTTCTTCATTGTTCAAATGTTATTTCTTTTTTTTTTTTTCCGAAAAGGCCTTAGCCCACCTGCCACTCTTTGGCCCGTACCCCCTTTACTTCCTTTATTGCATATCTTTCTTCCCAGAACATACAACGCAAGCAAGCCTCCCCATGCACAATATTCATTTTGCTTTTTTTTCTTTTTTTTTATTATAATTTTTTTATGAACCCAAACTGATACACCCCTTCTCTCTAACCTGATGTTTGTATATTCGCACGCCATGCATCACAAACAAGACCCACCAAAATATTTTCTCCCATCTACTTGAATGCATGTATACACCGATTCATCCTCCCCTAACCGCAATCTCCTTCCTCACTTTCAGCTAAACGCTTCTACTCCCCAACCTCCCGTCCTTCTTGTCACCATGCACAGCACTTTAGACAATCAAAAATGGTCCTCCTTCTACCTTTTGTACTGTTTCCGGACTTTCTCGAATGCACCGCATCCTCTCACCCTCTCGCAGCTTGCATCACGAACTGCTCCAGATTTTCCTCTTTCCAAAACGAAGCTTTACGCCAACACCCTCGCTGTTACAGGCGACCTGACACCACCTTGGCCAAACGAATGGACTCGGAATGTTTAATATACATAAATACTAGAATGGAGTTTTGGATTGTCGACCTCGTGCTAGAACAAATGAAGTGGCGGAGGATATTTACTATAATGGAGGCACGACTAATATGGGAGAGGGCAATGCAGCTTATATGTTGAAGAAGATTATGATATATTTTTCTGTTCCGGTTTGATTTTTTTGTTGTTAGAGTAAGACAGAGTGGGATGGATTAATTTAATACGGAGGAGTTGTAAAAAGAACGAAGTAGAAAGATTTATATAGGGAGGAGAAACGTGGGAGTCATGTTTACTTGGGAAGCATGGTGAAAATAGTTTGCCAGTCAAAAAAAGTGAGACTGCATGGGCTTCAAGGAATTACTAGTCTGGTTCACAAGGAACCGATTGTTTAATATATAGGTAGCTTAGTACATAGGGTGGCTGTTTGATGTAGCTGTGATTCCATTTGAGGTCGTTTTCATTTGTACAATATAGTAGTAGAGGCACTGTTCATAACATATGCGTGGTAGAGCTTTGGCAGTACTTCGTTTGAGATGTCATTTTCAATTTATATGTACAAATAGCCTATGCGTGTATGGGTATGCGCATGATATTATATATATATATATATATACTAATTTAGGACTTAAGAAAGGGTTTGAAGTACACCTAGGATAGGTTACACACTTTGGGGTAGAAATAAATCTATTGATTTAACCAGTGTTATTCATTTGATTTGAACAGTTTTTTTATTAAGTTATTAAATTCGACCGTTTTTTTCGTTGTACGTTAAAATACACTCCGTTACATACAAGCTCCAAACGCACGGAAACATACACACTATTACATTTTGGCGTTTTGATTCCAATGAAATTAAATTCGTCGAAAATCGATTCTATTTGCATCACGTCATTATTTCAATTTCAATATATTTATCGGTTCATCTTTAAGTTTCTCTACCGATAAAATTGTTGGATCTAGATTAACACTAGAGGGGGGGTGAATAAGGTTTATTGAAATTTATCGCAGAGTTCCAATATTACGGGATATTAAAAAACTATTCACAGATTACAGATATAACAGAAACATAAATGCAGAAAGTAAATGGCACAAGATATACCCAGCTTCGGCAAAATCCTGCCTACTGCTGCATTCCTAAGGTTTCTACTAGGTGATAGAATAGATCCCGCATACAAGACCATGTACACTCGCAATCCCTGCTCCTATTCTAACCCTACGCTCAAAACCCTACACTGACCGATATCCCCTCGATCAAATTTCCCCTGATTACGACCCCGTAACCAGTAACCTAGATTTTACAGACTTTGTCAACTATCAGTCAACACCCTGATTGATTCCCCTAGTTTTTACAGACCTAGAAACTGTTCAGATTGGTTTACAAAAGAAAAATAAAGTACAACAAAAGGAATTAAAAACAAATAAACCCTAGGCTTTAATAGAAAAGAAATAAATATCCCTTTTATCTTCAAATCGGCCGGCCCCTTTCACAAATGTGTTGAACCATTTTTTTTCATTGACCCGACCACTTTCCTTTCCTTGTGAAAATAACAATGGCGGCTACGATTGGGAAAATCTAGGGTTTCAGTGCATTCCCAAATCGAATCACTGCTGGATAAATCGAAGTTGTAATCTCTGATGCTCTTCTTCACGTTGTTTCTCTATGATCAATGATTTGGGAAATTCTTCGATCGAAATTCTTGTAAGTTAAATCTGATTTGAAACTTTTTTGCTATCGAGTTAATTGTGTGGTTTTTCAATCCTATGTTGCCAGTGATGATATAGTGTACATATAGGGTAACGAAAACCCTAATACACTTCTGATTTCACAAATGATTCAATGCTGATTTTGTTGCTTTCCTCTTTTGAAATCTCTGCATTGATTTTATTGCTATGTGATTGAATCTGTGGCCTTGATAAGAAAAATAAACTTGAATCAGTTGCTGTTAATTTTCCCACTGATTTGTTCGGGTCTTTGAAATCCTGAAAACATTGATTAAAAAATCTAGAAAAGTTAAATATGCTGCCCTATTTAAAAAATTGCCAAACAACTTTGATTCATTTTGCTTATGTGAATTTTTATCTGCCATATATGTGCTCTCTGATTTAGCTCGATTAAAAATAGTTGCCAAAAATGCTCTCTCTCTGATTTTCTGGAAATAATTGCAATGCAAAAGCCTGATTTGCAACATAGTTTTCTTGCCAAACATGTTTAGTCGATTTCAGGAATGTATTTAAGCCTTTGATCAATCAACAAAAAACTTGGGTTTCTTGACATAACTTCCTTTGCCATATCTGGAATAATTCTTGCCTGAAAACTGATTTGATGAATTTCTGCATGTACCATTTTTAACTAGAACCTTTCTTGAATTGTTGTGCACCATTCTGTTTCACTGTCACCATGTATATAAGCTTGCACCTAGCATTGAATTCATACATGCATGGTTTTCTTGGCTGCCCTGTAGACATTATGCTGTATCATGAATTCCTTTGTGCCTACCATGCGGATACTTGCCAACATACACTTGTTTCTTGACTATTCTAGTCCATGTTTGCGTTTCATACATGAACACATCCATGAATTGTTATTCATATGTTAAGGTTTCGATGCTTGGCTACTGTGAATCATTACACTTGGATCTGCGTTGTCTTGTTCTTGTCTCCCATGTATTTCTTGCTGTGCTTCTTGCTATTGACCATGTCATGACCTGCTATACTGCTTCATTTACTAATCTTCCTGGACTCTTGAACTGCTGTGATCATTCTTTGATCATTTCATGCTCACTGATTTGATGTTGCACCCATGATATCCATGCTGAAAGTACTTGTATTAGCTCCATTGTAAAAACTGCTGTATCCATGTACCTTCCTTGACTTGTCATGCTTGCACACCATGTATCACTTCTGTATTTCAACACATAGTTGCGGTGTTCTTCATTATATGATTTTCCAGTCCCTACGCTGGTTGAACTGAAATAGCTTGTCTTGCTCTGCCCATTGTGATCTGCCATAATCTGCCATTTGTGTTGTTGAAATCTGAAGTGTACTTGTCATGTAATCTGTCCACATGTATGCTACGAAACCAAAGTTGGAGAAATCTGTGAGGCCTCATTATTGCTTATGCTATCCTATGATATGTCCAGTCCATTTTTATTTGTGCACTAGGTCGAGATGGTCCATGTGGCTACTCCTCAGATGCACACCGGATTGGCGAGGCAGTGCACACGTGTATATATATACACGTGTGTATATGAAGCCATCCAGACAAGTTTTCCTGTCCCAGTAAAATATATGTATACAGTCTACCTTGTGATATTTACAGTGTATCACTGTGAATATCACAAACTGTCTAGACACAGTCGGATGGATATGAAAATCAGATTGAGTCCTGAAAAATGATGAGAAACACACCAGAAATCTGAGGCATATAAAATTTTAAAAATGAAATTTATATACACATGTATTTTGGAAATTATTTCTGTTCCATATACTGTGTGTGTTTCTGTATATGACAGGTATGAAGATGATGACTGGACTGACAATGATCTGTGAAGACAGAAGCTTGAAGACAGAAGACATAAAAAAATAGACATGTATATTTTTAAATGAGGTCAGTTACAACTTAAATTATAAGTTATCTCATAACCATGCATGACCAGAGCTTGGACTTTTAAATGAGGTTAGAGACACACCTATGAATTAATTATATTTATCATTTTCAGTTTCAAAAGAGAAACTCCTCGGTATATAAAGCCAATATGAATGATAGAAATGTGGTAAGTATAGAAATGGACTATGAAATAAATTTCTAAATTAATTATATTATGAAATATGCTCGACTGTACCAGGATTATTGAAATTTTTTAATTATCACTAATTCTGAATAATAATATAGTCCAATTTCTATCACAAATATTTCCATTGTTTATTCAAAAAGATGTTTTTATAAAAATTAAACTTTCCACATTAATATAAAAAACATGATGGATGGCAGAAGGATGATAGATATTGAAGATGGTCGTGAAATAATCGCAAATTCAAAGATATTATAATAATTATTCAACCATCATGAAAATCTTAATAACATCTCCTCTTGTCGTGAAATATACTGCAGTCACAATTCATCACAATTTCAAAATTTGATAATAATTTTGATGAATTATAAATATAGTTCGGTTTTGTTATTGATTTCAATTTCTGAATGAATAATCAATAAATAATTTTAAAATTGAAAATCAATTACAAGAGAGATATGAAGATCTATACAAGACAAAAAATTATATACAGGATGAGAATAAGATCAATAAAAAATTCAGCACTTCCTAATCTGATACCATTTGTTGTCTCTACAAACGAGGAATTTAATAAGCCACTGGTGTTTAACAAAGGTATCTCAGACAATAGAATTATAAGTACAAAGCCCAAGCAGACAAGATAACTGATTATGCATATATATCAAAGCAGCAAACAGATGATTCCAAAACAAACATTTTTTAAAATAATATCAGAGTAGCACAGAAAATAGTTTCAAATCAGACTTGTCATGACATTTTTGATGGTCCCAGAATATGATTCATGATCCAGGATTAATAATACCGTTTATTTGAAATCATTTGAGGAAATATGAAAATCTCAAGATTCAATGAATCGATCGCACTAGATTATTTATTTCAGATTCAAGATATGTGTGAGATTCAATAAATTAATAACTTCAAATGATTTTAAACAAACAAATATTTAAGTCAAATAACCATGAAATAACAAAGATATTTAAGATCGGATTCTCAAAGAATTTTCCACAAGAATTTCTGACAAGTACAAGAGTAATTTTTGATCATTTACATCAGACTTGAGAGATATTCATGATCTAGAAACTTAAACAATAATTTATTTGAAATCACTTGAATCAGTGTCAAGTTTTGAGATATAATGAATCAGTCACACAAGATTGAGGATTTCAAATTTAAGAGGTGTGTGATATTCAAAATATCAGAAATTTCAAATGATCTCAAACAAACAAATATCCAAACCAGATGATCATGAATAACAGTGAATTTCAAGATGTAAGCAATGATTCAAGACAGATCAATATATCCAAGCCAATCTGAAACTTTCTGAAATTATCACAACTAGTAAATAACAGAGTGTTGTAATGAGTATAATATTTCAAGCTTTTATAAAATGGATTAGAAGAAACTCAAAACAGCAGAAGTGTGTTAAATTCCATCAAATCTTCAGATCTTCAAAAGAATTTAGAATTCAAATCAACAGTGTTCAAGATATGACAAGAATACATCAACACTACTATGAATTCAGAGAATCAGAAAACAAACTTCAAATCAATTGCAGATATTTACAAAAATAAATTCAAGATCAGGAAATGATTAGAAACATCAGAGTTTTATACAAATGAAGCGAATTTCCAGAAAAAATATATGAATTCTGCAATTGGAAGTTAAGGAAGCACAGAATAAGAAGAATATGGCAGTGACAAATCAGATCAGAACAAACAAACAAAAATAAACAGAAGGGGGTGAAGGAAGGAATACAAAAAAAATATTTACAAAGATGAGGTTAGAAATTATGCCTGAAAACGATGTAAACCAGAATTTCTAACTCACCAAGATTGGCTAAGAAACATATGCTGGATAGCTTCAAGATATGGAACGATATTTGATTCTTCTAGAATGTCGTTCCTTAGCCAGAATCCGGTACCTAAGCATTTAAAGGATCGAGTGGTCTAACAAAGATTGTTTTTCTACTCATAGGTATGTGTCGAACTTTCGGTACCCAAACTTGTTTGTATAACAATCCATCGGAATTTATCTTTATAACCTTAGGGACCCAAAACTGTTTGAATTTAGTAAAAATCATTTTATTTTCTTTCGGGGTTCAAGAATGTTTAAACGGATTATTATCAAACAAATTCACATCTCGCTTTTGATTTAAAAATCCTTTGAAATTGTTAGAGTTCAAATTTTCAAAACAAACATTTCCAAAGTGATTAAAAGGATTTTTACAATCTTTTGAACTTCACTTTTCAAAAACATCAAATTTACCAAAGCCGAGTCCACTTTTATTTCCTGATGAAAACTGATTTTTCACCAACATATTTAAATATTTTTCACCATTAGAAAATTTAGTCAATGTTTTTTTAAGTCGTTTAATTTCAGTTTTAAGATCACCATTTTCTTTCATTAAATCTGAACAACAATTTTTAGTGATCTTACATCTTTCAAAATCAGATTTCAAAAACAAATTTTCATCATTAAGCAATTTAATTTTGGTTTGAGACTCAACAATTTCGAATTCAAAATGTTTTCGACTCTCAGATTCAAATTTCTTAAGTTTTTCATTCTCAATTTCTAGCTCATTCAGAATAGACTCAGTTTTCTACAAGCTTTGATTTTCAGCAAAAATATATTTGGAATTTTCAGTCATTTTAAAATTTTCAAATTCTTTTTGCAAACAATTGTTTGTGCTTTCAAGCTTTATCTTGTTCTCTTTAAGATTAGAATTTCATTCTCAAGTTTTTGAATATTTCTATTTTGACGAACAAGGTCATTTTTCAAATTTAAACAATGTTTGCAATTAGAATTTGAAGACTTCTTAACGTTTTTAAGCTTTGATTCCTAAAGATTATTTTTGCAATTAACTCAAGTTTTTCAGATTTTAGAATTTTATTTTTAGATTTTAGATTCTCAACAGATTCAGTTAAATCATTTAAACGATGAGTTAAATTTTTATAAGAAAGATCTTTTGTTGAGTCTACATCTGAATTTCCATCTGTACAACCTGTTAAGCCGAAATCTGAAACTGAGTTGACATTCTGGGGTTTTGAGCGGTTGTCTTCTTTTCCATATAGCGTGTTGAGAGTTGTCCAGATTTCCTGCATGGTCAAACAATGGGAGATAAGGCTATATAGGACATCATAAATATAAGAATAATAAGTGTGAATAGCACGAGAATTAAATCCAATATCATTTCTACTAACAATATCAAATCCATTAATAACAGTATCCCAACATTTAACATCAACAAATTTTAAATATAACTCCATTTCTAATTTCCAGTTTAAAAAATCTGTACCATTAAAAATAGACGAAATACGACTGGACTGGCTCTAAGAGGACTGGCAACTAGGATGACCCATTACTCTAGAGTTAAATAAAATAACCTGCTCTGATACCACTTGTTGGTTCTATATTAACCCTAGAGGGGGTGAATAGGGTTTATTGAAATTTATCGCAGAGTTCAAATATTATGGGATATTAAAAAACTATTCACAGACCACAGACATAGTAGAAACAGAAATGCAGAAAGTAAATGACACAAGATATACCCAGCTTCGACAAAATCCTGCCTACTGCTGTATTCCTAAGGTTTCTACTAGGTGATAGAACAGATCCCGCATACAAGACTACGTACACTCGCAATCCCTGCTCCTACTCTAACCCTACGCTCAAAACCCTAGACTGACCGATATCCCCTCGATCAGATTTTCCCTGATTACGACCCCGTAACTGGTAACCCAGATTTTACAGACTCTGTTAACTATCATTCAACACCCTGACTGATTCCCCTAGTTTTTACAGACATAAAAACTGTTCAGATCGGTTTACAAAAGAAAATGAAAATACAACAAAAGGAATTCAAAATAAATAAACCCTAGGCTTTAATAGAAAAGAAATAAATCTCCCTTTTATCTTCAAATTGGCCGGCCCCTTTCACAAATGTGTTGAACCATTTTTTTTCATTGACCCGACCACTTTCCTTTCCTTGTGAAAATAGCAATGGCAGCTACGATTGGGAAAATCTAGGGTTTCAGTGAATTCCCAAATCGAATCGCTGCTGGATAAATCGAAGTTGTAATCTCTGATGCTCTTCTTCACGTTGTTTCTCTATGAACAATGATTTGGGAAATTCTTCGATCGAAACTCTTGTAAGTTAAATCTAATTTGAAACTTTTTTCTCTCGAGTTAATTGTTTGGTTTTTCAATCCAATGTTGCCAGTGATGATATGGTGTACATATAAGGTAACGAAAACCCTAACACACTTCTGATTTCAAAAATGATTCGATGCTGATTTTGTTGCTTTCCTCTTTTGAAATCTCTGCATTGATTGTATTACTATGTGATTGAATCTGTGGCCTTGATAAGAAAAATCAACTTGAATTAGTTGTTGTGAATTTTCCCACTGATTTGTTCGGGTCTTTGAAATCCTGAAAACATTGATTAAAAAATCTGGAAAAGTTAAATATGCTGCCTTATTTAAAAAATTGCCAAACAACATTGATTCATTCTGCTTGTGTGAATTTTTATCTACCATATATGTGCTCTCTGATTTAGCTCGATTAAAAACAGTTCCCAAAAATGCTCTCTCTGATTTTCTGGAAATAATTGCAATGCAAAAGCCTGATTTGCAACATAGTTTTCTTGCCAAACATGTTTAGTCGATTTCAGGAATGTGTTTAAGCCTCTGATCAATCAACAAAAAACTTGGGTTTCTTGACATGACTTCCTTTGCCATATCTGGAATAATTCTTGCCTGAAAACTGATTTGATGAATTTCTGCATGTACCATTTTTAACAAGAACCTTTCTTAAATTGTTGTGCACCATTCTGTTTCAATGTCACTATGTATATAAGCTTGCACCTAGCATTGAATTCATACATGCATGGTTTTCTTGGCTGCCCTGTAGACATTATGCTGTAACATGAATTCCTTTGTGCCTACCATGCTGATACTTGCCAACATACACTTGCATCTTGACTATTCTAGTCCATGTTTTCTTTTCATACATGAACACATCCCTGAATTGTTATTCATATGTTAAATTTTCGATGCTTGGCCACTGTGAATCATTGCACTTGGATCTGAGTTGTCTTGTTCTTGTCTCCCATGTATTTCTTGTTGTGCTTCTTGCTGTTGACCATGTCATGTCCTGCTATACTGCTTCATTTACTAATATGCCTGCACTCTTGAACTGTTGTGACCATTCTTTGATCATTTCAAGCTCACTGATTTAATGCTGCACCCATGATATCCATGCTGAAAGTACTTGTATTAGCTCCATTGTAAAAACTGCTATATCCATGTACCTTCCTTGACTTGTCATGCTTGCACACCATGTAGCACTTCTGTATTTCAACACATAGTTGCAGTGTTCTTCATTGTATGATTTTCCAGTCCCTATGTTGGCTAAAATGAAATAGCTAGTCTTGCTATGCCCATTGTGATCTGCCATAATCTGCCATTTGTGTGTTGAAATCTGAAGTGTACTTGTCATGTAATCTGTCCACATGTATGCTACGAAACCAACGTTTGAGAAATCTGTGTGGCCTCATTATTGCTTATGTTATCCTATGATATGTCCAGTCCATTTTTATTTGTACACTGGGTCGAGATGGTCCACGTGGCTACTCCTCAGATGCATACTGGATTGCTGAGGCAGTGCACACGTGTATATATATACACGTGTGTATATGCAGCCATCCAGACAAGTTTTCATGTCCCTGTAAAATATATGTATACAGTCTACCTTGTGATATTTACAGTGTATCACTGTGAATATCACAAGCTGTCTAGACACAGTCGGATGGATATGAAAATCATATTGAGTCATGAAAAATGATGAGAAACACACCAGAAATATGAGGCAAATAAAATTTAAAAATAAAATTTATATTCACATGTATTTTGAAAATTATTTCTGCTCCATATACTGTGTGTGTGTTTCTGTATACGATAGGTATGAAGATGATGACTGGACTGAAAGTGAGCTGTGAAGACAGAAGCTTGAAGACAGAAAAAAATAGACATGTATATCTATATATGAGTGAAAAAAAATTATATATATATATATGAAATCAAAGTGTGTATGGTCGAGTGTGAGTGTTGTAGTGAGGAGCTGTGTATGAAAAGAATATTGTACTGATATTTGTGATAAACAAATTTGATTGAAATGAAATATTATTTTATTGTGTTTAAACAAATTTTTCTACCGTGTTCAGTTTATTTACTAGTACAATTTCATGTGAATTGAATAAATAGTGGAGTTATAAATAATTGTACTGTTTGAATGTTTGAAATATAATATTCAATTTAAAATACTGTATGAAAATATGAATGTCTGTACAGTCGTATTCTATTTAAATATAAATATTATATTCCTATCTGTGATGTATATATAGAACAGTACAGTAACAAACACATTTAAAATAATATTTATTTGGTTGTTATCATCAAATAAAAATCAATACAACAACATTATATACAACAAAAATAACTCAGATTGGCTCAAACTAGAAATCTAGCAATAACTAGCGATACGTATCCCAATAAAATTCGTTTCGTCAAAAACGGAGGTTGTTTGAAAATCAACTATTTATAAGGTTTATTTAATAGCAATATAAAATAAATAAATTATAAAACAATTAAATTAATTAATAATAAATTATTATTGCCGTATATATATATTCAAATAAATTAATATACACTTGATTATAGAATTATAACTCAAAATTAACGTATTCCAGTTTAACAACGTTCAAAATATATAAAAATTCCCTTTTGTATAAATTAAATAAACGATATAATTTATAAACGAGTCCATAGCGACTATTTCAAATTTTGATTTGGACATAACTTCTAATATATAAGCTGAAATCTCAATTTTTTTCTTTCGTTAGAATATTATAATCAATCTGATTCTAACATTTCTTATTTCACAGAATTCCGACTTGAAACGGATCATGTATATTAGATTGAAGTTTAAAACTCAATATTACGAACTACCGCGCAGTTTCGAGTTCGTTTTAAATTAAATATGAATATAAATATTCAATCGTCGTTAAATAACGAATTCAATATTAATAATCCATTAATATTCCAAATATAATATTTAAAATAAATTTAGATACTCAAGGAAAAATCTGGGTCGTTACATTTTTCTCCCCTTAAAAGAATTTCATCCCCGAAATTGCTAAGTTTAGAAGAATGCTCCAAACCCAATTATTTATAAAATAATTAATTCAAAATATTATCAAAAATATTTCTAAGTGTTAAAATTTCAGCTACAACTCGTCACTCTAGGCCTCCCATTAATTAAAAGAAATCAAAAAGCCAAGCTGCAACCCAACTCAGGAGTATAAATCAATCACCAAATCAATTATATTTAGGTTTACCTATTTGTCGGGCAACCAAACTCTAATCACGAAGCAAAGAAAATCTTTCTCCTCCGATCCTGGAGTCAACTTGATATATAATGCAAATGACATATACATGATTAAATTATTTCAATTTCGTATTTGATTTTCTTTGAATTCATCATACTGAAATTTATTTTCTAATTTTTTAATTCATTCAACTATTGATGAATTTCTATTCAACCAATCAATCATCCAATAACCAAACAATTATCATAATCAAATCATTCCATTATTAACTTATCTTTTAAGTTAACTCCTGATTCATTTGATTTCATATATTTAAATTTTTATTCAAAATTTCTATATTTTAAATTCTCTTCTGATTTTACTAAACCATCTACAATCTTATTTGAATTTGTCCACTCAAATCAATCAACAACCAAAAATATTTCAATACTTTGATAAAACTATTCATTTTTGTATAAAAATATAATTTGGGCAAATTTATTCCATTTACTCGCTTTACAAAACAATATTGTATCAATTTGTCAGTTCAACTTGAACCTATCGAATAACACAATACAAAACATTTGTATATAAAATTTACAAATACGCTCTCATATATATACACATTCACTCTCGATCTAGGGTATTACTAACCTCATCTCTATCGAGTTATCCCACAGTGTAAAGACCCGCAACTTCCCCGTACAGGAAAGCGTCGGATAGTTCGAGAACAAACCACAACAAAACGCATATAGAAGAACATTTCATTGTATATTACAACAATGCATCAGATTACAAGAATATACAGAGTATAAATGAATATTACACAGAAATATCAGAGATTTAAATTACATTTAAATACATAGCAGCGGAAAATAATACAATAGACAACTAGAAGTAGATATACGGATACAAAGCTTTCCGGGTATCGTTCCAGCTGTAAACCAGGATCCTGTGAATATAAATCTGCAAAACCAAAACTACTAGCTGCCCGTGTCAAAATAAGGGCACCCAGAGTTTAGGTTAAAACAATAAACTCCAGGTCAGTCATGGGACTGGTGTGAGAACTAAAACAGTTCATCTTTATTTTCAAAGTAAGGTAAATCAAGGGACCACGCCGTATAACACGGAACGGGTTTCCTCCCAAGAACACCAGTGCATAAAACAAACAGCGCGATGCTAAATAAAGAAAAATGAAGCTGTTATAAGACCCAGGTCCTATCACACAATGCAACGCAAGCCGGGGGATAGGGTTTTTACCTTATAACAGCCAAAGAATGCTTGATACGTTTAAAACAAATCATTTGATACTATTATAAGTGCATAGTGTATAAAACAACTTCAAATCATAAGTATCAATCATAGGCGGCATAAGCGCCCCATCCCACTATGTCGCCATATATAGGATTACAATTAAAACCGCAAATGTCACGTATTTGGAAATTGGATTTCCATCTATGAACCGAGGCAAAAGATAGTCCTCAACCGATTCGAGACTGCCTAGCCCGAGTCTCAGGATCAGAACGCATCGACCCTTGGATCGTCAGGGCCGGTCCACATGGAGTGGATTAAAAATGCCTGAGCACTACGTTTCGCCGCCCTTTGGGGCGTAAGCGAGCCAACGAATGACTCCATCGGACCCGGATCGTCCGATCTAACCGAGGCGCCTCGCAACAGCAACAACCACATAAGTCAAACTCGTCAGGGCGTGTAAAACCACTGACGCCACTTCTAGCTAGGAGGAAACGCAGGCCCTCCCTGAGGTCCGTCTCCCGTTTTTGGTTCATACCTGGTGTGAAACACGCGAGGTAAACGTTACACAAAGCTACGCCACAAAGGCCGTGCTTTGATCATCACCACAAGACTTTGCTTTTCAACAGAAGCCTTGATCATTTGCATCTTAGCATGCCACACAGGCAAACCATCCTATGCAACCGATATCAGTCACACAGAATGAAATCCGATGTCAGACACACAGTCCATTTACAAGTCCGTTCTGGGTCTGAACGAAACCGGAGGCACCTAGTACCCCGCATATCCATCGATCTCCAAGTACGTCTGGACGATCACCAACTGTTTCCATCTTCTTGGGTGTACAGCCCAATCAAGATCATCAGTTACCACCCAAACGACGTGAAGACCTCCGGTCTTCGACCACCGTCTTCATCTTCGACTTATCGTCGTATCAGTTATTCAGAATGGGATAAACCCGGTCTTTCCGAATAACTCGCGTATATATTATAAAAGTGTTACACAAACACAACATACGCCTCATTCCAATTCATTAGTCACTAACCGTAAATTAATCAAGAGAATAATTCCCCAAATATTAACCCCGAAGGCCGAAACCAACATCAGATCAATATCCAGAAAACCATTCTGCTTGGCTAACCGACAGTTAGTTTCTAAATTTCACGTTCAAATCTAATTAAAGATTTAACTATCGCCTGGAGCAAAACTGGTGATACTCCATTCTCGATCTTTTCAATCTAACTAAAGATTCATTAAAACTCCACTTAGTTTTAATCATTATCTGGGTTAAAGAATCAGTGTCATTTAAAAACATGATCCACGATAAACCCAAAATCACATTCCATTAATTATCGGGTTAAAGAACAAGTGTTATTTAAAACACTGTTCACGATAAACCCAAAAATCAATACCAATTCAATTCCAATTAAATATCATTTAATTGGTACACTTTATTAAATCTAAATAAAAAGATTTAATCTTTTCTCAACTGAGTTCAAGAACAGTGTTAGTGAAGACACCATTCACGACAAACCCAAATCACATTCCATTAATTATCGGGTTAAAGAACAAGTGTTATTTAAAACACTGTTCACAATAAACCCAAAAATCAATACCAATTCAATTCCAATTAAATATCATTTAATTGGTACACTTCATTAAATCTAAATAAAAAGATTTAATCTTTTCTCAACTGGGTTCAAGAACAGTGTTAGTGAAGACACCATTCACGACAAACCCAAATCACATTCGATATTCAATACAAGGCTCTGAATAGAAAATATATCGGCTTATATTCAATATCGAATTCTACGACTAACAAATGTCGTATTGGAAATAACGATACAAATATATATCTTTCAAATTTCCATAACAACACCTGTAATATCACGAATTCCAAACTCGAAATATTCCGAAGACAATTTCGATTCAAATCCACTCCAATGCAATCATTGAAAATTTTGGTTATTTTCAAAACCATTTCAAATTCAATTTATTGATTTAAAAATAAATAGAATTATAATTCTAGTTCAAAACTAGTTCATTTCGATAAAAATCTATTTTTATCTTTTCAAATATGGAGTTTTTCATCCCAAACTTTCACAAATCATCTCTTATGATTTTACACAAATTATTACTATTTTTAATAATTTTATCAAGGCCCGTAGAGTCGATTTCCATCAATGGCCATCGAACTGCACTTATAGCGACCTTTTTCAAATTTGATTTGGACATAATTCCAAATCCAACCGTTAGATTTCAAATTTCTAATATTCGTTAGAAAGCTCTTTTCGATACGAACCCAACGGTTCCGGTTTTAGGAGAATCCGACGGTCGGATCTCCCGCAATGTCCGTTTGAAATAAATGGTCGAAATTCACGAACTGCCGCGGCGCGGCGCGTTCTATTCAGGCCATTATATTATATATATAATATATATAATATATACTTCGTCGATTTCTATTTAAAACGAATTATATAAATAGTTTTAAATTCGTTTCAAAAGCAATTTCAACTTCCTTTTCAATCCAAATCAAAATTGAATTCTTCTTTATAAATTCGTTTCAAAATTCATTTCTATTCAATTCAAATTTCAATTCAATTTGAATTCATTTCAATTCGTTTTCAATTCGATTCGTTTCGAAATCGTTTTCAATTCAATCCATTTCGAAATCGTTTTCAATTCAATTCATTTCGAAATCGTTTTCAATTCAATTCATTTCGAAATCGTTTTCAATTCAATTCATTTCGAAATCGTTTTCAATTCAATTCATTTCGAAATCGTTTTCAATTCAATTCGAAATCGTTTTCAATTCATTTTGAATTCGTTTTCAATTCATTTTATTTCGAAATCGTTTTCAATTCAATCCATTTCGAAATCGTTTTCAATTCAATTCGAAATCGTTTTCAATTCAATTCAAAATATTCGATTTCGAAATCACTTTTCAATATTCATTTTTAAGATGAATAAAATCGATATAAATATCGTTCACGTCAAAATGGCGTCAATCTAATCAGCACGGCTTCATAAATTTCTATTTTCAAATATTCTATTTCAAATATTTCTTTTTCAAAATAGTTGTTATTATCAAAAATATTTCGTTCAACACATGACCAATCTCAATGAATGAGTACTGTCAACACATGAACTTTTATTTTATAATATTCTTTATTTTTCAAATTGAAATGAGGCCCAATCAATTACCATATAAAGTTAATTATATGGATTTTCATACAACACATGTATATAATTACATTGAAAAATAATCAACCATCAACCAAAGTGCACTACACTGTATAAGCATCAAATATAGATATTCAACGCTTATAACAGCCTGTCAATCAATCGATCGACACGTTTTAAATCAATCAGGATGAGTGAACTTCAAGTTTCATCCCAACACCCGTGTGGGGTTTCAAACAATCAAACCAATACTTATTTGTGCAGTCGGGCGATGTGTAAAATTTATCGTCCCAATCAATGTCATTCAAATAGGTGTACATAAACAAACCGTCTGGTTTGTAAATGAATATTCTATTTTATTCACTTCACGTTAAAAATTATATTTTTAACGATAAAACATTTTATTTCAACCTATGAATTTCTATTCAATTCATTTCTTCAATAAAATGATATTTTTATTTTTCTAACATATTTTAGAAAATTTCGGCGGCATAACGGCACGATACTAGAAACGGGACGAGGCCTAGCCTTATCCCCGGTCTAGTGAAGGCCCACGCCATTCACACATCAATCAAATTCACTTTCGTTATACAAACCACAAAATTTGGAGTAAGGGTCTAACCTAGCCTTACTCCTTCGCCTTATAACGGCGCACGTCTAATCCTAACCAATTTATCGATTCGATTTTTCACACCACAAACCACATTCAAACCAATATCACAATCAATAACCAAACAGCCAAACAAACAAGTCCATGGTCTGTGGACGATGGTGTCGGGTGCTACTAAACACCGTCTGCATCCTAGTATATATATATAACTAGAAAAGAAATGGAAAGGTGAGAAATTCTCACATATAGCTATCCTAGCTCCACGGCACTTCTATTTCAGAGATCTTCGTCGATCCCGCCTTTTTGTCACCTTCGTTGTCCGCTTTCACTACATATGTAAAAATTGAATTTTTACTATGCTATTCAATATATAAAAATCGAATTTTTACTTCGATGTTCAATATATAAAAATCCTATTTTTATTTCGACTTTCAACATATAAAAATCCTATTTTTATTTCGACTTTCAACATATGAAAATCCTATTTTTATTTCGACTTTCAACATATGAAAATCCTATTTTTATTTCGACTTTCAACATATAAAAATCCTATTTTTATTTTTAAATTTCTAATCTCCTTTTATTTTTAATTTAAAACTTTTTCCTTTTAAATTTCGAACCTTTTTCTATTTAAAGTTTAAAACTTTTTCTCTTAAACAAAATCAGGTTTTAAATGCATAGAAAAATCAGTTTATATATTTCCTTTAAAAATCAGTTTATATTTCTAAAACAAAAATCAGTTTTATTTCTTTAAAACAAATCAGTTTTTAATTTTCCTGTTAATATCAGTTTTAATTTTCCTCTAAAATCAGTTTTTAATATTTCAAAACAAAATCAGTTTTTTATATTTTCAAAACAAAATCAGTTTTTTTTTTTATATTTCTTTAAAAAAATCAGTTTTTACATTACTACTATAAAATAAAAATAAAATAAATAAGTTAAAAAAGAAAAAGAAAAACTTACAGGGGCTGGTGGCGGCGGAGCTCGTCGGAGCTGGCGGTCGCGGGGTGGTGGGGCAGGCGCTGGCCTGGTGATGGTCGCCTAGGGTTAGGTTTGGGGGTTAAGGGGCTACGGGGCTTCTTCGATTCGAAATGGGAAGGGGGGCGTCGGACGTGGCTGCGGTTGGAGGGATGCCGGCCGGAGGTGGCACGGCCCCGGCGCTGGGTGGCGACGATGATCGTCGCGCCAGGCGCGATGAAATTTTTTTTTTTTTTATATAAATCGTGTTTTGATCGAACTGAAGGGGGGGGAGCCAGAGTTAAAAGGGGGAAAGGAGTTTTTTTTTTTATTATTATTAATTTATTATTTTTAAAAGTTGACTTTTACATACGTCATCTAAACGAGGCCCACCACCTGTCGTCCATAGCGTTCAACCCCCATTCCGAACACAATGGGATATGCATCGCAAGCTGATTCGACTGTTTCGATCAGTTTCTGTTTAATTTACATTTAAATCACTATATTGAAATTTAAACGTACATTTCAAATTACCGGGGTCACATACTAACTAGAAAAATTCCAGAAAAATATTTTCTAGCTTCGTATTGACGATACGGTCCTAACAAAACTAGTTTCGTCGAATTCTGAGACCGTTAGAAAAATGGCCATTTTCCAGTCGATTAAAATCTACTGAAACTGGTCAAACGCGTTTTCTTTTGCCACGCTCACATATTGATTCGAAAAATTATGAAATTTGAAACCTAACAATAACTTTACCTCACGGACCCAACAAAACTGGTTTCGTCGAAATCCGAGGTCGTTTGCAAAATGTCCATTTTTAAGGGCCTGAATTCCATAGCGACTATTCAAAATTTTCAACTGGACATATCTTTTGATTCCCGCTACGAACTTTTGATTTTTCGGATTCGTTGGAAAGATATTCACTATTAGATTCCATTATTTTTGGTTTCACTAAAATCCGGATTGTTTTGCACCCGGTACATTCAATTGAAGTTTGAAATCGAATTATCGAACTACCGCGCCATTTTCAATTCTATTTATAATTATATATAAATATTATATATTCTAACGACGACGTATAAAATATATACGTCGAATTATATTCAAAATAAATTTCACGTCGAAATTATTTAAAATAATCTATTTTAAATATTCAAAATTCGCTATAATTGCCAAAATAAAAATTTTAAACTGGCCCAGATTTTCCGGGTTGTTACAATCTCCCCCACTTAAAACTTTTCGTCCCCGAAAAGGAACAAAGTCGAAAGTGGTTTGATTAATCAACTCTACGTTCGATCTGGCTTCCATTCTCCAACTCTTTAGTTTCTGAGAATTTTCAAAATTTCAAAAATTTGGCTAACACCCTAAATTTTCGAAAAATTTCGCCATAACCTCCCCTGCACCGGGAGCATCGGGGAATTTCAAATAGCTTCCCCGGTCCTTCAGATCTCAAAAAGAAAAAGAAAAAGCCAAGCGGCTAGCCAATAGGCTCACAAAATCATCATCACCCAAACAAAACAGGAAATTATGTAGTAAACATGTACCTATTTGTCGGGCAAACAAATTTTATTCTCTGCTCTAGCCTCCTTGCTATGACCTGTTCAATATAAGTGCAAGTATATGCAAGCAAACGCAACCAATTCTCAATATAAGTCAATATATGATTCAATCAGGCTAATTGGTTAAAAATTATCAAACAATTTAACAAACAACACAAACATCAATCAATTAGTGAATTTAACGTTTCAAATTCATAATTTGATATATATACAAAAATCATGTTTTTGATGCCAAATCACAACAAATAAATCTATCTATATAAGTTTTGGTTCTCACACCAGTCTAATGGAAATATATAGATATCACACCTTCGACACTCGAATATAAATGCTGATGATGATGCACCATCATCAATATCACCTTCGGACGACTAGAGTGTGATGCTATATCTATCCAATATATTAAAATTCCAAATACACGTGGATCAGACGTATACGCAAAATATTTATATACTGGACTGTCCATATCAATATAAGTAACTAATCAAATACGAATAATTGATTTAAATTTTCAAAACAAAATTGTTTTCATTTGAAAAATATACTCTTCACACTCGTTCTAGGATACTACTGATCCTATCTCTAACGAGTCACTCTCATTGGATATTACTAACCCAATATCTGATGAATTCTTTCGTATGGTTCTAATGTGCCTTGTTCTCTGAGCTTTGTAAACCAAAGCTCTGATACCAACTGTAAAGACCCGCAACTTCCCCGTACAGGAAAGCGTCGGATAGTTCGAGAACAAACCACAACAAAACGCATATAGAAGAACATTTCATTGTATATTACAACAATGCATCAGATTACAAGAATATACAGAGTATAAATGAATATTACACAGAAATATCAGAGATTTAAATTACATTTAAATACATAGCAGCGGAAAATAATACAATAGACAACTAGAAGTAGATATACGGATACAAAGCTTTCCGGGTATCGTTCCAGCTGTAAACCAGGATCCTGTGAATATAAATCTGCAAAACCAAAACTACTAGCTGCCCGTGTCAAAATAAGGGCACCCAGAGTTTAGGTTAAAACAATAAACTCCAGGTCAGTCATGGGACTGGTGTGAGAACTAAAACAGTTAATCTTTATTTTCAAAGTAAGGTAAATCAAGGGACCACGCCGTATAACACGGAACGGGTTTCCTCCCAAGAACACCAGTGCATAAAACAAACAGCGCGATGCTAAATAAAGAAAAATGAAGCTGTTATAAGACCCAGGTCCTATCACACAATGCAACGCAAGCCGGGGGATAGGGTTTTTACCTTATAACAGCCAAAGAATGCTTGATACGTTTAAAACAAATCATTTGATACTATTATAAGTGCATAGTGTATAAAACAACTTCAAATCATAAGTATCAATCATAGGCGGCATAAGCGCCCCATCCCACTATGTCGCCATATATAGGATTACAATTAAAACCGCAAATGTCACGTATTTGGAAATTGGATTTCCATCTATGAACCGAGGCAAAAGATAGTCCTCAACCGATTCGAGACTGCCTAGCCCGAGTCTCAGGATCAGAACGCATCGACCCTTGGATCGTCAGGGCCGGTCCACACGGAGTGGATTAAAAATGCCTGAGCACTACGTTTCGCCGCCCTTTGGGGCGTAAGCGAGCCAACGAATGACTCCATCGGACCCGGATCGTCCGATCTAACCGAGGCGCCTCGCAACAGCAACAACCACATAAGTCAAACTCGTCAGGGCGTGTAAAACCACTGACGCCACTTCTAGCTAGGAGGAAACGCAGGCCCTCCCTGAGGTCCGTCTCCCGTTTTTGGTTCATACCTGGTGTGAAACACGCGAGGTAAACGTTACACAAAGCTACGCCACAAAGGCCGTGCTTTGATCATCACCACAAGACTTTGCTTTTCAACAGAAGCCTTGATCATTTGCATCTTAGCATGCCACACAGGCAAACCATCCTATGCAACCGATATCAGTCACACAGAATGAAATCCGATGTCAGACACACAGTCCATTTACAAGTCCGTTCTGGGTCTGAACGAAACCGGAGGCACCTAGTACCCCGCATATCCATCGATCTCCAAGTACGTCTGGACGATCACCAACTGTTTCCATCTTCTTGGGTGTACAGCCCAATCAAGATCATCAGTTACCACCCAAACGACGTGAAGACCTCCGGTCTTCGACCACCGTCTTCATCTTCGACTTATCGTCGTATCAGTTATTCAGAATGGGATAAACCCGGTCTTTCCGAATAACTCGCGTATATATTATAAAAGTGTTACACAAACACAACATACGCCTCATTCCAATTCATTAGTCACTAACCGTAAATTAATCAAGAGAATAATTCCCCAAATATTAACCCCGAAGGCCGAAACCAACATCAGATCAATATCCAGAAAACCATTCTGCTTGGCTAACCGACAGTTAGTTTCTAAATTTCACGTTCAAATCTAATTAAAGATTTAACTATCGCCTGGAGCAAAACTGGTGATACTCCATTCTCGATCTTTTCAATCTAACTAAAGATTCATTAAAACTCCACTTAGTTTTAATCATTATCTGGGTTAAAGAATCAGTGTCATTTAAAAACATGATCCACGATAAACCCAAAATCACATTCCATTAATTATCGGGTTAAAGAACAAGTGTTATTTAAAACACTGTTCACGATAAACCCAAAAATCAATACCAATTCAATTCCAATTAAATATCATTTAATTGGTACACTTCAATAAATCTAAATAAAAAGATTTAATCTTTTCTCAACTGAGTTCAAGAACAGTGTTAGTGAAGACACCATTCACGACAAACCCAAATCACATTCCATTAATTATCGGGTTAAAGAACAAGTGTTATTTAAAACACTGTTCACAATAAACCCAAAAATCAATACCAATTCAATTCCAATTAAATATCATTTAATTGGTACACTTCATTAAATCTAAATAAAAAGATTTAATCTTTTCTCAACTGGGTTCAAGAACAGTGTTAGTGAAGACACCATTCACGACAAACCCAAATCACATTCGATATTCAATACAAGGCTCTGAATAGAAAATATATCGGCTTATATTCAATATCGAATTCTACGACTAACAAATGTCGTATTGGAAATAACGATACAAATATATATCTTTCAAATTTCCATAACAACACCTGTAATATCACGAATTCCAAACTCGAAATATTCCGAAGACAATTTCGATTCAAATCCACTCCAATGCAATCATTGGAAATTTTGGTTATTTTCAAAACCATTTCAAATTCAATTTATTGATTTAAAAATAAATAGAATTATAATTCTAGTTCAAAACTAGTTCATTTCGATAAAAATCTATTTTTATCTTTTCAAATATGGAGTTTTTCATCCCAAACTTTCACAAATCATCTCTTATGATTTTACACAAATTATTACTATTTTTAATAATTTTATCAAGGCCCGTAGAGTCGATTTCCATCAATGGCCATCGAACTGCACTTATAGCGACCTTTTTCAAATTTGATTTGGACATAATTCCAAATCCAACCGTTAGATTTCAAATTTCTAATATTCGTTAGAAAGCTCTTTTCGATACGAACCCAACGGTTCCGGTTTTAGGAGAATCCGACGGTCGGATCTCCCGCAATGTCCGTTTGAAATAAATGGTCGAAATTCACGAACTGCCGCGGCGCGGCGCGTTCTATTCAGGCCATTATATTATATATATAATATATACTTCGTCGATTTCTATTTAAAACGAATTATATAAATAGTTTTAAATTCGTTTCAAAAGCAATTTCAACTTCCTTTTCAATCCAAATCAAAATTGAATTCTTCTTTATAAATTCGTTTCAAAATTCATTTCTATTCAATTCAAATTTCAATTCAATTTGAATTCATTTCAATTCGTTTTCAATTCGATTCGTTTCGAAATCGTTTTCAATTCAATCCATTTCGAAATCGTTTTCAATTCAATTCATTTCGAAATCGTTTTCAATTCAATTCATTTCGAAATCGTTTTCAATTCAATTCATTTCGAAATCGTTTTCAATTCAATTCATTTCGAAATCGTTTTCAATTCAATTCGAAATCGTTTTCAATTCATTTTGAATTCGTTTTCAATTCATTTTATTTCGAAATCGTTTTCAATTCAATCCATTTCGAAATCGTTTTCAATTCAATTCGAAATCGTTTTCAATTCAATTCAAAATATTCGATTTCGAAATCACTTTTCAATATTCATTTTTAAGATGAATAAAATCGATATAAATATCGTTCACGTCAAAATGGCGTCAATCTAATCAGCACGGCTTCATAAATTTCTATTTTCAAATATTCTATTTCAAATATTTCTTTTTCAAAATAGTTGTTATTATCAAAAATATTTCGTTCAACACATGACCAATCTCAATGAATGAGTACTGTCAACACATGAACTTTTATTTTATAATATTCTTTATTTTTCAAATTGAAATGAGGCCCAATCAATTACCATATAAAGTTAATTATATGGATTTTCATACAACACATGTATATAATTACATTGAAAAATAATCAACCATCAACCAAAGTGCACTACACTGTATAAGCATCAAATATAGATATTCAACGCTTATAACAGCCTGTCAATCAATCGATCGACACGTTTTAAATCAATCAGGATGAGTGAACTTCAAGTTTCATCCCAACACCCGTGTGGGGTTTCAAACAATCAAACCAATACTTATTTGTGCAGTCGGGCGATGTGTAAAATTTATCGTCCCAATCAATGTCATTCAAATAGGTGTACATAAACAAACCGTCTGGTTTGTAAATGAATATTCTATTTTATTCACTTCACGTTAAAAATTATATTTTTAACGATAAAACATTTTATTTCAACCTATGAATTTCTATTCAATTCATTTCTTCAATAAAATGATATTTTTATTTTTCTAACATATTTTAGAAAATTTCGGCGGCATAACGGCACGATACTAGAAACGGGACGAGGCCTAGCCTTATCCCCGGTCTAGTGAAGGCCCACGCCATTCACACATCAATCAAATTCACTTTCGTTATGCAAACCACAAAATTTGGAGTAAGGGTCTAACCTAGCCTTACTCCTTCGCCTTATAACGGCGCACGTCTAATCCTAACCAATTTATCGATTCGATTTTTCACACCACAAACCACATTCAAACCAATATCACAATCAATAACCAAACAGCCAAACAAACAAGTCCATGGTCTGTGGACGATGGTGTCGGGTGCTACTAAACACCGTCTGCATCCTAGTATATATATATAACTAGAAAAGAAATGGAAAGGTGAGAAATTCTCACATATAGCTATCCTAGCTCCACGACACTTCTATTTCAGAGATCTTCGTCGATCCCGCCTTTTTGTCACCTTCGTTGTCCGCTTTCACTACATATGTAAAAATTGAATTTTTACTATGCTATTCAATATATAAAAATCGAATTTTTACTTCGATGTTCAATATATAAAAATCCTATTTTTATTTCGACTTTCAACATATAAAAATCCTATTTTTATTTCGACTTTCAACATATGAAAATCCTATTTTTATTTCGACTTTCAACATATGAAAATCCTATTTTTATTTCGACTTTCAACATATAAAAATCCTATTTTTATTTTTAAATTTCTAATCTCCTTTTATTTTTAATTTAAAACTTTTTCCTTTTAAATTTCGAACCTTTTTCTATTTAAAGTTTAAAACTTTTTCTCTTAAACAAAATCAGGTTTTAAATGCATAGAAAAATCAGTTTATATATTTCCTTTAAAAATCAGTTTATATTTCTAAAACAAAAATCAGTTTTATTTCTTTAAAACAAATCAGTTTTTAATTTTCCTGTTAATATCAGTTTTAATTTTCCTCTAAAATCAGTTTTTAATATTTCAAAACAAAATCAGTTTTTTATATTTTCAAAACAAAATCAGTTTTTTTTTTTATATTTCTTTAAAAAAATCAGTTTTTACATTACTACTATAAAATAAAAATAAAATAAATAAGTTAAAAAAGAAAAAGAAAAACTTACAGGGGCTGGTGGCGGCGGAGCTCGTCGGAGCTGGCGGTCGCGGGGTGGTGGGGCAGGCGCTGGCCTGGTGATGGTCGCCTAGGGTTAGGTTTGGGGGTTAAGGGGCTACGGGGCTTCTTCGATTCGAAATGGGAAGGGGGGCGTCGGACGTGGCTGCGGTTGGAGGGATGCCGGCCGGAGGTGGCACGGCCCCGGCGCTGGGTGGCGACGATGATCGTCGCGCCAGGCGCGATGAATTTTTTTTTTTTTTATATAAATCGTGTTTTGATCGAACTGAAGGGGGGGAGCCAGAGTTAAAAGGGGGAAAGGAGTTTTTTTTTTTTATTATTAATTTATTATTTTTAAAAGTTGACTTTTACATACGTGATCTAAACGAGGCCCACCACCTGTCGTCCATAGCGTTCAACCCCCATTCCGAACACAATGGGATATGCATCGCAAGCTGATTCGACTGTTTCGATCAGTTTCTGTTTAATTTACATTTAAATCACTATATTGAAATTTAAACGTACATTTCAAATTACCGGGGTCACATACTAACTAGAAAAATTCCAGAAAAATATTTTCTAGCTTCGTATTGACGATACGGTCCTAACAAAACTAGTTTCGTCGAATTCTGAGACCGTTAGAAAAATGGCCATTTTCCAGTCGATTAAAATCTACTGAAACTGGTCAAACGCGTTTTCTTTTGCCACGCTCACATATTGATTCGAAAAATTATGAAATTTGAAACCTAACAATAACTTTACCTCACGGACCCAACAAAACTGGTTTCGTCGAAATCCGAGGTCGTTTGCAAAATGTCCATTTTTAAGGGCCTGAATTCCATAGCGACTATTCAAAATTTTCAACTGGACATATCTTTTGATTCCCGCTACGAACTTTTGATTTTTCGGATTCGTTGGAAAGATATTCACTATTAGATTCCATTATTTTTGGTTTCACTAAAATCCGGATTGTTTTGCACCCGGTACATTCAATTGAAGTTTGAAATCGAATTATCGAACTACCGCGCCATTTTCAATTCTATTTATAATTATATATAAATATTATATATTCTAACGACGACGTATAAAATATATACGTCGAATTATATTCAAAATAAATTTCACGTCGAAATTATTTAAAATAATCTATTTTAAATATTCAAAATTCGCTATAATTGCCAAAATAAAAATTTTAAACTGGCCCAGATTTTCCGGGTTGTTACACACAGAGCCAAGGTTATTACTAAACCATTGCTCTGATACCAACTGTAGCGACCTGCGGGAATTCGAGCCCGAATTCTGACAATAATACAGATCCTGTATCACTTGTCAGAATTCCAGTATCGAAAACACAGATAGTTATTAGAAAGAAGTAAGAGGGTGAGATAAGAAAGAAAGAATTATTAGAATAAAAGAAGTAGAATAACAACACAACACCATCAAATTCTTACATCGCAGCGGAACAAAATATAATATAGAAATAAACTTTATAGAGAGCTTTGAAATAAAAACTTACAATCGTCAGAGTATATCAACACATTTGGACAGTTATAATTACATGTCCTCATATACAACACATAGCAAAATAATACTAGATAATATCATACGTCTGTACACCTTCATCTCGTCATTGGTCTTCACATCTTCCAATAACCTGAATCTGTACAACCCGGTCTAACCCGAGCATTACAAGTACTGGGTCAGTCTGGTGAACCAGAGTGAGAAAAACTCGCTAAGTTTATAATATCATCCAACTTGATTGTAAATTTAAAATCTTTTCGAAAGAAAAGGATAATCATAAGACCAAATCCACACATAAATACGGACGGTTTTTACCTTACGATAACCTAAAATATTATGAAATCGTATATATATTCTGATATTATAATAGTGTCTAAATACAAATAAATAGAATCTAGTGGAACACTTGCATCTCACGCTCCACATATATAGTATACAAACAAAACCACGGGCGCATATTGGAGATTGAATTCTGACTATGACAAGGTATGGAACCACCTGCTGATAGTGTATCTCTAGAGGGGAATACACTGGGTTCAACAAGAACGTCTTGCAACCCGACCCACACATGACCGACCACTCATTTCTCTTAAGTGTATCGAATGTATATCACCAACGGTTGGGCTCAAACCACCGTTTCCCGAAAGGGATAGCATCGATAGATTAAAGAAGCAAAAGGAATTTCTCTAGATAGGTGATTATAAACCCTAATGGGAGCGACCCACATAGCCATATTGCCTGCCCGATTTTTGTCATTTCCCAGTTGTGAGGCTTGAGGTTATAATAAACTTTTGGAACATCTAACCACCATTTATATTGTCCATACAAGTCATCCAGGAACAGGATGAACCGAAGGCACCCTCCTACCACATCGTAGGAATCACCCAATAGATCAGTAGCATGTAGTCCTTGCAATCCATAGATTCCAACCACGATAGAATCACAGTATACCTCTAGGGATCAGCCAGAGATTTTAAGTAACTCTTTTGTTTTATGAAGACCTACGGTCTTCAATTGCTCCATCTCGATCAGCATCTTCGATGTATTAGTATTTATTGGTCGGAATGGTTTTCGAATATAAATTCAATCCCGGTCATTCTGTACCAATAACATTGGGCCAGATTTTGATAGTCGGTTATTTAACTATCAAAATAAACAACCATAAAAATAAAACAGATCCATTGGTTTATTACACAGCATCACTTGGCCATTAAAAATAATATATCTATTTTAATATATTAATATTCTCAAATCATTTTATTTATATACTTAGAAAAATATATTCAGTTTTTCCTTTTTACTATTACTTTGAAACATTTATTACAACATTATTTATTATCTAAAATTGGGTAATCGATTCAACTTATCATCATAAATAATCATTATGTAATCTCCTTTTGTTTCGTTATTTAAAACAAAATAATCGTCACTTATCCTCCTTCTACATCTCATCACCTTACTTTTGAAAATATCATTATATTTTCACAAATCCCTTTTTATCTCTTTTATTATCCATATTCTTAAGCCCCTCTTTATTTCCTTTCTATTTCAGAATCCCATTATATATATTTCCAAATTCTTCAATAAACATTACACAATTATTTCCCTAAATTAATTACTTCTAACACCTTCACCATTACAACTAATATCATCCTCCGATAATTTTAAAGTCGTTCAAGTTGGGGTATTTAAATTTACCTCTCAGACCTTGATGAACAACATTCTTATCTTAAGATAAATATGAATAGTAACTCCAAAAACCCATATTCATTCAACAATTACCATTTCACTATTTATTTAACATACGGTTTTATAGAACCTTCTTACTTTTGGAATCTCCTTTATAAATATATTATTATTACTAATTTATTGATTTAGTAAATGATTAATAAAACATCGACTTTTACTTTAACTTCTTTAAACTATTTGTTTTACTATCTGGTATTTATTACAAATCTCATTACTCGATCTTTTGCCAAATTCAATTATAAGAATTCTTTTCTAAAACTTTCAATCATTTATTTTGGGAAATTTTATTTCAAAACTCACTCATTTTCACTTAATATCATCATTAAGTAACATTAATTTTAAATTAACGCTTTAATTTCCCATCTCTTTTACAAACCCGTTTGTACACTTCTGTTTTAATATAAAACCATTTTTCATCTTATTTCTTTTACTTAATTCAAACATTAAGTAACGTTTATCTTAAGCTTATCGCCTTCACTTTAAAAAATCACCTTCATAATTCAAATTACCAAACTCGGTTTAAATATAAACCCGTTCATCAACTCATTCATTACCAATTTCAATTCCTTACTTAAATGAACTTCATTTAAGAAAATGATTTCTTATACTATTATAATTAAAAGTTATAATTTACTTCACCATTAACTGGGATTAATATCAAATCCCTTTTTGAAATCTTATCAAGTTAAACAAACATTCGTTAAATTATCTCATTAGATTGATTGGTACAAATTTAATTTAATTTAATAATCAATTTCTGAAACACCCCACCTCTGTTAGGGTCACTCTCAAAGGGAATGCCTTAATTTTGGTGGAGGTTTATAAGTATAAGTCACAGATGCACAAGACATATATAAGTACACATATTTTTGAAATAGCGGAAAACAACAGCAACTTTTTATTTCATCAAAATACGTGTTACACAAACCATGCCATAATTGTCTTACAATACTCCCAAAAACATTACATTTTCATAACTGTCTTGATTTCATTATTTAAAGAAGCATAAAAACATAAGTAAACTGCATAAGTCCCATAATTGCTGTCCAAAGCCATAGTCCAAAACGAAAGAGATCCAAGCAATACATTCTTTCTCTTCAAGCTGGATGTAAAAACTGGTCAAGCTGCGGTATTCCCTCCCTGTGGACCGGGGGGAAACGAAATGAAAGAAGACGAAAGAAAAGTAGAGTCAGACATAAAGCCTGAGTAAGTCTAGGACTATGCAGTCTATGAATAAAGAATTGGGCATGATAAGTATAAACTGGAAATGGGAAAGCACTATAAGCTAAGTTAAGTTGACTAGGGTCGAATATACTATCGTACCCCAAATTAATCTCTGCACCCCTATAAACTAGTTCCCAACAGGCACCCCCATAATCAAGGTGAAGTGATCCATTTCTAATGATCGGCTCCTACTCGCATAGTTACATGTGTCTTACGGCCCTCGATGTTGTAGTTACCTATGTTGGTCCCACCATGGGGTGTATCAAGTCCCATGGTGGCGGCCCGACACAATTCTAGAATGCACAGGTATACTACTGGTGCCCAGTGCCTTATTTTTCTGCGCTGGAGTGTGTGCACGCCCGCACCCCGTTAGAACCTACACTGCTGCACCACTGCCGTCGATTTGACCTCTTACAGTCAGCCCAGTAATCGTGTCCCACCCTGCCTAGTTCAGGGTATCCTGATACACCTTGTAGGGTTACTGCTGAAAAGGGTCCCCCGCTACTAGGTTTTCTATTTCTAGCCAACATGCTAAGTTGGTTAAGTGTTCTGTAAACCTAAACCCCAATCAGTCTGTATAGTTTTAGCATGTTCAATTTGATTAAGTATTAATTCAATTTACTTAATCCTATCAATCCTGACTCAGCCTTAATTGTCTTATTAAAGCCTCGACCTCTCACATTAGACAGGTATTGTTGTGACTGCCTATTGCCGGTTGGTTCCGGGCAGTCTTACGTCACAACTCAGTCTAACCTCGGGTCTTTATTGGGCTCAGTGTTTAACCACCCACATTGGATAGGTATTGTTGTGACTACTGGACAACCGGGCGGTTCCGGGCAGGTTTACATCACAACTCAATCCAACCTCGGGTTAAACACATCGTATTTTCTAAATTTACATATTTTGTCTCTTTTCTTTTTATATGTAAATATTTGCGGCCCATTATTCAAATTCATCTTTATTGGGTAAAATTAATTTAGACCCCTTAGATGTTCTCAAGGTCATTGGCATGCATCAAACATGCCAGCACATATGTTTTATATTTTAACCCAAACGTCATTAACCCCGTTTTATACGTTCGCTACAATATAACATATGTTGGGTTTAACATTTAAACCCAACTTAGCCACATGAAAAAGAGGAGGATTAGAACATGGTGTTTATATATTCTAAGTAACATAAAAAGGGGAGTGTGAACGCATGAACTTGCAACATAACGATCTAATTAACATAAATTAGGCACTTGTAAACTTTGCATTGTAATAACATATAATCTTGACATGAAACATACCTAACATGAATCATGGTTTTAATCTAGTCATGTAAACTTGCATTTTAAAAATATGAATCTAACTTAATTAAGTGTCATACATAAAATTATCATATGAGTTTGATAACAACATAAGCCTAAAACATGTTTCCAATTAGGCATAACACCAAACGTAATCTAGTCATGTTCATAGGATTAACACAAGTTCACAAAGATGCTTGCTTTTGTCACTAATACAAAAGTATGGTTTTACACTTGAATCATGACGCCAATTCCAACATAAATTCATATAAATCATAATACCCAAATGGATCCAACTACACTAAAATTGATCATAAAAAAATGTACATCATGTTGGCATAATAGTGAATCATATACTTGCATGAATCCCAAATAAACTACCACAAACATATAGTCGTTAACATGAATCATATACTTGCAATTATCCAATAGGTGTTGAAATAAACTACCACAAACATATAGTTGTTAACTTTCAACATGAATCACATACTTGCAAATATCCAATAGGCCTAACATCGTTATACCAAAATATCCCAAATTGATTCGTAATTAGAATCATAGCAACGTACAATTATGAATTATTATCACCACAAATTAAGTACAATTCCATTTCTCATTTTACACAAATCAAAACACAATTATTCATTCACATCGGAATAGCACTCTACTTACAACGTATGACGAATCTTCAATTCAGGAATCTGAATTCTGAATTTGGAGATGCTATCCTTTGTTGTAGGCGTTGTTTTGATTTAGTTGTCGTTGCTTTAAGCTTTTGAATTGTCTCCTAATCGTCTCTCAATTTTGACGGCTACTCCCATTCTTTCCTCAGCAGCATGACGGTCTCATTCTCATTTTTATTTGTATGAATTAGGTGGAGTCTTAGGTCCTTTTTATAGAGTTTGTGAATTGATTAGAACCGTCGATGGAGCTTGGATTAATAATAGCCGTTCGTTTGAAGGAGAGACCAATCATGAGCTGACACCTAGCCCTAGTGACAAGGCAAGGCTCAGAAATTTGGCCAAGCACAGAACAGGCCAGCCAGGGGGGCTGGGTTCGACCTGGCTCAGGGGCCAGGTCGACTCCCCAGTCGACCCCTAGGTCGACTTGGTAGTCGACCTGGTGCCCCAGGTCGACTACCCAGTCGACCTGGGTAGGCCAGGTCGACTACCCAGTCGACCTGGGTGCCTTGGGCGGGAAAATTCCCGCCCAGCTCATTCTGGTCCGATTTTTTGAAATTTGAATTTGTTCTGAGCTGTTTCTGTCTGTTTGAATTTTAAACTGAATTCTGAAACTTTCGGAGGCCATATCTTCTTCATACGGAGTCCGTTTTACGCAAACTCGGACTCTATCCCAAGCAGAATTCGTAGACGAACGCAATGGTGTATCCCGTTTCCCTTAATTCTTTGATTTGAAATTAATTATACTTTAATTTGTGAATTTCACTTTATAGAATACTCGCGGTGTTACATTCTCCCCCACTTAAAAGGATTTCATCCCCGAAATCTTCAAGTTCAGGAAGAATGTATATCCTAACATCCAAACGTCCATCTACTCATCCATTAAACACGAGCATCCATTGTCCTTAAAAGGCTTCTAATGCTTCATGATCATATGCTAAGTGTGTGTACATGTACTTATCTAATGCAAAATCAGGCGGCCTACTGATTCAGTTGACCTCCTTAATGCAAATTATGTAAGTGTCATGAATCCATTATGTATGCAAATTTTCCTATTCATGATTCTACATGAGTGCACAATCATTCATATATATAAATGCAACATCCATATGACAACACATTAATCTTCAACCATATATGAATATAAATACATATATGCATATGCAATATGAAGTGACTGAGCCGATCTAAAACCTAGATTGTGTGTGTATATGCAACCACGAGCAACCACTAGCAATCACTTGCAACCACTTGCAACCATCATCCATAACATGTTTCAATTACATGTTTTCATCCAAAGGGTTTCTACCTAAAAGATAACGTCGAGGAGATATACCTAAAAAGATAGATAAAAGCATAACTTAGGGAAAAGAGATCAAAGATGTACCCTCAAAAGAAAAGGGTATGCTGCGCGTATTCTAGCTTCAGTTTCCTAAGTTGTGTCTTCCTCGGCGTCGCTCCACTGAACTTTGACGAGCTTGACTTCGCGGTTGCGTAGCTTTTTCACTTCCGTTCCTAAGATGTGGGTTGGAACTTTCCTCACGGTTGCTTCGCGTTCCACTTCAGCTTCTTCTAGGATGTTTGGCTCTACCACTTCAGCAGATTCATGTAGACATTTTCGGAGGTGCGAAACATGAAAAACGTTGTGAACTCCGGCTAGTTTTTCAGGTAGCTCTAATCTATAGGCAATTTTCCCAATTTTCTCGATAATAGGAAACGGCCCTACGAATCTTGGTGCTAGCTTCCCTGTGGTTCCAAAACGAACAACGTTCCTTAGCGGAGATACCTTAAGAAAAACTCTGTCCCCAACCTCAAATTCAAGGTCGGTCCTCCTCTTGTCGGCGTAGTATTTCTGTCTGTCTTGGGCTGTCTTCATCCTTCTTCGTATCAAGTCTACTTTCTCTGAATTCTCTCGGATCATATCTGGCCCAAGTATGAGCTTATCAGTAGACTCCCACCAACAAGTGGGCGATCGGCACGGTCTTCCATATAAAGCTTCGAAGGGCGCCATTCCGATGGTGGCTTGGTAGCTGTTGTTGTAGGCAAATTCCACCAAAGGAAGATGGTCTTCCCACGTCCCTCCGAAGTCAAGGACGCACAGTCTTAAAAGGTCCTCCAAAACTCTGTTCACTCTTTCCGTCTGGCCGTCGGTTTGGGGGTGATAGGTTGTACTCAAGCATAACTTTGTGCCTACCGCTTCTTGTAGACTCCGCCAAAACTCACTTGTGAAGATAGGGTCTCGGTCACTAACAATGCTGGATGGTATTCCATGGAGTCGAACAATTTCCTTGAGGTAAAGAGATGCTAGGGATGAGGCAGTTCTTTTACTCTTGACAGGTAAAAAGTGGGCGCTTTTAGTAAGCCTATCCACTATTACCCAAATGCTAGTGTTGCCTCTTCTAGACCTAGGCAGCCCATCAATGAAGTCCATTGAGATGCTATCCCACTTCCATTGTGGGACCTCTAGAGGATGGAGCAGACCGCTAGGCTTTTTCTGTTCCCCCTTAACCTGTTGGCACACCATACACTTAGAAACGAAATCTGCCACGTCTTTCTTCATGCCGCTCCAAAAGAAAGTTCTCTTTATGTCCTTGTACATTTTGTCTACGCCTGGATGTATCGTCATCTTGGAGTGATGTGCTTCCTCGAGAACCTTCTTTACTAAATCCCTTGTTTGTGGGATGCATAATCTTCCGTCTCGCCTTAGCCAACCCTTATCGTCGATGGAGTATCTGTTGAGGTGACTTGAAGTCTCACCCCTAATTAGCCTATCAATTGTTTCCACAAGCTGAGGGTCTTCGCGTTGTGCTGTCCCTATTGAGTCCACTAAAGTTGGGCGTACTTCGAGAGATGCTAGCAAGCCCGGTACAAAATCGGAGGAGGGCCTAAAGTCAAAGCTGGCTATAAATTCTAGGCTTTGCCTTTCAACAAACAGCGGGCTTAGGGTCAGTTTCTTTCGGCTCAACGCGTCTGCCACTACGTTGCCTTTGCCCAGAGTGTAGGAGATCTCGAAATCGTACGAGGCAAGAAACTCCATCCATCTTTGTTACCTCAAGTTAAGGTCCTTCTACAAGAAGAGATATTTCAACGATTTATGGTCAGTGTAAAGTTCGAACTTCTCACCTAGGAGATAGTGGAGCCAAGACTTAAGCGCAAAGACGATGGCAGCTAACTCAAGATCGTGGGTTGGGTAGTTCTTTTCGTGCACTTTCAAATGTCTCCCGCCATAAGCTACTACCCTTCCTTCTTGCATTAAGACAGCGCCTAGTCCTGTCCCACATGCATCTGTATAAACTGTGAACATCTTGCTTCCATCTGGCAACGTCAGAACTGGGGCTGTTGTAAGAGCCCTTTTTAGTCGTTGGAAAGCAAACTTGCAATCCAAGTCCCAATTGAACACTAGATTCTTCTTTGTCAACCTCGTGAGTGGAGCTGATATTTTTGCAAAGTCTTTGATGAATTTCCGATAGAAACCTGCTAGCCCGAGGAAGCTTCGGACTTCTGTTGCATTCCTTGGTGTCTTCCAATCCTGTACCGCTACTACCTTAGCAGGGTCCACAGCTAACCCTTCTTTGGATACTATGTGCCCAAGGAACCTCACTTCCTCTCTCCAAAAGTGGCATTTGGAGAATTTGGCTTTTAGCTGATGGACTCGCAGAGTTTCCATGATTGCCCTTAGGTGATGAGCATGTTCCTCTTCACTCTTTGAGAAGATCAAGATATCGTCTACGAAGACCACTACGAACTTGTTGAGGAATTCTCTGAACACCCTACTCATCAGGTCCACGAAGTAAGCGGGTGCGTTTGTCAAGCCAAAAGGCATGACAAGCCATTCAAAGAAGTCGTCTGGGGTTCTGAATGCTGTTTTATCGATACTATCTTCAGCCACCCTTAGCTGATGAAATCCGGTCGCTAAATCGAGTTGGGAGAAAACAGACGCTCCTACAAGCTGATCAAACAGATCGTCAATTCTGGGAAGAGGGTGCCTATTCTTTTTCGTTGGTTTGTTGAGCTCCCTATAGTCAACACATAGACGGAGTGAACCATCCGCCTTTGTGGTGAACACCACTGGAGCACCCCATTCTGAAATGCTCCATCTAATGAACCCCTTCTCTAGAAGCTCTTTAACCTGTTTATTGAGTTCTTTCCTTTCCCGTGGAGCCATGTGTCTAACGGGCAACGCAACGGGCTTTGCATTATCTACAAGATATATGCGAAAGTCTATCTCCCGCTTCGGAGGTAAGCCCTTCACCTCTTCGAAGACATCCGGATATTCCCGGACCACCCTAACTGATTGCAAACTTTCAACAAAAGCATCTAGCGATTCAAGATAACTAAGCATAACCGCATATGAGGGATTACAAGTAATTTCCAAAGTGTTACCGAGTTGGGTCAGAAGCCTAACCACCCTTTTCTCACAATCAAGGATGGCACCATTACTGGATAGCCAATCCATGCCCAAAATCAAACCATATCCCGAGAAGCCCAAAACAAAAGCACTACATCTAAATTCTACGCTTAGAATAGAAATTTTCAATCCCACACAGATCATAGACAGATGAGCTGGGCCCCCAATTGGATTTGAAACAATTAAGGGGTCCTCTACCATACTAGTTTCTAGGTGCAGAGATTCTTCTAAGGCAGATGAGATAAAGAAGTGTGATGCGCCATAATCAAATAAAGTGCGAACTGGGTGATCATAAAGATAAACTACACTTTCTACAGAAGTATTTATACCTCGCTGTTGCAGAGGTGGCGCTTCTAGCACATGAACTTGTGCCCCTGAGGTGGATCCAGCCCTCTGCCCCTGCCCTTGTTTCTGTGGGCAATCCTTAGCCATGTGGTCTGTCTCACCGCAAGAAAAGCACCCACCATTCAACTTGGCCTTCTTTTTTTGGTAATCTTTCACTAAGTGCCCCACTTTGCCACAGAAATTACACTTCCTCTTCTCTTGGGACTTGTTGTCTTTCCCGCCCTTCTTAAAGTCTGTCTTCTTAGGCTGTAAACCCTCTTTCTTCCCTTGAGAGCTTTCTTCCTTTGTCTCCTTCTTGCCCTTATCCTCTTCGTTCAGTAATGCCATCTGCACCAACCTTTCATACGCAGCTCCCATGGGTATATGGGTCATGGCCAAACTGTGTAATGGCTCATTCAATCCTTTGACAAAGCAGAGACCCTTCTTGTGCTGAGTGTTGACTAGGTCCAGTCCGAACCTAGCCAGCTGATCGAACAGATTAACATACTCTTTGACTGTCATATTCCCTTGCTTAAGAAATAAGAATTTTTCCAACTGAAGACTCCTTTCAGCTTCTGAGAGAAATTTAGCCTCAAATCTTGCCCTAAAGTCCTCCCATGTTTCCACTGGTCTTTCTGCATTGGTGACTTCCCACCAGTAGGAAGCCTCGCCTTTAAGTAGCCATACTGCCAGTTGTACCTTCTGCCTATCTTCTACCTCAAAGATGACGAATAAGTCCTCGGTTTCCTTCAGCAAATTCCTGGCTGCCACGAAGGACTCGGTTCCATGAAAGTCCTTTCCTCCCATAGCTTTAAAATCTTTACATATCTTAGCAAAAGTATTACCCCGCGGAAGAGGTGGAGGAAGAGGTGCTGCTGCAGCTGGACGATTTCCTGCAGCAGGGGGAGGAGGAACGGTAGGACCTGGCTGAGTGGCCCTTGCTTCTAAGAATCGTCTAAACCAACCAGGTATTGGTATACCCTCTGGCAAGTTAAGTTCTTCAGACATGCTGAAACAAAAAGGATAGATTCAAAACGAAGGATAAAAGATAGTACCTATGGCTTTGGGGGACTATGCCTTTTTAAAATAAAATAATATTTTATCTTTAAAAATGCTTCTTTAAATTTTCTTTTTGGAAATGAATTTTCAAAACATTTTTTTTATCTTATCTGGTAAACCTGGCTCTGATACCAAGTGAAACACCCCACCTCCGTTAGGGTCACTCTCAAAGGGAATGCCCTAATGTTGGTGGAGGTGTATAAGTATAAGTCACAGATGCACAAGACAGATATAAGTACACATATTTTTGAAATAGCGGAAAACAACAGCAACTTTTTATTTCATCAAAATACGTGTTACACAAACCATGCCATAATTGTCTTACAATACTCCCAAAAACATTACATTTTCATAACTGTCTTAATTTCATTATTTAAAGAAGCATAAAAACATAAGTAAACTGCATAAGTCCCATAATTGCTGTCCAAAGGCATAGTCCAAAACAAAAGAGATCCAAGCAATACATTCTTTCTCTTCAAGCTAGATGTAAAAACTGGTCAAGCTGCGGTATTCCCTCCCTGTGGACCTTGGGGGGGGGGGGAAACGAAAGGAAAGAAGATGAAAGAAAAGTAGAGTCAGACATAAAGCCTGAGTAAGTCTAGGACTATTCAGTCTATGAATAAAGAATTGGGCATGATAAGTATAAACTGGAAATGGGAAAGCACTATAAGCTAAGTTAAGTTGACTAGGATCGAATATACTATCGTATCCCATATTAATCTCTGCACCCCTATAAACTAGTTCCCAACAGGCACCCCATAATCAAGGTGAAGTGATCCATTTCTAATGATCGGCTCCTACTCGCATAGTTACATGTGTCTTACGGCCCCCGATGTTGTAGTTACCTATGCTGGTCCCACCATGGGGTGTATCAAGTCCCATGGTGGCGGCCCGACACAATTCTAGAATGCACAGGTATACTACTGGTGCTCAGTGCCTTATTTTTCTGCGCCGGAGTGTGTGCACGCCCGCACCCCGTTAGAACCTACACTGCTGCACCACCGCCGTCGATTTGACCTCTTACAGTCAGACCATTAATCGTGCCCTACCCTACCTAGTTCAGGGTATCCTGATACACCTTGTAGGGTTACTGCTGAAAAGGGTCCCCCGCTACTAGGTTTTCTATTTCTAGCCAACATGCTAAGTTGGTTAAGTGTTCTGTAAACCTAACCCCTAATCAGTCTGTATAGTTTTAGCATGTTCAATTTGATTAAGTATTAATTCAATTTACTTAACCCTATCAATCCTGACTCAGCCTTAATTGTCTTATTAAAGCCTCGACCTCTCACATTAGACAGGTATTGTTGTGACTGCCTGTTGCCGGTTAGTTCCGGGAAGTCTTACGTCACAACTCAGTCTAACCTCGGGTCTTTATTGGGCTCAGTGTTTAACCACCCACATTGGATAGGTATTGTTGTGACTACTGGACAGCCGGGCGGTTCCGGACAGGTTTACATCACAACTCAATCCAACCTCGGGTTAAACACATCGTATTTTCTATATTTACATATTTTGTCTCTTTTTTTTTATATGTAAATATTTGCGGCCCATTATTCAAATTCATCTTTATTGGGTAAAATTAATTTATACCCCTTAGATGTTCTCAAGGTCGTTGGCATGCGTCAAACATGCCAGCACATATGTTTTATATTTTAACCCAAACGTCATTACCCCCGTTTTATACGTTCGCTACAATATAACATATGTTGGGTTTAACATTTAAACCCAACTTAGCCACATGAAAAAGGGGAGGCTTAGAACATGGTGTTTATATATTCTAAGTAACATAAAAAGGGGAGTGTGAACGCATGAACTTGCAACATAACGATCTAATTAACATAAATTAGGCACTTGTAAACTTTGCATTGTAATAACATATAATCTTGACATGAAACATACCTAACATGAATCATGGTTTTAATCTAGTCATGTAAACTTGCATTTTAAAAATATGAATCTAACTTAATTATGTGTCATACATAAAATTATCATATGAGTTTGATAACAACATAGGCCTAAAACATGTTTCCAATTAGGCATAACACCAAACGTAATCTAGTCATGTTCATAGGATTAACACAAGTTCACAAAGATGCTTGCTTTTGTCACTAATACAAAAGTATGGTTTTACACTTGAATCATGATGCCAATTCCAACATAAATTCATATAAATCACAATACCCAAATGGATCCAACTACACTAAAATTGATCATATAAAAATGTACATCATGTTGGCATAATAGTGAATCATATACTTGCATGAATCCCAAATAAACTACCACAAACATATAGTCGTTAACATGAATCGTATACTTGCAATTATCCAATAGGTGTTGAAATAAACTACCACAAACATATAGTTGTTAACTTTCAACATGAATCACATACTTGCGAATATTCAATAGGCCTAACATCGTTATACCACAATATCCCAAATCGATTCGTAATTAGAATCATAGCAACGTACAATTATGAATTATTATCACCACAAATTAAGTACAATTCCATTTCTCATTTTACACAAATCAAAACACAATTATTCATTCACATCGGAATAGCACTCTACTTACAACGTATGCCGAATCTTCAATTCAGGAATCTGATTTCTGAATTTGGAGATGATATCCTTTGTTGTAGGCGTTGTTTTGATTTAGTTGTCGTTGCTTTAAGCTTTTGAATTGTCTCCTAATCGTCTCTCAATTTTGACGGCTACTCCTAGTCTTTCCTCAGCAGCATGACGGTCTCATTCTCATTTTTATTTGTATGAATTAGGTGGAGTCTTAGGTCCTTTTTATAGAGTTTGTGAATTGATTAGAACCGTCGATGGAGCTTCGATTAATAATAGCCGTTCGTTTGAAGGAGAGACCAATCAGGAGCTGACACCTAGCCCTAGTGACAAGGCAAGGCTCAGAAATTCGGCCAAGCACAGACCAGGCCAGCCAGGGGGGCTGGGTTCGACCTGGCTCAAGGGCCAGGTCGACTCCCCAGTCGACCCCCAGGTCGACTTGGTAGTCGACCTGGGTGCCCCAGGTCGACTACCCAGTCGACCTGGGTTGCCCAGGTCGACTACCCAGTCGACCTGGGTGCCTTGGGCGGGAAAATTCCCGCCCAGCTCATTCTGGTCCGATTTTTTGAAATTTGAATTTGTTCTAAGCTGTTTCTGTCTGTTTGAATTTTAAACTGAATTCTGAAACTTCCGGAGGCCATATCTTCTTCATACGGAGTCCGTTTTACGCAAACTAGGACTCTATCCCAAGCAGAATTCCGAGATGAACGCCATGGCGTATCCCGTTTCCCTTAATTCTTTGATTTGAAATTAATTAAACTTTAATTTGTGAATTTCACTGTTATAGAATACTCGGGGTGTTACAATTTCAGTTAAAACAGTTGGCTTGGTCTATTTAAACATGACTAACTCGTTGATCAACTCTAACTAGTCTTTTCATTAATAAATAATATTATTAATTTAAATAATCTCATTTACTGTGATTATTATTAAATAAATAATAATCTATTCCAAAATAATCTCCTTTTTTAATTGTTTCTTAAAACAATTAATCTTATTTATAAATCGTTACCTTAATCCTTGCTCACTTGCTTAACAATCTAAGCTTCATTAACAATTACGATGAGGGACGTGCTTCGCACACGACCAACTTTGGTACAAAATAGCGATTTGTGTTTAAACAAACAATATATAAATATGATTGGTTTTTTTCACTTTTATATAAACTTCATTTAAAATAATTTATTTTAAAAAAAATCTCTTTTCAGTTATAAAATAAATTTCATAACTTCATTTTTATCTATTCACCGACGACAAATCAATCTTTATAAAACAGTTTGTATTTTGGCCATCTGCTATAAATTCCTCATTCAATATCGCCCTTGGTTAATATCACAACAAAGTCGAATTTGAATTCAACAATCGATAACCAAATCAATAATCTAATCACATAGGTTAAATATTTCATATAATAATCATATGTAGATAAATAACCAATCCAACTAATAGCGGTCAACCAATAATAATCATTAAGCATCCAATTTAATTTTTAAAACGTTTATATTATTATAAACGTAATCAATGAGGTAAGTTACCTTTAGTGGAAATGATCATTAAAAATAACGATGTCATTTTATCTAAATTCAAAGACCATTCAATTTAAATAATCGATATATCAATATTTAACAAACATCTAAACAATCATCGAAACATCCAACACTTAGCAAACATAACAAACAAATATTAAACCCAACTTATATAAATATAAACGGGAATCTGAGTGAATTTAACTCACCTTGATTACCGTCTGTTGTTAAAATGGATTGATTAATTAAATTAAACTTGCGTTTAATTTAATTAAAATTCCAGCTCCTCCCATCTTCGTCTGTTCCAACTCCATTCCAATCCAATGATGCAGCGCTTGTCGTTATGGTACCAACATCATCGTTTGGTTCAATTCTGTCCACATATGCACAGGTTATACTATTATAATCGTTCATGGTTTTCTATTAACTCTTAATTTAATTATTAATTTAAATTAGTTACTTTTTGAATCAAGGCTACGAATCCATTAGTCTATCGTCTTCATTTATGTTCATTGCCTCTATAATACATAGCTATTCCTGAAGTTGTGGGCGCACTCTTTCAATTCCAAACAACCTAGCAATAGGTTATAAGAACATATGCTTTTAATTTAAATAAATATAATCTTTTAATTAAATCTGTTAATTAGAATAATTACTTCTATTAACTGAAGTTAGGCTAACCCATAATCCTTCCTTGCGTTATCATCATTCCATAATAATGTTCATTCGAACCCACCAGCTCGCCATCCTCTATTCCCACCCTGTTATGTTTCTAATTTAAAACTAGTTATTCTTTAATAAATAAATAAATAAATAAATAAATTTACTTTGTTATTTGATTTAAACAGACCATATTTTCCTTTCACTTGGCATTCCTTCGTTCCCTGTTGCTTCTTCCATCAACAGTCTTCACGCTTGAAAGCTTGTTCCCGTTTCCTGCTCTCTAAACCTGCTGCTTCATTGTTCAAATGTTATTTCTTTTCTTTTTTTTTTCAAAAAGGCCTTAGCCCATCTGCCAATCTTTGGCCCGTACCCCCTTACTTCCTTTATTACACATCTTTCTTCCCAGAACATACAACGCAAGCAAGCCTCCCCATGCACAGTATTCATTTTGCTTTTTTTTTTCTTTTTTTAAAATTTTTTTTTTTTACGAACCCAAACTGTTACACCCATTCACTCTAACCTGATGTCTGTATATTCGCATGCCATGCATCACAAACAAGACCCACAAAAATATTTTCTCCCATCCACTTAAATGCATGTATACACCGATTCATCCTCCCCTAACCGCAATCTCCTTCCCCACTTCCTGTTAAACGCTTCTACTCCCCAACCTCTTGTCCTTCTTGTCACTTCAGACAATCGAAAATGGTCCTCCTTCTACCTTTTGTACTATTTCCGGACTTTCTCGAATGCACCGCATCCTCTCACCCTCTCGTAGCTTGCATCACAAACTGCTCCAGATTTTCCTCTTTCCAAAACGAAGCTTTACGCCAACACCCTCGCTGTTACAAGCGACCTGACACCACCGTGGCTAAACGAATGGACTCGGAATGTTTAATATCCATAAATACTAGAATGGAGTTTTGGGTTGTTGACCTCGTGCAAGAACAAATGAAGTGGCGGAGGATATTTATTGTAATGGAGGAATGACTAATATGGGAGAGGGCAATGAGGCTTATATGTTGAAGAAGATTATGATATATTTTTCTGTTCCAGTTTGATTTTTTCTTTTTTTTGTTGGCGTAAGACAAAGTGGGATGGATTAATTTACTACAGAGGAGCTGGAAAAATAACGAAGTACAAAGATTTATATAGGGAGGAGAAACGTGGGAGTCACGTTTACTTGGGAAGCACGGTGAAAATAGTTTGCCAGTCAAGAAAAGTGAGACCGCGTGGGCTTCAAGGAATTACTAGTTTGGTTCACAAGGAACCGATTGTTTAATATATAGGTAGATTAGTACATAGGGTGGCTGTTTGATGTAGCTATGATTCCATTTGAGGTCGTTTTCATTTATAATATAGCATTAGAGGTACTTTTTATAACATGTGTGTGGTAGAGCTTTGGCGGTACTTCATTTGAGATGTCATTTTCAATTTATATGTATAAATAACCTATGCGTGTATGGTTATGCGCACGATATTTTATATATATATCTGAACTAACTTAGGACTTAAGAAACGGTTTGAAGTACACCTAGGATAGGTTACACACTTTAGGGTAGAAATAGATCGATTGATTTAACCAGCGCTATTCATTTGATTTGAACAGTTTATTTATTAAGTTATTAAATTTTATTGTTTTTTTTCGTTGTGTGTTAAAATACACTCTGTTACATACAAGCTACGAACGCACGGAAACAGACACACTGTTACGTCTTGGCGTTCCGATTCCAATGAAATTAACTTCATCGAAAATCAATTCTATTTGCATCACGTCGTTATTTTAATTTCAATATATTTATCGGTTCAACTTTAAGTTTCTCTACCGATAAAATAACTCAGATTGGCTCAAACTAGAAATCTAGCAATAACTAGCGATACGTACCCCAATAAAATTCGTTTCGTCAGAAACAGAGGTTGTTTGAAAAACAACTATTTATAAGGTTTATTTAATAGCAATATAAAATAAATAAATTATAAACAATTAAATTAAATAATAATAAATTATTATTGCCGTATATATATTCTAATAAATTAATATACACTTCATTATAGAATTATAACTCAAAATTAACGTATTCCAGTTTAACGATGTTCAAAATATACAAAAATTCCTTTTTGTATAAATTAAATAAACGATATAATTTATAAACAAATCCATAGCGACTATTTCAAATTTTTATTTGGACATAACTTCTAATATATAAGCTGAAATCTCATGTAACGATCCAGAATTTTAACCAAATTAAAATTGGAATTTTTGTTACTTAATTTGAATTTGACGTAAATATATATGGTTAAGAATATTTAATAATTTTGATAAGCTATATGATAAGTTTTACTTGAATTATAAATGAGAATGATTATTAATAATTTTGGATTTATTGATACTATTTGTCGTTCGATCGGATTTGTCAAATTATAACGCGAATTAGTAGCATTAGAATTAAGTGTTGCCCTTAGTTTTCATAGCATTTAAGGGAAAATGCTACCAAAAGTTCACCTTCTCTTCTTAAGACAAGTGTATGGACACTTGTAATTTTGCATGTAAGCGTTCATGCATGCCTTCCATGTGCCCCCTTATGTGTCATCACCTCCTTAACTCTCCATTCCTATGTAAGGAGACTTTTTCTCCATTTTCTTACCATTCCATTCCATTTCCACCTTTCCACCTTCTTCTTAAAGCTTATGGTCATGGTTTCCATGGCATAAGTCTTTCTCTTTTCCACCACCACCTTGCCAAAGTTCGTCATTCTCCTCCTCCTCCTTCCCTTATAAAGAGAGAAAGATTAATATATATTATATTATATATATTTTGGTGAAGAAGACGTTGCGCCGAAATACTGTCCGACGGTTCACTCAACTAGGCTCGCCTACCGTGAAGATTTGGAAAGCTGTTTGGTGAGAACTCTTTAATCACGATTTATATAGTAGTGATGAATTATTATTGGTTAATGATGGTTGATATTTGTTGTGATGGATGATGGGTGCGAAGTTTAAAACACACACTATTAAGCATTAGCGTTATAACGCTTGTGCACAATTATGATTTATTGAACCAAGTTGATGATGGTTGCTATGGATGTTTAAATGGTTGTTGATGTTGTTTTGCACACACTATGACACAACAATTATGGTATCACATTGGTGATCGAAAAATCTCCTTTATAATTAAAAGCAATATCATTATTGAAATTGAAGGTTAATAATTGGAAAAGACCATATGTATGAATCCATATAAATTGTTAAAGTCCTTTAGATGAATAAATAAATACTGGAACATTCTAGGATGACAGAGAGGATAGTGTCTAGGCTTGGGTTTGGAAATAAAGTTTCCTGCTCTCCCTGGCTATCCCTAACTGGTCCGACGAATGGGATGGTTAATTTGAAGTTATTTGAATTTAGAAATGAATTGAAATTTATGAAAGTTGAATTTTAGATCCAAAATAATTTAGAAAGTAAAATTTAAATGATTTTAAAAGTGTTATATAAGGATATAATGGTTTTCTAAGATAATTTGAAGTATCGTAGTATAATGCTTATTATGGTCAAAATAGGGCTTGTTGCACAGCGGCAATTAGTGTATTTTAGATGCAAACTTTAAACGCTTATAACTTTTGCAATCTAAATCGGATTTCCATGAAACGAAAAACATTTGATTTATATTAACAAGAACTTTCAAATGAGTGAAAGCAGATTTTAAATTCGAGTTATAATTTTGAAGTTATGTTTGAAACCATTTTGGAAAAGATCGATGTAAGGACAATTGTTGACCATAACTATAAACAACTATTTTTAAATGTTTTAAAAACATGGAAGAAATTTATAAAATCATAATAAATTATGTAAAAGTGTTTTGAATTGTAAATTTTAAGTTTTGGCTAAGATAAACGATGTTGTTATCAATGTAGTTAAGATAACTGATTTGTAACACTTTTGAAGCACTATTGTAACGCTTTCTTTGAAAACAACTTATTTTGAAGTATTTAACCCGCGAAATGTTTTCCGAACTATAAGTAATCATTTGTAAATGATTTGTTGAATGTTTTCAAAGGTTTAAAAATATTGAAAATAATTTGTTTGGAATTTAAATTGATTTATTTAATAATTAAATGTGTTTTTCAATTTTAAATAATTGGATATGGTTGGAGATAAATCTTCGGATGGTTGATATTAATTCGGTAGATGATGATTCTTACTATTTGAGGAATTTAAAAGGTAGTTCACCATTATTCCGCTTATAGTGTGAGTTGGATATCGAAATTAATATTGAGTATAAGTTGATGGTATTTCTATCCAGATCTAATGTCAAAGAGTTGGATAAATCTTTAAATTAAGATACGAGTTTCCTAAGTTGACTGGGATAAGTTGGATAGAAATAATCTTCAGATATTTGATATGAAATTCTGTGGTGTAAATGTTTACTATTTGAGGAATTTGGAAGATATTATTATATCGTTATTCCACTTATAGTACTCGTTGATTATGAGAATTGATATCGAGTATAAGTAGATATAATTTCTGTGTGACTTATGTTCAATATCAATTGATTTGGGTTTTGTTGTGAATATATCTTCAATAATATCATTCTTGAAACCCCATGAGATTGGGTTATGGAAATTCATATCGTATTTTGAGGACTTGATCAGATCTTTGATTTGAGGAAATTAAAAGTGGGGAATTGGAATGAAAGTGTAATCTTTTAGTCAAGATTAAAAAAATGGAATGTGGAAAATCAATTCAATTGGAAAATAGGGTTGAAATGTGGAATAAGGTTTTTCAGAGGAAAACTGGATTTTGATAATGAGTTATCAAACGGAAAATTAATTAAGACTTTAAGGCTAAATCATCTTTGATTTAAGGGATGTGTTTTAAAAGAGAAAGGTTAAACATGGATTTTGTAATAATTTGAAAATGGGGTTGAAGAAGTTTAATTTTGACAAAAACCAAGACGGAAGGACATTGGTAGAAAGCCTGTGTGTTCTATAATTGTGTTTTTTTAAATTGCGCCTATTATTTGGAAAGACCGGGATCGGATGTATGTCTGAAACCATTCCAAGTAATAATACGACGTTGTGGAGCAATTGAAGACATTGGAGACGACATTGAAGACCGGGACCCTTCATGTCGTAAGGACGACTTGCTGAATGTCTCGAATGGGTCGCTCCCATTTGCAGATGGATTTTATATCAGTTAAGTGGCAAGAAGCCCAAACGTATGTGAAGGAATTTCGGATTGTGGTTTCGTTCAGACCCAGAACGGACTTGTATGGATTGTGTGTCTAACATTGTAATTAACTGCGTAGCATTATTTTATCAATATATATCTGTTTGGTGGCGGAGAATTACTCTCTTGCTTAACACCCTTCTCTAAGACATACGAGCTTAGAGGTTATATATTGGAATTTAGTGATGCGTTGTTAATGGATAATGTTGCATACTTAAGATATGTGGTGAGCTATAGATGATCAAAGCATGGCTTGTTTAAGCGTAGCTTTGTGTATCGTGACCTCGACAAGCCTCACAACCCGGTAACTGGCCAAAACAGGAAGAAATGCGGCAAGGTTATGGGGTGTTGTCTCCTTCTAGATAAAAGGTGTACTATGGTATGGAGCCCAGGTATTAACCTATGTGGTAAAAGCATCTACTTTTGTGGTTGTTGTTGGGGCGCGCTCGGAAAGGTCGGTCACGACCGGGAGATGGCATACTCAGGCGTACTCTAAGTTACCCAGTTAAGGGGTAACCCGGCCTTGTGTTGGCATGAGGAGCATTAGTTGATCCTCGGGCATCCCTCTAGAGGTGTTCAAAATTCGGATTGGAAGGAAGTTCCTTTGCCTGGTCATTGTCGGAAACCCGATCTCCACTACGAGCCTGTACGGTTTTAGTTGTATACCATACGTCAGTATAGTATATGGTACCTATGCTGGCTAAGATTGATACATTTACTTTCGAAATGATTTTTCACACTATATTATAGTATTGGAAGAGGATTTTCACGTATCAAGCATTTTTGACTATCATAAGGAGAAACCTCGCCCATGTGTGCGTTTACATTGTGTGTGTGCCGCGAGACCTTATGGTTGTTTCATTTTTCAAAAGTCATTGCGAATTTCTATGCACGGGAATTCATATGGAGTAAACACATTTCGCATTAGCGGCATGGTCCGTTGAATTACCCAACTTTAAAATGAATCTTAAATAGTAACTGTTTTGAGTTCTCACACCAGTCCCACGACTGACCTGGAGTTTATTGTTCCCTCACCTAAACTCTGGGTGCCCATAATTTTTACACGGGTAGCCTAGTAGTTTGGTTCACAGATTTGGCCTTGGAGTTGGTTGGAGCAGGATTCTGGTTTTAGTTGAAGCTATTATGACTTGGAGCATTCACATTCTTCCGCTGAGTTTAGTATTTTTTTCCGCTGTGCAATCAATGTACTCTGACGTATCTCTTGTAACTCTGATGTAATATTATTGTAATGATAATGGAAAAGTTCTTTTTATTTTGTGCAAATGTGTAAGTACCCCTAACAATCCGTCTTTATGAACGGTTTAAGTTGGTTTAATTACCGGCGACAACCGAGCAAAAAGTCGGGTCGTTACATCTCAATTCTTTTCTTTCTTAGAAAATTATAATCAATCTGATTCTAACGTTTCTTGTTTAATAGAATTCCGACTTGAAACGGATCCTGTATTTTAGATTGAAGTTTAAAACTTAATATTACGAACTACCGCGCAGTTTTGAGTTCCTTTTAAATTAAATATGAATATAAATATTCAACCGTCGTTAAATAACGAATTCAATATTAATAATCCGTTAATATTCCAAATATAATATTTAAAATAAATTTAGATACTCAGGGAAAAATCAGGGTCGTTACACTAGGTTAATTATTCCAATTCAATACCATGTCCATTTATGGTTATAATGTGCTAGACCTTCCACATTAAGCCTGCCACTTGTGGATGCTGGATATGCTAGTCGGTTCTGGGCAGACTACTTCCACAAGTCGGGCTTAACCTCGTGTCTTAGCACGTCTCATATTTGTGCACCTAGACCCCTCACATTAGATTCACCACTTGTGGTCGCTGGATATGTCGGGCAGCTCCGGGCAGACTTCCACCACAAGTGTAATCTAACCTCTTGTCTAGGCGTAGTTACAGTTTCTAATTACTGTAATCCTAGGCATTTCGTTATTAGCCAATTTTACCTATGTCATTATAGTTTTTCATGCTCCTTTTCCCCCAATTATGTTCATAATGAATTATATGCCCTAAATTCATATTCATACATTTTATTCAGGTTATGCCCAAATTCCCAATTTACAAGTTATGCCTAATTTCAATGTTTTCCCCCTCGTTCCCTGTTTAACGCGTTCGCATATTTCAGCGACATGTATAGGCTCTAAAGTAGCCTGGCTATATAAAAAAAGGGAAAGATGACGGGAAGATGACCGAAATGATTATACTAACCAATTTGACATAAATATATAGTGGCATATTAATAAGATGTGCATATAAGAACAGATTTGGTGAACATGAGATAATAGAACTGTTTCTAAAATAGTAGGGATGTCATAATAGGCATGGTAAGATCTAAATAATAATTTAGGTGTCCAACTAGTAACAGATCCAATTTAACCACAACATGATAGGTTCAAGGTGATCAAAATAGTAAATTAGATCTATAATCAAAGGTAGATCTGACATGACAAAGGTTAAGATCCAAGTCATAGTTATGTCAGAATATCATAGATCCACAAGTTATTACAGATCTGATATGATTCAAGTAGTCACATGCATAGATCCAAATTACAGTCATATCATGTTTTACTTTTTAATTATTTAACTTTAAAAATAACTTAAACTCACAGTGATTGGATCTAGAAAGGTAGAAGAAGAATAGCATAGGTTGAATCACAGATCTATGCTTGAATAACTTGATTAACTTGATTGCAGAAGAAGGAAAAGGTTTGATTCAGTCTGGGCACCAACAGCATTTAGCCCTCCATTATTTTTTAGTGTAGAAAACAAGAGAAATGGAGCCATATTTATAGACACTAGCCCACAAACCCTAACTGCCACGTCTGCCTAAGGGGGGTCGACACCCCACTTGAGGGGTCGACCTAGGGGTCGACACCCTCTTAAATGGTCGACTACCCTGGGCGGGATTTTTCCCGCTCGCCCAGTTTTTTGTGATTTGAACGATTTTGAACTTCTAGACCTAAATTTTGAATTCTTGGACCCTATATATATATATATATATATATATATATATATATATATATATATATAATTCTCTTGCGTGTATACAAACTTCAAACCTTTATAACTTCTTTATACTGTGTCCGTTTTACGCAAACAAAATGTCTATCTTGACCAGAATTTTGAGACGGACGCAATGGCGTAGTCCGTTTCCCTTAGATCTGAATATTAAATTAATTATTCTTTAATTTGTCCTCTTTAGTGTTGTTAAAATTACGGGGTGTTACATTCTCCCCTACTCAATGGATTTCGTCCCTGAAATCTCCAAGTTAAGAAGAATGTATATCCTACCATCCATCACCCATCTACTCATTCCCCAATCATAGGCATCCATTGTCCTTAAAGACTTTTAATGCTTATATGAACATATGAAAAGGTGTATGTATATGTCCCAATACAAATGCGAAGATCAGGCAGTCTACTGATTCAGTCGACCTCCTTAATGCAATGTATGTTAGTGCCATGAATCCAACATGTATGCAAAAATCCTTTTATAACATGTAAGTTCTATATGGGTGCACAATCATTCGTCCAAATGCAACATCCATATGATGATACATCCATTTCCATTCATTAAAAGTGAAAAGAAAAATGCACATACATCCATATGCAGTATGAGAGTGATTGAGCCGATCTAGTGCCTAATGTGTGTGTATATGCATCCACAAGCAATCACTAGCAAACACTTGCATCCATCAAACATAACATATCTTAAACACATGTTTACATTCATGGGATTCCTACCTAAATGTCGAAGATTCGATCGATAAGATATACTTAAATGACAGAAACAAGCATAAATAAAAGCTTTGGAAAAAGGAGTTAAGAACATACCCTCGAAAAGAAAAGGGTACGAAGAACGAGTCTTGTCTTTGGTCTCCCAAGTTACATCCTCTTGGTTACGTAACTTCTTAACCAAGAACACGGGTAGGAACTCATTTAATTGTTGCCTCCCATTCACTTCTACTTCTCCCAAGCATACTCGGCTCATTACTTCTATTGTATCATGCAAAAAATTTCGCAAATGACATCCTCTAATCTCTTTGGTAGCTTTACCCTACACGCCATTTGAATTCTTTCCATTATGGGAAACGGTCCTACAAACTTTGGCGCCAGTTTCCCTATAGTTCCAAAATGAACCACATCCTTCCGAGGTGATATCTTGATGAAACCCTGTCTCCCACCTCTACTCAATATCGGTTCTTTCTTTATCTGCGTATGACATTTGCTTGTCCTGAGCTATCTTCATGCGTCTACGGATAAGATCGATTTTGAAGCTTCTCTAATCATCTCATGTCCAAGTAGAAGCCTAACTCTACCGTCTCGATTAGAGATCCTTCTATGAGAATAGATACTTGTGCGACTTATGGTCTAAGTATAACTCGACCCTCTCTCAAGCAGATACCGCCGCCCAGTCTTAAGCGTGAATACTATAGCAACTAATTCCAAAACATGGGTAGGGTAGTTCTTCTTATGGACTCTCAAATGTCTACCCCCATAACATACTACCCTTCCCTCTTGCATCAGAACTGCACCAAGCCCTGTACCACATGCGTTAGTGTATACTGTGAGCACTTTGTTCCCATCAGGCAAAGTCAAGACTACGGCTATTTTCAAAGCCCTCTTCAATCGCTGGAAAGCATCGTTACAATCTACATCAAAGAGAACATCAGATTCTTCTTCGTCAGCCTGGTGAGTGAGGCTGATATCTTTGCGAGGTCCTTAATGAACCTCCTATAATAGCCTGCCAATCCAAGAAAACTTCTCACCTCCGTTACATTGTTTAGGATATACCAATCTTGAATAGCATCTACCTTCGCGGGATCTACTGCTATCCCATCTTTTGAAACCACATCCCCTAGAAACCTATCTTCTTTTCACCAAAAATATCATTTGGAGGACTTCACCTTAAGCTGATGTGCACAGAGAGTTTTCAAAACCTCCCTTAAATGTAAGGCATGTTTTTCCTCGCTCTTTGAGAAAATCAAGATGTCATCAACACGCTGGTCAAACAGATCATCTATTCTCGGGAGTGGGTGCCTGTTCTTCTTAGTAAGTTTATTCAACTCTCTATAGTCTACACATAAGTGAAGCGAACCATCCGCCTTAGTTGCGAATACCACTGGAGCACCCCATCTAGATATACTTCTCCTTATAAACCCTTTTTCAAGTAGCTCCCCTACTTGTTTACTAAGCTCCCTCCTTTCTCTTGGAGCCATATGGCGCACAGGCAACGCAACTGGCTTTGCATTATCTACCAAATATATGCGGAAATCGATCTCGCGCCCTAGGGGTAAACCCCGAACCTCATCAAAGACATCAGGATACTCACGGACTACTGGTACCGATCGCAGATCATCGATAGATGCATCAAGAGACTTTAGGAAACTAATCATGACAGACCCTTGCGGGTCACAAGAAATCTCGAGGGTCCCCCCATGACAAGTCAGAAGCCTAACAACCCTCCTCTCGCAATCAAGAATGGCACCGTACGTGGTTAGCCAATCCATCCTAGAATCAAACCATAGCCCATAAAACCGAGCACATATGTGGCACACTCAAACTCGACGCCTAACACAGATACTCTCAAACCCCGACAAATCATAGACAAATGAGCCGTACCATCAATGGGGTTTGAGACAACAACGAGATCCACTACCATACTAGTACTAAGGTGTAGAGACTCAACGACATAATCAGATATAAACAAATGTGAAGTTCCAGAATCGAAAAGAGTTCAAATAGGTTGATTGGAAAGAGAAATCAAACCTTTAACAAAAACATTTTTACCTCTATCTGGTACGATGGCCACGAGAGCATACACCTTCCCTCCAAAGGATCCTGCCCTTTGGCCCTGTCCTGACCTCTTAGGGCACTCCTTAGCAAAGTGTCCGGCTACTCCACAACTGAAGCAAGTATTCTTCCTTCTTTTATAGTCTTTTACCCAGTGACCCCCATGTCCACAACTGTAAACCTTCCTCTTATCCTTAGCTTTGTTGTTCTTTCCGCCTTTTTGTTGTTGTTTTCCTTTCTCAGGCCATACTTTCTTGTTTTGTGTTTCCTCAACCCTAGCTTCTTTCTTTTTAGGGTATCAACCCCAGTATATTAATTGGGGAGAATCACTAAAATATGTGCGAGCCTCTACTAGAATGGCTATTTCTTTAAGGGCTAGTATAAGGATCCAACACTCGGTGAAAGAACCAAAGTCAAGTAGCATTCATCTGTTCTCGGCAGCAGCAGGAAGAGATCGTCCGTAAACGAAAGCAAGCAGTACAAGATCCAATCTTTCTTCAAGGCTCAATTCCCGTAGTAGCATAAGGGATGAGAGCTTCAAGCCCGATTTCTGGCGGCGCACCCCCCAAACAAGCACCACTCGACGAAGGGGGGGCGGGCCAGACGCAGTAGAGCGAGGCAACCAAAGGGAGGGAGCGGATTCCCCACCGGCAAGGGCCTGTGCGATAAGTCAGGTCGTCACTCTCCCTCATTTCTAGGAACCTCCCGGTTCTCTAATTATTAATATGAGTTCGACTTATGAAGAAGCAAGTGAATATATTGGATGATGTTGATTGGAGTTGAATTGGATTCAAGCATAATAAGTGGATTGACTTAAATAGAAATCAGACCTGAATTGATAAGATGGAAGTTGAATTGACATGAAACCAACTGGAAATGGATATATGTATGCTGAGTAAGATTTGAATGGAAGCAAATACAAGAGATAGAATTATGCCAACAAAAAGGTGCATGTTTACAATATTACTTGGGTTTGATTGTTTTATGAGCCTATGAGGCAAGCCGCTTGGCTTTTTGGTTTTCTTTTGGATTGGAGAAGGCCTAGAAAGGCGAGTTGTGGTTGTGCCGATTGAGCCGTGCAGAGGAGATGCTGCCGAAATTTTTCAGAATTTAAAGTGCTAGAAAATTTTCAGAATTTTTTTGAAAATTTTAGTTAGTAAGAATAAATTAATATTTTAATTTAAATAAATTGGTCCAGTTAAACTGAAGTTAAGAAGTGAACAAAAAGGATTTTTGGACCTAGTTAATAGGGTATGTAGCATTTTTTCGTACCTTAGCAATTTGGAGGACGAAATTATTTTAAGGGGGAAGGTATGTAACGACCCGGATTTTTAGCCGTTGAATTCTGAATATTTAAATTTGTTTTAAATATTTTATTTGAATTATATATAGGAATTTATTTAATAAAACGATATTTAAACATATAGTTTATAATATAATTTAAATTGACCTCGTAAAGTCACGGCATTTTGTAATTTAACGTTTTGAACTTCAATTAGGTATACAGGATTCAAAATAAGTCGGATTTCTTTGAAAAAAGAAATGTTCGGATCTATTTGATTATATTTTTATAATGGAAGAGAAAAATCGAGTTTTCATATTGTAGATTTTGTTTTATGTCCAAATCAAATTTAGAAATAGTCGCTGTAGAATCGTTTATGGACCATAACGGTTTAGTTAATATAATTAGAGATTGGTTACGAATTTGGACAAGATTCTTTTGAGGCATAGTGATAATTTAATTTTTAGAATTTTACTATAATTTTTAATTAATTTAATACGCAACTTTTTATTTAGAGTATTTTGCACCCTATATTAATATTTTGGGTTTTCATATTATAAGTTAAATTACCGATATTATTATATTTTTGCAATCGTGATACATCACTCGATATGATTGCACTTTTATTTCAGTCCATAGCATCTCGACCGTGAATAAAATTTTATATAACATGGTACGTAAAACAAAAACAAATTCTCTGCACATTTGCAATTGTACAACTAATATCCTTTTAAACTTAAATTACTAAATGATTATAATAAGCCACAAGATTACATTCGAGACTTGGAAAAATATGGGAATTTGCCCGATTATCTACAGGATTTCTAAACCTCTTTAGACTTTACGTTATACAATTAATTAAATCTCGAAAACAAATCATCTCCTTACGTTGTAAGCTACCAACAACACCGTGCTTGCAAAGTTATCAGTTACATGTTCCCCAATGTTTTCTAAACCGTGCATACCATGTCAGTACTTCCGTGCTTTCCACGCGGTTATTGTGTGCGCCCCAAGTTGTTTCTACTTTAAATACAGTACATCTTCATTTCATCTATAAGCAAACAAAAATCCAATTTAATCCCTAAGCCCCAAAGTTATTTCTATTTGCTCCTGTTCTCATTTAAACGCGGTTCCTTATTTCCATCAAAATCTAAAAAAATCGTCAGGAAATCATATCAATTCAAAATCAAAAATAAATGCAAAAATCTCAAATCCATCGCACTCGTATTTCTCTTCTCTTCATGTCAGTATGCTAATTTTTGGGTTTCGTGGAGATTCATGTTGCTATCCTCCTTACCAGCGTGGGTTCGGGTTAAACTTTGAGGGAAAATTAGTGATCGATTCATGAGATGGAGTAACGTTGGAGGTGTTGATTTCATTTACGGTGGAGTTGGGGATGTTCACGTGTATGGAGACTGGTTGATGTCGTGATTTACTGTTGGGCTTCAAGAAATGATCGGAACGGATTTTGGGGTTTAAATGGGTTCAAATACAGTGAAAGAGGATGTTTGTTTGGTGTTACTGTGAAGTATAAAGTATTAACACTTAACAATGGTGATTAGAACATTTAGAAGGGGAGGTGGGTCAAAGCTGGAAAAGGGGCTGGTTGAGTTTGTTAACAGTAGAAGCGGATACGATTTTTGAAGGGGGACGTTGGCTTTATTTCTAGAAGAAGTAATGGGTGCAACAGTTGGGTAACGTCCATGCGCAAATAACAGGTTTGGGGGTAAATTGATCATACTGTTTATTCAAAGAAAAACTTAAGTATATTATCACTTATAAAATAACAATGAAATATCAAATTGTCTTAGGATGGGTGTAAGTGAAAGAGAAGAGTACCGTGATGGGATCGTGGGGATGCTTGCCTGCAGCGGTTATTGTCTGGTGCTAGGTATTTGTGAAACAGTGGGTTCGGTTCTGGATTACACGATGGGATGAATTTGGGAGGATGATGCAGAGGGTTGCATTGGTGCTGCACAGGACCAGGACAGTGGGTTTTAAATGAAAGGAAAGCTTTTTACAAGGGAGTTGGACTTATTTTAGCATGGGATGTCATCAGCGAGGGCTCAACAGCAATGGACTATAATGGGAGGTTTGTAGGAAGATGATGTTGAATTGGCGATGGAAGGCAATGGGTTGTGATAAGGTCATGAAGAACTTTGGTAATCTATTTTGGGCGCTGCGGCGTTGAGGTTGGTGCGGATGTTGTTCGAATACATAGTTGGAACGAAGCAGATATACCGGGAAGATGGAAAATTACATCGACCGTATATCCTTGACAAATAATCAGTATAAAGTTAATAACTAAAGTAAGAAATTAATTATTAAATTAAATCATATGACTAAAATAATTATAAATTGGGAACAATTTAACAGAATTGGATGGAAATGGTCACATTGGAATCTTAGTGACAAGATTTACATTATAGAACTAATGTGGCTGGGAACTGGGCTACTGGAATTTTAGGAAAAAGTCAAACACTTTTTGATTTTAAACGAAAAAAGAAAAAGAAGCAGAATCATCAACCGAAGGACAAGGTGAGTAAACTCACTAACTCTGCTTCGTTTATATTTTTATATAAACGAGTTTTAAATTTATTTATTATAATTTTATACTGTGTGATGGTTGATTGGTTGAAATGGTTGATAAAATTGGTTGAAATAGTTGATATAGATATATCGTTAATGGATTACCAGTTCTGTTTACTATGATATCTCATATTGATGTGATTAACATCTGTGGATGTAGGGAAATAGGTTGGAGGGGCCCAACTGGGTTTCTCAACATTTATATTATTGTTTTCATATATTTGCGTTATATGATGTGATATGTATTCTATGATTGATTTTGTTGTCACTGGCCCTATAAATTTTAGTATTTAAATCTATAAAATATTTTCGAATATGGGAAAAGGAGTTTGGGATTTAAAAAGAAAATTTATTTTCAAAAATAGAAATTTACTTTCAAATAAAATTAAAAGTGGAAATACGTTTAAATGAATAAAACATGAAGTTAACTTTTAGTAAATCAATAGAAATAGAAGGAATTATCCTTTTAAATGGATTTTGATTAAAAAGTAATAGAGTTGTAAGAAAGTTTTGGTTGAACTTAGAAAAGGGTTTATATAGAGATTTATAATGAATCCAGATATGACAAACAAGTTATAGAAGCAAATCCCAAGTTGAGGCGATGTTATGTTAAGCACTTACTTAATATAATTAAATTAAGTAAAAGTGATATAATCAAAAAGGAGATTTTCAACTTAATGAAAGTGAAATGGATTTAAAAGGAAATCCAAACAAATTTGGAAGGTATTTTAAACCAAGGTGGTGGTTGTAAAACAATTACTTAAGAATTGAATGAAACATTGTGATTAAAGTAAGGTCTTTAATGGAAAAGAGATAAGGAAGAGTTTTGATTGAAAAATATGTTTATATAAGGATATAAGCGTATAGTTATGTTTTATAAATCAAATATTTGAAAACAACGATTTTAGCGTTGTAGTTATAATAAATGTTTTGTAAATCCTAAAGAGTGATTTTAATGCTGCTGTTATAATAGATGTTTTGAAAATCTATCTTAACGCTGTCGTATAATAACTGTTCCAAACAGCGATTGTAACGTTGTTATTAAAAGTAATGTTTTATAAATCAAATATTTGGAAACAGCGATTATAACGCTACCGTTATAATCAATATTTTTCCGTAAAGGGAGTGGATTCTTATATTGAAACCGAGAGTCGCGTAAGCGATGTTTTGTTTGAAGTTGTGAGCTTTGACTGTTTCAAAGTTGAGAATGTTGTTCGGTTAAGGTCTGAGAGGTAATTATACCCCAACCTGATTGACTTCATAATTAACTAAGGAATGGTTAAGGTTCGGTAGTGAAGATTGGTTAGGGATCCGATTAGTAAATGAATAATTAATGAATTGAGTTATAGCAACGATGTTTATTACGTAACCTGGGTTAACTAAATGAAATGGTCTTGGAAACATTTTCCAAGTAAATCAGAGGTGGTTTCTAAGTATAGAAAATAATGATAACTAGAAGTAAGGAATGATAATTGGAAACGTTTTTCCAATGTTAATAGAGTATATTTTCTAAAATATAGAAATAAGAATATATGAATGTTTTCAAATTGGAATAAGAGATATCTTCTCGAATAAAGAAATGATGACGTTAGAAATGTCTTCCAAGAATCAAGATTGAGATTTGAAAGGATATGAAAGATTGAAAAATGGATTTTAGAAATGATAATATAATAAGGAATTGATTTAAAGGGGCCAATGTTGATTGATGATTGATTGATCGAATTCCTACCTGGAAATAAGATCGTTGGTTGTACACTTATTTTTCTTTGATAGTTAAATCACCGACTATCGAAGTTTTTGACCGTTTTTCCATCGTCAATACGGAGAGACCGGGATCAGATTCATTATCCGGAAACCACTCTGTATGGACGTTAGCGTTGCGATCAAATATGAGGAAAATAATTGAAGACGGAGTTATACAAGGGCTATCTTGTTTACGGGATAGTGCCTTCGGTTTGTCCAGTCTCAGGACAACGTGAATGGACAATTGTCTGATAGAGTATATCTAACGGATCGCGTAAGTTGATCTCTACAAACGTACTTACGTCGGTGGCGGAGGAACTCGTTTCTCTTAGCTCTATACCGTGGTATTTTTAGGGAAATCAATTTGTGATTTGGTGGGTATGACAATGTGGCATTCAAAGTGAATTGTGGCCAGATGTTCTGTAAGATAATTCAGACCTCAAGCCTCACAACCCGGAATTGACAAAAATCGGGTTGGCAGCATGGCTATGTGGGTCGCTCCCATTAGGATGTATAATCACCTATCTAGAGAAATTCAATTTGCTTCTTAAATCTATCGATGTTGTCCCTTTCGGGAAACAGTTGCTGATCTCAACCGTTGGTGATATACATTCGATACACTCAAGCGAAATGAGTGATCGATCATGTATGGGCCGGGTTGCAAGACGTTCTTGTTGAACCCAGTGTATTCGTCTCTAGAGATACACTATTGGAAGGTTGTCCCATACCTTGTCATGTTGGAAATCCAATCTCCAATAAGCGCCTTGCGGTTTTTGATTTTATATTATATATGGAGCGTGAGATGCAAGCGTTCCGCTAGATTCTATTTATTTGATGTAGACATTATTATAATATCACTGGATTTGATATCAAAAATATATTTTTGGTTATCGTAAGGTAAAAACCATCCGTGTTTATGTGTGGATCGGTCTTACGATTATCATTTTTTCGAAATGAATTTTTGAAAGTTAAACAAATGGTTGGAGTTTAATCACACGAGTCCCATGACTGACCCAGTGTTTATTTTGTTTTGTTTTCCCTAAACTATTGGGTGCCCAAATTTGTACGGGCAGTCAAGTAGTCGGGATTTTTCAGATTCACTTGGAGGAGCTCGAAGTAGGAGGCTTCATCAGTTAGCTATAGACTATGATATTTTTCCGCTGTGTACTATGTTGGATCTGGAAACAGGTATTTATAACTGTTCCAGGAATACCTGTTGTGCTCTGATAATGGTATATATATACAGTTACTAATTTGTGTTTCAAAAGTTATGTTATATAATATATTTTATTCGTTCCGTTGTGAGATTTGTGTTCTTCGTTTTCTTCTTTTCTAACCCTCTTTCTTTCTATTTCTCATTCTCTAACTTTTTTCTATTAATGATTTCGTATTTCTGTGCAATTTGGGTTGGACGTGTGGTGTTATTAGTCGACTCAAAGGGTACGAAAATTCGGGCCGTTACAGTTGGTATCAGAGCTGGTTGCTTAATTGGTACGGATGATAGGGGGTTCTCGCTTTGCATTAGGTGGCGAACGAGAGACTCTTACCCCTACATCTCCCGACAATGTGGGTTGGTCGAGTCACGAGGCTGGCCGTAAAAGCAGTTCTGAGGTACCTCTGTAAGCCATGGGGGGAGTTTAGTCTTCTGCCTTGGGGGAGGAGAGGATGGTTGAAAAGCCTACTCGAATTCCCGGGTCGTTACAGTTGGTATCAGAGCTGAAGGTTGAGTAGTAACCTTGGCTCTGTGGCGTGACTCAATAGAGATGGGGTTAGTAATGCCCTATATTGAGTTGAGTGTATATATATGAAAGCGTACTTGTAGATTTGATATAAATTTTTTTTATATTGTGTTGGCTGGTTTGTTGAGTGGTTTATGAATTCTGGTCGATACAGAATGTACAACTGTATCGATAGGTGTTTCTAAACTCTCGAACAAAGCAATTCGATACAGTATTATTTTAAGTAGGTAAATGAATAATTTTACCCAAAGATTATTTTGATATAAAGGGAATAATTTCTGAAATTTATTATATTATATGAATGTGTTGATTGTTATTACAATCAAATGGAACTATGAAATATAGAAATGGTCATATAATTTGTATACGGATAATGTATACAAATGAGATAAACCAATATTTAACTCGAACCAGAATTTGAATTTAAATTCCAGGTGTTTAGGAAATATTTCCTGAAGTATTTTTATATAACATTACTTTAAAGTATTTTTGAATAAGAATGATTTTAAATGAATTTTTAAAGTAATTAAGCACTGAAATCACTTCAGTGGCGAGAAAATAATTCTGATAATGGGTCGCGACATTATCGGTATTCATTTTCAAGTTTCTAAGTGACGGATTGCAACCATAGTAATTTGGAAATGAAAATTTTGTTTGATGAGGACAAGATGTTTTAGAAATTCAAATGTGTTGAATTGAGTTGATTATAATCTATATAAATATATATGATTTCAAACTAATTTGAAATAAAACCCTGGAATTCGAATCCTGAAATTAAAGTTTAACTTGTGTAAGTTAAATAAATTGAAATGGTGAATGAGAATAAAATAAACGGAAATTTAAGTTAAATAAAGTTGGATTGGGTTAGAAATAATTCCAAATGAAATTAAATAAAGAGAAATGTTGAGATTCTAATTATTAATATGAATTCAACTTATGAAGAAGCAAGTGAATATATTGGATGATGTTGATTGGAATTGAATTGGATTCAAGCATAATAAGTGGATTGACTTAAATAGAAATCAGACCTGAATTGGTAAGATGGAAGTTGAATTGATATGAAACCAACTGGAAATGGATATATGTATGTTGAGTAGGATTTGAATGGAAGCAAATACAAGAGATAGAATTATGCCAACAAAAAGGTACATGTTTACAATATTACTTGGGTTTGATTGTTTTATGAGCCTATGAGGCAAGCCGCTTGGCTTTTTGATTTTCTTTTGGATTGGAGAAGGCCTAGAAAGGCGAGTTGTGGTTGTGCCGATTGAGCCGTGCAGAGGAGATGCTGCCGAAATTTTTCAGAATTTAAAGTGTTAGAAAATTTTCAGATTTTTTTTGAAAATTTTCGTTAGTAAGAATAAATTAATATTTTAATTTAAATAAATTGGTCCAGTTAAACCGAAGTTAAGAAGTGAACAAAAAGGATTTTTGGACCTAGTTAATAGGGTATGTAGCATCTTTTCCTACCTTAGCAATTTGGAGGACGAAATTATTTTAAGGGGGAAAGTATTTAACGACCCGGATTTTTAGCCGTTGAATTCTGAATATTTAAATTTGTTTTAAATATTTTATTTCAATTATATATAGGAATTTATTTAATAAAAGATATTTAAACGTATAATTTATAATATAATTTAAATTGAGCTCGTAAAGTCGCGGTAGTTCGTAATTTAACGTTTTGAACTTCAATTAGATATACAGGATTCAAAATAAGTCGGATTTCTTTGGAAAAAAGAAATGTTCGGATCTATTTGATTATATTTTTATAATGGAAGAGAAAAATCGAGTTTTCATATTGTAGATTTTGTTTTATGTCCAAATCAAATTTAGAAATAGTCGCTATAGAATCGTTTATGGACCATAACGGTTTAGTTAATATAACTAGAGATTGGTTACGAATTTGGACAAGATTCTTTTGAGGCGTAGTGATAATTTAATTTTTAGAATTTTACTGTAATTTTTAATTAATTTAATACGCAACTTTTTATTTAGAGTATTTTGCACCCTATATTAATATGTTCGGTTTTCATATTATAAGTTAAACTACCGATATTATTATATTTTTGCAATCGTGATACATCACTCGATATGGTCGCACTTTTATTTCAGTCCATAGCATCTCGATTATGAATAAAATTTTATATAACATGGTACGTAAAACAAAAACAAATTCTCTGCACATTTGCAAGTGTACAACTAATATCCTTAGAAACTTAAATTACTAAATGATTATAATAAGCCACAAGATTACATTCGAGACTTGGAAAAATATGGGAATTTGCCCGATTATCTACAGGATTTCTGAACCTCTTTTGACTTTCCATTATACAATTAATTAATTCTCGAAAACAAATCATCTCCTTACGTTGTAAGCTACCAACAACGCCATGCTTGCAAAGTTATCAGTTCTGTGTTCCCCAATGTTTTCTAAACCGTGCATACCACGTCAGTACTTCCGTACTTTCCACGCTATCATTGTGTGCGCCCCAAGTTGTTTCTACTTTAAATACAGTACATCTTCATTTCATCTGTAAGCAAACCAAAATCCTATTTAATCCCTAAGCCCCAAAGCTATTTCTATTTGCTCATGTTCTCATTTCAACGCGGTTCCTTATTTCCATCGAAATCTAAACAAATCATCAGGAAATCTTATCAATTCAAAATCAAGACGAAATGCAAAAATCTCAAATCCATCGCACTCGTATTTCTCTCCTCTTCACATCAGTATGCTAATTTTTGGGTTTCGTGGAGATTCATGTTGCTATCCTCCTTACCAGCGTGGGTTCGGGTTAAACTTTGAGGGAAAATTAGTGATCGATTCATGAGATGGAGTAACATTGGAGGTATTGATTTCATTTACGGTGGAGTTGGGGATGTTCACGTGTATGGCGACTGGTTGATGTCGTGATTTACTGTTGGGCTTCAAGAAATGATCGGAACGGATTTTGGGGTTTAAATGGGTTCAAATACAGTGAAAGAGGATGTTTATTTGGTGTTACTGTGAAGTATAAAGGATTAACACTTAACAATGGTGATTAGAACATTTAGAAGGAGAGGCGGGTCAAAGCTGGAAAAGGGGCTGGTTGAGTTGGCTAACAGTAGAAGCGGATGCGATTTTTGAAGCGGGGCGTTGGCTTTATTTCTAGAAGAAGTAATGGGTGCAACAGTTGGGTAACGTCCATGCGCAAATAACAGGTTTGGGGGTAAATTGATCATACTATTTATTCAAAGAAAAACTTAAGTATATTATCACTTATAAAATAACAGTGAAATATCAAATTGTGTTAGGACGGGTGTAAGTGAAAGAGAAGAGTACGGTGATGGGTTCGACGGAATGCTTGCCTAGAGCGGTTATTGTCTGGTACTAGGTATTTGTGAAACAGTGGGTTTGGTTTTGGATTACACGATGGGGTGAATTTGGGAGGATGATGCAGAGGGTTGCATTGGTGCTGCACAGGACCAGGACAGTGGGTTTTAAATGAAAGGAAAGCTTTTTACAAGGGAGTTGGACTTATTTTAGCATGGGATGTCATCAGCGAGGGCTCAACAGCAATGGACTATAATGGGAGGTTGGTAGGAAGATGATGTTGAATTAGCGATGGAAGGAAATGGGTTGTAATGAGGTCATGAAGAACTTTGGTAATCTATTTTGGGCGCTACGGCGTTAGGTTGGTGCGGATGTGCTTCGAATACATAGTTGGAACGAAGCAGATATACCGGGAAGATGGAAAATAACATCGACCGTATATCCTTGACAAATAATCAGTATAAAGTTAATAACTAAAGTAAGAAATTAATTATTAAATTAAATCATATGACTAAAATAATTATAACTTGGGCACATTTTAACAGAATTGGATGGAAATGGTTACATTGGAATCTTAGCGACAAGATCTACATTATAGAACTAATGTGGCTGGGAACTGGGCTACTGGAATTTCAGGAAAAAGTCAAACACTTTTTGATTTTAAATGAATAAAGAAAAAGAAGCAGAATCATCAACCGAAGGACAAGGTGAGTAAACTCACTAACTCTGCTTCGTTTATATTTTTATATAAACGAGTTTTAAATTTATTTATAATAATTTTATACGGTGTGATGGTTGATTGGTTGAAATGGTTGATAAAATTGGTTGAAATAGTTGATATAGATATATCGTTAATGGATTATCAGTTCTGTTTACTATGATATCTCATATTGATGTGATTAACATTTGTGGATGCAGGAAAACAGGTTGGAGGGGCCCAATTGGGTTTCTCAACATTTATATTATTGTTTTCATATATTTGTGCTATATGATGTGATATGTATTCTATGATTGATTTTGTTGTCACTGGCCCTATAAATTTTAGTATTTAAATCTATAAAATATTTTTGAATATAGGAAAAGGAGTTTGGGATTTAAAAAGAAAAATTATTTTCAAAAATAGAAATTTAGTTTCAAATAAAATTAAAAGTAGAAATACGTTTAAATGAATAAAACATGAAGTTAACTATTAGTAAATCAATAGAAATATAAGGATTTATCCTTTTAAATGGATTTTGATTAAAAAGTAATAGAGTTGTAAGAAAGTTTTGGTTGAACTTAGAAAAGGGTTTATACAGAGATTGGATAATGAATCCAGATATAACAAACAAGTTATAGAAGCAAATCCCAAGTCGAGGCGATGTTAAGTTAAGCACGTACATAATAAAATTAAATTAAGTAAAAGTGATATAATCGAAAAGGAGATTTTCAACATAATGAAAGTGAAATGGATTTGAAAGGAAATCCAAACAAAGTTTGGAAGGTATTTTAAACCAAGGTGGTGGTTCTAAAACAGTTACTTAAGAATTGAATGAAACATTGTGATTAAAGTAAGGTCTTTAATGGAAAAGAGATAAGGAAGAGTTTTGATTGAAAAATATTTTTATACAAGGATATAGGCGTATAGTTATGTTTTATAAATCAAATATTGAAAACAACGATTTTAGCGCTGTAGTTATAATAAATGTTTTGTAAATCCTAAACAGCGATTTTAATGCGGCTATTATAATAGATGTTTTGAAAATCTATCTTAACGCTGCCGTATAATAACTGTTCCAGATAGCGATTGTAACGCTGTAATTAAAAGTAATATTTTATAAATCAAATATTTGGAAACAGCGATTATAACGCTACCGTTATAATCAATATTTTTCCGTAAAGGGAGTGGATTCTTAGATTGAAACCGAGAGTCGCGTAAGCGATGTTTTGTTTGAAGTTGTGAGCTTTGACTGTTTCAAAGTTGAGAATGTAGTTCAGTTAAGGTCTGAGAGGTAATTATACCACAACTTGATTGACTTCATAATTAACTAAGGAATGATTAAGGTTCGGTAGTGAAGATTGGTTAGGGATCCGATTAGTAAATGAATAATTAATGAATGAGTTATAGAAACGATGTTTATTACGTAACCTGGGTTAACTAAATGAAAAGGTCTTGGAAACATTTTCCAAGTAAATCAGAGGTGGTTTCTAAGTATAGAAAATAATGATAACTAGAAGTAAGGAATGATAATTGAAAACGTTTTTTCCAATGTTAATAGAATATATTTTCTAAAATATAGAAATAAGAATATATGAATGTTTTCAAATTGGAATAAGAGATATCTTCTCGAATAAAGAAATGATGACGCTAGAAATGTCTTCCAAGAATCGAGATTGAAATTTGAAAGGATATGGAAGATTGAAAAATGGATTTTAGAAATGATAATATAATAAGGAATTGATTTAAAGGGGCCAATGTTGATTGATGATTGATCGATCGAATTCCTACCTAGAAATAAGATCGTTGGTTGTACACTTATTTTTCTTTGATAGTTAAATCACCGACTATCGAAGTTTTTGACCATTTTTCCCTCGTCAATACGGAGAGACCGGGATCAGATTCATTATCTGGAAACCACTCTGTATGGGCGTTAGCGTTGCGATCAAATATGAGGAATATAATTGAAGACGGAGTTATACAAGGGCTATCCTGTTTACGAGATAGTGCCTACGGTTTGTCCAGTCCCAGGACAAAATGAATGGACGAATGTCTGGCAGAGTATATCTAACGGATCGCGTAAGTTGATCTCTACAAACATACTTACGTCGGTGGCGGAGGAACTCGTTTCTCTTAGCTTTATACCGTGGTATTTGTAATAACCCGTATTTTTGAATAACATGTTATAACATAAATGGAGGCAGAATTAAACTGTAAAATCTGAATCAAGGGAAACGGGCTATGCCGTTGCGTTCGTCTCGGAAAAATACGCGAAATAGAGTCCGAGTTTTCGAAAATCGGAGTCCGTATGACCAAGATATGGCCTCGCGAAGTTTCACGAAAAATTCCCAAATTAAAGTATACTTAATTAAGTGAAATAGGTTACGTAGAGAAATATATATATATATTGATATATATATATAATTGAAAATTAAATAAATAAATATGCAAAAATGTTCAAAAGAGCGAATTGGGAGAGGGGAATAACCGAACCGGCCGATTTTTGAGGTCGACCCAAGCCCGCTGGGTCGACTAGGGGTTAATCCAGGGTGTTTGATTGTCAACCCGTGGGCCGATTCGCTCAAATGCAGATTTTGCATTTGGAAGGTTCTCATGGTTCATCTTTAATCTAAAGGCCCTAGATGGTTCCTGCACTTGACTTCTTCCCCAAGACATGCTTTGATGGCTTGGATTGAATCTAGGTTTAATCCTATGGCCTAAAACACTTGCCTAATCTATAAATAAGACCCTAACCTACCCTAAATCATCAATATTCATTCATACAACTAAACTATGGCAAAATCAATCCTCTCATGGCCTCCACTCTCTTCATAAAATTCCTAAATAAATTCCTAAGTGATTTTCCATGCATACAAGTGTTTTCAAACTTGTATGAGCATCATTAGCTTGCATTCAAGTCAAGTTTATATATTTGCATCATAAAGAAAGAGTCTTGATCATTTTGGCTCAAGGGTTTTGCTTGCATTTTGGGTTTAATTGATTTCATAAGGGCTTTGTCATATTTTTGTGACTTCTTAAGCATTGTAAGCCCTATTCTACTCTCATACTTAAACTCTAAAGTTAAATGTATGATATGCAAGTTTTCTATGATGTAATATGCAAGTTTATCATGTTATGCAAGTATGCTATGATGTGATATGCAAGTTCATCATGTTATCTTATGCAAGTTTGATATGCAATTTGTCATATGATATGCAAGTTGTGTCATGCAAGTTTGGGTTGAACATTTTGTTCATGCTATCATGTTATGCAAGCTTATCTTGGGTTTATGAACATAAAGCTTCAAGCTTTATGCCAAAGGTTGCATTTTGGCAACATGTAAGTTATCATATCTCTTATGATAGCTTGCATGTGAGGCTAAATGCGAACTTATGGCCATTTCTACATGTCATTTATCACCATGTATCACCAATATGCTATGTTTGGTTTTATGCATGCTTTTGAGGCCAAAATATGTAATATGCAAGTATATGAACACATGAACATTTCATATGCCACCATGTTGAACTTGTGGCTTCAATACCTTTATGTCATGATTATGCCAAGTTCCCTCTTTCTATCCTTTATGCGCTATTGCGATATGTAAGCGATGGGATTGCGTTTGGAGTTGGGTAAACTTAAAAGACATAAAACATAAGCTTGGGAATTTACCTATTAAGTTGGGTCTACCCATTGGGAATTTACCTATTAAGTTAGGTCTACCCAATTGCTTGAAAACTTGTAACATGTTTTGGAAACATGATGGACATGACACTTAGAAAAGATAAGTGTGACCAACTCGAGGTTGGGTTGAGTTTGTAGCGTAAACCTACCCGGAACCGACCAGCTTAACTAGTTGCTACAAACAATAGGACCCAATGTGAGAAGTTGGTCATGTTGTACCTTGGACCCGAGGTTAGACCAAGTTGTGGTGTAAAGCTACCCGGACCCGCCCGGCTTAACTAGTAACCGCAACAAAGTCTAATGTGAGAGGTTAAGGCGCATTAAATTAATTAATGCCTCATGATTAGGGTTAAGTCATGGTCCACTTAGTACTTAACCAATTTGGGCTCGGTAGATTAATCGGGGTTAAGTCGTGAACTCATCGTTACACTTAACCAAGTTAATCCATGATTAGCAAGGGGGTTAAACCGTACTTAACCCACTAGAAAAATCCTAGCAATGGGGGCCCACTCCAGCAGTAATCCCAAGTTAGTATCATCATGACCCTAGGGACTAGGCTAGGGAGGGGGCACGATTACTGGACTGGAGGTAAGTGACCAAAAGCGACGGCAGAGGGTACGCCGGTGTAGTTCCGGGCGGACTCTGGTCGTGCACATAGTCCGTAGCCGGAGAAAACATGCACGGGTACCAGTAGATCGGGACTGTGCACTCATGTTCATGGTGTCCAGGGGTAGACACCCTAGGGCTTGATACACTCGAAGGGTGGACCCGGCACAGTTCGACTACAATTATGTTTGGACCGTATTGACACCAACACGTGACGAGTTAGGCTTAGGAAGCCGATCGACTAGACCGTTTGGTTGGACCTCGTATTAGAGTCATTTCATGTTATTGGACCGCGGGTTAGGGTCACTTCATGTTATTGGGCCAAAGCTTGGGCCAAGGGATCAATACTTGTTTATTCAAGTCATGTTAGTTTGCTAGTACACCTGTGGTGCAAAACCTTAATCCTGATTATGCGATGACACCTTTATCTACCTTGTTAGTTAATCATCATGCTAGTATATTGTTATCCTTATGTTCATCCCTGCTGCTCATGCCAGTTAACTTTATCAGTTTACATTGATTGTAGTAGGGCTTACTCAGTCTTTTTGACTGACCTGTTTTCTTTCGCCTCTTTTCTTCCGTTCCCCCCACCCCCCCAGGTTCTCAGGGAGGGAATACTGGAGCTTAGCTTGGATTTCGGATCGCTTGCTTGTGGGATTTCTGCTCATGTACGGTTTCGACATGAAGCTAGCTATGGTTACCACTTAATTGGGGATAGCACTTATTTATTTCAGTTTTTCAGTTGATGTTGTTTTATCTAGACTTGTTTATTTGGAAAGCTATGTTGTACCAGACTTGTTTTGAAATGTTTTGAAATCTTCCGCTGTTTTATCTATGTTATTTACTCTGTTTACATATATACATATGTTCTTGTTCTGCCTTGATATATCATTATGCATGTTTACCTGATTCAAACGCCCCTCCAAAGTCAGAGTGCTTGCAAGAGGCACCCTGGTGGAGGTGGGGTGTTACAGTATTTTTGGGGAAATCAATTTGTGATTTGGCGGGTATGACAATGTGGCATTCAAAGTGAATTGTGGCCAGATGTTCTGGAAGATAATTCAGACCTCAAGCCTCACAACCCGGAATTGACAAAAATCGGGCAGGCAGCATGGCTATGTGGGTCGCTCCCATTATGATGTATAATCACCTATCTAGAGAAATTCAATTTGCTTCTTAAATCTATCGATGCTGTCCCTTTCGGGAAACGGTTGCTGATCCCAACCGTTGGTGATATACATTCGATACACTCAAGCGAAATGAGTGATCGGTCATGTGTGGGCCGGGTTGCAAGACGTTCTTGTTGAACCCAGTGTATTCTTCTCTAGAGATACACTATCGGAAGGTGGTCTCATACCTTGTCATGTTGGAAATCCAATCTCCAATAAGCGCCCTGCGGTTTTTGATTTTATGTTATATATGGAGCGCGAGATGCAAGCGTTCCGCTAGATTCTATCACTACAAGAAAAATACCCTATTGCAACTAGATATTTGCGACATATGACAGTTGCAGTAAATGATATTTAGCAACAGACCTATTATAGCCGTTGCAATAGATGAGATTTAGCAACAGGCCTTTTTTTCTGTTGCAAAAATCATATTTTTAGCAACTGCGCTTCTCTTCCAGTTGCAAAAACATACTTTTAGCAACTGTACTTCCATAACAGTTGCAACAAGCATATTATTTGCAACTGCGCTCCAAGCCAGTTGCGAATAAATATCTTTAGCAACTGTTTTCGCCACTTGTAATAACTGCACATTTTACAACTGGTAAAACCAGTTGCAAAAATGTACTATTAAAAATAAGCATCAACTTTTCATGATTAGCTTTTAATAATTAATTTTAAATAGTTACTACTAAATGATTAACTACTAGTAAATATATAATAACGAAGATTAATATTTAGTAATTAATAAAAAAAATAAGTATTATAAAGTGATATTTATAACAGAGAATTAAATAATAATAATTAATAATTAACAAATAATAATAACTAACATTTAAAAAATAATAAATAAATAAATAATTATTAAATAATAATAATAAATTAACAACAAAAAACTAATGGATAATAATTAATAATTAATTTGAAATATGAATATGTTTAAATATTAAATAATTAAATCAATTGATGTCTAAAAATGGTCATAAGACATATCTTTTGCAACTGTGCTTCTCTAACAGTTGCGAAAAATATATATTTAGCGACCACTCTTCTCTACCAGTTGACAAAAACATATCTTTAGCAACTGCTCTTCTCTTATGAAAAACAAATAATTAAAATTGATGTTTATTAATTAATATGTACTTAATTTAATAAGTTAGTATTTAATATTTTAGTAACTAATGTTTATCATAGTTTAATAATTAATGAATAATTTTAATCAGTAATTATTAATAAAAAATTATAAACACTATTTATAATTTATAAACAATGTATAATTAGTAATAAATGACTTATAACCACTAATTATAATCCTTGAATATAATAATTATTAATAAATAATATTATATACTATGGCATATGTCAGTTGCAATAAACGAATTTTTAGCAATCATCCTTTTTTACCAAATGAAATAAATATATTTTTAACAACTATATTTTTGTATTGCTTGCAATAATCATATTTTTAACTTAATAATTATAATTGGTGATTATATTCAGTTTTTGAATTTTAAAAAATAAATACTGTTAAGTAGTTTATAATTAACGCTAGTTTAATGTTTACTTACTAATATTTATTATTCAGTACTAACTAGATTTATTTAATAAATTTCCTTAAATGTTCTTTTGAAATATTATTTTATAACCTTAATTTTTAGTTGCTTAGCCAAAGTCAAGTCAAAGGGAAAAATTTTCAAAACCGCTTCGCGTACTGTAAATGAAATGGCGGGCTCCGAAAATTAAAAGGCGGGCACTCCAGAAATTTCGTTACCGCTTCACACTTACCTCGTGCCCGCTTCGCTTGATATTTCCAGTTCCTCATTCTAAATCTGACAAGCCATCAGTTCTCTCCCGATTATCAGAAATGGCGAAAGAAGCCGTCTTTTTCTCCCTTTATTCAGTCTACCTCTTCGATAACTTCCACTCTTCAATTCCTTTCTCCATCAAGGCCGATTTAAGTTCTACCCTCCCTCTCACGTGACTGGCTTCCGGCAGATCGAGGGTTAGCTACGTTATTTGGTGTTGGGTTTTGGGTGTATCTTCTATGTTTGACTATGAGTTTGTCATGTGTTGAATTTGCGTCTTATCGTTTTGTTGAGTTGTGGAGTGAGGTGGTTTTGAGGGAATTTTGTTTATTCCAGGTTATCGTCTTATCATCTATGATTGACTATGAGTTTGCGTCGAGTATTGTTGACATCGTTAATTGCAGGTACGTTTTGGTGTTAACCTGGATTTGAATGAACTTTCTAAGCTTGGTAGATGGTAAATGGGAAAGACGGAACTGCAAGTGTAAACTGGTAATGAAAATGAACCATGTGCTAAAATATGTTGTTTTTGAGGCATCATAAAAAGCTAAAATGCTACACAATACATCTAATTTTAATAAACACACAAAAAATATTCTGCTGTGTTACCAATTACAAATTCTAAATCCGTTTTTAATTTTATACAAATGTAGATGTATCTTGCTTATCACAAAATTGTAACTGGTATGATCATGTTTTTTCAGTTAAAATTGTAAATTTAATTTGGGATGATTACTGCAAATCTCTTTCTGTCGGTTGTCCGCCTTGTTGAGTATTTCAACTAAAATTGTTTTGATGTGTGTATTATTGCACTTGCTACACTGTTAATCATTGAGGCTTGAAGCTTTTGGAGCATGTTGTAATGCTTTGTAAACACCGGTCCCTTTTCGTTGTTCACTCACATGCCTGAATTCAGAAGTAGGAAAGATACTGTATTATGTTGATTTATTTAAACTAAACTTCAGCACCTTGTTACCTTAGTTTGAGACCGGAACCCAAGCTGAGTGAGTTCGATGATACCACGTTAGACTACGCCGTTGAATGTGTTCGATTACACCATATTGGACTGCCTCAGTTGTTCGGCCTAGGACATATAATCTAAATTTTATAATGCCTTGGGACTGTGCATTCTACTAGGCCTTAAGTTATATTGGTATGTATAAATACATCCTTAGCTGTATGGATAACTTTATGTGTATCCTTAGTAGATTTAGTGCCATACTTAGAAGATTTGAAATGTGTCTCACTTGCATGCACTTTTAAACATTGTTTTTGGGGGTTTGTCCACATTCAAAATGGAACTGTATATAGTACATATCAGTGGAAACATCTAAAATTAAGTCGTGTTATGTCCGCCCATGTATGCTTCCGACGTTTGTTGGCTCATCGTTTTAGTTTTGCTTTCTAATAACCAAAATTAGGTGAGTTGTGTTCTGTCCTCTACTCCTATTATTAATATTCTCTCCTAGTTTTATTTTGAAATGCGGGTTCCTATTTCCATGCTAAGAGTTCGCATGTATACTCAGAATGTCATTGGATGGTTACCAACGCATCAGGACATCTGCTCACGTATTTGGCTATTGTGTTCTTTCAGTTTCAATACCCATCATGCATGTTGAGTTCTTAAGGTTGCACCGTTATCTGTTTGCATGCACTAGTTATATTTAAGTCATTATCTACATATATTTATGTATTTACATTTTCCAAATGCATGACAACTACGCGGAAGATTGAAATAAATAGTGGATTCAAGTCTAGAAGGATACCCGGAAGAAGAAGTATTAAGATATGAAAATTTTGCACTCTTCCGTGCAAAAGCAGCAACTCAAAGAAGACCCTCAATGAACCAAGTTTATTCTCTTGTTATAGTATATGTATGATATAGTAGAAATGTGAGTAGAAAATACTATATTCGGAAAAAAATGTGTTGTGTGAGAGAAGAAATTGTTACACATGAATTGTGTATGAAAATTGTAGAAACTTTTATTGTAATTGTCTGTACTATTAAAACTTTGTTAAAATAAAAATTTTATTTGTTTATTTCATTATGTGATATACAATATTACTAAAACAAATACATTTAATATGAAATATCTATAAGTTGTAATTTTTTTTATAGATTTATGGATCTATTGCAACGGGCATACACTATTGCAAAATGATCTGTTGCAACCGCAAAAGTCTGTTGCAAAAAGGATACAGCAACATTTTATTGCAACAGGCAAAAAATGTTGCGGACTTTTAGCAACTTCGGCTATACCAACAGGCGCAGGCCTGTTGCAATAGGTCTACTGCAACAGATATCGCTTGTTGCGAAAAGTGTTTTTTGTTGTAGTGTATTTATTTGATGTAGACATTATTATAATATCACTGGATTTGATATCAAAAATATATTTTTGGTTATCGTAAGGTAAAAATCATCCGCGTTTATGTGTGGATCGGTCTTACGATTATCATTTCTTTTGAAATGAATTTTTGAAAGTTAAACAAATGGTTGGAGTTTACTCACACCAGTCACATGACTGATCCAGAGTTTATTTTGTTTTGTTTTCCCTAAACTCTTGGGTGCCCAAATTTGTACGGCCAGTCAAGTAGTCGGGATTTTTCAGACTCACTTGGAGGAGCTCGAAGTAGGAGGCTTCATCAGTTAGCTATAGACTATGATATTTTTCCGCTGTGTACTATGTTGGATCTAGAAATAGGTGTTTATAACTGTTCCAGGAATAACTGTTGTGCTCTGATAATGGTATGTATATACAGTTACTAATTTGTATTTCAAAATTTATGTTATATAATATAATTTATTCTTTCCGCTGTGAGATTTATGTTCTTCGTTTTCTTCTTTTCTAATTTCTCTTTCTTTCTATTTCTCATCCTCTAACTTCTTTCTATTAACGATTTCGTATTTCTGTGCAATTTGGGTCGGACGTGTGGTGTTATTAGTCGACTCAAAGGGTACGGAAATTCGAGCCGTTACAAACATGGACGGTTTTTACCTTACTATAATCAAATACATTTTGATATCAAAATTCAGTGATATTATAATAATGTCTAATCAAATAAATAGTCATCTAGTAGAGCGCTTGCATCTAATGCTCTACATATATAGTATAAAATCAAAAACCGCAGGGCGCTTATTGGAGATTGGATTCCAACTATGACAAGGTATGAGACCACCTTCCGATCAGTGTATTATAGAGGGGATACACCGGGGTTCAATAAGAACGTCTTACAACCCAGCCACACATGACCGCCCCCTCATTTATCTTGAGTGTAGCGAATATATTGCCACCTACGGTTGTTGGACATCCAATCGTAATCCGTAAGATACAGAATCGGAAAGAAGAACAAATATGAAATTTCTCTAGATCAGTGACAATACACCCTGGTTGGGTATGACCCAACTAGCCAAGTTGCCTACCCGATTTTTGTCATTTCCCGGTTGTGAGGCTAAAGGCTACTTCTATCATTTCAGAACGTCTGGCCACCATTCAATTTGAATGCCACATCGTCAAACACGTCAAATAACTAGTTGATCTTCTAAAAATATTACGGGTATAAAAGCTAAGAGAAATGAATTTCTCCGCCACCAGACGTAATAGTCTGAAAAGTCGTCTTATGTGATCAGTTAGTAATACTTTGTCAGGCATTCGTCCATACAAGTTGTCCTGGGTCTGGACAAACAGAAAGAACTATTCTGAAACAGAATGACCCTTGCATTACACTCCGTCTTTAATCATCTTCAACATAATCAAATCCGCAATGCCTATGCCTATACGGAGTGGTCTTCGGATAACAAATCCAACTGGTCTCTCCGTATTGACAACGATGGTCAAAAAGAACTTTGGTAGTTGGTGATTTAACTATCAAAGAAAAACAGCATCGATTCTAATTCGTAACTAATATCAAACAATCATTGGCCCTTTTTAATTAATTTTCCCACTTCCCATTTCTTTCTAGAGATATTCAAAACACGTTTAACCCTTCGTGTTTCTTGGAAAACATTTCCAATCCTCGTTATAACTATAGATTTCCCTTTTAAAAATTTACATTATTTTCTAATATATTTCACTGTATTTAAATACCAATTATTTCATGCTAGTGTAACTCCCCATCCAAACAAACAATAATTAATAACAGATTATTTATCACATCATATAACGTAATATATGAAAAACAACAATATAATTGTTGAGGATTCCAGTTGGATTCCTCCAACCTGCTTACCTGCATCCACAGATGTTAGTTAACACAAATAATATTAATTCCATGTCGAGATGAGATATTAAAATAAACATGATCAATATTTAACTAATGTTATATGTATATAACTATATCTATAATTACGACCAACTTATAAGCAAATCATCACAACAACGATCACACAGCATCCAATCATTAAAATGTAATTATAATATTTTAAAACTGAACAGAGTTGGTGAGTTTACTCACCTTGGTCGTTAATCGCTGAAAAACGATTAACGTCGGTTGATTGTATCGTTTTAATCTGCTTAAAATTCAAACGAGCTTCAAATGGTTTTGAACCAGCTTCATAACATAGTCTGCCTCCGTACGGTTCCAACGAATCAGACTATTCGAATTTCTGATAACGGACATGCGATATTACATTTATACGTTAACGTACTAATTTAAAGTTAACTTAATTTCTGAAATTTAAGTTGGGCTTTACCATTTAAAAATCGGCTCACCAACTTATTTATGCATCCATCCGAACCTACTTACACCCTTTTGCTGCTTCTTTTCTCCGAAATTAAAACCGCATGACTCCCTGTACAAAATTCCTCCATATAATTCCAATTCGAATAACGCTCAACTCAATCAATAACCCCAAGCTTATTTTCTCTTCGCTTTATTTTGTTCATGGGCTTTACCCATTTTAAATGGCCTAATATATTACAAAGGCCGCATCCGCCCCCTACTTTATGTTTCCCCATTCAGAGTGTCCACAGCTCTGATGGTCCAGTGCCAAACAAAAACATATAAACCACACCTTACATCCCATATAACCTGCTTTATCTCACACCACCCATGCAGCAATGTTAAAGCAAATGTCCTATGGCCATGCCGAACTCTACTTTGTTTCCCATGCCACAGTGTCTTCAACGTTACACCTTTTTTTCAAATACCAAATGGGAATACCATTTCACTTCTCATTCCCAATCACCAAAACACGTCTGCTCCCTCGTCCTTCCCATATCTACAATTACCGCTCCAGTAAAGCTTCAGTTGAATACCACCCACTTACTGTTGCGTCTTCTTCAAACTTCCTCCCCATCCAAGGGCGGATCCAGGATTTAGAAAAGGGGTGGACTGATTTTTATATTTTAATTTTAACTTTTTATTTGTAGTGTTTTCAATAATACACATATGAAAAAGAAAAAAGAAAATACTTAATAGCAAGCATCAATAGCACAATTCATGTTTTAGTACAAAACATTTAGCTTAATTGTACTCGACGAGTCTTTACAGAATCAAATTCCTTAACTACAGAATCTAAATCAATATTCCATGTGAGATCACGCTCCAAATAAAGACTCAGGCAATCACCAAGAAATTCATCCCCCATAGTATTACGAATTGCTGTTTTAACATGCTTCATACCCGAAAATGCTCTTTCAGTGGTTGTCGTGGTAACAGGAAGAGTCAACACAAGACGAATCAACCTATCAATTAAGTAATATATCTCAAACTTTCTTGTCACAAATAACGTTTGGCATAAGCCACCAAGTGTAGCTATATTCTTAAATCGAGGATCACTAGTGACATCAAGTTGATAATGCATCAACTGACATTGCAAAGCATGAATGTCTTGTCCACTAAAATCCATAGGATAGAATTTTTCAGCAAGCTTACATATATCTTCTGCATTAAAAGACTTAAAAGAATCATCAGGATGTAGTGCTGAACTAAGAGTAAGAAGTTCGATCACACCACCATTGAATTTGTTCTCTAGCTCCATTATTTGAAAATCTATCGTGGAGTTAAAAATATCATAATGATAATGATATTCCATAGTGATATGATCTCGTTGTTGACAACTACGACTTGTACCTTCTTTATAGGAAGAACTCATATTAGGGACAGAAATGTCACGTCGTTCGCAGAATGATAATAAAGTCTGTAAAAATATATCCCATTGCTCCAACCTTAACTTTTGAAGAAGAATTTTTGTTGTTGAGACTAATTTCATCGCGTTCAAAATGTCTTGAGATTTACGTTGTAGTGCTTGACAAAGTTCATCGGTAATTCCCATGATTCTATCCATCAAATGCAAAATAAATAAAAAATCAAAGCTTTTTAATGTTTTGAATATACCAAAAGCTTGGCCCCGCATAGTTTGATTTCCTGTCTTTTTAACACATTCAACAACCAAGCATGCAGCATCATACATGTTCAATAAATCCCGCACAGAATCATAATGTGAGCTCCAACGAGTATCTCCAGGTCGATGTAAAGTACCAATTTGATTAGCTCCTGTGTTTGTTTGTCGTTCCCCACTAACCAACATTTTTTCAATCTCGGCCTTTTGAGCATTTTTCAATTCACTAAGACGTTTTGGAGATGCAGCAACAAGGTTAACAACACATGTTAAATGAGAATAAAACTGCCGAACAATTGGTTCATCTTTAGCCGCCGCAACTAATGCTAGTTGCAACTGAAGGGCAAAGCAATGCACATAATAAGCAGATGGGCAATCTTGAAGAAACAATGCTTGTAAGCCTTTCCACTCTCCACGCATATTACTAGCACCGTCATAACCTTGACCTCTTAAGTTTTGAGTTAAAAGATTAAATCTTCCAAGCATATTAGATATCTCAGCCTTAAGGTTTAATGCTGATGTATTCTCAACACTGACAATATCAAAAAACCGTTCTGCTATTAGACCGTCATATGTGACATATCTCAACACAAGAGCCATTTGCTCCTTCTTAGCTTCATCTTGAGCTTCATCAACAAGAATACAAAATTTTCTATCTCCAATTTCTTCACGTATCATATTTCTTACCCTGCTTGCTAAAATATGTAAAATCTCCTTTTGAATCATTGGTGAAGTGTATTTGGCATTTTGAGGGGCATTGTCTAGAATATTTTCCGCAAGTTCATCATTTCCTTCGGCTTTAAATTTTAGCAACTCAATAAAATTTCCACGATTTAATGAGTTTGCGCTTTCATTATGTCCTCTAAAACCAATTGCTTGAAGAGCAAGAAAACGAACAGCTTGAATGCTTGCCTTAAGACGCATTTGATTTTTTAAAATCTCTTCTCTAGATTGAGCATTCAATACTCTATCAATGTGTTGAGGAATATTTTTTAAATTTCTTACGCATTCTTCGCATTTGCTATGCAATGAAGTAGTGAGACCAACATGTTGTAAGAAAGCACATTTTGTTCCATCGTTTACTCTCTTCCATGAGTTAAATCCCTCTGAAGCTAATGCAGATTGACCACCTGATGATCTAATTGTCTCCCCAAAAAGATAACAGGGAAAACAATATGCTTTGTCATTGGTAGGAGAATACTCCAACCAAGGAAATTGTTGAAACCATGCAACTTGAAAACGACGATGTTGTTTTCCAAACAGAGTTTTGGGGTACTGAGCCAGTTTAGGCTGATATGGTCCTAAATTAATATACGCTCGTCGAACTTCATCTCTTTTACTAAGAGATTCGATCTCACAAATCGGTGAACGTAATGCAGGATCCCGTTCAACGATTGTAGGATTGAACTGAGGGACATTAACTAAAATAGGAGGAATATGAGAAGGTGAGTTGGATTGAGGTATATCAGCTTCCAATGTTGAGTTATCATTTGATGGTTCCCCCTCGTTGCGTTTCTTGTAAAATGAGAAAAGAGTTTTTGCCTTCTTACTTGACGGCTTATGTGACATTTCAAATTTACCTATTAAAATTATATCAAGTCATTAAAAAATAAACAAATAATTCAATTAATATTTTCATTTTCATGCTTATATCGTAATGCATCTTGTAATTTTGAGAGCAATGCATTGGTGGAGAAGATACATGGCTAAACATGATTATTTGACAGTGATGTATTCTTTAACAATCAATTGCTAGAAAATTATACTAAGCAAAATTTAATTGAATTTAAAAATTCAAAATGACAACAATTTATGGGTTGCCTAATTTATAGTTTGACAGCAATGTGATTGTAATTTGAACATTGAGTAAATAACATTGCGGGATAATGATGCATATTTAAATTCAACCTGGCAACAATTTAATGTTTGCCTAATTTACTCAAAGAAAGTTTGCCTAATTTACTCAAACAATAAATTTTGCAATGAAGCAAAGAGCATGTCTAGTGAAGCAAAGGCAATGTCACCTAACAAAAGTTTGCCTAATTTTTATTTTATTTTACAGCATCCATTCATTCAATGTTAATTACAGGAATTTTGGGAAGCCTGAATAATTCCTATTTCTCGCTAAAATTTAAATGTGCATATGATGGATAGAATCATGGGAATTACTGAATTGCTAAATTTAACATTGAATTATTGAATTGCCAAAATCATTGAATTGCTATTTGCTTGCTAAAATTCCTATTGCTAAAATTCAAGCTATGCTGAAATTTAAGTTATGCTGAAATTAAACAGTCAATTAATTTATAAAGGCATTTTAAACATGTTGGTCTCACTACTGCTAAAATTCAAGCTATGCTAAAATTACTGACTTGCGTTTTCCAAGTCTGAACAAAGCAGAATTGTCAATCCACCGTTTACAAAATAAAGGGGATTAGAATGCACACAATCTTCTAATTTTTCCCTCATTGGCAGTAATGGAACAAAGTAATCTAAACAAATCCTAGCCGACTACTGTTGTCCATTTAATATGTTGGAACAAAGTAATCTATTTTGAACACTAACATTGAATTACTGCTGTCCATTTAATTTACAGCAATCTATTGAAAAAAAAACCTGAATTTCTGAGCCTGAGCAAAGTAAAATCTGTCAGTCGTCAGATGCACCCAAAAGCCAAAACTTGAGGAAGGAAGAAGCCGAACTGAACTTCGCCAACACCGCTGGAAGCAACACCGCCACCGTGGCCGATCCACCGACAAATCTGAATTTCGGCAGCCAAAATTGGTTGATCGATTTGGATGGGTACGGTTTGAATATATACGAGATCGTGAGTATTTGATTTGAGATTGAAGGGTTTCCATTTAATTTGATCTCTGAATTCGAAGCGGTCTACTGATCGATAAATGGGAAAGTGGTCTACTGATCGATAAAGGGGAGAGGAGGTAATGAATACGTTATTGGAAATTGAAGAACCAGTATTTTTTTTCTGAAATTTTTTTTTGACCCTGGGCTGCAGCCCAGGCCAGCCCAGGGCCATATCCGCCATTGTCCCCATCCATACTTTGCCGCAAGCTTCCTATGTAACTCGAACGCTGCAGCAACAGTACACGCAATAGCTGCAATTTTTGGTGCGAACAAAAATATACAGGAACCCAGAAAAACATAGATGAGGGTGAAGAGTATTTCGATAGGAATTCAGACATATATTTTTTATTTAAGAATTTTTTTATACGAACTGTTATAAAATGATAGCCAGGTTTTGTTTCACTATGAGGAGAAAGAAACGAAGGCTGAGAAAATTTCACCACCAAGAAGAGAATGAGGGTTTCACAGGATAGCGATATTATATAAGATAACAATATTGATTTTTTTTATGTTTATAAATATCTGAACAGTGTGGAACACTACAAGAAAATATTGATTTTGCAGCGGAAAAATCCGTCGGTAATCCGTCGCAAAATGGTACTTAGCGACGGATTTGCAGCAGAACAAGGTGGTCGCTAAAAAACACGTCGGTGTTTTTGGGAAAATTTAGCGACGGAAATTAGCGTCGGTTCTCCGTTACTTTACCGTCGTTTATGATTTATTACCATTTCATTTGTAAATTATTTCACCGACGTTTTACCGACGGATACATATATAATAATAAAATAATTAAATACATATCCGTCGCTAAATTCACGCTATTTAGCAAGGGATTACCGACGAATATAAATGACAAACATTATGCATTTTAATTATCCGTCGGTAAATCCTAGCTATTTAGCGACGAATTACCGACAACCTTATCTATTTACACGTGTACAACCATTGTTATCCGTCGGTAAACCGTCGCTATGTTTATAATTTTAGTTTCAGCTTAGCGACGTTTTAGTGTCGGTTTTTGTAAAATTTTGCAAATTTTCCGTCGGTATTCCCTTTCTATTCTGTATATTATTATTTTTTCCAGCTTTCACTGTTACTAGTCGATAATTATATATATGTATATATACATATGTATATATATACACACATATGTATATATATACACATATGTATATATATGCATGCACATAAAATGAGCGACATTAACAAAAAAGAAAACGCAACTGCTAGTTTTTTTTATCACAACAATATTTTTTGATTACAGCTAATATTCCATAAATAATACCGTCCATAATCATCCATCAATTCGTGCATACACTAGGCTGAATTATAACTAACAAAACTATTCAGCTAGTGCTAAACATTCTTACTCATAAAAGAAGCATTTACAACAAAATATATCTAGCTACCATACCCGAGTAACTCATGAAGATGACGATGGCGAAGGATTTTCATAATCAAGTTCATCATTTCTCTGAAGCATTGCCATCACTTGTTTCATTTGTGCTTGAAAGTTTTCTCTGTCAGCCTTTTGTTGTTGTGCAAGTCTTGCCTGCTCTTCCTCAAGTCTTTGGCAGTTAGCTCGCTCACGCTCTCTCTCTGCCTCAATCCTAATCCGCTCTGCTCTCTCATTCTCGAGCTCTAAGCGCATTTCCTCAACGGTTTTTTGTAGCTCAGGAACATCATCTTCATTGTCAACACAATGTCGCTTTGAACGTTGAGAAGAGGGAAGCTATAAAGAGATTACACAAAAAAAAAATGTAAAAACAACAGTATAAGCACAACATAGCAATACTTGGTGTGGATATTTAAACAAAAGGAACATTTTTAAAAACATAAACTGAACCATGTAGGGAAAATTTAGGGCATAACAATTTATACTGTTGTAGAATGAATAGGGACCGTATTGGGAACAGATGTACACTGCCATTGCAAGTAGACATGTAGACAGAAACAACACATTTACATATATATGACATAATAGTGGTTTCTGGATTGGGTTTGTGAGAGATGATAAGGTGGTGTAGTAGAGCATAAGCAAGCAAGAAATAATGATAAAAGTACCTGGTGTAGGGTAGGTGCCATCAGGTGATGACAGTTGGGTTCGTCTGTCAGATAGGGCAGCTTGTCTACAGTTTGAACGCCTTGCATGTTGAGTAAGTCGGTGTCTCTCTCGTTGTTGCTGGTCTATAGCATGGGGCAGGCGAGAGAGAAGTGAACTGAGTGAAACAATAAGCAAAAGAAAGTGGTTTTAACATGAAAGCAATAGTAGTTGGCTAAATGAGTGAACAATGAAGTAACGAATGTATTTTGTAGACATATATATCAAGGTATAGTGAAACAATAATTAGGTGACTAATTACATGGCTATAAATTTGGATCATAGATATTTAAAAAGGCTAGTGTGAGGGAGAAAAAGATAACTGTTGTGGAGTGCATAAGTGTACTGGTTGGTAGCAGCGGTATAAGCTAAGAATAATCAGATTATATTGAAGTAAATAATATACCATGGATGGTAGACATTCAGTTTCCAACATATAATTGATTCAATGAAATTCAACAGCAGTTCATTAATTGTTACCCTCCTATTCCATCTGCAATGACAAATGGCCCTCATAATTGCCAAAAAAAATAAGGGAAAAAATTGAAAACTTCATAGCAAAATGACAATTGAAAATTAAAATTTTCATGTTGACCATTTTAGATCTATAATTTTGTACATTCTCGCTTTCTATGTTAGTGTCTAGTACTTTGAAGGTCTTTATGAGATTGTAGCAACTGTCCTATTCCATCTGCATGTAGTAATGGGCACACGATAGGGAAATGTTCATATATAATTTAGGACACACACATCGTACTCGGAAAAAAACACAACTATCAAAGATAGACAAACTCCATTGACATTTTAACTAATAAGACGAAAAATTGTACTATATTCTAACATTGTCAGTCTTCTCTGTCCATACCTGGACTTAGTAAAACACAACCAAATCGGCATTCATTTGGCTGCCATGTCGATGACAAAAACCAACAACATAATATTTAGTCCTTGCGAACATGCACCTCCCTATAAAACTTTTCCCGGGTTATTTCCTAAATATGGCTCAATTCATATTCTGCAACAATACATACCCTATCCTCAAGCATCTTGATTGCATTTCACATCTATTGACCATGATTTATGTGCTTATTTTTTACGTATAAGAATGTAAATTCATGGAATTCTTGCACAACAATATTAGAAATATCAGTAATAAAATACTGATTTGGCATAACTGGAATTTTTTGCAATGACACCATGAGTAAGATAAGATAATCCTCAAATATGGAGTTTAAATAAAATAGGCATAATTAGATGTGATGATACTTAGTGAAGAGATTTAAAGATTCCATCGCAACATAGTTACAGTGCATTAAGCATAGTGTCGATTCAAAGGTGTGTTGAAGGCCAAAGTGAAAGACTAACTTTCAAACTGAAATTGTGATTCCGCTCTCATATTTACTTTTACATGCATATATACAGGTTCATATGGCAACTAATCTATGAAAATAAGTTGTTAAACCTGTAGCTGAGTTAGTAGACAAACCTTCTTAGGTAATCTATGTGCTAAGTTGTTGATTTAACATGGTGTAGACATATCCAGTGAGAAGAGATTGTTCAAGATTGCGTCATTGATATCACGGTCTGAGAAATAAGTATTAATGTAGTCAATACAATTGTGATTCTTCAGTGTAACAAATATAAGTTACAAATTGTCAATCTAGTTCAGTCATCAAGAGTTGCAAGTGCTAGTCATATGAAAGAAATCTGTATGTAATCTCCGACGTTTTGATGGATTGAAGAATATTGAGATGATTACTGTATAACAACACAGGAAAAAAAAATCCCAAATTGATTTAACATCTAAATATCTATCAATTAATAGCAGACATGTTGGATCTACGACTTAATTGTTCTGAAATAGAAAAGAAACCTGGATCTCCCTTTGATCTATAGCTTTTGATAGTTAGGACGCAAATCAATTATCATGAGAGTCGTCATACAACTCGATTAGAGCAATGCAATATTCATATGTCTTCGCCACCTCAAAATCCAACAGAGAAGTGAAGCATCTAAACACGGTAGTGAGAAACCAAAAAGAAAAAAAATAATCATCCAAAGTACAAAGAAACCGTAAAACGTACAAACCAAGAGCAGTCGTTAGCTGAGCAACAGTCGACGATGGGAAAAGTTTGTACATAATGTTTATTTTGAAATAAAATTTAAAAAGCATGTCGGACATTGTATAACTTGATGTTGCTTTCAACTATAATAAGTTGAAATGTTTCCTTCAAACCATGAATAAATTTTACAGAGTTTATCAATGGGTTGGAATATAATATAATATAAAACAACTTTATATATAGAGATGTAGGACCTTAGCTTTGTTATTCAAGCTGAACAAATAGAACATCAAGTAGCACAGGTTGATGCACTGTCTTAATCGAAAGGTGAAGTTAACAAAAAAAATTCTATAAAAAGAAGAGTAATTTATGGTAGAGGGAAGAACAAAATATCTTTTCAGTTCACTTATTGCATTAAAGCATGGGTATCGACAAAAAAAAAATCCATATAGGAAGTCCAAATGTATTAAGGCAATGCAATTATTTCAGAAGCATTTAAATTGGATAATCTCATTATAGTTAAGATTATAAATAGATACACATGCTCTAAAATGTATACATTGGAGCCAATGTTCATTTTGTAACTAAATGAGAAGGAAATACAAAACGACCAAGTCCGATTATATATCATTTCCTTTGTGTATTTTTTGTTAATCACTACACAACCATGATAAGATGAAGAACATACTGTTAGCAGTGTGCTTGAAAATCACCAAAAGTTATGGAAGATAGATGTAGGTCCTAAGTAATGAAGTTGCACTATTATCTCTTACAAATGAGTCATGATAATATCCTCCCTTTCCAACCTTCTCCTTCAATCCCTAACAGCACGGTTTCTTTCCATCATACAGAAGATTTTTCCAGATTCAAATCCAATGGAATCCGGATATGAACATACCGAAACCGTTGGCATAATTAGTTAGATTTACATCAAAGCCAACATAATAAAACAAATCAAAAGCGGTGGTTCTATGTACATACAACCAATGGCTGGAAGAAATTTAAGGACGAACAGGTGCACCATTATTGAAAGCCCAGGTTCTAATTGCACGCAATCAATTGGTGGAAGAAATCCGAGGAGGAACCGGCGCAGCATCAGTGAAAGGTGAGGCTGTAATTACATGTAAGGCATGGGTGGAAGCTTCTTTAAATGCGGTGGAAAGTTTGCATCTTTTAGACTGAAGGAGAAAGAAGAGTCGGTTTGAAAGAGGCGGCCGTTGAAAAAAATCACGGACGGAAGTTTGCATCTGGTAGATGGAAGGAGATAGAAGAGTGGGTTTGGTAGATGCGGCCATGGAAAGAAATCACTGTTTTAAGATGGCAGTTGAAATCGGTGGAAAATAAGTAAAAGTGGAAAAGATGGAGACGTGGGTGCTGCCTCATTTTTGGTAAAATTACGGGACTGTCGATCGAAAAAAGAGGAATACCTGCAGGAGAAAAGGGTAAGGTAGGAATAGCCAAAAAGGCTTCACTTTGACCGTTGATTTTCATATGCTTTGAACGTTGAGAAGAGGGAAGCTATAAAGAGATTACACAAAAAAACATCTTGGTTATTGTTGTTTTTATCTCTTTTTTCAAGCACTACCAGTCTACCATGTTTGTTATGGTTAGGCAAAGCTGATACACATAGCAAAGCATGTTTTCTTGTAATTTTTTTTTTTGTTAGTTCTGTAGACATATAGAAAAGCTGATACACAAACAAGGAAATTCCGATATTCAATTTAAAATGCTTTGGCTTCACATTTTGTAACAAGCATATTTTTTTTTTATGGTATTATCCAAAAAAGGTTGGACTGCAATGTAAGAGTGAATTGATATAATGACATCAATTTAGTTGATGGAAATAGATACAAAGCACTATATGTTACGACTAAAAAAATGACACCCTAATTCAGCCTGATCCTATAAGTAGAATTAATGTAGCAGTACCTTTGTTAATGAGTAATCCAAACTCTGATTTACCACCCTAATTCAGCCTAGTCCTATAAGTAGAGATGTCGATGATGCTTTAACTGCAAATACCAAAAGCGAAAGTTTACCAGAGAAGTTTAAATTAAGTGCTATTTAATGAAGTTTAAATTAAGTGTAATTTAATGAATTATATCAAAGGAAACTTACCGATAATGGGATTGGTTGCACGAAGGGTTGACTGTTTGATAGCAAATCCTCGTATGTTGTACACCAACTGCAAAAAATCCACAAATTAGATAATTAATTTCTTTTACAAGGGTTTTAAATGTGATTAACATCAATGCCAAATGATTCAGATTATGAAAATGAACATAACCCCTGTAAGCAATTATTTGCAAGAAACATGCAAGTGATCCCTTAAAGATGAAAAGATGACAGACCACAAAAAGTTTATAGAATTGTATGCAAGAAACATGCAAGTGTGAATGATATTCAGGTGCCTGAAGCTTATACTTAAAGACCATCTCAGTACTGAAATATACATGATATTTAAGTATATTTTTCCCTTCATAGGTAATTTCCATCTGATATTCAATTTTATAATACATGACAGCAATTTAGTTTAAGCATGATATTCAAATATACATGACAGCAATTTAGTTTTATATACGACATCATTGTTGAATTTAGTTTATATACATAACAACAAATAATACATGACAGCAATTATTTTTAAATACCTGATATTCAAATATACATGACAACAATGTATTTTAAGCATGGATTCAGCTAATATTCATTTTTATAATATGAATAATCAGCTCAGGTGATCTAGACAACAAAAAATCAAGCATTGCCTATAAAGTGAAATTCAATATGATGTAGTGCTTATACATTTAGGGTTAGAAAACAATAGATTAGGGTTTTCTGTCATGCTAGGCTCTGATGAGTTCATTCTTGATGCATCCATTTCAATCAAGTATTCATCTTTTAAGATCCATAACAGAAGAAAAAATACACAACAAAATAGAGAAATATAATGGATGTGAACATGGGTTTTTGTACAGCATTCATCTTTTAAGATCCATGTCATGCAGTAATCAAAATTCAACATTCTACAAGAGGGATGTAAAAAAAAATTACAGGATTATGTAAAATCAAAAAGTAATTGCAATAAAAAAAGGGGTTGGAGGTGAATTTACCAAAATTAGTAATTGGACTTCGGAATCAAGTAGATAGCTCACTACCGCAGTGCTTCAAAACCCTCACCCAAAAAATGGAATTTGGAATCTCGGCAACGAACGATAATGCGAATTGGAATCTATGTCAATATCTTGGTTGCCTTCATCGGTTAGCTGACGAATTAGATTTAGGGTTTTGGAAAGAGAGAGGGAAAAGTGAAAAAGTAAAGCAACGGCAGAAACGAGAAGAGAGGAGTGGGAAACGAAAAAAAGTGGAGGGACGGCTGAAATGAAAAAAAAAAGGCAAACAGCGATTGAAATTAAGGAGGGCAAAGAAAAAAAAGGAAATAATGAAAATCGGCTGTTGAACGCACCGAATGAAAATCAGCTGTTAAACGCACCAATGAAAACAGCGACAGATATTCCATATGATAAAATTTCTTTTTAATGACTATTAAATATATAATGGTGGAGTGGAAAGATTTGTTTATTAATGACTATTAAAAGCACAAATATTCCATATGACGCACCAAAGGAAAGATTGTTAAATAATGACTATTAAATATATATTGGTCAATTATAATTGTTATTAAATAATAATGGCCAATTATAATTGTTAAATATATATTTTAAATAATGAATTTTCTTTTTAAGCATCAAAGATTGTTTATTAATCAATAATTATTAAAAAGTATTAACTAAATATTAAATATGGAATATTAGTCTTAATTTTCAATAATTTTTTTGTAATCATTATTATTATTATTATTATCAATTAATACTAATATTATATATTACTCAATAATTCAAATTATTTTATTGTGATTATTGACTATATAAAAGTAATTATCAAACAATAAAAAAAATCACATTGTAATTAATTATTAAACATGTTGATAATTGTAAAAAAATAACACTAAAGCATCTTTTATGAAAATAACACAAAAAATTCTTGCAAATACGTTAGAGTTTTGCTGTAAAATACCGTCAAAACATATCCGTCGGTATTCTGTCTCCATTTGCAGCGGAAAATAGAAGCGGAAATTTTTTGTTGGTAAACTGACGCAAATTGCAGCGGATTAGTGAGGGAAAGAACAAAACATCGGTGATAAATAAAAAGAAAATTGAAAAACCAAGAAAATATCCCTCGTAGATCTCTTGGAAATCCGTCGCAAATTAGCGACGGAAATTTCCGCTTCTAAAATCTGACGCAAAATCAATGTTTTCTTGTAGTGGAAACTTTCTTGTGAAGTCTTGGTAGGTATGGCCTGAATTTTACTTCATAGTTAAGATAGGTATGGGGCTTGTCCGTATACAGTAAGCTTTGATTAAGATTTAACATAGGGTATGGTTTAGTGTATGGCTGGCTTTTGATTAGAATATACGTAGCTGCAACTTTTGTAGCACACCGTATTCTTTGACAGATTGAACAAGAGGTCAACTTTTAACAACTCATCACTGATTTACCTCTACTATTGGACCAAGACACTAGATTAGTTTGCCATCGATACTCTAGTAAGAAACATTTGCCTTGGAACCTCAGTAACTTGAAAATTGCACCATGCGATGATGACAATATCATCGCTATGGAATACGTAAGACATCTTATCTTAGGTAGTTGCTACATAAAACTTGCATTTTGACATCAGTGCATTACCTTTCTATAAATAAAAAAGAGTGGTCTGGTGAAATATATTTAGACTAATTACTTTTTTTATTCAGATGATTGTCTGCGGAAAAATGTAGTAAATAGTGGAAGATAAGGAGAAAATGAAATAGTTTTGCCGAGATCCGAACTTGTGACCTGCGTTCACCAAGATATAAAGAAATGTAAATAAACAATGAGTTAGGATATTGGGTTGAGCTGTTACTCTTGTTGCTACACTACCACGAGTATGATCACTTATGTAACTGGTATGGTAGATGATTATTAAGAGCTTTTTATTTATTTATTTATTATTATTATTATTATTATTATTATATTTACTAAATAATCAGAATTATTTAATTCAAATCATTTAGATTAGCAAACCAATACATTAAAACGATTAAATTATTAAATCGCTAAAGTTTCCGGGACGTTACACAAAGCCCAAGACCTATAGTATCCTAAGTTATCATGCGAGATGGTAGACTAGTGGAATAAAGCCAATCGATAGTACTATTAGGAAAATATCCTAATCATATTTATTTCATTTAGTAATTGAGAAGGTGAAAACAATAAAACAAATCTTTACCTGTACAGTATAAGTATATTTTCTTGTGCAACATTCTAATATGTTTATCCTTTGTATTTGTACATGGATGCTTACACTATCCGACATTAGAACTACTATTGACTCAATTTCTCTTTATTACTCAACCATGATAGTAATTACACAATTCACCAGACTTTATGTCCAATCCGCTCCTTTTTCTTCTCCACCAGGCTCGCAGGGCTGAGGTTATTGTTCATATTCCTTGGATGATCATTCCAGGAGACTATTTCTTGTTGTTGATGTGTTCATCCTATGTTTTTACATCTTATATTATGGAGTTCGTCGTGCTATTGACTAACTTGATGGATATTCATGTTATTGTACTCTGATTTGTGACTGGGATGTTATTTTCATAAGACATATGGCAGTTATGGCTCAAGAGTGAAACGAATAAATGGTTTTTGGACTGAAAAATGTGTTTTCAACTTAAATTTGATTTCTCTATATTTATTATTTTATGTCTTTTCAATCTTAGTCCCTGTGACATACGTATGTATACTTACAACACTTCACATTTTTTAACACAACCATACTTTGGGGAACGTTCTGTGGTGTGAGGTGCTTGATCTACCATCATAAGCTTCTAAGACCGAAATCTTGAAGCTCGGTGGGATCATAAAAATTTGTATAGCTTAAGAGAATAGACTTTGGTTTATGCAATCCAATCACGATATATGTAATCCACCTCTAGAAACCCGCTAACCATGTCCGTTATTTGATTGTCGTCATTCAACAGTTGACGCCAAAATTTAATTCCAACACCCATAGGCTGAGTGTTTTGAGCGTTCAATCCAAAGTTTAAGCTAGGGTGTAACGTCCCAAAAATTCCCGCCTTTTAAATCGACTGCAAGCCACACAGGTCTGATCCAAAAGTCAGAAATCCTCGAATCGTTATGGGATACAACACACCAAAACTAAAACACAAAAGAACATTTCATTTTTATTACAACAATTTTACTTCAGAGTACAAAATATATCAGAGTACAGATAATTGATTAACAGCAGAAAAATATCAGAGAATAGTAAATTAAAATACAGTGAAAACATAAATATATTCAGTGGAAGACTACAAAATAATCCAGAGCATAACTCCAGACATAATCCAGGATCCTACTTTAAAAATATCTACAAAACCAAACTACTTGCTGCCCGTATGGAAAATATGGGCATCCAGAGTTTAGGTGGGAAACAATAATCTCCAGTTCAGTCATGGGACTGGTATGAGAACCAAAACAGTTATTAACTTTGTTTTAAAGTTAGGTATATCACTGGACCATGCCGTACAACACTGAATGGGTTTTCTCCACATGAATACCAGTCATAAAAACTCGCAATGTTTTTTGAAAAATGAAGCTATTATAAGACCCCGGTCTCATAATTCAATGCAAGCGCAAGTCGAAGGATAAAGTTCTACCTTATAATAGACAAACATGCTTGATATACCAAATTTCTCTTTTATTATTACTATGCATAGCGTGAAGTTAAATTTCAAAAATAAATGTATCAATCTTAGATAGCATAATACCCCATCCTATTATGTCGCCATATAGGTTTACAACTGAAAACGCAAGGTTCGTATTGGAAGTTGAATTTCCATCAATGACCAAGACAAAGGATCATCCTTAATCGATTCGTAGCACTCTATCAAGATATCCAAGACACATGCGCACGTGAACCCTAGATCGGTAGACCATCCCACCAATTTCCGGTGAGTTCGGTTACTCCCGAACATAACGTTCCGTGGTCGTATTGGACGGTCAACCTGGTCGTATTTGACCAACATCCGAGGAGCCTCAATTTCAACATCCACATAAGTAAGTAGCTTGGGCTCCATACCATGGCGTCACCTTTAGCAAGAAGGAAAGGTATGTCCTTACTCTGTGGTCTTTCATCATGTTTTATGCCATATTGGGCTGTGAGGCTTGTTGCAGTCACGTCTCAACACAAAGCTACGCTATATCAGCTATTGATCATCATTCACAAAGCTTTGCTTTTCCATGAAAGCTTTGATCGATCAGCATCATAGCATGCCACATTGTCAATTCACACATATAATCAGTTTCTTGTAATGTAATAACCGTTGAGTTCATATGCCTCAAAGAAGGGTGTTAAGCCAAGAGAATAAATTCTCCACCGCCACATATATATCATTAATTGCAACTACTCGGTTATGTTATGAAATACAACATCAGAAACACAATCCATTTACAAGTTCGTTCTGGGTTTGAACGAAACCGAAGGCCCCTTATTTCTCGTCCCCTAAAGGAGAGATACCCTTGCATATCCGATCGATCTCCATGTACGTGTGGACGACCACCACTTTAACCTTATAACAGAAGCTACCCAAGGCATCATCAATAATCCAAAAGATGTGAAGATCTCCTGTCTTCAAACATCGTCTTCAATATCTTCGATAAACGTCGTATTAGTCATTTAAAATGGGTCGAAACCCGGTCCTCCCAAACTATAACATCATTACAATCAAGTGATATATAAACATATTATAAGCCTCATTCCAATTCAGAATATTTTTTTATTCAAATATTCTTTACGTCGGGAATTACTCCCTTAAATCTTATCAAATATTTATGTCGTTTAAACTTATTGTTTAGGTCTCTCCTTGGAAACCATTTCAAAAAGATTATATTATCTCTTTTCACAAACTTAACTCAAATTTAGGTTTATAAGCCTTACTTGGATTATCGAGCCTTACAAAAAGGTAATCTCTTATATCGTTATCTCATTCCCATCATATCCATCCTATGGAGCAAAACTGGGGGTACTCCATATTTAGCACCCCTCGTGTTTTGGTAAAGTTAATTACCTTCTACAATTTCAAATCAAATTATTATTTAATTATCTCATGGAGAAAAACTGGTGATACTCCATATCTAACACTCCTCGTGTTTGGTAAACTTAATTACCTCTTTTCATTTCAAATCTAATTAACGATTGATTAAAACTCTAACTTGGTTTTAATCTCCATTTCATCCAATCCAATCTTTATTGAAAGATTTATTAAAACTTTAACATAGTTTACGCTCCATTTCATTAAATCAAATTTTTTTGAAAGATTTATTACAACTCAAATTTGAGAAATAATTTTTCCTTTAGCTGGGTTAACGAACATATGTTATTTAAAACATCATTCACGGTAAACCCAAAATCATACTTCCATTATGAATGGAATTAACACTGAAATCATATCAGTTCACAATCGATATAAATTTCTTTATCAAACTAATACTACAAGAGGAATAACGACAAATCCTTTTAAATTCCTTAGATAGTAAATGTATTCTTCCATGGAGGTTCATCTCGATTATCACTAAATCGATTTCCATTCAATTCCAGTTAAATTTATTAATTAGAAAACTTCACTTTGGATAATTCCATTAAATCTTAATTAAAAGATTTATTCCATAAATTCCATTTTCAACTGGGTTTAAGAACTATGTTATTGAAGACACCATTCACGATATACCCAAAATCCAATTTGATATTAAATATAAGGCTTTGAATAAAAATCATTTCGGCTTATACTCAACATCATATTCCAAAACCAACAAATACCGAATAGGGAATAACGATATCAACATCTTTCAAATTCCTCAAACAGTATCCGTATAATTACGAAATCCAATATCGAAATATCTAAATATTATTTCCATTCGAACCCAATATTCATACATTGGAAAAACTTAACTTGGTTAAGTATTTATTAACTTCAAAATGTTTTAATCGCTCTTGTTAAAAAGCTAAATTTCATAAAATAGTTTTACATTATCCAAAACTAAGTATATTTAGTCCAAATCACTTTTAAATCATTTATTATGATTTATCATAATTTTTCACTATTTTCTATAATTTAAAAAATAGTCCATTTCAGTCGATTGATGTTTCAAGTCGTTTAGATGCATTTGCGTTGTTTTTATTCAAATTTGATTTGAATATATTTCAAAATATAACCATTGGATTTTCAAACTTTTCATATCACTAGAAAGCTTTTTTTTCATTTCGTACCTAACGTTTTTTGTTTTGGGGAAATCCAACGGTCGGATCTCCCGGTACGTCAATTTGAAGTTAATGGTCGAAATTTGCGAACAGCCATTGCACGATACGTACTATTCAAACCATATTGTAATTTATAATAAAATTCATCGCCTTTGTCTAAACGTACTTTATAAAACGTTTATAAACTCTTTTTAAAAATTATTTCAACTTCTAATTCAATTTTGAGTCAAAATTGAATATGCTATATTATTATAATATTAAAATAATATTTTTTAAAATATAATATTTTGAAATTGAAATTCTTCTAACATCCATTATAAAAATAAATAAGATCAATCAAAAAATCCGTTCGAATTAAAAACATCGTTTCTATACCCGACTTGAATTCACTTTTTAAATTTACTATTCATTTCAAAATAAATTTGGAAACACGCCTTTATTAGTTGATAATTAATTCCAATCAAATTCTAACATTTACGTAATTTGTTCGTAATCATTTAAATGATATTTCCAAACTAATTTAAAATTAAAATTTCATTTTTCACCGAATATTTTATTAATAAAATATTCCCATTAATCCTCAAACTGGAATGAGGTCCAACCAATTACCATATAATTCAGTTTATATGGATTTCACACATCATTAACATCCATATCAACTACCATCCATCAATCAATTTGTAATATAAGTGTTTTATTCAACAATGCTTATATTCACACTTTAATAATAATAACAGTAAAAACTGTAAACATCGTCTATCAACCACAAAATAAACATTGCAATCATATGCAATCAATAAGTATTCAGTAATAATATAGTAACTATAAAAATCAATTAAGTGAGATTTCTCACATTGATCAGTTTAAAATCGTTATAAAACATTTGTTTTAATTAAATTAAACCAGGCGTTTAATTTAACCAAAATTTGTAGCTAGTTCCAAACTTAACCAAGTTGGTTCCATTGCGAAGCTCTCATCTCTGCGATTCCAACGTTTCCAGTTTCGTTGAATTCTGTTTTTGTTTAAACAAGTTATGATAATTTAAATAATGATTACATAGTTAATTTAACCTAAGATAATTAATTTAGTAATTAACTTAAGTAAAACTTCTCTAATCCCTTCCCCCTTCGTTAGTATACTCTAGGCAACAAAGAACCCAAAACGCGCAACCCCAACCTCAATCTGCACGCTTCTGCGGACCACCTGGCGCCCTATCAACCAACACCATGTCGAAGCCCTTCGACTACTCCCCTACCACCACGAATAACTTCTCCCGCAAATCCCCCTTCAACCTCAAATTACATGCGAACGCCGCCTCTTTGTGCTGTGATTTTGAATTATTTACACAATGAAAACACATCAAGTCTGCATGGATTTGAAGCCCTCTCCAAGCTCTTCAATTCGTTAGTTAGGAGTTTTGAATGATATTGTGTGGATTAATAGAGGTTAATGGGAGAAGTTTTGATGATAATGGACTGACAAACCCGGGTGGCGGCTACAAATATAAGGGCTAGGGTTAGGGTTAGGTTTAGTTTAAGGGTATTTATAATATAAATTAATATTTAGTTCCTTTGTTACTTCGTTATGAAGTTTAACATTCCGAACTCCAAACAAATCCAAACGACCGACATACCTAGCTAAATGCCCCTATTCTAGACTCAATGGAATAGGTTTCGGAAGCTAATTCGATCGTTTTAATCAGTTTTTCTCAAAATTAAAATATTAATCAATATAATATTAAATATTGAATTTCAACCTGCGTTTTAATTTGTTACAACCACATACTAACTCCAAAAATCACGAAACTAGAAATTATACTACGTTTCACAAATACGGTTCTAACGAACCTAGTCTCATTGGATTTGGAGGCAGTTTGAAAAATGGTCTTATTTCTAGCTTTAACTAAATTCTAACTACATTTCAATATTCATTTATATTTCATACGATTACATAGAATTCCAATTAACTTGAAATTTTAAACCTAATAATAATTTAACGTTCCAGATCTGATAATATTGGTTTCGTCAAAAATGGAGGTCGCTTGAAAAAGAACTATTTTTAAGGCTTAAATAAAACCAATAAAATATAAATAAACTCAAAAACAGCTAAAATAAGTAATAATAAATTAATATTATTGTATATATCCAAATAAAATATCATATGGTTCCCGAACGAACATACTTGGGTTTATAACTCAATGTTTTCAAAATCTAAGTTAAATCGATATCCGATTTTCTAATAAATCTTTTTACTTTATTTAATAAATCGTTATAATTTATAAACAATTCCATAGCGACCGTTTAAAATTTTAATTTAGATATAACTTACAATCCATACCAAAAAATCTTGATTTTTCAAAACCATTAGAAATATATGATTAAATAGATTCTAACGTTTCTTGTTTTACAGAAATCCGACTTACATGGAATTTCATTTAAAGTTCAAAACTAAAATTTTCAAACAACCACGACGTTACAAGTTCGTTTTATAATTAGTATAAACTTATACATTCAAACTTCGTCTTAAATAAATTCTAATCATCAATTCTCAAAATAATCATTTTATATATTTCTTAATAAATTTTGGGTTGTTATATTCTCCCTCATTTAAAAGGATTTCATCCTCGAAATTGAAGAAGGAACTAAAGGTCATTTACTTAACCAACTCAGCCTTCATTCTAACAAACTCAAGTTCTTTAACTTTTTAGTTTCTAATAGCTTTCATATCGAAACTTGGCTAGTGCCTTAAATTTTTCGAAAAATTTGACCATAAGCTCCTTTGTACGGGTTAGTCGGTACAACCATAACTTGCCTCCCTAGGCCCTCATCAATCAAAAAGAAAATCCAAAAGCCAAAACGGCTTGCCAATCGGCTCATAAAATCATCAAAACTAATCAACTATAAATATGTACCTTTGTGTCGGGCATGCAATTTTATTTCTGTTCTCGACTTTCAATCAATAACCTTTTCATTATAAATATGTCCAATTCCAACTAATTTCCAACTCGGTTCAACATTAGATTTGATTTGGCTTAATTTACCTTCCATTCTCCTATTGGTTTTATCATTCCAATTTTTTATTAGTTAAACTAATTATCACACATCAAAACCAACAATCAATTGGTTGATTAACTTTCCAAATTTATATGTTGTCAAAACATATATCTTTTATATATTCTAATTATATTTTCAAAGCCAAATTACAAACATTAAACTCTAACTAAGTTCATGATCCTCACACCTGTCAATTGGAAATATATAGACATCCTACTTTCGAAATCGAAAATGACTACTGATGATGTCATGATCAACAGAATCATTTCTGAGCGACTAGAGTGTGATTCAATATCTATCTAGTATATTTGAGACATCTTATATACGTCGACCAGGCGTACATGCAAAATCTTCTTATAATCGACAGTCGAAATCTAACATTAAACAAAATACTCAAATCTGTATCATAAGGTATAATTTTTCATAATCAAAATCATTTTTATGAATACAAAATTTGTTCTTTCCTTTATGTAATACTCTTCCAACTCATTCTAGAATACTACTGATCCCATCTCTAATAAGTTATTCTTATAGGATGTCACTAATCCCATCTCTGATGAATTCTTTAATCTTGTTCTAATGAGTCGTATCCCCAAAGCTTTGTAAACCAAAGCTCCAATACCATTTATAACGTCCCGAAAATCCCCACCTTAAGAATTGACCGTAAGCCACACAGGTCCGATCCAAAAGTCAGAAATCCTCGAACCATTATGGGATACAACACATTAGAACAAAAACACAAAGGAACATTTCATTGTTATTACAAAAATATTATATCAGAGTATAGATAACTGATTTACATCGAAAAAATATCAGAGAATAATAAATTATAATACAACAGAAACATAAATATATTCAGTGGAATACTACAAAATAATCCAGAGCATAGCTCTAGTCATAATCTAGGATCCTGCTTTAAAAATATCCGAAAAACCAAAACACTAGCTGCCCTTTTGGAAAACATGGGCACCCGGAGTTTAGGTGGGAAACAATAAGCTACAGGTCAGTCATGGGACTGGTACGAGAACCAAACCATGGGCACCCGCAATGCTTTTTGAAAATTTAAGCTATTATAAGACTCAAGTCCTATCACACAATGCAAGCGCAAACCGGAGGATAGAGTTTTACCTTATTACAGCCAAACATTGAAATACCCCGTATTTTCTGTGAACATTAAAGTAACGAATTAAGGAATACTTAATTTTAAAAGTGGAAATTAGGGGAAACTAATTTCGCCATTGCGTTCGACTTGGAATTCTGCTTGAGATAGAGTCCGAGTTTGCGTGAATCGGACTTCATATGAAGAAGTTATGGAGTTCAGAAGATTTCAAGCTTAAACGGAAATTAAATACAAATAATAATTAAATCAAAAAGCAGTTCGAAATTCAAAAATTCCAAGAATTAGCTGGGCGGGAAAATTCCCTCCCATAGGGGTCGACATAGGTGTCGACCCCCCAAGAGGGGTGTTGATCCCCCCTTTAGGGGTCGACCCCCTCGGCCAGATCTGGGCTGTTTTGTCCAGTGACATTTTTCTGAGTCATTAGGGCATATGTGGCGACTTCCGGTTGGCTCTATTTGGTCTGGATGGCTCTGGTTTCTCCTAGGTTGATCTAACGGCTCTCATTAATCTAAACTTCTATATAAACAACCCTAACCCTCAACCCTAAAACCTCATAACCTTGCTCTCTAAAGCCGTCATGCTGTCCATTGCCAAACTAGCATAGCCTCCATTTTTCTCTAAACTAGAAATCAAGTTAGAAAGCCCCAAATCAAGTCCAAACTAGAGAATCAATAGTATACACCAAAGGATAGCCTTTCAAATTCATAAATCAGATCCCAGAAATCAAGATCCGTCCTTTTTCTGTAAGTACAGTTATTGTTTAGATGTGAACACCTAATAAGAAATCATGACTGTAATAACTAGATCTAGAACTATGCCTAATTCTATTCGGGCCTATCCTTTTGTCAATTCTGAATTGCCTATGCCTATGAGACTATTGTGATTGATGTAATGTCACATATCGTGCCTATGAGACTATTGTGATTGACATAATGAAACCTAACCATGCCTATGAGACTGTTGGATTGACAAAATGGAACTTATCATGCCTATGGGACTGTTGTGATTGATTTATCATGTTGTACATCCTATGCCTATGAGACTATTGGACTGACACAATTGAACCTACCATGTTGTATGTGAAAATTACATGATAAGTTATGTTCATACATGCTTACATGTTTAGATCCAAGCTAGTACCCATGTTTAAGATCTATATAAGTTCATGCTTATACAATTAGATCTATGCTAGTTCGCATGTTAATTGGATCTAAACTAAATGTAAGATCACATTCATGCGCTTAATTAAGTTTATGTCGTTCTATCCCAAATTTATACTACGCATGTTGATCTATATTGTTTTGCCTGTTAGATCTAATGGTGTGCCCCAGTCGTTCTCTATACAAAGGCGGATGGTTCACTTTGCTTGTGCATAGATGATATTTTGGTTTTCTCTAAGAATGAGGAAAAACATGTTTTCCGTCTAAGGGAAGTCTCAGATACCCTCCAAGCACAACAACTTAAGGCGAAGTTCTCCAAAAATGTCATTTTTGGATAGAAGAAGTAAGGTTTCTAGGACATGTGGCGCCCAAAGAAGGGATAGCAGTAGATCCCGCAAAAGTAGTTGTGGTGCAAGACTGGAAAGTCCCAAGGAATGCAACATAAGTAAGAAGCTTTCTTGGACTATCAGGCTAATATAGGAAGTTCATTAAGGACTTTGCGAAGGTATTAGCCCCACTTACAAGATTGATAAAGAAGAATCTAACCTTTGCTCGGGATATTGGTTGTGATGTCGCTTTCCAATAATCGAAGAGGGCTCTTACAATGGTCCCAGTTTTTACTTTTACCTTATGGTAGTAAAAGGCTTACGGTATACACGGATGCATGCGGCACGGAACTAGGTGCCATTTTGATGTAAGGGTAAGGTCGTAGCGGATGCCTTAAGAAGAAAAAGGTTGACTTCAAGTCCTCTTTATGTGAAAAGGGAAAGTTCAGAATACATATCAAACTTTGATTTTAAACCTTCGGTTAAGTTAGTAGTCGGCATGGCTAGGAGTAAGACCTATGCTTTTGAATTAAATAGGGTCTTTACAAAGTAAAGGCTCTCAACTAGCTGACGCAATGGATGAATTAAGTAGAGAAGAGACCTCTAGTCACCTTAATGAATAAGCTTTCAAGAAGCCATGAGTACGCAGTTATGCTTGAGCACCGCTTATCATCCTCTGACAGAAAGGGTGAACAAGATTTTGGAAGACCTTTTGAGGAAATGTTAGCATGACACGGCAGAAGTTGTAGTGCCAAGTATACTAGAAGAAGAAAAGGTGGAACGAGAGGCAACAGTGAAATGAGTTCCAACGCGTATTCTGGAAACAGAAATTAAGAAGCTACGCAATCGTGAAGTTAAGACAGTCAGAGCAACATGGAGTGAAGCTCAAGAAAATGCGACTTAGAAGACTGAAGACTAGATATGCACATCATACCCTTTTTGAGGGGATATCCTTGATCTCTCTTTTTCTATAAAGTTTATTTTCTAGTCTTTATCTTTTAAGTGTATCCTCTCGGTCCTATCCTCGATCCTTAGGTAGAAGCCAATAGATGTAAACCTGTGTTTGAGACATGTTATGTTTGGTGGATGCAAGTGGATGTAAGTGTTTGCTAGTGGTTGCTTGTGGATGCATATACACACACACACTAGGCACTTGATCGGCTCCGTCACTTCCATATCTCATATGCATGAGTGAATTTATATATATATATGGATTGAAACTTGATGTGTTGTCATATGGATGTTGTATTTGTATGAATGATTGAGCACTCATGTAGAAGTTATAAAGTACGATTAGGAATAATTGCATACATGATGGACTCATAACACTGACATAATTCGCATTAAGGAGGTCAACTGAATCAGTAGACCGCCTGATTTTGCATTACATAAGGACATATACACACACTATGCATATAATCATGAAAGCATTAGAAATATGTTTAAGGACAATGGATGCCTGTGTTTGATGATTGAGTAGATGGACGATTGGATGGTTGGATATACATTCTTCTTGACTTGAAGATTTCGGGGACAAATCCTTTAAGGAGGGGAGAATGAAACACCCCGTATTTTCTGTGAACATTAAAGTAACAAATTAAGAAATACTTAATTTTAAAAGTAGAAATTAGGGGAAATGGGTTTCGCCATTGCGTTTATCTCGGAATTCTTCTTGAGATAGATTCCGAGTTTGCGTGAATCGTACTCCGTATGAAGAAGTTATGGAGTTCAGAAGATTTCAAGTTTAAACGGAAATTAAAAACGAATAATAATTAAATCAAAAAGCAGTTCGAATTCAGAAATTCCGAGAATTAGCTGGGCGGGAAAATTCCCGCCCTAAGGGGTCGACTCCTCCCATGGTGGGTCGACATAGGTGTTGACCCCCCAAGAGGGGTGTCGACCCCCTCTGTAGGGGTCGATCCCCTCGGCCAGATCTAGGCTGTTTTGTCCAGTGACGTTTTTCTGAGTCATTAGGGCATATGTGGCGACTTCCGGTTGGCTCTATTTGGTCTGGATAGCTCTTATTTCTCCTAGGTTGATCTAACGGCTCTCATTAATCTAAACTTCAATATAAACAACCCCAACCCTCAACCCTAAAACCTCAAAACCTTGCTCTCTGAAGCCGTCATGCTATCCATGGCCAAACTAGCATAGCCTCCATTTTTCTCTAAACTAAAAATCAAGTTAGAAAGCCCAAAATCAAGTCCAGACTAGAGAATCAATAGTCTACATCAAAGGATAGCTTTTCAAATTCAGAAATCAGATCCCAGAAATCAAGACCCGTCCTTTTTCTGTAAGTACAGTTATTGTTTAGATGTGAACACCTAATAAGAAATCATGACTGTAATAACTGGATCTAGAACTATGCCTAATTCTATTGGTGCCTATCCTTTTGTCAATTCTGAAATGCCTATGAGACTATTGTGATTGATGTAATGACACCTATCGTTCCTATGAGACTATTGTGATTGACATAATGAAACCTAACATGCCTATGAGACTGTTGGATTGACAAAATGGAATCTATCATACCTATGGGACTATTGTGACTGATTTATCATGTTGTACATCCTATGCCTATGAGACTATTGGACTGACACAATTGAACCTAGCATGCTGTATATGCAAATTACATGATAAGTTATGTTCATACATGCTTACATGTTTAAATCCAAGCCAGTACCCATGTTTAAGATCTATATAAGTTAATTCTTATACAATAAGATCTATGCTCGTTCGCATGTTAATTGGATCTAAATTAAATGTAAGATCACGTTCATGTGCTTAATTAATTTTATGTCGTTCTATCCCAAATTTATACTATGCATGTTGATCTATATTGTTTATGCCTGTTGGAATGTTACATGTTCCTTTCTTTTCCCTTTTGACTATAAGTTAGGCTAATTTGCAAGCCTAATGTTCTATGTGAATTATGCGAACGAATAACGGGGGAGACGTTGGGGAAAAATATTAAACTACATGCTATTGGCATAAATTGGCTCATAATCATGTAAATGATTAGTAGCATGAAATGGTAGAATTTGTATACCTAGAATTATGGTCATAATTTAAAGGGTAAATGGAACATGACTTGAATTGACAACACTTGTGGATAATTTACGTATGAACATAAATTGTAAATATGTAAAGTGGCTAAAAGATGAACATGCCTAACCCGAGGTTAGATTGAGTTGCGGTGTAAAACTGCCCGGAACCGCCCGGCACATCCAGTAACCGCAACAACACAGATCTAATGTGAGAGGTTAGCGCATTTAGCCCAAAACCCAAGGTTAAAATGCGTTTGCGGTAGAATTCTGCCCGGAACCGCCCGGCACATCCAGCAACCGCAAACAATAGTTCTAATGTGAGAGGTTGGGGCATTAATAAATTAATTAATACCAATAAACAGACATGCTAAAAATGGTAAGGTAAAGTAACATATGAATAAGCGACACTTAACCAATACAACATGTTAATTAGACAAGAAGGTGGGGTTAAGTAAATTTAGAACACTTAACCGTTGTAACATGTTAATTAGACAAGAAGGTGGGGTTAAGTAAATTTAGGACACTTAACCAATACAACATGTTAATTACACAAGAAGGTAGGGTTAAGTAAATTTAGAACACTTAACCGTTATAACATGTTAATTAGACAAGAAGGTGGGGTTAAGTAAATTTAGAACACTTAACCGTTATAACATGTTAATTAGACAAGAAGGTGGCGTTAAGTAAATTTAGAACACTTAACCGTTATAACATGATGAATGAGTGGGGTTAAGTTAAGGGGAAACACTTAACCAATATAACATGATGAATGAACAGGGTTAAGTTAATAGGAAACACTTAACCAATACAACATGATGTGTGGGGAGGTTAAGTTAACATGAATGGACAGCACTTAACCAATATTACATGAACAAAGTGGATAGGGTTAAGGCAAGCTTAACCAATAATACAGATTGACTTGATGAGTAGGAGGGTTAAGTAAACTTTGGGCAAGTGGGTAATATTAGTATATATAGGCCCACAAACTTAACCGTTAAATAAACATGTTTGAATCAGTGGGAGGGTTAAGTACATCTCGTGTAGGTGGGTAACATTTGTATATATAGGCCCACAAACTTAACCAGTAGGAAACCCTAGTAACGGGGACCCATTTCAGCAGTAACCCACATAGATGTATCACGGTAACCTGAACTATGCAGGGTGGGGCACGATTACTGGGCTGATTATAAGCGGTCAAACTAGCGGCAAGGGGGTGCAACAGTGTAGTTCCGACGGAGTATGGGCGTGCGCGTGCTCCGGAGTGGAAAAGCAGGCACTGAGCATTAGTAGTATACACTGTGCATCTTGAATCGTGTCGGGTTTCTATCATAGGGATTGATACACCTATTGTTGGGACCAGCACAGGGTATCTACACGCAAGAGAGGGCCGATTGACGCATACACAAGGAAAATTAATACAAGTAGGGAGCCGATCGATAGGGTAGTAAGGGTACATCTAACATCTTCATGGCAATTAGGCTGATTGAGGTAAGATCCTCATACTAGATGTACACCTGAAGGCTACCACAATTGCGGGGTTGGGATCACCTTATTATATAACACAGGATACTAGTTGGGACACTAGTAGGGGATACAGATCCTTTTTCACAGGATGCTAGTTGGGACACTAGTAGGGGATATAGATCCTTTTTCATAGGATACTATATGGGACACTAGTAGGGGATACAGATCATTCTATAAAAGACACTAGTTAGGATACTGGTTAGTTGGTGCAATAGGAAATCAGAGAAAGAACCGAAGCGCATTCTGCTTATCTTGCCTTATCATATCTTATGCTAATCTTATGTTATCTTGTTATCCCTGTTATCATGGTATTGTCTTAGATTCAGTTTATTCATGTCATGTTACTATTACCTGTTTACATACTGAAAATCACTGGACTTACCAGACTTATGTCTGACCTAGTTTTGTTTCGCCTCTCTTCTTTCGTTCCCCCACCCCAAGGTGGACAGGGGGGGAATAGCTCAGCTTAGTTTGGACCATTTCACTTTCCAAGCTTGAAGATTTTTTGATGTATTGCTTTGGACTGTCTTTTCCACTGCTATGGTTGGCTCATGCTTTATTGGGGAATATCATTGTCATTTTATGCTTCTTTATTTTGTTAAACTAGATAGATACTTTGTTGTACTGGGTATTGGTGTTGGAAAACAATCTTTGTACAATCTGTTTTACCAAGCTGCTGTTTTTCAATAAAGTAAAGTTTTATTTTTATTTTTCGCTTCTTTATTTGTCTGTCTTGTAGTTTATATGCATCTTTTACCTATAACGCTTCATTGAAGTTAATGCATTCCCTTTGTGAGTGACATTAATGGAGGTGGGGTATTACACTTGGTATCAGAGCTGAAGGTTACCAGATTAGATAAAAGATTTGAAAAATTATTTTCAAGATGGTTTTAAAAGAAGCATTTTCTAAAGAAAAGTTTTGTTTTAAAGGCATATTCCCCAAAGCCGTAAGCACTATCTTTTTATCCTCTGTTTGAATCCTTGTTTTCCTTCTTTACTGAATCTCCGGGGCTCCTGGCTTTCTGGGAGGTAACCTCATCGCGGCATGGTTCAGTAGGCTTGATGAGACTATGACTCCTGTCAAAGGGCGAAGAAGTGCCCAACTTCCATATATAGCCGCAGTAGTTTCACCTACGGCTAATTTTCTTTCAAGCTTTGTAGGGTTTTTCCGTGTGATGGAGGCAGCTTTTAAGAGACTTGTCAACAAGTTACACAAAGATGGCAAAGATGAGAATAAGGGAGTTTGGGTAAGGGGCACAACCCAAGGATGAGAAACTCATGGATATGGACTTGCTTCACAAAGGAGGAAAGAATAGAAAAATCAAAGACAAGAGGAAGTGTCATTATTATGGTATAACGAGTCATATAACTAAGGACAAGGGCAAGAACAAAGGACAGGATTTTCAGCAGGGCAAGTGCATGCTCTCACCGCTAGCGTACCTGAGAAAGAGGTAGTAGAGTTTCTATTGAAAATGTTTATTTCTTTTTTTTATCATCCTATTAGTACTCTTTTTGATTTTAGCGCTTCACATTCGTTTATATCTGCTTCCATAGTTGAGTCTCTGCACCTTAGTACTCATATAGTAGAAGATCCCATTATTGTCTCAAATCCAATTTGTGGTTCAGCTCATTTATCTTTGGTTTGTGAGGATTTGAGAATAACTATATTAAGTATTGAGTCTAAGTGTAATGCTTATGTTTTTGGTTTCATGGGCTATGGGTTGATTCTAGGCATGGATTGGTTAGCTAGTAATTGTGAAAGGAGGGTAGTTAGACTTCCGACTTGCCTCGGGAATACCCTCGAGATTTCGTGCGATCCTAAGGGATTAGTTTGTCTTAGCTACCTAGAATCACTTGATGCATTTATCGACGATTTGCGATCCGTTGGAGTAGTACATGAGTACGCAGATGTTTTTGGTTAGGTTAGGAGTTTGTCCCCTAAAACGCGAGTTAGACTTCCGCATATATCTAGTTGACAATGCAAATCCAGTTGCATTACCTGTACGACACATGAATCCAAGGGAAAGGAAGGGCTCAGTAAACAAGTAAAAGAGTTACTTGAAAAAGGGTTCATAAGGCGAAGTATTTCTAAATGGTGTGCTACAGTCGTTCTCGCTACAAAGGCGAATGGTTCACTTCGCTTATGCATAGACGATATTTTGGTTTTCTCTAAGAATGAGGAAGAAAATGCTTTGCATCTAATGGAAGTCTCGGATACCCTCCAAGCGCATCAACTTAAGGCGAAGTTCTCCAAAAATGTCATTTTTGGAGAGAAGAAGTAATGTTTCTAGGACATGTGGCGCCCAAAGAAGGGATAGCAGTAGATTCCACAAAAGTAGCTGTGGTGAAAGACTGGAAGGTCCCAAGGAATGCAACAGAAGTAAGAAGCTTTCTTGGACTAGCGAGCTAATATAGGAAGTTCATAAAGGACTTTGCGAAGGTATTAGCCCCACTTACAAGATTTACAAAGAAGAATCTAACCTTTGCTCGGGATATTGGTTGTGATGTCGCTTTCCAACAATCGAAGAGGGCTCTTACAACGGCCCCAGTTTTGACTTTTACCTTATGGTAGTAAAAGGCTTACGGTATACACAGATGCATGCGGCACGGAACTAGGTGCCATTTTGATGTAAGGGTAAGGTCGTAGCGGATGCCTTAATAGGAAAAAGGTTGACTTCAAGTCCTCTTTATGTGAAAAGGAAAAGTTCAGAATACATATCAAACTTTGATTTTAAAACCTTCGGTTAAGTTAGTAGTCAGCATCGCTAGGAGTAAGACCTACGCTTTTGAATTAAATAGGGACTTCACAAAGAAAAGACTCTCAGATAGCTGACGCAGTGGATAAATTAAGTAGAGAAGAGATCTCTAGTCACCTTAATAAATAAGCTTGCAAGAAGCCATGAGTATGCAGTTATGTTTGAGCACCGCTTATCATCCTCTGATAGAAAGGGTGAATAGGATTTTGGAAGACCTTTTGAGGAAATGTTAACATGACACGGCAGAAGTAGTAGTGCCAAGTATACTAGAAAAAGAAAAGGTGGAATGAGAGGCGACAGTGAAATGAATTCCAACGCATATTCTGGAAACAGAAATTAAGAATCTATGCAATCGTGAAGTTAAGACAGTCAGAGAAATATGGAGTGAAGCTCGAGAAAATGCGACTTAGAAGACTGAATACTAGATACGCGCATCATACCCTTTTGAGGGGATATCCTTGATCTCTCTTTTTCTGTAAAGTTTATTTACTAGTCTTTATCTTTTAAGTATATCCTCTCGGTCCTATTCTCGATCCTTATGTAGAAGCCAATGGATGTAAACATGTGTTTGAAACATGTTATGTTTGGTGGATGCAAGTGGATGTAAGTGTTTGCCAGTGGTTGCTCGTGGATGCATATACACACACTAGGCACTAGATCGGCTCCGTCACTTCCATATCTCATATGCATGAGTGAATTTTTATATATATGAATTGAAACTTGATGTGTTATCATATGGATGTCGCATTTGTATGAATGATTGAGCACTCATGTAGAAGTTATAAAGTACGATTAGGAATAATTGCATACATGATGGACTCATAACACTGACATAATTCGCATTAAGGAGGTCAACTAAATGAGTAGACCGCCTGATTTTGCATTAGATAAGGACATATACACACACAATGCATATAGTCATGAAAGCATTAGAAATTTGTTTAAGGACAATGGATGCCTGTGTTTGTTGATTGAGTAGATGGACGATTGGATGGTAGGATATACATTCTTCTTGACTTGAATATTTTGGGGACGAAATCCTTTAAGGAGGGGAGAATGAAACACCCCGTATTTTCTGTGAACATTAAAGTAAAAAATTAAGGAATACTTAATTTTAAAAGTGGAAATTAGGGGAAACGGGTTTCGCCATTGCGTTCGTCTCGGAATTCTGCTTGAGATAGAGTCCGAGTTTGCGTGAATCGGACTCCGTATGAAGAAGTTATGGAGTTCAGGTGATTTCAAGTTTAAACGAAAATTAAATACGAATAATAATTAAATCAAAAAGCAGTTCGAAATTCAAAAATTCTGAGAATTAGCTGGGCAGGAAAATTCCCGCCTATAAGGGTCGACTCGCCCCATGGGAGGTCGACCCCCTAAGAGGGGTGTCGACTGAGGTGTCGACCCCCCTGTAGGGGTCGACCCCCTCGGCCAGATCTGGGCTGTTTTGTCCAATGACGTTTTTCTGAGTCATTAGGGCATATGTGGCGAATTCCGGTTGGCTCTATTTGGTCTGCACGGCTCTGATTTCTCCTAGGTTAATCTAATGACTCTCATTAATCTAAACTTCTATATAAACAACCCTCAACCCTAAAACCTCAAAACCTTGCTCCTAAAGCCGTCATGCTATCCATGGCTAAACTAGCGTAGCCTCCATTTTTCTCTAAACTAGAAATCAAGTTAGAAAGCCCCAAATCTAGTCCAAACTAGAGAATCAATAGTCTACATCAAAGGATAGCTTTTCAAATTCAGAAATCAGATCCCAAAAATCAAGATCAGTCCTTTTTCTGTAAGTAAGTTATTGTTTAGATGTGAACACCTAATAATAAATCATGACTATAATAACTGGATCTAGAACTATGCTTAATTCTATTCATGTCTATCCTTTTGTCAATTCTGAATTGCCTATGCCTACGATACTATTGTGATTGATGTAATGACACCTATCGTCCCTATGAGACTATTATGATTGACATAATGAAACCTAACATGCCTATGAGACTGTTGGATTGACAAAATGGGACTTATCATGCCTATGGACTGTTGTGATTGATTTATCATGTTGTACATCCTATGCCTATGAGACTATTGGACTGACACAATTGAACCTACCATTATATATATGCAAATTACATGATAAGTTATGTTCATACATGCTTACATGTTTAAATCCAAGCTAGTACCCATGTTTAAGATTTATATAAGTTCATGCTTATACAATTAGATCTATGCTAGTTCGCATGTTAATTGGATCTGAATTAAATGTAAGATCACGTTCATGTGCTTAATTAAGTTTATGTCGTTCTATCCCAAACTTATACTATACATGTTGATCTATATTGTTTATGTCTGTTGGAATGTTACATGTCCCTTTCTTTTCCCTTTTGTTTATAAGTTAGGCTAATTTGCGAGCCTAACGTTCTACGTGAATTATGCGAACGAATAATGGGGGAGACATTGAGGAAAAATATTAAACTACATGCTATTGGCATAAATTGGCTCATAATCATGTAAATGATTAGTACCATGAAATGGTAGAATTTGTATACCTAGAATTATGGTCATAATTTAAAGGGTAAATGCGTCATGACTTGAATTGACAACCCTTGTGGATAATTTACATATGAACATAAATTGTAAATATGTAAAGTGGCTAAAAGATGAACATGCCTAACCCGAGGTTAGATTGAGTAACAGTGTAAAACTGCCCGGAACCGCTCGACACATCCAGTAACCGCAACAATACAGATCTAATGCGAGAGGTTAGTGCATTTACCCCCAAATCCCGAGGTTAGAATGAGTTTACGGTAGAAGTCTGCCCGGAACCGCCTGGCACATCCAACAACCGCAAACAAAAGTTCTAATGTGAGAGGTTGGGGCATTAATAAATTAATTAATGCCAATAAATAGACATGCTAAGGAAGGTAAGGTTAAGTAACATATGAATAGGCGACACTTAACCAATGCAACATGTTAATTAGAGAAGAAGGTGGGGTTAAGTAAATTTAGAACACTTAACTGTTATAACATGTTAATTAGACAAGAAGGTGGAGTTAAGTAAATTTAGGACACTTAACCAATACACATGTTAATTAGACAAGAAGGCGGGGTTCAGTAAATTTATAACACTTAACCGTTATAACATGTTAATTAGACAAGAAGGTGGGGTTAAGTAAATTTCGAACACTTAACCGTTATAAAATGTTAATTAGACAAGAAGGTGGGGTTAAGTAAATTTAGAACACTTAACTGTTATAACATGATGAACGAGTGGGGTTAAGTTAAGCGGAAACACTTAACCAATATAACTTGATGAATGAACATGGTTAAGTTAATAGGAAACGCTTAACCAACACAACATGATGTGTGGGGAGGTTAAGTTAACATGAATGGACAGCACTCAACCAATATTACGTGAACAAAGTGGATAGGGTTAAGGCAAGCTTAACCAATAATACAGATTGACTTGATAAGTAGGAGGGTTAAGTAAACTTTGGGTAAGTGGGTAATATTAGTATATATAGGCCCACAAACTTAACCGTTAAATAAACATGTTTGAACCAGTGGGAGGGTTAAGTACATCTCGTGTAGGTGGGTAATATTTTTGTATATATAGGCCCACAAACTTAACCAGTAGGAAACGCTAGTAACGGGGACCCATTTCAGCAGTAACCCACATAGATGTATCACGGTACCCTGAACTAGGAAGGGTGGGGCACGATTACTGAGCTGATTATAAGCGGTCAAAATAGCGGTAGGGGGTGCGGTAGGGGGTGCAGCAGTGTAGTTCCGACGGAGTATGGGCGTGCGCGTGCTCCAGAGTGGAAAAGTAGGCACTGAGCATCAGTAGTATACACTGTGCATCTTGAATCATGTCGGGTTGCTATCATAGGGATTGATACACCTTATGGTGGGACCAGCACATGGTATCTACACGCAAGAGAGGGCCGATTGACACAGATACAAGGAAAATTAATACAAGTAGGGAGCTGATCGATAGGGTAGTAAGGGTACATCTAACATCTTCATGGCAATTAGGCTGATTGAGGTAAGATCCTCATACTAGATGTACACCTGAAGGCTACCACAATTGCGGGGTTGGGATCACCTTATTATATAACACAGGATACTAGTTGGGACACTAGAAGGGGATACAGATCCTTTTTCACAGGATGCTAGTTGGGAAACTAGTAGGGGATACAGATCCTTTTTCACAGGATACTAGTTGGGACACTAGTAGAGGATACGGATCATTCTATAAAAGACACTAGTTAGGATACTAGTTAGTTGGTGCAATAGGAAATCAAAGAAAGAACCGAAGCGCATTCTGCTTATCTTGCCTTATCATATCTTATGCTAATCTTATGTTATCTTGTTATCCCTGTTATCACGATATTGTCTTAGATTCAGTTTATTCATGTCATGTTACTATTACCTGTTTACATACTGAAAATCACTGGACTTACCAGACTTATGTCTGACCTAGTTTTGTTTCGCCTCTCTTCTTCCTCCCCCCTCCCCCAAGGTAGACAGGGAGGGAATAGCTCAGCTTAGTTTGGACCGTTTCACTTTCCAAGCTTGAAGATTTTTTGATGTATTGCTTTGGACTCTCTTTTCCACTGCTATGGCTGGCTCATGCTTTATTGGGGAATATCATTGTCATTTTATGCTTCTTTATTTTGTTAAACTATACAGATACTTTGTTGTACTGGGTATTGGTGTTTTGGTGTTGGAAAACAATCTTTGTACAAGCTGTTTTACCAAGCTGCTGTTTTATCAATAAAGTAAAGTTTTATTTTTATTTTTCACTGCTTTATTTGTCTGTCTTGTAATTTATCTGCATCTTTTACCTATAACGCTTCACTGAAGTTAATGCATTCCCTTTGTGAGTGACATTAATGGAGGTGGGGTATTACAAACATGCTCGATACGCGAAATTTCTCTTTTATTATTACCAGTGCATAATGTGAAAATAAATTTCGAAAACAAATGTATTGATCTTAGACAGCATAATACCCCATCCTATTATGTCCTCATATAGGTTTAAAACTGAAAATGCAAGGTTCGTACCGGAAGTTGGATTTCCATTAATGACCAAAGTAAGGATCTTCCTTAAACGATTCGGAGCATCTCTACCAACATATTCAGGACTCACGCACACATGAACCCAAGATCGATTGAGCTAGCCCACCAATTTCCGGTGAGTTTGGTTACTCCTGAACATAATGTTCCCTGGTCATATTTGACCGTCAACTTGGTCGTATTTGACCAACATCCTAGGCGCCCCAATTTCAACATCCACATAAGTAAATTTCATGGGCTCCGTACCATGGCGCCACTTTTAGCAAGAAGAAAATGTATGTCCTCACTCTGTGGTCGTTCATCCAGTTTAAGCCGTTCTGGGTTGTGAGGCTTGTCGCGGTCATGTTTCAACGTAAAGCTACGCTATATCTGCCATGCTTTGATCATCATCCACAAAGCTTTGCTTTTCAACAAAAGTTTTGATCAATTGGCATCTAAGCATGCCACATTAACAATTCACACATATAATCAGTTTCTGTTAATAATACAACCTTTGAGTTCATACACCTCAAAGAAGGGTGTTAAGCTAAAAGAATAAATTCTCCTCCACCATAGATATATCATCAGTAACAACTAATCGGTTATGTTATGAAATACAACGTCAAACACACAATCTATTTACAAGTTCGTTCTGGGTCCGAACGAAACCGAAGGCACCTTATTTCTTGTCCACTAATGGAGAAAGGCCCTTGCATATTTGGTCGATCTCTAAGTACGTCTGGACGACCACCACTTCAACCATATAACGAGAACTACCTATGGCTTCCGCAATAATCCAAATGATGTGAAGATCTCCGGTCATCAAACACCATCTTCAATATCTTCGACAAACATCGTATTAGTCATTTAGAATGGGTCCAAACCCAGTCTTCTCGAATAACTATCGCATCATTACAATCAAGTGATATATAAACATATCATAAGCCGCATTCCAATTAAGAATATTCTTCTATTCAAATATTCTTTACATCGGGATTTGCTCCCTTAAATCTTATCAAAGATTTATGTCGTTTAAACTTCTTGTTTAAATCTCTCCTTGGAAACCATTTCAAAAAGATTATATAATCTCTTTGCATAAACTTAACTCAAATTAAGGTTTATAAGCCTTACTGGGATTATCGAGCCTTGCAAAAAGGTAAGCTCTCATATCGTTGTTCTATTCCCATCCTATCCATCCCATGGAGCAAAACTGGTGGTACTTCATATCTAACGCCCCTCGTGTTATGGTAAATTTAATTAACTTCTACCATTTCAAATCTAATTGAAGATTTAATTATCCCATGGAACGAAACTGGAGATACTCCATGTCTAACACTCCTCGTGTTTGGTAAATTTAATTACCTCTTTTCATTTTAAATCTAATTAAAGATTGATTGAAACTCTAACTTGGCTTTAATCTCCATTTCATCTAATCAAATCTTTATTGAATGATTTAATCAAACTATAACATGGTTTACTCTCCATTTCGTTAAATCAAATCTTTATTAAAAGATTTATTATAACTCAAATTCAAGAAATCATATTTCCTTTAGTTGGGTTAAAGAACATATGTTATTTAAAACATCATTCACGGTAAACCCAATATCATACTTCCATAGGAAATGGAATTTTCACGGAAATCATACCAGTTCACAATCGATATAAATTTCCATATCAAATTAATACTATAAGCGGAATAACGACAAAGCCTTTTAAATTCCTTAAACAGTAAGGGTCTTCCTCTATGGAGGTTCATCTTGATTATCACTAAATCGATTTCCATTCAACTAAAATTAAATTTATTAATTGGAAAACTTCACTTTGGATAGTTCCATTAAATCTTAATTAAAAGATTTATTCCATAAATTCCATTTTCAATTGGGTTTAAGAACAATGTTATTGAAGACACTATTCACGACAAACCCAAAATCCAATTTGATATCAAATATAAGGCTTTGAATAAAAATCACCTTGACTTATATTTAACATCAAATTCTAAAACCAACAGATACCCTATAGGGAATAATGATATATATTTCTTCCAAATTCCTCAAACAGTATCTGTATAATTACGGAATTCAATATTGAAATATCCGAAGATTATTTTCATTTAAATCCAATATTCCTTCATTGGAAAAACTTAACTTGGTTAAGTATTAATTAGCTTCAAACTCTTTTAATCGCTTTCGTTAAATAGCTAAATTTCACAAAATAGTTCTACATTATCCAAAACAAAGTATATTTAGTCCAAACCACATTTAAATCATTTATAATAATTTTTCACTTTTTTTTAGTAATTTAAAAATATGCCATTTTAGCTGAATGACATCTCAGGTCATTCAGATGCACATGCATTGTTTTTATTCTAATTTGATTTGAATATATTTCAAAATATAACCATTTGATTTTCAAACTTTTCATATCACTAGAAAGATTTTTTCGTTTCGCACCTAACGTTTTTTTGAAAAGTCCGATGGTCGGATCTCCCGGTACGTCAATTTGAAGTTAATGGTCAAAATTCGTGAATGGTCGCTGCACGACACGTCATATTCAAACCATTTTATATTTTATAATAAAATTCATTGTCTCAGTCTAAATGTATTTTATAAAACATTTATAAACTCGTTTCAAAAACGATTTCAACTTCCAATTCAATTTTAAATCAAAACTGAATGTTCTATATTATTATAATATTTAAATAATATTTTTCAAAATATAATATTTTGAAATCCAAATTCTTCTGACTTCCATTATAAAAATAAATAAGATCAATGGAAAAAATCGTTCGAATTAAAAACGCCGTTTCTATATCGACTTGAATTTACATTTTGAATTTACTATTCATTTTAAAATAAATCGGAAAACATGCCTTTATTAATTGAAAATTAATTCTAATCAAATTCTAACTTTTATCGAAATTTATTCGTAATCATTTAAACGGTCTTTCCAAACTAATTTGAATTTAAAGTTCAAACTTTCATTTTGCACCAAATATTTTATTAGTAAAATGTTCACATTAATCCTCAAATTGGAATGAGATCCAACTAATTACCATACAATTTAATTTATATGGATTTCGCACATCATCAACATCCATAGCAACTACCATCCATCAACGATATTATAATATAAGTGTTTTGTTCCATAACGCTTATATTCATAGTTTAGTAATAATAACAGTAAAAGTTGTAAAAATTGTAACCATCATCCATCAACCACAAAACAAACAATGCAATCACAGTAAATGAATACATATTCAGTAATGATTATAATAACTATAAAAATCAGTTAAGTCAGAGTTCTCACATTGATAGGTTTGAAACCATTATAAAATGGTTGTTTTAATTAAATTAAACTATACAATTAATTTAACCAAATTTTCCGAAGCTCTCGTCTCCGCGATTCCAACGTTTGCAGTATCTTCGAATTCTGTTTTTGTTTGAACGAGTTATGGTAATTTAAGCAATAATTACATAATTAATTTAACCTAAGATAATTAGTTTAATAATTAACTTAACTAATCCTTCTCTAATCCCTTCTCCCTTCGTTCGTATACTGCAGGCAACGAAGAACCCAAAATGCGCAATCCCATCCTCAATTCACACGCCTCAATGGACCACTTGCCGCCGATCAACCAACACCACGTTGAAGCCCTTCGACTAATCCTCCACCGCCATGCATAGCTTTTCTAACGAACCCACCTTCAACATCGAATTGCATGTGAATGCATCCCCTTTGTGCTGTGATTTTGAACGATTTACTAAAAACACATCACGTCTATATGGATTTGAAGCCCTCTCCAAGCTCTTCAATTCGTTAGTTAGGAGTTTCGAATGATATTGTGTGGATGGGGAGAGATTAAGTGGAGAAGTTTCGGAATGATAATAGCCATAGAAACTGGGTGGCAGCTGCAAATATAAGGGTTTGGTTTAGTTTAGGGGTATTTATAATATAATTTATTAATATTTAATTCCTTCGTTACTTCGTTATGAAATTTAATGTTCTGAACTCCAAACGAATCCTAACGACTAACATCCCTAGCCAAATACCCCTATTTCGGACTCAATGGAATAGGTTTTGGAAGCTAGTTTGATTGTTTTAATTGTTTTTTCTCAAAATTAAAATATAAATCAATATAACGTTAAATATTGAAATTCAAAAGTTTGTTTTAATTTGCTACGACCACATACTAACTGCAAAAATTATGAAACTCGAAATCCTACTATGTTTCACAAATACGGTTCTAACAAACCTAGTCTTGTCAAATTTGGAGACCATATGAAAAAGCTTTAATTGAATTGTAACTACATTTCAATACGCGTTTATATTTCATACGCTTACATAAGAATTCAAATTGACTTGAAATTTTAAATGTGACGACCCCAAACTTCCGTAGTACAAAAACAAGGATAATCATAGGAGTATAACATAATTACAACAATAACAGATCTCAGATAATAGCATAACACATAAATCATTGCAGCGGAAGTAGAAATGTCATCACATCATAACATCAAAGACATTAGAGTACGCTGTTACAGGATACACTTAGCAAATAGAAGTCTCAACAAAAAGAGAAATAAGTCTCAACTCCATCAAATACAACAAAGATCAATAATGTCTAAATGTCTCAAGTGGCAACAAAAAGATAAAAATGAAAATGTTCTTCAACTTCTTTCCTTAAGCAAGCTCCAATCTAGAATGCATCCATACCTAAACCTGTCATTTGGCTGCCCATGTGGAAAGAGGACACCCGAGTTTGCAATGTGAAACAAACTATGAGTCAGTCATGGGACTGGTATGAGAAATCTTTCTTAACTAACAATATGGCTAATCACAGGACCACGTCGCTAACGCGAAACAGGTTTACTCCATTGGATTGCCAGTGCATAAGTTTTATAAATTTTTATTCAAAAACAACGCAATGCTTTTTAGAAAAATGAAATCATTATAAGACTCAAGTCCCATCACACAATGCAATGCAAACTGGAGGATAGAGTTTTACCTTATAATGATCAAACATGCTTGATACGTAGAAAATAATATTTTAATATTATTATTAGTGTCTAATCAGTTTTAAAATACTTCAAAGTAAATGTATCAATCCTAGACAGCATAAAACACCATCCTACTATGTCGCCATATATAGGTTTACAATCAAAACAGTAATATCGTATTGGAAATTGGGTTTCCATCATGAGTCAAGCCCAGGAACGATCTCCTTACCGATTCGAGACACTCTAGTAATGTCTCAGGATCACACCTATGGGCAACCCTTAAATCCTGCAGGGCCAGTCCACAAATACTTTAGTGGATTGGCAATTCCTGAACACACGCTTCCCGGTCCTATTGAACCTATAAAATGGTCACTATCGACCAATAAATCCGAGGCGCCTCATTCTACCAACCACATAAGTAAAAATTTCAGGGCTTGTAAACGCTGACACCACTTTTAGCTAGAAAGAAACGTGTGCGCTCCATGCGTTCCCTTGTCCCATTTCTGACTCTCACCGGGGTGTGAGGCTTGCGAGGTAACACTATACACAAAGCTATGCCAAAATAGGCTGTGCTTTGATCATCATCCACAAGGCTCTTCTTTTTAACAAAAGCCTTGATCAATTGCATCTTGGCATGTCACATTGAAAATTCACGCCATGCGATCGATAACTACTAATATATAACCTCTGAGCTCATGCGTCTCAGAGAAGGGTGTTAAGCAAGAGAATAAATTCTCCTCTACCAACGAATATATATTAAATAGAAACCGATTTACATGGAATGAAATCCAATGTCGGACACACATCCATTTACAAGTCTATTCTGAGTCTGAATGAAACTGGAGAGACCTTATTACTCGTCCCGTATGTCCAATACGGAAGAGAGGTGCTCGCTTATCCAGACAATCAACAAGTACGTTCGGATAACTACCACTTTAACCCTTTAATGGGAGCTAACCAATGTCGGGCATCGGTAGTTATCCTTTCGATGTGAAGATCGCCAGTCTTCAATCACTGTCTTTAAGATCTTCGATTTAGATCGTCGTATAATCATTTGAAATGAGATTAAACTCAGACTTTTCAAATGGTTCTCGCATATATATAGTTTAAAATCATTTCATATCATGAATAGTATTTAATAATGATTTATCGCTATTTTTTATATATAAAAATAACTAAATTAATTTAACGACGCTTCGGGTCAATGGGTGGCCCTAGCGCTGTTTTTATCAAAATTTGATTTACACTTATCTCGAAACCTAACAATTGGATTTTAACATAATTTATATCGTTGGAAATATCTTCCCAAAGCGGTCCTTACGGTCCAGTTTTGGGAAAATCTGACGGTCGGATCTTTCGGTATGATCATTTAAATTTATGATTCTGAAACGTGAACTACCGCGCGCGATTCGTTTAATTTTAATTTATATATATAATTATATTAATATAGACTGTTCGACGATTCCACTAACGGTTTTAACATGCCAAATAAAAGAATGTTTTTATTGGCATATCATATCTACATATTTATCATGTCAAACAAATACATTTCTTTTACATGAAAATTGAACCAATGAGAAATAAAGCTAATTTTTATTAGTATTTCCATTTTTAACTTTAACAAATAAAAAAGGGAATATTTCATTTGTATAAAGTTTTCAGTGAATGTTTTTAAAATAATTCATACAGATTCTATTGTACATATTGTCCTTAAAATGATATTTTAACTTTGCATATAAATTCTAATATATGCATTATTAATAAAAGTGTAATCTCAACTATGCATATAAATTCTAATATATGCAATATAAATATAAATGTGATTTTAACAATGCATATAAATTCTAATATACACAATGTAAATGTAAATGAAATTTTAACAATGCATATAAATTCTAATATATGCAATGTAAATATAAATGTAATTTTAACAATGCATATAAATTCTAATATATGCAATGTAAATATAAATGTGATTTTAACAATGCATATAAATTCTAATCTACGCAGTCTAAATATAAATGAAATTTTAACAATGCATATAAATTTTAATATATGTAATGTAAATATAAATGTAATTTTAACAATGCATATAAATTCTAGTATATGCAATGTAATTATAAATGTGATTTACAATGCATATAAATTCTAATATATGCAATGTAAATATAAATGTGATTTTAACAATGCATATACATTCTAATATATTCGGTGTAAATATAAATGAAATTTTAACAATGCATATAAATTCTAATATGTGCAATGTAAATATAACTGTGATTTTAACAATGCATATAAATTCTAATATATGCAATGTAAATATAAATGTGATTTTAACAATGCATAAAAATTCTAATTTATGCAATGTAAATATAAATGTAATTTTAACAATGCATATAAATTCTAATATATGCAATGTAAATATAAATGTAATTTTAACAATGCATATAAATTCTAATATATGCAATATGAATATAAATGAAATTTTAACAATGCATATAAATTCTAATATATGCAATGTAAATATAAATGTAATGTTAACAATGCATATAAATTCTAATATATGCAATGTAAATATAAATGTAATTTTAACAATGCATATAAATTCTAATATATGCAACGTAAGTATAAATGTAACTTTAACAATGCATATAAATTCTAATATTCGCAATGTAAGTATAAATGTAACTTTAACAATGCATATAAATTCTAATATACGCAATGTAAGTATAAATGTAACTTTAACAATGCATATAAATTCTAATATACGCAATGTAAATATAAATGAAATTTTAACAATGCATATAAATTCTAATATAGTCAATGTAAATAAAAATGTAATTTTAACAATGCATATAATTTCTGATATATGCAATATAAATATAAATGTAATGATAACAATGCATATAAATTTTAATATATGCAATGTAAATATAAATGAAATTTTAACAATGCATATAAATTCTAATATATGCAATGTAAATATAAATAAAATTTTAACAATGAATATAATTTCTAATATACACAATGTAATTATAAATGTAACTTTAACAATGCATATAAATTCTAATATACGCAATGTAAATATAAATGAAATTTTAACAGTGTATATAAATTCTAATATATGCAATGTAAATATAAATGAAATTTTAACGATGCATATAAATTCTGATATACGCAATGTAAATATAAATGTAATTTTAACAATGCATATAAATTCTAATATACGCAATGTAAATATAAATGAAATTTTTATGGTTGTAATATTTTTATTCAACTATGAACAGTTTCTATATGAATCATTCTTTTATAAAAAATGATATTTTTAATGTCAACATGCCTTTATTTTAAAAATGAACATTTTCTAGTGATTCATTCATTTCATTAAAAACAAAGTTTTTAATGTAAACATGTTTGATTTTGAAACAAGCATGTTTGTCCAACTTCTATTATTACATTAGAAAGTGAATTTTTAATGTAAAACGTGTTTTCATTTAAAACATGATTTTTTTTTTCTATGTTTTTAATATTACATTAAAAAGTGAATTATAAAACATATTTTCATTTCAAAACATGAATCTTTTTCTATATTTCTATTACTACATTAAAAAGTGAATTTTTAATGTAAGACATGTTTTCATTTAAAATATGAATCTTTTTCTATATTTCTATTATTACATTAAAAAGTGAATTTTCAATGTAAAACATGTTTTCATTTTAAAACATGAATATTTTTCTACATTCCATTATTACATTAAAAGTGAGTTTTAATGTAAAACATGTTTTCATTTAAAAACATGAAATTTTTCTCAATTCCTATTTTAATTCAACAAAATGTACAAAAGTTTATATTTAATTTTTGGTTAGATTTCTTGTTCAGCAAAATGATAAATTTGATATCTCATTTTTGTTGAAAACTCTAGTTCAACAAAATGACAAAAATTGATGTTTTCTATTTGTTGAAAATTCTAATTCACCAAATAGACAAATTTGATGTTTCTTATTTGTTTAAAATTCTAATTCAACAAATAGATAAAAATTGATGTTTTCATAATTGTTGAAAATTCTAATTCAACAAATAGACAAAAATTGGTATTTTCATATTTGTTGAAAATTCCAATTCAACAAATAGACAAAATTTTATTTAAACACAATGTTCATTTTTGTTTTGACCCACTTAATTTAAACAAAAATGACAATTCCAATACAACTATTCTAATCTTGACAACAATGATGATTTTTGTCCAATAGTTCCAATCTGACAAAAATGACAAGTTTTGTCCAATTATTCCAAATAACAAGGTGATAATTATTTTAATCAACAATTCTAATAACCCAAAAAGGATAATTTCTTAGTTTCACTATTTTAACTAATAAAATGATAAATCTTGTCCAATGATTCTAATTTGATCATTTTATCTAAACAATTTTTTTTTACTCAATTTTATTACTACAAATTGATCTATATGTTTCCAACAATTTTATCACTACAGAACAATATGTTTAACAATTATATCACCACACAATATCACCAAACAATCAGATCTACATACTACATCCATCGCAGGACAAATCATGAATCATAACAAACAGGAATTAACTATAGATTGGTGATAATAAAATCAGAATTATTTCTAATTATAAAAAAAAGAAATAAATAGATTTCTCACAGTCGTTTAAATCTAAATGATTCAGATCTGAAAATTTGGCCAAAATTCGATCTGCTTAGAATTGGTTCTAGTCAGTCCTGGAGTGTAGATCTCGGACTCATGATCGTAACGCTTCAGAAATCGTTCAATTCTTAGTTCATATGAATAAGATATGATTTGTTTTATATTAATAACATTTTAAAATAAATTAATTAAATAATATATTTTAAAAGAACACCTTCTTCCTCTTATCAGACAAAGGCCGTCGTTCTTTCAAATGGGTTCACTTCTAGGGTTCCTCCTTGCGTTTAAACCACCAGGCTTCAGGACAATCGGATGCCACCACGACGAAGAGGAATAAGTGGCACACCAGGGAGGCCTCATGCTGATCAACTTGATCAACCCCTGGAGGTGTGGCGGTGGCTCAACCCATGGGTGTTTGGGGCTTGAAAACTCAGCTGTTACATGACAATAGTGAGGGTTATCTGTATGGATGGAAAGAGGAGCAAAATCTCTTAAATAATGTCAAAAGGAGCAAAGGATTTCAATGTGTGGATTGATAGATTTTAATGGTGAAAGGATTGAGTGTTCATGGCCATGGATTTGAGCACTGGCGGCTATGCAAATGGGAATTAGGGTTTGGCAAAGGGTTATTGTATATTTATATTATTTAATCACTAATATTTACAAATAAATCCGTTATATCTTAGTAGTTCCAATTCTAGTCCAACAGAAGTTGTTTCTACCTAATTGCCCCTGTTCCGGAACCAATGGGCTAGGTCCCGTCAGCCCAAACTATTGATTTTGGCCTGGTTTCTTTAATTTAAAATTTAAATCCTTTATTTAATTAATTCGATCGTATATATAAATTCACCGGGGCCACATACATACTTCGAAAATTCCCGAAAATAAAATATAGCTATGTTTTGACAATACGGTCCTAACAAAATTAATTTCGTCGAATTTGGAGACCGTTCGAAAAATGGCCTTTTTAACGGTCGATCAAATTCAACAAAAATGATCAAATCAAAGTTTAATTTACTATGCTCACAAATTAACTCCAAAAATTCTGGAAAATTAAACTTAGCAATAATTTGACATTCCGGATCCGACAAAAGAGGTTTCGTCGAAAACGGAGGTCGTTTGTATAATGGCCTTTTATACGGGCTATAAATTATACTGTATTCCATAGTGACTATTCTGAATATTCAATTGGCCATAACTTTTTATTCCTGCTATGAAATTTCGATTTTTAGGATTCGTTGGAAAGATATTTTTAAAAAATTTAGATACTTTTGGTTTCACTAAAATCCATTTAATTTTGAATCCTATACATTCAGTCAAAGTTCTGATTCAAAATTTCAAACTACCGTGCTATTTCTAATTCCTTTTAAAATTAAAATAAATATATTCGTTCTAACTTCGATTTAAATAAATTTTTAATCATTATTATTTAAAATAAATTATTTTAACCATTAAATGTTCATTGAAATAGCGAAAATAAAAATTTTAAATTGGTTCTTATTTTCCGGGTTGTTACATTAAACCTAAAAATAAATTAACAATCTGAATCAGATAAAATTGATTTCATCGAAAATGGAGGTCGTTTGAAAAACAACTACTTTTAAGGCTTAAATAAAACCAATAAAATATAAATAAATTCAAAACCATCTAAATTAAATAAGAATAAATTAATATTATCGTATATATCCAAATAAAATATCATGTAGTTCCCGAATGAACATAATTGGGTTTATAACTCAATGTTTTCAAAATCCAAGTTAAATCAATAACGATTTTATAATAAATCCTTTTATTTTATTTAATAACTCGTTATAATTTATAAACGATTCCATAGCGACTATTTAAAATTTTAATTTGGATATAACTTACAATATATAACACAAAATCTTGTTTTTTCACATTCGTTAGGTTGATTTAATTAAATAGATTCTAACGTTTCGTATTCTACAGAATTACGACTTATATTGATTCATATATTTTCAGTTAAAGTTCGAAACTAAAATTATCAAACAACCACGACGTTACGAGTTCAATTTATAATTAATATAAACTTATACATTCAAACTTCATTTTAAATAAATTCTAAATCGTCAATTCTAAAAATAAGTCATTTTAAATATTTAAAATCCATTAAATATTTATAAATAAATTTTGGGTTGTTACACTAAGCTTGCCTCATTTCCAAATCCATTTCTTTATGGATTAAACGCTAAGCCTGCGCCACTTGGGTGATTCCCCATGCAATAGTGGGACTGGTACCCTAAGGTGGGGTCAGTACCATCTCCCTAGATGAGGGGTTAGTTGCTCTCGGTTCTAAGTTGAGTTGATGATTAGTGCTGGGTCAAGCTCTAGCATTTGGATTTCTAACTTTTCCGGTTGTCTGACCTGATTGGGGAATTTTGCCATAATTTCCTCTTATCGCTTTGGCAAGCTCTCATGAAGCTCAAGCAGTTTCGTAAGCTGTTGACCACCTCATCCATATCCTCCCTTGTTGATTATAATGAAGGATTTACTCCAAAAGAAACCTCTTGACTCCCTCTTTTCGTTATCATTCGTCGTGATAGTTTTTCAGTGTACTTTTTTCTTCACCATAACTTCCTAAGTAATGTTATTTCCTTTGGTCCAAGTAGTGGCCAATACCTAGCACGTTAAAATGTTGAGACTTGATTTTGGTTAATCGAGTGCAATACCTAAATCGTATGTAATATATGGATAGTAATTACATAATGGCCATAGATCACAGTCACTGATTGCATAAAAGTAAACAAGCCTATGACTTTTTATAGTTGTTCGACAACACTATCCTACATCCACTTCAAGTTATCTTTTTTTATACTGTTGAGTAATGTATTAATAAAGAGAGAAGAATTTGAAGTTGTCTTCAAGTTGAATCAAATTTTTAGTACAGAAAAGAGAAGATTCATTTTCAGAATCCCCTAGAGGTGTATTTATAGACATGAGAAGAGCAGTGATCATCAGGAAATTGTGTAGAGGGCCCACAAAAGAGGTACAACTTAGCCCATAAAATGGGGCCAAGGTCGCAGCTTACCTTCGGGATCGAACCAGTTCCCCATTGGGGATCTACACAGACTCCTATGGGTTACACCTCATGAGGTGTGTCCCATATGTTGTGTTTACGTTAGCTGTCTACTCGAGTTGATGGTTCGTCGTTTTGATCTTCTAAGTTCAAGTTGTTGGCTTGGTTCTCTAGTTGTTGAGTTCATTAGTTCTGAGCATCAGATGCATATCACTCCCATACTTAGCCATATTTTTAGTCCAGACTTGCCTCAGAGCTTTATTGTCCTTTATTCAAAGTCTTACCGATCCCATACTTAGCCAAACTCTATTTGTTTTTCCTGCTTATTCCAGTGAATCCAACTGCCTATGGGCTTATGTGATCTTCCATACTCGATCTCAAGAAATCCAAATGTCCTTATACACAACCAATCTGAGTCGTTCTTATTGAATTCCAAGTATTCATGGATTCCAATGCTTATCCCAAGCATTCCGAGTTTGTATTAGTCCATGTTCAAGCAACGAGCGATTGATCGATAAGAATTCTAAAGCTTGATGGCCTTGTCAAAAGGTGGTCAACAATATCTAACTCTAAAATCGATATTGTCGGTAATGAAAGTGTTCAATTTTCTATTATACACGTGTTATATTGTAACAAATTAAGTAATTAATATACGTATTTTTAAATTAAAAATCTTTAAATGATAGGTGATGTGAAAATAACTACAAGGAGCCATAATCAGAAGAAAATTATCATGAAATAACTTAATATATTATATTGTAGTTCCTAGTCATAATGTTTTGATAAACGATATCAATTCATCTGTTGAGACCAGATAGTCTAATTCTTTTCAAGCATGAATAATATATTACTCTTGAGTGTTTGGTGGGAAAAATGGATTACATACTTATAGCTATTGGATGATTACGAAATGTCTTTCAATGAGTTTCTCGTTGGTTAATAACAACCATGTCAAATAGGAAATCTTTGGTTGATAATGTTGCACAATTCCTAAAATTTTGGAAGTGTTGTGCAATTTCATGTGAATACATCGCTTTGATTATAGTTAAATCATATGGTGACGATCCATTTAGCAATTAGAGTTGGGTCATAGTTGAAGCATTGAAAATGAAATATTATTCGATAGGCAATTCTGTACTACCATAACCAACTTTAGTCAATTTGAAGTCAAAATTTGATGTAATAATGAATGTTATTATTAGATCAAAGACTTCATTCAAAGACAATGAGTGGAAATGGATTATACAGGAATTTTGACCAAAACATAATTTCATAAATCCAGAAGTGATATAGTATTTATTAAGAGAACACATTTAACTTAATGTTATCAAATGATACTACTTAGGGTAATATAAAATTGATTCTATTGAAAATTTCGTCTGTGACAAATTTGGACTGCCGATCACACTGCTAACTAAAGTAACGCTGAATATACGTAGTTAAATTGTTCAACATTGATTACTGACTGAGTTAATATATTTGAGTCATACAATCATATTTTTAAAATTATCCAAAATACCATGAGACTTAACTAATTTACTGAATTTTATAAATCAATTAATATTTGGAAAATATTATTTATTATTTTATTTATTTTATTTTTGGTCACTATTTGTGGCTATTTGAGTGTATATGTAAATGCTATGTTTGCACGCATCGACATATGGCATTTATGTAACTTTAAACATGTTAAAATGAAAGATAACTATATGAAGGGCTTTGTGGAAATTTTGTATCGCATCAAAGGACCAATCACATATTGATTATAAGTGCAAGTGGTGGAGTGAGATAAAAAATAAAGGGATCAACAAAGGAAATTTTAACTAAAAGAGAGGGAGCGGTTTCACTTTGAAATTAAACAAATCCGCTTATTTTATTTGCATTCCTTTTTTCGTTCATTCAGTTTTCCCTATTCCCCTTTCAAATCTTGTTAGAAATTATTATGCGCCATTCCAAAAAATGTTAACTTCAAATCAAATGAAAACAACCTATTATGTCATATATATATATATATATATAAAGAATATTCAACCCTTTGCCTTGTTCAATCTCATTCACCTCCACTTGGAATCACTTTCACTTCTTGAATTGAGAGAAAAATTTCATCCACCATTCTACTGACTATTGATTCACGAGTTTTCGATTCATGAGAAGGATGAAGAGAAGATCAAAGGAAAAGTGATTTAGTATGATTATATATGTGTAATTTAGTTGTTTTAGATATTGTTAAAATCTACAAAAGATCGCATATCACAAATAGTTGCAAAAGTGCAAAACTATGCAAAATGCATTAGCACCAATCGACTGGTCAAAAATCTACGTGTTGATTGGTAGCTACAATTTTGCACTACTTATGCACATTTGTGTGCACGATCTTCCCCATCAGTTGAATGATCATTTTCTACCAGTCAACTGATCTTTACCAACTGCCATTTCCAGCAAAGAGACCCTTCTTTTCATGAAGAGGTTCAATCTAATTTCAAGGGAAACGAATGCTACTTTTCATTGAAACTCTTCATGAATAATTACTACTCTCCGTATACAATTTATACACTACAAACATCATTTTCTAAATCATCGATTCTTTTCAAAAATTCCGATCTTACTCTATTTATACTCTTTGCATTCTAAAGCAATCAGAATCATTCTTTTTGCTTTGAATAACTAATTCTATTTCATATTTCTTGATTCGATAGCAATCTACTTCCTTCAAATCCTGACAAACACATCAAATATATAAGAATAAGATTATAGGAAGGGTGTACTCAAATCGTGACTAATCCATGTTACTTAGAACCCATTCAAAAGTTAAAACTATTGTTTTATTGTTGAAGTCCTATTTGGTTGCTCAGGCGTGTTGTAGAAGTTCTGTTCGGTTTGCTTAGGCGTGAAATCCCGTTCTGTTGCTTGGGTGTGTGTGAACCTGTTCCTCCGTGTGAAGTGAGGGTGTTGCTAGTGAAATTCCAGAAGGAGTCTAGGATTGAATGTAGGATGGTGCTCCAAACCAGTATAAATATCTCTGGTGTCATTTACTTTGTTTACTGAATTTACTTATTTCTTATCTGAGATATCTTAATATTCATTAAATATTTAGTTGCATAACTATTGCATAATTTAGAATATCATATTATATACACTTCCGCTAAGTAATTTTATTTTGTATTACTCAATTATACTTTAGCACTCTTTTCAATTGGTATCAAAGCCAGGGATTCTAGAGATCGTAAAAACATCCTAGACTAAATGGCGATAAAGAAATCTAGTTAAGGCATTAGAACGTGGAAGAGCAACAAAGCAGAATCAAAGGATCGAATGTCTCATGGCTAAAGTCAGATCATGATCGGTATGTGTAGATTCACTATAAAAAGATCTTTTGTTAGACCATGAAAAATTATTGAATTTTTTTTAAAACTTTGAATAAACTCAAAATTGTTATTTTAGTTAATTCAAAAGATTGTGAGAAAGAAAATTTCAAATTTACGGAGGAAAATAAACTTTTAGTAAATCAAACTAAATGTTTTGAAAATACCTTAGAAAAGCTTGTTTTTCAAAAGGATTTCCTTCAAAAAGAAAGTGAGCGGCAAATAGATAAAACTAATGATCTTTTAAAGAAGTCGATATTTTACAAAATAAAAATACATCTTTAGAAGATTCATTAAATAATTCTAGTTATTTAATTATGTCTCTTAAAAATGAGAATGAAGGTTTAACTGAAAAGAATTTAGAATTATCTAAAGAATATGAGATTTTAAATGTTAATAATAATATTTTGCAAAATGTAATTTCTAACTCAAAAGAAAATTTTGAAAAATTACAATCTTCTTTAGATGATTTAGAATCTCAAATTTTGGTCTCGAAAATGGGAATGGTACTGTAAAAAGGAAGGATTCTGAATTAAATAAAGAAATTAATAATTCAGAATCTCAAATTTTAACCTTTTGTCCTTATTGGAAATTTTCACCTTTTGTCAAGTTTTTTTTAATAACTTTGGAATGAGTTATATAATTCATTCTGTCCTTACTCCTAATATGCGTCGTTACGTGCATTTAATGTTTTAATTTATTTTGTACTAATAAAGTCTTAAATGTTAGGATTAGTTCCTATAAATATAAGTTATAAAATAAACATCATTTTAAAGAAATTTAAATGTCTTTATTTGGTTGTGTGTAATCTGCTACTGAAATTCGAAGTTAAAAATTAGAAAAGATTTTGCTTCAATTTCCATGGTAACTTTAGTAACAAGCTTTTCATTTTTTTTTACTCTTTATTAATTTTTGTGCTAGTTCTTCATCAATTTTGTTTTATTTTTCTATTTCAAACTCATTCAATTATGTTATAGTATTTATATTGTTTTTTTAGGTTTCAATTCATTTTCTGGTTCTCAAGCTTGTATGATAGTTTTCGTATTTCAACATACGTATTTGTACCATTTATCACCGTTTTAGTTCATTTCTTTTTTGATCTTAAATATTGTTGATGACTAAAATTGTCGTCATATCCAAAAATTCCCGATTACTCTAGAATAGTGTTTCGTGTATGGAAAATAAAAGTGCAGTAAGCAAATAATACAGCGATTTATTATGGTTCGGTCCGTATGGAACCTAAGTCAACTTTGAAGGCATTTGTGGATTTTACTTATTATTAAGAGTTACAATTACAAGGCATAATCATACAAATTTTGGTTAGCTTTTGGGAGTCATATTTTGCATATGCAAAGTCTTTAGAGAAAAATATATCTTCTTCTTCTTGAGTTCTAGGCAACCATTAGAGCTCTGAAATCATGCAAAATCCAACCCTTTTGAAGAATACGGAAGGGGGTATTTATAGGTAATGGATTAGGTAGGAGTAGGTGAGACTTGAGGACCACAACTTCAAATTTCGCATCCCGAACAGGCACCTGCTGAAAATTTGAATCCATAGTATTGTTAATCCCCCTTAGGGATACAAATTTTGCATTCCGAAGGAGGTGAAATTTGTATCCCGTGAATGTGAAATTTGTATCCCATGGGGATGCGAGATTTCATATCCCTTAAGGATACAAAATCTCATAGTTCTCTTGGGGAAATGGTATACGTATCCCTAGGATACGAAAATTCATATCTTGAGGGATACGAATTTTGTATCCCAAGGGATATGAGAAGTGGGTGTGGAGTAATTGGTGATGTGAGACACAGAGGGATACCGATTCTGGGTGATGCGTGTGTGGCCACCTAAGTGCGGGAGGAGAGAGTCAAAAATAGAGGGAGGCAAAGGCTTGGTGACTCGAAACCTAGGGAATCAAAATTCTGCGATGCGAAGAGCAGGGGAATTCGAAATCAGGGAGTCAAAGTCTTTGAAATACAAAATCATGAAGGGGATACGAAAAATTGGTTATGAGGTGTTGTGACGCCTACGCTCGCTTGACTCCTTCTGGGCTTGAATCCTAATTGTTTTGGAGATGATTCGAGCATTGGTGCCATGTGACGGGCTAGGTGGAGTGGGCTTGGTGTGGTTTTGGGAACCGGACCAAAAGACCTTTAACACTTGTCCCTCAAATTATGTCTTAAATCGACGTGGTGTGCTTTAGGTTGAAATCATTGTTTCTGGAAGTTGAAAAGATCTCCAAGTTATTATGTATGCTTGGTCGTGATCATTCCGTTTAGAATGTCGAGAATTTCGAATCTTTAGTAGCTTCTTCGAACTCATAAAATTAAATGTTAGTCGTCGACTCTCGCTTACGTCGAAAAGTAAACGAGTCGTTGTCGACATAGAGTAGCGTATATGCTAACATGTTTTCACGTGATTTTGTGTGATGCGATTGGAGTTTGAATATAGAACATAAGTAGTAAAATAGGTCATTGGTTTACGACTATGCGAGTTTGTTTTCGAAAATGACTTCGAATTGTGAACTTGATTGCTTGGCATATATTCGCGAGTCATTTAGACTTAAAATGCACGATTGGTTAGCAAACCGAGTTGGTTTTGAGTATCATACTTCCAAAAATTCATACGTGCATGTGTAACCAAAGTCACGAGTCAAAAATTTCTCAAAGTTAGAAATTTTATTCTCACTCATTTTTTTTTAAATTCTCGTAACCACAAGGGGGATACGAACATTTGAAGCTAGTGGGATAAGAAACTTTGTATCCCTGATGGGATGTGAATTCCTGTTTGGGCCCATCTACCTCTTCCCCCACTATAAAAGATGTTTCATGAAGTTCAACCTCCCCATTACATAAAATAGTTTTTTGCATCCCCAAGAATTTAACTTTTTCTCATTACAACCAACTCGACCTCGAACTGAAACTTTTAGATAAGCCTTTGAATTAGATTTGATTCTTATGCCTTGCCTATTTGACTTGAATTCGACCTAACGCCTTCTGATTCGGGTGTTCGAGATTGTGTTTGGGGAGGAGGAGACGGATCTTGAAATCCTTGGGATGCGATTTTAAACTCTCGAGAGGATTCGAGGGAAGACGAAAGGTAGGAGATAAAGGAGAGAGGGAGAAGAGGGAAGAAGGAGGAACATGGGGCCGTTCGCATTGCCTCCAGGGGTTCCATATCCTCGCATCGGTTTAGAAATGATTTTTCGCTTCATGGGGATGCGAAGTTTCACATCATGAGGATGTGAAATTTCGCATCAAGAGGTATGCGATTTTTCACATTCGAGGGATGCGAATTCTTTCTTTCTGGAAGGATGCAAAGCAGGCATAGATTGGAGTATGATGGAGTGTGGGATACGAATTTCAAGAGGAAGTAGGGATGCTAATTCTTAGAGGGGGATACGAATTTTCCAAGACTTAGGGATGTGAAATTTCATATCCCTGGACTTAGGCGAATTCGTACCCTGTTTTCGGTGCATCTCATATTCCTTATCGGAAACTCGAATCCCAGGAGACTCGTCACTCGATTTACATCGTTTCCACTGTGCTACATGATTGAATTAGACTTAAGTTTAAACATGGTGACCAAAAATGCCTTTACGCTTAGACAAAAGTCGGTAATTTATACTTCCACATAGGATTAGAGCATAAACTAGACCTGCGAATATATGAATGAACTACTAGCCTTTAGAATCATTTTTCGATTTTAATCACGACGTAACCTTGATTCGATGTGAATATGGTGACATTGGTTGACGACGACGATGGTAATAATAAGGACTAGTTGTCGTCGTTGTGTCCCAAGTTCTTATATTATAATCGTATCATCATCACACAGCACTAAACGTACATGTTAGCATACACCAACACGAGGGGTACAGGTTACTCAATGCGATTTCTAATGAGACTATGTTAAAAGTATAACTAGCAATGGAAATTAATAAGATCACCCAAGAAACTTTAGACTTTGGAAGTCGAAGGTTCACCACACTCGTCATCCCAATCTGGGTCGTCCAGTAGTATTGGTTTGAAGGATAGCAAGCTTGAGACCTCAAATGCATCCACTCCCTCCCAGCCCGTTGGTTCGTCAAACTCACCCAACCAGTGTGCGCAGTTAGAAGAACAACAATAGTTGGCCGAGCATCTGGCAGAACCGATGGTACCAGAAGGAGTAAAAGCGACAAAGGAGAATCCTAAGGAAGAAGAGGACGTATATATTATGAGGGAAGACACTCTCAAGGCACCAGACATGATAACGGATGTTGTCATAGCTGACAACCTATCGGAATCGATGCCTTTGCACATGGATGATGCTGCATTAAGGCGCCTGTGTAAGAGCTTCGACATATCCGGGTAGGATGTTCGCGTCCCTCAAGAGGGAGGTAGGACGCACGCACCCTCGGAAGGATACACAACTTGAAACATGCCAATGTGTGTGTCTGGATGCATGCCCCCATCCTGCGACTTTATTCGGGATACGCTGGGCTACTTTCATTTAGTGCAAACCTAGTCCCATCTGAATGTGTATGCCTTCATTCTCGGTACCTACGCCCTCAGAGAGTACCTGCATATGGAACCTACCAGAGAGGACATCTGGTATCTTTTTTAGGTGAAAAGGAGGACTACCAGCGCACCTTCCCTGTTCTACTTGGAGACATAGCCATCACTCGATCATCTTAGGGACATGGAGTAGGCTTAGTGTTTTTAAATATGTTTGGATCTACGTCCGCTGTCCCCTAGGGTTTGCGAGGTATTGGTTAGCCGGAAGTAAGTGTCTTTTTTTTGCTTTGGTCTTGTAGTTAATCGAGTCGTAATCTTGAGACTAACTTGGTGTTCATTCCTCCAGTAGCCAAAGGGACATCGTACCATGAAGCATCTTGAAGTGCTGAGGGCCATCCTAACCGAGGCTTGCTCCATCGAGAAGGTTTTAGATGAGTGACTTCGTCGTCAGACTGGCTTACTTCCCGCAAATCGTACAACGATCCAACAAGCTGTGGCTAGAGAAGAAGTAAAAGTGGAAATGTGTGTAGGAGAAAGTCCTTTGGGCCACAAAAGGAAGTTGCCCCTTGTCATGTCCAAGCGCTGCAAGCTCGCTAAGGCTTAGGAGGGAACTAGTGAGGGTGGCATCGGCGATGAGAAGATAGTTGTTAGAGATGAGGGCTAGCCGCCCACTTCCGTCCCGCCTATGATAGATGAGACGAGGTTGAAAGCGTCGCCTAGGCTAGCTTCTCCAATAACTACCTCTGAGACCACCGCATCGCTAGAGATGGAGGGTCAGTTTTAAGACATGCACAAGCTTCCGTTTGATCTTACGTTGTCTTGGCTTAGCGGCACAATTATATGGAGCTTATTGCTAACCGTTGGGGAGGTCACTCCTTCAAGCAGGCCTAAATCTAATCTCCAGAGAGGATGCTTAGGACACACACTTATAACCACTGCATAACATAACATAACATTTGTTTGTGTGCGCGGAGAGTTCAACTCTAACGTTGAATCTGTCTCGTATTAGTGAAATGGCTCAAGGCGATGATAGAAATCGAGGCCAGGGGATTCACTAGCCTAAGACGAGAGAGCTTGTGTATGGATTTAGAAGTGGCATGAATTTTTTTTATAGCCTCCACTCGCTACCATGACTGCAACGATGAACATCGTCATCGATATCAACCTCGACGTTCACAATCCCCTCCTCCCCTCATTCGACCATCTAGTGTAGATTCAAGGCTAGAGGTAGCGAACACAGGCAACAATCGTCAGCAATCCCTCCCTACGTTCCCCTACTGGCACCTGTGACCACATCGGGAAGCACGTGGTTGGCACCTAAGGATAAAAGAACTAGAAAGAAGGGAGTGTTGAAGAGAGGTCAGCAGTTGCCCGATATGTCAAACATTCTAGAACTCACTTCTGAATGGAGGAAGGCGATATTGAGGGAGCGATTTCCTAGGGTTTATTTTGGTGAGCTAGTTTGGCTGCCAAACATTCATCTGATCCCCCAGAATATAGAAAAAGACGTGTGTGATAAAGTGTTTAACGCCTTCCTCCAGTACTGGGAAATGCATATGTACGAAGGGAACCTCTTAGAGCTAACATTTGGAAAAAAATGTGGAGATCCAGAACTTGGAACTGAAAGTAGAAGCCAAAAGGGATAACATCCAGAATAGGGAAAAAGAACTGGGTAAGACAAGTCTTTGAATTGTATTCATTTCCTTGTGTACGAGTAACATGTTTGTACGCTAACTCTTTGTTTCTAAAACAACACAACTGAAGTGGGATTATAAGAGGGTTGAGGTGGACGCAAAGAGAGAGTGAGGTACATTCAAGGACACGATGTCGATGGTTACGACGGAGAATACGACTCTAAAATGCGACAATGAGGCTTTTAAAAAGAGGAATCTTGAACTAGAGAAGGAGACTGAGGAATTACACCAACTTCGCAGGGATAATGAGCCTCTTGTTGTAGAGTACAAGCTATGAAGGAAGAAAACGAGCAGGCACAACAACTCATGAAAGATAACGTCGAGCTTAAAAAGCTACTTGACTTAAGAGACGCTGAAATTGCCCAAGCCACGAAAGTGAAAGCTGATGCCGAGACTGCGAGATAGGATGTGCTGGCTCAGATGGAAGGTATAAGGGCTGAGCACCAAGATGAGGTGGAGAGGCTTAGAAGAGAATTAAGGATGCCAAGGACAGGGTGGAAGAGTCCATGGAGCCGTATATCTGTGGGATGTACATTAAAGCGCTTTGATTCTGCGGAATCTCATGGGTCAACAGTTATCCCTGGATTATGGCTCAGACTCGGAACAAGCTACTAGAGTTTGAGGCTCAAATGTGACAGGTGGACGCAGTTGATGAGTTTGAGTTTATTCAAGTTCACTTGACTTATGAGGAGCACTCTGCAAGAAGGGATGAGGTTGTTTAGAGAGGACACTGATAGAGTGAGGCTGGCGGAACTGACTGTTGCTGTCAAGGGGAAAACAGTAGCCATCGAGAGTGTGATTATTGCTCACGAGTCTGTAAAAGGAAGTGCCCTACAATAACAAGTCATGCCATCTGCATCTACAAGAGGACTGATGGTCCTAGGCCCCACCAACAGGTATAACCCTGATATTTCGGGATTTGGACAAGGAAGTTCCTTCCAGCTACTATGCCTATCACGTCTACATCATGAGTGTCTGGAGGCAAAGTATCATTATCACAAATGCTTGGAAAGGTGTGAGCACTAAATGAGAGTAGACTAATTTGTCTTCGCTTTCATTGTGCAGGCCACTACGGAGCAGAAGTAACAACGAGCTTCATGCCGACACTTCCTTTATTACCGGAGCTTGGAGTGGGGATGTAGGGAGCGTAGTTTGGAAAAGGTGGTTGTCCCTTGGATACATTTTCTAACATGGACCTTGAAAGTTATAGAGACTTGCTCATAAAGGAAGGGGCGACAAAGGATGGACATGAGATCCCAACGACCATGCTGATGGATGCAGGTGTGCAAAAAATACACGATTTGGTCGAATCTAAGAAGTCCCAACTGCTTTCTATGCCCGAGGAGAAGGAAGAGAAGAGAAAGGCCAACGAGGCGACCCTATAAGCAGCTCAGGAGGAAGCCTGAAACAAGGCCGAGGACGTATCTAATGCTTAGGTAGTAAGGAAAAGAGATGCTGACAAGGTTGCCAAGAAAAGGGCTGATAAAGAGGCTAGGAAGAAGAAGGTTGACGATGAGGCCTCCAAGAAGAAGGTCGATGCTGAATTTAAGAGGCTGCATGAGGTGGCGGCTAATACGCTCAAAGCTAGGAGATTGGCCGAACGGAAGGTAGCGAGGAAGCTAAGAAGAAGGCAAAGATGGACGCAAAGAAGTCCATGGTGGTTGTGAACATGGAGGGCACCCAGATGATACTATCCCTTGCCACCGGGGTTCACTCCCAAACCTCTACAAATGATCCCGCCCGTAATTAGGGGTATCACTGGGATTACGAGTGGCGAGGGTGACGAAGTGAAGTCTAAGGGGGTGCCTCATGCTCCCATCTCTCCGGCCGAGGGCAAGTAGGGAAGAGGTGGCGGTAGCTATGGAAGGAGGAGAAAGAAACTAGTGACGAACCGTCCAGTGCAGAATTAGCAAAGAAGGAGAAGGACGGGTCGTCCAAGTGATGGTCATAGAGTTCTTGGTTTTGCAGGACGATAGAATACATGAGTGCGACCCTCTCTTTGGGGGTATGGTGTGGTTTTGATGTACACCATGTCGTTAGAAAGAAATATATACAGTTGTATTTGTCTTTTGGCGTGAATGAAAGTTTTTAGTTGGCTTTGCTTATATCACATGTTGTGTTAAGTGTTTAAACTTCCTTTTGTGCTTTCCAGTATTTGTACTTGCGTAAATGTACTCATCGAAGCACTTGGGCAAACATTGTCTATGGCTTCGCTCTTGATATTCTCAGGTTGTGAGAAGGTTGTTTGTGTTGAATTCTCCCTCGATACTTCCCTTCTGTCGGGAGCTTTAAGTCGTGCGGAGTTCAGGTTCGGTGCTTCCCTCTCAGGATCTCCTTGCGGTCGCTAAACCCAAGTCATGAGGAGGCATTGACGTTGTTGATTTTTCCTTTAGACTCTCCCGTCGTTTCGTTCAAATTAGAGTTCGAGGGCGTAGTTGGTTTGCCAATTTGGTACCGAGATTCAGACCTTGGGTCGGATGGAGCTGAGTGAGCGGTCGATGTCACATTCGCCCAGCTGGAGAGTTTCCTCCAAGTCTGGAGGCTTGGGAATTAGGATTGGATACTCAAGTTAATAAGGGTCCCGAGTTATTTGTACTCGGTCTCGTCGTTGATTCGAGACTCGAGTTGAGTTACTTATACTCGGTCTCGTCGTTGGTTCGTGACTCGAGTTAGAGGACCGGTTACAAGCTTTAATGTGCCAATCTAGTGTTGTGCGCTCGTTTATGCAAGTCGGGTAATAGTATCTCAAACATGCTATGTACAAAAGCAAATACACCAAGTACATGGACATCTGAAACTTTCTTTTCTGATAACTTTGGTAGTAATGGCCTTTACTTTATAATGCCTTGAATTGAATAAAACATAACATTATTGGAAAGTGGTAAATTTGTACACTAGACTAGGTGAGTTAATAAAGGAGTAGTTCAATGTTCCATGCTCTTGGGAGTTCGGCCTCATCAACAGCCGTTAGCTTGAAGGTTCCATATCCAAGCCTCCATTGTATGACGCATGGAATTTTCCAGCGAGACCGAAAACCAGTCGGTATGGGAAAGATCTTCTTCAGGACAATATCATCGATGTCGAAGTGCTTCGGATGGACTTTGGAGTTGAAGTATCAGGTGACTCGTAGGCGCTGAGCGACGGCTCTGAGTTCAACTTCTTCTCTTTTCTCTTTAAGTAAGTCAAGTGACTCCAATAGGAGGTCTTAGTTAGTCTTTAGATCATAGTAAGTAAATCGATAAGATTGGAGCTTGAGCTCAATGGGTATGACGACTTTGGATCCATAGGTAAAAGCAAAGGGAGTGTGGCCAATGGGTGACCTAGGAGTAGTCTGGTAAGCCCAAAGAGCCTGAGGGAATCCATTTATCCATAAGCCTTCGGCCTTTTCCAGACGCATCTTGATGATGGATTTAATCAACTTGTTGATAGCCTCGACTTACCCATTGGATTGTGGATGAGATGCTACTAAGAATTTCTTCTCAACTTTGTGTCGTCAGCAGAAGATTTCGAACTCAACATTTTCGAGTTGGGTCTCGTTACCCAAAGTGATAGTATTGGGGACTCCAAATCGATAGATGATGTTATGGACGACGAAGTTGATTACTTATTTTGTGATAATTGTAATAAGAGGTTCGTCTTCGACCCACTTAGTGAAGCAATCAACTGTGAAGATTGATTAGCGTGCACCGCCTCTAGCCATCGGAAGGCCTATGATGATACTGATTCCTCACATAGTAAATGGCTAAGGACTGACCATCTGTGTTAACTCAGTAGGTGGGGATCTTGGAATCTTGGAAAACCTATAGCATTTGTCACACTTGTGGGTGTAGCTTGCTGCGTCTTGGTCAATTGTCGACCAAAAGTAGTTGTATTGAAGAATTTTCTTTGCCAGGGTTTGCCCCTAGTTTGGTCATCGCACTTGCCTTTGTGCACACCCAGCAGTACACGGTCGGTTTCATTGCGGGCGACATGTAACAACTCGCCTGGAGTGGGCCTAAATTTCAACCCAGAAAAAGCCCATCGAAACTTAGAGCCATTCTAAATGGGTTGTTGGTTCCTGTAAGGGTTACGTTTGCACAGAATATATATACACAGATACTTCGAACGAAAATTTAACACAGCAAAAAGAGAAAATATAATACTGAAAATAAGTTGTATCACTTATTTAAAAATCACAGAAATACAACAGTCACAGTTACATCTATTCAATGGATACATCAAATAGTTCATTCTCACATGTTTCCAAAAGAAGTAAATCAATAACTACTAATAACAGCATAACAACTTCTTTTTCTTCATCAACTTTAATCATGACATCGTCTACGGCTCCTGCCCCATCTACTGACCTGTTGAATATGTTGAGGAGAGGTGTCAAAACATAAAGTTCTGTGTGACTAAAATATAGTGTTACTTAATGTCCATACCCTATATTTTTAGCAGGTTACATATATTAAGGTATGTCTACGCAGCTCACATTATTCAAACAAACACCAATTGTCTAACCAATGAGGTGGATATCCAAGTCAATCGCCCATGAGTGTTTTTAGGGTTAAGACACAATGTGGTGGGCATTCTTGGTCACTTATGGCCCTATTAAAGGTAGATTCTTATGATCTCTCATAACCCTAAGGCGGATCCCTAGCCCCTTAAGACTCCGTCCTACTATGTTAACGTTCTTAAATCTATACACTCAATTGTCCCTTAGGTGGATTCTTATGACCTCTTATAACCCTAAGGCGAACATTACTACTTAACCGGTATGACGATAGGACACCTATGTATGTTAGGACTTCCCTTAGATAGTTGGTTGGCATGCAATGGCCATATATCTTTTATCTACCAAATCTGTCCCTAGCTGAGCCCTTACAAACTTCTAAAGGAAGTGGACATCACCGTTAACTATCCTACCCTGTTACCGTTTATGCCTAACCACTTTTGGAGAAGGAGGACAGAAAGATATTACTTTAAATCTAATAAGGGTGGGTCTCATGATTTTGGTTCCTCTCCATGAAGTAAACCTTCGGAGGGATCCCAGTCCTAACAACTTAAGACTCAAACTAAATGAAAAGAGAGTTAGCCACTTAAGACCTTCTCATGGTGTAGTAAATCTACTTATTTTTACAAGCAATAGACTTAAAACCGTATATCTGTAGATGATGGATATGCTGGTTGGTTCCGGGCAGACTTCTACTACAAGTTGGTTTAACCTCATGTCCAATGTACTAAGTTTTTGAATGGACCATGGCACCTAGACATATCACATTAGTTGGGCCTACTTGTGGTTGCTGGATTTGCCGGTCGGTTCCGGGCATACTTCTACCACAAATGTCAACTAACCTCTTGTCTATGTGTCACTATTAATATATGTTTAAAGCCATTCTATGCACGCACACATAAGCAATCAAATATATTTATTATGGGGACATTTCAAATTTGAATTCTAACCTAACCGCATTTATCAAGCTAATACAATGTTAATTACGTTGATTAAGATTATATAAGTGTAATAATAATGCCTGATTAACGTAAATATTCGTATAAAAGATGAAACATTCTAACGAGGTGGAAATTGTCAATTTGTCCAAATCAAGGTATACAAGTTAGGCTTTCCATTCTCTTACCTCTACAACATAGGCATGATGGAATATTGATAAGATAACATATAGTAGTGGATGGAGAAATATACATACATACAATTTCAACTTGTATCCTAGGCTTGTTGGAATGATTTCAATACTGGATTAAAAAAATAGTATTACATACATTTATACATGCATGTTTATAATTTCCACTTTCTCTAATTCATCTTTTTTGGGTATTACGCACATAAAAACGTTTATATTGGACAATTTCAATTATGAATACGTTTGGATTCAAAATAGAATCCAAACCTAATCAAATCATGAAATATCCAAATCAAAACCATTTTAGGTTACAATGAAATATTTGATAACGGTGAATTATACAAAATAGAAACAACAGTAGCAACACCCATATTTATTTTTAACCCAATGTTAAAATCAAAAGTCCACAAAACCCAAATAATCATGACAATTCATACATAAATACAAGATAAAGGATTTCGGGGGTTTAATGTTTATATTATTGTTAGCCCACTTTGTGGTTTGGCTAAGAAAAGCCAAATAATTATTCAAGGAGTGTATTCTAGTGTATAGGGCATAGTAGAAGGTCCTTCGGGTCTGTTTGGATCCCTCGAATCGAGCCCCTTCACCTTGCAACACATGAGCCAGAAAGCTGATGGGAGGCAGCATATTCAGATCAGTTCGGAGCCTCTATGTCAAACCACTTATCTTCAGCATGAACTAACCAATGACCCAGCTTTAGGAAATACTTCTGGATCGGTTCGATCTATACATATCCGATTCGAACCAACATCCAGCCATACGATCCGATCTGAAAGCAGAAACTGTGATGGTTACATCCCATAATTCCAATAAACCCGAAGCGGTTTCAAACCATTATCCTATGTTATCTGATACGCTGTCATCCTTTCAGGACATCCGAACCTGAAATGTGCAGGATGAACCCCACGCACACCGAACTGGATCGTGTTTACGCCTATAAATACCCCCACAAAGCACCATTTTAAAGGATCTTTTGGAAAATTATTAGCTAAACTCCTCAGCAAACGAATTTCTTTGCTTTATTCAGACTATATCCAACTTTTGGAATATATTTCATCAAAATTAAGAGAGATTATCAATTGTTTAAGTGAGGTTGAGTGATAATAAGCATTGTATTTGTATTTGAAACATCAATCAAGGAAGTATAAAGTGGATGTAGGCTCTTTAATGCTGAACCACTATAAAACGTGTGTTCTCGTCATTTTGCTTTTCATTTTTCTTGGAATTATCATCCAATTGGGTGATAGAACAACATTGTTGGGTCACACATTTTGGTGCTTTCACTGAGAAGTTTGAATTCTCAACGTTTTGGATTACCGTTCTACTATTTGGACCCTCAAGTTCAAGGAAGTTAATCCACTTTCTTCAGCATTTTTGAAATTTTTCTGACTAATCTCAAGAGAATTGGACTTTATAGGTAAAGGAAAAGAACAGCAAGTTGCTTAGGAAAACGAGACGGGTGAAGATCAATAAGACATGGTTGTCACCAGATCGAGGGGACAAAGTTCAGAACCAAACCAGTCTGGGGGAACATCACTGATCATACCTGAAGCCGATGATCTGAACCGATCCACTGATGCAAACCTGAACCAAACCGGAGACTTGAACATTTCTAGTGCTATCCCCCCGATCCGAACCGAAAATGCAGCTGTGACTCGACCCGATCTGAATGTGCCAAATGCTGGTACTTCTACTCGAGCCCCTATAGATGCTCCAATGTCAACCGCAACAACTAGTAATCAGCCAGTTCCCTCTGCACCCATCACACACATGGATTTCTCGCGCCTTCTTGATATGGTAGACAGCACCAGGGATGCTTTAGAGGCCCATAAACGAGACAACGTTCTTATGCGAGAAAACATGAAAGCTATGAGAAGGGAAATAAGTGAACTTCAAAGATAAAGAATGTCATCCCCAACTCTTCGTCTCGTTGTCGATCTTTCATCCTCTTCAGATGAAAAACGTCCACGTCAGAGAAGGCCATATGAAAGGCTCGAGAATCTTGATCAGTTAACATTTGGGTCACTGGAATCTCGCGAATAAGAAGCCCATGTCCTTGGACATGACGATCCTAGCTTAAGAGAACCGATGTTGTCACCAATACGAGGATCACACGTCCTTCCCAGGGACCCCGACATCATAATCCTACTCAAGGATAGCTTCTCCAACACATTCATCCTGTGAATGACCGGGATCGAAGAGGGAAAGGAAGTTCAACTATAGCCCGAAACCAAAGAATGTCGCCCGACGTAGGAATCAGACGTGTTAGAAGAAATAGAAGTGTAGATCCTGAACCAAGTTTTACCAACATTGAGGTAGAAGCGATGGTGCGGCAGATCATGGTCGATAGTCGGCACTACACCAATGAGGACTGGGGTATTGAACGTAGCCACACCCCATTCGCCGATGATATCCTAGACTTCCAGTTTCTTTGCCGATTTAATCTGCCACAAATCGATCAATATGGAGGAAGGACTGATCCAGGACATCATTTGACGAGGTATGCATAGTATATGAATGCCGCAACAATGCCTGATGCGGTGAAATGTTAAGCCTTCCCAATATGTCTTGAAGATGTCGCGTTGATGTGGTTCACTCGACTCCCTCCCCGATCGGTATCAAGCTTTAAAGAACTAAGCGAACGTTTTATGAACCAGTTTCGACTCCATGCCCAGAAATCTAAAAGCGTCATTGAACTATCTAGAATCAAGCAGGCTCCTGGTGAATCTTTGAAGTCATATTTAGACCGCTTTAATTTAGCAGTAATTGAAGTAAGCGACCTGCATGAACCGACCATTTTGATGGCATTAATAGATAGGGTCGATCCAGAAATAGATTTCAGAGGGTATCTGGCTGGAAAACTGCAGTTGACAAGGGAATCATTCTATGAAAAGGCAAATATTCTCCAGCAGCGGGAGGAAATGTATGCCAATACAAAAAGAAAATCGGATGGTGCTTCCAGAGAAGACATTCAAAGTAATGTCGCTGTGAAACAATCTAGCGATAATTCTGGAAGGTCGAGGTAAACATCGACAATAAAAATGAAGGAAATTGTAATCGGGGTAGAAACGGTGGAAAAAGGAACAGGAATCAAGGAAATAACTCCGGAAAAAGGCCTCGATTTCAAACTTTCAAAAATTACACGTCGTTGAATGACCCTCTAGAGAACATTTATCTAGATACTTATAATGTCTTACCGTACAAGTAACCTCCGCCCAGGGACTCCACCGAGAAAGATCTTGCAACTGGGAAATTATGTTTGTTTATGGAACTCACAGCCACTCCACTAACGAGTGTCGTCATCTAAGAGATGTTGCTGAAAAACTGCTTTAGGAAGGAAAGTTAGATGAGTACAAGGTCGCCCCAAGAGATTGAGGCAAGGAGGACAAGCCCCGAATCAAAACCAACCTACTTCTAAGCCTACAACTCAGCAGAAGGGAAAGGGTACTGTTATAAACACCATAGTTGGGGGACCACCTCTGGCTGGGTCCAGCAACAGAACGATGGAGTAGTATGTTAATGTGGAAAATATCCAGAAGTAGGATAATGTAGTAACCTTGAAGAAACCGCACCGGTAAAACAGCAGAAGACAACTACTGATGATATCATCTTCCGAGACAGAGAAATTATTGGGGTTGAAGCGCCGAGCACTGATTCATTAGTAATAACCACCATTATCAGACCTGTAATAGTCAAGAAAATCCTTGTGGATAACGGGAGTTCTATAGACATCCTGTTTAAAAAGTCTTTTGATCATATGAAATTGGAAATGAAGGACTTAAATCCATGTGAAGGGTGGATTTGTGGATTTAGTGGAACCTCAACTGCCCCGACTGTAGTAATAGACTTACCTGTCGAGTTAGGTGAGGGAGAGCGTAGAAGAGTGAGGATTCTGTAATTTGTCATCATGGACATTGACTCATCTTACAACGCTTGCCTAGGACGTACAACACTTTCGGAATTCAGAGCTTGCATTGCTCCCTGGTGCCTACTAATGAAATTCCCAAATGATGCCGAAGTAGGAATGATTCGCGGTGATCAAGTTACTGGAAGAGTCTATTATATGGCAGAGCTGAAAATGTTACGTAACAATAAAAGTTCAAAGCCTAAGAATACTTCCTATCCCTCTAAGTATAACTCGGCATAACAACTAAAGATAATACCGCCGAGGGAATAGCCCGATGACCAACCTGAAGATATAGACCCCAGAGGGGACAAGGAACCAAGAGCCAGAAAGGAGACACCTAACGAGGCAACTATTGACATTCCAATCGATAACGACGACCCAACAAAGGTCTTGAAGATTGGGTCTCATTTGGATTCTTTCTAGACGAAAGAATTTATTGATTTTTTGAAAGCAAACCTTGACGTATTTTCTTGGACCCTTGCAGACATGTGTGGAATTTCCCCCTCGATCATGAGCCATTCACTAAGCCTAAACCCAAATCATCCTCTGGTGAAGCAAAAAAGACGTATGTTGGGCCCAGAGAGGTCAGCAGCCTTGAAAGAAAAAGTGGAGAAGTTAAGGAATAACGTGTTCATTAGAGACTCTACATATCCCGTCTGGATATCAAATCTCGTCCTAGTAAAGAATCGAAATGGGAAGTGGCGAACGTGCATCGACTTTTCTGATTTGAACAAAGCCTGCCCAAAGGATAGTTTTCCACTCCCCAGGATCGACCAATTGGTTGATTCAACAGCAGGACATGAACTTCTCTCCTTTATGGACGCATATTCGGGGTACAACCAGATCCCCATGCATGTACCGGATCAAGAACACACAAGCTTTTTTACAGACTTAGGGTTGTACTGTTATGTGGTGATTCCATTTGGACTAAAAAATGCCGGAGCCACATATCAACGTTTGGTGAACCGAATGTTTTACAATTAGATTGGGAAAACAATGGAAGTTTATGTAGATGACATGCTTGTGAAGTCCAGGCAATCTTCCAATCACATAAAAGACTTGGCGGAGATATTCGACATTCTATGGTGATACAGGATGAAATTGAACCCTATGAAATGTTCATTCGTGGTTGCATTAGGAAAATTCCTTGGGTTCATAGTCACTTCTCAAGGGATCGAGATCAATCCTATTAAAATTGCAGCAATCAGGAACATGGAAGAGCCACGAAAGATTAGAGATGTTCAGAATTTGGTCGGAAAAGTTGCAGCATAAAGAAGATTCATTTCCAAAGCCACGGCCAAATGTGTTCCTTTCTTTGATCTAATTAAACATGGGAAACGAAACTTCGAATGGATCCCTGACTGTGTAGAGGCCTTTCAAAACTTGTTGGATCTACTAGAAACCCCCCCCCCCCCAATTTTGCCTAAGCCAGTGGACCTTGAGGACCTGTTCATATATTTGGCAGTAGAACGTAATTACGTAAGCAAGAAATTAGCGGCAGCAGAACGTAATTACCCAAGGATAGAAAAACATGCCTATAGCCTCATGATCGCATCCCGTAAACTTCGTCATTATTTCCAGGCTCACCCAATTGTAGCATACACAGATCAACCGCTCCGGCAAGTATTGCAATGACCTGAAGCGTACGAACGGTTTCTTAAGTGGAGCATTGAGTTGAGCCAGTTTGACTTAAACTTGCAGCCAAGGAGATCAATAAGGGGGAAAGCATTAGCTAAGTTCATCGCAGAATTTACCATTCCCAAAGAGGATGTATTAGATGATAAGGCTAACCCCTTAGAACCGAGTTTAGAAGTTAGCCCATGGAAACTATACACAGATTGGGCTAAGAATGATCGAAGACCCGGCGCCAGAGTCGTTTTAACAACTCCTGAAGGACAATCTACCTACTATGCTTTGCGGTTGGAATTCTCAGCCACCAACAATGACTCCGAATATGAGGCCTTGATTACTGGGCTAAAACTCGCTTAGGAATTGGGGATAACCATGCTAGATATTTTCTGTGATTTCAAAATAGTTGTTTGCTAGGTCTGAAAGGAATTCTAGGCTAGGAGACCTCGACTCGTTACTTACCTTGAAAAAGTAGAGGAGTTGTTGGATAACCTGGAGCATTACAACCTAACTCACATCCCGCGGATAGAAAATCAGAAAGCGGACATACTAGCTGAGTTAGCAAGCTCTAACAATCCATAAGAGATAGAGATAGTTCCAATAGAGGTACCGAAGTCGCCAAGTTTTGAGCAGATGGAATTCGACCCAGTACTAGAAACTGAACCGGAAAGGGAGTCGTGGATGACACCAATTAAAAACTTCCTTAAAAGCGGAACACTGCCAGCAAAAAAGAGCGATAAACGAGCTATGATTCATAGAGCCGCAAGATATGTCTTACAAGACGAAATTCTTTACCGCTAGGGATTTTCTATGCCCCTGCTCCGGTGTGTAGCACGTGACGACATCAAACGTGTACTAAAAGAAGTACATGACAGTGAATGTGGAGACCACACTAGGGGCCGAACATTGGAAAGAAAGTATTACGGTATGGCTATTTCTGGCCTACCTTAAATAAAGACTCAGTTGATTATTCATGACACTGTGATAAGTGTTAGAAATTTACAAAATTACCTAGGGAACCTCCGATTCAACTTAAATCAATGGTAAGCACATGGCCATTCTCTATGTGGGGATAGACATCATTGGAACCCTACCAATCACCATAGGAGGAGCCAAATATGCGATCGTAACCATCGATTATTTCACAAAATGGGCAGAAGCCGAACTCTTAACTACGATTACGGCAAAAAGGGTGATAAACTTTGTGGTAAGAAATATCATCTATCGATTTGGAATACCAAAAACCATCATAACTAACAATGGAACCCAAATCGATAGCACAGAATTCAGAAATTTCTGCCAGAAGTATAAGATTGACAAAAGATACACTACAGTAGCTCACCCGCAGTCAAATGGAAAAGTTAAGGCGATAAATAAAAATATTAAGTCCATACTTAAAAAATGATTAGAGCAGGAAAAAGTCATTGGGTCATTGAATTACCATTGGCGTTATGGGCCTACCGAACAACTTACAAGATGACAACGGGGCACACCCCTTTTTCACTTTCTTTCAGATCAAAAGCGGTCATTCCGGTAGAGTTGAAAGTTCCCTCTCACAGGACAACGTATTTTGGTCCGATGACAAACAAAGCGCTTCACCTTGAATCCTTAGACACGGTTGAAGAAAAGAGAGATGAAGAGGACTTGCGTTCCTCGAGTCACAGGCGCCAAGTAGCACGTTACTATGACAGGAAGGTTCGCCCTCGATCTTTTGAACCTGGAGACTTAGTACTAAAGTGTGTTTTTCCACCCACAGTTCATCTGGGTCCAAAGTGGGAGGAACCATATACCATCCAGCGAAAACTTGATACAGGAGCCTTCAAGTTAACAACCGTGGATGGTGAAGAAGTACCCAAGCCATGGAATGCCCAACACTTGCGGCAGTATTTGACTTAAACGTGTGTTGTTTTCTTTTGTTTTATAAACCATGTACAAAAGGCATGACATGCCTAGAAAAGTCTGGTTGACATAAGCAAAAGATTATAAAGTGAACGTAGGCCACAACTTGGCTGAACCACTATAAAAATATCGTGTGTGATTTACTTTTCCTGCATGAACATCTTTTCACTCTATAACTGCTGTTACCTGAGTACGAAATATTAAATTTGAATTAAATGTTTGAGTCCAATCGGTGAAACTCTACCATTAGAAGTTATGTGTGGAAAGAAACCGAAGCAAACGATATGACCGTTTGCATAACAAGATCTAAAGGATGGGAAGACAACGTCCCAAACTCTAATTCTCATGATTAGAGAAAGAGTATAAAGGATGGGAAGAAGACGTCCCAAACTCTAATTCTCATTGTTAGAGAAAGAATATAAAGGATGGGAAGACGACGTCCAAAACTCTAATTCTCATTATTTGAGAAAGAGTATAAAGGTCGGGTAGATGATGTCCCCAAGGCGTGAAGGTGCACCACGACAAAATACCGCCTTGAATCCACTCTAACCTGACCATACGATAGGAGAGTATAATGGTGCTAAGAATAAGTAACAATGAAAAAGAAACTTGGCCCCACTGAAGGGCTAGGAGCAATGCAATGTCGAACCTAATCAATCGGGGGCATACACACTACACTTCCCTATCGTCAATCGTTAGGCTTAATAATAATGTCGTAACATCAGACATAATGCAGGGAGCCCAGGCAGGACTGTTTATTTTGTTTGGTTTGTTATATATGCATTTGATCAAAACGAACGACAAACATGCAAATATATTGCAACACAGAAAAACAAATTACTTTATTGACATAAGTGCAGGTTTGTACAACGAAACTAAACAAAAGATGCGAGGGCCGCACTCGCTACAACAATAGCAGGCCAGTAGAAAACAAATTTTATAAGATCAAACTACTTTGGCTTAGACTTTGGGGGTGGTTTTGGACTTCCTGGCGGCTTTGAGCCTGGCTTTCTCCTCTTTCTAAGCTTCGGTGAGGATGCGCTTCCTCCCACCTTTGCCAACTAGGGGAACCTTAGGATTGGGCGGAGTTTGCTGACTCAAGCTCCCAGTTATTAACCTGGCAGATAGTTTGACAATTAATTCTAACTTAGGAGCAATAGCCTGAAGAGGATCAACGTTGAGAGGCTCTTCCTTTTCGACCTTGACTTTTAGAAGTGCACCTTTGTTTGCCTTCATCTCGGCCAAAGTCATGTTGTCAGCATTTTCAGAACCTCCAGTCATTACCACGTCATCATCCTCCTCGTTCCCATCACCACCGTCATCTTCTTTCAGACCACCTATCATATCTCCATCTTTGGGAATATCAGCGCTGGATAGCATGAGAGCTTTGTCTGTGGCTTCTTACTTTTTGTCCCTGATCTTCTCTGCGGATTTAGAGCTAGCAGCTTCATCCTTTTTCTCTTGATCCTCCTCAGCAGACTTTGCACAAATGATTTCTCCTTGTTTTTCATCGACTTTTTGGTTGGCTCTACACTTACAGGATGAGAAATGACAGTTATTAGCTCAGGAGAAAAAGCGGGTTCTTCGAGAGTTTGTCTAATGATATAACGGAAAGTTGAGATAGCTTTAACAAATTGAGGTGAAAACTTGGAAATACCTTCAGATGATTCTTCAACTTGAGCGACAGGAGTCTCTAGTATTGTTTTGGCAATGGGAGACAAGAAGGATGCCTTGGGAATTATCGGATTCTTTGGGTCATATTCCTCCACCTCAATAACCTCGGGGCAGCGGAAGAAGAACCGACATTAATAGCTTCTTTCCCTTTGGCCTGACTCTCTCCTCTTCCATAGCAGCAACGATAAGCTTACGCCCCTCAACCAAGCGTACTGGTTCTTCACCTTTCAGATATTTATCCATAAGTTTCTCTTTGTCAATGGAGTCCACCTTAAGCTCTTTCCTCTCCCATTCAACAATTTGATCCCACACATAGACTAATGTTATTGGGTAGTCCTCAATCCAAGCAATATCCCGATGACGTATCACTTGGGCAAAAAATTATACCATAAGCTCACCATAACCATCCAATTCTTTTTGAGTAGCAAAGTGCTGTGCATAAGCATTCTCATCAGTTTTAATTGCAATACTTGCATTTCCTTCAGCTAGGACTGCCCTAGATTCGACTTCCATCAGCTTGGCTTCCGACTCAGCATTTCTCTTCGCCAGCTCGGCCTTCTCTTGCTCAAGACTGGAACAAGTTAATTTTGCCTTAGCACATTCGGACTTGACATCCTCAGATTGCTTTTTCAAATCTAAGCATTCCTAGCTGTGGGACTCCAATACAGTGTGATAACGCTTTTGTAGCTCCTCGTGTTGTTTTTTGTAGTTATCAGCGTTCCGCAAAGAAAGAGCAAGCTGAGCCTGTGAATCCTTCACTTCTTTCTCTGTATCTTTCAAGATGGTTTCATCATAATCGACCATCTCCTTTATGTTGTCTATATCAGTAATCAAGTCCCGAATGATCTTGGAGAGATTATGTGAATACTTATACATCTCCTTATACTGTTTATCTTCTAAATCTATCTTCATTTTAACATCATCTGCCCATTTCGAAGGCATCGACTCAAGAGAAGGAACAAATTGCATATGGTCAAAGTAATGATCTGGAAATTGTTTCTTCAAAAATGCCAATTTCGCTTTATTCTCGGAATCGAGTGACACGGGCTTGGCTACCGATAACTTGACATTTCATCATTTAGCAGGTACAATCGATATCTTTCCTTTATCCTGACCTTTCTTAGAAACTTTATGTTTGCCTTGTGGATCAACATGTTTCGACAGTGGCTTCTCTTGAGGATGCTTTTCTTTAGGAAGAGTCGGAACTTTGGAGCGTGGTTTATCTCCTTCACGACGGTCCTGGTGAATCTTATGCTTGTAAAGATCTGAGCGACAGGGAGAATGGGAGCGTGAAAAATAAGTGCGACCGGAATCATAGTGTCTCTTGTCTTCCCTGCCACGGCTTTCATGCCGATCATTTTCGGTGTTAGAATCAAACCTGGGCATACTGGTGCGGACTTTCCTGTTATCGTAGCGTGGACTTGTCATTTGTCCTGCAAAACGATACAAGTACACACATGAATCAAAAATTGGTATAAAACACAAGTGTTGTGACATGCAGCGCAATTGTAATGCATATATTCTAGGTGATTCCCCTCAACGCACCAGAACCTAGATTTAGGCCTGTGTGCGCGGTTTCCCCGGCTTTCATGGCAGTAAAGTCTTTCTTCTGAGGTAAGAGTGAGAGGATTTGTTCTGAAGTCTTGTGAGGTATAAATGGCGTCAGGCATTGGAGGTCTCCCCAAACCCTGATATATGGAATCGTCCATAAGAGAATCATCGCCTCGGGGCGTAGTTGATGGTAGCCCTCTTGGGGAAATCGGTTTTTCAAAGGTAGCTGCATCCTCAGGAGTGTTTATCCCTATTTTGGGCATCTATATTGGATAATATATCATCCTGAGTTGAAGTAGGGGAAGGACTCTTTCAAGGCTTAGTTGGATCCTTCGAACCTTCTCCCTTCTTAGTTAAAATCTCAATTGGCCCTTCAACTGGGGGTATATATACATAGTGACATTCTCCATGGCCTATGCTATGAGTGATAGCAAGTAAACAATGGCAATGGAGATACTCATCAATAAGAACATCTCTGATAGTCAAGAAATTTTTGTCACCTTTAAGAAATCGGTTCAGACGATCTGAATACACCTGATGTATTTCCTGTTTTAGGTTAGTGATTGCAAGTGAAAGTAACAACCAATATATCTACGGTAGTGATCGAAGTTAGGAATTGAAATCTAGTATTGTTACTTGATTTTAGCCATCTCCTGGCACATCCCTGTTGTTGCTTGATATAGAACCACTCAGGTCTTGGATCACCGACTTTGCTGCTGAACGATATGCTAATGATTTTCCTCTTTAGCACTAATTCAAAATATAAAAAGGCCGGGGTATCTTGGTTTCAGTGTTTGAAATAGTAGAAAAGGATACATCTTCAAAGGTAATATCCATCCCAAGAATTTCCCTATAAACAATATATAAGGTGTACAGGTAAGCGTAGGAGTTAGGATGGAGTTGCATTGGAGCAATTCGCATTCGTCTCAAAAAGTCGACGACGAATGGAGGAAACAGAGGTATTGCCCCGGCAAGACACATTAACCTACTGATTGCCATGTACCCTTCCGGTGGATTATGAGGTCGATCTGTCTTAGCTGGTAGCTCAGTATCTCTTTGGAGAATTCCATGCTTTAAACATATTCGTGTAAGTTTAGCGTCGTCAATTGTCGATTTGACAGAGTCGCCAGGCGATTCTAAGCCGAAGGCTATAACACCCCGTGATTTTAAATATTAAAATTTACAAATTAAAGAATAATTAATTTCAAATGTGAGAATTAAGGGAAATGGGTTACGCCATTGCGTTCGTCTCGGAATTCTGCTTGAGATAGAGTCCGAGTTTGCGTAAATTGGACTTCGTATGAAGAAGTTACGGCCTTACGAAGTTCCAACAATTATATATAAATTAAATAGTTCAGAAAATAAATTCGAAATTCAAATTCAAACAGGGGAGCAGGCTGGGCGGGAATTCTCCCACCCAAAGGCCAGGTCGACTAGGGGGTCGACCTGGGGGTCGACCTACCCATATATGTCGACCAGGGGGTCGACCTAGGGGTCCACCTACCCATACAGGTCGACCAGGGGGTCGACCTGGAGGTCGACCTACCCCCCCTCGGGCAGATCTGAAAGATGACGCTGTTCTAACCTGTTGCTGAGTCATTAGGGCTGAGGTGTTATTCTATCTTGACTGGATGGTCTTGATTGATTCTAGGTTAATAAGACAGCTCTTAATTGACTAAAACTCTATATAAGCAACCTAATTCTTAACCTAAAATCACACTAATTCATACCAGGAGCCGCCATGCCGTCAATGGAGAACCTAGAGTAGCTGCCGTCTCTTAGATCTATTAGCTATTAGCTATGTAAACTTATGTTATGATTCTTAGATCTATTTTATGTGTTATGCAAGTTGTGATGTTGCTTTTCTTTTTATAAGTTAGACTATTCGCGAGTCTAACATATGTCATATTGTAACATACGAATAGCGTGGGGACGATGGGAAAATATTGAAAATGCATAATTGTGAATTGGAATAAAATGGCCTTAAAAGGCATATAATTAATTTGAGACATTAATTGGCATAATTGGTATTTATGGACATAATTTAAGTGACAGTTATGGACATAAATAAATTTAGAATTTATTGACAAATTTGAATAGTGATATTAATCCAATTTGGGGTTACATAATTATGTGTAATAATAAACCACCTATGACACGAGGTTAGACTCGTTTGTGGTGTAAGACTGGCCGGATACCCGCCCCGGAAAATCCAACAACCACAAACGGTAGTCTAATGTGAGAAGACAAAGGCACGAATTAAATGCGTAACGATTGTAAAGACATGAGGTTAGGCTGTTTTGCGGTATAAGACTGCCCGGACCCGCCCGGCAAATCCAGCAACCACAAATGTCAGTCTAATATGGGAGGTCTTCACAAGGTTATGGTTCTAATGAATTAAGTAACACTTAACCAGATAAACATGTGGTGGGGTATGGGGGTTAAGTGGGTGGTCTTCGGTGGCTTGTGAAATGCGATTAGAAACACTTAACCAAGTTGAAAACATGTAAGAAGACATGAATAAGAAGGGGTTAAGTGAGAAATTCTAGTGGGGACCAAGCATAGGTGGAAAGCTTGTGTCAAGCATGGGGGACCCTTTTCAAACCAGTAACCCATTAAGTATCTATGTGAGCTCGAGTTAGATCGAGGACGGGACACGCTTACTGGGTTTGATTGTAAGAGGTCAAAATGGGTTAGCGGTGGCAACGCAAGTCCAATGGGGTCATGTGCGTGCGTGGGTACGGGCTGGTAGGTAAGACGTTGTTGCATCGTGTAGATATAAGTCGTGCATCTTTGGTTGTATTGGGTTGCCACTTAGGGGAGTGATACACCCCACTGTGGGACCAACACAGGTATCTATGAGCTAGGGAGCCGATCGGATGGGGGTAGTGGGTACACCTAGTGGAGATAGGGGCAGACGACACCTATGAAGGCAACTAGGGGTACACGAAACTAATATTATAATTATTATGTTCAGTAGGCGGGATCAACTTTTAGGGTGACTAGTAATGGTGCGGTGTAATTAGTAATGGTGCAGTTTAGTAATTATTCTATAGTGATTAGGAATGAGATTAACGCTAGAATATTCCTCATGTTTGCTTTGTCATGCCCACTTGTTTCACTGTCATACCTTGTCTTACTAGTTTATGCCTTATCCTAATTACTTTAATAATTATATTGTTAAAGTTATTATACTCGCCAGACTTATTGTCTGAACCCCTTTGTTTTCGCCTCTTTTATTCTTCCCCCCCCCCCAGGTTCTCAGGGTGGGACTAGTACTAGTGGAGCATGATCTTGGATCTCTTTATCATTCTCTGTTAGAAGCGCTTGGATTGCTGAAAGTAAAGTTCAGCTCATCTCTTTTATGGCTACTTGTGTTTAGGGTTATGCTTTTTAATTTATGTACTCTGAAAACAATTTGTCAAGATGGATACTAAGTGTACTTGGTTTTTCTGTGGTTTATGAAGTTGTTGTAATCAAACCATTTTTCATCTGCAGTAAAAGTTGCTTTGAATTTTTCAAGTACCTATTTATGTATCTGTCTTGTTATATTCTGTTCAATACACTAATAATACTCCATGGAAGTTAATGCATTTCCTTTGAGAGTGACATTAATGGATGTGGAGTGTTACACGTGGTATCAGAGCTGAAGGTTAACATAACATATAAGAGATTTTGAAAAACTATTTTTTTTAAAACGTTTTTTTTAAAGAAATACTTTCAAAAGTATGTTTTAAGGAGAGTATTTTCAAGGGAAAAGTTTGTTTTAAAAACATAACCCCCAAGAGCCATATATCTTTCTTTCGAATTCTCCATTTTGAATCTCTTCATTTTCTTTTTAGCATGTCTGGAATTCCCGAGATACCCGAGGGGATACCGATACCGGGATGGTTTAGAAGGTATCTAGAAGCTAAGGCCAATGCCGCAGGCCCAGCAAATGCTCCTCCTCCTCCTCCTCCTCCTCCTCGTGTTGATACTTTTTCAAAGATATGCGAAGATTTTCGGGCAATGGGCAGGAAACCTTTTCAGGATCAGAAATGTTTGTTGAAGCTCGAAATTGGCTTAAGGAGGTAGAAGATCTATTTTGTATTTTCGAGGTAGAAGATGGAAGGAAGGTCCAATTGGTAGCTTGTTTAATGAAGGACGAAACCTTGTTTTGGTGGGAGGTCACGAATGGAGAGCGTCCAATAGAGACATGGATGGATTTCAGGCATAGGTTCGAGATGGAATTTCTCTCACGAGCAGAAGAGAATTTATATATGGAAAGGTTCTTAGTGTTGAAGCAAGGAAATTTGTCAGTAAAGGAGTACGTCAACAAGTTCAATCAGTTGGCGAGATTTGGCTTAGACTTGGTGAACACACCTGAGAAGAAGGCTTTGAGGTTCGTTAAGGGTTTGAATGAGCCGCTACATGGGTTGGCTATGAACCACATACCGATGGGGGCTACCTTTGAGAAACTGGTTGACATGGCGCTTATGCATGAAGAGGAGAAAAGTGCTAATGCTAATAAGGCACTTGAGAAGAAAGGGGATCAAAAGAAACCACAACAACAAAACAAGAAATGCGGAAATAACAACAATAGCAAAGGAAAGAAAAAGTACTTTAATTGTGGAACACCGGATCATCTAAGCAAGGACTGTAGGAAAAAGAAGAAGACTAGTTGTTTACACTGTGGAGAAGTAGGACATCTAGTAAAAGACTGCCCAAGGAAACATGGGCAAGGGCAAAGAATAGGGTCCACTTCTGGAGGGCAGATTCAGGCTCTCATGGCACCCGGACAGGCAAGAGGACAGATTCAGGCTCTTATGGCACCTGGACATGAGAGAGTTAGAAATAATTCCGTTGAAAGTTTAGTTTTTCTATTTGATCATCTTGTTCGTACTTTGTTTGATTCTGGCGCTTCACACTCATTTGTATCTGCTTCGTTAGTTGAAACACTGCACCTAAATACTAGTCTAGTTACGGATCCCATAGTTGTCTCAAATCCTATTGGTGGTTCGGCTCATCTTTCAATGATTTATCGAGATTTGAGAGTGTCTATTTTGAGCGTTGAGTTTGAATGCAATGCCTTTGTTCTTGGCTTTACGGGTTATGGATTGATTCTAGGCACGGATTGGTTATCCAGTAATGGTGCCATCCTCGATTGTGAAAAGAGAGTGGTCAGACTTATCACTCGCCTTGGCAACACTCTCGAAAACTCTTGTAATCCCATACATTCTGTTATGCTTAGCTACCTAGAATCTCTTGATGCGTCTGTTGAAAACTTGCAGTCTGTTAGGGTACTCCGTGAATACTCAGATGTATTTGAAGAGGTAAAGGGCTTACCTCCGAAGCGGGAGATAGACTTCCGCATATACCTTGTTGATAATGCAAAACCCGTAGCTCTACCCGTTAGACACATGGCTCCTAGGGAAAGAAAAGAGCTCAGTAAGCAAGTCAAAGAGCTGCTCGAAAAGGGGTATATAAGGCAAAGTATTTCGGAGTGGGGTGCTCCAGTCGTTTTTGCTATGAAAGATGATGGTTCACTTAGATTGTGTGTGGACTATAGAGAGCTGAATAAGCTAACAAAGAAGAACAGACACCCATTGCCGAGGACAGACGATTTATTCGATCAGTTGGTGGGTGCTTCGGTTTTCTTACAACTGGATTTGGCTACAAGGTTCCATCAGCTAGGAGTGGCTGAAGACAGCATTGATAAGACCGCATTCAGAACCCCGGATGGTTTCTTCGAATTGCTTGTCATGCCTTTCGGCTTGACAAACGCACCCGCCTACTTCATTGATTTGATGAGCAGGGTGTTCAGAGTATTCCTTAATAAGTTTGTGGTGGCCTTTGTAGATGATATTTTGATTTTCTCAAAGAGTGAAGAAGAGCATGCTCAGCATTTTAGGGAAGTCATGGATACTCTTTGTGCACATCAGCTGAAAGCCAAATCTCCAAATGCCATTTTTGGAGAGAAGAAGTGAGGTTTCTTGGACATGTGGTGTCCAAAGAAGGGTTAGCCGTGGACTGCACAAAAGTAGTTGCGGTGCAAGATTGGAAGGTCCCACGGAATGTGACAGAAGTCCAAAGCTTTCTCGGGCTAGCGGGCTTTTACAGAAAATTCATTAAAGACTTTGCAAAAATCTCAGCCCCACTTACAAGGATAACGAAGAAGAACCTAACTTTCGCTTGGGATTTGGATTGCGATATTGCTTTCCAACGTTTGAAGAGGGCTCTGACAACAGCCAAAGTCCTGACATTGCCGGATGGGAGCAAGATGTTTACTGTATACACGAATGCATGTGGTATGGGACTAGGTGCTGTCTTGATGCAGGAAGGGAAGGTAGTAGCTTATGGAGGTAGACAGTTGAAAGTACAGGAGAAAAACTACCCAACCCACGATCTAGAATTGGCTGCCATCGTCTTTGCACTTAAGTCTTGGCGCCATTATCTCCTAGGTGAGAAATTTGAATTTTATGTTGACCATAAATCGTTGAAGTGCCTTTTCTCGCAAAAGATCTTAACTTAAGACAGTAGAGGTGGATGGAATTTCTGGCCTCATATGATTTTGAGATTTCCTATACCCCAGGCAAGGGCAATGTGGTAGCAGACGCCGTGAGTAGGAAGTAGCTGACCTTGAGTTCTCTCTTTGTAGAAAGGCAAAACCTGGAGTACATAGTGAACTTTAATTTTAGACCCTCCTCTGAAATTGTGCGCGGTCTGTTAGCATTGTTAGAGGTGCGACCTACTCTTTTGGACTCAATAGGAACCGCACAACGAGAAGACCATCAGCTAGTTGATGTGATGGATAAGCTAGTTAGGGGTGAGACTTCTAGTCACCTCAACAGATACTCCATCGATGATAGGGGTTGGTTGAGGCGGGATGGAAGGCTATGCGTCCCACAAGTAAGGAATTTATTGAAGACGGTTCTCGAAGAAGCACACCATTCTAAGCTAACCATACACCCAGGCGGAGACAAGATGTATAAAGATATAAAAATGGTTTTCTTTTGGAATGACATGAAGAGTGATGTAGCTGAGTTCATCGCTAAGTGTTTGATATGCTAGCAAGTCAGAGAGGAGCATAAGAAGCCTGGTGGTCTGCTCCATCCCCTAGAGGTGCCACAGCGGAAGTGGGATAGCATTTAGATGGACTTTGTTGATGGGTTGCCTAGGTCAAGAAGGGGCAATACCAGTATTTGGGTAATAGTGGACAGGCTCACCAAAAGTGCCCACTTTATACCTGTTAAAAGTAGAAGGACTGCCTCGTCCCTAGCATCCATTTATCTCAAAAGAGATAGTTCGACTCCATGGGATACCCTCTACAATAGTGAGTGATCGAGATCCTATCTTTACGAGCGAGTTTTGGAAAAGTTTACAAGAGGCTGTAGGCACACAATTATGCTTAAGCACGGCTTATCACCCCCAAACCGATGGTCAGACGGAAGGGGTGAACCGAGTATTGGAAGACCTCTTGAGACTGCGCGTTCTTGACTTTGGATGGACATGGGAGGATCATCTTCCTTTGGTAGAATTCGCCTACAACAATAGCTACCAAGCCACCATAGGTATGGCGCCCATCGAAGCTTTATATGGAAGACCATGTCGATCACCAACGTGTTGGTGGGAGTCTACAGATAAACTCGTACTTGGGCCAGACTTGATTAGAGAACCTCAGAAAAGGTGGACTTGATAAGAAGACGAATGAAGGCTGCACAAGATAGACAGAAGTCCTACGCAGACAAAAGAAGGACCGACCTTGAGTTTGAGCTTGGAGATAGGGTGTTCCTTAAAGTATCTCCTTAGAGGAATGTCATTCGCTTTAGGTCCGTTGGAAAGCTAGCACCAAGATTTGTAGGACCATTTCTTATCATTGAATGGATTGGAACGATGTCTTACAGAATAGAGCTGCCCGAGAGACTGGCTGGAGTTCATAATGTTTTTCATGTTTCTCAACTACGAAAGTGCTTACATGAATCGGCGGAAGTGGTGGAGCCAAACATACTAGAGGAAGTAGAAGTAGAACGGGAAGTGACTATGAGAAGAGTTCCAACTCGTATCTTGGGTACGGAAGTCAAAAAGCTACGCAACCGTAAGGTCAAGCTTGTTAAAGTTCAATGGAGTGACGCTGAGGAAGACGCGACTTGGGAAACTGAGAGGAAAATACGTGCAGCCTACCCTTTCCTTTTTGAGGGTACCTCCTTGATCTCTTTTTCCATAAGTTTATTTATGCTTATACCTATCTTTTAAGTATATCTCCTCAGTCCTACTCTTTATCCTTAGGCAGAAACCAATGGATGTAAACATGTTATGGTTGATGGTTGCGAGTGGTTGCTCGTGGATGCATGTACACACACATTAGGCACTAGATCGGCTCAGTCACTTTCATGTTGCATATAAATGTGTGTGCATATTTAAAATTAATGGATGTATAATGGTTATGTTATCATATGGATGCTGCATTTTGATGAATGGTTGTGCACGCATGTAGAAGTAATATTTATCGTTAGGATTCTTTTGCATACATAATGGATGCATGGCACTATCATAATTTGCATTAAGGAGGTCGACTGAATTAGTAGACCTCCTGATTTTGCATTAGATAAGGAACAAATACACCCACCTTTTTGCATATGTTCATACGGCATTAGAAATCTTGTAAGGACAATGGATGCTGGTGTTTGATGGTTGAGTAGATGGATGATTGGATGTTAGGATATACATTGTCCATAACTTGGAGATTTCGGGGGCGAAATCCCTTAAGGAGGGGAGAATGTAACACCTCGTGATTTTAAATATTAAAATTTACAAATTAAAGAATACTTAATTTCAAATGCGAGAATTAAGGGAAACGGTTTACGCCAGTTCACAGGAATCTAAGCAGCCAACTACCGGCCGCGAGTTCGCTTGCATCCGATTCCATAGGTATCAAATAGCTGGTCCATCTACTTGGAATATTTTGGATAGGTGCTCGAGATCCAGGGGAAAGTAAACATCCGTACGAGTGAATCGAAGACCAATAACAAACTAAATCAGACATCTTCCACATCGGCCAGTATAAACATTGGTTGATTCTGAGTATCGGAATTCTGCTTGAGATAGAGTCCGAGTTTGCATAAATTGGTCTTCGTATGAAGAAGTTATGGCCTTCCAAAGTTCCAGCAATTATATATAAATTAAATAGTTCAGAAAATAAATTCAAAATTCAAATCCAAACAGGGGAGCATGCTGGGCGGGAATTCTACCGCCCAAAGGCCAGGTCGACCTAGGGGTCGACCTACCCATAAGGTCGACCTAGGGGTCGACCTACCCCCCCGGGCAGATATGAAAAAAGACGTTGTTCTGACCTGTTGCTGAGTCATTAGGGCTGAGGTGTTATTCTATCTTGACTGGATGGTCTTGATTGATTCTAGGTTAATCAGACGGCTCTTAATTAACTAAAACTCTATATAAGCATCCTAATTCTTAACCTAAAATCACACTAATTCATACCAAGAGCCGCCATGTCGTCAGGGGAGAACCTAGAGTAGCCGCCGTCTCTTTCAACTCTAAAACAAGATTGAAGCTAGAATCAAATCTAATCTAAACAACAATTAGTCTACATCAAAGGTGAGCAATTCAGTTTCAGAATTCAGATCCCAGAAAGACAAGACTATTCTTTTGTTTGTGAGTATAGTAGCTTTCACAAATTAATTAATTAATTTAATTATGATACGTTATAAATGGGACTATGAGAATATGATTTTGAACCATGTGATGTTGAATTATATGCAAGTTTGTGATGTTGGATTACATGTTCTTATTTGAATTATATGCAAGCTTGTGATGTTGGACTATATGTTCTTATATGAATCTTATGCAAGTTTGGGATACTAAGACATATGTGAATCTTATGCAAGTTTGGGATGTTAAAACATATGTGAATCATGTATATACATATTCTAGTTTATGTGACATTAACCTTTATGTTTAAATCCTTATGCAAGTTCACACCTTTATGCAAGTTTATACCTTTATGTTTAGATTCTTATGCAAGTTTATACCTTTATGTTTAGATCCTTATGCAAGTTTACACCTTTATTTTTAGATCCATATGCAAGTTCACACCTTTATGTTTGGATCTATATTTAGATCCATGGCAGTACATAGTTATGCAAATTAATGCCCATTGCCTATGCTAGTTTTATATGTGAATCATGTGCTAGAAATTCATATGCAAGTTACAGGAAAACCATATCCACATATATGCAAGCTATTAGCTATGTAAACTTATGTTATGATTCTTAGATCTATTTTATGTGTTATGCAAGTTGTGATGTTGCTTTTCTTATTATAAGTTAGACAATTGGCGATTCTAACATATGTCATATTGAAACATACGAATAGCGTGGGGACGATGGGAAAATATTGAAAATGCATAATTGTGAATTAGCATAAAATGGCCTTAAAAGGCATATAATTAATTTGAGACATTAATTGGCATAATTGGTATTTATGGACATAATTTAAGTGACAATTATGGACATAAATAAATTTGGAATTTATTGACAAATTTGAATAGGGATATTAATCCAATTTGGGGTTAAATAATTTACCTTCTAAGACACGAGGTTAAACTCGTTTGTGGTGTAAGACTGCCCGGACCCGTCCGGCAAATCCAGCAACCACAAACGGTAGTCTAATGTGAGAGGTCAAAGGAATGAATTAAATGCGTAACGATTGTAAAGACACGAGGTTAGGATCTTTTGCGGTATAAGACTGCCCAGACCCGCCCGGCAAATCCAGCAACCGCAAATGTCAGTCTAATGTGGGAGGTCTTTACAAGGTTACGGTTCTAATGAATTAACACTTAACCAGATAAACATGTGGTGGGGCATAGGGGTTAAGTGGGTGGCCTTGGGTGGCTTGTGAAATACAATTAGAAACACTTAACCAAGTTGAAAACATGTAAGAAGACATGAATAAGAAGGGGTTAAGTGAGAAATTCTAGTGGGGACCAAGCATAGGTGGAAAGCTTGTGTCAAGCATGGGGGACCCTTTTCAAACCAGTAACCCATTAAGTATCTTTGTGAGCTCGAGTTAGATCGAGGACGGGACACGCTTACTGGGTTGATTGTAAGAGGTCAAAACGGGTTAGCTGTGGCAGCACAAGTCCAACGGGGTCGTGTGTGTGCGTGAGCCCGGGCTGGTAGGTAAGACGTTGTTGCTTCATGTAGATATAAGCCATGCATCTTTGGTGGTATCGGGTTGCCACTTTGGGAAGTGATACACCCCACTATGGGACCAACACGCATATCTACGAGTTAGGGAGCCGATCGCATGGGGGTAGTGGGTACACCTAGTGGAGATAGGGGCAGACGACACCTATGAAAGCAACTAGGGGTACACGAAACTACCATTATCATTATTATGTTCAGTAGGCGGGATCAACTTTTAGGGTGACTAGTAATGGTGCGGTGTAATTAGTAATGGTGCAGTTTAGTAATTATCCTATAGTGATTAGGAACGAGATTAACGCCAGAATATTCCTCATGTTTGCTTTGTCATGCCCACTTGTTTCACTGTCATATCTTGTCTTACCAGTTTATGCCTTATCCTAATTACTTTAATAATTATATTGTTAAAGTTATTATGCTCGCTAGACTTATTGTGTGACCCCCTTTGTTTTAGCCTCCTCTCTTCCTTCCCCCCCCCCCCCCCCAGGTTCTTAGGGTGGGACTAGTACTAGTGGAGCTTGATCTTGGATCTCTTTCTCTTTCTCTGTTGGAAGTGCTAGGATTACTGAAAGTAAAGTTCAGCTCATCCCTTTTATGGATACTTGTGTTTGGGGTTATGCTTTTTTACTTTATGTACTCTGAAAACAATTTGTCAAGATGGATATTAAGTGTACTTGGCTTTTCTGTGGTTTATGAAGTTGTTGTAATCAAACTATTTGTCGCTGCAATAAAAGTTGTTTTGAATTTTTCAAGTACCTATTTATGTATCTGTCTTGTTATATTATGTTCAACACACTAATAATACTCCATGGAAGTTAATGCATTCCCTTTGAGAGTGACATTAATGGACGTGGAGTGTTACAAAGGCACTCTCAAATTCGTCAGGAGCGCGATTATCTTCAATTACTCCTTCCTATTCTTCATCCAAAGAGACATCATCTCTAGATGATGCTGCACTTTCATGTATTTCCACCTCGTAGTCCGAGCCCGCACTATCCCAATATGGATTTGAAGTACAAGGTATATCTTCAATAATGGGATTTTCAGATGATCCTGTTGTGTCTTTCCTCTCCGCTAACCTAGATGAATGTCTTCTGGACATGATAGTTGTACTATCCACGAGATAACCAAATTAGCGTATAGTTGCTCGTGCCCCCCGTATGTGTGCTAAGCTGTGCAAATGTGTACAATGTTGAAATCATATAACACAAAGATAGCAGAGAATAAAGAGATATGAAAAGTGGCCATGTGTTCATTAAAGTCCATACGATTAAGTTATGAAGGCTCTATCTTAACTGTCCACAAGTTCATGATCATGCTTTGTTTTTGTCGAGTTATTTACAAGTTATGCGTTTGTTCCACATGAGAGACATTCAGATTGATTCGGGGGTCCAATTCTTTAACAAAGGCTCGATTCAGAAGTTTATATGCAGGCTTATCGGTTCAGTTCGGAGGGAAAGAGAAACACATCCAGTTCGGATCGAGTCTTGTGAAGCTATAGCAATTCAGATCAGACCAGTAGTATGGACAAGATAACAGGTTTGTCTTGAAAATATGTATATTGAAGTGTCGGAAGGTTCAGAGGCTTGGGCATTAGAGCCTGGGGTCAGTTCGAAAGTGAATGGCAAATGAAACCAGCTTGGTCAGGACTTGCGGTAGACATTTCCTTTCGGATCGATTGACACCGAACCGAACTGCACCAACATCTCGAAACCTTGTTTCTCCACTTAGGTAATTTTAAGACTCTAACTGATATCATCTCCTTCGACTCGAACTGAAGGTGCATGCTCTATCCCAATCACTCTGGGGTCATCCCCTCCGCCCCAAACCAATCCCACTCTCCCAAGTGTGTCTCTTTCTCCTTCTCTCCCGCTCATCCAAGAACAATGAACCTAATGTTCCCATACACTGGTTTTTGATGAGGCGTGTATGAATCAATGTCATTGATGTCAACTTAGGCAGCCTCCGCTACCGCCTCGAGGTGACCACAAGACCACCAACGACGATGGCGGAAAGGGGAAAAGAATCAGCGTCCACTTGGGCATTATATCAGGCAAAATCGCCTAAGTGTACTATAAATTCAAGCTTAGATGGATGAAAAACTAAACAAAATAAGGATTGAAACCTCACCTATAAGTTTATTTCGAGAATTAGGAAGTTTTCTCCGTGATTTAAAAATTAGGCTTCTTGGTGAGTGAGAAGGCCGGTGGCAAAAATGAAGAATGAAGAGAGTGAGAGAGAGAGAGAGTGAGAATATATATGTGAAGAGGAAATCCCTTCGAATTATGATTGATTAGATGGCCCAGATCGATCCGATCAGCCAATGATCCAAAACAATTCATGGCCTTTCAGCCCAGTAGTGCGACGATGATTCAAATACAAGGAGGATTGGATTAGTCTAATCCGAATCGAAGTAGGATTCCTAATTTAATGAGGTGACTCGATATATGGAGGAGAAGTAAAGGAATATTAAGAGATGCTAAAATTCACGCATACATACATCAGAAAGAATACCTGAAAATTATTTGGACCGTGGGAGAAATATTGAAGCTATTGGAAGCAAAAGGAATAGATGGTTCGTGATCTCATGATGTATTTATAGGAATTGCATATATGTTAAAAGATGCAACCTTATGAAGCATCACGACTCGACCAAAAGACATGACTATTATTTGGCATTAACTCAGAAGTAAACAAGTTGATTATTTTGAAGCACGTCTTATTTTCAATAAGTGCGTACTTCGAGGGGACAAAATGTTAGCCCACTTTGTGGTTAGGCTAAGCAAAGTCAAAGAATTATTTAAGGAGTGTATTCTAGTATATAGGGAATAGTAGAAGGTCCTTCGGGTCGGTTCGGATCCCTCGAACCGACCCCCTTCACCTTGCAAAACATGAGCCAGAAAGCTGAAGGGAGGCAGCATATTCGGATTGGTTCGGAGCCTCCAGGCTGAACAACTTCCCTTCAGCACGAACTAAACAATGAGATAGCTTAACGAAATACTTCCGAATCGGTTCGATCTATACATATCCGATCTGAACCACCATCCAGCTATACGATCCGATCTGAAAGTAGAAACTGCGACGGTTACATCCCATAATTCATATAAACCCGAAGCGGTCCCAAACCATTATCCCATGTTCACTGATGCGTTGTCATCCTTTCATGACATCCGAACCCGAAACGTGCGGGATGGACCCCACGTGGCACCAAACCGGATTGAGTTTAAGCCTATAAATACCCCCTCCCCCCATAAAGCACCATTTTAGAGGATCTTTTGGCAAATTATTGGCTAAAACTCCTTAGCAACCGAATTTCTTTGCTTTATTCTGACTATATCCAACTTTTGGAATATATTTCATCAAAATTAAGAGAGTTATCAATTGTATAAGTGATGTTGAGTGCTTGTCAACATTGTATTCGTATTTGAATCATCAATCAAGGAAGTATAAAGTGGACGTAGGCTCTTTAACGCCGAACCAATATAAATCGTGTGTTCTCATTGTTTTTCTTGGAATTATCATATAATTCGGTGTTAGAACCATTTTTGGGTCTGGCAATTATCGATTTCCAGATCCTCCTAGGCATATATTTCGACATAATAAACTAATAAAAATATGAATATGCCTAAGTAAATTATATTCCACCCACTGATCTCTGCCGAACAAAGAGAAATCTGTAGTAGATCTAGAACTGCACTTTAATCTTTGCGGTCAAATGTACTCCAATAATCCTCCTAATTATATATATATGTATATGCATGTATAAGAGAAATGTATTAGAATCATACATATATATATATCTGTGTGTGTGTGTGTGTGTGTGTCTGTGTGTGTTTATGCCAAATTCGAGAATACTAAACTTATTTGAATTAGAATAGAGAGATTAAGGATAAGATTGGCGGAATGGAAGAAATCCTCAACATTTTTCTTTTCTTTTTCTCTGGAATTTAGTAATGGAAGAGAGGTAGCTTGGAGGTAGGGATAGACAATGATTAGGGTTTCACAATGTAATAGGAGGGGCTATATATAGTTGCTCGTGTGAGCATAGACCGTTGGATTACTTAGATATAATCCAGGCCTTTCATTCATATATACCCCTCAAAAAACCCTAACCAGCTAGATTTATTGAGTTGTCCAGCCGCCAAGCGGTCGATCAGCAGTCGACACCCCTTCAGGGGGCGGTCGACTACTTGGGGGCTGGAATGCCCAATAAAGGAGTGTTGCTGAGTTGTTTATTTTAATTAATACGTTGCTTAATCTCTTAATCTTATTCCATATATATGATATACTTTGTCCCCATAATCTTATCTTCAATTCAAATTTCAAATCTCTCTCTTTATTTTGAATTTATCTTGGACAAATATATATAGTATCCAATTATATATATATACACACATATACATATATATATTCTTCATTTACTGTCCAATTTCATTTATTCATAACTTCTTCATACATTGACCATTTTCAGCATATTATTATGAAAACGATTCAGAATTTTGCCACGAATCCAAATAAAAGAATTTCATAGCCTAGTTCCTAAAGCTGCAAAAATCTCATTTTCCATTCATGCCATTTAATTGCTTATTTTAATTATTTATTTATTTTTAATGCATATGAATTTTAAGGGGTGTTACATTCTCCCCCCCCCCGGCTCCCCCTAAAAAATAGATTTTGTCCTGAAATCTGTTTAAGGGGCAAAAAATACAACTCGCTCGAAACATCCATGTTGCATACCAATGTTATTCTTAATTCATCCATAAACATCCATGACTCGCAGTGGTTATGAACCGCAGACTCACTAAGTGAGCTCTACACTAGCATTTAGGTTAATAAGTGATGCAATATGTATGCAAACAATCTAATTATAATGTATTTCTATATGAGTGCTCTTGTAACACCCCGAATTTCGGTTAATGCTAAAATTCACCAATTAAAGTATAATTAGTCTCAGATATGAGAATTAGGGGAAACGGGCTGCGTCATTGCGTTCGTCTCGGAAAAATACGCGAAATAGAGTCCGAGTTTGCGTAAAACGGGTACCGTATGAAAGAGATATGGACGAACGAAGTTAGGCAGAAAAACCAGGAACAGGCCAGAAATGCACTGGCGCACTTGTGAAGTGCGCCAGTACAAAAATGCACTGGCGCACTTATGAAGTGCGCCAGTACAAAAATACACTGGCGCACTTGGGAAGTGTGCCCGTGCCGAGCCAGGAAACCTGCACTGTTTCTAGAGAGTTCTGTGGTTGGGTGCACCAGTTTGGGGTTTGGGCTTGGTCTTAGGGCTGGTTTCTGGAAGGTGCCGAAATCTAAGGGTCCTTATCTAATTTAGGGTTAATCTAATGGCCTAAAACATTCAACTAATCTATAAATACACCCTAATACTACCCTAATTCATACTAAAAATAGAAATGATGCCACCATGCCGCCAAAATCAAACTTGAGAGGAGCCTCCACTAGTTTATGAAGAAAGATGCAAGCTAATCAACCTCTAATCATCATCTTCCTCTTGTATAGCAACTAGTTCTACTATATAAGTTTGCTAATCTTGGTTTTGGTGAGTTTTTATAGCTTTAATAATCAATTGTTAAATTGATTATGGTAGGATGTGATAAGACATGGCTATGTTTGTGGATAAATGTGTTTATGCAAGTTTGTATGATATGTGTTTTGCAAGTTTTATGCTATATGCAAGTTTAATGCCATGTTTTATGATGCAAAACACTATGTTGAACATTTAGGCATATGTAACATGTTATGCAAACTATATGTAAGAGTATATGCAAGTTATATGTAACATGATATGCAAGTTATGCATGTGGTTTTATGCATGCTAAGTTTTTGGTTTTATGCATGCTAAGTATTTGATTTTATGCATGCTAAGTATTTGATTTTATGCATGCTAAGTATTTGATTTTATGCATGCTAAGTATTTGATTTTATGCATGCTAAGTATTTGATTTTATGCATGCTAAGTATTTGATTGTATGAATGCTAAGTATTTGGTTTTATGCATGCTAAGTGTTTGGTCATATGCAAGTTATGATATAAGTTCATATGCAAGTTATGATATATGTTCATATGCAAGTTATGATGCAAGTTCATATGCAAGTTATGATGCAAGTTCATATGCAAGTTATGATGCAAGTTCATATGCAAGTTTATGTGCAAGTACATATGCAAGTTATCTCTTTTATGATATGCATAATGCAAGTTTGGGTTAATTACTAGTTGGGTTTAATGTATGTTCATATATGCAAGTTGACACCTTTTGAACCCATGATAAAGTTACATGCTATGTTGGCTAAACCCATGACACTTGTGATGAATCTTCCCTTTTATTATGTCACGTTACGAGAACGAATTACGTGGGGAACGATGGGGTTAATATGCATGTTAATAAAATGATGTGGAATGGGTATGCTTAAGAGTAACATAAATTAAATGAACATAATTGGGAATTTACCTATTGAGTTAGGTCTACCCATATTATGGAGTTGGGAATTTACCTATTGAGTTAGGTCTACCCATACTACGGAGTTGGGAATTTACCTATTGAGTTAGGTCTACCCATACTACGGAGTTGGGAATTTACCTATTGAGTTAGGTCTACCCATATTCTGGAAAACATGATTAATTAATTAGGGATAATTATATAAATTATGAGGGTGATTAATTAGGTGTAATTAATCTACTAAGACACGAGGTTGGACCCTTTTGTAGCATAAGACTGCCCGGAACCGACCGGCAAATCCAGCGGCTACAAATGATTGGCCCAATGTGAGAGGTCTTAGTCATAAACTAAATACGTGACAAGTGTAAGACACGAGGTTAGACTCTGTTATGGTGTAAGGCTGCCCGGAACCAACCGACATATCCAGCTGCCATAAAAGACAGTCTAATGTGAGAGGTCTTTACAAAGGTTACGATCTTAATTAATTAAGAAACACTTGACCAAATTAGCATGTAGAGGGGCATGAGGGGTTAAGTGGGTGCCTTGGGTGGCATGAGGAAACTAGTGGGTTGCCTTGGGTGGCAATAGAAAATACGATTAGAATACTTAACCAAAGTGGAACATGTAATTAAACATGATTAAAGGGTTAAGTAAGTGCCTTGGGTGGCATGTGGGAATCAAGTAAGTGCCTTGGGTGGCATGCAGAAATCTAGTGGGTGCCTTAAGTGGCAATTGAAATACAATTAAATGACAAGCTTAAGTAGTAGCTTGTGGGGGCCTTAAGTGGCAATTGAAATATGATTAGATGACTTAACCAAACCTTAACATGTAAGTGGGCATGATTATAAAAGGGGTTAAGTGGGACGCACTAGATAAAATGGCAAGCTTAAGTAGTAGCTTGTGGGGGCCCATTTCAACCAATATCCCAAACGTATCTTTGTGGGCTCGACCCAAGTCGAGGACGGGACACGCATATTGGGCTTTCTATAAGTGGCCAAAACGGGGTAGCGGTGGCAACGCAAGTCCAACGGGCTTCATATGCGTGTGTGGGCCCGGGCTGGTAGATAAGCCGTTGTTGCATCGGGTAGGCATAAGCCATGCACCGTTGATAGAATCGGTTGCCACTTTAGGGGAGTGATACACCCCACTGTGGGGCCAGCACGGGTATCTACGTTAGGGAGCCGATCGCTTGGGAGTAGTGGGGTACACCTAGTGGAGGTAGGGGCAGACGGCACCTACGTGGTCAGCTAGAGGTACAAGAAACTACTAGTTATATTTTCTAAGTCTTTGGGTGGGATCAACCTTTAAGTAGGAATGACTGGTGTGGTGCAGTGTAGTAAATACCCTTGGGTGGGTAGATGCGTCTTTACCGTTATCTTAAGTAAAGAGCTGTAATTACCCTTGGGTGGGTAGATGTGTTTTTACGGTTATCTTAGTTTATTCTAAGCCTAGTTGGCTGCTTAGTGTAGCCATTCATCCCCAGTCGTTACCGTATGTCAACTTATGTCTTCTTTGGTTACTTTAATGATTGTATTGTTAAAGTTATAGAGCTCGCTCAGACTTATGTCTGACCCCGTTGTTTTTATCTTTTTCCCCAACCCCCAGGTTCTCAGAGTGGGCCTAGTGCCAGTGGGCTTTGATTGGATTGTCGTATCTATCTTTTGGAGCTTGGACCGTTGGAGTAAAGCCCAGTTTATCTTTTCTTTTATGGCTATTAGTTGTGTAGTGGGATTATGTACTTTTATTTTATCAAGATGGATATTATGTACTTGACTCTTGTTATGGTTTTGTGATGTAACCAAACATGTATTACTTTCCGCTGCAATGAAACAAAGTTTTTATTTCCAAGTATCATTTTATATCTGACTTTGCTGTACTTTCTGTTCTATATTCACTTAAAATACTCCACCGATGTTATGGCATTCCCTTAGCGAGTGACCTTAGCGGGTGTGGGGTGTTACACGTGGTATCAGAGCTTAAGGTTACCAGAACAGATAAATTTTTTAGGAAAAACTATTTTCTAAGAATATTTTTGAAAGGAGTATTTTCAAAAACATGTCTTTTAAGAGAAAATTTTTTGAAAGAAAAGCATAATCCCCAATAGCCATATCTATATCTTTCGAATTCTCCGTTTTGAATCTATTCCTCTCTCGTTTTGAGTTTCCCCTCCGCGTATAGATGACCTTTCTAAGATAGATAAGAACGGAAAACCACTTTAAGGGACTTAGACGTTAGTCGGATTAGAAGTTGGTTCAAGAAGGAGGAGGACTGGTAGGTATCTATTGGATAGACGATGGGAGGAAGGCTCAAATAGTTGTTTGGTTAATGAAGGATGAAACCTCATTGGTGGAAGGTTACGAGTGGAGAATGGGAAGAAGAAGGCGAGTAGTTATCCTTTTGGAGGAATGGGACACCTTATTAGGATTGTCCAAAGGGGCATGGGCAAGGTATGGAATCTCCTGGAGGGTAGTTGTATTCCCTCGCGGCTAGTGTACCAGATGGGGATATGACCGTCTAGGTTGGATTTCTTTATTATCTGGTTCGAACTTTATTTGATTCTGACGCATCGAGTTCGTTTATCTCATCATTGTTAGTTGAGTCACTGCACTTAGACACCAGTTTGGTAGATGATCCCTTAGTTGTTTCAAACCCAATTGGGGCTCCATGATGTGTTTGGGTTTGAAAGTTTCTATACTTAGCGTTGAGTTTAGATGTGATGCTTTTTGGGCTTCACGGACTATGGGTTAGTTTGGGCATGGACTGGTTATCCAGTAAGGGTGCCGTTCTTGATTTTGAAGGGAGAGTTGTTAGGCTTGTGACCCGCTTGGGTAACACTCTCGAGATCTCTTGTAATCCCATGGAATCTGTTATGCTAAGTTATCTAGAATCGCTTGACACGTCGGTCGAGAGTTTGCGATCTGTTAGAGTGGTCCGGGAATACTCGGATGTGTTTGAGGAGGTGAAGGGCTTACCTCCGGAGCGGGAGATTGACTTCCGAATATATCTGGTAGACAATGCTAAACCTGTATCTTTACCAGTGCACCACATGGCTCCTCATGAGAGGAGGGAACTCCATAAGCAAGTAGGGGAGTTGCTTGAGAAGGGGTCCATAAGACGAAGTATATCGGAGTGGGGTGCTCCAGTAGTTTTTGCTACGAAGGCGGGTGGGTCCCTCAGACTTTGTGTAGGCTAAAGAGAACTAAATAAACTCACAAAGAAGAATAGACACCCATTGCCGAGGATTGATGATCTCTTTGATCAGTTAGTTGGCGCCTCAGTATTTTCGCAGTTGGACTCAGCCACGGGGTTTCGTCAGTTGAGAGTGGCTGAGGATAGTATAGAGAAGACTGCCTTTAGGACTCCGGATGGTTTTATGAGTGGCTGGTGATGCCATTTGGTTAGACGAACGCCCCCGCATACTTTGTTGATTTGATGAGAAGGGTGTTCAAGGAGTACCTAAATAAGTTCGTGATGGTCTTTGTAATTGACATCTTGGTCTTTTCTAGGAGCGAAATAAGTTTTCGTATGTGCTCAATAGGTTGAGCAAAGCCCGTTAGGGGATAAACGGTGGTTTTGGAGCGAGACTGGCAAGGACATCCAGAGTTGGATAAGGGCTTAATTATTTAGCCATTTTTACTAGTATCATCTCACGTAGGTCGTCTGAACTCGAAGGAGATATCCCTTGGGTGTTTGTCTGATATTGGTTTAGGCCTTTGGGGCTTGCATTTGGGGGATGTCGAGCTCGACTAGGGTGGCCTGCGTGAGAGATGGATAGTTGTGACGATCTTGCATGGGAGAATATCCTGATTTTCTCTAGAAGTGGAGAAAAGCATGCCCTACATCTTAGGGAAGTGTTGGAGACTCTTTGAGCGCATTGTCTTAAGACAACAAAGGTGGATGGAATTCTTAGCATCCTATGAGTTTGAGATAGCGTATACCCCTGGCAAGGGTAACGTGGTGGTAGACGCCTTAAGCAGAAAAAAGGCTGTCTTTGAGTCCATTGTTCGTGGGATGACGAAGCTTGGAGTTTAATTCTATGATTGACTTTAGACCTTCCGTTGACTTTGTACCCGGTTTGCTAGCCTCCTTGGAGGTTAGGCCTACCCTTTCGGGCCGGATTGGCGAGGCATAGCGAGACGACCCACAGTTGGTTGAGTTAGTAGGGAAGCTCATAGGGGGGGGAGTCGTCCAGCCATTTGAGTAGGTACACCCTAAATGGTAAGGGGTGGTTGCGTAGAGACGGTAGACTTTGTGTACCGCAAGACGAGGGTCGGGGGAAGGCTATACTTGATGATGCACATCGGTCGAAGATGACCATTCATCCTGGTAGGGACAAGATGTACCAAGACATGAAGAGAGTTTTCTTCTGGGCCGGTATGGAGAAAGATGTGGCCGAGTATGTCGCTAGATGCTTGGTGTGCTAGCAAATGAAAGCAGAGCAGAAGAAACCCGATGGGTTGTTTCACCCATTTGGAAGTTCCGCTATGGAAGTGGGATAGTGTCTCGATGGATTACCGAGATCGAGGAAGGGCAATACGGGAATTTGGGTTGTGGTAGATAGACTTACCAAGAGTGCCCATTTTATACCCGTGAAGAGTAAGAGGACCGCTCCATGGCTTGCTTCAGTCTATGTTAGAGAGATTGTTAGAGTGCATGGTGTACCATCCCGCATTGTGAGCGATCGAGATCCTATCTTCACTAATGAGTTTTGGAGAAGTTTGCAAAAGGCGGTAGGGACTCAGTTGTGTGTGAGCACCACATATCATCCTCAGACGGACGGTCAGACCGAGAGGGTGAACCGTATCTTAGAAGATCTCTTGAGGCTTTGTATCTTGGATTTTGGAGGTACATGGGAAGAACATCTTCCTTTGGTGGAGTTCGCATACAATAACAGCTTTCAGTCTAGTATTGGCATGGAACCTTTTGAAGCTCTTTATGGAAGGCCTTATCGATCTCCTACATGTTGGTGGGAATCTACGGATAAGATCTTGCTTGGGCCGGATATGGTTAGAGAAACTTCAGAGAAGATTGATTTGATTCGAAGAAGGATGAAGGCAGCGCAAGATAGACAGAAATCTTATGCGGATCAGAGAAGGACGGATCTTGAGGTTGGGGACATGGTTTTTGTCAAAGTATCTCCGTTGAGAAATGTTGTTCGCTTTGGGTCCGTTGGGAAGTTAGCGCCGAGGTTTGTTGGGCCGTTTCCTATTAAGGAAAGGATTGGACGGATGGCATATAGGGTGGAGTTGCCCGACAGACTTAGTGGTATTCATGATGTATTCCATGTATCACATTTGAGGAAGTGCTTACATGAGACCGCAGAGGTCGTAGAGTCGAGCTTGCTTAGAGATGTAGAGGTAGAGCGTGATGCGACGATTCGACGAGCTCCTCCTCGCATCCTTGGGTCAGAAACTAGGAAGTTGAGGAACAGAGAAGTACAGCTAGTTAAAGTGCAATGGGGAGAAGACAAGGGCAATGCTACTTGGGAGACAGAAGCGAAGATGCGTTCTTTGTACCCATTTCTTTTTGAGAGTATGTCTTTTAACTTCTCCTTTATCGCTTGTCTAGTACTTATCTTATCTTTAGTATATCCTCTCGCTAGTACCTATGACCTTTAGATAGGGTAAATCTATGGTTGAAACATGTGTTTGAGACATGTTATGTTTGATGGATGCATGTGGATGCAAGTGGTTGCTAGTGGTTGCTCGTGGATGCATGTATACACACTCTAGGCACTAGATCGGCTCAATCACTTCATATTGCATATTGCATAAAATTGTGTGTAGGAAGCTATATTTATGGATGTATAATGATTGTGTTATCATATGGATGATGCATTTTGGTGAATGATTGTGCACTCATGTAGATATTGTATGTGTCGATAGGGTTCTCTCGCATACATAATGGATGCATGGCACTATCATGGTTTGCATATGTTCATACATTAGATAGGGAACATATACACACACTTTTTGCATATGCTCATACATCATTAGAAACTGTTTTAAGGACAAAGGATGCCCGTGTTTGATGGATTGAGTAGATGGTTGTTTGGATGGTAGGATATGCATTCTCCTTAGCTTAGAGATTTCGGGGACGAAATCCTTTAAGGAGGGGAGAATGTAACACCCCGAATTTCGGTTAATGCTAAAATTCACCAATTAAAGTATAATTAGTCTCAGATGTGAGAATTAGGGGAAACGGGCTGCGTCATTGCGTTCGTCTCGGAAAAATACGCGAAATAGAGTCCGAGTTTGCGTAAAACGGGTACCGTATGAAAGAGATATGGACGAACGAAGTTAGGCAGAAAAACCAGGAACAGGCCAGAAATGCACTGGCGCACTTGTGAAGTGCGCCAGTACAAAAATGCACTGGCGCACTTATGAAGTGCGCCAGTACAAAAATACACTGGCGCACTTGGGAAGTGCGCCCGTGCCGAGCCAGGAAACCTGCACAGTTTCTAGAGAGTTCTGTGGTTGGGTGCACCAGTTTGGGGTTTGGGCTTGGTCTTAGGGCTGGTTTCTGGAAGGTTCCGAAATCTAAGGGTCCTTATCTAATTTAGGGTTAATCTAATGGCCTAAAACACTCACCTAATCTATAAATACACCCTAATACTACCCTAATTCATACTAAAAATAGAAATGATGCCACCATGCCGCCAAAATCAAACTTGAGAGGAGCCTCCACTAGTTTATGAAGAAAGATGCAAGCTAATCAACCTCTAATCATCATCTTCCTCTTGTATAGCAACTAGTTCTACTACATAAGTTTGCTAATCTTGGTTTTGGTGAGTTCCTATAGCTTTAATAATCAATTGTTAAATTGATTATGGTAGGATGTGATAAGACATGGCTATGTTTGTGGATAAATGTGTTTATGCAAGTTTGTATGATATGTGTTTTGCAAGTTTTATGCTATATGCAAGTTTAATGCCATGTTTTATGATGCAAAACACTATGTTGAACATTTATGCATATGTAACATGTTATGCAAACTATATGTAAGAGTATATGCAAGTTATATGTAACATGATATGCAAGTTATGCATGTGGTTTTATGCATGCTAAGTGTTTGGTTTTATGCATGCTAAGTATTTGATTTTATGCATGCTAAGTATTTGATTTTATGCATGCTAAGTATTTGATTTTATGCATGCTAAGTATTTGATTGTATGCATGCTAAGTATTTGGTTTTATGCATGCTAAGTGTTTGGTCATATGCAAGTTATGATATAAGTTCATATGCAAGTTATGATATATGTTCATATGCAAGTTATGATGCAAGTTCATATGCAAGTTATGATGCAAGTTCATATGCAAGTTATGATGCAAGTTCATATGCAAGTTTATGTGCAAGTACATATGCAAGTTATCTCTTTTATGATATGCATAATGCAAGTTTGGGTTAATTACTAGTTGGGTTTAATGTATGTTCATATATGCAAGTTGACACCTTTTGAACCCATGATAAAGTTACATGCTATGTTGGCTAAACCCATGACACTTGTGATGAATCTTCCCTTTTATTATGTCACGTTACGAGAACGAATTACGTGGGGAACGATGGGGTTAATATGCATGTTAATAAAATGATGTGGAATGGGTATGCTTAAGAGTAACATAAATTAAATGAACATAATTGGGAATTTACCTATTGAGTTAGGTCTACCCATATTATGGAGTTGGGAATTTACCTATTGAGTTAGGTCTACCCATACTACGGAGTTGGGAATTTACCTATTGAGTTAGGTCTACCCATACTACGGAGTTGGGAATTTACCTATTGAGTTAGGTCTACCCATATTCTGGAAAACATGATTAATTAATTAGGGATAATTAATATAAATTATGAGGGTGATTAATTAGGTGTAATTAATCTACTAAGACACGAGGTTGGACCCTTTTGTAGCATAAGACTGCCCGGAACCGACCGGCAAATCCAGCGGCTACAAATGATTGGCCCAATGTGAGAGGTCTTAGTCATAAACTAAATACGTGACAAGTGTAAGACACGAGGTTAGACTCTGTTATGGTGTAAGGCTGCCCGGAACCAACCGGCATATCCAGCTGCCATAAAAGACAGTCTAATGTGAGAGGTCTTTACAAAGGTTACGATCTTAATTAATTAAGAAACACTTGACCAAATTAGCATGTAGAGGGGCATGAGGGGTTAAGTGGGTGCCTTGGGTGGCATGAGGAAACTAGTGGGTTGCCTTGGGTGGCAATAGAAAATACGATTAGAATACTTAACCAAAGTGGAACATGTAATTAAACATGATTAAAGGGTTAAGTAAGTGCCTTGGGTGGCATGTGAGAATCAAGTAAGTGCCTTGGGTGGCATGCGGAAATCTAGTGGGTGCCTTAAGTGGCAATTGAAATACAATTAAATGACAAGCTTTAGTAGTAGCTTGTGGGGGCCTTAAGTGGCAATTGAAATATGATTAGATGACTTAACCAAACCTTAACATGTAAGTGGGCATGATTATAAAAGGGGTTAAGTGGGACGCACTAGATAAAATGGCAAGCTTAAGTAGTAGCTTGTGGGGGCCCATTTCAACCAATATCCCAAACGTATCTTTGTGGGCTCGACCCAAGTCGAGGACGGGACACGCATATTGGGCTTGTCTATAAGTGGCCAAAACGGGGTAGCGGTGGCAACGCAAGTCCAACGGGCTTCATATGCGTGTGTGGGCCCGGGCTGGTAGATAAGCCGTTGTTGCATCGGGTAGGTATAAGCCGTGCACCGTTGATAGAATCGGTTGCCACTTTAGGGGAGTGATACACCCCACTGTGGGGCCAGCACGGGTATCTACGTTAGGGAGCCGATCGCTTGGGAGTAGTGGTGTACACCTAGTGGAGGTAGGGGCAGACGGCACCTACGTGGTCAGCTAGAGGTACAAGAAACTACTAGTTATATTTTCTAAGTCTTTGGGTGGGATCAACCTTTAAGTAGGAATGACTGGTGTGGTGCAGTGTAGTAAATACCCTTGGGTGGGTAGATGCGTCTTTACCGTTATCTTAAGTACAGAGCTGTAATTACCCTTGGGTGGGTAGATGTGTTTTTACGGTTATCTTAGTTTATTCTAAGCCTAGTTGGCTGCTTAGTGTAGCCATTCATCCCCAGTCGTTACCGTATGTCAACTTATGTCTTCTCTGGTTACTTTAATGATTGTATTGTTAAAGTTATAGAGCTCGCTCAGACTTATGTCTGACCCCGTTGTTTTTATCTTTTTCCCCAACCCCCAGGTTCTCAGAGTGGGCCTAGTGCCAGTGGGCTTTGATTAGATTGCTGTATCTATCTTTTGGAGCTTGGACCGTTGGAGTAAAGCCCAGTTTATCTTTTCTTTTATGGCTATTAGTTGTGTAGTGGGATTATGTACTTTTATTTTATCAAGATGGATATTATGTACTTGACTCTTGTTATGGTTTTGTGATGTAACCAAACATGTATTACTTTCCTCTGCAATGAAATAAAGTTTTTATTTCCAAGTATCATTTTATATATGACTTTGCTGTACTTTCTGTTCTATATTCACTTAAAATACTCCACCGATGTTATGGCATTCCCTTAGCGAGTGACCTTAGCGGGTGTGGGGTGTTACAGCTCTTGTGCAATGGTGTTGCATCCATCTCCTAACATCCAATCTAGCTATCACGATGCATACATAAATGTAAATTTGAGGAAAAATTACCCGAGAAAAGCTATGGGCGAGTCTGTTTCATTTTGTCCTCGGTCTCCCATGCGCTTTCAGCAGTATCATTTCCCCGTTGTACTCGGATGAGGCGAACGGTTTTGTTGTAGAGTCTCTTGATTCCGTGCTCTATAATCCTTCCAGTGGCACGGGGCACCCTAGACTCCAACTCAAGTTTTTCTATGTCCCAAATTTTGTCAAGCTTGAGTCTAACAGTAGAATCACGAAGGCATTTCCTTAGATAAGATACATGAAAAACATTATGGATTCCCTACAGATGCTCTGGGAGATCCACTCAATAAGCCAAGATCCTATCTTCTCGATGACACGAAAAGGCCCAATAAATCTGGGAGACAACTTCCCAGTCTTCCCAAACCAAACAGTCTTCTTAAGAGGGGATACTTTTATGAATACTAAGTCCCCAACATTGAACTTAAGCACTCTCTTTCGCTTATCGGCATACGATTTTTAACGGTCTTGGGCTGCCTTCATTCTCTGCCTAATCAAAGATATCTTCTCCATGGAATAACGGACAAAGTTTGGTCCAAGTATAACCTTGTCAGTAGTTTCCCACCAACAACTTGGCGATTTGCATGGCCTCCTATATTACGCTTCAAAAGGGGCCATAACAATCGTCGTTGGAAAGCTATTATTATGCATGAAATCCACAAGCGGTAGGTGTTGCTCCCAAACTCCTCCAAAGTCGATGATGCAAGCTCCGAGAAAGTCCTCTAGGATTCTATTTACTCCTTTTGTTTGTCTGTCTGTCTGCGGATGATAAGCTATGCTTAGATTGAGGGTCATTCCCAAGGCTTCTTGTAGGCTTCTCCAGAATTCACTCATGAATAAGGTGTCTCTATCACTCACGATACTCGATGGAATACCATGTAGTCTGACAATCTCAATTGGGCTACAATTCTTGTCTTCTTCACTGGTATAAAATGGGTGCTTTTGGTAAGACGATCTATCACAACCCAAATGGCATCATTCTCCTTTTTTCTTCTAGGAAGTCCATTTATAAAGTTCATGGAAATATGTTCCCACTTCCACTTAGGGATTTCTAAATGTATCAATAACCCTCCAAGCTTCCCTTATTCTTCTTTAACTTTTTGGCATGTTAAACACTTGGCCACGAACTCTGCAATGTCTCTCTTCATTCCTTCCTAGTGGAGATTTATTTTCATATCCTTGTACATTTTATCCCCACCTGGGTGTATGGTCAATTTTAACCTATTGCGCTCCTCTAGAATTTCTTTCCTTAACCCTTCATCCTTAGGGATGTAAAGTCGTCCAACCCAAAGTAAACTCCCGTCATCACCGTTCGAATGTCTAACCGAATGAGGAAAGGTCTCTTTCTTTACTACAACCCATCCATCATCGCACACCCCATCCCGATCCATTTACACCTCAGCACGATCCAAGTTTTCACCATGCGCGATCCATGGATATTCACAACCGATCAATGAAATCTCCCTCTAGCCCAAACCATGCGATCCATTGGTATGCGGTCCATCTTCATGGTGACCGATCCAGGTTTTTCCCCAATGATCCATGCTAGTTCAATAATGCATACGAGCTAAGACAAATATGAGCCTTGCGTTGACCAACCCCATGTGATGTGATCCATCCAATGGATCGTGACCAGTCCATCTTTGCCCACGATCCATCAATTTGACGAGTCGATCCACTTACTTTGTGCGATCCACACCAGATCTAGTTTTTGGCAAACCCGAACCATCTTTTCTTATGCAACAATCCACACTTCGAACGATCCATTGATCCATGCTTCAAACAATGAATATCCATACACACAACTCATCAACAATTGATCAATTTCAACAAATAATCAATAACATAATCAAGTAATGATCAAACAAACATTAGCACATCATTAATCATCATTCAATTATATAGAATTCACAAAATCATGATAAAACAATAAATGAATCAATATATGGATCTAAACTTGCATATACATATGATTTCAACATTAACATATGAATTAACCCTTATAATCTTACTAGATTAGATCCTATGGTAATTCGAATTGAAAATATGCTTACATTGATTAGATCTAGGTGAAAATTGCTCGAAATAATGAAACTAAGATCAAACAAACTCACGTACTCGATTGAATCTGTGTGTGAGATGCTTATCACTCACCAAATCCACAAAATAATTTGAAATCAACAAATCTTTGATCCGGGGAGCGAAGAACGGCTTCCGAATCAACCAATTTGATGTGATCTTCTCTTCCTTGTTGTTGAACTTCAATATAAATTTCAACTCTATGAAAAGATATGAAGTGGAGTTGAATTTAGTTAGACGGAGAATCACAGGCACCCAACCAGATGGAGAAATGAAGAAAATAAACAATTCTCCTTACCCCTGCCCTCATATTTATGGCCAACTGCCTCCAACCTTAATGGGCCTCACTAATTGGCCCACTAATGACTAATTAGTTTGTCTAGAAAACTAGCAACACTAAAACATCGATTCCTCCCAAACCGCTTAACCAAATCTTTAATGCCACTCTACGGAATTGGAAACACCATTGTTGTTCCAATGAAATCGATTCCAGCTCCTGATTCGATCCAATTCAAAAATTATGCCCTAAACAAAGATAACATAGGCAAAATGGTCACAAACAAAATTGGTAAAAATCATGGACATGTCTCACTTTGCCATGAACAACATATCAAAATATGAGAATGATTCGACCCTTGGGGAATTAAATAAAAATATTTTATGATCCACCGATACGTAAAATGCGGTTCGTTACATTCTCCCTCCCTTTAGGAATTTCGCCCTCGAAATACCAAGCAAACACAAGCAACCAAAACCATTCCACATGCCTATTATCCATGAGCAGCCAGTTTACCATCCAAACTAACATCCAATAAGCCATGCATCCATCACCTTAACTTAGCACGAGGAATTCTAACAATAGCACAAGTTACAACGGCATAAGGGTGACACGATATTAATGGGTCATACCTTCTGTTTCCCATGTACAATCATCATCATCCTTACTTCATTGGACCTTGACTAACTTAACCACCTCCCTCCTAAATGTTTCGCATCATTCCCCACAACGCAAAGCAGCTTACGTGGTTTTGTAACAAAGGATTCAACTTCTAAGTCTTCATACTGATCCGGAGATACCACCACATTCATATTGTGCACACACTTCCATAGAAAAGACACATGAAATTTTTTTTGCATACTTGACATCTTCTCAGGTAAATCCAATCTATACTTGAGCTTTCCAATCCACTCAATTATCGAAAATGGTCCAAGAATCTTGGGGCCAAATTTCCCTTTATCTCCCAATCGAAAAAAATTCTTCAAAGGTGAAATCTTCACAAAAAACATATCACCAACATTGAATTCCAAATCCTTTTGATGCTTATCGACGTAGCTCTATTAACGATCTTGGGATGCCTTTATTCATTGTCGAATGATCTCAATACAATCCGATGTTTCTCTTATTACCTCAGGATCAAGTATCAATTTATCTCCAGTTTCTAACCAACATGTCGGAGAATTACGCGGCCTACCATACAATGCCTCTTATGGTGATATCCTGATGCTTAACTGGTATCTGTTATTATATGCAAACTCAACAAAATATTGATGGCCATCCCTTGATCCCCTGGAATCCAATACACAAGCTCTAAGAAGATCTTCCAACACCCGGTTCACTTGCTCAGTTTGACCACCAGTCTTGGGATGATAGCCATACTCAAACATAACACGGTTCCCAAAGTTTCTTGCAAACTCTTCCAAAATCCACTTGCGAACAATGGATCATGATCACTTACTATGCTCTTCAGGATACAACGGAGTCGATCTATACATTTTATATATAGCTCAACTAACTTTGACGTTGTCCTAGTTGATCTAACAGGAATACATCTCGCAGTTTTGATCAAGCGATCCACTATAACCCAAATCCCTTCATTTCTAACCCTTTTCGTCGGTAGTCCATCGATACTTGCTCCCATTTCCATGTAGGAAATTCTAATGGATGAAGTAGTCCACTCGGCTTCTTTTGTTCAGCTTTCACCAACAGACAGTTCACACAATTGGAAATAAAATTTCCAACATCCCTCTTCATACCTCGTAATAAAAACTCGTTTCATGTCCTTATACATCTTATTACCATCAGGATGAACCGTCAACTTAGAGGGATGACATACCCTCAGAATCTCATCCATCAATATCAGGAACAACCAGTCGCCCTTTCTTACAAAGCCAACCCTCTCGATCGACTTCGAATTACTTATCCTCAGGTTCCAATTTCTAGATGATTTCGACAAGCTTCTCATCACGCTTTTGGTTTTCACCAATCCTGTTAATGGTGCAGCTATCTTGGAGAAATAGTTGATAAATCGAAGATAATATCTTGCCAACCCAAGGAAACTCCTAACATCCGTCGCATTCTTAGGTCTATCCCAGTCCTAGACTGCTGCCACCTTAGTGGGATCCACTACTATTCCATTTGCAAAAACTACATGGCCTAAGAACCTCACTTCATTCTTCCAGAAATGACACTTTGAAAACTTAGCTTTTAGTTGAAATCTTCGCAAGATTTCCCAAACAACTCGCAATTGCGTCTTATTCTCTTCCTCCTTCTGGGAGTAAACCAGGATATCATCCACGAACATAAGCACAAACTTGTTCAACTGATCTTTGAATACTCTATTCATAAGATCCACGAAATACGCTAGTGCGTTGGCCAATCCAACTAGCATCACTAGCCACTCAAAGAAACTGGATGGTGTCCTAAAAGCTATCTTCGGCACACTATCCTTTGTCACTCTCAACTAGTTAAATCCCATTTGGGAAAACATCTTGGCTTCATGAATCTGATCAAACAAGTCAACTATTTACTACAATGAATAATTGTTCTTCTTAGTCACCTTGTTTAGCTCATTTTAAACCACACAAGATCTCAAAGATCCATCAGCCTTGGTTGTAAAAAAAACTGGTGCCCCTCATTTGGACACACTTATCTAAATAAATCCTTTCCCAAAAGGTCACTTACTTGCACCTCTATCTCTCGCTGTTCTCTAGGCCCCAGCCGCCAAAGGGGCATAATGATAGGTCTGGCTCCATCAACCAAATCGATTCTGAACTCAATCCCGCGATGCGGCAGGAAACCCTTAACCTTTTCAAAGACACTATCAAACTCACTAGCGATGGGCACAGATGAAAAATCTTCCCGTTGAATACAAGCGAATATAAAAACTTACGAGGACATCATCTTCTGATTTACATCAAATCACAACCTTTTGCCCTTCCACATTCCCGATTGTCACCTCAAGCTTCTCGCAATCCACTTTAGTTGCATACCTCTTGAGCCAGTCCATACCTAAAAATGATCCCAAACTGAGCGAAGGTCAAAACAAAACAATCATACATAAAAGAGCAACCATGACTCGATAACACTAGACCACACCAAAGCATACTAAGACTAGATGATCCCACTACTGGATTAGTCACAACCAAAGGTTTATCAATAATCTCAGGTTAGAAACCGAATTGGCACACAAGCCCATTATAGATAAAAGGATTTGTTGCCTCTATATCAAATAGAACTCAAACAAAGCAGCTTTGGTAGAAAGCATACCCAAAACAACAACATCTTCTCCTGATTCTGAGTAGGAATATAATAAGAAATTGGAACTTCTTGCGAAACACATGCTTTCACCAGTTGCTTATTCTTTAGAAAATCTGGACAGTCCTTTTTCTTATGCTTAGGCTTACCACAGCAAAAACATCCTTCCTTCTTTGGATTCTTACAATTACTTGCATAATGACCCTTCTCAAGGTAGTTAAAACAGATATCACCCTTCCTAGATTTCTTCTTTTGGCCGTCATTCCCTTTCTGTTGTCTTTTCTTTTTCTGATTTGGCTTCTTTGTAGCATTAATTCTAGTAAAGGTTTCTTCATGAGACTTATTCCTGCTCCTAAAAGCCTTGTCCCAAGAAGCATTGATATTATCTTCTCGCTCTTTGACTCGACGTCTAAGTTGCTCCAAAGCCATACTTCTCCTCAAGTCATCCTCTTCATCCGAAGGAGGATAATCCCTTTGTCGCCTAGTAGAATCGACCCCAGGTGCCTGTGTAGGAACACCAACATCTACCGTGACTTCCTCTGGAGCAGGTACCCTCCTCATGATCGCTACCATCATGGCTTCGAACACAGCTGGATAATCAGGTATACCACCGTCTCCACCTCTAGGAATAGTCTCCTTCCTAGTAGTATGTCTCGAAGATTGACGAGTCAATCTAAATCTTACAATAGAATGATTAGTCCACACATAAGAAAACTGCAATGGATATAAGCGTTATTATACTATACACTAATATATAGTATACATCCATTAGAAAATACAAATACGTCTCTCATACGTCATTACATCTACGAAATTTGGCTAAAATCGATTAACCAGAGCTCTGATACCAAATGTAATGACTGCTCATAACTCCTGCACTGAACAGGAAAAATAGTGCGCTGAAAGATATGCCAGGCAGCTTTGGACGATCACCAAGACAGAATAACACACTTGAAACCTATTGTATAACACATAGCGCAGGGATAAAATATAATAAAACGTATACAAAGGATAAAATAGAGAAGCACAATTGAGCAGAATCTAAAATAATTCATATCAACGTGAAAAATATTCATACAACACTGGATCACATCAAAATCTGTATAACAAGCCTCACTAAGAGTTCACTCAGAGTAGCGTACATCAGCGAAAACAACAAATATATATAGTAGAAAATAATACATCAGCCTCTAGCTCATTGTCACTCATCGGCTTCGTCCTCATCAAGATCTACTACCTGGTACCTAGTCTGCCCATCCACAACGTAGATGAACAACCCAAGGTAATAAGAGGAAACATAAAACCTTGAGTCAGACAACAGTCTTAATGAGCGATAAAACAACTATCTAACATCAATAATAAAGTATATGAAAAATAGGCAATTCAAACATCTGATATGCAAACACATCAACAGAGAAGAAACCCAAATCCATCTCCTCCACAACTGGCGGTGATAGCCTTTCCCAAACAATCAAAAAAGAAACAAACAGTAGCATTCACAGCAACCAATAATCAAGCATGGACTACTCTAATCAATTTCAACATTTCCTAAGCATAAGCCTCGAAGGCCTAAACCAACATCAGACAAGCACCCCAGAAATATCTCCCTTGACATCGAATAGTCCACACGATACAGTACAAGCAAATAACCAACATCCATGACTCTGGTTATCACTGCCTGCCTTGCCTTGAAACCATCATTAATCATATGACTGGCTTGTCATGCCATCCATCAAGGGCTAATGGTAACCCTGGTTCTAACAAAACTCCATACATTATTGGCTTGTATGGTTTCCTTACTCAACGAAGACAACTAGGCCTATCATGACTGCCCAAGGTACTCAACCAATCATCTAGTCTTTTAGGCTTTCCAATTACACCCCTACTTTGAGTTCGCTAGAACCTCCGACTAATGATGATTCCTCGGTCTCCAATGACTCTAGTCGTCATCATCGGTGACCATACATAATATCAAATCATCTTGAGCATCCATTATCCACGAACTCAAATCATCTTAAGTCGTCCTCTCAACTTCGTTGCATTTCATCGATCAAAGAACACTTCACGATGCTTTGAACAATCCTTCAAAACTCACGATAAAACTACGCTCATCGACGAACCAAAATAAACTTCAATTTGGTCAATACTTGATGGATCATACGAGACCCGATAATGGATTGCACATGATCCACACATGTTTCCACATCCGGATTGCATGATCCCTCCGTGTTGTGCTCGACCGATCAAGCGATCCATGCGAACTTTGCTCTTGCCCGATCCATCATCGTTTGCCAACCCGATCCATCTTCGTTTGCCAACCCGATCCATGTTTGCACTCTTTCCCGTTCCTCCTTTCTACTAGGCGTGATCCATCATTTGCTGTTGATATATCAATGGATCGCTTGGCAGATCCATCACATATACTGGAACGATCCATTACTGCCGATCCAATCCCAATCCTTACCACACGCTCTCTAGAATTACTAATCGATCCATTGATCGCCACATTGCCCTATCCAAGTCTACGTACATGATTTTTTATCTTGCCATGATCAATTGTTAGGCCGATCCATTATCGCACACCCCAACCCGATACATTCGCTCCTCATCCCAATCCAAGTTTTCACCATGCGCGATCCATGGATATTCACAACTGATCCATGAAATCTTTCTATCCCAAACCATGCGATCCATCTTCATGGTGACCGATTCAGGTTTTCCCCCAACGATCCATGCTAGTTCAGCAATGCATATGAGCTATGCCAGATCCGAGCCTTGCGTTGACCAACCCATGCGATTGGCGATCGATTCATCTTTTCCCACGATCCATCAATCTGACGAGTCGGTGCACTTACTTCGTGCGATTCATACCAGATCTTCTTTTTGGCGAACCCGAGACATCTTTTCTTGCGCAATAATCCACACTACGAATGATCCATTGATCCATGCTTCAAAAAACGAACATTCGTGCACATAACTCATCCAAAATCAGTTAATTTCAACAAACAATTAATAGCATAATCAAGTAATGATCAAACAAACATCAGCACATCAATAATCATCATACAATCATATAGAATTCACTGAATCATGATAAAATAATAAATGAATCAATATATGGATCTAAGATTGCATATACATATGATTTCAACATTAACATGTGAATTAACCATTATAATCTTACTAGACTAGATCCTATGGTGATTAGAATTGAAATTATACTTACATTGATTAGATCTAGGTGAAAATGACTCGAAATGATGAAAATAAGATCGAACAAACCCATATACTCGATTAAATTCATGTGAGAAATGCTTATCACTCGCCAAATCCACAAAATAGCTTAAAATCAACAAATCTCTAATCCGGACAGCAAAAAATGGCCTTCGAATCAATCAATTTGATGCGATCTACCCTTCCTCGATGTTGATCTTCAATCCTAGATTTTAAATCTATGAAAAGATATGAAGTGGAGGTGTATTTGGTTGAGCCGAAGAATCACAAGCACCCAAACAAATGGAGAAATGAAGAAATCAAACAATTCTCCTTACCCTTGCCCTCCTATTTATAGCCAATAACCCCCAGCCTTAATGGGCCTCACAAATCAGCCCACTAATGACTACTCAGTCTATCCAGAAAAGTAGCAACACTAAAACAGCGATTCCTCCCAAACCGCTTAACCAAATCTTTAATATGACTACTCTATGAAATTGGAAACACCATTTTTGATCCTATAAATTGATTTTGGATCCTAGTTCGATATCATTCAAAAGTTATGCCCTAAATAAAAACAATAGGGGCTAAATGGTAACAAACAAAATTGGTAAAAATCATGGACGTGTATCACATTCCCATGAACAACATATCAAAATATGAGAATAATCCGATCCTTGGGGAATTAAATAAAAATATTTTATGATCCTCTGATATGTAAAATGAAGGTCATTACACTTATTCCCTAGGGACACTCAACCCTAGCAACTTAAGACCTAAGGGAAGCATACTAATCGGGGAGATTATCAAACTTGTACCCAGTTAGCCTTTAATGAAAGCATTAAATGTGATATGGCTGATGGCCATCGTCGAGCTTCTCTACTAATAGAAATCATCCATAAGAACTCCACCATTATTGATTCACATGAAATATATCGTCTATTCACTAACTTCTACCGTGATTTACTTGGCAAGGCATCCTCTTTGCTTCCTGAAATTGACTAGAATTAACTCTACCCTAATCCTCATCTTATTAATATTGATCAACCTTTCTCCGAAGATGTGATATGGAAGGCCTTGAAGGATATTGCAGATGATAAAGCCCCGGGGCTGGATGGCTTCGGTCCATCTTTCTTTAAACATTTTTGGCCCACCATTAGTTTGATATACTTGAGATGTGTTCAGAATTTCAATCAAATCTTTCAATCATTGCCAAGTTGAACTACGCAAATATCATCCTCCTCCTTAAATCCATCGAAGCCAACACTCTTCCCTCTTTCCTCCCCATCAGCCTCCTCAACACCACCATCAAAATTATCACCAAGGTCGTAGCTAACAGGCTTCAATCGGTCATTGCATCATTAATTAGTGTTGAACAATATGCATTTATACGGGGAAGAAACATTCTAGACTGTGTAGCTGCCACTCAAGAAGCCATCTCTTTCTGTCACATTACTTCAGCACCTGGTGTTTTGCTTAAGCTTGACTTCTCTAAGGCCTTTGATTCCATTAATTGAAATTTTGTACTTGCCCTAATGTCGCATCATGGCTTCCCCCTAAAATGGTGTCATTTGATCAAACACATCATGGACACAAGCTTCTCCTCGGCCTGTTTCAATGGTGAAACTGGTAAGATCAAATCAATAAGGAGCTTAAGACAAGGGGGCCCCCTCTCCCCCTTAATCTTTGTTCTAATTGCGGATGAATTTAATTAGATGGTAAGGCTATCTATTTCTAGTAACCTTTTCTCCGGTATCTATCTCCCTAACTCAAATATATCCATCACCTACTTGCAATTTGCAGATGATAGTATATTATTTGCTTCCCCTTTCCCCTCTAATATCCATTGTCTTTACTCTTTTGAACTTGTGCCCGGGTCTCTCCGTCAATTTCAACAAAAGCTCTATCATCATGTTGTTGGATCTAGATTAACCCTAGAGGGGGATGAATAGGGTTTATCACAGTTTTTAACTGAATTAAAAATCTAACGAAATATATAATAATAAACAGATCACAAAATATAGCAGAAATAGAAATGCAGAAAATAAATCACATACAGATATACCTAGCTTCGGCAAAACCCTACCTACTGCTGCATTTCTAAGGTTTCTACTAGGTGATAGAACAGATCCCGCATACAAGACCATGTACACTCGCAAACCCTGCTCCTATTCTAAACCTACGCTCAAAACCTAGACTGACCGATATCCCCTCGATCAGATTTCCCCGAATTACAACCTTGTAATCCGTAACACAGATTTTACAGACTCTGAAACTGGCAGTCAACACCCTGACTGATATCCTAGACTTTGAAGATCTAGACACTGTTTGAATTCGGTTTACAAAACAAAAACAAAACACAATACAAAATTAAAAACAAAAACAAATGGAAACCCTTGTTTTAGAATAAACTAAAGGAGATTAAATAAGTGGGGTCATCCCCGTTTTCTTTTGAACACTTAGCCGGCCCTTTTCAAATGAGTTCCGCCATTTATGTTATTACCCAATCCTTCTTTGCTCTGGAAGAAATGGCGGCTTGAAAATGGCTAGGGATTTCTCCTGCTTCGTCCCAAATCAAATCGACGGCTTGATGAAATTACTTCTCTGAAGCTCCGATTCGCTGTTGCTCTCAGATGTTTCGATTTGGGATTTTCTCTCTTGCTCTTGACCGAAATCAAAGTGAGTTTTTCTGAAAATTATTGCGTTGAAAATGCTTGAATTGATTTGTGGGTTTTCGATCTTAAATTGCCAGTGATGATGTGCGTGTTATTATAAGGTAGAATCGAACCCTAGAAACACTCTGATTTCAATATATTGACTTGGCTGATTTTCACAAAATTCCTCTTTTGCTTTGGTCGAATTAATGAGTTGCTCCTTAATTGGCTCCTTTATGAATCTCGACCTGAAATAGAACTTTGATTCATTTGCTCCTTGAATGATTTATTAACTGCTGCCTTGTTCGAATTGCAAATTGAAAACAGGAAACAACAAATTTGTTTCCAATAACTCCTTGCTTGATTGAAGATGCATTTGTGAAAAAGTTTAAAAGCTTGTTTCCTGAAATGAATTTAACTCGACTTTGTGGGTCATTGATTGATTTCCTGGCATTAAAAACTGGTATGAGCATTTCAGGAAATATTTTTAAAAACCTTGCCAAATAAATTTTTTCTTTGATTGATTGTCTTGCTTTGGAAACATTGCATAACTGCTTAATTTCAGACTTTAATTTCCCATGTGTGATTGAATAAAAATGGAAGGGGGAAATTTGATTTCAAAAACTGCATTAAACTATTTCTTGAAATGAAATTGATCTGATTTTGTGTGTTTCCTTGATTTGGTAGAACCAATTCTATTTTGTGCATGCATTAGCTGCTGCACTGGCTTGCTTTATGGTTGTATACATTATCATTTTACACTTTCTTGAGCTGTTGACTCACTACCATTTTGAGTGCACTTGATCTTGGTTAAACTTCATTCTGCACTTGTGTAGTTTGCACCAATGTATTGACATGTTCCTGCCTTGAACATGCTACAAAAAAAAAACTACCTTAACTTGTGCTCCCTTGTATGAATTCAACACTTGATTTAGAAACATGCCAATACTTGTGTTTGAGCTGATCCATCAGCCTGCATCATGTTTGTTGCACCATCCTTATGCAGTCTTGAAATTTGCTTGATTCATGCTTACATTTGAGTCATTTATCACTTGAGTGGTTGCACTCCTTAGCAACTGAAAACTGCACCTCTTGCTTCATGCTCCAGATCGTTGCACCATTTTAAAGTACTCTTGATATTACTGCATATTTATAGTTGCTCTTTGTATCACATGAACCTACTTGTATTTGTGCTTTGTTTATGTTTCACCATGCTGCTCCATATCCGTACATTGTTCCTTATGTTTGAGTAGCTCGACTTTGTCATGTGTATTTTCTGTCACTTGCTTCACTGTGTTGGCAGTGCACCATACACAATGCTGTATCCATATTGCTTGCATGTTACCCCTGTATCACATTGTTGCTATGCCATTCATGTTTGTACATTTGCTTTTCAACTATGTGTATCCATGCTTGATTCTGAAATGTTTGTCCTATATATTTCTAGGCTGAAACTTTGCACTTGTATCCACCATGTACCATAGCTTGCTTGCAAACAGACTTGTGTGCAATCACTTGTACACTTGAACTGCACTTCAAATTTGTATGTAGACTGCTGTGTCACCATTCTGAACTGCCACATACATCTGCACTTTCATTGATATTCTTGTATATGCATTGATACTATTTTCCTGCTTAATCAGTACCACATTTCTTGGCTTCCTTGTTGAGGCTGTTTGTATGTGCTCTTGTCATTGTGCTGTGTCCATTCTGAAGTTGTTTACTTTTCCACTTGCTGTTTGGCCTTTGTGTTGATCTGCCACTTGCTCACTTTGACTTGTTCACAACTGTTTTGAATATCATGCTGAATTTTATACACATGCACTGAGTCGAGATGGTCCACGTGGCTACTCCTCAGTTGCACACTGAATTGGCATGGCAGTGCACACGTGTGTATATATATATACACTTATGTATATGCAGTCATTCAGAAAATTTCCTGTCCCTGTACATATACAAACTGTGTGCATAGACACAGATGAATCAGATCAGATAATGAAAAATGATGAGAAACACACCAGAAATCTGAGGCAAATAAAATTTTAAAAATAAAATTTATATTCGCTGGAATTTTAGAATATTATCTTTTCCAGATACTGTGTGTGTTTCTGTATGTGACAGGTATGAAGACGGTGACTGGACAGACTGAAGATGCTGTGAATACAGAAGACAAAAAACAAAAATAGTGTGTAAAAGTCTATATGAGTGAATGTATAAAAGGAATTGTAAATGAGTGAATGTTAAATGTATATCAGTGATGTATTCAAATAGTGGAGTTAAAAAAAATTGTACTATTTGAATGTTTGAAATAAAATATTATATCTAAATAAAATACTGTGAATATTTGAATTTCTATACAGTTGTATTTTATTTGAATATAAATATTATATTCATGTCTATTGTAATATAACAGTACAATAACAAACACATTAATAATAAAATATATTTGGTTGTTATCATCAAACAAAAATCATATAATTGTGTATACAACACTGTTATATACTACAATCTCCCCCTTTGATGATGACAAACAAATATAAGATTTTGAATACAATAAATGTGATTGGCAGTGAATTTGACAGTGAATATTGAACTCCCCCTATTTATTAGCTCCCCCTACACTAGAAAACTCCCCCTATAACATAGCTCCCCCTACACCAGAAAACTCCTCCTATAACTGTGCATGAGTGAAATAAATGAATTTAATGAATTTTCAAAATTAAAAATATTTATACAATATTCACTCATAAAACAAAATCTCACAAAATCTCAATCCATTCTCCCCCTTTTGTTATCATCAAAAGGATTTAAAATTTAAAATATAGATGAAAAATGACTAAAATATGATTTCAGCTTAAGAGGAAGAACATTCATCATAAATCTCAATCAGTCAAACAAAAATCATAATAAACTGAGAACTGGTGGCATATTTGACATTGTAGAGAATGACGGATTTACGATGAATTTTATGTATATAATGGAGAGAGTTTTAAAAAAAAATGATTTTCAATTATTTTCAAAAGAATTTTTTATAAAAAGAGGCTCAAAAACAGTGATGGATTTGGACTATAATTAATAATTCAATTTAAGTGACAAAATCGTATAATCTCAAATCCCAATAGCTATCAATCAACAAATCATAATACTTCATAAGATTTCAACACATTTCACAGATTAGAAAGATGGAATGATAGGCTGGTTTTTAAACACCAAGGAGAATTTCATATTAAATTTAATTTATAGTGCATTATTGCCTTTTTCTTTTTATTTTATTTAAGAGCACACTGACCACGCATAACCAGAGCTTGAATTTTTAAATGAGGTCAGTCGCAGCTTAAATTAAAAGTTGTCTCATAACCATGCATAACCAGAGCTTGGATTTTTAAATGAGGTTAGAGACACACTTATGTATTAATTATATATTTTATCATTTTTAGCTTTATATAGAAAAACTCCTCGGTATATACAACCAATATGAATGATAGAAATGTGGTAGGTACAGAAATGGACTGTGAGATAAATTTCTAAATTAATTATATTATGAAATATGACAAACTGTACCAGGATTATTGAAAAATCTCAATTTCACTAATTCTGAATAATAACACAGTCATGTTTCCATCACAACTATTTTCATTGTTTATTTCAGATGATTAAAAAAATAAACCCTCCTCGTTAATATAAAAGACATGATGGATGGTAGAATGATGATAGATAAAGGAGATGGTCGTGAAATAATTGCCAATTCAAAGATATTATAATAAATGTTCAACCATCGTGAAAATATAAATAAAATCTCCTCTTGTTGTGAAATATACTACAGTCACAATTCATCACAATTTCAAAATCTGTTAATAATTTTGATGAATTATGAGTACAGTTTGAAAATCAATTACAAGAGGGATATGGAGATTTATACAGAACAAGAGGGAAAAAATTTGTACAATGCAAAAATAGTGTGTGGATCTATACAAGGTGAAGATTAGAATCTAAGTACAGATGAGTGAGACAAATATAAGGCACTTCTAATACACTTGGTGTCTCTATTAATGAAAAAATGTAACAAGATACTGGAGACAAACCATGATATCGCAGACAATAGAAATTTAAAGCCCAAGCAGACAAATTTAGCACAGAGCAGTAGACAGATCAAAATTAAGCAGTTATCTAAGAATAGTATCAGAGTAGTTCAAAGACAGTTTCCAAGAAGACAAGACAAGATAATGGTCACAAAAAAAATATTTCATGATCCCAGATTTAAAAAATAAACTTTATTTTAAATCATTTGAAGAAATGTGAAAGTATTAGGATTTAACGAATCAATCACACTAGGTTATATTTCAGATTCAAAATTATGAGTGAGATTCAATAAATCAATAATTTCAAATGATTTTTAACAAACATATAGTCAAATCAAATAACAGTGATATTTGTGACCATATTTTCAAAAGAATTTTCACAAATATTTTTGACAAGTATAAAGAATATTCAGATCATTTACATCTAATTTGAAGGATATTCATGATCAAGAAAATTTATTTGAAATCACTTGAATCAATGTTAAGTTTTGAGATATAATGAATCAATCACACAAGATTGATAATTTCAAATTTAAGAAGTGTATGATATTCAAAATATCAAGGATTTCAAATTATTTGAAACAAATAATTTTCAACAAAAAAAAGATCATGAATAAAGATGAGATTCTAGATGTATCACTGATTTCAAGGCATTTCAAAAAATATTCAAGCCAATCTGAAAAATAATGAAATTATCACATCTGATGAATATCAAAGTGTTGTAATAGGTATATTATTTCAAGATTTTCTAAAATAAATTAGAAAGAACTCAAAACAGCAAAGTTGTGTGAAATTTCAATAATTATTCAGATCTTCAAACATTTAGAATTCAAAACAACAGTGTTCAAGGTATGACAAGACTACATCAACACTGTTATGACTTCAAAAATCAGAAAATAAACTTCACAACAATTGCAAATATTTACAAAGTTAAAATTCAAGATCTAAGAAGATTATAACATCAAAGTTCTATTTAAATAAAGCAAATCTCCAGAAGATCACGAGTATTGCAATTTGAAGTTAAGGAAGTCCAAGAAGTTACAAAGATGTAGCAGTGACAAATCAAAACAAAAATAAAAAATAAAAAAAATAAAACATAGAAGGGGTAGAAGAAGAAATAAAAAAAAAATTACATAGGTGAGTTTAGAGATCATACCAGAATCCAATGTAAATCAGAATCTCTAACTCAACAGATCTTGGCTGAAGAAACTGTAAATGATATAAAAGTATAAACAGCTTTGCTTCACATTTCTTTTTGCACAACAGTTCCTCAGCCTTCTTTGGTACCTAACAGTTGAGATGATCGAGTGGTCTAACAAAGGTTGTAAAACCACTCACAGTTTTGTTCATGTCTTTTGGTACCCAAATCTGTTTGTATAACAATCCATTAGAATTTACCTTCATACCCTTTGGAACCCAAATCTGTTTGACTTAGAGGAATTCACTCTATTTCTTTTTGGGGTCCAAAATGGATTAAACAGATTGTTATCAAACAAAATCTTATTTCGTTCATGATTTAAAAATCCTTTGAAATTACCAGAGTTTAAAATTTCAAAACAATTATTTTCAAAGTTGTTTGAAGGATTCTTAAAATCACAAGAATTCACTTTTTCAAAACCACTTGTTTTTCCAAAACCAAGACCCCGTTTATAACCAACTGAAAATTGATTTTGTAACAGCATATTCAACGATTTTTCCCCATTAGAAAATTTATCCAAAGTTGATTCTGATCGTTGAATTTTGGATTTAAGATCAGAATTTTCTTTTATCAAATTTGAAAAACGATTAATGCTGATCTTTCTCCTTTCAGTATCATTTTGTTTCAAAAACAAATTTTCGTTTTCAAGAAGTTTTATTTTGGTCTTGGACTCAAAGATTTCAGATTCAAATTTAATTTGTTTTTCAAATTCAAGTTTCTTGAAATTTTCAATCTCTTTTTCAAGCTCGTTTAAAATTAAATCACTTTTCAACAAGCTTTCTTTTTCAGCAATTTCATGTTTGAAATTTTTGATGGCCTTAAAATTATTAAATTCTTTTTACAAAGAATTGTTTGAATCTTTTAGCTCAACCTCATTATCTTTTAAAATCAGAATTTCCTCTTTAAGTCTTTGAATATTTTTATTGAGATGAACGAGGTCAGTTTTCAATTTCAAACAACTTCCACAGTCAGAGTTTTCTAATTTTATGACATTTGTAAATTCTGATTCCAAACAGTTAATTTTGCTATTTAACTCGTGATTTTTAGATTTTGAAGATTTCTTTTTACGATGGAGTTTATCAATGATTTTTTTTAAATCGGTACACATATAAACCAACTCTTTATATGAAAAGCATTCAGTCTCATTGTCTGTTGAGTCTCCATCGTCTGATCTACTTGAATTTTCATTTGTTTCTTCCCCTGAGCATAGGTCTGAATCTGAGTTGATCATTTTGTGTTTTGAGCTGCTGTTGTCAATCTTTCAATACTTTGTATCGAGAAAATTCCATATTTCCTGCGCAGTCAAGCAATGAGAAATAAGGTTATATTGGACATCACCAATATAAGAATACAAAGTGTGAATAGCATGAGAATTAAATCCAATATCGTTCCTATTGACCATATTATAACCATTAACAATAGTATCCCAACATTTAAGATCAATAGATTTTAAATATAATTCCACTTCTAATTTCCAATTTAAAAAATTTGTACCATTGAAAATAGATGGAATACGACTGGACTGATTCTCAGAAGACTTACAACTAGGATCCATGATTCTAGGGTTAAAGAAAACCAAGCTATGATGCCACTTGTTGGATCTAGATTAACCCTAGAGGGGGTGAATAGGGTTTATCACTGTTTTTAACTGAATTAAAAATCTAACGAAATATATAATAATAAACAGATCATAGAATATAGCGGAAACAGAAATGCAGAAAATAAATCACACACAGATATACCCAGCTTCGGCAAAACCCTGCCTACTGCTGCATTTCTAAGGTTTCTACTAGGTGATAGAACAGATCCCAAATACAAGACCATGTACAATCGCAAACCCTGCTCCTATTCTAACCCTACGCCCAAAACCCTAGACTGATCGATATCCCCTCGATCAGATTTCCCCGAATTACAACCCTGTAATCCGTAACACAGATTTTACAGAATCTGAAACTGACAGTCAACACCCTGACTGATATCCTAGACTTTACAGATCTAGACACTGTTTGAATTCGATTTACAAAACACAATACAAAATTAAAAACAAAAACAAATGGAAACCCTTGTTTTAGAATAAACTAAAGGAGATTAAATAAGTGGGGTCATCCCCTTTTTCTTTTGAAAACTTGGCCGGGCCTTTTCAAATGGGTTCTACCATTTGTGTTATTGCCCGATCCTTCTTTGCTCTGGAAAAAATGGCGGCTATGGCTAGGGTTTTCTCCTGCTTCGTCCCAAATCAAATCGACGGCTTAATGAAATTGCTTCTCTGAAGCTCCGATTCGCTGTTGCTTTCAGATGTTTCGATTTGGGATTTTCTCTCTTGCTCTTGACCGAAATCAAAGTGAGTTTTTCTGAAAATTATTGCGTTGAAAATGCTTGAATTGATTTGTGGGTTTTCGATCTTAAATTGCCAGTGATGATGTGCGTGTTATTATAGGGTAGAATCGAACCCTAGAAACACTCTGATTTCAATATATTGACTTGGTTGATTTTCGCAAAATTCCTCTTTTGCTTTGGTCGAATTAATGAGTTTCTCCTGAATTGGCTCCTTTATGAATCTCGACCTGAAATAGAAATTTGATTCATTTGCTCCTTGATTGATTTATTGACTGCTGCCTTGTTCGAATTGCAAATTGAAAATAGGAAACAACAAATTTGTTTCCAATAACTCCTTGCTTGACTGAAGATGTATTTGTGAAAAATTTTAAAAGCTTGTTTCCTAAAATGAATTTAACTCGACTTTGTGAGTCATTGATTGATTTCCTGGCATTAAAAACTAGTATGAACATTTCAGGAAATATTTTTAAAAACCTTGCCAAATAAACTTTCTCTTTGATTGATTGTCTTGCTTTGGAAACATTGCATAACTGCTTAATTTCAGACTTTAATTTCCCATGTGTGATTGAATAAAAATGGAAGGGGGAAATTTGATTTCAAAAACTGCATTAGACTATTTCTTGAAATGAAATTGATCTGATTTTGTGTGTTTCGTTGATTTGGTTGAACCAATTCTGTTTTGTGCATGCATTAGCTGCTGCACTGGCTTGCTTTATGGTTGTATACATTATCATTTTACACTTGCTTGAGATGTTGACTCACTACCATTTTGAGTGCACTTGATCTTGGTTAAACTTCATTTTGCACTTGTGTAGTTTGCACCAATGTATTGACATGTTCCTGCCTTGAACATTCTACAAAAAAAAAACTGCCTTAACTTGTGCTCCCTTGTATGAATTCAACACTTGATTTAGAACCATGCCAATACTTGTGTTTGAGCTGATCCATTAGCCTGCATCATGTTTGCTGCAACAATCTTGAAATTTGCTTGATTCATGCTTACATTTGAGTCATTTATCACTTGAGTTGTTGCACTCCTTAGCAACTGAAAACGGCACCTCTTGCTCCATGCTCCACATTATTGCACCATTTTAAAGTACTCTTGATATTGCTGCATATTTATATTTGCTCTTTATATCACATGAACCTGCTTGTATTTGTGCTTTGTGTATGTTTCACCATGCTGCTCCATATCCATACATTGTTCCTTATGTTTCGGTAGCTCGACATTGTCATGTGTATTTTATGTCACTTGCTTCACTGTGTTGGCAGTGCACCATACACAATGTTATATCCATACTGCTTGCATGTTACCCCTGTATCACATTGTTGCTATGCCATTCATGTTTGTACATTTGCTTTTCAACTATGTGTATCCATGCTTGATTCTGAAATGTTTGTCCTATATATTTCTAGGATGAAACTTTGCACATGTCTCCACTATGTACCATAGCTTGCTTGCGAACTGACTTGTGTGCAATCACTTGTACAATTGAACTGCACTTCAAATTTGTATGTAGACTGCTGTGTCACCATTCTGAACTGCCACATACATCTGCACTTTCATTGATATTCTTGTATATGCATTGATACTATTTTCCTGCTTAATCAGTACCACAATTCTTGGCTTCCTTGTTGAGGCTGTTTGTATGTGCTCTTGTCATTGTGCTGTGTCCATTCTGAAGTTGTTTATTTTTCCACTTGCTGTTTGGCCTTTGTATTGATCTGCCACTTGCTCACTTTGACTTGTTCACAACTGTTTTGAATATCATGCTGAATTTTATACACATGCACTGAGTCGATATGGTCCACGTGGCTACTCCTTAGTTGCACACTGAATTGGCATGGCAGTGCACACATGTATATATATATATATATACACGTGTGTATATGCAGTCATTCAGAAAATTTCCTGTCCTGTACATATACAAACTGTGTGCCTAAACACTGATGAATCAGATCAAGTCATGAAAAATGATGAGAAACACTCCAGAAATCTGAGGCAAATAAAATTTTAAAAATAAAATTAATATTCGCTAGAATTTTAGAATATTATTTCTTTTACATATACTGTGTGTGTTTCTGTATGTGACAGGTATGAAGACGGTGATTGGACAGACTGAAGATGCTGTGAAGACAGAAGACTGAAGACAGAAGACAAAAAACAAAAATAGTGTGTAAAAGTGTATATGAGTGAATGTATAAAAGGAATTGTAAATGAGCGAATGTGAAATGTATATCAGTGATGTATTCAAATAGTGGAGTTAAAAAAAATTGTACTGGTTGAATGTTTGAAATAAAATATTATATCTAAATAAAATACTGTGAATATTTGAATTTCTGTACAGTCGTATTTTATTTGAATATAAATATTATATTCCAGTCTATTGTAATATAACAGTACAATAACAAACACATTAATAATAAAATATATTTAGTTGTTATACTCAAACAAAAATCATATAATTGTGTTTACAACACCGTTATATACAACACATGTTGGGTAATTCTGAAAACCTCGGCCTTGATATTGCAGCATGCTCAAACTGTAAGCTAGATTCATTCCCAATAACATACCTTGGTATTCCACTTCGCCCATCTAAATTCCTCAGATCATATTGGCTTCCTCTTATCTCCAAGATTGAATCCAGACTTGCGCGGTGGAAGGCAAGCTCCTTGTCCCCCACTGACCGTCTTGTTCTCATCAAAGTTGTCCTCTCATCCATGCCCTCTTATTGGATGTCCTTTCATAAACTCCCATCTTGGGTTGTTGCTAAAATTGATTCCATTCGTAGCTCTTTTTTACGGAATGGGGGTAAAATCAAACGGTTAATCCATTGGGAAAAAGTTTATTTGCATCAGGATCATAGCGGTCTTGGAATTATCAACCTCACTACTTTCAACATTGCTTTGCTCACTAAATTGCGCTGGCGCCTTCTTTCACCAGGGCTTTTCATTTGGAAAGTTTGGATTTTGTTTCGCCTTTACAACTCTAACCCCTATCTGGTCCTCCACTTTCCTTCGCTTTCTAGACCTTCCACCTTTTGGGTTGGCGTTTTATCCAATATTCAGCGAGTTAAATCTCTCTTCCATGCGTAGATTGGAAATGGCGAAAATTGTTTATTTTTGTTCGATATTTGGTATGAGCAGCTTCCCTTCTCTCAGCTTTTCCCAAACTTATCCTCTCTTAGCCGGTCTACTTCACTTTCTGTTGCTACTGTTATGGGCCTTAGCCCATTGGGTTTTTGTCCTCCTTTCTTTTTTGGGCTTAACACTTTGGTTTAAATTTCTTCAATTGGAACCATCCTGCACTCACTTCTTCACTTATCTCACGTTCCTGACTCAATCACTTGGGCTTTAGGCCCATCCAAACGTTTCTCGATCGCAACCTGCTACAAATACCTAGGTCGTTGCTTCTCCTTCTCCTGCATTTGGAAATGCCGTCTTCCTCCTCGTGTCATTTTCTTCCAATGGAGCTTGATCCATGGCCGTATCAACACTAAAAGTAGGCTTCGCCATTCTAACATTAATTTTGACCCCAGATGTGTGTTTTGTAATCATCAGGAAGAATCACTTTCTCATATATTCTTTGAATGCGACTTTTCATTTGTGGTTTGGGTTGTAGTCAGCACATTTCTTCTTGGCTTCATCCCCTCGGTTCGTTCTTTCTTCGAATACTAGCAACACTACCCCCCAACCCGAAATTCGATTCCTTGGTGGCTTTCTTCTCTTGGAGTATTTGGTTAGAAAGAAATGCTTACATTTTCAATAGACCCAAGAAGCATCTGCTAGGGATATATAGACATATTCTGTACCTTTTCGAACTGTGGACAACCACTAGAAGGCATGCACACTTTAGACTGTCGGTTTTAGGACCGCCGTTTCCTGGAACTCATTGCAGCAGCTCATTGTTCCCCTACAGATACTATGGTTATGGGTCTCTGGTTGTACGTCCTGTATTATATGGGTTGTGATATCCTTTTTGTAGCTTTCTATCGTGTTGTTCATTTCATGTAATGTATTTTGGCTTGATGTATGGATGTATATGTCCTAGACTTTTATGCCACTAGTTGGGCTGTCCACCAGACTATATTACTAGCGTAATATATATATATGTGTGTGTGCTTAATCGGTTATGTAGCACCTTGGTACACGCCCATCTTCCTAAAAAAATGATGGTTACAATAATTATTATTGCTTTATGACCTTATTCATAGCAAATTAATCACATTAATTGCTACTTGTCCATAATATATATTTCCATTTAATATGGATTACACTTTCATATGTAATTCCATAAAATGGTAACAGTTCAAACATACATATACAACAAGCATTAATTATAATATGTTTAGCACTATTTACGTAGATTGGGACGAATAATGTAGAATTTTTTTAACGCAGTTATTGTAGTTTTTTTATATTATTATTAGTAAATTCAATGTTTTGGTTTAAGCTAACAACCAAAACAATTCTTTTTGCGTTCAATCTTGTAATAAGATTCCAAATCTTACAAAAAGGTCAATAATGGCAATTATTGTAAATTATGCCTAAAATATTTAAAGTTTAATAAACATATTTCAAGTCATAAGAAATATATAATATGTATGTTTTTGAAATGGTTAATGTAAACTATGCACAAACATATATAAATCTATATTTGTGCATGAATTTACAGAACCCTTTCCTTTTTATTTTTGTACATAAATAAAACTGAACACGAGCAAGCTTATATCTTTTTAACAAAACTAACATATATAGACAATAATATGAACAATCTAGTAAGCATATAATAATGTTCAAACCACAATTATTCTTTCAGATCTGACAAAAAGTATAACAGATTTGCTAAATATATAGGCATGTATTTCAGATTTAATACAAACAAAGAAATCATATTATTATAAATGATGTATATAGACTTTCCACTCACCTAAAAGAATCCAAATCTGAATCTGAATAGTCTTTTAGGCATACAATTTCTAAATTCTTACAGATCTACAGTTATTTTGAAAAGGGGATACTTTTAGATTTGTGGTTTTGGAGGAAAATAAGAAAAAATGGGAGAAGTCTGATTAAGAAGAACCTAAACGCCAGTCCATATCCTTTTCCACTTGAATATGATTAATCTCCTCAAAAATATATTGTTTATGTTTGATTATGTTTGTATATGAATATATTTTGTTTTAGGATTTGTTTAAGTAGAAAAGAAATGGCAGAGGTTCGCTGTTGTCTCAGAAATATGTGGAAAAGAATGAGGGACTAACCCTTTATTTATAGGAGTTGAAATGCCGCTGAATCGTTTAATTTAATTTCAAAAAAATCCATTGGCTAATATATATATATATATATATATATATATATATATATATATATTATAAGTTTTAACCCTAGCTGCCACAGCCTGCTCAACTAAGAGGTCGCAGATTGCGGTCAACCGCCAGTCGACCGCTCCGATCAAACTGGCCTTGACATGGCTCTAGACAGCGGAAACATAATAATAAAGTACATCAAAAAGATCAAAAAATAACAAATACAATACACATCGTAAACATAATTACATTTAGCGAAAAACTATCAAATGCTCTGGACACAGCTCTACCTTCAATCCATAATCCTGCTATATAAAATATCCGCAAAACCTTAACTACTAGCTTCCTATGTGGAAAATATGTGAACCCGGAGTTTAGGTGGGAAACAATAAACTTTGAATCAGCCATGGGACTGGTGTGAGAACCACATCAGTTATTATCCTTTATTTTAAAGTTGGGTAACTCACGGGACCATGCCGTAAAACACAGAACATGTTTTCTCCATATGAATATCAGTCATAAAGCTCACAATGCTTTTTGAAAAATGAAGATATTATAAGACTCGAGTCTCATCACACAATGCAACACCAATTGAAGGATAGCGTTTTACCTTATAATAGCCAAACATGCTTAATTAACGGAATTTCTCTTTTATTATTACAAGAGCATGTGTGGAAATCAATTTCGAAAATAAATGTATCAATCTTAGACGGCATAATACCCTATTTTATTATGTCACATATAGGTTTACCACTGAAAACGCAAGGTTCATATTGGAAGTTGGATTTCCATCAATGTCCAAGGGAAAGGATCTATTTTATCCAATTCGGAGCATCTCTAGCAAGATGTTTAGGACTCACACGCACGTGAACCCAAGAGCGGCAGAGCCGACCCACCAATCCTGTGAGTTTGGTCTCTAACACCCTGTATTTTTAACTTAAGATTATAAAATAAGAATAACTTAATTAAATAATCAGAATTAAGTAAAACAGACTGCGCCATTGCGTCCGTCTTGAAATTCTGGTCAAGGTAGACACCTGGTTCGTAAAACGAAAATAATATGAAGAAGTTATGAGCATTAGAAGTTTGTATACATATAAGGAACTTATATGTATATATATTAAATAAATATATATAAAAAATTCGAAAATCAGTTCAAAATTAAAAATTCATGAGCGGGAAAAGCTAGAGGGAAATTAGACCGTTGGGGGTCGACCTAGGGGTCGACCCACCCCAAGGGGGGTCGACCTCGGGGTCGACCCCACGCAGATCTGGAACATTCTTTTCTGACGTGGTCGGTTCTGCTGTTTTTAATTTAAATCTAAGGGACTTGGTTTCTCTAATACACTTATAAATAAGTCTACAGAGGTAATCCTAAACCTCATATTTCTAGGGCTACGTGGGGGCTCTTCCATTCTTCCCTCTTCTCAAATCTATTCAGAAAATTTAGGTTACTAGTTTAGGTAAAATTCTGAATCTAAATCTGGAGGAAGGGAACATATGCTTGTAAATGGGTGTTTGATCTTTAACGAATTAAGGTAACTTTCTAGATCCGATCTATTCAAATTCCTTCCTCTTTCCTTTCTCTTTTAATGAAAATAATCAATCCATGGTCGGAAAACCGTGGATGCTAAAACTGGATTAGATCCAGAATTGGGAAAGCGTACGAGGTGAGTGGGTTTAAGCTACAACATTTTAGATAATAATATGTTATCGTTTACCATTCCCTATTTTATATAATTGAATTTGCTATAATAATTAAGAATTACTGTTAGAACAAATTGAGGTGTTAATATGAATAATTCATGTGTTGAATCAGTTAAAATGTTGGAATGATTACATGTTGAAAACAAGCTTGTTAGAAAATGGGTAATGACTACTGTTGTTATAATCACATGATTCACTTGTGGTATATTATTGAGTAAATGACATGTTTAACTTGTTGGATTTGAACAATTACCCGATTAAATATTTAAATGTCAAAATAGAATTAAACACATGTTAAAAAGGACATGAAACAAAATATAGGAATAATTTGATGACATGTAAATTGGATTACAGTAAACATTTGAAAAGGACAATATGCCTAAAATTTACATGAAATAGGAATAATTGTTAAAGAAGGAACATTCCTGGATTCACAGTAATTTGACATTGTAACGCTCTTAGACACGAGGTTAGATTGCACTTGCGATAGAAGTCTACCCGGAACCGCCCGGCATATCCAGCATTCACAAGTGGTAAATCTAATATGAGGGGTCTAAGTGCATAATTAAAATATGCAATGGTACTAAGACACGCTGTTAAGTCAACTTGTGGTGGAAGTTTTTCCCGGACCAGCCTGGCAAATCCAACGTCCACAAGTGTAGGCTTAATGTGAGAGGTCTAGTGCATATATATAAATATATATAACAAGATATGAATAAATGGCAATGATGGTATTAAATGTCTAACTGAGAAAATAAGAAAGGAAGGTATGTAATGGACTGAGTTAGTGCGATGCGAAGGAAAAGTGATGTATTTCCTAAATGACCTATTTCTGAGAACGTGGTTGTAAGTAAGGCATAGCGAATAAAGTAAGAAAAAGGAAAGAAATTACTTTCCACCACGTATTTAGATGGGAATACGTTATGAAAATAAATCACTGATTCCTTCTATAAATCAAACAGATAAGGTGCATGAATTTTTTCCCTAATTAAATACAGAACATATATTATAGTGAATGAAGAATAATGGATTACAACAGTAAACGGTTGAAATGGGGAATGATAATCACCTATTATAAATAAATTACATTAACAAGAATGTTGTATAATAGGTAGAATTGTCCTAGGGACAAGTGAAGATTATAACTTAGGTTATAATAAACTAGTAAGGAAATGGGATAACTGGTGAAATGAGATAAGGGACACTTAATAGTAAATCAAGTAATCAGTAAATGGGGAAAACCTGAAACCAGTTGAGAAAAGGGGGAAATTTTATGAGATATAAGAGGTTGTACTTAATTATAAATTAAGTAATCTATAAACTTGGAAGTATGAAACCCGTTGATAAGATTAACATGGTTAGACTTGTCCTAGGGACAAAAGGAAATTATAATATAGGTTATAATAAATGGGTAGAAAAACTTATTAATGGACCTTAGTTAAAAGAAGTTAATAATTAAACAACGATAAAGTTGTAGTGACAGTGTAAATTGAACTTATGATTAAATGAGAAAGAATGAAGAAAACTTATGAAATGAAATAAGTTATATTTAATCATAAATGGCAAGTGACATGATAACTAGAAGACATGTGAATTGAGATGTACTTAATAACATATTAAGGAGAACATGTTATTTTAACCATAAAGTCAAACAAGAATATAAAGGGTTGTGGATCATAGACCTTGGACCATAATTTAGAGAATAACATGTTGTGGGCTTTTTAATAAACATAAATGGGTTAAGTTATTAATAAGCAAGAGGGGCCCATTCCTCAGAGATATAAAGGGCTAGGAAGAACTTGGTAACCTGAATAAAAAGTTAAGATAACCAGGTTAAATGGAAACCTGATAAGATAAAACAAGCGCATAAAAGAATGTTTAGACATAAGGTCTAATAACATATTAAAGTGGGGCGCTTGGACCAGTCCGCACGTTTGAGGATGAATAATACAACGGGGTAGATCATCGTGGTGTTATAAGGCACGAGGGGAGCGCACATTTATCTGATTGCTCTGTCAGCTTCGAAGGACTAGAAGGGGAAGCACGCGACTTCCTGAGGTACGTAAGGTGCTCTAGTAGTCCTCTGTGTGGTGGCAGATGTTTAGGCTGTGATCACAGAAGTTGGGTCTGCGCGTAACTACTAGGTGGGTGGGCCTTGACTGCAAAAGTAGCTAGGCAGTTAGAATGCTATGAAGCGGTGACACCAGGGTGATTCGGCAGTCGCCTCAACGGAGAGGCAAGGGGCCACGACCAACAAGGATAGTAGATCGTCGGATACCCGTCATCGGCAGCCAGTGGAATGCGAAAAGACTAGAGCTAAATCCAATAGACCATTCATCTTTCACTATCGGGGTACGGTGGTTGAGGGAAGATGCCAAATAGATGTTTAGATTGATTTTTAGGGGCAGCCGTTTAGCTCTTGTAGTCTTTACTAGTTGAGGGAGGGGCCGAGGTGGGGTCATAGCCATCGTGAAAACTGACCGTAGGAATATCTGTATATAAAGGCCTTTTAAGACGGGCCTGTACAGATATGGAAAAGCTCCCGACTGAGTTTCGTGTTTCTTGTATCGCCCTACCACGGAACTCGGTGCACATTAGAGGACGTGCAGTTAAGGCATCGAGCTATAATTTACGATACATATGTGGGACAGTATAAATACATGCATGTCATCTCTGGGTGGTGTATCGTAGACTTGAGGGCATTACTCCGGTATGAATTCTAATTCGATCGACGATGACAGTCCGTACGCTTACGTAGCGTAGTAATGGCAGACATATACGGAACGTAACATTGTTATGTAAAGATACATACGTCACTCTGGCATAGGATGAGGGACTGCGTTCACTTCTATGCATTACGATGGAGACCGTGCGAGTGGGTACCATGGAGTGTACCTCAGTATTGAGGGGTGGCTACATATATACTATATTAGGTTAAGCCACTTGGAAGTAAATGGTATGACATGTGTGTAAGCCTTGAGTTCTGCTAACCCAAGTAAACTAATAAATAAGAAAATATGATTGAACGGTATATGCAGTGTTATCCAAAGTGTATAATTTAAATCCAGTCACCAGAACTTGTGTTCTGACCTCCTACTCATAACATACTCGCAGGTTAGATTTGTGGTAGAGAAATGATAGCATTGGGTACTGGTTAGGCAGTATTATTAATACGGTAAGGCTATATTTTGATTATATTATATTTTATCCATTCCGCTGTGAGATATTTTCTAAGCTCTGACATGTTTTATGCCTATGTCTTTTCTGCAGGATACCAGAGCACAACAACTTGAGTTTCGATAGATTGGAATTTTGAAAATCTGTCAGAATTTGGGTTGTTACGTCTAGTATCAGAGCTTAGGTTTAGGATTCCTATATAAATAATGAGTAAACGTATTTGTATTTTTAAAAAATATAAATATATTATATATATACCTAGATCCATAGAGGAACCCGCTAAAAAGATAGAGTATAACATGATAAGAAATGGGATGATTTTTTTGTACACTAAAGGAATGAATATGGAAATCTGAGACCCTGAAACACCCCACGTCCGTTAATGTCACTCACTAAGGGAATGCATTAAGTTTCGTGAAGCGCTATAGGTAAACAGTCACAAAATAATTACAAGACAGATATTAATAAGGCAGCAGCGGAAAATTTAAACTTTTATTTCAAACATAAGTCATAATATCGTGGTCCACAATATCATAAGTCACAAAAAAAACCATTACAATAAAAATACTTCTGTCTTGCACCATCAGAGTACATAAGTAAATAAAAGTATCATTTCCCCAATAAAAAGAGTTAAGCCATAGTAGAGACAAGAACTTGAGCCATACTTCAGAAGTAGCTCCTAGAAAGATGATATCTGATTCCTGATTAAGTCTGAGTGTTTCCTCCCTGAGAACCTGTGGGAAACGGAAGAAAGAAGGAGAAACAACAGGGTCAGACATAAATTCGGGCGAGTCTAGTTACCTTTAGCCAGTAGATAATTAAAAGCAACATGATAGGCATATAAAGTGGATAAGAGATTACTACATAAATGGCAAGTGTGGCAAGGTAAACAAGTTAAGGTGTACATGCCTCACTAATGATTACTCTACATTATTACTAGTATAACTGAAATGAGATGATCCCTTCGACCACAAGTTGGTAGGCTTAGGTCATACGTCCAAGTATACCCTAACTACTACCCTAATGGATCGGCTCCCTACCCTGTAGATATTCTGTGATGGCCCTACAGTAGGAGGTATCACTTCCTAAAGTGGCAACCCATGGTGTGCACAACCATACCTACTGGTGTCACAGTCGTCTTAGCCCCCTCTGCCCGGCCCATGCACGCACATGTCGCCGGTCAGTTTGCGCCGCTTACACCATCCGCTTCGTTTGAATCTCTTACAATCAATCAGTAAGTGTGCCCATTCTCCACCTAGTATAGAGGTCTTTACTTGATACCAACTCCGGGTTACTGACTGAAATGGGTCCCACACAACATGATACAAGCACTCCCCCTGTCTTGTATCCCTACTTGGTTTTCAACTGACTATGTATACCTAAGGTGTCTTTAATTACATAACTTCATTATATTATCTACCAGTTATGTGTACCCCTAGGTGTCTTTAATTACATAACCTTATTGGGTTAAGTTCGTGGGCATATATATATATATATATATATATATATATATATATATATATATATATATATATATATATATATATATATTACCCACCTCCTCCTGTACCCATTCAATTTTACTTAACCCTAACTTAATTCCATAGTCATATTAAATTAGGTTAAGCAGTCCATTTCATTACCATGTCCAATTATGGTTAAAATGGGCTAGACCTCCCGCATTAGGCCTACAACATGTGGATGCTGGATATGCCGGTCGGGTCCGGGTAGTCTTATTCCACAGTTGGGCCTAACCTAATGTCTTAGCCCGATTCGTATTTGTGTACATAGACCTCCCACATTAGGTTCAGCATTAGTGGTTGCTGGATATGCCGGTTGGGTCCGGGCAGACTTCCACCACTAATGGAACCTAACCTCGTGTCATAAGTACAATTTACAATTCCTAATTGTAAATTACTAGACATTCCAAATTAAGCCAAATCTACCTATGTCATTATAGGTAACTATTTCTATGTTTTCCCCATTTGAATTACATGTCCCATTTCCTATTAAACATTACATAAATCATGCCAATTATAATCCCTTTTTCCCCGTTTTCTCTTTAACGTATTCGTACGTATTTCAGCGGCTTCTAGACTATAAAGTAGCCTAGCTATAATAATAATAGGGAATATGACAAGGGTGATAGTTTCAACATGTCTTGAAATAAACATGAACATAAACTGGCAAAATAACAAAGTGAATGGACATGTGTTTAACATCACAATAAAGTGGACATCAAACTAGTAACTTGTGGCAATCCCTATGATGTTTAAGCAAGCATAATGAGATCTAGATTTAACATTAGGTGTCCAATTACCTAGATCTAGCATAGTTTGGGTGACATAGCAACATGTTTAGATCCAAAGGTAGATTTACATGTCAAGTTTACAGCATATATCAATGTATCACAATATGATAGGAGAAAGGTGATTAACATAAAGGTCTAGATCCAAGTAATGTCTCAATTATCCAAATTAATATATGTACTTCCATCATAACATGTTTACAAGTCAAGATCCATATAAACATCATAATCAAATCACCACAATTATATTAGATCTGTCATGATATAGGATAGAATTTCATATTAACACAGAATCATACTTTACAACATATCCAATTCATTGTCTATCAAAGCATACTTTTATTTATTTAAACCTAAAAGTAATCTAGAAACTCATAGCATTTGGTTTAGAGAATTTATGAAGAACAGATATAGAATTTCTGAATTGGATTTGTAGAATATGTTGTCGTAGAAAGGGTTCAGTTCGCACTCCAGAAGCATATGGCCACCATGACTCCCAACGAAGAGAATATGAGAAATATGACACATATATATAGCTTCCAGACCCCCTAAAACCGATTGCCACCTCAGCTTTAGGGGTGTCGACACCCCTATGGGTGGGTCGACCCCCTAGAGCGGGAATTTTGCCGCTTAGAGAAATTTTTCGAATTTGAATCCTCTAGATAGGATTCTGACTCATGCGTATATATAAAATATTTCTATGCGTATATAAACTTAAAACTCTCATAACTTCTTCATACGGTGTCCGTTTTACGCAAACCAAATGTCTATCTCGACCAGAATTTCGAGTCGGATTCAATGGTGCAATCCGTTTCCTCTAATTTTGAACATTAAATTAATTATTATTTAATTTATTCTATTTAATGTTGTTAAAAATTAGGGGTGTTACATTCTCCCCTACTCAAAGAAATTCGTCCCCGAAATCTCTAAGTTGAGAGGAGTGCATATCCTACCATCCATCATCCATATACTCATCCACCAATCACTGGCATCCGTTGTCCTTAAAGATTTCTTATGCTTATATGAATATACGTAAAGGTGTGTGTATATGTCCCAACACTAGTGCGATGATCAGGCGGTCTACTGATTTAGTTGACCTCCTTAATGTAATGTATGTTAGTGCCATGAATCCAATATGTATGCAAATAAACCTATTGTATCATATAAGTTCTATATGTGTGCACAACCATCCATCCAAATGCAACACCCATATGCTGGTTCATCCATTTTCATCCATAAAAGAAAAGAAAATGCACACATATCAATATGCAACATGAAAGTGATTGAGCCGATCTTAGTGCCTAATGTGTGTATATGCGTCCACAGGCAACCACTAGCAAACACTTGCATCTCAAACATAACATGTTTCAAAAACATGTTTACATCCATAGGATTCCAATCTAAAGGTCGAAAATACGATGGATAAGATATATTCTATTGGCATAAACAAGTACCGATAAAACTTAGGAAAAGGAGTAAAGTACATACCCTCGAAAAGAAAAGGGTGCGAAGCACGAATCTTGTCTTCGGTCTCCCAAGTCGCATCTTCTGGGTTATCTCCCCATTGAACCTTTAGCAACTTTATTTCCTTATTGTGCAGCTTCTTAACCTCTGACCCAAGAATATGGGTGGGGACTCGTCTGACTGTCGGCTCCTGTTCCACTTCGACTTCTTCCAACATGCTCGGCGCAACAATTTTTGAGGTGTCATGCAGGCACTTCCGTAGATGAGAGACATGGAAAATGTCATGAACACCTGATAATTTTTCTGGGAGCTTTACTCTGTAGGCCATTTTGCAAATCCTCTCGGTTATGGGAAATAGTCCCACAAACCTAGGTGCCAACTTCCCTACTGATCTGAAGCGAACCACATTCCTCAAAGGTGATACTTGATAAAAACTAAGTCTCCCACTTCGAATTCGATGTCAGTTGTAACGACCCGTATTTTTACGGTATAATAATTAATTTATTTAATTATTTAAATAGTGATTCAGAGAATTAAATGGTTGTTTAGTTAAATGATGTTGAATATTTAATTAATATAATTAATAGAATAATATATTTAATTCTGAAATAATCAGAATATAGCTGAAATGGAAATATTGTGTGAATTGGATTATTTATAATATTTAATTCAATTTAAATTTTGAATTATAATAACGAATTTATTATTTAAACGAAGTTTGAATGTAGAATTATATTATAATCGAGCTCGAAATGGCGCAGTAGTTCATAATTTGGCGATTCAAACTTTAAACGAATATACAGAATCCGTTTTAAGTCGGATTTTTGTGAAATAAGAAACGTTCGGAGCGGGTGAAGTATATTTTTCTAATGGAAGAGAAAAATCGAGATTTCATCGTATAGATTTTGAGTTGTGTCCAAATCAAATTTTCGAAAAGTCGCTATGGAATTCCTTTATAATTTATAATGATTTCTTTATATTTTAAATGGATTTTTCAATATAAATTGAATACCGATTTAATCTGGATTTAAAATGTCGAGTTATAAATTCAGATAGGAATATTTCGGAGCTGTATTATATTCTTTATGGATATATACGATAATATTAAATTATTAATATTTAATTTAATTATTTTTAAATATATTTGTATTTAAAATTGGTTTATTTAGAGCTTTAAAAATAGCTAGTTTTGCAAACGACCTCCATTTTCGACGAAACTAATTTTTTTGGATCCAGAATATTAAATTAATGTTAGATTTCAATTTTCATGATTTCTGGAGTTCTTATGTGGCCGTACGGGATTTTAATGTGAAAAACAGTCAATAATTTAACTTTAAAAATACGCTGTGTGAGTAAACGGACTCGGAATTCGACGAAAAAAGTTTTGTTGGGTCCGTAATGTCGAACTGTAGCTTCATGTCCATTTTCATCAATTTTGGATATTATATTTGGTCGTACGAATTTTTAAACTACAAATATATATATCGGTTGCTTAAAAATAAATATAATAATCGAATAAAAAATTATATATGTATCTTATAAATACTCCCTCATGCTCCTTAACCCTAAACTTTTTTCGCTTCAGTCGAAAACATTTTCCGCCGCCACAATCTCTTAGAAACGTGAAGAAGTCCACATTGGAAAATCGAAATAAAATCAGAGGAAAATCCAAAAATCGCAAAACAATTTTATTTGGATTTGTATTGGGATTAGCTTCAACCATAGTCAGATTGGAAGAATTCAATTCTATTTTGGATCGCTATAAATTTTCTAATGATAGTCGATGGTTCTCAGGGTTGAAGAATTCCTGGATTTTAAGCTAGGATTCATGAAATGGAGTTTGAATCTGGGTTTAGCACAATGTTTAGCTCCTCGAGACAATTTATGGTTCGAATCCGTGCTGTTAGATGTCGGCATCACCGTGTACATCAGGTTGAAGACGTCAATGTCGCGTTGTACTGCATGAGCTCGGTTTGGAGTTTGAAGTGATGAGGAGGAAGGGAGTTTGAAAAGAAAGAACGTGGTGTAGTTAGTTTGTTGAATCATGGAGAGAAGGTGAAGTGTGGATGGGAGGACGTTGCGTTAATGGAGGAGCAGGCTACGAGATTTTGTGACGAGGAAGAAGGATTTTCTGGTGCGGTTTAAACTGGTTTTAGGCCGGGTTGACCAGGTTAAGCCCAATACATTACAAGGAAATCGAATTTATTTTAATTAAAAATAGTTTAACTTGTATTATTGATATCTTTGTCATACGTAATTGAAATTCAGCAAAACAAGATCCGTTGGAATCGTATGGACGAGGGCAACACAATGGAACTTATTTAGAGTGAATTGGAGCTCGATACAATTTATAGCGAAATAAATTTTCTGATCCGAATCGACGATCGCTTATCGTTATTTAACAATAACCGACCAATGTGAGTAAAACTCACTAACTCTGTTTAGGTTATATTTTTATAACGTACTTTTAGAAATGATAAATGATGATTTATTGTCGTGTGTTGATTGTTTGGTTGAATTGCATATTTATTGTTTGGAATTACAGATAATGATATATGCACATATCGTCATTGATTCTGTTTATCAGAATAGTACATATTGAAATGAAATTGATGTGAATTATATAGTGTCATATCTGTGGATGCAGGGAAACAGGTCGGAGGGATCCAACTGGATTCCTCAACATTTATTTTGCTGTTTTTCATATATTGTGATATATGATGTGATATATAATCTGTTATTGATCATGTGTGTTTGGATGATATTGATCATTTTTATATGATATTTAAAATACCATAAGAAATACTGGAATGTAAAAAGGAATATTTATTTGGAAAGTACATAGAATTTTAAAAGGATATTTGTTAAATAAATAGAAATGAAAAAGGAAATATTTGTAAAATATTTATAAAATCAAAGGATTTTATAAAAGATAAAAGGAATATTTATTTATAATATAAATAGAATTATAAAAAGGAATATTTAGGAAATAAATAGAATTATAAAAAAGGGAATTTCGAGTTATAAAAGAAATACGAATTGATTTATCTAAAATAGATATTAAATAAAAATATGTTTTAACAGATGAATTAAGAAGATTAATTTATAAATAATATTTTATAAATTAAGTAAAATATTTATCATTGGATAAATGGAATATATAAGTCAGAACTTATACGGAGAAGAAGGAATCGATTTTAACATCGATATTTGAAACTGAATATGAACGTACAGTTAACGAGACTTATTAATGGAATTATTAAGTGTTGAATATAAAATAAGATTTTATATGAATTATTTATAAATAGAAGTATAATTAGAATAATTAAAATAAGATATTATTTTAAATATGAAACCAAACTGTTTTAATTTTATAAAGAATATATTATTCATATGGAATATGAATAATGGATTAAGGCAAGTATTTTGCAGAGAAGAAGAGTATAAAAGAAATATTATTCACATTCGATGTGGCTAATGGATTTAAGTAAATATTTTGCAAATAAAATATTATAAAGGAATTTGGGGTTTGAATTAGGAATTTAAATGGAATTACTGAAATTAGAAACTGACTATAAATTAGTTGAATGGCTTTCTGGATATCGATTTGATGTTGGTTTCGGCCTTCGGAGTTTATACTTGGGGAGTTGTTCTCTTACTAGTTTACAGCTAGAGACTGATAGAGGTGGGAAGATATTGATGCGTGAATCAGAAATGGAAACGTTTTCCAAGGTTAATAACGTATATTTTCTAATTTTAGAAAATAAGGAATTTATGAATATATGGAAGCGATAAATGGGAAATTAGGAAATGAAATAATGATTGATCGATAAGATTTCCATTTTGGAATGCGACCGTTGTTTGTACACAAGTTTTCCTTTGATAGTTAAATCACCGACTATCAAAGATTCTGACCATTTCCGTTGTCAATACGGAGAGACCGGGATCAGATTTATTATTTGAAAACTACTCTGTATGGGCATTAGCATTGCAAATCAAATATGATCAAGATAATTGAAGACGGAGTTTATGCAAGGGCTGTTCTGGCAAATCCTAGGTAGAAATAGCTTAAGATGGGTTTACATAATAGTACCTTCGGTTCGTCCGGTCCCAGGACGACCTGTATGGAAGAATGTCTGACATAGTATATTTAATATATCGCGTAAGTTGTTCTCTTCAGACGCATTTACGTTTGTTGGTGGAAGAATTCATTTATCTTAGCTGTTTACCCGTGGTATGTTTGGAGAAATCAATTTGTGATTTGGCGGGTATGACGATGTGACATTCAAAGTAAATAAAGGTGTGTTCTATACGTTATGGCCTCTAGCCTCACAACCAGGAAATGGTATAAAATTAGGTAGGTCTCATGGCTAAGTGGTTAACTGCCAATTAGGGTGTATTGTCACTTAGTCTAGAGAAATTCCATTTACTTCTATAATCTATTTCGATGTTGTCCCTTTTGGGAAACGGTTGCTGATCCCAACCGTTGGTGATAATACATTCGGTACACTCAAGCGAAATGAGTGACCGGTCACATTTAGTCTGGGCTACAAGATGTTCTTGTTGAACCCGGTGTATTCCTCTCTAGAGATACGCTGTTGGAAGGTGGTCTCATACCTTGCCGATCGAAATTCATTAACCAATAAGCGCCCACAGTTTTTGATTATATATTGTGTATGTGGAACATGAGATGAAAGCTTTCTACTAGATGATTATTATATTGTGGTTGATAGATATTATTATAATATTAAAAGAGTTTTGATATAAAGATTATCGTTCTTTCAAAAGGATTTTTGAAATGTTGAATCGAGTGTTTTGAATTTTCATAAGGGGAAAACCCGTTTGGTGTTATACGGCGTGGTCTTATGAGATATCGTTTATTTTCTTAAATTGTTTACTCACACCGGTCCCATGACTGACCCGGAGTTTATTTTATTTTGTTTTCCCTAAACTCTTGGGTGCCCAATTTTGTACGGGCAGTCAAGTAGTCAGGTTTTTACAGATATAGTGTAACACCCCGTATTTTTCGTGAATATTAAAATTAAAAAATCTAAGAATACTTAGTTTTTAAAAGAAGAATTGGGTGAAACGGGTTACTCCATTGCGTTCGTATCGGAATTCTTCTTGAGATAGAGTCCGAGTTTGCGTGAATCGGACTCCATATGAAGAAGTTATGGAGGTTAAAAGATTTCTAGTGTAAACAGAAAATAATAATTAAATTAAAAGTCAGAAAACAGTTTAAAAATTCGAAACTCGGCCAGAATAGCTGGGCGGGAAATTTCCCGCCCAGGGGTGTCGACCCTCCCAAGGGGAGTCGACATAGGTGTCGACCCCCTATAGGGGTGTTGACATAGGTGTCGACCCCCCTGTAGGGAGTCGACCCCTTTGAGATCCATTTCCTGTGACGAATTTTTATAGCCCTGAGCTGATGTGGCCTTCTCTGATTTGCCGATGACTAATTTTTGAGGTGTTAGGGCTTATGTGTCGTGCTGTGGTTGGCTGGATGACACATCTCTTTTGTTTGATGGCTCTGATTTCTCCTAGACTAATCTAAAGGCTAGAATTAATCCTAGACATCTATATATACGTAGCTAAACCTAAACCCTAACCTCATAACCCTAAAACTATGGTGTCGTCATGCTGTTCTTCTACAAGCTAGCCTAGCCTCCTTCATCTTCTCCAAAGTAGAAAATCAAATCCAAACTAGTAATTGATAAGAAGAACTTCAAATCAAACGTCTACATCAAAGGATAACTTAACAAATTCAAAAATTAGATCCCAGAATACAAGATCTGTCCTTTTTCTGTAAGTTCAGTTATTATTTAGATTTAAACATCTAATAGAAATCATGAGTGTACTAATCGGATCTAGAACAATGCCTAATTATGATTCGTGTCTATCCTTTTCTCAAATCTGAATTGCTTATGCCTACGAGACTATTGTGATCGATGTAATGACACTTATCATGCCTATGAGACTATTATGGCTGACATAATAAAACCTATCATGCCTATGAGATTGTTGTGACTGACATAATAAAACCTATCATGCTTATGAGACTATTGGATTGACATAATGGACCCTATCATGCCTATGAGATTGTTGTGATTGATATGATGTAACCTATCATGTTGGACATCCTATGCCTATGTGACTATTGCGATTAAAATAATGGGACTTATCATGTTGCACATAAAAATTAGTGATTCTCTTAAGTCCAATTCTATCTAATCTTTAAACCTATGGTGTAAATTGCTTAGCTTGTCTACACATATTGTTAATGTACAACATTGAAACATGGTTCTTGGATTGGGTACATCTTTACATGCCTATTTTTCCTTATTTCAATTCTTATGCTCCTTCTCTATTTTTCCCCTTTTACTAGCTTTTGTGAATACTAAGTTCATTCGGAACTTAGATTAAATCTCCTTGTACGTGCGATTATAACACGGGGAAAATTGGGTATAATTTAATTGAGTAAATTTTGGCATAACATGGGAATGTGTCATAAACTTGTATTGACTAGACTTGTGGAAAATTTGACACATAGATTTGGACACATATGACAAATATGTAAATTGGCTAAAGATGAACATGCCTAACCCGAGGTTAGATTGAGTTGCGGTGTAAGACTACCCGGAACAGCCCGGCACATCAAGCGACCGCAACAATATAGATCTAACGTGAGAGGTTAGCGCATTAAGCCCAAAAACCCGAGGTTAGATTAAGTTGCAGTGTAAGACTGCCCGGAACCGCCCGGGACATCCAGCGACCGCAACAATATAGATCTAATGTGAGAGGTTGGTGCTTTAATGAATGAATTAAAGCTAAGGAACAGACAGGCTAAGAATGGTAAGGTTAATTTAATTAAGGCAACGCTTAACCAATACAACATGTTAGTTAAACAGATGGGTTGGGTTAGGTAAATTTGAGAACGCTTAACCGTTATAACATGTTGATTAGGAAACCCTAGTAACGGGAACCCATTTCTGCAGTAAGCCACATAGATGTATCACGGTACCCTGAACTAGGCAGGGTGGGGCATGATTACTAGGCTGATTATAAGCGGTCAAAATAGCGGCGAGTGGTGCAGCAGTGTAGGTTCCGGCGGAGTATGGTCGTGCATGTATTCCGGAGTGGATAAAGCAGGCACTGGGCATCAGTAATATACACTGTGCATCTATAATTTGTGTCGGATTGCCACCATAGGAATTGATACACCCTATGGTGGGACCAGCACATGTAACTACAATCAAGCGGGGCCGAATGACACAAGTAAGAAATGCATGCGAGTAGAAGCCGATCGGGAAAGGGATCACTTTGTTATGAACACATGATGGTAGTTGAAACATTCGTTAGTAGGTGCAGAGAAATGGAAATGAGTGAGATAGTATATTTAGTTTATCTTGTCTTATCTTATGTTATCTTTTTTCTATGGTATTATCCTATATTCAGCTATTCATGTCATGATCCTTTTACCTGTTTACATGCTGAATAATCACTGGACTTACCAGACTTATGTCAGACCCATTTTCTTTCGCTTTCTTTTCTTTCGTTCCCCCCCTGGTCCGCAGGGAGGGAATAGTGCAGACCTTTTCCAGCTTGAAGAGAGTATGTATTGCTTGGATTCTCTTTTCTTGGGCTATGGCTGTGGTTACACTTTTATTGGGGATTTATTCTGCTTTACTACTGTTTTATGCTTCTTTATGTACTTGGAGTTTTAAATCAAGATAGATGTTTTATTGTAATAATTTAGAAGTTCGGTTTTGAGACAATGCTTGTAATGTTTTGACTTGACCACGCTATTTATGAAATGACTTCAGTTTTCCACTATTTATATGTCTGTCTTGTAAATTATTTGTGTCTTTTACCTAAAATGCTTCACCAAAGTTAATGCATTCCCTTTGTGAGTGACCTTAACGGAGGTGGGGTGTTTCACTTGGTATCAGAGCGAGGTTTACCAGATAAAAGTTTTTGAAAACTATTTTTCAAAACGAAATTTAAAGAAGCATTTTCAAGAAAAGTGTTTTTTTTAATTTAAAAGCATAATCCCCAAAGCCATATGCACTATCTTTCTATCCTTTTTTTGAACCTTTTATTTTCGTTTCAGGATGTCTGGGGATATTAATCTTCCCGAGGGAGTACCGATACCTGGCTGGTTCAGAAGGTATCTGGAGGCTAGGGCTAATAACAAAGGCCCAGCAGACGTTTCTCCTCCCCCAGCTGCAGCTGTTCCTCCTCCATGTGTGAATGCTTTCTCGAAGATATGTAGAGACTTTTGAGTTATGGGTGGAAAGAACTTTAATGGGACTGAGTCATTTGTGGAAGCAAGAAACTGGCTCAAGGAAACAGAAGATTTGTTTGTTATCTTCGAAGTGGACGATAAGCAGAAGATACAATTGGCTGTATGGTTACTTAAGGACGAAGCCTCTTACTGGTGGGAAGTTACTAATGCTGAGAGACTAGTTGAAACTTGGGAGGATTTCAGAAGGAGATTTGAAATGAAGTTCCTCTCACAAGCTGAACGAAGCCTACATATGGAGAAGTTCTTAGCACTCAAACAGGGAAGCCTATCGGTTAAGGAATACATCAACCAATTCAACCAGCTGGCTAGATTCGGACTGGAGTTGGTAAACACTCCACATAAAAAGGCTCTCCGTTTCATGAAAGGGTTGAATGAGCCACTACACAGCCTAGCTATGCCCCATATACCTATGGGTGCGACTTTTGAGAGACTGGTGGACATGGCACAGTTACAGGAGGAAGAGAAGGATGGCAAGAAAGAGGCAAAGGTGGAAGAACCTCTAGACAAGAAAGTGGAGGGATCGCAGAATAAGAAGATGGATTTCAAGAAAGGCGGGAAAAATAACAAACCCCGTGATAAGAGAAAGTGTAAATTTTGTGGCATACCTGGACATCTAATTAAAGACTGCAGGAAGAAGAAGAGAAAGATGGGTGGTTGCTTTCAATGCGGTGAGACAGGACATATGGCTAAGGATTGCCCAAAAGGCAAGAGCAAGGGAAGAGGACTGGATCCACTTCTAGAGGGCATATTCACGCTCTCATAGCACCTCCGTAAGAAAGTGGTAGAAATATTTCTGTTGAGAGTTTAGTTTATCTTTCTGATCATCCAGTTCGTACTCTTTTTGATTTTGGTGCATCACACTCTTTTATATCTACTGCTTTAGTTGAATCTCTGCACCTAGATACCAGTATAGTAGAGGATCCCATGGTTGTTTCAAATCCAGTTGGGGGCTCGGCTTATTTGTCCATGATTTGTTTGGATTTGGAAATTTCTATACTAAGCGTTGGGTTTAGATGTAATGCTTATTTTTTAGGTTTCACGGGCTATAGGTTGATTCTAGGCATGGATTGGTTATCCAGTAATGGTGTCATCCTCGATTGTGAAAAGAGAGTGGTTAGACTTATGACTCGCCTCGGTAACACTCTCGAAATCTCTTGTAATCCCATGACTTCTGTTATGCTTAGCTATCTAGAATCTCTTGATGCGTTTGTTGAAAACTTGCATTCTGTTAGAGTAGTCCGTGAATACTCGGATGTCTTTGAAGAGGTGAAGGGTTTACCTCCGAAGCGAGAGATAGACTTCCGCATATACCTTGTTGATAACGCAAAACCTGTTGCTTTACCCGTTGGACACATGGCTCCAAGGGAAAGAAAAGAGCTCAGCAAGCAAGTTAAAGAGTTGCTTGAAAAGAGGTTCATAAGGCGGAGTATTTCTGAACGGGGTGCTCCAGTGGTGTTTGCAACCAAGGCTGATGGTTTACTTCGCCTGTGCGTGGACTATAGGGAGCTAAACAAGCCAACCAAGAAGAATAGGCACCCACTTCCTAGAATAGACGACTTGTTCGATCAGCTTGTAGGTGCCTCGGTTTTCTCCAAACTAGATCTAGCCACCGGATTTCATCAGCTAAGAGTGGCTGAAGACAACATAGATAAGACCGCGTTCAGGACCCCGGATGGTTTCTTCGAATGGATTGTCATGCCTTTCGGCTTGACAAACGCACTCGCCTATTTCGTAGACTTGATGAGTAGGGTGTTCAGAGAGTTCCTTAATAAATTTGTAGTGGTCTTCGTGGACGACATTTTGATTTTCTCAAAAAGCGAGGAAGAACATGCTTTGCATTTAAGGGAAGTCATGGATACTCTTCGTGCACATCAGCTGAAAGCAAAATTCTCCAAATGCCATTTTTGGAGAGATGAAGTAAGGTTTCTTGGACATGTGGTGTCCAAAGAGGGGATAGTTGTGGATCCCGCAAAAGTAGTTGCGGTGCAAGATTGGAAGATCCCACGGAATGCAACCGAAGTACGAAGTTTTCTCGGGCTAGCGGGCTTTTACAGAAAGTTCATTAAGGACTTTGTGAAGATCTCAGCCCCACTTACTAGGTTGAAAAAAAAGAACCTAACTTTTTCCTGGGATTTGGATTGTGATGTTGCTTTCCAACCACTGAAAAGGGCTCTGACAACAGCCCCGGTTCTGACATTGCCTGATGGGAGTAAGATGTTTACATTGTACACAAACGCATGCAGTACAGGATTGGGCGCTGTCTTGATGCAAAAGGGCAGAGTAGTTTGTTATGGAGGAAGGCAGTTGAAGGTGCATGGGAAAAAATACCCAATTCATGATTTAGAACTAGCTGCCATTGTTTTCGCTCTTAAGTCATGGCATCATTACCTACTAGGAGAAAGGTTTGAATTGTTTACTGACCATAAATCGTTAAAGTACCTTTTCTCACAAAAAGATCTTAACTTAAGACAACAAAGGTGGATGGAATTTCTTGTTCATATGATTTTGAGATTGCTTATACCCCTGGCAAGGGCAATGTGGTAGCAGACGCCTTAAGTAGGAAAAAGCTGACCCTAAGTCCTCTCTTTGTAGAAAGGCAAAGCTTGGAGTATATAGCAAACTTTGACTTTAGACCCTTCTTTGAATTTGTACCTGGTTTATTAGCATCGTTAGAGGTGTGGCCTACTCTTTTGGAGTCAATAGGAACTGCGCAGCGTGAAGACCCTCAGCTAGTTGATGTGATGGATAAGCCAATTAGAGGTGAGACTTCTTGCCACCTCAATAGATACTTCATCGATGACAAGCATTGGTTGAGACGGGATGGAAGACTATGCGTCCTACAAGCAAGGGGTTTGGTAAAGACCGTTCTAAAAGAAGCACACCATTCTAAGTTGACCATACACCCGGATGGGGACAAGATGTATAAAGACATAAAAAGGGTTTTCTTGGCATGAAGAAGGATGTATATGAGTTTGTCTCTAAATGCTTGATATGCCAGCAAGTCAAGGTAGAGCAGAAGAAGCCTGGTGGTCTGCTTCATCCTCTAGAGGTCCCACAGTGGAAATGGGATAGCATTTCGATGGACTTTATTGATGGGTTGCCTAGGTCAAGGAGGGGCAATACCAGTATTTGGGTAATAGTGGACAGGCTTACTAAAAGCGCACACTTTATACCTGTTAAAAGTAGGAGGACTGCCTCATTGTTAGCATCCATTTATCTTAAAGAGGTTGTTAAACTGCATGGAATACCCTCTAGCATAGTAAATGATCGAGATCCTATCTTTACGAGAGAGTTTTGGAAGAGTTTGCAAGAGGGTGTAGGCACACAGCTATGCTTAAGCACTGCCTATCACCCTTAAACCGACGGTCAGACGGAAAGGGTGAACAGAGTATTAGAAGATCTCTTGAGATTGTGCATTCTTGAATTTGGGGGAACATGGGAGGATCACCTTCCTTTGGTGGAGTTCGCCTACAACAATAGCTACCAAGCCACCATAGGAATGGCACCCTTTGAGGCTTTATATGGAAGACCATGCTGATCACCAACTTGTTGGTGGGAGTCTACAGACAAGCTCGTATTTGGGCCTGACATGATTAGAGAAACTTCAGAAAAGGTGGACTTGATACGAAGACGAATGAAGACCGCACAAGATAGACAGAAGTCCTACGCTGATAAAAGAAGGACCGACCTTGAGTTTGAGGTTGGGGACAGAGTTTTTCTTAAAGTATCTCCTTTGAAGAATGTCGTTCACTTTGGGTCCGTAGGAAAATTGGCACCAAGATTTGTAAGGCCATTTCCTATCATTAAGAGGATTGGGAAGATGACTTATAAAGTAGAGCTGCCCGAAAGATTGGCTGGAGTACATGATGTCTTCATGTCTCTCATCTACGAAAGTGCTTACATGAGTCTGCGGAAGTTGTGGAGCCAAGCATACTAGAGGAAATAGAAGTGGAACGAGAAGCGATGGTGAGAAGAGTTTCAACTCGTATCTTGGGTACATAACTTAAAAGGCTACGCAATCGTGAGGTCATAGTTAAGGTACAATGGAGTGATGTTGAGGAAGACGTGACTTGGGAGACTGAGGACAAGATACACGCTGCCTACCCTTATCTTTTTGAGGGTACATCCTTGATCTCTTTTTCCATAAGTTTATGCATGCTTGTATCTATCTCTTAAGTATATCTCCTCGGTCCTATTTCTTAATCCTTAGGTAGAAACCAATGGATGTAAACATGTATTCGAAAACATGTTATGACTGATGGTTGCAAGTGGTTGCTAGTGGTTGCTTGTGGATGCATATACACACACACTAGGTACTAGATCGGCTCAGTCACTTTCATATTGCATATCCATATTTGTATTTATATATGGATTGAAACTTGATGTGTTATCATGTGGACGTTGCATTTGTATGAATGATTGTCCACTCATGTAGAAGTTACAAAATACGATTAGGAATAATTGCATACATGATGGACTCATAGCACTGACATGATAAAGGAGGTCAACTGAATCAGTAGACCGCCTGATTTTGCATTAAATAAGGACATGTACACGCACAATGCATTTGATCATGAAAGCATTAGAGGTCTTTTCAAGGATAATAGACGCCTATGTTGATGGTTGAGTAGATGGACGATTGGATGGTAGGATATACGTTCTTCTTAACTTGAAGATTTCGGGGACGAAATCCTTTAAGGAGGGGAGAATGTAACACCCCTTATTTTTCATGAATATTAAAATTAACTAATCTAAGAACACTTAATTTTTTTAAAAGAAGAATTGGGTGAAATGGGTTGCGCCATTGCGTTCGTGTCGGAATTCTGCTTGAGATAGAGCCTGAGTTTGCGTGAATCGAACTCCGTATAAAGAAGTTATGAAGGTTAGAAGACTTCTAGTGTAAACAGAAAATAATAATTAAATTAAAATTCATAAAATAGTTTAAAAATTCGAAATTCGGCAAGAACAGCTGGGCGGGTAATTTCCCGCCCAGGGGTGTCGACCCCCCCGGGGGGAGTCGACATAGGTGTCGACCCCCTGTAGGGAGTTGACCCCTTTGAGATCCATTTCCTATGACGAATTTTTATAGCCCTGAGCTGATGTGGCCTTCTTTGATTTTCTGATGACTAATTTCTGAGGTGTTAGGGCTTATGTGTCGTGCTATGGTTGGCTGGATGACACATCTCTTTGGTCTTATGGCTCTAATTTCTCCTAGACTAATCTAAAGGCTAGAATTAATCCAAGACATCTATATATACGTAGTTAAACCTAAACCCTAACCTCATAACCCTAAAACTATGGTGTCGTCATGTTGTTCGTCTACAAGCTAGCCTAGCCTCCTTCATCTTCTCCAAACTAGAAAATCAAATCCAAACTAGTAATCGATAAGAAGAACTTTAAATCAAACGTCTACGTCAAAGGATAACTTAAAAAATTCAGAAATCAGATCCCAGAATACAAGATCTGTCCTTTTTCTGTAAGTTCAGTTATTATTTAGATTTAAACATCTAATTGAAATCATGACTGTAATAATCGGATCTAGAACAATGCCTAATTCTGATTCGTGCCTATCCTTTTGTCAAATTTGAATTGCTTATGCATGTGATACTATTGTGATCGATGTAATGACACCTATCATGCCTATGAGACTGTTGTGACTGACATAATAAAACCTATCATGCCTATGAGACTATTGGATTGACATATGGAACCTATCATGCCTATGAGATTGTTGTGATTGATATGATGGAACCTATCATGTTGTACATCCTATGCCTATGTTACTATTGCGATTAAAATAATGGGACTTATCATGTTGCACATAAAAATTAGTGATTCTCTTAAGTCCAATTCTATCTAATCTTTATACATATGGTGTAAATTGCTTAGCTTGTCTACACATATTGTTAATGTACAACATTGAAACATGGTTCTTGGATTGGGTACATCTTTACATGCCTAATTTTCCTTATGTCAATTCTTATGCTCCTTCTCTATTTTTCCCCTTTTTACTTGCTTTTGTGAATACTAAGTTCATTCAGAACTTAGATCGAATCTCGTTGTACGTGCAATTATAATGCGGGGAAAATTGGGTATAATTTAATTGAGTAAATTTTAGGCATAACATGGGAATGTGTCATAAAATTTTATGGACTGGATTTGTGGAAAATTTGACACATAGATTTGGATACATATGACAAATATGTAAATTGGTTAAAGATGAACATGCCTAACCCGAGGTTAGATTGAGTTGCGGTGTAAGACTGCCCGGAACCGCCCGGCACATCCAGTGACCACAACAATATAGATCTAATGTGAGAGTTTAGCGCATTAAGCCCAAAAACCCAAGGTTAGATTAAGTTGCGGTGTAAGACTGCCCGGAATGGCCCGGCACATCCAGCGACCTCAACAATATAGATCTAATGTGAGAGGTTGGTGCTTTAATGAATGAATATAAGCTAAGGAGCAAACAGGCTAAGAATGGTAGGGTTAAGTTAATTAAGGCAACAATTACCCAATATAAAATGTTAGTTAAACAGATGGGTGGGGTTAGGTAAATTTGAGAACACTTAACCGTTATAACATGTTGACTAGGAAACCCTAGTAATGGGGACCCATTTCAGCAGTAACCCACATAGATGTATCACGGTACCCTGAACTAGGCAGGGTGGGGCACGATTACTGGGCTGATTATAAGCAGTCAAAATAGCGGCGGGTGGTACAGTAGTGTAGGTTCCGGCAGAGTATGGGCGTGCACGTACTCCAGAGTGGATAAAGCAGACACTGGGCATCAGTAGTATACACTGTGCATCTAGAATTTGTGTCGGGTTGCCACCATAGGAATTGATACACGGTATGGTGGGACCAGCATAGGTATCTACAATCAAGCGGGGCCGAATGACACAAGTAAGAAATGCATGCGAGTAGAAGCCGATCTGGAAAGGGATCACTTTGTTACGAACACATGATGGTAGTTGAAACATTCGTTAGTAAGTGCAGAGAAATGGAAATGAGTGCGATAGTATATTTAGTTTATCTTGTCTTTTCTTATGTTATCTTATTTCTATGGTATTGTCCTATATTCAGTTATTCATGTCATGATCCTTTTACCTGTTTACATGCTGAATAGTCACTGGACTTACCAGACTTATGTCTGACCCATTCTCCTTCTTTTCCTCAGCCCCCCCAGTCCCCAGGTCCGCGGGAAGGGAATACTTTAGCATAGTGCAGACCTTTTCCAGCTTGAAGAGAGTAGATGTATTTCTTGGATTCTCTTTTCTTGGGCTATGGCTGTGGTTACACATTTATTGGGGATTTATGCTGCTTTACTACTGTCTTATGCTTCTTTATGTACTTGGAGTTTTAAATCAAGACAGATGTTTTATTGTAATAATTTAGAAGTTGGGTTTTGAGACAATGCTTGTAATGTTTTGACTGAACCACGCTATTTATGAAATGACTTCAGTTTTCCGCTGTTTATATGTTTGTCTTGTAAATTATCTGTGTCTTTTGCCTAAAATGCTTCACCATAGTTAATGCATTCCCTTTGTGAGTGACCTTAACGGAGGTGGGGTGTTTCATATACTTGGAGAGCTGGACTAGGAGACTTCAGGATTTTATAGCATTTTTTTATTTCCGCTATGTTGTAAGTGTTGTACTCTGATAAATGTTATTGTATACATATACTGGTTTTATTTCAAAGTTATGTTATATTTTATTCATTCCACTGTGAGATTCTAGTTACACTGATTCTGTTGTTGTGATCTTCTTCTATTCTAAATTTCTATTTTATCTATTCTCACCCTCTAACTTCTTTCTATTAACTATCCGGTATTTCTAATGCTTGGATAGTCGATATTGAGTTTATGTCGATAACCAAGGTCGCAAATTCCCGAGTCGTTATAGTGGTATTAGAGCTGAAGGTTAAGTAATTACCTTGGCTCTGTGGCGTAACTCAGTAGAGATGGGGTTAGCAATACCCTAGGTTGAGTTTGAGTGTATATATACAAGTGAATGAATTTGTTATTCAATATAAAATTTTTTTACATTGTGGAGATTTGTTGGTTGAGTTGTTTATGAGTTTTGGTCGATCAGTTTGATCCATTGTATCGGTAGGAATTTCAAAACACTCGAATACGATGAACTGACATAGTATGCTTTGAAAAGAGGGTAATGAAATAATTTTACCCAAATATATTTTGATATAAAGAAAAAATATGTATATATATTTGAAATGTTATAGTATTGGATATGTTGGTTGTTATTAAAATTGAATGAGATTATAATTGAAATGGTTATAAATAACCAATCAAATTTCGTATAAGTGTTACGAAATGAATTATATCGGAATTTAAATTAGAATTGGAATTAAAATTCCTAAAATTTGGACAAGTGTTTATAAATGGATTTGGATTAAATATATGAGAATTTTAAAATCCTGGGAGATTTTAAATTGTTTTACAAGCATTGTGAATGGTATTTTGAAAAGATATCAAAATGGAAGGGTTTAGAAATGCTTTAGAAAGAAATATAGTACTGAACTCACTTCGATCGCAGGAAAATAGATTCCGATGATGACAGCTGCATCGTCGGTGCTCATTTTCGAGTTTCTAAGTGACGGATTACTACCAAAGATTTTGTTTTTGAATTGTTTTGAGAAAAACAAGTTGTTTGACACTCCGAAATGAATATTTTGATTTTTGAAAAGAGTAAACTGTTTAAAACTCCCAAGGACAAACTGATGAATTAAAAACATGTTAAGTAATACTTGTGAAAGCAAACTGGAATTGAACTAAAGATAATTAATTAGTAATGAAATATGTGGATGAAACTTAATGAGGTTAAGTAAGTTGGATTGATATGTCAAGAATTTGGAATTGAGAATGGAACTCGAGTTGAAATAAGATTCGGTTTGAATATAAGCGAATAGTTGTGTTAAGGATAATTTGATTGGAGATTGATTGGAATGACATTGGTATGTGCTGAATTGGTAACAGATAGAAGGGATATAATGATATGCCTGACAAAAAAGTTCAAGTTTATATTTTATATTAGGTATGGGATTTTTATGAGCCTGTTTGGCTGTTTTATTTTCTTTTGGGTTGGAGAAGGTCTAGAGAGACGAGTTGTAGTTGTACCGATTGACCCGTACAAAGGAGGTGCTGGCGAAATTTTCCAAAAATTTAAGGTATTCAAAATTTTTGAAAATTTCGGTAGTTCAAAATGAATTAATATTTAATTGAAATTAATTGGTAAAGTAAAATTGAAATTTAGAAGTAAACAAATAATTTTTAACCCAGTTAATATGGTTTGTTTTCTACATTAGCAATTTCGAGGAAGAAATTTTTTTAAGGGGGAAAGAAGGTAACGATCCATATTTTTACGATATAATAATTAATTTATTTAATTATTTAAATAGTGATCCAGAGAATTAAATGGTTGTTTAGTTAAATAATATTGAATATTTAATTAATATAATTAATAGAATAATATATTTAATTTTGAAATAATCAGAATATAGCTGAAATGGCAATTTTGTGTGAATTGGGTTATTTATAATATTTAATTCAATTTAAAATTTGAATTATAATAACGAATTTATTATTTAAACGAAGTTTAAAGTATAATTATATTATAATTATAATCGAGCTCGAAATGGCGTGGCAGTTCGTAATTTGGTGATTCGAACTTTAAACGAATATACATAATCCGGTTTAAGTCGAATTTCTATGAAATAAGGAACGTTCGGAGCTGGTGAAGTATATATTTCTAATGGAAGAGAAAAATCAAGTTTTCGTCGTGTAGATTTTGAGTTGGGTCCAAATCAAATTTTCGAAAAGTCGCTATGGAATTCCTTTATAATTTATAACGATTTATTTATATTATAAATGGATTTTTCAATATAAATTGAATACGGATTTAATCTAGATTTGAAATGTCGAGTTATAAATTCAGATAGGAATATTTCAGAGCTGTATTATATTATATGTGGATATATACAATAATATTAATTTATTAATATTTAATTTAATTATTTTTAAATATATTTATACTTAAAATTGGTTTATTTAGAGCTTTAAAAATAGCTAGATTTGCAAATGACCTCCGTTTTTGACAAAACTAATTTTGTTGGATCTGAAATATTAAATTAATGTTAGATTCCAATTTTCGTGATTTCTGGAGTCCTTATGTGGTCATACGGGATTTTAATGTGAAAAAGAGTCAATAATTTGACTTTAAAAATACGTTGTGTGAGCAAATGGACTCAGAATTCGACGAAACAAGTTTTGTTGGGTCCGTAATGCTGAATTGTAGCCGCATGTCCATTTTCGTCAAATTTGGATATTATATGTGGTAGTACGAACTTTAAAACAACAAATATATATAGCGGTTGCTTAAAAATAAATATAATAATCAAATAAAAAATTATATATCTATCCTATAAATACTCCCTCACGCTTCTTAACCTTAAACTTTTTTCTCTCCAGTCAAAAACATTTTCCTACGCCTCCATCTCTTAGAAACGTGAAGAAGTCCACATTGGAAAATCGAAATAAAATCATGGGAAAATCCAAAAATCGCAAAACAACTTTATTTGGATTCGTATTGGGATTAGCTTAAACCGTAATCAGTTTGGAAGAATTCGATTCTATTTTGGATCGCAATAAATTTTCCAACGATAGTCGATGGTTCCTTGGGCCGATGAATTCCTGGATTTTAAGCTAGGATTCATGAAATGGATTTTGAATCTGGGTTTAGCACAATGTTTAGCTCCTCGAGACAATGTTTGGTTCGAATTCGTGCTGTTAGATGTCGGCATCGCCATGTACAGCAGGTTGAAAACGTCAATGTCGCGTTGTACTGAACAAGCTCGGGTTGGAGTTAGAAGTGATGAAGAGGAAGGGAGTTCGAAGAGTAAGAACATGGTGTAGTTAGTTTGTTGAATCATAGAGAGAAGGTCAAGTGTGGATGGGAGGACGTTGCGTTAATGGAGGAGCAGGCTACGAGATTTTGTAACGAGGAAGAAGGATTTTCTGGTGCGGTTTAAATCAGTTTTGGGCCGGGTTGACCAGGTTAAGCCCAATACATCTAAAGGAAATCGAATTTATTTTAATTAAAAATAGTTTAACTTGTATTATTGATATCTTTGTCATACGTAATTGAAATTCAGCAAAACAAGATCCGTTGGGATCGTATGGACGAGGGCAACACAATGGAACTGATTCAGAGTGAATTGGAGCTCGTTACAATTTATAGCGAAATAAATTGTCTGATCCGAATCGACGATCGCTTATCGTTATTTAACGATAACTGACCAATGTGAGTAAAACTCACTAACTCTGGTCAGTTTATATTTTTATATTGTACTTTTAGAAATGATAAATGATGATTTATTGTTGTGTGTTGATTGTTTGGTTGAATTGCTGATTTATTGTTTGGAATTACAGATAACGATATATGCACATATTGTCATTGATTCTGTTTATCAGAATAGTACATACTGAAATGGAATTGATGTAAATTATATTTTGTAACACTTGTGGATGCAAGGAAACAGTTCGGAGGGATCCAACTGGATTCCTCAACATTTATTTTTCTGTTTTTCATATATTGTGATATATGATGTGATATATAATATGTAATAGATCATGTGTGTTTGGATGATATTAATCACTTTTATATGGTATTTTAAATACCATAAGAAATATTAGAATGTAAAAAAAGGAATATTTATTTGGAAAGTACATAGAATTATAAAAGGAAGTATTTGTCAAATAAATAGAATTGAAAAAGGAAATATTTGTAAAATATTTATAAAATCAAAGGATTTTATAAAAGATAAAAGGAATATTTATTTAGAAAATAAATAGAATTATAAAAGGGAATATTTGGGAAATAAATAGAATTATAAAAAAGGAAATTTTGAGTTATAAAAGAAATATGAATTGATTTATTTAAAATAGATATTAAATAAAAATATTTTTTAACAGATGAATTGAGAAGATTAATTTATAAATAATATTTTATAAATTAAGTAAAATATTTATTATTGGATAAATGGAATATATAAGTCAGAACTTATATAGAGAAGAAGGAATCGATTTTAACATCGATATTTGAAACTGAATATGAATGTAGAGTTAACGAGACTTATTAATGGAATTATTAAGTGTTGAATATAAAATAAGATTTTATATGAATTGTTTATAAATAGAAGTATAATTAGAATAATTAAAATAAGATATTATTTTAAATACGAAACCAAACTATTTTAATTATATAAAGAATATGATACTTTGTAGTTAAACTCACGAAAGGCTATGAGTGCTCAGACATAGAATCAGAATAGTTGGTCGACTCTTATAGTATAGAGTAAAGGTAAAGTAAAAATTGAAAAAAAAAGAATATATGTTTGTAGTAATAGTGGCAGTGGGTTCTACCGATTCTTCCATAGAAAGATAGCAAGCTTAGATCGAATAGAAAATAGAGTGCTATATAGTTGTGTATAGAAAAGGCTATGAATAATGGATTAAGGCCAGTATTTTGCAGAGAAGAAGATTATAAAATAAATAATATTCACATTTGATGTGACTAATGGATTTAAGTAAATATTTTGCAAATAAAATATTATAAAGGAATTTGGGGTTTGAATTAGGAATTTAAATGGAATTACTGATGACTGGAAATTAGTTGAGTTGAATGGCTTTCTGGGTATCGATCTGATGTTGGTTTCAGCCTTCGGGGTTTATACTTGGGGAGTTGTTGTTTTACTAGTTTACAGTTAGAGATAGATAGAGGTGGGAAGATATTGATGCATGAATCAGAAATGGAAGCATTTTCCAAGGTTAATAACGTATATTTTCTATTTTTAGAAAATAAGAATTTATGAATATATGGAAACGATAAATGGGAAATTGGGAAATGAAATAATGATTGATTGATAAGATTTCCATTTGGGAATACGACCGTTGTTTGTACACACAAGTTTTCCTTTGATAGTAAATCACCGACTATTAAAGATTTTGACCATTTCCGTTGTCAATACGGAGAAACTGGGATCAGATTTATTATCTGAAAAATACTCTGTATAGGCATTAGCGTTGCGAATCAAATATGATCAAGATAATTGAAGATGGAGTTTATGCAAGAGCTGTTCTGGCAAATCCTAGGTAGAAATTTCCTAAGATGGGTTTACAAATAGTACCTTCGATTCGTCCAGTCCCAGGACGACCTGCATGGAAGAATGTCTGACAGAGTATATTTAATATATCGCATAAGTTGATCTCTTCAAACGTATTTACGTTTGGTGGCGGAGGAATTCATTTCTCTTAGCTGTATACCCATGGTATATTTGGAGAAATCAATTTGTGATTTGGCGGGTATGACGATGTGACATTCAAAGTAAATAAAGGTGTGATCTATATGTTATGGCCTCTAGCCTCACAACCAGGAAATGGTATAAAATTGGGTAGGTCGCATGGCTAAGTGGTTAGATGCCAATTACGGTGTATTGTCACCTGATCTAGAGAAATTCGATTTACTTCTATGATCTATTTCGATGTTGTCCCTTTCGGGAAACGGTTGATGATCCCAACCATTGGTGATAATACATTCGGTACACTCAAGCGAAATGAGTGACCGGTCTTGTTTAGCCTGGGTTACAAGATGTTCTTGTTGAACCCAGTGTATTCTTCTCTAGAGATACACTGTTGGAAGGTGGTCCCATACCTTGCCAATTGGAATTCATTAACCAATAAGCGCCCACGGTTTTTGATTATATATTATGTATGTGGAACGTGAGATGAAAGCGTTCTAATAGATGATTATTATATTGTGGTTGATAGACATTATTATAATATCAAAAGAGTTTTGATATAAAGCTTATCGTTCTTTCAAAAGGATTTTTTAAATGTTGAATCAAGTGTTTTGAATTTTCATAAGGGGAAAACTCGTTCTGTGTTATACGGCGTGGTCTTATGAGATATCGTTTATTTTCTCAAACTATTTTAAATTGTTAACTCACACCAGTCCCATGACTGACCCGGAGTTTATTTTGTTCTGTTATCCCTAAACTCTTGGGTGCCCAATTTTGTACAGGCAGTCAAGTAGTCAGGTTTTTATAGATATACTTGGAGAGCTGGAGCAGAAGGCTTCAGGATTTTATAGCAATTGTTTATTTCTGCTGTGTTGTAAGTATTGTACTCTGATAATTGTTATTTTATACATATACAGGTTTTATTTCAAAGTTATGTTATATTTTATTCGTTCCGTTGTGAGATTTGTGTTACTCTGATTCTATTGTTGTGATCTTCTTCTTCTTCTATTCTAAATTTCTATCTTATCTATTCTCACCCTCTAACTTCTTTCTATTGACTTTCTGGTATTTCCGATGCTTGGATAGTCGACATTGAGTTTATTTCGATAACCATGTTCGCAAATTCCCAGGTCGTTACAGTGGTATCAGAGCTGAAGGTTAAGTAATTACCTTGGCTCTATAGCGTAACTCAGTAGAGATGGGGTTAGCAATACCCTAGGTTGAGTTTGAGTGTATATATACGAGTGAACGTATTTGTTATTCAATATAAAATTGTTTTATATTGTGGAGATTTGTTGGTTGAGTTGTTTCTGAGTTCTGGTCGATCAGTTTGATCCACTGTATCGGTAGGAGTTTCTAATCACTCGAATACGATGAACTGACACAGTATGCTTTGAAAAGAGGGTAATGACATAATTTTACCCAAATATATTTTGATATAAAGAATATATATATATATATATTTGAAATATTATAGTATTGGATATGTTGGTTGTTATTACAATTGAATGAAATTATAATTGAAATGGTTATAAATAACAAATCAAATTTCATATAAGTGTTATGAAATGAATTATATCTGAATTTAAACCAGAATTGGAATTAAAATTCCTAAAATTCGGACAAGTGTTTATAAATGGATTTGGATTAAATATATGAGAATTTTAAAATCATAGGAGATTTTAAATTGTTTTACAAGCATGGTGAATGGTATTTTGAAAAGATTTCAAAATGGAAGGGTTTAGAAATGGTTTAGAAAGGAATATAGTATTGAACTCGCTTCGATCGCTGGAAAATAGATTCCGATGATAACAGCTGCATCATCGGTGTTATTTTCGAGTTTCTAAGTGACGGATTACTACCAAAGATTTTGTTTTGAATTGTTTTGAGAAAAACAAGTTGTTTGACACTCCGAAATGAATATTTTGATTTTTTTTGAAAAGTGTAAACTGTTTAAAACTCCCAAGAAGAGATTGATGAATTAAAAAGAAGTTAAATAATACTTGTGAAAGCAAACTGTAATTGAATTAAAGATAATTAATTAGTAATGAAATATGTGGATGAAACTTAACAAAGTTAAGTAAGTTGGATTGATATGTAAAGAATTTGGAATCGAGAATGGAACTCGAGTTGAAATAAGATTTGGTTTGAATATAAGAGAATAGTTGTGTTAAGGATAAATTTATTGGAGATTGATTGGAATGACATTGGTATGTGCTGAATTGGTAACAGATGGAAGGGATATAATGATATGCCCGACAAAAAGGTACAAGTTTATATTTTATATTAGGTATGAGATTTTTATGAGCCGCTTGGCTGTTTTATTTTCTTTTGGGTTGGAGAAGGCCTAGAGAGGCGAGTTATAGTTATACCGATTGACCCGTAAAAGGAGGTGCTGGCGAAATTTTCCGAAAATTTAAGGTGTTAGAAAATTTTCAAAATTTTTGAAAATTTTGGTTGTTCAGAGTGAATTAATATTTAATTGAAATTAATTGGTGTAGTAAAATTGAAATTTAGAAGTAAACAAATAATTTTTAACCCAGTTAATAGGGTTTGTTTTCTACCTTAGCAATTTCGGAGACGAAATTTTTTTAAAGGGGAAAGAATGTAACGACCCGTATTTTTACGGTACAATAATTAATTTATTTAATTATTTCAATAGTGATTCAGAGAATTAAATGGTTGTTTAGTTAAATAATATTGAATATTTAATTAATATAATAATATATTTAATTCTGAAATAATCATAATATAGCTGAAATGGCAATATTGTGTGAATTGGATTATTTATAATATTTAATTCAATTTAAAATTTGAATTATAATAACGAATTTATTATTTAAACGAAGTTTGAACGTATAATTATATTATAATTGTAATCGAGATCGAAATTGTAACGACCCGGATTTTCAGCCGTTGAGTTCTGAATAATTAAATTTGTTTTAAATATTTTATTTGAATTTTATATAGGAATTTATAACGAATTTATTTATAAAACAATATTTAAACGTATAAGTTATAATATAATTTAGAACGAGCTCGAAATGTCACGGCAGTTCGTATTTTAACGTTTTGAACTTGAATTAGATATACAGGATTCAATATAAGTCAGATTCTTTGAAATAAGAAACGTTTGAATCTATTAAACCGTATCTTTCTAATGGAAGTGAAAAATCGAAATTTTGTCTTATAGATTACAGGTTATGTCCAAATCAAATTTTCAGAAAGTCGTTGTGGAGTCATATATAAACCATAACGGTTTATTTGATATAACTGGAGATTGGTTACGAATTTAGACAAGATTCTTTAGAGGCGTAGTTACAATTTAATTTTTAGAATTTTACTGAAATTTTTAATTAATTAAATACGCAACTTTTTATTTAGAGTATTTTGCACCCTATATCAATATTTTTATTATTATATTTTTAGGATCATGGCACCTCGCTCGACACGGCAGTATTTTTATTTCTGTCTACAACAGTCTGTAAAGGAATTAAATTTTACATAGTGGATACCCTTATTTACTAACTTTAAAAAAAACATTCCACGACAATATTGGAGAATGACGTCATTGGGTTTGGCTCCCTAGTACTATCAATTATAATATAAGTTAAAACGCTACGCTATCAAAATTTCATAGAAAATTCTGGCCAATTAAGGTATATTGGCAATATACTTTTGTTTATAAAACCTTACGAGACAAAGCATCGTTTCTGTAACATTATTACCCAAACATAATTAGATAAGATCTAATGTAAAAACAATAACAATGGGTATATTTATAGTTATTTATCATAATATATTAAACCAAATCTTTATATGTTGAAATATATATTAAATCAAAATGCCACGCACATAAGGAATGGTCGTTACACAACATGCTGCTAATATACGTTGGTATTAGTACTTACGTAGTTGTTACGTTGGGTAGCTCCGATACTACAGTAGCTTCATACCCAAGATAAAAGAACCGTGCTATGTAAGCCATCAGAACAACGTGTCCTCCAAGCTGTTTACCCGTGCATCCCAAGCTACCACATTTTCCTGCCAAACCTTCAATCCTTTAAACACCGTTCTTAACTCCTCAATACATGTTCTCAGATCCAAAGCCAAACGTGAGAAGACCAAAACTTTACAAATAAATTAAAAATCAAAATCAACCCCAATAAATTCCGAAAATCCAAATACACTTATGTTTCGAATCCTTAAATCACTAGTGCCTTTATTCTTCTATTCGATCAAAACTTCGGAACCCCAAATCACGGAAGCGTTGAAGCTAGGGTGCTCGAATGGCATCGAAGAGGAAGGCGTTGTATTTATTGAGGGAAGACGCACGATTGGGTGGAGTTTGGGGGTGATTCGGTGTGTTGTTGTGTTGAGGCTTTCACTGTCTTGAGGCGGTGGCATGTCTTGATGAGGAGGAGGAAACTGACGAAGTTGTGGTGGATCCGGTAGCGGTGAATTAGTGGAGTTGAATAGCGAACTCTGTGAGTGGTTTCTGGTAATTTATGGTATCAATAGAAGCAAGGATGGTGGCAATTGGAGAGAGTACACTGGGGCTTGATGCAGCGGTGAGGAGAGGCAGTCCAGATCGTCGATTTTGGATGCTTGATTTCATTGATTGGGTGGATCACACAGTTCGATGGCGAAAACTTTGGGGAGGATTCATGATGTATCATGAAGAAGGTAGCAGTAGTTTGGATCCAAGTGTAGAGTTAGTAGGTAAGTTCGATGGTGAAAAATTCAGGGTTTCTGGATTTGGGTTCTGTTATTCGAAGGATGGAAGTTGAGGAGCGGATTTAGGAGGGTAATTAGCAGTTTTGTTTTAACTGCCTAAGTCTTTAGATGTTGGATTTTTTCTAGAGTGTAGACCGTCCTTTGGTTTGTTATTTGTTGTTACTGAACTTGGGAAAGGCATTCAACATCCAAAAGGGAGTTTTTAAAAGGGTTATGATATTCTGTCTATTTTGGGAAAGAGTGCTGATAGGGTATTTAAGCTTCGTCCTTGTTGAATAGCTTTTGGGAGTGGACCAGCAGGGCTCCGATGATGGGGATGTCTTTGTTTAAGGTGGTGGTTGAAAAAGGGTAGATGGAGGAAGTCAACTTAATGGTAAATAGCATGGTTTGTTGTTCAGCTGGACAGAGGAAGTATTCGGATTCGGGTTCATGTGTTTCGAAACACTGGATCTACAAAGGGAGAAGTTTGAATTAAGCTTATATATCTTCAACATTATCACTAGGAGACAGACAAATTGCAGCAAACTTCCATGAAATTCCTGTCGGCTGTTTCAGAGTAACACAAACGTAATCACCATTAACCATTTTAATTAGAAAAAATAATAATAATTTATTTATTTCAATCATATAGTTATAATGGTTATCGTATGGTCATACGTGAACAGAATTCAACGTAACTGGTCACGTTAGAATCACAACAACGAAGTCTACATTGTAAAACCGATACCACAGATAACAACGCTACTGGAAATTCGTGATCAAATCAAACTTTTGTTTGATTATAGACAAAAACAAAAGCAGAACCGTCAACTGTGAACCAATGTGAGTAACCTCATTGAACTCTGACTTGTTATATTTTTATATTAACGAGTATTAAACTTATTTATAGCAATTTAATACTCTGTGATGGTTGTTTGGTTGCATGGTTGATAAAAATTGTTTGATATAGCTATATCATTAATCGATTCTGTTCACCATGATATTTCATATTGTTGTGAAATTAATGTTATTGATGTTGATTAACATCTGTGGATGCAGGGAAATAGGTTGGAGGGATCCAACTGGATTCCTCAACCTTTTATTTACCATATTTTTGTGGTATTTGATGTGATATATGACCAGTATTATATTAGGTTATGGTTGAATTACACGGGCCCAAGAAATTGGTATTTTAAATACCGAAAAATATTTTCGAATACAGAAAAAGAAATTTGGATTTAAAATAGATTTTTTTTTCAAATAGAAATCGAATTTCGAATGGAGCTGAAATAGAACTTATTCAAATAAATACACGAGCAATTGATTTTGAACAATGTTTATAGGTTGAGTAAAAGATTTACTTAGGATAAATTGGGATAGATTTACATTGAAAAGTGGGAAACGATTTTGATATTTGATTTTTTTAGTTAGATTTGAACTTAAAGGGAATATATCTACCAAACAGAAATTTAACTTCAAATGTACTTGAAATTAGAAACTGGTTTAATTGGGTAACACAAGATTGGTTATAAATGACGTTTATAAATCCAGTAAAGTATTATCTTAGGGTAAATTGTAATAATAAATTCAGATTTGAATTTATATCGAAAGTGGAAATCGGTTAACAATTAAGTGATATGTATGGTTGGAAAAAAATTAACCATTTTAATTGATAATGAAATAAATTTGAATTTAACGAAGAGTGTTAAATATTAGTAAATCTTCGATTTACTATAATTAAAGTAATTATCGAATCGGTTAGTGTTAATAAAGTTAATTATTATTATACTAGTTTTAGTTAATAGCAAAGTTAACTATTTTTAATATAGTTAATAATAAAGTTAATTGTTATTTTAATTAATAATAATTAAAACAATGGTTTTAATCGAAGATTCAATTAAGTAATAATTTAGTGGAATCATAGTTTGATCAAGGAGGTGATAAGAGTTTAATAAAGGGATTTGTAATCCAAGTTTAAAAGGATTTTGAAATGTTCCTCAAATAAAAGTAGAGATATTTTCTATGCAAAGAAAATGAAACGAATTGGACAACGAGAAATTAAGAAATGGAAATGGAAATATTTTCCGATATTTATAACATATATTTTCTCAATATAGAAATAAGGATTTCGTGAACAATTAGAAATGTTTTCCAACTAAAATAAGAGATATTTTCTTGAATAGAGAAATTAGAATATTGGAAATGGTTCCAATAAAATCTAGAGAGGCAATCGAGCTTTGAAAAGATAGGAAAGGTAGAGGTTTGAAATCGATAATATAATAAAGAACTAATATAAAAAGGGGCCAGTGTTGTGTGATGTTTGATCGGTAGAATTTCCATTTGGAAAAAGGACCGTTGATTGTATGGATGTTTCTTTGATAGTTAAATCACCGACTATCAAAGTTTTGATTTATTTTATACCTCTGTTATTAGTATGGAGAGACCGAGATCAGATTTAATATCTGAAACCACTCCGTATTGGTATAAGCGTTACGTATCAACGTATGCTGAAGATAATTGAAGACAAGGTAAAGTGCAAGGGATGTCCTGTTAATCCTAGGTAGAAATTGCCTAAGATGGATTAATAGAATGGTGCCTTCGGTTTATCCAGTCCCAGGACAACATGAATGGACGAATGTCTGATAGAGTATATCTAACGGATCGCGTAAGTTGATCTCTTCAGACGTACTTACATTTGGTGGCGGAGGAATTCGTTTCTCCTAGCTTTATGCCCGTGGTATTTTTGGGGAAATCAATTTGTGATTTGGCGGGTATAACGATATGGCATTCAAAGTGAATGGTGGTCAGGTGTTCTAAAAGATACGTAATGACCTCAAGCCTCACAACCAGGAATTGATAAAAATCTGGTAGGCAGCATGGCTATGTGGGTGGCTCCCATAAGGATGTATAATCACCTATCTAGAGAAATTCCATTTGTTCTTTAATCTATCGATGCTGTCCCTTTCGGGAAACGGTTGCTGATCCCAACCGTTGGTGATATACATTCGATACACTCAAGCGAAATGAGTGGTCGGTCATGTGTGGGCCGGGTTGCAAGAAGTTCTTGTTGAGCCCAGTGTATTCCCCTCTAGAGATACACTATCGGAAGGTGGTTCCATACCTTGTCATGTTGGAAATCCAATCTCCAATAAGTGCCCTGTAATGACCCGGAAATCTGAGCCAGTTTAAAATTTTTATTTTGGCAATTTTAGCGGATTTCGAATATTTAAAATGAATTATTTTAAACAATAACGACGAAAAATTTATTTTAAATATATTTCGAACGTATATATTTATATGGATCATCGTTAGAAAATAAATAATTATTTTAAATTATAAAAGGAATTAAAAATGGCGCGGTAGTTCAAAAATTCGATTTCAAAGTTCAAATGAATGTACAGGATTCAAAATAAACCAAAATTTAGCGAAACCAAAAATAATAGAATCTAATTGAGAATATCTTTCCAACGAATCCAAAAAATCAAAATTTCATAGCGGGAATCAAAAGATATGTCCAAATGAATTTTCAGAATAGTCGCTATGGAATTCTGGCCCTTAAAAATGGAAATTTTGCAAATGACCTCGGATTTCGACGAAACCACTTTTGTTGGATCCGTGATGTCAAGTTATTGCTAGGTTTCAATTTTCATAATTTTTTGAATCAATTTGTGAGCGTGGTAAAGGAAAACGTGTTTGAACAATTTTAGTTGATTTTAATCGACTGGAAAATGGTCATTTTTCAAACGGTCTCAGAATTTGATGAAATTAGTTTTGTTAGGACCGTATTGTCAATACGAAGCTAGAAATAATTTTTCTGGAATTTTTCGAGTTTGTATGTGACCCCGGTAATTTGAAATGTGCATTTAAATTGAATATATAAATATTTATATTTTAAATTAAACGAAAACCTGTCAAAACGGTCGAATTGGCCTGCAAAACATATCCCATTGTGTTCGGAATGGGGGTAATTAGCTAGGGACGACAGTCGTTGGGATTCGATCGGAGTTCGTGGTGTAAATCAATTAATTGATGAATTAAAATAATATTAAATTATAAAATATAATATCTCCTTTCCCCCTTTATCTCTCCTCCTCCCACCATATTCGTTCAAACCCCGATTTTTAAAAGAAATAATATATATATATATATATATATATATATATATACGCAGGAACCCTAGCGCCGCCCCGTCCACCGTCCGTCCATCGCCTCCCTCTCGCCTGGCGCGCCGCGCCTAGTCAGCTCCAGCCCCAAAATCGAACGCCCCCCATCTGCAAAACCTCCGCCACCCGCAGCTCCAGCCTCGAAACCCTCCGCCCTTCTTCCCCGATCGCCAGAGCTTCCCCCGCCACCTGACCCTCCCCCTTGACCTGCGCGCCCTCCAACACCCTCCCTTCCACTAAAAAAACCAAATTTTTAGTAATCTTCAGTTTTACAAAACACCCCCTGCCTTCTTCGATCGATCTGATGAGTCCTCTCTCTTGGTTAAAGCCCTAGGAAAATTGTGAGTCTTCTAATTTTAATTCCTATATAAAATTAGCATTTTTATGTGTATAAATTTAGCATTTTTATGTTAGTAAAGTTATAATTTTTATCTTAGGAAAGTTATAAATTTTATTAGTGGAAAGACATGATTTTTAGGAGGTAAAGGATTAGGTTTTCCTTAATATAAAGGATTAGATCTTTCTTAATATAACGGTATGATTTTTAAAGAAAACACGCAAAGCTATGATTTTTATTAATTAAAATAGGAATTTTAAATTGTAGAAAGGATAAAAATATAATTTTTATATAATGTGAAGGATAAAAATATAATTTTTATAATATAGAAAGGTTAAAAATATAATTTTTATAGAGTAGAAATGTTAAAGATATAATTTTTATATAGTATAAATATTAAAGATGTTATTTTTAAAGAATAGAGATAATAAAAAATGTGATTTTTATAGCGATGAAATAAAAATTCGATCTTTATATATGAAGTAGAAATATAAAAATATAAATTTTTATAAAGAAAGAAGCGTGGTAAAAATATATGAAATAAAAATATGATTTTTATTTATTGAATGAAGCAGTTAAAATAATAAAAATATAATTTTTATTATGAACAGCGTGAAAAGGACTGAATTGGAATTTCAACCGATCCAGACGGTTCAGCGGTTCAAAAGCAAAGCACAGCGGAATGGAACCCTCTATGAGAACTTCTCACTTTAAATTTTATTTCCTAGTTAGAAATATATATACTAGGATGCAGACGGTGTTTAGTAGCACCGACACCCTCGTCCACAGACCATGGACTTGTTTGTTTGGTTGTTTGGTGATTGATTAGAATATTTGTTGAACTTTTGTGGTGTGCATAATGAAATTGATTTGATTGATATGTGTATGGCGTGGGCCATCACTAGACCGGGGATAAGGCTAGGCCTTGTCCCGTTTCTAGTATCGTGCCGTTATGACGCCGAAATTTTAGAAAAATAAGAATATAATTTTATTTTGTAAATGAACTGAATAGAAATTCATGTGTTGAAATAAAGTATTTTATCGTTAAAAATATAATTTTTAACGTGTGTGTGAATAAAATAAAATAATCATTTACAAATCAAACGATTTGTTTATGTACACTGTTTTAACTGATATTGATTGGGACAATAAATTTTACACATCGCCCAACTGCACAAATAATATTCATTGTTTGTTGATGTGAAACCCCACACGGGTATTGGGATGATATTTGACGTACACTAGTCCCAATAATTAGTTGTGTGTCGATCGATAGGTTGACAGACAGTTGTGTTGTGCACTTTGGATGATGGTTGATTATTTATCGTTGCTATTATATACATGTATTGTATGGAATCCATATAATTAACATTATATGGTAATTGATTGGGCCTCATTCCAATTGAGAAAATAAAGAATATTATAAAATAAGATTCATGTGTTGACAGTACTCATGTGTTGAGATTAGTCATATGTTGGAAAAAATATATAGATTCATGTGTTGAACGAAATATTTTAACAATAAAAATTAACATCTTTATCAAAATTTTATAAAATATATTACATAACAAAAATAGTCACGTGTTGACAGTACTCATTTGTTGAGATTAGTCAAGTGTTGAAAGAAATATAGATTCATGTGTTGAATAGAATAAATATTCATTTGTTGAATAGAATAAAGAAGTTTTTGAAAAATATAAAGCCGTGTTGATTAGAAATGCGTTATTTTGATGCGAACGATATTTTTATCGATTTTATTCGTTTTATAATGACTATTGAAAAGTGATTTCATAATCGAATATTTTGAATTGAACAGGATTGAAATTGAATTGAAATCAATTTGAAATGAATTCGAATTTAATTGAATAGAAGGTAAATTCAAATTGAATTGAATAGAATTCGAATTGATCTGAATGGATTTGGAATTCGAATTGAACTGAAATTTAATTTAAGTCGATTTGAGTTGAAATCAATTTGAAACGAATTTAAAACGAATTTATAATGGAAAATTCCCTTTTGATTTGATATTGAATATAAGCCGATATATTTTCTATTCAGGGCCTTGTATCTAATATCAAATGAGATTTGGGCTTGTCGTGAATGGTGTCTTCATTAACGCTGTTCTTGAACCCAGTATGAGAAAAGATTAAATCTTTTTATTTAGATTTAATGAAGTATACCAATTAATTATTAAATTTAATTGGAATTGAATTAGAATTAATTTGTGGGTTTATCGTGAACAGTGTTTTAAATAACACTTGTTCTTTAACCCGATAATAAATAGAAGGTGATTTGGGTTTATTGTGAACTGTGTTTTAAATGGCATTAGTTCTTTAACCGAGTAAAAGGAGTTTTAATGAATCTTTAATTAGATTGAAATGTGAATTGATAATTTAAATTATCGGATTTGGAAAGTGATCGAGAATGGAGTATCGCCAGTTATTCTCTGAGCGATAGTAAATCTTTAATTAGATTTAAACGTGAAATGGTAATTAAATTTACCGATAACACCGTGGTGTTAGTTATGGAGAAATAACAGTTTTGCTTCATGGGATGAATAGGTTGGGATTGGGGAATAAAATAAATAATTACTTCGGTGTGGTTCGCTAATCCCGACTAGTTTGGAAAACCATAATATGGTTTGAAATGACGTCCAAAGGAAGAGTAAAGAATAAATTTTAAAGAATTTATCTTTGATAAAATTAATGGGAGCCTTTCCTTAGGAATATTCTGAATTGGAATGTGGTGTATGTTGTGTTTGTGTAACATTTGTTTATTATATAAGTGGGTTATTTAGAAAGGCCGTGTTTATGCCCATTCTGAATAACCGATTCGACGATACGTCGAAGATGAAGACGGTGGTTGAAGACCGGAAGTCTTCACATCGTTTGGGTGATTACTGATGATCTTGATTGGGCTGTACACCCAAGATGAGGGAATCAGTTGGTGATCGTCCAGACGTACTTGGATATCGATGGTTATGCGAGGAAAGTGCCTCCGGTTTCGTTCAGACCCAGAACGAACTTGTAAATGGACTGTGTGTCTGACATTGGATTTTATTCTATGTTGATTGATCTCTATTAAATATACATCTGTTTGGCGGCGGAGAATTTATTCTCTTTCTTAACGCCCTTCTTTGAGACGTACGAGCTCAGAGGTTGTATATCGATGGACATCAGTCGCATGGAGTGAATTGCCTATGTGGCATGCCTAAGTGGCAGATGATCAAGGCTTCTGTTGAAAAGCAAAGTCTTGTGGTTGATGATCAAAGCACGGCCTGCGTGGCGCAGCTTTGTGTATAGCGTGAATTCGCGAGCCTCACACCTCGGTATGAGTCAAAAACGGGATACGGACCGTTGGGAGAACACGACGTTTCTTTCTAGCTATGGGTGATGTCAGTGACCTACCAGCCCTGACATTTATATACTTTTTACCTGTGTGGTTGTTGGATGTGAGGCGCCTCGGATATAGGTCTGTTAGGACCGGGAAACGTGTGTTCAGGAATTGCCAATCCTCAAAAGTAAGAGAGGACCGGCCCAACCGATCCAAGGATCATAGTGGGGTCCTGAGACATTTGCTAGAGTGTCTCGAATCGGAGAGGATCTTGCCCCTTGCCTCGACTCATGACGGAAATCCAATTTCCAATACGAGATATTTCGGTTTTATTTGTAGAGCCTAGTATGGCGACATGATATATGGTACCCATGCCGTCTATGATTAATATTTATGATTGAAATTGATTTGACACTATACACTTATAATAGTATCAAATGATTTGTTTTAAACGTACCAAGCATGTTTGGCTATTATAAGGGAAAACCCTATCCTCTGGCTTGCGTTGCATAGTGTGATGGGACCTGGGTCTTATAATAGGTTCATTTTTCCAAAAAGCATTGCGTTGTTTTGTTATATGCACTGGTATTCTTGGGAGGAAACCCGTTCCGTGTTATACGGCGTGGTCCCTTGAATTACTCTCCTTTGAAGTAAAGTTTTAAATAACTGTTTTAGTTCTCACACCAGTCACATGACTGACCTGGAGTTTATTGTTTTAACCTAAACTCTGGGTGCCCCTATTTTCGACACGGGCAGCTAGTAGTTTTGGTTTTGCAGATTTATATTCACAGGAACCTGATTTACAGCTGGAACGATGCTCGGAAAGCTCTGTGTTCGTGTATTACTTTCAGTTGTGTTTGGTATTGATTTTCCGCTGCTATGTAAATTTATTGTAATCTCTGATATTTATTGAATGTATTTTATTCATTCATACTCTGTACATTCTTGTATCTGATTGAATTGTGGTAATAACATTGAAATATTCTTCTGTTTGCGTTCTATTTTGTCGTGTTCTCAAGGTAATCTGGGCTTTCCTTACCGGGGAAGTTACGGGCTGTCACATTTGGTATTGGAGCTTTGGTTTACAAAGCTCAAAGAACAAGACACACTAGAACCATACGAAAGAATTCATCAGATATTAGATTAGTAATATCGAATAAGAATGACTCGTTAGAGATGGGATCAGTAGTATCCTAGAACGAGTGTGAAGAGTATATTTTTAAAAATGAAAACAAATTTTGTTTTGAAAATTAAATTCAAGTATACGTATTTGAATATTTTATTTGTATTGATTTGGACAATCCAGTATATACAGATTTTGCAAATACGTGTCATGAACGTATATTCGAAGTTTTAATATAATGGATAGATATAGAATCAGGCTATAGTCGCCCAGAGATGATACTGATGGTTGATATATCACCATCAGTGTTTATGTTCGTGTTTCGAAAGTGTGATATCTATATATGTAGCGATCCGGGTAATTTCGACGCTCGAATCCAGACACTAACACATCCTATGTCCAAAGTCAAGTATTGAAAACCCAGAAAGCTAATAGAAAGAAGTTAGAGGGTGAGAAAAGAAAGAAATATTAGAATAGAAGAAAAAGAAGATCAGAGTCTCACAGCGGAATGGACAAAATATAATAATCAGAAATACTTTCTACAAAAATTGTATATCACAACCCCAGAGTGTACATTCAGATCAACACAACATACAGCGGAAATAATCCAGTACAAGTATATATATAGGATACGTCTCGACTTCAACTCCATCTCTGTTGCTTCAAGCGGAACCTGACCTGTAAATATGCTTGGTCTGACCCGAGCACATTTGATTTAAAACAAAATTCACCCGGATCAGTCTAAAATACTATTAGTGATAAATTCATATAGCAACCAACTTGTTTAACTTTGAAATCCTTTTGAAACAAAGGATAATAGTAAGACCAGCCCACACATAAACATGGACGGTTTTTACCTTACTATAACCCAAATCGTTTTGAAATCAATATCTTCTTCTAATATTATCATAGTGTCTAAATACAAGTAAATAGAATCTAGCAGAACGCTTGCATCTCACGCTCCACATATATAGTATAAAATCAAAACCGCGGGCGCTTATTGGAGATTGGATTTCCAACTATGATAAGGTATGGGACCACCTGCCGATAGTGTATCTCTAGAGACGAATACACTGGGTTCAACAAGAACATCTTACAACCCGGCCCACACATGACCGACCACTCATTTCTCTTGAGTGTATCGAGTATATTGTCACCTTACGACTTTTTGTCGCGCGACCACCGTAATTCCCGGGAAATACAGAAATGAAAAGAAGTAACAAATATGAATATTCTCTAGACGGTAACAATACACCCTAATGGGTGCGACCCACATAGCCATGCTGCCTGCCCGATTTTTGTCATTTCCCGGTTGATGAGGCTTGAGGCTATAATCGACTTTTGAAACATCTGGCCACCATTCACATCATCCATACATGTCATCCAAGAACAGGATGAACCGAAGGCACCCTCCTACCGCATCCTAGGAATCACCCTATAGATCAGTAGCGAGAAGTCCTTACAATCCGCAGATTCCAATCACGACAGAATCATCGTTAACTCTGGGGATCAACCAGAGATATTTAACAATAGTTCTTCCGCTCATAGAGAATTACGGTCTTCAATTGCTCCATCTCGATCAGCATCTCCGACGTATTCGTATTTATTTGTCGGAATGGTTTTCGAATATAAATTCGATCCCGGTCTTTCCGTACCAATAACGTTGGGTCAGATTTTGATAGTCAGTTATTTAACTATCAAAATAAACAACCATAAAATAAACAAATCCATAGGTTTATACACAGCATCACTTGACCGTTTAAAAACAATATCTCAGTTGAAATACCCAATATATATTATTGGTTTAATATATAATTATACTCAAATCCTTTTACTTATATACTTAGAAAATAATTTAAAATCATATCTAATTTAACCTTCAACTAATACTTCAAATACTGCTATGATGTTTCTTGTTATCTTATCGATTCAACAATCATTACGACATCTTCTTTGGATTCGTTATTTGAATACCAAAGTTACCCGTTACCCTTTTAGAATAATCCCATTAAAATCTCCTTCCATAACTTTGAAAGTATCGTTATAATCCCACCAATCCTTTCATACCATCAAGCCCCTTATTATTCCCTTTTATTTTTGGAATCTCCTTCTAAATATATTTCCAAATCCTTCTAATAACGTTACACTAATATTTTTCCCAAAATATTTTATTCTAACACTTTCACCATTACAACTAACATCATCCTTTGATAGTCCTGAAGTTGTTCAAGTTGGGGTATTTTAATTACCTCTCAGACCTTGATCAACAACGTTCTTATCGTAAGATAGATATCAGTTGAAATAAAATCGACACTCATTTCCCATATCACCACCAATCCAATTGTTTTACTACTTGATGAAGTACCATTTCTCCTTTACAATAGCGGTTCTATATCGCACCTTTATAACCTACCTCATTTAACTAGTCTAATGCAAACGGTTGATTTCCCCTTTCCTATCTCCGCCAGTTTACTTAAAATTTCAATCCTGGCTTGTCACTTCTAATAACTCGTCCCATTTATATTCAGTAAACTTTGGTTATTTAACTTTGTGTAACTTGGATTCCTAGATTCTACTTAAATATAATTCAGTAAAAATCAAGTTAAAACTTCGATTTCACATAAATATTAAATCACTTTATAAACTATGAACATGGCTTTAAACTTCACAAACTTTCCTTAATATATTTCACATTCCAAATTACCACTTCGATTATTATTAAATGGTTAATAATCAAGTGTCCACATTTATTTAAAATAAACTAGTTTCATTACCATTAACTATCCCCTTCAAAATTAATGAACTAATTTATAACAAATTCAGCTAACGTTGTTAACTAGTTTTTCTCTAAACATGACTAACCCGTTAGTCAATCATTATCGATCCTGCCATTTAAATTAATTAATAATTAATTAATCTAAATAATCCTATTCAAATCAATAGTAGTATAAACACATTACGTCAATTCTGGTCATTTGAATTAGCTAAATAAAAACCATTTTTAATAATCACTTAACCGGCACGTGCTCCGCGCACGGTAGATTTGGTTAAACCAATCAACGTATTCATGTGGTTGGTTTATTCCACTTTTTGGATTTCATTTAAAATAATAATATATTTTAAAATCTATATTCGATTAAATAAATTTCATAACTTTATATTTAGTGATTCACCAGACGGTGATTCGATCTTTATAAAACAGTGTATATCCGGGCCATCTGTTATTTATTTCTCAACCAATACTATATATATTGGTTCAAACTGAACCACATTCAAACAACCAACAGGGTTTAAAGTCAATGGGTTTTAAACAGTTCATAAAATATGAAGTAACAGTATATTAAATATTTGAGGAACCGGTTTGATTCCTCCTACATGTTCTTCCCTGCAACACAGACCATTATAATATTTCACATCAGTACATAGAAATATTTTAAACGACGATAACATAATTAACGTCAACCATTAAAGCAACCATAGGCATCCAATCAGTCAATTAAATTATATGAATTTATCACATCCTAGTATTTCAGAAATGTGTGAGAATTAACTCACCTTTATTGACGGCTCGCGCGTTAGTTCATTGACTTTTAAACTGATGTTAAAATTAACAAAAATCTGATTGCTTTCGTCATTTCCCAAACTTGCACAACACCACAGTGCCCTTCACTGCGATTCGAACACAACGGCTTTCGTTGAATTCCGCATATGTATGGATGAGATACCCCTATTGAAGTTGTAACATATTTATGTTACTAACAATTATTAACAAAAATTAAATAATAACAAAACCGGACTAATTACCTTAACTTAACCGTGCCTAAGCCCACTAATCATCCCTCTTAAACATGCATTTGCTTCCTTTACCGACAGCCAAAGCCTGATACTCCTCCTCCCAGGCCACTAAGTCTTTCATTATTTTATTTTATTTTCTAGCGTGAAGGCTCAAAGCCCAATAACCCTCATCCCAACAACAAAATTCCTAATTCCACGGCACTAACTTTCCTACTGTAGAATACTTCCTCCATGTGAACAGTTCCCATCATTCATTTTTGTCCCCCAGTCCCTCAGAACTTTCGAACCCATTGACAAAACCAACTCCCACTCATCAACGTCACCACGTCCATCACTTGGGAGCTCGCCACTCTATGTCATCCCACTTCGCCATGCAAACTTCCACGGTTCTTCCTTTACTTCTTGCTTGCGGCTCCCTCATGCGCTGACCTTCCACTACAGACCCCACCGAACCTCTTGCTTCTTTCTTCCCTGCATGTATTCCCTCGGTTACGCTTTGACTCCATCTTCTCCTTGCCATCGACAACACCCTTACCGCTCTCTCTTCTTTCCTTTTTTTTCTTTTTCTTCCTTCCCTCCTTTTTTTTTGAAACCCGAAGCCCAACTCAAAAGACAGCCCACGCCCCACTTCGGTGATTATTACCCCATACCAAGATCCGCGCCTCACCCTCTGTATGTACAGCACAACTCTCTTATTCCAGGATCCGACTTCTCTTTCCTTCCAAACCCAAAACACTGCTCCCTTTATAGCTTTCCTCCTTCCTTGTTTACACCACCAAACGGCAGCGCCTCACAGCATCGAACACCGCATGCTGATCCCCTCCATCCAATGGCCACTTCACCAAACGCAGCGTTAAACCCGTTTCATGCATATACTTTATCTCGCTACAGCAATAAATGGAAAAAATTTGTGTTTGTTTTCATGATTTTTAGTGGGGCATGGGATTTTGTTTCGTTTTTTTATATTAAAAACCGTGAATGAAGTTATGTTTTGCTGAAGAGAAAATGGTGTCTAAACTAGGATGGGAACCGCTATTTATAAGTGGAAATATTCAGGGATAAGAATGACTTCAACTCATTAGGTACATCATAGGTTTGCTGTAATGCAAATCCTAGATTAGCTGTGTTTGCTTTTATGCAACTGAAAGAAAGGGACGTAAGGAAATAAATGGGACAGTCTTGAGTTTTCACTTCTTTGATTTGCATTCTGTTTTCCCTTTCAGTGGTCCGTGTGATGTTCAGTTAGAAAATCCCGATCAGAAACCACAGGATAAAAAAAGAGTTAGGTTAGCTATATATTCAAGTAGGCCTGTGCGATTTGATAATACAGTGGTGTTCGGCAGGAAGCTTCTGAAATCTACTTCTTAGGTCTACACAGCTTTCTTCCACAGGCCAGCGCACATTTCTTTCATACTCCATATGGTAGATGTTGATTTGAAAACACACTAAAGTGTTGTTCAATCTAAGGGACATGATATCATCATTCAGGCTGTAGTTGACAGACAGTTTTAGATGCTAGGAAGATAGAAAATTTGATGCGTCACTTTCACTATTAATGAATGATACAACAGTGGCCACATTTCGTCTTTAAAAATGGCGGTTCTATCATTTTAATCAATACAGCATGGACGAGTACGAAGAAAAGAAATAGGGCGAGGCTACTAATAGGTTAGCTGAAATATGAAGGAAACATGTATGGTTTCGGTGGTCACTTCCAGTATGGTTTTTGAAATTGTATGCTACGGTTTGTTTTGTCATGTCCCTTTCACTAGTGAATGAACGATTTGGGCGTTGCATAGTTGGAAATGACTTAATTTTTCCCATTGAATACCACGAATGATATTTTAGTTTAAAATTAACGTACCCTGCTATATACAACTCCATCCACATATGACTAGCTATGGACAGAAATAAATATACCGTCGCGCTCAGCAGTGTGGCACGATCACAAATATATAATAATATCGGTAGGTTGACTTATATTGTGATACCCCAAAATGTCGATACAGGGTGCAAAATACTCCAAATAAAAAGTTGCTTATTTTACGAATTAAAAATTATAGTAAAATTCTAAAAATTAAATTATGACTACGCCTCAAAGGACTTGTCCACATTCGAAGCCAATATTTACTTATAATTAAATAATTGTTACGGATTATAATCGATTTCACAGCGACTATTTCGAAATTTGATTTAGACGTAAAATAAAAACTACAGTACGAAAACTTGATTTTTCTCATCCATTAGAAAAATATTATTAACTAGATTCAAACGCTTATTGTTTCACCGAAATCCGACTTAACACGACTTCTGTATGATCAATTGAAATTGAAATTCAATTTTACGAACTACCGCGCTGTTTTGTGTTCGTTTTATAATAACTATAAATATAAACGTTCGTTCGTCATTCAATTAGCGAATTTGATATTAAATACCATATAAAAATATTTAAAATAAATTTAAATATTCGAATCGAATAGCCGAAAATTCCAGGTCGTTACATTCTTCCCCCCTTAAATAAATTTCGTCCTCGAAATTGCTAGGTAAAAAGAATGCTCCAACCGCAATTGTTTCAAGATAATTAATTCAAAAATATTTCCAAGTTATAAAATTTTCGGAAAATTTGCCAGCACCTCCTCTGCACGGTTCGATCAAAACAACTACAATTCGCCTCTTCGGCCTCATATATCGACCAAATGAAAATAAAAGCCAAGCGGCTACCCGTCTCGGGTATAAATTCGAACACCCAATCAATAATATTAAGGTTTACCTTTTTGTCGGGCAACTCAATTCCAATTTCAAAGCAAACCAAGTAACTGCTCTTCGTTTTCCAACTTGTACTTCAAATCTATAACCAAATCAATTCCATTGCCTTCTAAAATCTGCATTTAACTCAATTTATAATGCAAATAACAATCCTAGATTATTCCATTCAGCTTCTTCATTGATCTGGTTGATGAATTTTATTCAACCAACCCAACACCCAAATACCAACCAACCAAATTATTTCCAATTCATTATACTGGGATTTATTCCCTTTCTTCAAATTCATTCTGCTTCTTCTTAACTCGTTGTCAAATTTGATTTAACCAACTAACATTCAATAAATCAAACAATATACAAACAAATCAAAATATCCCATATTTAACTTAATTTAAGTTAAATTCTGACTTATTTAATTCTATATCAAATTTCATATTTGGAATGTTTTCCAATTTTATACAGGTTTTGAATTAAATAATAATTTGAGAAAAGTATAAATTTTACCTTTTTATAAAATATTTTGGGTCGAAACAACATAAAAATACTTTTATATTCAAATTACAAATACGCGCTCTCGTATTTATATACACTCAACTTGATTTAGGGTATTACTAGCCCAATCTCTATCGAGTCACATGCCATAGAGCCAAGGTTATTCCTAAACCATTGCTCTGATACCAACTGTAGCGACCCGGGTAATTTCGACGCTCGAATCCAGACACTAACACATCCTGTGTCCAAACTCAAGTATTGAAAACCCAGAAAGCTAATAGAAAGAAGTTAGAGGGTGAGAAAAGAAAGAAATATTAGAATAGAAGAATAAGAAGACCAGAGTCTCACAACGGAATGGACAAAATATAATAATCAGAAATACTTTCTACAAAAATTGTATATCACAACCTCAGAGTGTACATTCAGATCAACACAACATACAGCGGAAATAATCCAGTACCAGTATATATATGGGATACGTCTCGACTTCAACTCCATCTCTGTTGCTTCAAGCGGAACCTGACCTGTAAATATGCTTGGTCTGACCCGAGCACATTTGATTTAAAACAAAATTCACCCGGATCAGTCTAAAATACTATCAGTGATAAATTCATATAGCAACCAACTTGTTTAACTTTGAAATCCTTTTGAAACAAAGGATAATAGTAAGACCAGCCCACACATAAACACGGACGGTTTTTACCTTACTATAACCCAAATCGTTTTGAAATCAATATCTTCTTCTGATATTATCATAGTGTCTAAATACAAGTAAATAGAATCTAGCAGAACGCTTGCATCTCACGCTCCACATATATAGTATAAAATCAAAACCGCGGGCGCTTATTGGAGATTAGATTTCAAACTATGACAAGGTATGGGACCATCTGCCGATAGTGTATCTCTAGAGACGAATACACTGGGTTCAACAAGAACATCTTGCAACCCGGCCCACACATGACCGACCACTCATTTCTCTTGAGTGTATCGAGTATATTGTCACCTTACGGCTTTTTGTCGCGCGACCAACATAATCCCCGGGAGATACAGAAATGAAAAAAAGTAACAAATATGAATATTTTCTAGATGGTGACAATACACCCTAATGGGTGCGACCCACATAGCCATGCTGCCTGCCCGATTTTTGTCATTTCTCAGTTGATGAGGCTTGAGGTTTCTAACACCCCACGCCCGCTACGGTCACTCACTAAGGGAATGCCATAACATCGGTGGAGTATTTTAGTGAATATAGAACAGAAAAATTACAACAAGACAGATATAAGTAGTACTTGAAATTTTAAATCATCATCTCATAACAGCGGAAATAAACATGTCTGGTTACATCATAAAACCACAATAAAAGTCAAGTACAATATCCATCAAAATAAAGTAGTACATAATCCCACTCTCTCATACAATAGCCATGACAAAAGAAAAGATAACTGGATAACTGGAGCTTTACATCTACCCAAGCTCCTAAAGACTGGAACAGCAATCCGATCAAGCTCTACTACCGCTAGGATCCACCGTAGGACCTGAGGGTTGGGAAAAAAGATAAAAACAACGGGGTCAGACATAAGTCTGAGTGAGTCCTATAACTTTAACAATACAATCATTAAAGTAACCAGAGAAGACATAAACTTGACCTACGGTAATATCTGGGGATGAATGGCTACACTAAGCAGCTTGGTGAACTTAGGATAAACTAAGATAACCGTAAGGACGCATCTACCCACCCAAGGATAATTACTAACTGCACCACACCAGTCATTCCTACTTAAAGGTTGATCCCTTCCAAGGACTTAGAAAATTTCCCCAGTAGTCTCGTGTACCCCTAGCCCATTACATAGGTGCCGTCTGCCCCTATCTCCACTAGGTGTATTCAGTAATTCTTACCCAGTAGTTTCGTGTACCCCTACATAGGTGCCGTCTGCCCCTATCTTTATTAGGTGTACCCACTACTCCCCATCGATCGGCTCCCTACCGTAGATACCCGTGCTGGTCCCACAGTGGGGTGTATCACTCCCCTAAAGTGGCTACCCAATACTATCAACGGTGCACGGCTTTATATCTACACGATGCAACAACGGCTTATCTACCAGCCCGGGCCCACACACGCATATGAAACCCGTTGGACTTGCGTTGCCACCGCTAACCCGTTTTGGCCTCTTATAATCAAGCCCAATATGCGTGTCCCGTCACTCGACATGGGTCGAGCCCACAAAGATACGTTTGGGATATTGGTTGAAATGGGCCCCCACAAGCTACCCACTTAAGCTTGTCAAATATCTAGTGTATCCCACTTAACCCTTTAATCATGTTTAATTACATGTTTCTCTTGGTTAAGTATTCTAATCGTATTTTCTATTGCCACCCAAGGCAACCCACTAGATTCCACATGCCACCCAAGGCAACCATTAAATTTCCACATGCCACCCAAGGCACCCACTTAACCCCTCATGTCCCACTACATGCTATTATGGTTAATTGTTTCTTAATTAATTAAGACCGTGATCTCCCATAAAGACCTCCCACATTAGACTGGCTGTTATGACCGCCTGGTTAAGCCGGTAGAATCCGGGCAGTCTTACGTCATAACAGAGTCTAACCTCGTGTCTTTAACTTAATCACGTATTTAATTTATGGCTAAGACCTCTCACATTGGGCTAACATTTGTAGCAAATGGTTAAGCCGGTCGGGTCCGGGCAGTTTTACACTACAATTGAGTCCAACCTCGTGTCTTAGTCGATTAATTACACCTAATTAATCACCCCCATATTAATTATCCCTAATTAATATCAAGTTTTCCATAACATGGGTAGACCTAACTCAATAGGTAAATTCCCATGGGGTAGACCTAACTCAATAGGTAAATTCCCACTTATGGTAATTTATTTTTTTATGGTATGCTTAATCATACCCAATCATTCATTTATTAACATATTTACCAACCCCATCGTTCCCCACGTAAATCGTTCTCATTTCATGACATAATAAAGGGGAAGATCCATCACAAATATCATGGGTTTAGCATATAACTTTGTCATGGGTTAAGAGGATGTCAACTTGCATATATGAACACATATTAACCCAACCACATTTAACCCAAACTTGCATATTATCATACACATGATTTGCATAACATGTTGCATATGAACTTGCATATTATCATACACATATCTTGCATAACATGTTGAACTTGCATATAGACATTCTCATAACTTGCATAACATGTTAAACATGCATTTAAGCATACACATAACTTGCATAAGCATTCACATACTTGCATAAGCATTCACATACTTGCATAAGCATACATAACTTGCATAAACATGCATAACTTGCATATCATGTCATTTAAGCATATACATATCTTGCATAAGCATTCATATACTCGCATAAGCATGCATAACTTGCATATCATATAAATTTTGCATTTAAACATATACATGGCTTGCATAAGCATCCATATACTTGCATAAGCATGCATAACTTGCATATCACATTAAACTTGCATTTAAACATATACTTAACTTGCATAACTCACTTTGTTAAACATGCATAATTCCACTCATTAAATATGCATAAATCCACTTGTTAAACATGCATATATCAACTTGTTAAACATGCAAAAATCAACTTATTAAGCATGCATAAACCAACTTATCAAATATGCATAAACATAGAACAACATAGAGTAACATATCATTATACATGATTCAAAATCACTAATCCGCATTTAAGACCATAAGTCTCATTACACTCAATCTACTTACTTTAACAATTGATGTTAAAGTAATAGAAACTCACCAAACTTAAGATTAGCAACCTTATGAAGTAGAATTAGTTGCTAACTATGAAGATAATGATGATTAAAGATTGATTAGAGAGTGATTAGCTTGCAACTTCCTTCATAAATTAGTGGAGGCTCCTCTTAGGATTTAATTTGGCGGCATAAGGCCATCATTTCTATTTTTGGTAAGGATTAAGGGGGGGTTTAGGGTGTATTTATAGATTAGGTGAGTGTTTTAGGCCCTTAGATTAACCCTAGATTAGATTAGGACCCTTAGATTTCGGAAATCTCTAGAACCAGCCCTCCTAGCCAGCCTGAAACCCAACCTGGTGCAACCTGGTGCACCCAGGTTCAATGGACGGCGCGCCCCTGTCGACAGGCAAGTCGACACCCCTGTCGACAGGCCTGTCGACAGCCCTGTCGATATGGGTAGGGCGGGAATCTTCCCGCCTGACCCCGCCTGTTCCATTCCCAATCTGAAATTTAAATTTTTAAATCTGTTTTTAGTTTTAAATTTTCTGCAAACTTCTTTGGGCCATAACCGGGCCATACGGACTCCGATTCTCGAAAACTCGGACTCTATTTCGCGTATTTTTCCGAGACGAACGCAATAACGCAGCCCGTTACCCCCAATTCCCACGTCTGAGATTATTTATCCTGTAATTAGTGAATTTTAGTATTAACTAAAATTCGGGGTGTTACATTCTCCCCTCCTTAAAGGATTTCGTCCCCGAAATCTCTAAGCTAAGGAGAATGCATATCCTACCATCCAAACAACCATCTACTCAAATCATCAACCACGGGCATCCATTGTCCTTAAACAATTTCTAATGATGTATGAGCTTATGCAAACAGTGTGTGTTTATGTTCCCTATCTAATGTATGAACATATGCAAACCATGATAGTGCCATGCATCCATTATGTATGCGAGAAAACCCTATCGACACATACAATATCTACATGAGTGCACAATCATTCACCAAAATGCATCATCCATGTGATAACACAACCATTATACATCCATAAATATATTTTCCTACACACAATTTTATGCAATATGCAATATGAAGTGACTGAGCCGATCTAGTGCCTAGAGTGTGTATATATGCATCCACGAGCAACCACTAGCAAACACTTGCATCCACTTGCATCCATCAACCATAACATGTCTCAAACACATGTTTCAACTATAGGTTTACCCTATCTAAAGGTCAAAGGTACTAACGAGAGGACATACCAAAGATAAGATAAGTACTATACAAGCGATAAAGGAGAAAGTAAAGACATACCCTCAAAAAGAAATGGGTACAATGAACGCATCTTCGCTTCCGTCTCCCAAGTTGCGTTGCTCTCATCTTCTCCCCATTGTACTTTGACTAGTTGAACCTCTCTGTTTCTCAACTTCCTAGTCTCTGACCCAAGGATGCGAGTAGGAGCTCGTCGAATAGTCGCATCACGCTCTACCTCTACATCTCTAAGGAAGCTCGGCTCTACCACCTCTGCGGTCTCATGTAAGCACTTCCTCAAATGTGATACATGGAATACATCATGAACACCACTAAGTCTGTTGGGCAACTCCACCCTATATGCCATCCGTCCAATCCTTTCCTTGATAGGAAACGGCCCAACAAACCTCGGTGCTAACTTCCCAACGGATCCGAAGCGAACAACATTTCTCAACGGAGATACCTTAACAAAAACCATATCCCCAACCTCAAACTCAAGATCCATCCTTCTCTTGTCCGCATAAGATTTTTGCCTATCCTGTGCTGCTTTCATCCTTCTTCGAATCAAGTCAATCTTCTCAGAAGTCTCCCTAACCATATCAGGCCCAAGCAAGATCTTATCCGTAGATTCCCACCAACATGTAGGTGATCGACAAGGCCTCCCATAGAGAGCTTCGAAAGGAGCCATACCAATACTGGACTGAAAGCTGTTATTATATGCGAACTCCACCAACGGAAGATGCTCTTCCCATGTACCTCCAAAATCTAAGATACAAAGCCTCAAAAGGTCTTCTAGAACACGATTCACCCTCTCAGTCTGGCCGTCTGTCTGAGGATGATATGCGGTGCTCAGACACAATTGAGTCCCTACTGCTTCTTGCAAACTTCTCCAGAACTCGCTAGTGAAGATAGGATCTCGATCACTCACTATGCTAGAGGGTACCCCATGTAATCGAACTATCTCTCGAAGATATACTGAAGCTAGCCATGGAGCAGTCCTCTTGCTCTTCACAGGTATGAAATGGGCGCTCTTAGTAAGTCTGTCTACCACCACCCAAATTCCTGTATTACCCTTCCTCGATCTGGGTAACCCGTCAATAAAATTCATCGAGACGCTATCCCACTTCCATTGCGGAACTTCCAATGGGTGAAGCAACCCACCTGGCTTCCTTTGCTCCGCCTTCACTTACTGGCACACCAAGCATCGAGCTACATACTCGGCCACATCTTTCTTCATACCGGCCCAGAAGAAAACCCTCTTCATGCCTTGGTACATCTTATCCCCACCGGGATGAATGGTCATCCTAGAACGGTGCGCGTCATCAAGAATAGCCTTCCTCAAACCCTCGTCTTGCGGTACGCAAAGTCTACCGTCTCTACGCAAGCACCTTCTATCGTCTAGGGTGTACCTACTCAAATGGCTGGACGACTCCCCCCTTATGAGCTTCTCTATCAACTCAACCAACTGTGGGTCGTCCCTCTGGGCTTCCCCAATCCGCCCCAAAAGAGTAGGCCTAACTTCCAAGGAAGCTAGCAAACCGGGTACATAGTCAATGGAAGGTCTGAAATCAAACATCGAGATAAACTCCAAGCTTCGTCGTTCCACGAACAATGGACTCAAGGACAACCTCTTCCTACTCAAGGCGTCCGCCACCACGTTACCCTTGCCAGGGGTATACGCTATCTCGAAATCATAGGATGCTAAGAATTCCATCCACCTTTGCTGTCTTAGATTCAAATCCTTCTGAGAGAATAAGTACTTCAATGATTTATGGTCAGTGAACAGCTCGAATCTCTCACCAAGAAGATAATGACGCCAAATCTTAAGCGCAAAAACAATAGCGGCCAGCTCTAAATCATGGGTAGGGTAGTTTTTCTCATGTGCCCTTAACTGCCTTCCACCATAGGCTATTACCCTTCCCTCTTGCATTAAGACGGCGCCAAGTCCTGTCCCACAGGCATCAGTATAGACAACAAATGGCTTGCTCCCATCTGGCAACACTAAAACTGGAGCCGTGGTTAAAGCTCTCTTTAACCGTCGGAACGCATCATCACAATCTACGTCCCATGTGAAAACAAGATTCTTCTTTGTTAAGCGGGTTAATGGGGCTGATATCTTCGCGAAGTCTTTAATAAACTTCCTATAATAACCCGCCAACCCCAAGAAACTTCTTACTTCGGTAGCATTCTTCGGAACTTTCCAATCCTGAATTGATACTACCTTCGCGGGATCCACAGCTATCCCTTCCTTGGAGACCACGTGCCCCAAGAATCGTACTTCCTTCCTCCAGAAGTGACATTTAGAGAATTTAGCCTTAAGGCTATGTGCTCGAAGAGTCTTCAACACTTCCCCAAGATGTAGGGCATGCTCTTCTTCGCTCTTAGAAAATACTAAGATATCATCCACAAAGACCACCACGAATTTATTAAGGAACTCCCTAAACACCCTACTCATCAAATCAACAAAGTATGCAGGGGCGTTTGTCAACCCAAATGGCATCACCAGCCACTCATAGAAACCATCCGGAGTTCTAAAGGCAGTCTTGTCTATGCTATCCTCAGCCACCCTCAACTGATGAAACCCCGTGGCCAAGTCCAACTGAGAAAATACTGAAGCGCCAACCAACTGATCGAAAAGATCATCAATCCTTGGCAATGGGTGTCTATTCTTCTTTGTGAGCTTGTTGAGTTCTCTATAATCTACACAAAGTCTGAGGGACCCATCCGCCTTCGTAGCAAATACTACTGGAGCACCCCACTCCGATATGCTCCGTCTTATGAACCCCTTCTCAAGTAACTCCCCTACTTGCTTATGGAGTTCCCTCCTCTCACGAGGAGCCATGTGGCGCACTGGTAAAGATACCGGTTTAGCATTATCCACCAGATATATTCGGAAGTCAATCTCCCGCTTCGGAGGTAAGCCCTTCACCTCCTCAAACACATCTGGATATTCCCGGACCACTCTCATAGATTGCAAACTCTCGACCGAAGCGTCAAGCGATTCAAGATAACTTAGCATAACAGAGTCCATGGGATTACAAGAAATCTCGAGAGTGTTACCCAAGCGGGTCATGAGCCTAACAACTCTCCTTTCGCAATCAAGAACGGCACCATTACTGGATAACCAGTCCATGCCCAAAATCAACCCACAGCCCGTGAAGCCCAACACAAAAGCATCACATCTAAACTCAATGCTAAGTATAGAAATCTTCAAACCCAAACATATCATGGACAAATAAGTGGAGCCCCCAATTGGGTTTGAAACAACCAAGGGATCATCTACCAGACTGGTGTCTAAGTGCAGTAACTCAACTAATGATGATGAGATAAACGAATGCGATGCGCCTGAATCAAACAATGTACGGACAGGATGGTCAAATAGAAAAACCAGACTTTCAACGGAGATGGTTCTACCTCTCTCCTGAATCGGTGGAACCGCGAGAGCCTGTACTTGCCCCCTAGCCTGACTCGGTGCCATAAGAGCTTGCACCTGTCCTCCTGAGGTAGATCCCGTCCTTTGCCCCTTCTTAGGGCAATCTTTCACTAAATGCCCTGCTTCGCCACAGTGGAAGCAGCCGGTCTTCTTCTTCTTGCGACAATCCTTGCTTAGGTGGCCAGGTGTCCCACAATTGAAACACTTCTTCTTCTTGCTCTTGCCACCGTTGCCTTTCCCATCTTTGCTTTGTTGTTGTTGCTGAGGTCTCTTTTGATCTCCCTTCTTCTCGGGTGCCTTATTAGCATTAGGACCCTTCTCTTCCTCATACATGAGTGCCATGTCAACTAGCTTCTCAAAGGTGGCCCCCATAGGGATATGAGTCACAGCCAACCCATGCATAGGTTCATTCAAGCCTTTCACGAACCGCAAAGCCTTCTTCTCCGGTGTATTCACCATATCTAGGCCAAACCTTGCCAATTGATTAAACTTGTTAACATATTCCTTCACCGAAAGATTTCCTTGCTTTAGAGTCAAGAATCTTTCCATATACAAGTTTTCCTCCGCCCTTGAGAGAAACTTTGCCACAAATCTTTGCCTAAAATCCGCCCAAGAGTCAACGGGGCGTTCTCCATTAGTGACCTCCCACCAGAATTAGGCCTCTCCCTTCATTAACCAAGCAGCCAACTTGACTTTCTTCCCTTCTTCCATCTCAAAGATATCTATCAACTCTTCCACCTCCTTAAGCCAATCTCTAGCCTCCACAAAAGTTTCAGATCCTTGAAAAGGTTTCCCTCCCATAGCTTTAAATTCCTTGCAAGTCTTAGCAAAAGTATCCGTGCGAGGAGGAGGGGGAGGAGGAAGATCGGGTGCTACGGTTAGTGGAGGAACATTTGCTGGACCCGTAGTGGTGGCCCTAGCCTCCATCAATCTCCTATACCATACTGGTATCGTCACACCCTCTGGAAAGTTAAGATTCTCGGCCATGCTGAAACGAAAAAGGAAAGATTCAAAACGGAGAATTCGAAGGATATAGATATGGCTATTGGGGATTATGCTTTTCTTTCAAAAACTTTTCTCTTAAAAGACATGTTTTTGAAAATATCTTTTCCAAAAATGTTTTAGAAAAATAGTTTTCTAAAAATTTTATCTGTTCCGGTAACCTTTGCTCTGATACCACGTGTAACACCCCACGCCCGCTACGGTCACTCACTAAGGGAATGCCATAACATCGGTGGAGTATTTTAGTGAATATAGAACAGAAAAATTACAACAAGACAGATATAAGTAGTACTTGAAATTTTAAATCATCATCTCATAACAGCGGAAATAAACATGTCTGGTTACATCATAAAACCACAATAAAAGTCAATTACAATATCCATCAAAATAAAGTAGTACATAATCCCACTCTCTCATACAATAGCCATGACAAAAGAAAAGATAACTGGATAACTGGAGCTTTACATCTACCCAAGCTCCTAAAGACTGGAACAGCAATCTGATCAAGCTCTACTACCACTAGGATCCACCGTAGGACCTGAGGGTTGGGAAAAAAGATAAAAACAACGGGGTCAGACATAAGTCTGAGTGAGTCCTATAACTTTAACAATACAATCATTAAAGTAACCAGAGAAGACATAAACTTGACCTACGGTAATATCTGGGGATGAATGGCTACACTAAGCAGCTTGGTGAACTTAGGATAAACTAAGATAACCGTAAGGACGCATCTACCCACCCAAGGATAATTACTAACTGCACCACACCAGTCATTCCTACTTAAAGGTTGATCCCTTCCAAGGACTTAGAAAATTTCCCCAGTAGTCTCGTGTACCCCTAGCCCATTACATAGGTGTCGTCTGCCCCTATCTCCACTAGGTGTATTCAGTAATTCTTACCCAGTAGTTTCGTGTACCCCTACATAGGTGTCGTCTGCCCCTATCTTTATTAGGTGTACCCACTACTCCCCATCGATCGGCTCCCTACCGTAGATACCCGTGCTGGTCCCACAGTGGGGTGTATCACTCCCCTAAAGTGGCTACCCAATACTATCAACGATGCACGGCTTTATATCTACACGATGCAACAACGGCTTATCTACCAGCCCGGGCCCACACACGCATATGAAACCCGTTGGACTTGCGTTGCCACCGCTAACCCGTTTTGGCCTCTTATAATCAAGCCCAATATGCGTGTCCCGTCACTCGACATGGGTCGAGCCCACAAAGATACGTTTGGGATATTGGTTGAAATGGGCCCCCACAAGCTACCCACTTAAGCTTGTCAAATATCTAGTGTATCCCACTTAACCCTTTAATCATGTTTAATTACATGTTTCTCTTGGTTAAGTATTCTAATCGTATTTTCTATTGCCACCCAAGGCAACCCACTAGATTCCACATGCCACCCAAGGCAACCATTAAATTTCCACATGCCACCCAAGGCACCCACTTAACCCCTCATGTCCCACTACATGCTATTATGGTTAAGTGTTTCTTAATTAATTAAGACTGTGATCTCCCATAAAGACCTCCCACATTAGACTGGCTGTTATGACCGCTTGGTTAAGCCGGTAGAATCCGGGCAGTCTTACGTCATAACAGATTCTAACCTCGTGTCTTTACCTTAATCACGTATTTAATTTATGGCTAAGACCTCTCACATTGGGCTAACATTTGTAGCAACTGGTTAAGCCGGTCGGGTCCGGGCAGTTTTACACTACAATTGAGTCCAACCTCGTGTTTTAGTCGATTAATTACACCTAATTAATCACCCCCATATTAATTATCCCTAATTAATATCAAGTTTTCCATAACATGGGTAGACCTAACTCAATAGGTAAATTCCCATGGGGTAGACCTAACTCAATAGGTAAATTCCCACTTATGGTAATTTATTTTTTTATGGTATGCTTAATCATACCCAATCATTCATTTATTAACATATTTACCAACCCCATCGTTCCCCACGTAAATCGTTCTCATTTCATGACATAATAAAGGGGAAGATCCATCACAAATATCATGGGTTTAGCATATAACTTTGTCATGGGTTAAGAGGATGTCAACTTGCATATATGAACACATATTAACCCAACCACATTTAACCCAAACTTGCATATTATCATACACATGATTTGCATAACATGTTGCATATGAACTTGCATATTATCATACACATATCTTGCATAACATGTTGAACTTGCATATAGACATTCTCATAACTTGCATAACATGTTAAACATGCATTTAAGCATACACATAACTTGCATAAGCATTCACATACTTGCATAAGCATTCACATACTTGCATAAGCATACATAACTTGCATAAACATGCATAACTTGCATATCATGTCATTTAAGCATATACATATCTTGCATAAGCATTCATATACTCGCATAAGCATGCATAACTTGCATATCATATAAATTTTGCATTTAAACATATACATGGCTTGCATAAGCATCCATATACTTGCATAAGCATGCATAACTTGCATATCACATTAAACTTGCATTTAAACATATACTTAACTTGCATAACTCACTTTGTTAAACATGCATAATTCCACTCATTAAATATGCATAAATCCACTTGTTAAACATGCATATATCAACTTGTTAAACATGCAAAAATCAACTTATTAAGCATGCATAAACCAACTTATCAAATATGCATAAACATAGAACAATATAGAGTAACATATCATTATACATGATTCAAACTCACTAATCCGCATTTAAGACCATAAGTCTCATTACACCCAATCTACTTACTTTAACAATTGATGTTAAAGTGATAGAAACTCACCAAACTTAAGATTAGCAACCTTATGAAGTAGAATTAGTTGCTAACTATGAAGATAATGATGATTAAAGATTGATTAGAGAGTGATTAGCTTGCAACTTCCTTCATAAATTAGTGGAGGCTCCTCTTAGGATTTAATTTGGCGGCATAAGGCCATCATTTCTATTTTTGGTAAGGATTAAGGGGGGGTTTAGGGTGTATTTATAGATTAGGTGAGTGTTTTAGGCCCTTAGATTAACCCTAGATTAGATTAGGACCCTTAGATTTCGGAAATCTCTAGAACCATCCCTCCTAGCCAGCCTGAAACCCAACCTGGTGCAACCTGGTGCAACCTGGTGCACCCAGGTTCAATGGACGGCGCGCCCCTGTCGACAGGCAAGTCGACAGGCAAGTCGACACCCCTGTCGACAGGCCTGTCGACAGCCCTGTCGACATTGGTAGGGCGGGAATCTTCCCGCCTGACCCCGCCTGTTCCATTCCCAATCTGAAATTTAAATTTTTAAATCTGTTTTTAGTTTTAAATTTTCTGCAAACTTCTTTGGGCCATAACCGGGCCATACGGACTCCGATTCTCGAAAACTCGGAGTCTATTTCGCGTATTTTTCCGAGACGAACGCAATAACGCAGCCCGTTACCCCCAATTCCCACGTCTGAGATTATTTATCCTGTAATTAGTGAATTTTAGTATTAACTAAAATTCGGGGTGTTACAAGGTTATAATCAACTTTTGAAACATCTGGCCACCATTCACATCATCCATACACGTCATCCAGGAACAGGATGAACCGAAGGCACCCTCCTACCGCATCCTAGGAATCACCCTATAGATCAGTAGCGAGAAGTCCTTGCAATCCGCCGATTCCAATCACGACAGAATCATCGTTAACTCTGGGGATCAACCAGAGATATTTAACAATAGTTCTTCCGCTCATAGAGACTTACGGTCTTCAATTGCTCCATCTCGATCAGCATCTCTGACGTATTCGTATTTATTTGTCGGAATGGTTTTCGAATAGAAATTCGATCCCGGTCTTTCCGTACCAATAACATTGGGTCAGATTTTGATAGTCAGTTATTTAACTATCAAAATAAACAACCATAAAATAAACAAATCCATAGGTTTATACACAGCATCACTTGACCGTTTAAAAACAATATCTCAGTCGAAATACCCAATATATATATTATTGGTTTAATATATAATTATACTCAAATCCTTTTACTTATATACTTAGAAAATATCTTAAAATCATATCTAATTTAACCTTCAACTAATACTTCAAATACGGCTATGATGTTTCTTGTTATCTTATCGATTCAACAATCATTACGACATCTTCTTTGGATTCGTTATTTGAATACCAAAGTTACCCGTTACCCTTTTAGAATAATCCCATTAAAATCTCCTTCCATAACTTTGAAAGTATCGTTATAATCCCACCAATCCTTTCATACCATCAAGCCCCTTATTATTCCCTTTTATTTTTGGAATCTCCTTCTAAATATATTTCCAAATCCTTCTAATAACGTTACACTAATATTTTTCCCAAAATATTTTATTCTAACACTTTCACCATTACAACTAACATCATCCTTTGATAGTCCTGAAGTTGTTCAAGTTGGGGTATTTTAATTACCTCTCAGACCTTGATCAACAACGTTATTATCATAAGATAGATATCAGTTGAAATAAAATCGACACTCATTTCCCATATCACCACAAATCCAATTGTTTTCCTTCTTGATAAAGTACCATTTCTCCTTTACAATAGCGGTTCTATATCGCACCTTTATAACCTACCTCATTTAATTACTCTAATTCAAACAGTTGATTTCCCTTTTCCTATCTCCGTCGGTTTACTTAAATTTTCAATCCTGGCTTGTCACTTCTAATAACTCGTCCCATTTATATTCAATAAACTTTGGTTATTTAACTTTGTGTAACTTGGATTCCTAGATTCTACTTAAATATAATTCAGTAAAAATCAAGTTAAAACTTCGATTTCACATAAATATTAAATCACTTTATAAACTATGAACATGGCTTTAAACTTCACAAACTTTCCTTAATATATTTCACATTCCAAATTACCACTTCGATTATTATTAAATGGTTAATAATCAAGTGTCCACATTTATTTAAAATAAACTAGTTTCATTACCATTAACTATCCCCTTCAAAATTAATGAACTAATTTATAACAAATTCAGCTAACGTTGTTAACTAGTTTTTCTCTAAACATGACTAACCCGTTAGTCAATCATTATCGATCCTGCCATTTAAATTAATTAATAATTAATTAATCTAAATAATCCTATTCAAATCAATAGTAGTATAAACACATTACGTCAATTCTGGTCATTTGAATTAGCTAAATAAAAACCATTTTTAATAATCACTTAACCGGCACGTGCTCCACGCACGGTAGATTTGGTTAAACCAATCAACGTATTCATGTGGTTGGTTTATTCCACTTTTTGGATTTCATTTAAAATAATAATATATTTTAAAATCTATATTCGATTAAATAAATTTCATAACTTTATTTTTAGTGATTCACCAGACGGTGATTCGATCTTTATAAAACGGTGTATATCTGGGCCATCTGTTATTTATTTCTCAACCAATACTATATATATTGGTTCAAACTGAACCACATTCAAACAACCAACAGGGTTTAAAGTCAACGGGTTTTAAACAGTTCATAAAATATGAAGTAACAGTATATTAAATATTTGAGGAACCGGTTTGATTCCTCCTACCTGTTCTTCCCTGCAACACAGACCATTATAATATTTCACATCAGTACATAGAAATATTTTAAACGACGATAACATAATTAACGTCAACCATTAAAGCAACCATAGGCATCCAATCAGTCAATTAAATTATATGAATTTATCACATCCTAGTATTTCAGAAATGTTTGAGAATTAACTCACCTTTATTGACGGCTCGCGCGTTAGTTCATTAAATTTTAAACTGATGTTAAAATTAATAAAAATCTGATTGCTTTCATCATTTCCTGAACTTGCACAACACCATAATGCCCTTCACTGCGATTCGAACACGATGGCTTTCGTTGAATTCCGCATATGTATGGATGAGATACCCCTATTGAAGTTGTAACATATTTATGTTACTAAAAATTATTAACAAAAATTAAATAATAACAAAACCGGACTAATTACCTTAACTTAACCGTGCCTAAGCCCACTAATCATCCCTCTTAAACATGTGTTTGCTTCCTTTACCAACAGCCAAAGCCTGATACTCCTCCTCCCAGGCCACTAAGTCTTTCATTATTTTATTTTATTTTCTAGTGTGAAGGCTCAAAGCCCAATAACCCTCAGCTCAACAACAAAATTCCTAATTTTACGGCACTAACTTTCCTCCTGTAGAATACTTCCTCCATGTGAACAGTTCCCATCATTCATTTTTGTCCCCCAGTCCCTCAGAACTTTCAAACCCATTGACAAAACCAACTCCCACTCATCAACGTCACCACGTCCATCACTCGGGAGCTCGCCACTCCATGTCATCCCACTTCGCCATGCAAACTTCCACAGTTCTTCCTTCACTTCTTGCTTGCGGCTCCCCCATGCACTGACCTTCCACTACAGACCCGACCGAACCTCTTGCTTCTTTCTTCCCTACATGTATTCCCTCGGTTACACTTTGACTCCATCTGCTCCTTGCCATCAACAGCACCCCTACCGCTCTCTCTTCTTTCCTTTTTTTCTTCTTTTTCTTCCTTCCCTCCTTTTTTTTGAAACCCGAAGCCCAACTCAAAAGACAGCCCACGCCCCACTTTGGTGATCGTTACCCCATACCAAGATCCGCGCCTCACCCTCTGTATGTACAGCACAACTCTCTTATTCCAGGATCCGACTTCTCTTTCCTTCCAAACCCAAAACACTACTCCCCTTATAGCTTTCCTCCTTCCTTGTTTACACCACCAAACGGCAGCGCCTCACACCATCGAACACCGCATGCTGATCCCCTCCATCCAATGGCCACTTCACCAAACGCAGCGTTAAACCCGTTTCATGCATATACTTTATCTCGCTACAGCATGAAATGGAAGAAATTTGTGTTTGTTTTCATGATTTTTAGTGGGGCATGGGATTTTGTTTCGTTTTTTATTTATTAAAAACCGTGAATGAAGTTATGTTTTGCTGAAGAGAAAATGGCGTCTAAACTAGGATGGCAACCGCTATTTATAAGTGGAAATATTCAGGGATAAGAATGACTTCAACTCATTAGGTACATCATAGGTTTGCTGTAATGCAAATCCTAGATTAGCTGTGTTTGCTTTTATGCAACTAAAAGAAAGGGACGTAAGTAAAGAAATGGGATAGTCTTGAGTTTTCACTTCTTTGATTTGCATTCTATTTTCCCTTTCAATGGTCTGTGTGATGTTCAGTTAGAAAATCCCAATCAGAAACCACAGGATAAAAAAAAGAGTAGGTTAGCTATATATTCAAGTAGGCCTGTGCGATTTGATAATACAGTGGTGTTCGGCAGGAAGCTTCTGAAATCTACTTCTTAGGTCTACACAGCTTTCTTCCACAGGCCAGCGCACATTTCTTTCATACTCCATATGGTAGATGTTGATTTGAAAACACACTAAAGTGTTGTTCAATCTAAGGGACATGATATCATCATTCAGGCTGTAGTTGACAGACAGTTTTAGATGCTAGGAAGAAAGAAAATTTGATGCGTCACTTTCACTATTAATGAATGATACAACAGTGGCCACATTTCGTCTTTAAAAATGGTGGTTCTATCGTTTTAATCAATACAGCATGGACGAGTACGAAGAAAAGAAATAGGGCGAGGCTACTAATAGGTTAGCTGAAATATGAAGGAAACATGTATGGTATCGGTTGGTCACTTCCAGTATGGTTTTTGAAATTTTATGCTACGGTTTGTTTTGTCATGTCCCTTTCACTAGTGAATGAATGATTTGGGCGTTGCACAGTTGGAAATGACTTAATTTTTCCCATTGAATACCACGAATGATATTTTAGTTTAAAATTAACGTACCCTGCTATATACAACTCCATCCACATATGACTAGCTATGGATAGAAATAAATATACCGTCGTGCTCAGCAGTGTGCCACGATCATAAATATATAATAATATCGGTAGGTTGACTTATATTGTGATACCCCAAAATGTCGATATAGGGTGCAAAATACTCCAAATAAAAAGTTGCTTATTTTACGAATTAAAATTATAGTAAAATTCTAAAAATTAAATTATGACTACGCTTCAAAGGACTTGTCCACATGCGAAGCCAATATTTACTTATAATTAAATAATCGTTACGGACTATAATCGATTTCACAGCGTCTATTTCAAAATTTGATTTAGACGTAAAATAAAATCTACAGTACGAAAACTCGATTTTTCTCATCCATTAGAAAATTATTATTAACTAGATTCAGACGCTTCTTGTTTCACCGAAATCCGACTTAACACGGCTTCTGTATGATCAATTGAAGTTGAAATTCAATTTTACGAACTACCGCGCAATTTTGTTTTCGTTTTATAATAACTATAAATATAAACGTTCATTCGTCGTTCAATTAGCGAATTTGATATTAAGTACCAAATAAAAATATTTAAAATAAATTTAAATATTCGAATCAAATAGCCGAAAAATCCAGGTCGTTACAATATATTTCCATGACTGGTGTGAGAACCAAAATATAGCTAGAATACATTGTTGTGATTTGGCACCAAAAACATGATTTTTCTGTATATACATCAAAATTATGAATTTGAAATGTTAATTCACTAATTGATTGATGGTTGTGTTGTATGATTATTCCTTTAAACCATTATATGAAAAAACGATGAATTTAGGCCAAATTGAACCAACTATTGAACTGTATTGTAAATTGTTTGGAAATGCATGCATGTACATATATATGTGTGAACAGGTCATAGCAAAGAGGCTAGAGAAGAGGAATAAAATTGTTTGCCCGACAAATAGGTACATAATTATTGTATTTCTTAAGTTTTGGGTGATTTTATGAGCCGATTGGCTTTTTCTTTTTCTTTTGGATTGAAGAAGGCCATGGGAGGCTATATGAAATATCCCGAAGTCCACGGTGCAGGGGAGGTTATGGCGAAATTTTTCGGAAATTAGGGTGTTAGCCAAATTTTTGAAAAATTTGAAAAGTTCTTAGAAACTGAAAATTTGAAGAACTTAAGCCATAATGAAAATAATGAAAGTTGAGTTGGTTTGTAAAACAACTTTTGGCTTCGTTCCTTTTCGGGGACGAAAAATTTTAAGTGGGGGAGATTGTAATGACCCGAAAATCAGAGCCAATTTAAAATTTTTATTTTGGCAATTTTAGCGGATTTTGAATATTTAAAATGAATTATTTTAAATAATAACAACAAAAAATTTATTTCGAATATAATTCGAACGTATATATTTATATGGATCGTCGTTAGAATATAAATAATTATTTTAAATTATAAAAGGAATTAAAAATGGCGCGGTAGTTCGAATATTCGATTTCAAAGTTCAAATGAATGTACAGGATTCAAAATAAACCGGAATTTAGCGAAACCAAAAATAATAGAATCTAATTGAGAATATCTTTACAACGAATCCAAAAAATCAAAATTTCATAGCGGGAATCAAAAGATATGTCCAAATGAATTTTCAGAATAGTCACTATGGAATTCTGGCCCTTAAAAATGGAAATTTTGCAAACGACCTCGGATTTCGACGAAACCACTTTTGTTGTCGTGATGTCAAGTTATTGCTAGGTTTCAATTTGCATAATTTTTCGAAACAATTTGTGGGCGTGGTAAAGGAAAACGCGTTTGACCAGTTTCAGTTGATTTCAATCGACCGGAAAATGGCCATTTTTCAAAAGGTCTCAGAATTTGATGAAATTAGTTTTGTTAGGACCGTATCGTCAATACGAAGCTAGAAATAATTTTTCTGGTATTTTTCGAGTTTGTATGTGACCCCGGTAATTTGAAATGTGCATTTAAATTGAATATATAAAGATTTATATTTTAAATTAAATGAAAACCTATCAAAACGGTCGAATTGGCCTGCGAAACATATCCCATTGTGTTCGAAATGGGGGTAATTAGCTAGGGACGACAGTCGTTGGGATTCGATCGGAGTTCATGGTGTAAATCAATTAATTGATGAATTAAAATAATATTAAATTATAAAATATAATATCTCCTTTCCCCCTTTATCTCTCCTCCTCCCACCATATTCGTTCAAAACCCGATTTTTAAAAGAAAAAATATATATATACGCAGGAACCCTAGCACCGCCCCGTCCACCGTCCATCCATCGCCACCCTCTCGCCTGGCGCGCTGCGCCTAGTCAGCTCCAGCCCCAAAATCGAACACCCCCCCCCCCTCTGCAAAACCTCCACCACCCGCAGCTCCAGCCTCGAAACCCTCCGCCCTTCTTCCCCGATTGCCAAAGCTTCCCCCGCCACCTGACCCACCACCCGCACCTCCCCCTTGACCTGCGCGCCCTCCAGCACCCTCCCTTCCACTAAAAAAACCAAATTTTTAGTAATCTTCAGTTTTACAAAACACCCCCTGCCTTCTTCGATCGATCTGATGAGTTCTCTCTCTTGGTTAAAGCCCTAGGAAAATTGTGAGTCATCTAATTTTAATTCCTATATAAAATTAGCATTTTTATGTTAGTAAAGTTATAATTTTTATCTTAGGAAAGTTATAAATTTTATTAGTGGAAAGACATGATTTTTAGGAGGTAAAGGATTAGATTTTCCTTAATATAAAGGAATAGATCTTTCTTAATACAACAGTATGATTTTTAAAGAAAACACGCAAAGCTATGATTTTTATTAATAAAAATAGGATTTTTATATTATAGAAAGGATAAAAATACAATTTTTATATAATGTGAAGGATAAAAATATAATTTTTATAATATAGAAAGGTTAAAAATATAATTTTTATAGAGTAGAAATGTTAAAGATATAATTTTTATATAGTAGAAATATTAAAGATGTTATTTTTATAGAATAGAGATAATAAAAAATGTGATTTTTATAGCGATGAAATAAAAATTCGATCTTTATATAAGAAGTAGAAATATAAAAATGTAAATTTTTATATAGAAAGAAGCATGGTAAAAATATATGAAATAAAAATATGATTTTTATTTATTGAATGAAGTAGTTAAAATAATAAAAATATAATTTTTATTATGAACAGCGTGAAAAGGACTGAACTTGAATTTCAACTGATCCAGACGGTTCAGCAGTTCAAAAGCAAAGCACGGCGGAATAGAACCCTATGTGATAACTTCTCACTTTAAATTTTATTTCCTAGTTAGAAATATATATACTAGAATGCAGATGGTGTTTAGTAGCACCCGACACCCTCGTCCACAGACGATGGACTTGTTTGTTTGGTTGTTTGGTGATTGATTAGAATATTTGTTGAACTTTTGTGGTGTGAATAATGAAATTGATTTGATTGATATGTGTATGGCGTGGGCCATCGCTAGACCGGGGATAACGCTAAGTCTTGTCCTGTTTCTAGTATCGTGCCATTATGCCGTCGAAATTTTCTAAAATAAGTCAGAAAAATAAAAATATCATTTTATTGTGTAAATGAACTCTATAGAAATTCATGTGTTGAAATAAAGTATTTTATCGTTAAAAATATAATTTTTAACGTGTGTGTGAATAAAATAAAATAATCATTTACAAATCAGACGATTTTTTTATGTACACTGTTTTAACTAATGTTGATTGGGATGATAAATTTTACACATCGCCCAACTGCACAAATAATATTCATTGTTTGTTGATGTGAAACCCCACACGGGTATTGGGATGATATTTGACGTACACTAGTCCCAATAATTAGTTGTGTGTCGATCGATGGGTTGACAGATAGTTGTGTTGTGCACTTTGGATGATTGTTGATTATTTATCGTTGCGATTATATACATGTGTTGTATGGAATCCATATAATTAACATTATATGGTAATTGATTGGACCTCATTCTAATTGAGAAAATAAAGAATATTATAAAATAAGATTCATGTGTTGACAGTACTCATGTGTTGAGATTAGTCATGTGTTGGAAAAAATATAAAGATTCATGTGTTGAACGAAATATTTTAACAATTAAAATTAACATCTTTATCAAAATTTTATAAAATATATTACATAACAAAAATAGTCACGTGTTGACAGTACTCATTTGTTGAGATTAGTCAAGTTTTGAAAGAAATATAGATTCATGTGTTGAATAGAATAAATATTCATTTGTTGAATAGAATAAAGAAGTTTTTGAAAAATATAAAGCCGTGTTGATTAGAGATGCGTTATTTTGACGTGAACGATATTTTTATCGATTTTATTCGTTTTATAATGAATATTGAAAAGTGATTTCATAATCGAATATTTTGAATTGAACAGGATTGAAATTGAATTGAAATCAATTTGAAATGAATTCGAATTTAATTGAATAGAAGGTAAATTCAAATTGAATTGAATAGAATTCGAATTGAACTGAATGGATTTGGAATTCGAATTGAACTGAAATTTAATTTAAGTCGATTTGAGTTGAAATCAATTTGAAATGAATTTAAAACGAATTTATAATGGAAAATTCCCTTTTGATTTGATATTGAATATAAGCCGATATATTTTCTATTCAGGGCCTTGTATCTAATATCAAATGAGATTTGGGCTTGTCGTGAATGGTGTCTTCATTAACGTTGTTCTTGAACCCAGTATGAGAAAAGATTAAATCTTTTTATTTAGATTTAATGAAGTATACCAATTAATTATTATATTTAATTGGAATGGAATTAGAATTGATTTGTGGGTTTGCCGTGAACAGTGTTTTAAATAACACTTGTTCTTTAACCCGATAATAAATAGAAGGTGATTTGGGTTTATCGTGAACTGTGTTTTAAATGGCATTAGTTCTTTAACCCAGTAAAAGAAGTTTTAATGAATCTTTAATTAGATTGAAATGTGAATTGATAATTTAAATTATCGAATTTGGAAAGTGATCGAGAATGGAGTATCGCCAGTTTTGCTCCGAGCGATAGTAAATCTTTAATTAGATTTAAACGTGAAATGGTAATTAAATTTACCAATAACACCGTGGTGTTAGTTATGGAGTAATAACAGTTTTGCTTCATGGGATGAATAGGTTGGGATTGGGGAATAAAATAAATAATTACTTCGGTGTGGTTCGCTAATCCCGACTAGTTTGGAAAACCATAATATGGTTTGAAATGACATCCAAAGGAAGAGTAAAGAATAAATTTTAAATAATTTATCTTTGATAAATTAATGGGAACCTTTCCCTAGGAATATTCTGAATTGGAATGAGGCGTATGTTGTGTTTGTGTAACATTTGTTTATTATATACGTGGGTTATTCAGAAAGGCCGGGTTTATACCCATTCTGAATAACCGATTCGACGATAAGTCGAAGATGAAGACGGTGGTTGAAGACCGGAAGTCATCACATCGTTTGGGTGATTACTGATGACCTTGATTGGGTTGTACACCCAAGATGAGGGAATCAGTTGGTGATCGTCCAGACGTACTTGGAGATCGATGGATATGCGAGGAAAGTGCCTCCGGTTTCATTCAGACCCAGAACGAACTTGTAAATGGACTGTGTGTCTGACATTGGATTTTATTCTGTGTTGATTGATCTCTATTAAATATACATCTGTTTGGGGGCAGAGAATTTATTCTCTTGATTAACGCCCTTCTCTGAGACGTACGAGCTCAGAGGTTGTATATCGATGGACATCAGTCGCATGGAGTGAATTGCCTGTGTGGCATGCCTAGGTGGCAGATGATCAAGGCTTCTGTTGAAAAGCAAAGTCTTGTGGTTGATGATCAAAGCACGGCCTGTGTGGCACAGCTTTGTTTATAGCGTGAATTCGCGAGCCTCACACCTCGGTATGAGTCAAAAACGGGATATGGACCGTTGGGAGAACACGAAGTTTCTTTCTAGCTATGGGTGATGTCAGTGACCTACCAGCCCTGACATTTATATACGTTTTACCTGTGTGGTTTTTGGATGCGAGGCGCCTCGGATATAGGTCTGTTAGGACCGGAAAACGTGTGTTCAGGAATTGCCAATCCTCAAAAGTAAGAGAGGACCGGCCCAACCGATCCAAGGATCGTAGTGGGGTCCTGAGACATTTGCTAGAGTGTCTCGAATTGGAGAGGATCTTGCCCCTTACCTCGACTCATGACGGAAATCCAATTTCCAATACGAGATATTTCAGTTTTATTTGTAGAGCATAGTATGGCGACATGATATATGGTACTCATGCCGTCTATGATTAATATTTATGATTGAAATTGATTTGACACTATACACTTATAATAGTATCAAATGATTTGTTTTAAACGTACCAAGCATGTTTGGCTATTACAAGGGAAAACCCTATCCTCCGGCTTGCGTTGCATTGTGAGATGGGACCTGGGTCTTATAATAGCTTCATTTTTCCAAAAAGCATTGCGCTGTTTTGTTATATGCACTGGTATTCTTGGGAGGAAACCCATTCCGTGTTATACGGCGTGGTCCCTTGAGTTACTCTCCTTTGAAGTAAAGTTTTAAATAACTGTTTTAGTTCTGACACCAGTCACAAGACTGACCTGGAGTTTATTGTTTTAACCTAAACTCTAGGTGCCCCTATTTTCGACATCGGCAACTAGTAGTTTTGGTTTTGCAGATTTATATTCACAGGAACCTGATTTACAACTGGAACGATGCTCGGAAAGCTCTGTATCCGTGTATTACTTTCATTTGTGTTTCATATTGATTTTCCGCTGCTATGTAAAGTTATTGTAATCGCTGATATTTATTGAATGTATTTTATTCATTCATACTCTGTATATTCGTGTATCTGATTGAATTGTTGTAATAACAATGAAATGTTCTTCTGTTTGCGTTCTATTTTGTCGTGTTCTCAAGGTAATCCGGGCTTTCCTTGCCGGGGAAGTTACGGGCTATCACACGCCCTGCGGTTTTTGATTTAATACTATATATGGAGTGTAAGATGCAAGCATTCCGCTAGATTGTTATTTATTTGATTTAGACACCATTATAATATCATTGGATTTGATATCAAAAATATTTTTGGTTATCTAAGGTAAAAACCATCCGTATTTATGTGTGGATCGGTCTTACGATTATCTTTACTTTCGAAAGGATTTTTAAAAGTTAAATCAATGGTTGGAGTTTACTTACACTAGTCCCATGACTGACCCAGAGTTTATTTTGTTTTGTTTTCCCTAAACTCTTAGGTGCTCAAATTTGTACGGGCAATCAAGTAGTCGGGATTTTACAGACTCACTTGGAGGAGCTCGAAGCAGAAGGCTTCACCAGTTAGCAATAGGCTATTATATTTTCCGCTGTGTACTATGTTGTATCTGGAAATAGGAGTTTATAACTTTTCCAGAAATAGCTGTTGTGCACTGATGATGGTATGTGTATACAAATACTGATTTGTGTTTCAAACTTTATGTTATCTAGTATATTTTATTTCGTTCCACTGTGAGTTTGTGATCTTCGTTTTCTTCTATTCTAATAATTCTTTCTTTCTATTTCTCATCCTCTAACTTCTTTCTAATAATGATTCGTATTTCTGTGTCATTTGGGTTGGACGTGTGCCGTTATTAATCGACCCAAAGGGTACGAAAATTTGGGTCGTTACAGTTGGTATCAGAGCTGAAGGTTGAGTAGTAACCTTGGCACTGTGGCGTGACTCAATAGAGATGGGGTTGGTAACACCTTAGATTGAGTTTGAGTGTGTAGATTTGAGCGCGTATTTGTAGATTTGATATAAAAATTGTTTTATATTGTGTTGTCTGGTTTGTTGAGTGGTTTATGAACTCTGGTCGATACAGGATGTACGACAGTATCGATAGGTGTTTCTGAACTCTCGAACAAAGCAATTCGACACAGTATTGTTTTAAAAATGGGTGAATAATATAATTTTCCCAAAAATTATTTTGATATAAAAGGAATAATTTCTGAATTATTATATATGAATGTGTTGATTTTTATTACAATCAAATAGAATTATGAAATATTGAAATGATTATATAATGCGTATACGGATAAGGTATACAAATGAGATAAACCAAGATTAAGTTCAAACCAAAATTGGAATTTAAATTCCGGGAGTTTAGAAATATTTTCTGAAGTATTTTTAAGAGTAATATAACATTACTTCAAAATATTTTTGAATAAGAATGGTTTAAATGGATTTTAAAACGTGATTAAGCACTGAAATCACTTCAGGGGCGAGAAAATAGTACTGATAATGGGTCGCGACATTATCGGTATTCATTTTCAAGTTTCTGAGTGACAGATTGCTACCATAGTAATTTGGGAATGAAAATTTGTTTGAAAATGACAAGATGATTTACAAATTCAAATGTTTTGAATTGAGTTGATTATAAATGTATGTATATAAATATATATGATTTTCAAACTAATTTGAAATAAAAGTCGGGAATTTGAATTCTGAAATTAAAATTTAAGTTGAATAGATTGAAATGGTAAAAATGTATTAAATGAACTGAAATTTAACTTAAGTTAAGATTAAAAAAATTGGATTGAATTTGAAATTAAATAAAGTGAAATGTTGAGACTCGAAATATGAATATAAATTCGACCTATGTATAAACAAGTTGAATATATAATGGATGTTGTTGTTTGGAGTTAAACTGTGATGGAATTGAACTCAAGCAGGATAAGGGGGTTGATTTTTGAAAATAGAACTCGGTTGGATTAGTGAATGGGAGTGAACTAATCAGAAGTTGATTGGAGATTTAAACACTGGAAGTTAGATTGATTTGGAACCAGCTGGAAATGGATATATGTATGCTGAGCAGATATTGAATGGAAGCAAATGCAAGAGATAGAAATTTTGCCCGACAAAAAGGTACATGTTTACAATATTACTTGGGTTTGATGATTTTATGAGCCTATGGGGCAAGCCGCTTGGCTTTTTGATTTTCTTTTGAATTGGATAAGGCCTAGAAAAGCGAGTTGTTGTACCGAGTGAGCCGTGCAGAGAAGATGCTGCCGAAATTTTTCGAAATTTAAAGTGTTAGAAAATTTTCGGAATTTTTGAAAATTTTCGTTAGTAAGAATAAATTAATGTTTTAATTGAAATAAATTGGTCCAGTTAAACTGAAGCTAAGGAGTGAACAAAAAAAGGATTTTTGGACCTAGTTAATAGGGTATGTAGCATCTTCTCCTACCTTAGAAATTTCGAGGACGAAATTATTTTAAGGGGGAAGGAATGTAACGACCCGGATTTTCAGCCGTTGAGTTCTGAATATTTAAATTTGTTTTAAATATTTTATTTGAATTTTATATAGTAATTTATAACGAATTTATTTATTAAACGATATTTAAACGTATAATTTATAATATAATTTAAAACGAGCTCGTAATGTCACGGTAGTTCGTAATTTAACGTTTTAAACTTGAATTAGATATACAGGATTCAATATAAGTCAGAAATCTTTGAAACAAGAAACGTTTGAATCTATTAAACTGTATCTTTCTAATGGAAGTGAAAAATTGAAATTTCGTCTTATAGGTTACAAGTTATGTCCAAATCAAATTTTCAGAAAGTCGTTGTGGAGTCATATATAAACCATAACGGTTTATTTGATATAACTAGAGATTGGTTATGAATTTGGACAAGATTCTTTTGAGGCGTAGTTATAATTTAATTTTTAGAATTTTACTGAAATTTTTAATTAATTAAATACGCAACTTTTTATTTGGAGTATTTTGCACCCTATATCAATATTTTGGGGTTTCATAATATAAGTTAAACTACCGATATTATTATATTTTTGGGATCATGGCACCTCGCTTGACACGGTAGTATTTTTATTTTTGTCTATAACAGTCTGTAAAGGAATTGAATTTTACATAGTGGATACCCTTATTTACTAACTTTAAACAAAACATTCCACGATAATATTGGAGAATGACGACATTGGGTTTGGTTCCCTATTACTGTCAATTATAATGTAAGTTAAAATGCTACGCTATCAAAATTTCATAGAAAATCCTGGCCAATTAAGGTATATTGGCATTATACTTTTGTTTATAAAACATTACGAGACAAAGCATCGTTTCTGTAACATTATTACCCAAACATAATCAGATAAGATCTAATGTAATAATAATAACAATGGGTATATTTATAGTTATTTATCATAATATATTAAACCAAATCTTTATATGTTGAAATATATATTAAACCAAAACGCCACACACATAAGGAATAGTCGTTACACAACATGCTGCTAATATACGTTGGTATTAGTATTTATGTAGTTGTTACGTTGGGTTGCTCCGATACTAAAGCAGCTTCATACCCAAGATAAAAGAAACGTGCTATGCAAGCCATCAAAACAACGTGTCCTCCAAGCTGTTTACCCGTGCATCCCAAGCTACCACATTCCGTGCCTGCCAAACCTTCAATCCTTTAAATACCGTTCTTTACTCCTTAATACATGTTCTCAGATCCAAAGCCAAACGTGAGAAGACCAAAACTTTACAAATAAATTAAAATTCAAAATCAACCCCAATAAATTCCGAAAATACAAATACACTTATGTTTCGAATCCTTAAATCACGGGTGCCTTTATTCTTCTATTCGATCAAAACTTCGGAACCCCAAATCACGGAAGCGCTGAAGCTAGGGTGCTCGAATGGCATCAAAGAGGAAGGCGTTGTATTTATTGAGGGAAGACGCACGATTGGGTGGAGTTTGGGGATGATTCGGTGTGTTTTTGTGTTGAGGCTTTCACTGTGTTGAGGCGGTGGCATGCCTTGATGGGGTGGAGGAAACTGACGAAGTTGTGGTGGATCTGGTAGCGGTGAATTTGTGGAGTTGAATGGCGAACTTTATGAGTGGTTTTCTGGTAATTTATGGTATCAATAGAAGCAAGGATGGTGGCAATTGGAGAGAGTACACTGGGGCTTGATGCAGCGGTGAGGAGAGGCAGTCCAGATCATTGATTTTGGATGCTTGATTTCATTGATTGGGTGGAGCACACAGTTCGATTGTGAAAACTTTGGGGAGGATTCATGATGTATCATGAAGAAGGTAGCAGTAGTTTGGATCCAAGTGTAGAGTTAGTAGGTAAGTTCGATGGTGAAAAGTTCAGGGTTTCTGGATTTGGGTTCTGTTATTCGAAGGATGGAAGTTAAGGAGCGGATTTAGGAGGGTAATTAGTGGTTTTGTTTTAACTGCCTAAGTCTTTAGATGTTGGAGTTTTTCTAGAGTGCAGATCGTCCTTTGGTTTGTTATTTGTTGTTACTGAACTTGGGAAAGGCATTCAACAGCCAAAAGGGAGTTTTTTAAAGGGTCATGATATTCTGTCTATTTTGGGAAAGAATGCTGATAGGGTATTTAAGCTTCGGCCTTGTTGTATAGCTTTTGGGAGTGGACCAGCAGGGCTCCGATGATGGGGATGTCTTTGTTTAAGGTGGTGGTTGAAAAAGGATAGATGGAGGAAGTCAGCTTAATGGTAAATAACATGGTTTGTTGTTCAGCTGGACAGAGGAAGTATTCGAATTCGGTTCATGTATTTTGAAACACTGGATCTACAAAGGGAGAAGTTTGAATTAAGCTTATATATCTTCAACATTATCACTAGGAGACAGACAAATTGCAGCAAACTTCCATGATATTCATGTCGGCCGGTTCAGAGTAACACAAACGTAATCACCATAAACCATTTTAATTAGAAAAAAAATAATAATTTATTTATTTCAATCATATAGTTATAATGGTTATCGTATGGTCATACGTGAACAGAATTCAACGTAACTGGTCACGTTAGAATCACAACAACGAAGTCTACATTGTAAAACCGATTCCACAGATAACAACGCTACTGGAAATTCGTGATTAAATCAAACCTTTGTTTGATTATAGACAGAAACAAAAGCAGAACCGTCAACTGCGAACCAATGTGAGTAACCTCACTGAACTCTAACTCGTTATATTTTTATATTAATGAGTTTTAAACTTATTTATAGCAATTTCAAAGTCTATGATGGTTGTTTGGTTGCATGGTTGATAAAAATTGGTTGATATAGCAATATCATTAATCAATTCTGTTCACCATGATATTTCATATTGTTGTGAAATTAATGTTATTGATGTTGATTAACATCTGTGGATGCCGGGAAATAGGTTGGAGGGATCCAACTGGATTCCTCAACCTTTTATTTACTGTTTTTGTTTGTGGTATTTGATGTGATATATGGCCGGTAGTTGATTAGGTTATGGTTGAATTACACGGGCCCTAGAAATTGGTATTTTAAATACCTAAAAATATTTTCGAATACAGAAAAAGAAATTTGGATTTAAAATAGAATTTATTTTCAAATAGAAATTGAATTTTGAATGGAGCTGAAATATAACTTGTTCAAATAAATACACGAGCAATTGATTTTGAACAATGTTTATAGATTGAGTAAAAGATTTATCTTAGGATAAATTGGGATAGATTTACATTGAAAAGTGGGAAACGATTTTGAGATTTGATATTTTTAGTTAGATTTGAACTTAAAGGGAATCTATCTACCAAAAAGAAATTTAACTTCAAATGTACTTGAAATTAGAAACTGGTTTAATTGGGTAATACAAGATTGGTTATAAATGACGTTTATAATTCCAGTAAAGTATTATCTTAGGGTAAATTGTAATAATAAATTCAGATTTAAATTTATATCGAAAGTGGAAATCGGTTAACAGTTAAGTGATATGTATAGTTGGCAAAAAAATTAACCATTTTAATTGATACTGAAATAAATTTGAATTTAACGAAAAGTGTTAAATATAAGTAAATCTTCGATTTACTATAATTAAAGTAATTATCGAATCGGTTAGTGTTAATAAGGTTAATTATTATTATACTAGTTTTAGTTAATAGCAAAGTTAACTATTTTTAATATAGTTAATAATAAAGTTAATTGTTATTTTAATTAATAATAATTAAAACAATGGTTTTAATCGAAGATTCGATTAAGCAATAACTTAATGGAATCATAGTTTGATCAAGGAGGTGATAAGAGTTTAATAAAGGGATTTGTAATCCAAGTTTAAAAGGATTTTGAAATGTTCCCCAAATAAAAGTAGAGATATTTTCTACGCATAGAAAATAAAACGAATTGGACAACGAGAAATTAAGAAATGGAAATGGAAATATTTTCTGATATTTATAACATATATTTTCTGAATATAGAAATAAGGATTTCGTGAACAATTAGAAATGTTTTCCAACTAAAATAAGAGATATTTTCTTGAATAGAGAAATTAGAATATTGGAAATGTTTCCAATAGAATCTTGAGAGGTGATCGAGCTATGAAAAGATAGGAAAGGTAGAGGTTTGAAATCGATAATATAATAAAGAACTAATATAAAAAGGGGCCAGTGTTGTGTGATGTTTGATCTGTAGAATTTCCATTTGGAAATATGACCGTTGATTGTATGGATGTTTCTTTGATAGTTAAATCACCGACTATCAAAGTTTTGATTTATTTTATACCTTCGTTATCAGTATGAAGAGACCGGGATCAGATTTAATATCTGAAACCACTTCGTATTGGTATAAGCATTACGTATCAACGTATGTTGAAGATAATTGAAGACGAGGTAAAGTGCAAGGGCTGTCCTGTTAATCCTAGGTAGAAATTGCCTAAGATGGATTAATAGAATGGTGCCTTCGGTTCGTCCAGTCCGAGGACAACGTGAATGGACGAATGTCTGACAGAGTATATCTAACGGATCACGTAAGTTGATCTCTTCAAACGTACTTACTTTTGGTGGCGGAGGAATTCGTTTCTCTTAGCTTTATGCCCGTGGTATTTTTGGGAAATCAATTTGTGATTTGGTGGGTATAACGATATGGCATTCAAAGTGAATGGTGGTCAGGTTGTTCTAAAAGATACGTAATGACCTCAAGCCTCACAACCAGGAATTGCCAAAAATCGGGCAGGCAGCATGGCTATGTGGGTCGCTCCCATGAGGATGTATAATCACCTATCTAGAGAAATTCCATTTGTTCTTTAATCTATCGATGTTGTCCCTTTCGGGAAACGGTTGCTGATCCCAACCGTTGGTGATATACATTCGATACACTCAAGCGAAATGAGTGGTCGGTCATGTGAGGGCCGGGTTGCAAGAAGTTCTTGTTGAGCCCAGTGTATTCGCCTCTAGAGATACACTATCAGAAGGTGGTTCCATACCTTGTCATGTTGGAAATCCAATCTCCAATAAGCGCCCTGCGGTTTTTGAATTAATATTATATATGGAGCGTGAGATGCAAGCTTTCCGCTAGATTGTTATTTATTTTATTTAGACACTATTATAACATCACTGGATTTGATATCAAAAATATTTTTGGTTATCGTAAGGTAAAAACCATCCGTATTTATGTGTGGATCGGTCTTACGATTGTCTTTCCTTTCGAAAGGATTTTTAAAAGTTAAATCAATGGTTGGAGTTTACCTACACCAGTCCCATGACTGACCCAGAATTTATGTTGTTTTGTTTTCCCTAAGCTCTTGGGTGCCCAAATTTGTACGGGCAGTCAAGTAGTCGGGATTTTATAGACTCACTTGGAGGAGCTCGAAGCAGAAGGCTTCACCAGTTAGCAATAGACTATTATATTTTCCGCTGTTTACTATGTTGTATCTGGAAACAGGAGTTTATAACTGTTCCAGAAATAGCTGTTGTGCTCTGATGATGGTATGTGTATACAAATAATGATTTGTGTTTCAAAGTTTATGTTATCTAATATATTTTATTTCGTTCCGCTGTGAGTTTGCGATCTTCATTTTCTTCTATTCTAATAATTCTTTCTTTCTATTTCTCATCCTCTAACTTCTTTCTAATAATGATTCGTATTTCTGTGTCATTTGGGTTGGACGTGTGCCGTTATTAGTTGACCCAAAGGGTACAGAAATTCGGGTCATTACAGAAATGGCGCTGCAGTTCATAATTTGGCGTTTCGAACTTTAAACGAATATATATAATCCATTTTAAGTCGGATTTCTATGAAATAAAAAACATTCGGAGCTGATGAAGTATATTTTTCTAATGGAAGAGAAAAATTGATATTTCGTTGTGTAGATTTTGAGTTGGGTCCAAATCAAATTTTCGAAAAGTCGCTATGGAATTCCTTTATAATTTATAACGATTTATTTATATTATAAATGGATTTTTCAATACAAATTGAATACTGATTTAATTTGGATTTGAAATGTCGAGTTATAAATTCATATAGGAATATTTCGGAGCTGTATTATATTCTATGTGGATATATACAATAATATTAATTTATTGATATTTAATTTAATTATTTTTAAATATATTTATACTTAAAATTGGTTTATTTAGAGCTTTAAAAATAGCCAATTTTGCGAACCACCTCCATTTTCGATGAAACTAATTTTGTTAGATCCGGAATATAAAATTAATGTTAGATTTCAATTTTCGTGATTTTCAGAGTTCTTATGTGGACGTACGGGATTTTAATGTGAAAAATAATCAATAATTTGGCTTTAAAAATACGTTGTGTGAGCTAATGGAATCGGAATTCGACGAAACAAGTTTCGTTAGGTCCGTAATGTCGAACTGTAGCTGCATGTTCATTTTCGTCAAATTTGGATATTATATGTGGTCGTACGAATTTTAAAACAACAAATATATATAGCGGTTTCTTAAAAATAAATATAATAATCAAATAAAAAATTATATATCTATCCTATCAATACTCCCTCATGCTTCTTAACCCTAAACTTTTTTCTCTTCAGTCAAAAACATTTTCTGCCGCCTCCATCTCTTAGAAACGTGAAGAAGTCCACATTGGAAAATCGAAATAAAATCATAGGAAAATCCACAAATCACAAAACAACTTTATTTGGATCCGTATTGGGATTAGCTTCAACCGTAGTCAATTTGGAAGAATTTGGTTCTATTTTGGATCACTATAAATTTTCCAGTGATAATCGAAGGTTCCTAGGGTTGATGAATTCCTGGATTTTAAGCTAGGATTCATGAAATGGAATTTGAATCTGGTTTTAGCACAATGTTTAGCTCCTCGAGACAATGTTTGGTTCGAATCCGTGCTGTTAGATGTCGGCATCACCGCGTATAGCAGGTTGAAGACGTCAATGTCGCGTTGTACTGGATGAGCTCGGGTTGGAGTTTGAAGTGATGAGGAGGAAGTGAGATTGAAGAGAAAGAACGTGGTGTAGTTAGTTTGTTGAATCATGGAGAGAAGGTTAAGTGTGGATGGGAGGACGTTGCGTTAATGGAGAAGCAGGCTACGAGATTTTGTGATGAGGAAGAAGGATTTTCTGGTGCGGTTTAAATTGGTTTTGGGCCGGGTTGACCAGATCAAGCCTAATACATTAAAAAGAAATTGAATTTATTTTAATTAAAAATAGTTTTACTTGTATTATTGGTATCTTTGTCATACGTAATTGAAATTCAGCAAAACAAGATCCGTTGGGATCATATGGACAAGGGCAACACAATGGAACTGATTCGGAGTGAATTGGAGCTCGTTACAATTTATAGCAAAATAAATTGTCTAATCCGAATCGACGATCGCTTATCATTATTTAACGATAACCAACCAATGTAAGTAAAACTCACTAACTCTGATCAGTTTATATTTTTATAACGTACTTTTAGAAATGATAAATGATGATTGATTGCTGTGTGTTGATTATTTGGTTGAATTGCTGATTTAATGTTTGGAATTACATATAACGATATATGCACATATCGTCATTGATTCTATTTATCAGAATAGCACATATTGAAATGAAATTGATGTGAATTATATTGTGTAACACCTATGGATGAAGGGAAACAGGTCGGAGGGATCCAACTGGATTCCTTAACATTTAGTTTACTGTTTTTCATATATTGTGATATATGATGTGCTATATAATTTGTTATCGATCATGTGTGTTTGGATGATATTGATCATTTTTATATGGCATTTTAAATACCATAGGAAATACTGGAATGTAAAAAAGGAATATTTATTTGGAAAGTAAATAGAATTATAAAAGGAAATATTTGTTAAATAAATAGAATTGAAAAGGAAATATTATTTGTAAAATATTTGTAAAATCAAAGGATTTTATAAAAGATAAATGGAATATTTATTTTGAAAATAAATAGAATTATAAAAGGGAATACTTGGGAAATAAATAGAATTATAAAAAAGGGAATTTCGAGTTATAAAAGAAATATGAATTGATTTATTTAAAATAGATATTAAATAAAAATATGTTTAAACAGATGAATTGAGAAGATTAATTTACAAAATAATATTTTATAAATTAAGTAAAATATTTATCATTGGATAAATGGAATATATAAGTCAGAACTTATATAGAGAAGAAGGAATCGATTTTAACATCGACATTTGAAACTGAATATGAACATAGAGTTAACGAGACTTATTAATGGAATTATTAAGTGTTGAATATAAAATAAGATTTTATATGAATTGTTTATAAATAGAAGTATAATTAGAATAATTAGAATAAGATATTATTTTAAATACGAAACCAAACTGTTTTAATTATATAAAGAATATATTATTCATATTGAATATGAATAATGGATTAAGGCAAGTATTTTGCAGAGAAGAAGATTATAAAAGAAATATTATTCACATTCGATGTGAATAATGGATTTAAGTAAATATTTTGCAAATAGAATATTATAAAGGAATTTGGGGTTTGAATTAGGAATTTAAATGGAATTACTGAAATTTGAAACTGAGTGGAAATTAGTTGAGTTAAATGACTTTCTAGGTATCGATCTGATGTTGGTTTCGACCTTCGAGGTTTATACTTGGAGAGTTGTTCTCTTACTAGTTTACAGTTAGAGACTGCTAGAGGTGGGAAGATATTGATGCATGAATAAGAAATGGAAACGTTTTCCAGGGTTAATAACGTATATTTTCTAATTTTAGAAAATAAGGAATTTATGAATATATGGAAACGATGAACGGGAAATTGGGAAATGAAATGATGATCGATCGGTTGTATTTCCATTTGGGAATACGACCATTGTTTGTACACATGTTTTCCTTTGATAGTTAAATCACCGACTATCAAAGATTTTGACCATTTCCGTTGTCAATACGGAGAGACCGGGATCAGATTTTTTATCTAAAAACCACTATGTATGGGCATTAGCATTGCAAATCAAATATGATCAGGATAATTGAAGACGGAGTTTATGCAAGGGCTGGTCTGGCAAATCCTAGGTAGAAATTGCCTACGATGGGTTTGCATAATAGCATCTTCGGTTCGTCCAGTCCCAAGATGACCTGTATGGAAGAATGTCTACTAGAGTATATTTAATATATCGCATAAGTTGATCTCTTCAATCATATTTACGTTTGGTGGCGGAGGAATTTGTTTCTCTTAGCTGTTTACCCATGGTATGTTTGGAGAAATCAATTTGTGATTTGGCGGGTATGACGATGTGACATTCAAAGTAAATAAAGGTGTGATCTATACATTATGGCCTCTAGCCTCACAACCAGGAAATGGTATAAAATCAGGTAGGTCGCATGGCTAAGTGTTTAGCTGCCAATTAGGGTGTATTGTCACCTGATCTAGATAAATTCCATTTACTTCTATAATCTATTTCGATGTTGTCCCTTTCGGGAAACGGTTGTTGATCCCAATCGTTGGTGATAATACATTCGGTACACTCAAGCAAAATGAGTGATCGGTCATGTTTAGCCTGGGTTACAAGATATTCTTGTTTAACCCGGTGTATTCCTCTTTAGAGATATACTGTCGGAAGGTGGCCCCATACCTTACCAATTGTAATTCATTAACCAATAAGCGCCCATGGTTTTTGATTATATATTATGTATGTGGTACGTGAGATGAAAGCGTTCTACTAGATGATTATTATATTGTGGTTGATAGACATTATTATAATATTAAAAGAGCTTTGATATAAAGATTATCGTTCTTTCAAAAGGATTTTTGAAATGTTGAATCAAGTGTTTTGAATTTTCATAAGGGGAAAACCCGTTCCGTGTTATACGGCGTGGTCTTATGAGATATCATTTATTTTCTCAAACTATTTTAAATTGTTTACTCACACCAGTCCCATGACTGACCAGGAGTTTATTTTGTTTTGTTTTCCCTAAACTCTTGGGTGCCCAATTTTGTACAAGCATTCAAGTAGTCAGGTTTTTACAGATATACTTGGAGAGCTGGAGCAGGAGGCTTTAGGATTTTATAGTAATTGTTTATTTCCGCTGTGTTGTAAGTGTTGTACTCTGATAAATGTTATTGTATACATATACTGGTTTTATTTCAAAGTTATGTTATATTTTATTCGTTCCGCTGTGACATTCGTGTTACTCTGATTCTGTTGTTGTGATCTTCTTCTTCTATTCTAAATTTCTATCTTATTTATTCTCACCCTCTAACTTCTTTCTATTAACTATCCGGTATTTCCGATGCTTGGATAGTCGACATTGAGTTTATGTCGATAACCATGGTCGCAAATTCCTGGGTCGTTACACCAGTCCTTCTCTTGTCTGCATAGGACTTCTACCTATCTTGAGCTGTCTTCATCCATCGTCGAATAAGGTCAATCTTTTCGGACGTTTCCTTAACCATATCTGGTCCAAGCAGTAATCTTTTTGTAGATTCCCACCAACAAGTTGGCGATCTACAGGGTCGTCCGTACAATGCTTCGAAGGGTTCCATACCAATACTAGCTTGATAGCTATTATTATAGGCTAACTCTACTAAAGGAAGATGCTCTTCCCAAGTCCCTCTGAAGTCAAGGATACACAGCCTTAAAAGATCTTCTAGAATTCTGTTCACCCTCTCCGTCTGCCTATCGGTCTGAGGATGATAAGCGGTGCTCAAATACAACTATGTACCTAATGCTTCTTGCAAGCTCCACCTAAATTCGCTGGTAAAGATGGGGTCACGATCGCTCATGATGCTGGAAGCAACTCCGTGGAGATGAACTATCTCACAAACATAAATTTTTGCCAACCATGATGTCGTCCTTTTAATTTTAAATGGAATAAAGTGAGCGCTCTTAGTGAGTCTGTCCACTATCACCCAAATACTGGTATTACCTTTCTTCGATCTAGGCAAACCATCTATGAAATCCATAGAGACGCTCTCCCATTTCCATTGTAGAACCTCCAACGGATGAAATAATCCATCGGGCTTCTTTTTCTCAGCTTTGACTTTCTGGCAATGTAAACATTGAGAAACAAATTCGACCATGTCCTTCTTCATCCCAGCCCAAAATAAAACCCTCTTCATGTCTATGTACAACTTGTCACCTCCTGGATGAATAGTCATCTTAGAATGGTGGGCTTCTTCTAGGACTGCCTTTATCAGGCTTCCAGTTTGAGGAACACAAAGCCTTCCATCTCGTCGCAACCACCCCTTTTCATATTTGGCATACTGATCGATGCTAGAAAAGAGCGATATTTGTAATAAAATTCTGCAAGCGCATAGGTGTGTAGCATACAGGTCGAACACAGGGAGGTAAATTAAAATCAAATTATTTATCTAATCTCTTGGGCGAGTTAGACGAAGCCTGAAGATTTTGCTGAAATAAAAACAAATTGAAATTGCGAACTTAGGATTATCGTTGAATCTAATCACACGACTAATCACTAAAGAAAGTAAATTGCAAAACAAGAACAACAATGCAGAAAATAAAAGTGCAGAATAAGAAGAATAACAAAAAAATAAAATTAGGATTGTCGTTGAAACTAATCAAACGACTAATCACTAATGAAACAAATGTAAAATACAACTAGTACTCTACCGAATCTAATCGGGTAGATGACACTAGTTGCTAAAAAATACTAGGAAATAAAAGAAGAAGAAGAATTTTTATTAGAGTAATGGAATACAGAAATGAGATGCCCGTTACAATGGGTATACATGTGCTTATATAGGTGAACTGAAAAACCCTAATCCTCTAATGGGCCATGACTCAACTTCTTGAAAATAATATATTCACAAATAAAAGAGATAAGATAAACTTGAAATATTCCATGCATCTTTCCTCTTTTGATTGGTTATGTGGCAAATTGATTGGCATTTTCCAAGAGATTTGAAGTTGATTGGTAAATTGATTGGCATCATGATTGGCATCTATCTAATCAAATCTTCATCTTTATGGAAAGTAAAAAATGAAAGATTCCCTTTGATTTATCTATGAAGAATACTTCCAATTCTTGAAATATTTATTAGTTTATATCATATATTCATACATATGAATATATATACACCATAAATCACTAATCCATACATTCTTCAATGCAAGGGAGGCAGTGTGAACGCGTTCCATTCTTCAGCAAAAAGAGAGTTTGACGGGAATCGAACCCAGGTCTTTCTGTATAGATTTCCATGCCTTAACCAACGTGCTACGGCTTCCTTTGTGATTGAAAACTTGTTGAGATGGGAAAGTAGCTTCTTTTTCTTATCAGTGGTCTTTTATTTAAGGAAGGAAGCAATTAATCAATGACCTGTAAAAACACACAAAATACCCAAAGTAGCATTTATTTATATACAACAAAGATAAGATATAAGCATAAAAATAAACACAAAGATAAGATTAGTTTGCTTGACACGGTTTGTAAAGTGGTATTATTATTTTCTCATGTATGACTAGTCAAATCAATAAGGTCAAGAAGTGTTTGGGCATCATCGCTTATTCTTTATTCTATAAAATTTTAAAATTTATGATTAAGTACATACACCTAACTTAGAAGACCAAGGTTTACCACCCATGCACTGCCTCGCGGACTAACGGAGAGTGGGTAAAGAACTTGGCGGATTGTGCAGGCTGACTTTGACTTTGTCAACAACGTGTTAGTAATCCTTAGGTGTCCAATCTCATAAAATGAGACCAAGTTATTCTAACGCTGACTTTGTCAACAACATGTCGGATAGAGCTTGGCGGGTTTGCACACCAACGCTTGATATACAAGCAATGTTGGATACCCTTGGATTACTATTATTATTATTGGATTTATAAGCACAAAAGAGAGTTACGCGAATTCAACTTAACACAGCTAAGTTTTAAAGATTTGACAAGCCATTATAAGTATTTTAAGTCCTCCACTTATTTAAACAAAGTCTACAATATAGAATAGATTTCATGGCCATCACCTAAGAATCTCCCTATGTACCGGTTACACTATTATCCCTCAAAATTAAACTTTTCATTATATTTCTTATTCGATTTAAATTGAGAGAAAAAAATAATATCAACTGACCAAAAATCCTTAACTTATTTTGTTGTATCAATCTACAATTAGTCATGTTTGAAAAAAATGGCATGTTACTATAGTCTAAAATGCATGATGGTCCTATTTATATGGCTGAAAATGAAAAGAAAGAAAAATTAAAAAAAATGAAAATGAGTGAAATGCAGACTCCCCCCCCCCCCACACTAGAACTAAACAGTGTCCACACTGTGAACGTTTCCTAAATTTGAAAGATCATACCCAAAGGTGAATGAGATGACAAATTATTTGTAGAATGAAATGCAATCTAACTATATGTAAGAATGGATCATATGTACAACGATATATGTGTTTACGATGCATGCGATGCAAAGAATACCACCATCTTTTTCCCCCACACTTGGTTCTAGCCCTATGAATCCCATTACGTCTAGGCATGTTTTCTACTAAGCAAAGGTTTTTGAAAACCATCTCATCTTTATACCTCGATTTATAGTCCAGTAAATGAATGTTCAGGGTCGTCCTAACGTGAAGTTTTTCCATCAAGCCAGCATTCCAAAAGTAATTCATGTGTTCAACAAATTTATCAGTGTAATTTTTCAAAAATTTGTGATCGTATATAAATTCAGTGAAATTTGAATTTTGAGTGTTGTTCAAGAGTATGTGATCACCTTTCTCAATTGACAAGGTATTTTCGACACTGACAATTTCATGTTCGTTTGAAATTTCTCAATGTTAAAATTTTCGAACTCATGATGTGAATGTACTTCTTCCTCATTTTGCAACTCATCCTCGTACAATCCAAAGAATTCATGTTCGTTAAAATCCTTTTTCAAATTTGAATTGAAAAATTCAATATTTTTATTCTGTTCAATTTCAAAAGTTTCGATTTTCTCACAGCCTGAAAGAGGAAGATCAGAATCTGAGCTTAAATCTTTTTCCTGAAAAGAATTGAAGTCTAAATCATTTGCTGAATTGTGAACAACTTCATTTAGATTGTCATTTTCAATTTCTAAAGTTGTAATCTGAAAATTTTCAATGTCAGCAAAGAATGGATTATTTCCTGATTCATCGCATTGAATTTGATTTTGTTGCTCGAGTTGTTCTTTAAAACACGTCATTAAAGAAAGAAGTTCATCAAGTTGTCTATCTTTTTCACCAAGCTGTCTATCTTGCTTTTCTACCCTCTCTCTAAGAATGTTAAGCTGATATTCTTCAGAATCATTGATTTGAGAGCTCTCGTTTTGGATTTCCTGATTCTCAAAATTATAGTCCACATCAATTTCACAATCAATATTATTTCCAATGTGATAGTTGTTTGAATTTTCAGAAAATTGACAATGATATTGGAAATCATTTTGATCATAAAAGTTATGTTCGTAACCAAAACTGTTGAAATTTGGCAGAAAATTGCAATTTTGGTTATTTTCAAGATGTTGATATGAGCTATAACTTTGGAAATTTTGGTTTACAACCCCATATTGATGTTGATCAAAGCTATCTTGGGTTTAAAGCCATTTTGATGTTGATGTGGCCCATAATCGAAATTGTTGAAATTTGAATTGAAGTCGCCATTTCGATCATAACTTTGAAACTGTTGGTCATTTTAAAATTTTTGAAAATTGTTGACATTTGGGTCGCGAAATTTTGGAAAATCTTGCTTCATGATTTGTAATTCAAAATCATGCTCTTCAAGCGGACGTCTACTCCGATTATTATCCCACATATCTCTCAATGATTTTTTTGAATCAAACATTTGAATGAAATCAAGGAAAGATAGAATTTGTTCTCACTTCAAAATAGTATAAAATACTCAGTTGCGCTCTATTAATTAACTGACTCAATTGGAAGGGGGAAGAGGGTCTTATGGCCATTCACGTATAGTATAAATACTAAGGGATACGACCAATGTTTTACGGGTAGTATGCAACCTCTTTTGCTAATAGTTCAATAAATTGAACTACTATATATCCGCGATCCAATTATACGAGACAGTCAACTTCACAAAACACCACTTTTCAATTATATTATTTTGTAGCGTCTATTTTTATTGTTGAAAACAATGAGAGTGATGACAGTAATTATGGAAATTCGTTTCTCACACACAGATTCAGAAATATCAGTCACAGAACCGTCACAAAATAATAACAGAAAATTAAAATATTGTACAAGCAAGCCACTGCCCCTACAGAAGATTTTTACAAGCAATTTTTATATTTTTAAGCAGTTGCGGAAGCTGTAGAGTTTAGAATTTTTTTACAGTATGGTATGGTTGTCCGTCCAAAAAAAGCGAGTAGTTTCAATGATTGAAATCCCACTGTTTTCAAATTGCTTGGCTTCTAAATTCTCTGTTTATTGATTGGATTCTTTTCTTTCACTTCGACCTTGATTTTGATTTTGAAAATTGGTAATGGAATTTGGAAATGGAAATTGGAACACAAGTCACCAAGATCACAGAAAGCGTCTTAGGAAATCTCGCAACAAATAGTTCTCACCCAAAGTAAACCCACCTCCCCTTGTTCTTTCCCACAGCAAATATTGCAAAAAAAACAATTGGTAAAAAGAAAAAAAGTTAAATTAAACCCATCTCAAAAGGAATTGCAAATGAATTAACCAAAAAACGAGATGGACCCTTCAGGAATACCAAATTCCCACACCCTTATCTTTTTTTTTATCAAAATGACCGTACCCTTTTTTTATAAATTCCAATCAGGACAGAAGAAACAAAACGAACGCCTTCAAATTCGGTCAAAAAGAAAAGAAAATCGTTGTTCCCTCCTTCCTTTCGAGATTCGAACTGGGTTCGAATCGAGATTTTGCCTGGAGTTCGAATCGATTTGGGGTTCACGACTGATAAGCAGTTCGAGGGATGACGCGATTGACTTATTGAGGTTCGGGTTTTGAATTGATGATTTGGGAAGTGGTGAGTTCGTTGATGATTTGTCTGAATCGATGATGGGTTGTTGCGATTTTGTCTCCGGTTTTGAATCGGTCTCTTAATTAATTTCCTTTCTTCTTTGGATTTTGAATATTGATTGGGGGTTTGAGAAGATGCCTGACCATATGAACTCGATGAGAGGGGACGTGTTGTGGATGCAGTAGATGGTGAGAGCTGTTTGGAGATGTGTTTGTTCTGGTGCGTGAAGATGACATTCAGGTAGGGACTTTTGCGTGGTTTTCGGTTTGTGAATTGTGATGGACTTGGGTTAGTTGATGGTGGATATTGAGGGGTTCTATGATGAAGTCGGATGGTGGATGGAAATATGGGTAGCGTGGACTTGTGACCGGAGGAAAGGCGATGGAAGGAGTGACGTTGATAGGGTTATGATGGATTTGTGAGATGAGGAAGGAGTATACGTGAGGCTTGAACTGTGATGTGGGTTTGGGCAAAACTATTGATATAGAAGGGGTAGTAGGTGGTTTGATGTTGTGGTGTTGTATGGACGGTGAAGTGGAAGGAAAGATGGAGTGGGTGGTTGTTGTTGAGGAGATGACAGCGTAGAGAAAATAGCAAAAGAAAAATTTGTAAAGATGAGAAGTTTGAATCTATGAAGGAAGAAAAAAAATGTGTAAAAAGAAATTTTTTTTTTTTGGGAAGTTACAGAAGTAGAAAAGCAATGTAAGGAAGAAATTATTGAAAAGAAGATTGGGAAAGAAGTTTGAAAGGAAATAATCTTTTTTTATTTATTGTTGAAAAGGTGAAAGAATGGTAAAAAAAGGGAAAAATTGAAAAATGGAACGGTATTAAAGTGGGAAAGAAATCGATTAAAGAGTGGTGAGTTTTTTTTTCTTGTTTGGGAGATCACGATATCAATGAACGATACCAAATCAACCCAATTAAGAATTTTTTTCAATATATACAAAAAAAACAAAAGGAAATAAAATAAAATAAAAACTAACACGAATCAGAAATTAAATAAATAATAAAATTTAATTGTTGCCTCCCCGGCAACGGCGCCAAAAACTTGATCGACGCTAGAAAAGCGCGATATTTGTAATAAAATTCTGCAAGCGCACAGGTGTGTAGCATACAGGTCGAACACAGGGAGGTAAATTAAAATCAAATCATTTATCTAATCTCTTGGGCGAGTTAGACGAAGCCTGGAGATTTTGTTGAAATAAAAACAAATTGAAATTGCGAACTTAGGATTATCGTTGAATCTAATCAAACGACTAATCACTAAAGAAAGTAAATTGCAAAACAAGAACAACAATGCAGAAAATAAAAGTGCAGAATAAGAAGAACAACAAAAAAAATAAAATTAGGATTGTCGTTGAAACTAATCAAACGACTAATCGCTAATGAAACAAATGTAAAATACAACTAGTAATCTACAGAATCTAATCGGTTAGATGACACTAGTTGCTAAAAAATACTAGAAAATAAAAGAAGAAGAATTTTTATTAGAGTAATGGAATACAGAAATGAGATGCCCATTACAATGGGTATACATGTGCTTATATAGGTGAACTGAAAAACCCTAATCCTCTAATGGGCCATGAATCAACTTCTTGAAAATAATATATTCACAAATAAAAGAGATAAGATAAACTTGAAATATTCCATGCAGCTTTCCTCTTTTGATTGGTCATGTGGCAAATTGATTGGCATTTTCCAAGAGATTTGAAGTTGATTGGTAAATTGATTGGCATCATGATTGGCATCTATCTAATCAAATCTTCATCTTTATGGAGAGTAAAAAATGAAAGATTCCCTTTGATTTATCTATGAAGAATACTTCCAATTCTTGAAATATTTATTAGTGTATATCATATATTCATACATATGAATATATACACCATAAATCACTAATCCATACATTCTTCAAAGCAAGGGAGGCAGTGTGAACGCGTTCCATTCTTCAGCAAAAAGAGAGTTTGACGGGAATCGAACCCAGGTCTTTCTGTATAGATTTCCAAGCCTTAACCAACGTGCTACGGCTTCCTTTGTGATTGAAAACTTGTTGAGATGGGAAAGTAGCTTCTTTTTCTTATCAGTGGTCTTTTATTTAAGGAAGGAAGCAATTAATCAATGACCTGTAAAAACAAACAAAATACCCAAAGTAGCATTTATTTATATACAACAAAGATAAGATATAAGCATAAAAATAAACACATTTCTGTGCTAATCACATACCTACTGAGGTGACTAGAAGCCTCCCCTCTTTTGAGCTTATCCATGATGTCTAGAATGTGTGGGTCACCTTGTTGCGAAGCTCCTATCTGATCCACAAGAGTCTGTCGTATCTCCGAGGATGCAAATAAATAAGGAAAAACCTCGATTGAGGGTCTAAAATTAAAAGCCGATATGAACTCCAAGTTCTTTCTCTCCACAAACATAAGACTCAGGGCCACCCACTGCTTACTTAGTGCATTTGCCACCACATTACCCTTGCCAGTGGTATAAGCAATTTCAAAATCATATGAAGCTAAGAACTCCATCCATCGATGTTGCCTTAAGTTGAGATCCTTTTGTGAAAATAGATACTTGAGAGATTTATAATCGGTGTATAACTCAAACTTTTTTCCAAGTAAATAATGACGCCACGTCTTTAACGCAAATACTATGGCAGCTAGCTCTAGATCATGGGTGGGGTAGTTCTTCTCATGAACTCTCAATTGTCTACCCTAATAACATATTACTTTCCCTTCTTACATCAGAACCACACCAAGCCCTGTACCGCACGCATCAGTGTAAATAGTAAACACTTTACTCCCATCGGGAAAGATCAAGACTGGGGCTATTGTCAGAGCCCTTTTTAGTCTTTGGAAAGCAACGTCACAGTCTATATCCCATGAAAATGTCAAATTCTTCTTTGTCGGCCTGGTGAGAGGGGCTGATATCTTCGTGAAGTCCTTAATGAACTTCCTATAATAACCTGCCAACCTAAGAAAGCTTCTCACCTCGGTTGCATTTTTAGGAACCTGCCAATCTTGTACTGCAACCACTTTGGTGGGATCTACAGCTATCCCTTCTTTAGAGACTACATGCCCCAAGAATGTCACCTCCTTTCTCCAAAAATGGCATTTGGAGAACTTTGCTTTTATTTGATGGTCACGGAGACTTTTTAGAACTCCTACCAAATGTTGGGCATGCTCTTCTTCGCTCTTGGAGAAGATCAAAAGATCATCAATGAAGACTACGGCGAATTTGTTTAGGAACTCCTGAAACACCCTACTCATCAAATCAACAAAATAGGCAGGTGCATTTATCAACCCAAAAGGCATAACTAGCCATTCAAAGAAACCGTCTGGAGTCCTGAAAGCAGTCTAATATATATTGTCCTCAGCCACCCTCAACTGATGGAACCCCGTAGCCAAGTCCAACTGAGAAAGTACCGAGGCACCAACAAGATGATCAAATAAGTCATCAATCCTCAGAAGCGGGTGCCTATTCTTCTTGGTGAGCTTATTTAACTCTCTATAGTCAACACACAAACAAAGCGAACCATCCGCTTTAGTTGCATACACTACTGAAGTACCCCACTCAGATATGCTTCGTATGATAAACCCCCTTTTCAGGTTGCTCCCCTACTTGCTTACTGAGCTCCCTCCTTTATCTTGGAGCCATGTGGCGCACTGGTAATGCAACTGGCTTTGCATTGTCCACCAGATATATGCGGAAGTCGATCTTACGCCTTGTAGGTAAACCCCGTACCTCATCAAAAACATCGGGAAAATCTTGAACCACCGGAACAGATTGCAAATCATCTATGGATCCATCTATAGACTCTAGGTAGCTAATCATAACAGACCCTTGGGGGTCACAAGAAACTTCGAGGGTCTTTCCATGACAAGTTAGAAGTCTAATAACCCTCCTCTCACAATCCAGAATGGCCCCATATATGATAAGCTAATCCATTCCTAGAATCAACCCATAGCCCATAAACCCGAGCACTTACGCGTCGCATTCAAACTTGATGCCTAACACAGAAATTTTCAAACCCCAAGAAATCATCGATAAATGAGTCGAACCATCAATGGGGATTGAAACAACTGTGGGATCTACTAACATACTAGTAATTAAATGCAGAGATTTAACCATAGAACTAGATATAAACGAGTGCGAAGCACCAGAATCAAAAAGTGTTCTAACTGGATAGTTTGAAAGAGAAACTAATCTTTCTATGGAAATTTTTCTACCTCTTTCAGGAGCAATGATCGCGAGAGCATACACCTGCCCTCCAGAAGTCCTTGCTCGTTGCCCTTGTCCTTGCGATCCCTGTTTCTTCGGGCACTCTTTAGAGAAGTGTCCGACCTCTCCGCAATTAAAGCAACTGGCCTTCCTTCTCTTACAATCTTTGATCAGGTGGCCCTCCTGTCCACAACTGTGGTACTTTCTCTTGTTGTAACACCCCGAATTTCAATTAACACTAATGGTTAGTAATTAAAGTATAATTAATCTCAGATGTGAGAATCAGGGGAAACGGGCTGCGTCATTGCGTTCGTCTCGGAAAAATACGCGAAATAGAGTCCGAGTTTGCGTAAAACGGGTACCGTATGAAAGAGATATGGACGAACGAAGTTAGGCAGAAAAACCCGAAACAGGCCAGAAATGCACTGGCGCACTTGTAAAGTGCGCCAGCACAAAAATACACTGGCGCACTTGGGAAGTGTGCCCATGTCGAGGCAGGAAACCTGCACAGTTTCTAGAGAGTTATGTGGTTGGGTGCACCAGTTTGGGGTTTGGGCTTGGTCTTAGGGCTGGTTTCTGGAAGGTTCCGAAATCTAAGGGTCCTAATCTAATTTAGGGTTAATCTAAGGGCCTAAAACACTCACCTAATCTATAAATACACCCTAATACTACCCTAATTCATACTCAAAATAGAAATGATGCCACCATGCCGCCAAAATCAAACTTGAGAGGAACCTCCACTAGTTTATGAAGAAAGTTGCAAGCTAATCAACCTCTAATCATCATCTTCTTCTTGTATAGCAACTAGTTCTACTACATAAGTTTGCTAATCTTGGTTTTGGTGAGTTTCTATCACTTTAATAACCAATTGCTAAATTAAGTAGATGAGATATGATGAGATCATGTGGTTTTGTATGCGGATTTGTGGGTTTTAAGTCATATGATATGATGTTAGTTTGCTAATCTATGTTTAATGTTAACCCTATGTTTATGCAAGTTAAGTATGTGGGTTTATGCAAGTTAAGTGATGGGTTTCATGCATGCTAAGCATTGGGTTTCGTGCATGCTAAGCATTGGGTTTTATGCATGCTAAGTATTTGATTTTATGCATGCTAAGTGTTTGATTTTATGCATGCTAAGTATTTGATTTTATGCATGCTAAGTGTTTGGTTTTATGCATGCTAAGTATTTGATTTTATGCATGCTAAGTATTTGATTTTATGCATGCTAAGTATTTGATTTTATGCATGCTAAGTGTTTGGTTTTATGCATGCTAAGTATTTGATTTTATGCATGCTAAGTGTTTGGTTTTATGCATACATTATGACATGCAAGTTTACCCTTTTTCTAAATAAGATGCATACATATGCAAGATGACACCTTTGTATGCTATGCATACATATGCATGTTTACCCTATTATGATGCAAGTTCATATGCATGTTTGTCTCTTTTTATGATATGCATAACATATGCAAGTTTGCCTCTATGTATGACATGTTATGCAAGTTCACATGCAAGTTTATGTGCAAGTTCATATGCAAGTTTATGTGCAAGTTCATATGCAACTTTATGTGCAAGTTCATATGCAAGTTTGTCTCTTTTTATGACATGCATAATGCAAGTTTGGGTTAAATGCTAGTTGGGTTTAATGTATGCTCATATATGCAAGTTGACACCTTTTGAACACATGATAAAGTTATAAGCTATGTTGGCTAAACCCATGACATTTGTGATGAATCTTCCCTTTTATTATGTCACGTTACGAGAACGAATTACGTGGGGAACGATGGGGTTAATATGCATGTTAATAAAATGATGTGGAATGGGTATGCTTAAGAGTAACATAAATTAAATGGACATAATTGGGAATTTACCTATTGAGTTAGGTCTACCCATATTATGGAGTTGGGAATTTACCTATTGAGTTAGGTCTACCCATACTACGGAGTTGGGAATTTACCTATTGAGTTAGGTCTACCCATATTCTGGAAAACATGATTAATTAATTAGGGATAATTGATATAAATTATGAGGGTGATTAATTAGGTGTAATTAATCGACTAAGACACGAGGTTGGACTCAGTTGTAGCGTAAAACTGCCCGGACCCAACCGGCTTAACCAGTTGCTACAAGTGTTAGCCCAATGTGAGAGGTCTTAGGCACAAATACGTGATTAAAGTAAAGACACGAGGTTAGACCCTTTTTATGACGTAAGGCTGCCCGGACCCAACCGGCATATCCAGCAGTCATAAAAGACGGTCTAATGTGAGAGGTCTTTATGAGGTCATGATCTTAATTAATTAATTAAGAAACACTTAACCATATTAGCATGTAGAGGGACATGAGGGGTTAAGTGGGGGCCTTGGGTGGCAATAGAAAATACGATTAGAATACTTAACCAAAGTGGAACATGTAATTAAAACATGGTTAAAGGGTTAAGTAAGTGCTTTGGGTGGCATGTGGAAATCTAGTGGGCGCCTTGAATGGCAATTAAAATATGATTAATGACTTAACCAGAATTTATAACATGTAAGTGGACATGGTTAAAGGGTTAAGCGGGATTCACTAGAAATAACAAGCTTAGGTGGTAGCTTGTGGGGGCCCATTTCAACCAATATCCCAAACGTATCTTAGTGGGCTCGACTCTAGTCGAGTGACGGGACACGCATATTGGGCTTGACTATAAGAGGCCAAAATGGGTTAGCGGTGGCAACGTATGACCAACGGGTTTCATATGCATGTGTGGACCCGGGCTGGTAAATAAGATGTTGTCGCATCGTGTAGATATAAGCCGTGCACCGTTAGTTTTATCAGGTTGCCACGTTGGGGAATGGTACACCCCACGGTGGGGCCAGCATGGGTATCTAGGTTAGGGAGCCGATCGAATGGGGAGTAGTGTGTACACCTAGTGGATTGTAGGGCCCTGTGGCGTCTACTCAGTCACCTAGGGGTACGCGAGAACTATTAAGTTAATTTTATAAGTCCATGGGTGGGATCAACCTTTAAGTTAGGAATGACTGGTGTGGTGCAGTTTAGTAATTTACCTTTGGAAGGGTAGATGCGTCATTACGTTTCTTAGTTTATCCTAAGTCTACCAAGCTGCTTAGTGTAGCCATTCATCCCCAGACGACACCGTATATCAAGCTTATGTCTTCTCTGGTTACTTTAATGATTGTATTGTTAAAGTTATAGGACTCGCTCAGACTTATGTCTGACCCCGTTGTTTTTATCTTTTTTCCCAACCCTCAGGTTATCAAAGTGGGCCCAGTACGAGTGGGCTTTGATCAGGCTGCTTTATTCTCTTTAGGAGCTTGGACCATAGATGTAGAGCTCAGCTTACCCTTTCTTTTATGGCTATCAGTTCATGTATTGGGATTATGTACTTTTATTTATCAGGATGGATATTTTGTACTTGACTCTTATTATGGTTTTGTGATGTAACCAAACATGTTTTACTTTCCGCTGCAATGAAATGATGTTTTAAAATTTTCAAGTATTACTTATATCTGTCTTGTTGTAATTTTTCTGTTCTATATTCACTAAAAATACTCCACCGATGTTATGGCATTCCCTTAGTGAGTGATCATAGCGGGAGTGGGGTGTTACACGTGGTATCAGAGCTTAAGGTTACCAGAACAGATAAAATTTTTAGAAAAACTATTTTCTAAGAATATTTTTGAAAGGAGTATTTTCAAAAACATGTCTTTTAAAAGAAAAGTTTTTGAAAGAAAAGCATAATCCCCAATAGCCATATCTATATCTTTCGAATTCTCCGTTTTGAATCTCTTCCTCTCTCGTTTTGAGTTTCCCCTCCGCGTATAGATGACCTTTCTAAGGTAGATAAGAATGGAAAACCACTTCAAGGGACTTAGACGTTAGTCAGATTAGAAGTTGGTTCAAGAAGGAGGAGGACTGGTAGGTATCTATTGGATAGACGAAGGGAGGAAGGCTCAAATAGTTGTTTGGTTAATGAAGGATGAAACCTCATTGGTGGGAGGTTACAAGTGGAGAATGGGATGAAGAAGGCGAGTAGTTATCCTTTTGGGAGGAATAGGACACCTTATTAGGATTGTCCAAAGAGGCAAGGGCAAGGTACGGAATCTCCTAGAGGGTAGTTGTATTCCCTCACGACTAGGGTACCAAATGGGGATAGACCGTCTAGGTTGGAATTTGGATTTCTTTATTATCCGATTCGAACTTTATTTAATTCTGACGCATCGAGTTCGTTTATCTCATCATTGTTAGTTGAGTCACTGCACTTAGACACCAGTTAGTAGATGATCCCTTAGTTGTTTCAAACCCAATTGGGGCTCCATGAAGTGTTTGGGTTTGAAAGTTGCTATACTTAGCGTTGAGAGTAGATGTGATGCTTTTTGGGCTTCACGAGCTATGGGTTAGTTTTGGGCATGGACTGGTTATCCAGTAGGGGTGCCGTTCTTGATTTTGAAGGGAGAGTTGTTAGGCTTATGACCCGCTTGGGTAACACTCTCGAGATCTCTTGTAATCCCATGGAATCTGTTATGCTAAGTTATCTAGAATCGCTTGACACGTCAGTCGAGAGTTTGTGATCTGTTAGAGTGATCCGGGAATACTCGGATGTGTTTGAGGAGGTGAAGGGCTTACCTCCGGAGCGGGAGATTGACTTCCGAATATATCTGGTAGACAATGCTAAACCTGTATCTTTACCAGTGCGCCACATGGCTCCTCGCGAGACAAGGGAACTCCATAAGCAAGTAGGGGAGTTGCTTGAGAAGGGGTCCATAAGACAAAGTATATCGGAGCGGGGTGCTCCAGTAGTTTTTGCTACGAAGGCGGATGGGTCCCTCAGACTTTTTGTAGGCTAAAGAGAACTAAATAAACTCACAAAGAAGAATAGACACCCATTGCCGAGGATTGATGATCTCTTTGATCAGTTGGTTGGCGCCTCAGTATTTTCGCAGTTGGACTCAGCCACGGGGTTTCGTCAGTTGAGAGTGGCTGAGGATAGTATAGAGAAGATTGCCTTTAGGACTCCGGATGGTTTTATGAGTGGCTGGTGATGCCATTTGGTTAGACGAACGCCTCCGCATACTTTGTTGATTTGATGAGAATGGTGTTCAGGGAGTACCTAAATAAGTTCGTGATGATCTTGGTGGATGACATCTTGGTCTTTTCTAGGAGCGAAATAAGTTTTCGTATGTGCTCAATAGGTTGAGCAAAGCCAGTTATGGGATAAACGGTGGTTTTGGAGCGAGACTGGCAAGGACATCCAGGGTTGGACAAGGGCTTAATTATTTAGCCGTTTTTACTAGTATCATCTCACGTAGGTCGTCTGAATTCGAAGGAGGTATCCCTTGGGTGTTTGTCTGATATTGGTTTAGGCCTTTGGGGCTTGCATTTGGGGGATGTCGAGTTCGACTAAGGTGGTCTGCGTGAGAGATGGATAGTTGTGACGATTTTGCATGGGAGAATATCCTGATTTTCTCTAGAAGTGGAGAAAAGCATGCCCTACATCTTAGGGAAGTGTTGGAGACTCTTTGAGCGCATTGTCTTAAGACAACAAAGGTGGATGGAATTCTTAGCATCCTATGAGTTTGAGATAGCGTATACCCCTGGCAAGGGTAACGTGGTGGCAGACGCCTTGAGCAGAAAAAGGCTGTCTTTGAGTCCATTGTTCGTGGAATGGCGAAGCTTGGAGTTTAATTCTATGATTGACTTTAGACCTTCCGTTGACTTTGTACCCGGTTTGCTAGCCTCCTTGGAGGTTAGGCCTATTCTTTTGTGGCGGATTGGCGAGGCACAGCGAGACGACCCACAGTTGGTTGAGTTAGTAGAGAAGCTCATAAGGTGGGGAGTCGTCCAGCCATTTGAGTAGGTACACCCTAGATGGTAAGGGGTGGTTGCGTAGAGACGGTAGACTTTGTGTACCGCAAGACGAGGGTCTGAGGAAGGCTATACTTGATGATGCACATCGGTCAAAGATGACCATTCATCCTGGTAGGGACAAGATGTACCAAGACATGAAGAGAGTTTTCTTCTGGGCCGGTATGAAGAAAGATGTGGCCGAGTATGTGGCTAGATGCTTAGTGTGCCAACAAGTTAAAGCGGAGCAAAGGAAACCCGGTGGGTTGTTACACCCATTGGAAGTTCCGCAATGGAAGTGGGATAGTGTCTCGATGGATTTCATCGATGGGTTACCGAGATCGAGGAAGGGCAATACGGGAATTTGGGTTGTGGTAGACAGACTTACCAAGAGTGCCCATTTTATACCCGTGAAGAGTAAGAGGACCACTCCATGGCTTGCTTCAGTCTATGTTAGAGAGATTGTTAGATTGCATGGCGTACCATCCAGCATTGTGAGTGATCGAGATCCTATCTTCACTAGTGAGTTTTGGAGAAGTTTGCAAGAGGCGGTAGGGACTCAGTTGTGTTTGAGCACCGCATATCATCCTCAGACGGACGGTCAGACCGAGAGGGTGAACCGTATCTTAGAAGATCTCTTGAGGCTTTGTATCTTGGATTTTGGAGGTACATGGGAAGAACATCTTCCTTTGGTGGAGTTCGCATACAATAACAGCTTTCAGTCTAGTATTGGCATGGCACCTTTCGAAGCTCTTTATGGAAGTCCTTGTCGATCTCCTACATGTTGGTGGGAATCTACGGATAAGATCTTGCTTGGGCCAGATATGGTTAGAGAGACTTCAGAGAAGATTGATTTGATTCGAAGAAGGATGAAGGCACTGCAAGATAGACAGAAATCTTATGCGGATCGGAGAAGGACGAATCTTGAGTTTGAGGTTGGGGACATGGTTTTTGTCAAAGTATCTCCGTTGAGAAATGTTGTTCGCTTTGGGTCCGTTGGGAAGTTAGCACCGAGGTTTGTTGGGCCGTTTCCTATTAAGGAAAGGATTGGACGGATGGCATATAGGGTGGAGTTGCCCGACAGACTTAGTGGTGTTCATGATGTATTCCATGTATCACATTTGAGGAAGTGCTTACATGAGACCGCAGAGGTCGTAGAGCCGAGCTTGCTTAGAGATGTAGAGGTAGAGCGTGATGCGACGATTCGACGAGCTCCTACTCGCATCCTTGGGTCAGAAACTAGGAAGTTGAGGAACAGAGAAGTTCAGCTAGTTAAAGTGCAATGGGGAGAAGACGAGGGCAATGCTACTTGGGAGACGGAAGCGAAGATGCGTTCTTTGTATCCATTTCTTTTTGAGAGTATGTCTTTTAACTTCTCCTTTATCGCTTGTCTAGTACTTATCTTATCTTTAGTATATCCTCTCGCTAGTACCTATGACCTTTAGATAGGGTAAAACCTATGGTTGAAACATGTGTTTGAAACATGTTATGGTTGATGGATGCATGTGGATGCAATTGTTTGCTAGTGGTTGCTCGTGGATGCATATACACACACATTAGGCACTAGATCGGCTCAGTCACTTCATGTTGCATATCGCATAAATGGATGTGGTAGTTAGATTGATGGATGTATCATGGCCGTGTTATCATGTGGATGATGCATTTTTGTGTATGGTTGTGCACGCATATAGAAATTGTATGTGTCAATAGGGTTTCGCATACATATTGGATGCATGGCACTATCATGGTTTGCATTAAGGAGGTCGACTGAATCAGTAGACCGCCTGATTTTGCATTAGTATACGGACATATACACACACTTTCTGCATATGTTCATACATCATTAGAAGTTTCTAAGGATAATGGTTGCTTGTGGCTGATGGTTTAGTAGATGGTCGTTTGGTTGGTAGGATACGTTCTTCTTGACTTAGAGATTTCGAGGACGAAATCCTTTAAGTAGGGGAGAATGTAACACCCCGAATTTCAATTAACACTAATGGTTAGTAATTAAAGAATAATTAATCTCAGATGTGAGAATCAAGGGAAACGGGCTGCATCATTGCGTTCGTCTCGGAAAAATACGCGAAATAGAGTCCGAGTTTGCGTAAAACGGGTACCGTATGAAAGAGATATGGACGAACGAAGTTAGGCAGAAAAATCCGAAACAGGCCAGAAATGCAATGGTGCACTTGTGAAGTGCGCCAGCACAAAAATACACTGGCGCACTTGGGAAGTGCGCCCATGTCGGGACAGGAAACCTGCACAGTTTCTAGAGAGTTCTGTGGTTGGGTGCACCAGTTTGGGGTTTGGGCTTGGTCTTAGGGCTGGTTTCTGGAAGGTTCCGAAATCTAAGGGTCCTAATCTAATTTAGGGTTAATCTAAGGGCCTAAAACACTCACCTAATCTATAAATACACCCTAATACTACCCTAATTCATACTAAAAATAGAAATGATGCCACCATGCCGCCAAAATCAAACTTGAGAGGAACCTCCACTAGTTTATGAAGAAAGTTGCAAGCTAATCAACCTCTAATCATCATCTTCTTCTTGTATAGCAACTAGTTCTACTACATAAGTTTGCTAATCTTGGTTTTGGTGAGTTTCTATCACTTTAATAACCAATTGCTAAATTAAGTAGATGAGATATGATGAGATCATGCGGTTTTGTATGCGGATTTGTGGGTTTTAAGTCATATGATATGATGTTAGTTTGCTAATCTATGTTTAATGTTAACCCTATGTTTATGCAAGTTAAGTATATGGGTTTATGCAAGTTAAGTGATGGGTTTCATGCATGCTAAGAATTGGGTTTCATGCATGCTAAGCATTGGGTTTTATGCATGCTAAGTATTTGATTTTATGCATGCTAAGTGTTTGATTTTATGCATGCTAAGTATTTGATTTTATGCATGCTAAGTATTTGATTTTATGCATGCTAAGTATTTGATTTTATGCATGCTAAGTGTTTGGTTTTATGCATGCTAAGTATTTGATTTTATGCATGCTAAGTGTTTGGTTTTATGCATACATTATGACATGCAAGTTTACCCTTTTTCTAAATAAGATGCATACATATGCAAGATGACACCTTTGTATGCTATGCATACATATGCATGTTTACCCTATTATGATGCAAGTTCATATGCAAGTTTGTCTCTTTTTATGATATGCATAACATATGCGAGTTTTCCTCTATGTATGACATGTTATGCAAGTTCACATGCAAGTTTATGTGCAAGTTCATATGCAAGTTTATGTGCAAGTTCATATGCAAGTTTATGTGCAAGTTCATATGCAAGTTTGTCTCTTTTTATGACATGCATAATGCAAGTTTGGGTTAAATGCTAGTTGGGTTTAATGTATGCCCATATATGCAAGTTGACACCTTTTGAACCCATGATAAAGTTATAAGCTATGTTGGTTAAACCCATGACATTTGTGATGAATCTTCCCTTTTATTATGTCACGTTACGAGAACGAATTACGTGGGGAACGATGGGGTTAATATGCATGTTAATAAAATGATGTGGAATGGGTATGCTTAAGAGTAACATAAATTAAATGGACATAATTGGGAATTTACCTATTGAGTTAGGTCTACCCATATTATGGAGTTGGGAATTTACCTATTGAGTTAGGTCTACCCATACTACGGAGTTGGGAATTTACCTATTGAGTTAGGTCTACCCATATTCTGGAAAACATGATTAATTAATTAGGGATAATTGATATAAATTATGAGGGTGATTAATTAGGTGTAATTAATCGACTAAGACACGAGGTTGGACTCAGTTGTAGCGTAAAACTGCCCGGACCCAACCGGCTTAACCAGTTGCTACAAATGTTAGCCCAATGTGAGAGGTCTTAGGCACAAATTAAATACGTGATTAAAGTAAAGACACGAGGTTAGACCCTTTTTATGACGTAAGGCTGCCCGGACCCAACCGGCATATCCAGCAGTCATAAAAGACGGTCTAATGTGAGAGGTCTTTATGAGGTCTTGATCTTAATTAATTAATTAAGAAACACTTAACCATATTAGCATGTAGAGGGACATGAGGGGTTAAGTGGGGGCCTTGGGTGGCAATAGAAAATACGATTAGAATACTTAACCAAAGTGGAACATGTAATTAAAACATGGTTAAAGGGTTAAGTAAGTGCTTTGGGTGGCATGTGGAAATCTAGTGGGCGCCTTGAATGGCAATTAAAATATGATTAATGACTTAACCAGAATTTATAACATGTAAGTGGACATGGTTAAAGGGTTAAGCGGGATTCACTAGAAATAACAAGCTTAGGTGGTAGCTTGTGGGGGGCCTTTTCAACCAATATCCCAAACGTATCTTAGTGGGCTCGACTCTAGTCGAGTGACGGGACACGCATATTGGGCTTGACTATAAGAGGCCAAAATGCGTTAGCGGTGGCAACGCATGACCAACGGGTTTCATATGCGTGTGTGGACACGGGCTGGTAAATAAGACGTTGTTGCATCGTGTAGATATAAGCCGTGCACCGTTAGTTTTATCAGGTTGCCACGTTGGGGAATGGTACACCCCACGGTGGGGCCAGCACGGGTATCTACGTTAGGGAGCCGATCGAATGGGGAGTAGTGTGTACACCTAGTGGATTGTAGGGCCCTGTGGCGTCTACTCAGTCACCTAGGGGTACGCGAGAACTATTAAGTTAATTTTATAATTCCATGGGTGGGATCAACCTTTAAGTTAGGAATGACTGGTGTGGTGCAGTTTAGTAATTTACCTTTGGAAGGGTAGATGCGTCTTTACGTTTCTTAGTTTATCCTAAGTCTACCAAGCTGCTTAGTGTAGCCATTCATCCCCAGACGACACCGTATATCAAGCTTATGTCTTCTCTGGTTACTTTAATGATTGTATTGTTAAAGTTATAGGACTCGCTCAGACTTATGTCTGACCCCGTTGTTTTTATCTTTTTTCCCAACCCTCAGGTTATCAGAGTGGGCCCAGTACGAGTGGGCTTTGATCAGGCTGCTTTATTCTCTTTTGGAGCTTGGACCATAGATGTAGAGCTCAACTTACCCTTTCTTTTATGGCTATCTGTTCATGTATTGGGATTATGTACTTTTATTTATCAGGATGGATATTTTGTACTTGACTCTTATTATGGTTTTGTGATGTAACCAAACATGTTTTACTTTCCGCTGCAATGAAATGATGTTTTAAAATTTTCAAGTATTACTTATATCTGTCTTGTTGTAATTTTTCTGTTCTATATTCACTAAAAATACTCCACCGATGTTATGGCATTCCCTTAGTGAGTGATCATAGCGGGAGTGGGGTGTTACACTTATCCTTGCCTTTATCATCTTTTCTGCCTTTCTACTGTTGTTGTTGCTGCTGCTGCCCCTTCTTGAGCCATACCTTCTTATTCTGCGATGTCCCCTCAGCTTTTGTTTCCTTCTTATCTCCCTTGTCCTCCTCATGCATCAGGGCCATATCAACAAGCTTTTCAAAGGTGGCCCCCACTAGAAGATGGGACATAGCTAAACCATGCAGAGGCTCATTCAGCCCCTTAGCAAACCACAAAGCCCTTTTGTGCGCTGTGTCTACCAATTCTAGCCCGAACCTTGCCGGCTAGTTGAACTTGTTTACATATTCCTTCACCGTCAAATTTCCTTGTTTGAGTGTTAAGAACCTCCCCATCTGTATGATTTTCTCCGCTTGGGAAAGAAATTTCATTTTGAACCTCTGTCTAAAGTCTTCCTAAGTTTCCACCGGAAGTCCAGCTTGGGTGACTTCCCACCAAAATGGGGCTTCGTCCTTTAACAGCCAAGCAGCTAATTGAATTTTTCTTCGGTCCTCCACTTCAAAGATTACGAATAAGTCCTCGGTCTCCTTAAGCCAATTCCGAGCTTCTATGAATGTCTCATTACCATGGAATGGCCTTCCTCCCATAGCCCGGAAGTCTTTGCAGATCTTGGCAAAGTTATCAGCTTTTAGAGGGGGAGGAGGAGGAGGAATGACCGGTGCAGCTAGGGGAGGAGCATTTTCTTGGCCTTCGGTAGGCGCTGTGGCCTCCAAATACCTACGGAACCATCCGGGTATTGTGACACCCTCCGGGATGTTAAGATTGTTTTGTTCCCCAAACATGCTGAAAAAGGGAAAAGGAAGAAATTTAGATAAAGGACCGAAGGATTCTACATATGGCCTTTTGGGGAATGTTTTTAAAAATAGACTTCTATTTTGAAAATGCTTTCTTTTAAAACCTTTTTGAAAATAATTTCCAAAAACTTTTATCTAATCTAGTAACCTTCAGCTCTGATACCAAGTGAAACACCCCACGTCCATTAATGTCACTCACTAAGGGAATGCATTAAGTTTCGTGAAGCGCTATAGTTAAATAGTCACAGAATAATTACAAGAAAAATATAAATAAGGCAGCAACGGGAAATTTAACCTTTTATTTCAAACATAAGTCATAATACCGTGGTCCACAATTTGATAAGTCACAAAAAAAATCCATTACAATAAAAATACTTCTGTCTTGCACCATCAGAGTACATAAGTAAATAAAATCATCATTTCCCCAATAAAAAGAGTTAAGCCATAGTAGAGACAAGAACTTGAGCTATACTTCAGAAGTAGCTCCTGGCAAGATGATATTGATTCCTGATTAAGTCTAAGTGTTTCCTCCCTGAGAACCTGGGGGAAATGGAAGAAAGAAGGAGAAACAACAGGGTCAGACATAAAGTCTGGCGAGTCTAGTTACTTTTAGCCAATAGATAATTAAAAGCAACATGATAGGCATATAAAGTGGATAAGAGATTACTACATAAATGGAAGGTGTGGCAAGGTAAGCAAGTTAAGGTGTACGTGCCTCACTAATGATTACTCTGCATTATTACTAGTATAACTGAAATGAGATGATCCCTTCCACCACAAGTTGGTAGGCTTAGGTCATACGTCCAAGTATACCCTAATCACTACCATAATCGATCGGATCCCTAACCTGTAGATATTCTGTGCTGGCCCCACAGTAGGGGTATCACTTCCTAAAATGGCAACCCATGGTGTGCACAACCATACCTACTGGTGTCACGGTCGTCTTAGCCCCCTCTGCCCGGCCCATGCACGCACATGTCCCCGATCGGTTTGCGCCGCTTACACAATCCGCTTCGTTTGGATCTATTACAATCAATCAGTAAGCATGCCCATTCTCTGCCTAGTACGAAAGTCTTTACTTGATACCAACTCTGGGTTACTGGCTGAAATGGGTCCCATACAACATGATACAAGCTCTCCCCCTGTCTTGTATCCCCACTAGGTTTTCCACTGACTATGTATACCCTAAGGTGTCTTTAATTACATTGCCCTATACTAGTTATGCTTACCCTAAAGGGTGTCTTTGATTACATAACTTCATTACATTATCTACCAATTATGTATACCCCTAGGCGTCTTTAATTACATAACCTTATTGGGTTAAGTTCGTGGGCCAATATATATATATATATATGTATATATGTGTGTGTGTATATATATATATATTACCCACCCTCTCTAATTTAGTTAACCCACCTCTACCCATTAAATTTTACTTGACCCTAACTTAAGTCCGTAGTCATATTAAATTAGGTTAAGCAGTCCATTTCATTACCATGTCCAGTTATGGTTAAAATGGGCTAAACCTCCCACATTAGGCCTACAACGTGTGGATGCTGGATATGTCGGTCGGGTCCGGGCAGTCTTATTCCATAGTTGGGCCTAACCTCGTGTCTTAGCCCGATTCGTATTTTCGTACTTAGACCTCCCACATTAGGTTCAACACTAGTGGCTGCTGAATATGCCGGTCGGGTCCGGGCAGACTTCCACCACTAATGTAACCTAACCTCGTGTCATAAGTACAATTTTCAATTACTGATTGTAAATTACTAAACATTCCAAATTAATCCAAATCTACATATGTCATTATAGGTAACTATTCCTATGTTTCCCCATTTGAATTACATGTCCCATTTCCTATTAAACATTACATAAATCATGCCAACTATAATCCTTTTTCCCCGTTTTCACTCTAACATATTCGTACGTATTTTGACGGCATCTAGGCTATAAAGTAGCTTAGCTATAATAATAAGAGGGAATATGACAAAGGTGATAGTTTCAACATGTCTTGAAATAAACATGAACATAAACTGGCATGATAACAAAGTGAATGGATATGTGATTAACATCATAATAAAGTGGACATCAAACTAGTAACTTGTGGCAATCCCTATGATGTTTAAGCAAGCATAATGAGATCTATATTTAACATTAGGTGTCCAATTACCTATATCTAGCATAGTTAGGGTGACATAGTTACATGTTTAGATCCAAAGGTAGATTTACATGTCAAGTTTACAACGTATATCAATGTATCACAATATGACTGGTGAAAGGTGATTAACATAAAGGTCTAGATCCAAGTAATGTCTCAATTATCCAAATTAATAGATGTACTTCCATCATAACATGGTTACAAGTCAAGATCCATATAAACATCAAAATTGAATCACCACAATTATATTAGATCTAGGAAATCAGATATGTCATGACATAGGATAGAATTTCATATTAACACAGAATCATACTTTACAACATATCCAATTCATTATCAATCAAAAGCATACTTTTATTTACCTAAACCTAAAAGTAATCTAGAAACACACAGCTTTAGGTTTAGAGAATTTAGGAAGAATGGATCTAGAATTTATGAATTGGATTTGCAGAATATGTTGTCGTAGAAATGGTTCAGTTCGCACTCCAGCAGCGTATGGCCTCCATGACTCCCAATGAAGAGAAATATGACACATTTATATAGCTGCCAGACCCCTTGAAACCGAGTGCCACCTCAGCCCTAGGGGTGTCGACACCCGTGTGGGTGGGTCGACCCCTAAATCGACACCCCTTCAACGGGGTCGACCCATAGGTCGACACCCCTCTAGGGGGTTGACCCCCTAGAGCGGGAATTTTACCGCTCAGAGGAATTTTTTGAATTAGAATCCTCTGGATAGGATTCTGACTCATCTCTGACTCACCTCTGACTCATGCGTATATGTAAAATATTTCTAGGCATACACAAACTTAAAACTCTCATAACTTCTTCATATGGTGTCCATTTTACACAAACCAAATGTCTATCTTGACTAGAATTTCGAGACGGACGCAATGGTGTAGTCTGTTTCCTCTAATACTGAACATTAAATTAATTATTATTTATTTTGTTCTCTTTAATGTTGTTAAAAATTCGGCGTGTTACAGACCCTTAGGTAATTTGGGTGGAGAGCGTACAATGTACTTTGTATGGAAGGAAAGGGAATCCCATATGATTAGTATTTCGGGTTAGTGGGCTTGAAAACCTTATAAATTGGAAATGGTTAAAAAGAGGAAAATGGATTCAAAATATATATAGTTGAGAAAATTGACGTTGGGAGTGTCTAGGTAAGCTTAGAAAAATTGGAAACCCGCTTTGAGTCTAACCCCATTGTTAACTTTTAAGAACTTGAAGTTTTAAAAAGTTTTGGAAAATGGTTTATGGTGTTTTCAAGTTTTAATCTTAAAAGATATAGTTTTAAATATGTAAAGAAGTACATATTGGGTTTTGAAGTAAAATGGGGTATATTTTGTAAATAGTGATTTCTTGTGAAAATTTTGTCAAAAATAAAATTCTCTCAGTAGAAGGTGCATATCATAGAGCATGTATAGCTCGCTAGTTTTCTTGTTATATTTCATAACAAGAATTTTTAATAAAGAAAGTTTTGAAGTCTCTATTCTTTTGACAATCATTTTTGATAATTTGATTATCAAGAGAATTTTGTTGGGTGGACAAAATAAGTTGTAGAAAATGAGCACACAGTAGATGGTTGCATCTTGTAGGAAGAGACTGAACCGACCTTATATGTAAAGTTATAAACTCGATTGAGAAATAGTTTTCCTTATGTACTCCAGTTTTCGTGATTTGGAAAAAAATGGTTTACATTTTTTACATATAACATGTTTTATGGTTTGGAAAAAGTAGGTTTTCACGAGGAAAATAAGGTTTTGGTATTTTTAAATTTTTGGAAGAAAATTTAAATGAAAAGGCCAAACCATGTTTTAAAGTATGGAGTAGGTGAGGATTAGTGCCTAGGGAAGACGGGAAAAGTTTTGAGGCTATGAACACTACACCAGAAAATGTCTTTCGTAGCATTGAAAAAACGCTACTAATTCTTGTAGTAGCGTTTCGATAAACGCTACGATACGACATGCAACTAAAAGTCTGAAAGTTTTAGTTGCGTTGTAGAAAACGCTACCAAAAATTAACATATTTAGCGTTTCTGAAACCCTACAAAAGGTTTTTTTGGCAGCGTCCTAAAAATGCTACCAAAGTGATACTTTCACCCTTGTTTTTTTATTTTCTGTAGCGGTTTTTCTATGCTACTATTGTATTTTCATAGGACTTTTAAAATGCTACTAAAACTTAATGATTGATGTACAACATATTTTAATAGCTATATAACGTTGATGGCTGATATCATTTCCAACAATCACTTATGCAAAATAACCACATTAAAAATAATAATTAATCACATAATTATCATTTTAAAGCCAACATTGATAATCATAAAAAAAACATTTATCACATAATTTAAGTATAATATCCATAATCATTTCAATAATAGTATTTCGACAAAATAATCGAATCTATGTAACATAACTATTTAGAAACAAGTCTACACAACTTGTACGAACAAAATATTATAATACATAATAGGTAAAGTCTTGTTTATGGCTTAGTTACTGATAGTTCTCTGGTGCAGTTGTTCTTCACTTTGGAAATGCTAATTACCTGTACATAAGTGTAATAGTCAACAATTAGAATTACATACAAGTCCTGATAATCTACATGTATATATGATCTCAAATTGATATGTGTAGTTGTAGATGATATGACTTCGTATAAATTCTAAAATATATCTAGTCTTGGGATGTATACATGGTTATATAGCTAAAAATTAAGTACACATGTTCCAGATCTTTATGACAATCTGGTCTTCTAGCTAAAAATTTAAGTTTCACATTCCTGTTTTTGTTGTTTTACACACTTCATTGTTCAGCCTACCTGAACCTACATCACCCCATACGCCATCTCTTACTTTGTTAGAAAAACTAATCCACTAAATACAAAAGGTTATAGATGAAACATGTTTTTGGATGGATTCCAATCAGGTCCTCAATAAAACCAAACCGAGGTGGCCGAAATTTCAATTGTCCACCCAGAACTTCGAACCACGCTTTGTATGTGTCAGTCCTAGTATTGCATGGACAAGAATATATGTGTATTTCATTGTAATTATGTTTACATCTAAAGCATGTGCTCTAGTATCCAAGTTATGAAGTAAAAATGCTCATTCAACCTAAGCCTATAAATAAATTTTAGAAATTATACCTCCTTGTACATTTACTAAAAACTAAATGTTTCAAAGATTCCTGACTTGTCTACTTCATTGAGCTCTTTGTCTTCGTTCACTGGTTTGTCGTCTGCTTTTACAGTTCACCAATAATCTTGACATCGTTCTCAACATGCTGAGAAGGGAACAAATCTGGTAAGTAAAAAACTTACGTTCTAAACTTGAAGAACTCTTATAGTTGGTACATTAGTTTACAATTACATTCTTCTGTTTCTTCTTCTAAGAGATCAAAAGTAGGCATGTTATATGGCAAGAGAAATAGAAGGTATAGATTAATTTTATTGGTACATAAAAAAAATTACTACTTTGAAATCTGTTTTATTTTTGGTTATAATAATTGGTGAAAAAGATAAGATGAATGTTTGACCACTCACATTAAATCATGAGCACGCTTTTCAACATCCTTTAGTTTGGCCATTTTGCAGGAATTACAGCACAATTAGTGTTCTGAACATCTTTGATGAGAATAATCTCTTTTGAAAGAGAGTAATCAGATGCAGGCATTTTACTTTCATGCATCCTAGTCATGACAAAGTTATCTTCCCATGTTATTACAAGCTTCTCATGGACATCAAGACCAACTGCATAAACATTCATATGAATAGTTTAAATGGTTCTTTTATCTAATACCTCCCAAAAATTAAAATAGTAGACTTTAGAGTTAGTTCAATTATAACATGACTCAACCATTACAAAATAATTAATTCAAAATTTTGATGGGAAAATTTATCTTACTTTATTCTTCAAAGATGACATCAGCCTCTACCGGTCACTTTTCCATACTGTGGGCAAGAAACTGAACTGTTGCATAATATGGCCTGCATGCGGTATTTTTTTCAAGTAAACACATGATGAGTCTATTGGGAAAAATGTGATGACAACGTAAATAACTGTAGGTGAATCTATGAATGAAGACAGATTTTATATTTAATGTCAGAACAAGACATGGTGTACACATTAAACTGGAGCAATATTCAACTATTTGAGCATGTTGAACTCCGGAAATTTTATGCAGAAGCATTCTACTTTGGCAAACAACTGGATACATGTTGGATAATCATTCCAGAACTAATGTACATCGTAAGTTTTCATAAATACATGCAGCTCAAACCCTGTTTCCCCAATTAATCACATTAAACTGAGTGGATACATGCATTAGTATGGCAACCAACCATGTCATTTTGTAAGCAACATTTATTTTTTTAAGGCCTTGATAAATTTTTAATAATTCTGTATTCCGTAAATGATTATCATAGTAATACAAATGATTATCATAGTAATGCAAGTATACATTCATTATAAATAGAAGATTGATGCATGCATATATTATAAACCTTCATGTTTGAGAAGATGGTAGGTCGAATGTAGTAACCCTTGTTTCCACCTGTTCCACGTCCTATTTCAAGGGTTGCTTAGGTTGCTCCGCTTTCTACACCTGAATTATTGCAGCTCCTGATCTTCTTAAAATGAGTTTCATTTGTCTATAATTTAAATAATGACAGGCTAAGTATTTTTATATAGTAGAATTATAATGTTATCTGAACTTCAGGAAGACCTTTGAGACTTTGAAATATAAAGCAAAAAAGCAAGACTTTGAGACTTCAAGAAGGCGACACAGGTTCAAAATTCTTTTATGCAAATTCATTTATGTGAAATCACAGAAACATAATTCAAACCATGATTGATGCCGATCGGAATTAAATTCTGAGTAAGGAAATAATAATTTTGGAATCTTAGAATTATTAATGTAATGTATTTAATGGCACCAACAGTACTGAGTTCCCATATAATTGAACCCAAAATGAAGATTAATGCATATGGAAAACAACATTATTCACCTTATTTTATTATGCAGAAATCAAGCCTGCTTTTGATTTCATGCATGACGCTAAAATTCTAGGCTAGATGGGTCCTCCTCTGAAATTATAAGCTGCATTAGGACATTTTGAAGTAAGACGACCTCTTCTTGTCCATTGCTTAGATATTCCAGTTTGGCTTAATTCACTTAATCAGACTTTTCTCACCATAGTTCCTAAGAAGGATAAGCCTTACACATTAGCTTATCATAAACCAATGGCTTACACAGTCCCCCCCTCGACCATCTTAGTTCCTCCAGTTCTCTGTAGACCACATTATAAATCCAAAACATAACTACTAAATATTATAATTTTAACAGTGGTCGGGATATGGTAATTTAATCTACAGTTAAAATCACACTAGGGTAAGATGAAGAAAACTAATGCATTATAAATCCAAAACATAACTACTTAAATCTTAAATTACTAAATATTAGTTTTTTAATTTAACAAAGTTTCTTTTTTTGAAACAAAATCACTGGGATCTGGGATTGTGAGTTTATTCATTCCAGCCTTTAGCGGCAAAGCGTTGCTCCTTTGCACCGTTTGAGCTACAACCAAGAGCATTTTCAGCAAGTTATTTTCAGCTACAATCAATATTTTGATGAATGTAATAAAAATAACTACCAATGATTCATAGTTCTTTATAGTTCCGTTAGGGAGCGAATACAATTGAATATATCAGCAAGATACACCAAGGCGTGGGTTATCCTAATGCGTAATCGGCACAACATGTTGATCTGTTTATCAGTCTTCTTGGTTGTCTGTCGATAATTCCATTCACCGGTTTGTTTTAAACCAAAGAAACAGCAAAATGAAATTTTGTGTCTGCATCTCAATTAACAGTAAATCAACATAAAGAGCAGCAACAATATATGTATTTAAAGTGACAGTTCATATATATCGATTAAACTCGATATGAAAATCACATAATAATGAAGGCAAATATTTTGTCCAAATTTAAGTACACAATTTACACTGTCAAATACTTGGTGAAGTTATATGTACTTGAAGTTGCTGAGTTTACAACTGAGATGTCTTTCTTTATTTAAGACAACATTCAGAGCAAAAGATTGATTAGCCAAATCATTACATTAAATCATATACTTACTGTTCACGGAAGGCATGTGCAAAATTGTATCGTAATAACGAAAAGATATAATTAGTTCTTCTATCGATTAATACGAACAGTGTCCATGTACTTGTAGAAATGACCATGGAGCAGCCAACTACTGTAAATAGACAAATATCATATGAATTGTTTTTCTATTAAAGATATTTATGCCACACCTTTTTTGCCTTGCCAGCGTAATATATAAAACAATTAGTCAATAATATTTATCGTATAAAGATGATTAAATTAACACATACCAACATAAATAGAATCCTCATTTGTAGTTAAGTCCAAGTGGTGGAAGTTAAACCAACATAGAAATAGAAGATTTTTTTTCTTCCAGTATTAGGCAACGAATGTACACAGTTCACAACCTAAAAATTCATGGTGTTAACGCGGACCCAGTCTTGATACTTTCTGTCAATAATCCTCCTCCCTCAAGCTTAGGGTTTTTAACCTAGAAATTCACCGATGTAATATATGATAAGACTGTTCAATACAAACTGCTCCATACTGCACTCCACTTCATTCAACCAACTGCTCCATACAAACTACAACATATATAGCAACTTGAATTCTTCACATAAATTCTATATATCACCTCCCCAACTTCCTTCAATAACCCATTCAACTCTGTTCAGGCCCACCAGAAATTTGAAACCTCAACTTCCCTCAATCAACATTCATCTATACACCAGAACCTCCTGACTTCTGACAAATCTTCTTTCAAAACAGACCTTACTTCCCTTCATCAAACCTGCAAACTGCCACCCTTATAGCAAACATAGCCACATCAGACATGTGCCTCACTTTATCGCATCAACCCTTAACTCCGCAAGCATCTCCGCAAACCACCTTCCTCACAAACAACCACTTCACCTTCACCTCTATCCCAATCGCCAATCACGACCTCAACGTCCCCCGAAATCGAACCACCCCTCACCTAAACCCAATTCGTAAATTCCTCCTAAATTCGCACTCAATTCATGTCCTCCTATCGCAAATCCCCTCAACAACCCTGGTCGCCTTTACCCATCCACAAAACCCGAAATCAACTGCCGCATCCTCAGTCAACTGCAACCACATGTACATTATTATTATCAAATTTGATAGCACGGAGTATGCATGCAACTGGTGACACAATACCTAAAGCATAATCAGAAAGCCTAATAGTTGCACTCACACATGGGAGCTCCATCAACAACGATTCCATCCAAGTAAGTTGTGTCATTCTCGGACCAGTCTATCTCAGCCCCTGGCTCTACTTCCCTTACTGCCATTGCAGTTCAGCTTAAGCTTAGGCTTGGATTTTCAATTTTATTTGCTTAGTACTCCATTTCATTTTTTTTCATTCTTCCTTGATTAATTAGATGAACAATTGATTATTTGATCTTGTGGGTTGAACCTATGTTTTGTTCGTCATATTTAGGTCATATCGGGACGTAGATAGAGAAATTGATTTATTATATACAGCATAGCTGCTTCACACATTTTTCAAACATTAAGTAACATATGCTGACATGCATGCCTATGTTTACATCTTTTTTTATTAATAATTTTTAGTATTGCATTGCATGATACTGGTCCATTTATTCGACCAATTTCTTCATTAACGATTTGGTCTTAATCAACCGTTTGTTTTAAAAGTTTTTTCTTTCTTTCTGCTCTCGACTTTAGTGTTTGATCCAGTCTCCACGTTTTGAACAGAACCATATATAAATTGTATTATAGCAGATGTAGGTCAAACAAACATATGGGACCAGTTAATCAGTGTTTGTTTAGGCTCCTTGATATTTTCACTGAGTTTAGTTTATTTATATTTCCTTATCTTTTAGATTCTTTATTATTTTCTATAGAATAATATAAGTATGCACGCATGCTGTGTAGCAGGGTTACATACCAATTTTTGTACCAACAGCTCATCAACTTTCCTAACTGATGGCGCCATCTATATTGTCATTTACCAAATATTGTACAGCACTTCTTTTGATTTTCTATGCCTTGTGCATGTGTGCGTTCTCTATCCTTCTTTACATGCTACCTTTCAATTTCTTTATGTTTAAGCAGCCTCCATGCAGTGAAGCCAACATATAAATATAGATTTCTCAATAGATTTCATTTATTTTACGTAAAGAATATAAGTACAAGTTCAAAGGGAAACAAATAGATTAACAGAAAAAATGCGAAAGATATAACATACTCTTTTGGCCTTCACTGAAACTAGAATTTGAATCTGCATCTGATTTTGCATTGGAGGTCCTTGTCCTCTTGTTCAATCTTTGCTTATATTTTGGATCATCGTGTGAGCAAACTATAGCAAGGAAACATGTATAAGTTTATTGTGGAGACGGAAATCTAACACAACATCCAAGCAACTCAAAAATCACTAAATATTTTTAAAGAATATGATAAATATTTTAAAAAAAAAAAGATAAATCAACTCTGTTGTAGTTATTACTCATGAATAACAAATTCAGTTCTGAAAGAATGCACCTGACTAAAAACCAAAAGAATAAGAATGTCGGGAGCTCAAAACAACGTAAAACTGAATTAAAGTGATGTCATAAAATGAAAGCGATGGAAATTTTTGATGAGCGAAATGCGAAAGTTTATATAACAGCTATATAAATTAGGAAAAGTAATTTGAACAATGGCAGAAAAAAACTGTACTTCCATAGGTGTGAAAGCCCATCAACATAGACGAGGTGGATAAATGCACAGTCGATAAACTTCCCAGATTGAGGGAAACATTGAAAAGAATGGGCCTTGAATCATTTTTTTCGAGTCCAAATGGCTGTATGGCAAGAAACAATTGGGTATGGTGCATTTGAGCATGATATATTTATGTCAATTCACAATCGGTAGTTCAGATGCTTTCCCACAGAAAAGTAAAATGCTTGTATGCATTAATCATTGTTCCTACATGGGATTTAGCTTTGTAGGTTAAGGGGGTGTTCTTTGTGTCCAAACGGATACGTTGGCCAACGGACGCCTCCGACGCGTCGGAGGCGTCCGTTGGCCAACGGTCCTATTTGGACCGTTGAGCCAACGGCTCAAAATTGAGCCGTTGGCTCAAGACGCCTCCGACGCGTCGGAGGCGTCTTGAGCCAACAGCTCAATTTTGGGCCGTTGGCTCTACCCCTTCATAACCCCCACTTCCTTCTTTTCCTCGCTTCTCCTACCTTCTTCCTCCTTCTTCTCCTTTCTGCTTCTGCCAAGGTACTTTTTTTTTAATTTTTTATTTTTACGTTTTGTTTTTTGTTCATATTTTTCTGCTTTCCAGTCTAATGGCACATTCGTCTGCTTCTGCTTCTGGCTCTTCTAACGCTCCAAATGCTTTATGGTCAGTGGACCGCACTGAGGCTTTTATATATATTTGCCTCAACAATATTGGTCTTCGAGGAACCAGCAGATTCATCGGTGCGGTGCATGCTGAATTCAATGAGATGTTTGAAGACGAATATACGCAGATACAAATAAAAAACAAATGGGACAATCTGAAGAGGGTTTGGACAGCATGGAATGCGCTTTTACAAATACCTGGCGGTTATTGGGATGTTGTGCAGGACCGCTTGGATGGATCAGACGACTGGTGGAATGGGCCTGCACGCTTGTATCAGAAGTTTAGGAGACAGCCACCTCTGAAGTTTCGTGAGCAGGACCAGCTTTTTAGGGGCTGCATTGGCGCAGGAACTTGCAGTTATGAGATCCCCCCTGCTCCAGAGGCCGGTTCAGATAGTCCACCGCCGGTTCAGTCTGCACGGAGGCAGTCGGCGCGCGCCACATCCAGTAGGGCAGCTCCTTCCGAACCCGCTCCTCCCGAACCGGTCTTCGTACAAACAGACCATTTCGCCGCGGCAGTCGAGAAATGCTTTGTCCTTCTGTCGCCCATAATTGATGTAAGCCGGTGGGAGATCGTTGAGATTTTTCGTCGCGACAGGTCTATTATGGAGGTGGTTGAGACCTTGTCTGATTTGGATTTGTTGGGGTTCATGTCTTATCATCTTTCTGTATTCCGCAGACAGTAGTAGTTTGTTGTACGTTTTTATGTTATTATTAGAAATTTTCTCGCAAGTGTCTATTATTATGTAGTGAACTAGTATGAAATATTATTATGTACTGAACTGTTATATATGGTTAAATGTGTTATTTTGCATTAATCATATTGTTAAGTTTTAATTATTTAATAATTAAATTACGAAATAAAAATAAAATACTCCGCTAAAATTCTCCGCTTAACGCAAAGAACACATTCTCCGTTAACTACTATTCTCCGCTATAATACTCCGCTCAAATTCTCCGCTTAAATTCTCCGCTTCCGCTTGCAAAGAACACACCCTAAGATGTTTTCTCTGAAATTGGTCTTGCAACTAACTGTTGGTTTAGCAGTTGGTCAATCCTCTATCACTGATGAAATTTCACAAATTATCAGAAAGCCTAAGCTTGTGATGACACCACCTTGAAGAAAAATAATTTGGGAGGAAGAGATAAAAGGTTTTGAAGAAGGCAATATTTTATTCTTTTTTCTCTTGATTCAATTGCTTAATTCTAGTCTCAACCTCTCCGTTTCACTTTCCTTTCTCTCTTCTTCTTTCTTCTTCTTTTTTTGATTCTTTGAATCCATCTTGCTCTCTTTTGACTCTTCAGTTGCTGGTGCTTTTTCTTTAGCTTCTTTTGATTCTCCATTTATATCCTTCTCCTTCTTTGTAATATGGTCTTCTTTGTCTTCTGGATTGTCCTCTGCTTGAGCGTCGTCAACTTCAGCCATTCTGGAATCCATGTTTTCAATCTCGCGTCTGTCTTCTCTTTCCACATCCATTTTTACTTCCTCTTTTTCACTCTTCTCTTCGTTCTTGCCCTTGTCTTTCGGTCTATTCTTCTCTTTTTCCTCCTTAACATCGCCTTCTTCATTTTCATCTCCTTTACTTTTACCCTTCTTTTCTTCTTCATCCTTCACTTCTTCATGTTCATCCTTTTTGTGTTTATTCTTATTTTCTTTCCTTTCTCTCTTCTCCTTTGCATCATCATCTGCATTTTCATCTTCTTCTTGTTTTCCTTTCTTTTCTTTTTGTTTTTTCTCCTCTTTCTTCTTTTTTGCCACTTTGTCTTCATCTTCTTCATTCTTGTACTTCTTTTCTTCTCTTTTTTTCTTGTCTTTCTTCTCCTTTGCTTCTCCATCTTCATTATCTTCTTCTTCTTGTTTTTCTTTCTTCTCTGTTCCTTTCATCTTCTCCGCCTCTCTTGCTTTTGGCTTTTCCTCTGCTTCTTCTTCTTTAGAAGCTTTCTCTTCATCCTCCTTTTTTAACGTATTTTCTCTCTCCACCTTCTCCTTTTCTTTTACTTCTTCATCTGCCTTTTTAGCTTTGATTACTTCCTTTTCAGCTTCTTTTCTTTCATCCTCTTCTTCCTCTTCTTCGACCTCCTCTTCATCTTCTTCTTCTGCTTTTGTGTTATCCATTGCATACACTTCTTTCAATAAATTCCACGAATCTTTTGCGACTTTTTCTCCAAGAATATGGTCGAAAGCTTCTCTATCAACGTTCTCACTCATCAAAATCCGAGCTTGAAGATCTTTCCGTCTCAAGCTTACAAATGCTTTACTCTCTTTCTCCGTCATGTTTTTAACATTTTTTGGCCATTCGTAGCCACTTTCAACGATCTCCCAAAGCCCTTTGGAGATCAATTCTTCTTTCTTTTTATTACTCCACTCTTCGAAATTTTCTTTGGTGAGGACAAACGGTGAGGAGAATAGATAAGCCATAGTTTTAACCAGGCTCTGATACCAATTTGTAGAAAATAAAATTTGAGAGGAGAAAAAGATGAAGAATTTTTTGAGGAAGACAAACTTTATTTTTTTTTATTGCTTTTTTTTTTCTCAATTTCTTACTTGACTTTTCTTCTATATGCTTGATTGACTGATTACAAAAGATGCATGCATTATTTATACATGCTTAAGAAAATTCTAGATAAGATTACAATAATATACTACCTAATATAACCAAATAAGTAAATCAGGAAATTATATTGCAATTATGCAATATTTAATGATTTCATTTAATGCAAGTTTTAATTTACTCCAACACACCTTTCCAAAGCTATCAAGCGTTGCTGATAACTTGATATATTAGTGGCTACTCCTGGAAGATTAATGGATAATGTCAATACTACAAAAGGTTTTACTTTGAAAAAATTATGTTATCTGGTGGTTCATGAAACTGATCGGTTGATAAGAGAAGCATATCAATTGTGGTTGCAAACTGTTCTACAACTTGTTGGTTCTAATGATTGTGCACAAAATTGTCAATCTATGTTTGGTACTCTCAGTACAATGAGAAATTTGGTATATCTAGAGGTTTCAAGGGTTAACAGAGAAGTATAAATAGAAATGAGTAGAACATGGGTCAAAACAACATTTGTTACCGTGACTTTAAAAAAATGGGCCAGAGAACCTGGATCACAAGTGAAATGGAAATGCTTTTAACGTATTAAATAACATAACCGAAGAAAATGAAGAAATGGAAGGAATTATTGAGGATTATTCAGAAGAATAAAAGAAGATGGAGGATAATACTCATGATTCTCCTAAGATCAAAAGGACAACTGAATCTAACTTTTTTTTGGTTGTGAACAAACAAGAAATAAGGCAAATAGTAACTAATAATTTTGAAAATTCTTCCTTTTGTGAAAATTTAAGGTAATAACTTTGGTTAAAATTTATTCAAACTAGTCAACTGATTGATCAACTCAATATGCAAAACGTAGCTTAGGATGTTGTTTATCAATGCAACCAGGGTACTACTCGGAACGAAGACTATATTCAAGTTTAAGTGGAAGATAATATTGCATGTCCTTTGCTTTCATTAATAATCCATAATATTATTGCTTCTACTTGTTGTGCAATACTTTTAAACCATGTCCTTCTTAAAGGAATAAAGTAGCTGCCCTTGTAGCTTATTTTCATCTATTAAAAAGTAATGAAAATGGATATTTAATGTGCTTATTCCTCAACGAATTGTAGCTTTTTATAAAACAAAGATGAAGAAGTCTAAATGACAGAAGTGGATGAAATAAGATAAATGGTTTCCAAAGATTAGCAGCCTTATTTGCTATGTTTTTGAAGCAATTAAAACTATGGTTAAGTGAACTTGCTATGAATTTTCAGTTCAGTAAACTCATGAAAACTAGTAAATCAAAATATAATAAAAGTTTGTAAATAATGTGCTACACGTGGATGATTTTCAGATTCTAGAAAGATATTATAACATGCACTCTCTCTGTCTATCTCTTAGATTTGATTTGATTACTTTTGAAATGCTTGAAGTATAGGACTATGAACTTATTTTTCTTTATATCTAAATGCATTAGCGATAAACTTAGTGCACAAATAAATTAAGACAGATTTTTAATTGTTCAGATATGAAAACCATGCAAAGTAGATAAATTCCACATCTCTCCTAACTCTTAACCCTTAAATATCTCAGATTAGATGTTCATCATTTTTTTTATTTTGTGTTTCGCTCTTTTAATTTTCTCTGGGAGAATGTCGGACATTCTGATGCATGGAGGTTCTTTCTTATTCATTTACCAGTTCACCCGTTACGAACCAAAGTACACTTCTTATCACTTTACTCCTAACAGTTTTTCCTAAGGGAAATAAATTAAAGATTTGATTTCAACGTCATGAAAAACTCTATAAAAAAAACTCACCTCTATGTGATTTCTAGGCAATCAAGGCTTATGTAGTTAGTGGGTATTCTGGTCTGGTGTCTCAGAAGTTTTCCGCATCAAAAAGCTAATGTTCCAAGTAAATTTACAATTTTTTCACTCTATATCCTAAATTTACTAAGAATAAACTCAACCTTAAATATCCTACTGTTCTTGCTGCCACCTATAAATCCACCAATATTAACCATTATTCTATATGATAATATAACATCTCAGCTGTCTTGTGTTCTTGTATGGTTGTGTGATGCAAAGATAAAAAACGATGCATCCATCCCTCCTTACCAATATCCAAACTCATATCAGTTAAGTAACGGGGATTCTTGTAAGAAAAAGTAATTAAAATTGTTTAAACATGATTTACATAGTAGGGATAAGACTAAGTGGTGCTTTGTTCTGTGTCTGACATCTTGAATTATAGTAGCATCAATAAGCCCTTTCCATTGGTAAAATTATCATCAAACTAAAAAGAAATATGTATGGAATTCTAAACGCAGAGGCATTTACATTCATCATAGTTCTAAAATTTGCCTTAAAGTCTCTACCAAAGGTAATTTGTACTATGGCACGGGCTAATACTTTGAATGATAAAATTATAACAAACATTTTACTATCGAAAGTAATATTACTAATTAGTTATTGTACCATGACAGTTTTAGATTTTCGTGTTTCTTGTCTTCTGTGTAGTACTAACACTATATTATATATACACAGGTATATAGATGGGGTCGTCCAAAAGGAACCAAATCTACATCAAGATGCATCGTCGTCGCCATTAACAGAAATTCAAGCAAATTTGGACAGTAAATGTGAAAGTATCAGCCAAGAAGATAAACTTATTGAATTTTTATCTAACCCATGAAGCTGTTAGAAGTAGCGTGCTGTTACCTTTTAACGTTTAATGTCCGAAAGCTGTGGTGATGAAGGTGATATCCCAAGCCAAACGAAAGCTAGCAGAAGTGGCCGAGGATCTCTTGTACACTACCAATATCTCTTTTCAAATTGCTGCAACGCTAAAACACGCACAAAAATCAAAAGAATTATTTCCCAATTCACCTAATATTGTTGCTGAAAAAGTCGTTGTATTATTGGAAAAGGGCCTCAGCTAATTTTAACCTAAATTATTGTACAAGTAAGGTCTATAAACCATTTCGAATTGAAGAAATCGTGAATGCGCTGTTTCAAATTGAAAAACAACAAACAATTCACGTACCTTAAGTTAGATGTTCAAAACAAAATCCTCGGAGCAAAGGGGACTGACGACGATAAAAAGAAATAAAACGATACTTTTGTCGAAGGAAAAACGTGTGGAGCTGTGGATCTGATTGAAAAGTCGAAATTTTGTTAAGAAAAACGCACGAAAACGGAAATTTTTTTGAAGCGAAAAGTGGAGTGGCGCTGAAGCAAGGGGGAAATTTTGTTGAAGCGGAAAACATAAGTTAGTGGAGGGAACGACATGAAAAATAAAAGTTACAGGCGCCAATATTTCAGAAAAATTAGAATAAATCGTAACCATGCCCTTCAAAACAAAATTAAAACAATATTGGATGCATTCACATTGCAAACGCAACTAATAAACGTAACTAAATGTAGGTTTTTTTGTAGTGGAACCAGATTGCGAGAATTATCTCGGAATAATAGTAAGTTCCCGTAGAATGCGTAAGCATTGAAAAGCCTAGTGTATTGCTTGAAATAATTATTGGTACACAGCTAGGACTAGTGGTGACTACTAGATAGTAAAAAGGGCAAGTAAGTGTAAACCCATTACTGCATTTCTGTTGGGGTCATTCCATTATTTTAGTCTTGTTGAGTAGTTAGGTTAACACCTAAATCTATCGTGGATCCCGTAGTTTGTACTTTTCTGTCTAAGGGGGACATAGTCCCGAGATTCTTGGCCCTTAGTAGTAGTTGTGTAGGGCGTCTGTTCTCCTATTTTAGTTGAAAGACTAGAATCTTATTTAAATTTAAACTAAGATCAGATAATTAAATAGGCTAATAAAAGAGAAAAGTTACAACTAAAAAGGAAATAGCAAATTCAGTAAAGCAACAAACATGATGAGTTATGAGAAAAGATGGACAAAGATAAAAATTTCCAAGATAAGATGAAAAAGAAAATCAGTAACGAAAGAAAAATTTTCTTATGTAGGTTGTGCTTGGATAGGAAAATAAGGAATCTTTATCAATAGTTACATAAAATCTAAGTACGGTTGGAAAAAGGTACATAAATGAAAAACGGAAGATGTGGAATTTTCCCTTTTCCACCTTTTTGTAACATAAGAAATCGAATTTAGAAAATTAGATTTTTCTGAAATTCGAAAAATAAAGTTGGTTGGAAGGATTATGGATGCAACAATTGGATGAACTACTTTCTTATTCAGTAAGAGCGTGGGAAATTTTGGATGAAAAAGCATTTTGATTTTCAAAATAGTGCATTCATGCAGAACTGCCAGTATATTTAGGATGTGAGGATCATGTTTTAAAAAGATTTTTGAAAAATTTGCATACACATAGAAGGTACCGCTTAGGCATACATGCATTATTATGTTGTACTTCACTTTGCACAAGTGCACAATGTTTGCAAAAATTGGATGCACGCATGATGGATGTATATTATGCGAGGGGTTAATTGATTTTACCCTTATTAAATTTCAGGGATGAAATTTCCTAACGGTGGGAGACTGTAACACCCCGCATTTTTAACTCAAGATAATAAAATAAGAATAACTTAATTAAATAATCTGAATTAAGTAAAACAGACATCGTATGAAGAAGTTATGAGCATTAGAAGTTTGTATACATATAAGGAACTTATATGTATATATATATTATATAAATATATCTAGAAAATTCGAAAATCAGTTCAAAATGAAAATTCACGAGCGGAAAAATCTAGAGGGAAATTTGACCATTGGGGGTCGACCTAGGGGTCGACCCACCAACAGGGGCGTCGACCCATGGGTCGACCCACCCCAAGGGGGGTCGGCCACGGGGTCGACCCCACGCGGATCTGGAACATTCTTTTCTGACGTGATCACTTTTAATGTTTTTAATTTAAATCTACGGGACCTGGTTTCTCTGATACACATATATATAAGTCTACAGAGCCAACCCTAAACCTCGTATTTCTGAGGCTATGTGGAGGCTCTGTCGTTCTTCCCTCTTCTCAAATCTATTTAAAAAAATTAGGTTATTAGTTTAGGTAAAATTCTGAATCTAAATCTGGAGGAAGGGAACATATGCTTGTAAATGGGTGTTCAGATCTTTTAACGAATAAGGTAACTTTCTAGATCTGATCTATTCAAATTCCTTCCTCTTTCCTTTCTCTTTTAATGAAAATAATCAATCCATGGTCATTAGGTTTTGAATCCGATTAAGAGGAAAAACCATGGATGCTAAAACTGGATTTGATCCAGAATTGGGAAAGCGTACGAGGTAAGTGGGTTTAAGCTATAGCATTTTAGATAATAATATGTTATCGTTTACCATTCCCCATTTTGTATAATTGAATTTGCCAGAATAATTAAGAATTACTGTTATAACAAGTTGAGATGTTAATATGAATAATTCATATGTTGAATCAGTTAAAGTGTTGGAATGATTACATGTTGAAAACAAATTTGTTAGAAAATGGGTAATGACTACTGTTGTTATAATCACATGATTCACTTGTGGTATATTATTGAGTAAATGACATGTTTAACTCGTTGGATTTGAACAATTACCCGATTAAATAATTTACATGTCAAAATAGAATTAAACACATGTTAAAAAGAACGTGCGACAAAATATAGGCATAATTTGATGACATGTAAATTGGATTACAGTAAACATATGAAAAGGACAATATGCCATAAATTTATATGAAATAGGAATAATTGTTAAAGAACGAACATGCCTAGACTCACAGTAATTTGACATTGTAATGCTCTTAGACACGAGGTTAGATTGCACTTGTGATAGAAGTCTACCAGGAACCGCCCGGCATATCCAGCATTCACAAGTGGTAAATCTAATGTGAGGGGTCTAAGTGCATAATCAAAATATGCAATGGTACTAAGACACAATGTTAAGTCAACTTGTGGTAGAAGTCTCCCCGGTCCCGCCCGACAAATCCAGCGTCCACAAGTGTAGGTTTAATGTGAGTGGTCTAGTGCATATATATATAAATGTGTATATATATATAACAAGATATGAATAAATGGCAATGATGGTAATTAAATGTCTAACTGAGAAAATAAGAAAGGAAGGGATGTAATGGACTGAGTTAGTGCGATGCGAAGGAAAAGTGATGTATTTCCCTAAATGACCTATTTTTGAGAATGTGTTTGTAAGTAAGGCACAACGAATAAAGTAAGAAAAATGAAAGAAATTACTTGCCACCACGAATTTAGATGGTAATACGTTACGAACATAAATCACTGATTCCTTCTATAAATCGAACTGATAAGGTGCATGAAGTGTTTTCCTTAATAAAATAAGGAACATATATTACAGTGAATGAAGAATAATGGATTACAACAGTAAATGGTTTAAACGGGGAATGATAATCACCTATTATAAACAAATTACATTAATAGGAATGTTGTATAATAGGTAGACTTTTCCTAGGGACAAGTGAAGATTATAACTTAAATTATAATAAACTAATAAGGAAATGCGATAACTAGTGAAATGATATAAGGGACACTTAATTGTAAATTAAGTAATCAGTAAATGGGGAAAACATGAAACCAGTTGATAAATGGGGAAAATTTTATGAGATATAAGAGGTTGTACTTAATTATGAATTAAGTAATCTGTAAACTTGGAAGTCTGAAACCCGCTGATAAGAATAAAATGTTTAGACTTGTCCTAGGGACAAGACGAAATTATAACATAGGTTATAATAAATGGGTACATAAACTTATTAATGGACCTTAGTTAAAAGAACTAAGTTAATAAGTAAACAACAATAAAGTTGTAATGACAGTGTAAATTGAACTTATGGCTAAATGAGAAAGATTGAGGAAAACTTATGAAATGAAATAAGTTACATTTAATCATAAATGTAAGTGACATTTTAATTAGAAAACATGTGAATTGAGATATACTTAATAACATATTAAGTAGAACATGTTATTGTAACCGTAAAGTCAAACAAGAATATAAAGGGTTTTAGATCACATACCTTGGACCACAATCTAGAGAATAACATGTTGTGGGCTTATTAATAAACTTAAATGTGTTAAGTAATTAATAAGCAAGAGGGGCCCATTCCTTAGAGATATAAGGGGATAGGAAGAACTTGGTAACCTGAATAAAAAGTTAAGATAACCAAGTTAAATTGAAACCTGATAAGATAAAGCAAGCGTGTAAAAGAATGTTTAGACATAGGGTCTAATAACATATTAAAGTGAGGCGCTTGGACCAGTCCGCATGTTTGAGGATGAATAACCCAACGGGGTAGATCATCTTGGTGTTATAAGGCACGAGGGGAGCGCACATTTATCTTATTGTTCGGTCAGCTCCGAAGGACTGGAAGGGGAAGCACACGGCTTACTGAGATACGTAAGGTGCTCCTAGTAGTCCTCTGTGTGGTGGTAGATGTTTAGGCTGTGCTCGCAGAGGTTGGGTCTACGCGTAACTACTAGGTGGGGTAGGCCTTGACTGCAAAAGTAGCTATGCAGTCAGAATGTTGTGACACGGTGACACCAGGGTGATTCAGCAGTCCCCTCAATGGGGAGGCGAAGGGTCACGACCAACAAGGATAGTAGATCGTCGGATACCCGTCATCGGTAGCTAGTGGGATGCGAAAAGACTAGGGCGAAAACCAATAGACCATTCACCTTTCACTATCGGGGTATGGTGATTGAGGGAAGACACCAAATGGATGTTTAGATTGTTTTTTTAGGGGTTGTCGTTTAGCTCTTCTAGTCTTTACTAGTTGAGGGAGGGGCCGAGGTAGGGCCATAGCCACCGTGAAAACAGACCCTAGGAATATCCTTATATAGAGGCCTTTAAAGACGGGCCAGTACAGATATGGAAAAGCTCCCGACCGAGTTCCGTGTTTCTTGTATCGCCCTGCCACGGAACTCGGTGCACAATAGAGGACGTGCAATTAAGGCATCGAGCTACAATTTATGATACGTATGTGGGACAGCCTAGATACATGCATGTCAGCTCTGGGTGGTGTATCGTAGACTTGAGGGCATTACTCCAGTATGAATTCTGATTCGATCGACGATAGTAGTCCGTACGCTTACGTAGCGTAGTAATGGCGGACATATACGAAACGTAACATTGTTAAGTAGAGATCCATACATCACTCCGACGTAGGATGATGGATTGCATTCACTTCTGTGGCAGTATGGTGGAGACCGTGCGAGTGGGGTACCATGGGGTGTATCTTAGTATTGAGGGTTAGCTACATATATACTATATTAGGTTAATCCACAGGGAAGTAAATGGGTACGATGTGTGTGTAAGCCTTGAGTGTTGTTAACCCAAGTAACCTAATAAATAATAAAATATGATTGAACGGTATATGTAGTGTTATCCAAAGTGTATAATTTAAATCCAGTCACCAGAACTTGTGTTCTGACCCCTTGCTCATAACATACTTGTAGGTTAGATTTGTGGCAGAGATATGATAGCCTTGGGAACTGGTTAGGCAGTATTATTAATACGTATTTTGATTATATTATATTTTATCCTTTCCTCTGTGAGATATTTTCTGAGATCTAACATGTTTTATGTCTCTGTCTTTTCTGCAGGATACCAGACACAACAACTTGAGTTTTGATAGATTGGAATTTTGAAAAAAAAATCAGTCTGTCGGAATTCAGGTTGTTACATGGTCACTGCTGAAAATAACGTTCCCTAGTCGTATCTGATCGTCATCTTGGTCGTTGTTGGACCATCATCTGAGGCGCCTCAATCTATTATCAAAAAAAGTAAATAGTCTGGGCTCCATACCAAGGCATCACTCTTTGCTAGAATGAAACGTTAGTCCTTACTCTATGGTCTTTCATCCTGTTTTCGGTCATTCACAGACTGCAAGGCTTGTCAAAGTCGCGTTTAACATAAAGCTACGCTATATCAGCCATGCTTTGATCATCATGCACAAAGCTCTGCTTTTCAACAAAAGCTTTAATCTATTAACAACTTGGCATGCCACATTGTCAATTCACAACATATCATCGGTGTCTATTAAGTTATAACCCTCTGAGTTCACAAGTCTCAAAGAAGGGTGTTAAGCTAAGAGAATAAATTCTCCATCACCAACTAATATAACATCAATAGAGATCGGTTTATTATTCCATAACTTACAATGTTAGACATACATCCATTTACAAGTCCGTTTTAGGTCTGAATGAAACCGAAGGCACCTTATTCCTCATCCAATAAAAGAGAGACCCTTATATATCCAGTCAATCTCCAAGTACGTCTAGGCGACCACCACTTGTAATCTCGTCTTGGGTGTACTTCCTTATCAAGACATCAACAATAATCTAAAAGATGTGAAGATCTCCAGTCTTCAACCACCATCTTCAGTATTTTCAATACTCGTCGTATTAGTTATTGAGAATGGGTTGAAACAAGGTCTTTCCGAATAACTATCGTATCATTAAAATCAAGTGATATATAAACATATCATAAGTCCCATTCCAATTCGAAGTATTATTCTTACTCAGTTCAATCTTTGCATTAGTAACAACTCTCTTAAATTTTATCAAAGATTTATATCATTTAAACTCTTTTTTAAATCCTTCGTTGGAAATCATCTTCCCATCCTATTCATCCCATGAAGCAAAACTGGTGGTACTCCATATCTAATAACCCTCGTATTTGATAAGTTTAATTACCTTCTTTCATTTCAAATCTAATTAAATATTCATTAAAAACTCGAACTTCTCCATTTCATTTATCCAAATCTTTATTGAAAGATTTATTAAGATTGTAACATAGTTTTAATCTCCAAAATCATTATCCAATGATTAATTAATTTTATAAACAAATCATGTTTTAACCGGGTTAAAGAATAGATGTTATTCAGGACATCATTCACAACAAAATCCAATTTGATAATATAAGGCCCCAAATAGAAAACATATCAACTTATATTCAATATCAAATTATGAAATCAACAGATACTGTATATGGAATAACGATATCTATATCTTCCAGATTCCTCAAACAGTATCCGTATAATTATTGAATCCAATGTCTTAATATCCAAAGATTATTTCTATTCAAACCTATTGAACTTAAGTTTGAATTTTTTTAGTTTAGTCTTAAACTAAATTCCAAAATATTGATTTACTATGTTGAGTAAATCAGGTCAAAAGTCCAAAAATTCAAATCATAGTTCAAAACTTCACAATTCTTACCTAAATCATTTTAAAACCATTAACTATGATTTATCATGATTTTTCTGTATTTTTAATAATTTTTATAAGGCCCTTTCAGTCGGTTATTCCGGTCTCCAAACTACATTTACAGCGACCTTTTCAAACTAAATTTGAACTTATCTGAAAATTTAACTGTTGGATCTTCAAACTTTCCATTCCTATTGAAAATTGTTTTTATTCTAAACCCAACATTTTTCATTTCGGGGGAATCCGACGATCGGATCTCCCAGTATGTCAATTCAAAGTTAATGGACGAAGTTTGCGAACTACTGCTGCGCGATAAGTCCTATTCAGATCAAATTTGATTTATAATTAAAATTTAAATCGAAACACTTCCAAAATTATTTATTAATTATATAAAACATATATAATTATATTTGGAAATTACATTTCAATTATTTCCCTTGAAAATCCAATATTCCATTATTTAATCATTTTAATATTATTTTAATCATTAAAATGATATTATTGTTTATATCTTATTATTTGAAGTCCAAATTTTCCTGAAGTCTATCATAAAAAATAATAAGATAGTTTTGAATAGAAACTTCTATTAAAACATTTCCTAATTATCCTAACTGAACTTCACTTTTACCCGTTATTATTCACTTCAAAATAAATCTGAAAACATGCCTTTATTGATTGAAAATTAAGTCAAATCAAATTCTTACTTTTACAAAACAATTTGAAATGAATTAAACTACCTTTCCAAACTATTTCGAATTAAAAATTCAAACTTTCATTTGACACTGAATATTTTATTGACAAAATATTCAAATTTATTTCGAATTGGAATGAGGTTCAACCAGTCAACAAATAATTCCAATTATACGGTTTTAACACCCCATTAACATCCAATAGTAGTTATTAATAACTACTACATCAAATTACTACATATCGTGGTATATACCATATAAGCCTTAAATCATTAACGCTTATAAGGATTTGTCAACCAACAGATTAACCACAATATCAATCAATGTCAACCATCAATGTTCAACCAATCATCATATAATTTATCAAATAGGGTTCTCATCAATATCCATTAACCAGTAATTAGTTAATCACTTTCTAATAATCATTTAAGGTTCAATCACTTCCCAATGTCAATAATATTACTTTTAAGTGTCATACACAAAAGCAACTACAAGTACATCACTCAAAAATCATATTTTTGTCATGTTAGCTTAACCGTTAACAAATTTGAACATACAGATAACTTCAATAGCATTAACATGTCAATCACAGATCAATTTATCACCAACACATCATTAACAACTTTAACCAAACTAGTCAACTAAAAAGTGAGTGAGGAGTTCTTACCGAGGGATCCACTCCTCCAATTTTTAGGGTAGGAATGTCTAGTCTTACACATAACAAAGATCTCAATTTTCCCACCCCATTCACCAACTACTTATAATTGAAATCTAAAGAGGGAAAATGTGACTTTTAAGGGTTTACCAGCTTGGAAGCTAAGTGGTGACCACAACATGGAGAGGTGTGGTCCGCCATGTTGACTGGCTGGAGTGGGGTCGGAAGTTGGCTGGTGGAGTTAGGTGTGGGGCTGGTGGAGTCAGGTGTGGGGCTGGTGGGGTCAAAGGAGGTGGATATTTGGGTGTATTTTGGCTATGGAGTGGAAATTAGGTATTTTAGGGTTTTGCAAAGGGGTGGGCCACTACTTGGAGGAGGGCTACTGATGTTGCGTCCACAGGTCAGCGGAGAGGGGAATAGCCGACGGATAGGGGATGAAGTGGTGAAGTAGTGGGTTGCCATGGCCATGGAGGTAGGAGAGAAGGAGGAAGAGCGGAAGCTTAAGAAAATGAAAAGTGGAAAATGGAAAAAAGAGAGAAGTTGTTGGATTTTTATAGAACGGGGAAGGAGAAGGATCGTTGGTGTATCGGTAGGGAAACTAAGGAGAGAAAACACAACTAAGTGGCCTAAGAAGGTGACACCTCAAACAAGAACAAGTGTGTTTTTTCACTTGTTTTAAAGGGAAGTTCCTTTGACCTTTTCAAGCGTTTATCACTTATATGATCAAACGATTCTCATTGATACGAAATTTTGATACCTAATATATTTCATAGTTACGGATCCAACGAAACAGGTCTCACTGAATTTGTAGTCCGTTTGACCGTTGGTCTTATTATTTTATTACGTTTGTACTTAATTTTGTCCAGTTGACCCGATACGCGTTTATTTTTCGTATGCTCACATATTAACTCCGAAAATTATGAAATTTGAAACCTTACCATTATTTAACGTTCAAGTTCCAATAAAATAGGTTTCGTCGAATTCTTTGAGGTCGTTTACAAAATGGCCTTATTTCTAGCTTTTATTGAATTATATCTATCTTTTAAGTATGCGTTTATATTGCGTATGCTTACCCAATCACTCCTATTGACTTGAAATTTCAAATGTAACAAAAATTTACTATTCCGGATCTTATGAATGTGGTTTCATCGAAAACGGAGATTGTTTCAAAAATGGTCTATTATCAGGTCATTGAAATAATATTAAAATATCAATTTTTAATATATTTAATTTTATATAACTTTTAAAAGTCAACTAATCTTATTTAAATTCATATTTTAAATCAGTCAAAAATTCGAGTCGTTACTAAATCAAAGCAAAGAATTTTAACATTCCTATTGCTTATATGTAACGGTTCGACTTTCGATGACCTAGGAAGTCGTGTCATTACTAAAGAAACAAAAATAGATAGAGAATAAAACTAAATAAAAAATCATAATCTCACAACGGAATTTAACAAAATACATAATATACTACATAATAGAGTCTGTTACATCATAGTACGACATCATAATGTATCTTACGGGATTACGGCCCAATACAACATGCAAACTTGATACTTAGAGATAGGTGTAACTAATAAGCTGACTCCTGAACTTCCAGTCCGAAATACTCCAATGATTTCCGTTGATTACCTGGATCACTTGTCTACTTATAACAATTGTTATGAGTACCCAAGAGTTTAGGGAAACACAGAAAAATAAACTCTGGGTCAGTCAGGGGACTGGTGTGTGTAAACAACTTTAAAACAGTTTGAAATTAAGAACTTATTGAATGGGGTTTCTCTGTAACACCCCACTCCCGCTATGATCACTCACTAAGGGAATGCCATAGCATCGGTGGAGTATTTTAGTGAATATAGAACAGAAAAATTTCAACAAGACAGATATAAATAGTACTTGAAATTTAAAACATCATCTCATAACAGCGGAAGTAAAACATGTCTGGTTACATCATAAAACCACAATAAAAGTCAAGTACAATATCCATCAAAATAAAGAAGTACATAATCCCACTCTCATACAATAGCCATTACAAAAGAAAAGATAACTGGGTAACTGGAGCTTTACATCTATCCAAGCTCCTAAATACTGGAACAGCAATCCGATCAAGCTCCACTACTGCTAGGATCCACCGTAGGACCTGAGGGTTGGAAAAAAAAATAAAAACAACGGGGTCAGACATAAGTCTGAGCGAGTCCTATAACTTTAACAATACAATCGTTAAAGTAACCAGAGAAGACATAAACTGATATACGGTAACTAATGGGGATGAATGGCTACACTAAGCAGTCAACTAAACTAAGATAAAAGATAAAGACGCATCTACCCTTCCAAAGGTAAATTACTAAACTGCACCACACCAGTCATTCCTAACTTAAAGGTTGATCCCACCCATGGACTTATAAAATTAACTTAATAGTTCTCGCGTACCCCTAGGTGACTAAGTAGACGCCACGGGGCCCTACAATCCACTAGGTGTACACACTACTCCCCATTCGATCGGCTCCCTAACGTAGATACCCGTGCTGGCCCCACCGTGGGGTGTACCATTCCCCAACGTGGCAACCTGATAAAATTAACAGTGCACGGCTTATATCTACACGATGCAACAACGTCTTATTTACCAGCCCGGGTCCACACACGCATATGAAACCCGTTGGTCATGCGTTGCCACCGCTAACCCATTTTGGCCTCTTATAGTCAAGCCCAGTATGCGTGTCCCGTCCTCGACATGGGTCGAGCCCACTAAGATACGTATGGGTTACTGGTTGAAATGGGCCCCCAGCACAAGCCATCCCCCTAAGCTTGGCCCACACACTAGTGTTTCCCACTTAACCCTTTAATCATGTTTAATTACAGGTTTCATCTTGGTTAAGTATTTTATCATATTTTCTGTTGGCAACCACTAGCAATTTCCACATACCACCCAAGGTACCCACTTAACCCCCATGCCCCACTACATGCTTATCTGGTTAAGTGTTTCTTAATTGATTAACACCGTAACCGTGTAAAGGACCCCTCACATTGGACCGTCATTTGTAGATGCCTGGTTAAGCCGGTAGGTTCCGGGCAGTCTTACACTACAAACGGGTCCAACCTCGTGTCATTTACCCTTGTTACGTATTTAATTTATGATTAAGACCCCTCACATTGGACCGTCATTTGTAGATGCCTGGTTAAGCCGGTAAACTCCGGGCAGTCTTACACTACAAACGGGTCCAACCTCGTGTCTTAATCGATTAATTACTCCTAATTAATCACCCCCATAATTTGTGTTAATTATCATGTTTATTTTAGGAATATGGGTACACCTAACTTAATAGGCAAATTCCCAACTCCAAAGTGTGGGTACACCTAACTTAATAGGCAAATTCCCAACACATAGTATGGGTACACCTAACTTAATAGGCAAATTCCCATACTATGTTCATTTATTTTATGTTATGCATAATTATATTAATTTCACACAATCTTATTAACATATGCATTTAATTAACCCCATCGTTCCCACGTAATTTCATTCTCATGACATAACACATATAAAAGGTGTCAACTTGCATATGTATGAACATGTTTCAAAGGTGCCATCTTGCATATTAACAAACACATAACTTGCATATGAACTTGCATAACATGTCACATAACTTGCATATAATCTTGTATAACATGTCACATAACTTGCATATTAACTTGTATAACATGTCACATAACTTGCATATTAACTTGCATAACATGTTACATAAACTTACATATTAACAAATACATGACTTGCATATGAACTTGCATAATATGTCACATAACTTGCATATGAACTTGCATAACATGTTACATACTTGCATATGAACTCATAAACTTGCATATGAACTTACATAACATGTTACATACTTGCATATGAACTCATAAACTTGCATATGAAGAAACATACAACTTGCATAATTATCATACATGTAACTTGCATATTATCATACATGTAACTTGCATATTAACATATGATCACAAAGCACAAAACTTGCATAACCCACATACATTAGCAAACTAACATCATGTCATATGACTTAAAACCCATTAATCCACAAACAAAACCATATGATCTCATCATATCTCATCTACTTAGTTTAGCAATTGATCATTAGAGTGATAGAAACTCACAACTAGCCAATTTGCACTCCAAATGAAGAAGATTAAGATGCTTAGAATGGATTAGAGGTTGATTAGAGAGTGATTAGCTTGCAACCCTCTTCATAAATTAGTGGAGGCTCCTTCTAAGATTTAATTTGGCGGCATGTAGCCCTCAATTCTATTTTTAGTATGGATTAGGGTAGGTTTAGGGTGTATTTATAGATTAGGTGAATGTTTTAGGACCTTAGATTAACCCTAAATTAGATTAGGACCCTTAGATTTCGGAACCTTCCAGAAACCAGCCCTAAGACCAAGCCCAAACCCCAAACTGGTGCACCCAACCACAGAACTCTCTAGAAACTGTGCAGGTTTCCTGTCCCGACATGGGCGCACTTCCCAAGTGCACCAGTGTATTTTTGTACTGGCGCACTTCACAAGTGCGCCAGTGCATTTCTGGCCTGTTTCGGGTTTTTCTGCCTAACTTCGTTCGTCCATATCTCTTTCATACGGTACCCGTTTTACGCAAACTCGGACTCTATTTCGCGTATTTTTCCGAGACGAACGCAATGACGCAGCACGTTTCCCCTGATTCTCACATCTGAGATTATTTATACTTTAATTACTAACCATTAGTGTTAATTGAAATTCGGGGTGTTACATTCTCCCCTACTTAAAGGATTTCGTCCTCGAAATCTCTAAGTCAAGAAGAACGTATCCTATCAACCAAACAACCATCTACTAAACCATCAACTACAAGCAACCATTATCCTTAGAAACTTCTAATGATGTATGAACATATGCAGAAAGTGTGTGTATATGTCCGTATACTAATGCAAAATCAGGCGGTCTACTGATTCAGTCGACCTCCTTAATGCAAACCATGATAGTGCCATGCATCCAATATGTATGCGAAACCCTATTGACACATACAATTTCTATATGCGTGCACAACCATACACAAAATCGCATCATCCACATGATAACACAGCCATGATACATCCATCAATCTAACTACCACATCCATTTATGCGATATGCAACATGAAGTGACTGAGCCGATCTAGTGCCTAATGTGTGTGTATATGCATCCACGAGCAACCACTAGCAAACAATTGCATCCACATGCATCCATCAACCATAACATGTTTCAAACACATGTTTCAACCATAGGTTTTACCCTATCTAAAGGTCATAGGTACTAGCGAGAGGATATACTAAAGATAAGATAAGTACTAGACAAGCGATAAAGGAGAAGTTAAAAGACATACTCTCAAAAAGAAATGGATACAAAGAACGCATCTTCGCTTCCGTCTCCCAAGTAGCATTGCTTTCGTCATCTCCCCATTGCACTTTAACTAGCTGAACTTCTCTATTCCTCAACTTCGTAGTTTCTGACCCAAGGATGCGAGTAGGAGCTCGTCGAATCGTCGCATCACGCTCTACCTCTACATCTCTAAGCAAGCTCGGCTCTACCACCTCTGCGGTCTCATGTAAGCACTTCCTCAAATGTGATACATGGAATACATCATGAACACCACTAAGTCTGTCGGGCAACTCCACCCTATATGCCATCCATCCAATCCTTTCCTTAATAGGAAACGGCCCAACAAACCTCGGTGCTAACTTCCCAACGGACACAAAATGAACAACATTTCTCAACGGAGATACTTTGACAAAAACCATGTCCCCAACCTCAAACTCAAGATCCGTCCTTCTCCGATCCGCATAAGATTTCTGTCTATCTTGCGCTGCCTTCATCCTTCTTCGAATCAAATCAATCTTCTCTGAAGTCTCTCTAACCATATCTGGCCCAAGCAAGATCTTATCCGTAGATTCCCACCAACATGTAGGAGATCGACAAGGCCTTCCATAAAGAGTTTCGAAAGGTGCCATGCCAATACTAGACTGAAAGCTGTTATTGTATGCGAACCCCACCAAAGGAAGATGTTCTTCCCATGTACCTCCAAAATCCAATATACAAAGCCTCAAGAGATCTTCTAAGATACGGTTCACCCTCTCGGTCTGACCGTCCGTCTGAGGATGATATGCGGTGCTCAAACACAACTGAGTCCCTACCGCCTCTTGCAAACTTCTCCAAAACTCACTAGTGAAGATAGGATCTCGATCACTCACAATGCTGGATGGTACGCCATGCAATCTAACAATCTCTCTAACATAGACTGAAGCAAGCCATGGAGCGGTCCTCTTACTCTTCACGGGTATAAAATGGGCACTCTTGGTAAGTCTGTCTACCACAACCCAAATTCCCGTATTGCCATTCCTCGATCTCGGTAACCCATCGATGAAATCCATCGAGACACTATCCCACTTCCATTGCGGAACTTCCAATGGGTGTAGCAACCCACCGGGTTTCCTTTGCTCCGCTTTAACTTGTTGGCATACTAAGCATCTAGCCACATACTCGGCCACATCTTTCTTCATACCGGCCCAGAAGAAAACTCTCTTCATGTCTTGGTACATTTTGTCTCCACCGGGATGAATAGTCATCCTTGAACGATGTGCATCATCCAAAATAGCCTTCTTCAAACCCTCATCTTGCGGTACACAAAGTCTACCGTCTCTGTGCAACCATCCCCTATCATCTATGGTGTATCTACCCAAATGGCTGGACGACTCCCCCCTTATAAGCTTCTCTACCAACTCAACCAACTATGGGTCGTCTCGCTGAGCCTCGCCAATCCGTCCCAAAAGAGTAGGTCTAACCTCCAAGGATGCTAACAAACCAGGTACAAAGTCAACAGAAGGTCTGAAGTCGAACAAAGAAAGAAACTCCAAGCTTCGCCGTTCCACGAACAATGGACTCAAAGATAGCCTTTTTCTACTCAAGGTGTCCGCCACCACGTTACCCTTGCCAGGGGTATACGCTATCTCGAAATCATAGGGTGCTAAGAACTCCATCCACCTTTGCTGTCTTAAGTTTAAATCCTTCTGAGAGAATAAGTACTTCAATGATTTATGGTCAGTGAACAACTCGAATCTCTCACCAAGAAGATAATGGCGCCAAGACTTAAGTGCGAAAACAATCGCGGCCAACTCTAGATCATGGGTAGGGTAATTCTTCTCATGCACTCTCAATTGCCTCCCTCCATAGGCTATTACCCTTCCCTCCTGCATCAAGACTGCGCCTAATCCTGTCCCACAAGCATCGGTATAAACAACAAACGGCTTACTCCCATCTGGAAGCACTAAAACTGGAGCGGTGGTCAAAGCTCTCTTTAATCGTCGGAAAGCATCATCACAATCTACGTCCCATGAGAAAACCAGATTCTTCTTCGTCAAGCGGGTTAATGGGGCTGATATCCTCGCGAAGTCTTTGATGAACTTCCTATAATATCCTGCCAACCCCAAGAAACTTCTTACTTCGGTAGCATTTCTAGGAACTTTCCAATCCTGGATAGATACTATCTTTGCGGGATCCACAGCTATCCCTTCCTTAGAGACCACATGCCCTAAGAATCGCACTTCTCTTCTCCAAAAATGACATTTAGAGAATTTAGCTTTAAGACTATGTGCTCGAAGAGTCTCCAACACTTCTCTGAGATGTAAGGCATGCTCTTCTTCACTCTTGGAAAAGACCAAGATGTCATCCACAAAGACCACTACAAACTTATTCAGATACTCTCTGAACACTCTACTCATCAGATCAACAAAGTATGCCGGGGCGTTTGTCAACCCAAATGGCATCACAAGCCACTCATAAAAACCATCCGGAGTTCGGAAAGCGGTCTTCTCTATACTGTCCTCCGCCACTCTCAACTGATGAAACCCTGTAGCTAAGTCCATCTACGAAAACACTGAGGCGCCAACCAACTGATCAAAGAGATCATCTATCCTCGGTAATGTGTGTCTATTCTTCTTCGTGAGCTTATTAAGTTCTCTATAATCCACACAAAGTCTGAGGGACCCATCCGCCTTCGTGGCAAACACTACTGGAGCTCCCCACTCCGATATACTTCGCCTTATGAACCCCTTCTCAAGCAACTCCCCTACTTGCTTATGAAGTTCTCTTCTCTCATGAGGAGCCATGTGGTGCACTGGCAAAGACACTGGTTTGGCATTATCCACCAAATAAATTCGGAAATCTATCTCTCGCTTCGGAGGCAAACCCTTCACCTCTTCTAACACATCCGGATATTCCCGGACCACTCTGACAGAACGCAAACTCTCGACCGAAGCATCGAGCGATTCAAGATAACTTAGCAAAACAGATTCCATGGGATTACAAGAGATCTCGAGAGTATTACCCAAGCGGGTCATAAGCCTGACAACTCTCCTTTCAGAATCAAGAATGGCACCATTACTGGATAACCAGTCCATGCCCAAAATCAACCCATAGCCCGTGAAGCCCAATACAAAAGCATCACATCCAAATTCAACGCTAAGTATAGAAATCTTCAAACCCAAACATATCATAGACAGATATATGGAGCCCCCAATTGGGTTTGAAACAACCAAGGGATCATCAACTAGACTGGTGTCTAAGTGCAGTGACTCAACTAACGATGATGAGATAAAAGAATGCGATGCGCCAGAGTCAAACAAAGTACGAACTGGATGATCAAACAGAAAAACCAGACTTTCAACGGAAATAGTTCTACCTCTCTGCTGAATCGGTGGAACTGAGAGAGCCTGAACTTGCCCCCCTGCCTGAGCTGGTGCCATAAGAGCTTGCACCTGACCTCCTGAGGTAGACCCTGTCTTCTGCCCCTTCTTTGGGCAGTCCTTCACAAGATGTCCTGCTTCACCACAATGAAAGCAACCGGTCTTCTTCTTTTTGCGACAATCCTTGCTGAGGTGGCCTGGGGTCCCACAATTGAAGCACTTCTTCTTCCCCTTGTCACCATTGCCTTTTCCACCCTTGCCTTGTTGTTGTTGTTGCGGTTTCTTCTGATCCCCCTTCTTCTCTGGTGCCTTAGAACTCTTATCATCCTCATGCATAAGTGCCATGTAGACAAGCTTCTCAAAGGTGGCCCCCATAGGAATGTGAGTCATAGCTATTCCTTGCAATGGTTCGTTCAAGCCTCTAACGAACCTCAAAGCCTTCTTCTCCGGTGTATTCACCAACTCTATGCCAAACCTTGCTAAGTGATTGAATTTGTTGACATATTCTTTCACCGTGAGATTCCCTTGCTTCAAATTCAAGAACTTCTCCATAAACAGATTCTCTTCCGCCCTTGAGAGAAACTTAGCCCCAAACCTTTGCTTGAAATCTGCCCAAGAGTCAACAGGGCGTTCTCCATTAGTGACCTCCCACCAGAATGAGGCCTCTCCCTTCATTAACCAAGCCACCAACTTGACTTTCTTTCCCTCTTCCACTTCAAGGATATCTAGCAACTCTTCCTCTTCCTTAAGCTAATCTCTAGCCTCTACGAAAGTCTCTGAACCTAGAAAAGGTTTTCCTCCTATAGCCTTGAACTCCTTGCAAATCTTAGCAAAATTATCCACTCTAGGCTGAGGAGGAGGAGCGGTTGCCTCTGGTGTAGTAGCATTGGCTGGACCCGCAGCCGCGGCCCTAGCCTCTTGTAACCTCCTATACCATAGTGGTATAACTAAGCCCTCCGGGATGTTAAGATCTTCAGCCATGCTGAAACGAAAGAGGAAAGATTCAAAAAGGAGATTCCGAAAGATAAAGATACGGCTATTGGGGATTATGCTTTTCTTTTTCAAAAACTTTTCTCTTAAAAGACATGTTTTTGAAAATACTTTTTCCAAAAATAATACCTTTACTATTTTAAAAAAAAAGTATTTTTCTCGAAAATTTATCTGTTCCGGTAACCTTCAGCTCTGATACCACGTGTAACACCCCACTCCCGCTATGATCACTCATTAAGGGATGCCATAGCATCGGTGGAGTATTTTAGTGAATATAGAACAGAAAAATTTCAACAAGACAGATATAAATAGTACTTGAAATTTAAAACATCATCTCATAACAGCGGAAGTAAAACATGTCTGGTTACATCATAAAACCACAATAAAAGTCAAGTACAATATCCATCAAAATAAAGAAGTACATAATCCCACTCTCATACAATAGCCATTACAAAAGAAAAGATAACTGGGTAACTGGAGCTTTACATCTATCCAAGCTCCTAAAGACTGGAACAGAAATCCGATCAAGCTCCACTACTGCTAGGATCCACCGTAGGACCTGAGGGTTGGGAAAAAAAGATAAAAACAACGGGGTCAGACATAAGTCTGAGCGAGTCCTATAACTTTAACAATACAATCGTTAAAGTAACCAGAGAAGACATAAACTGATATACGATAACTAATGGGGATGAATGGCTACACTAAGCAGTCAACTAAACTAAGATAAAAGATAAAGACGCATCTACCCTTCCAAAGGTAAATTACTAAACGGCACCACACCAGTCATTCCTAACTTAAAGGTTGATCCCACCCATGGACTTATAAAATTAACTTAATAGTTCTCGCGTACCCCTAGGTGACTAAGTAGACGCCACGGGTCCTACAATCCACTAGGTGTACACACTACTCCCCATTCGATCGGCTCCCTAACGTAGATACCCGTGCTGGCCCCACCGTGGGGTGTACCATTCCCCAACGTGGCAACCTGATAAAATTAACGGTGCACGGCTTATATCTACACGATGCAACAACGTCTTATTTACCAGCCCGGGTCCACACACGCATATGAAACCCGTTGGTCATGCATTGCCACCGCTAACCCATTTTGGCCTCTTATAGTCAAGCCTAGTATGCGTGTCCCGTCCTCGACATGGGTCGAGCCTACTAAGATACGTATGGGTTACTGGTTGAAATGGGCCCCCAGCACAAGCCATCCCCCTAAGCTTGGCCCACACACTAGTGTTTCCCACTTAACCCTTTAATCATGTTTAATTACAGGTTTCATCTTGGTTAAGTATTTTATCATATTTTCTGTTGGCAACCACTAGCAATTTCCACATACCACCCAAGGTACCCACTTAACCCCCATGCCCCACTACATGCTTATCTGGTTAAGTGTTTCTTAATTGATTAACACCGTAACCGTGTAAAGGACCCCTCACATTGGACCGTCATTTGTAGATGCCTGGTTAAGCCGGTAGGTTGATAGGTTCCGGGCAGTCTTACACTACAAACGGGTCCAACCTCGTGTCATTTACCCTTGTTACGTATTTAATTTATGATTAAGACCCCTCACATTGGACCGTCATTTGTAGATGCCTGGTTAAGCCGGTAAACTCCGGGCAGTCTTACACTACAAACGGGTCCAACCTAGTGTCTTAATTGATTAATTACTCCTAATTAATCACCCCCATAATTTGTGTTAATTATCATGTTTATTTTAGGAATATGGGTACACCTAACTTAATAGGCAAATTCCCAACTCCAAAGTGTGGGTACACCTAACTTAATAGGCAAATTCCCAACACATAGTATGGGTACACCTAATTTAATAGGCAAATTCCCATACTATGTTCATTTATTTTATGTTATGCATAATTATATTAATTTCACACAATCTTATTAACATATGCATTTAATTAACCCCATCGTTCCCACGTAATTTCGTTCTCATGACATAACACATATAAAAGGTGTCAACTTGCATATGTATGAACATGTTTCAAAGGTGCCATCTTGCATATTAACAAACACATAACTTGCATATGAACTTGCATAACATGTCACATAACTTGCATATAATCTTGTATAACATGTCACATAACTTGCATATTAACTTGTATAACATGTCACATAACTTGCATATTAACTTGCATAACATGTTACATAAACTTACATATTAACAAATACATGACTTGCATATGAACTTGCATAATATGTCACATAACTTGCATATGAACTTGCATAACATGTTACATACTTGCATATGAACTCATAAACTTGCATATGAACTTACATAACATGTTACATACTTGCATATGAACTCATAAACTTGCATATGAAGAAACATACAACTTGCATAATTATCATACATGTAACTTGCATATTATCATACATGTAACTTGCATATTAACATATGATCACAAAGCACAAAACTTGCATAACCCACATACATTAGCAAACTAACATCATGTCATATGACTTAAAACCCATTAATCCACAAACAAAACCATATGATCTCATCATATCTCATCTACTTAGTTTAGCAATTGATCATTAGAGTGATAGAAACTCACAACTAGCCAATTTGCACTCCAAATGAAGAAGATTAAGATGCTTAGAATGGATTAGAGGTTGATTAGAGAGTGATTAGCTTGCAACCCTCTTCATAAATTAGTGGAGGCTCCTTCTAAGATTTAATTTGGCGGCATGTAGCCCTCAATTCTATTTTTAGTATGGATTAGGGTAGGTTTAGGGTGTAATTATAGATTAGGTGAATGTTTTAGGCCCTTAGATTAACCCTAAATTAGATTAGGACCCTTAGATTTCGGAACCTTCCAGAAACCAGCCCTAAGACCAAGCCCAAACCCCAGACTGGTGCACCCAACCACAGAACTCTCTAGAAACTGTGCAGGTTTCCTGTCCCGACATGGGCGCACTTCCCAAGTGCGCCAGTGTATTTTTGTACTGGCGCACTTCACAAGTGCGCCAGTGCATTTCTGACCTGTTTCGGGTTTTTCTGCCTAACTTCGTTCGTCCATATCTCTTTCATACGTTACCCGTTTTACGCAAACTCGGACTCTATTTCGCGTATTTTTCCGAGACGAACGCAATGACGCAGCCCGTTTTCCCAGATTCTCACATCAGAGATTATTTATACTTTAATTACTAACCATTACTGTTAATTGAAATTCGGGGTGTTACATTCTCCCTTATTAGCACAAATTGATTTAGCTTTTAGAAAACCTTTCAAAAGAAAAGATAATAGTAAGACCAGCCCACACATAAACATGGATGGTTTTTACCTTACTATAACCTAAAACATTTTTGGTACCAAAATCATCTGATATTATAATAGTTTTTATCAAATAAATAACCATCTAGTGAAACGCTTGCATCTCACATTCCACATATATAATATAAAATCAAAAACTATGGGGTGCTTATTGGAGATTGGATTCAGACTATGACAAGGTATAGGACCACCTACCGATCGGTGTACTCTAGAGGGGATACACTGGGGTTCAACAAGAACATCTTGCAACCCGGCCACACATGATCGCCCACTCATTTAACTTGAGTGTAACATCCCGCATTTTACGTATCGGAAGATCGTAAAATATTTTAATTTATTCCCTGAGGGTTGGATCATTCTCATCTTTTAGTATGTTGTTTATGGGGATGTGAGACATGTCCATAATTTTTACCAATTTTGTTTGTGACCATTTTGCCCGCATCAGTCTTGTACATGGCATAATTTTTGACTCAGGCCAAATCAGAGGGTGAGACCTGTGCCATTGGAAAGGAATTGATGTTTGCCTTTTCGTAGAGTGGTTACATTAAAGTTTTGGCTCAGCGGTTTGGGAGAAATCGTTGTTTTAAGGTTTTTCAGTTGGTTGTTTAGTTTTGGAGAGCCTAATGGGCTGAATTGGGGAGGCCCATTAGTGGGCTGGTGGAATCCTATAAATATGGGGTGAGAGTGGAGGGAAAAAGTTTATTTTCACATTCTCTCATTGGGAGGCCTCGATCTCCTTCTTCCTCTAACACCTTTCCGCAATTAAAAATCCAAATCTAAGGAGGAAAATCATAGATCTACACCATTCGAGGCTAGATCTACATCGTTTCAAGTGCAAATTCATCGGATCGAGGAGTTTGGTTCAAATTGCTCGCTGTCCGAATTCATAATTCTATCATTTTAGCTTGTTTTGGAGAATCGGTGAGTGATTTACATCTCTCACATGAATGCAATGAAGTATATGAGTGGTTGTGCATGTTTCTCATCGACTTGGAATGTTTTACCATAGATTTACACAACTACATGTCCATTTTCATATGAATCACCCTATGATCCAATTTGGTAAGTTTAAACCGTTAATTCTATGCTATTTTACGTATTTATGTTAGTTAGAACTCTCATTTTGATAATATGTTCATTTTAATGGGTTTTGGTGAGATTTACATCATTTTTGTGGTAATCATAATGTCCATGTTGTTAGCGATGTTAAGGCATGTTCATGATTATGCTTGATGATTTTGGTTGAGTTGGTTTCGTCGGATTCGTCGTTTGTCCAAATCGAAGTAGAATTGAAGATGCGCAGAAAGTGGCTCGGGTCAGACCAAAGTTGGCTCGGGTCAGACCAAACTCTGTCGTGGAGAACAAGTCAAAGTTGGATCGGGTCGGACCAAACTCTGTTGTGGAGAACAAGTCAAAGTTGGCTCGGGTCGGACTAAAGGGGGTTGGGTCGGAATAAAGGGGGGTCGGGTCGAACCATCCTGGATTGGGTTAAATTGGATCAGACCATTTTGGATCGGGCTAAAGTGGATCGGACCATTCTGGGTCGGACTAAGGGGGGTCGGGTCGGACCAAAGGGGGTCGGGTCGGAACAAAGGGGGTCGGATCGGACCAAAGTGGCTCGAGCTATTCTGGACAGCCATTTCTGGTCAGCCGTTTTTGCCATTTCTGGTCAGTTATTTCTAGTCGGACATTTCCGGTGATGATGTGACTTCAAAGTGAATTCAATTAGGAAGTTTGGAAGTGTTCAAAAGTGTCCTAAATAGGGTTATCATGTTATAGACTATATTGAACCTTATATTGAAGTTGTTTGGTTTGATGATGATGATGGCTTCGACGAGAGTCCAGAAGGGGATGTTCAAGTGATGTGTTATATTCGTTGATTGGTGAAAAGCAACGAATAGGCAGATAACTCAAAGGTGTTGGGTTGTGGATAATGGTTACTAGAGTGGGGCTTGAGTTTGTGATTAGTCGCCGGGGATGACGACTAGAGATGCGAAGGGCGAGAGATTGTCGTTATCGTAAGTTCTAACAGACTCAAAGCAGGGGTACTTTGGGCAGTCATGATGGGTCTCGTACCTTGGGCAGTCGTGATGGGCCTAGTTGTCGAGATTTGAGAAGACAAACATACGAGTCATGATGGCATATGGAGTTGTGCTAGAACTTGGGGTTACCATTAGCCGTTGACATATGGCAGTCATGATGGTCCGTCATACGATTAACGATGGTTTCAAAGCAGGATTGGGGGTGATAGCCAGAGTTAGTCATGGATGATTGGTTGTTCTGTTTGTACCATCTCACATGGATTATTCAAAGTCGAGGGATATGTTCCTTGAGTACTTAACTGATATTGGTTTTGGCCTTTGGGAAGAGTGCTTGGGGAATGTTAAACTCAACTAGGGTTGTCCGTGTGAGACTTATATAATCTGGATGTTATGAGTGCTTTCCATAATTGAATGAATGTTCTAATTTCCATGGATGAATTATTATAACCTTGTATGTCATGGATTGTAAAGGCTATCACTGTCATGATGTGGGGAAGGCAGATATTAGTTCTTCTCTAGTGTTGGGTAGTGGTTGGTAAATCTACCCATTCTCATATACTTTATTGTTGAAGTTTGTTAGTTGTTTTATCACTCACTAAGATTGTCGTCTGACTCAAGGTTTTATGTCTCCTCTTATTACCTTGGGCTATTCATCCGTTTACGGATGGGCAGACTAAGTAGCAGGTTACATATTATTAGTGAGGACGATGATGCTATGCGGAGGCGAGAAGGAGGCTGGCGTGCCAGTTTTATTACTATCTAGTATTTTTACTTCCGTTGTTGAGTGCTCTATGAGGATTGTAGTGAGGCCTTATGTACAAACTTTGGTATTGGTTGGATAATCTTTCTGTATGTTGTTAAAATTTGAGAAGTTTGCTATATGATGCTTCATTACTATTACCTGTTGTATAAGTTCTATTATTTTTATCCTGGTGTTGTGAGTTTACGACAAGTTCCGCTTGTGTTTACCTACTCTGATGATCGTCCATAGCTGCCTGGTACACCTTTCAGTGCATATTTTCCATTGCATAGTGTGGGGGCTGTGGGCGGTCGTCACATTTGGTATAGAGCATTGGTCAACGATTCTTGGCCAAAGTTCAAGGACCTAATCACGTATGAGATACGTACTTGTAGATTTCAGTTGGATGCTTACTATGCATAGTATCATATATAGTAGTAGCAGTTGTTTTCCTTTAGCATTTTTTCTTGAAGGTGGCTAATTATTCTACATTGCAGATTTAGAATGAGTAGACGAGAAACAAGACACGCTACTAGGGGAGCCAATACTGGAGGGGGAAATGGTGTTGAACCTAATTACTCGGCCCTGTTTGAAGCCATGGCAGAAGAAATTATGCGAAGGGCACCCGCTCTAGTGGCGGCAGCGGTAGATGTTGGTGTGCGAGTTCCTAGAGTAGTAGATTTTGCAAAGCTATGCGAGGACTTTACATCTCTAGTGGGAAAACCATTCAAGGGAACTGAACCAATCGAAGAGGTTCAGAGGTGGATGGATTCATGTGTCCGAATCTTTGGAGACTTGGGTATTGAGGATGCAATAAAGAGAAAGCTTGCATCAAGGCAACTACAAGGCAGGGCCATGGAATGGTAGAATTCTTTTATACTCGAGACTCCAGAGGAAGAAATTTCATTGGAGCAATTCCAAGCCAAGTTTGAAGAAAATTTTATCTCCATTGCTCAAAAGTCCGTTCTCTTCAAGAAGTTTGTAGAATTGAAGCAGAATGGCAGACCAGTTCTTGACTATATTTCTGATTTCGAAGCTTTGTCTAGATATGATCGTTTGTACATTGATACACCCTATCAGAAGAATGAGAAGTTTGTCTTGGGTTTGGATGCTTATATTGGAAAGCCACTAGTGGATCACCTTGATGATTCATTCGAAAAGATCGTGGAAAAAGCTATTTGCCATGAGAGTTTGTTTCCTAAAGAGGCCAATGTTTTCGCCGCAACCAAAGAAGCACAGAAACCACAGCACAGTGGCAACAATAAGAAAAGGAAGAAGCAACAACAGAAAGGGAAGAATGGCCAAAAGAAACCCAAGAGTGAGTCAGTTTGCTTTAACTGTCAGCAGAAATGCCATTTTGCTAATGAGTGCAAAAACCCGAAAGTTGAAAGGAAGTGTCACAATTGTGGCAAGCCTGGCAATCTCAAGAAGGAATGTCCAGAACCATCTAAGGGTAAGCAGGTTGTGAAGGCATATGCTTTGGATGATGTGCCAACTTCTTCAAGAGCTCCTACTGCAGAGGAGAAGGGAAAGGGTGTCGTAGTGCAAGGTACTCTTTCTGTCAATTGTGTTTCAGTTCGTGTGCTTTTCGATACTGGAGCATCGCATTCCTTCATTTGCAATGATCTTGTGTGTCTCTTGGGTTTGGAACCTAAGATTTGTGATAGACCTTTCATATTGACTAATCCAATTGGGGGTTCGTCAAATCTTTGCATGATATGTCGTGGTCTAGTGTTGGCGAGTCATTATTGCTCTTTTGTGTGTGATTGCTTTGTTCTTAACTTCGTTGGGTTTGGGATCATCTTGGGCATGGATTGGCTCAAGAGGTATGCGGCAAGGGTGAATTGCGAGAAGCTAGAGGTGAGGGTCGGGGATGTGGAAGGGCGAAAAGTGTTGATTAGATGTAAGCGCGAAGACGGGGTCTTCGTGAGTTATCTATATTCGCTTGGGATTCCACAAGAAGACCTGTCATCGGTGTTGATTGCTAATGAGTATGTAGATATCTTTGACGAGGTCAAAGGGTTGCCGCCGCATCGTGAGATCGAGTTTAGGATCGATTTGGTCAAGGGTGCTAGACCAATCGTATGCCTCTTAGGCGGATGGCGCCTAAGGAACAACGAGAGTTAGAGGTGACCTTTTGGGAAAAGGATTCATTCGGGGAAGTGTATCCGAATGGGGTGCACCAGTCGTATTTGCAACCAAGGCGGATGGCTCATTAAGATTGTGTGTGGACTATCGGGAGCTGAACAAGGTGACTAAGAAGAACAAGTATCCGTTGCCAAGGATAGATGACTTGTTCGATCAGCTTCACGAAGCCAAAGTGTTTTCTCAGATGGATTTGGCAACGAGATTTCAACAATTAAGGGTAGCTAAGGATAGTGTGCCAAAGACTGCTTTCAGGACACCATCCGGGTTCTTCGAGTGGCTGGTAATGCCATTCGGATTGACTAACGCGCCAGCGTATTTCATGGATCTTATAAATAGGGTGTTCAGAGATCAGCTGAACAAGTTCGTGCTTGTGTTCGTGGATGATATTCTGGTTTACTCTAGGAGTGACGAAGAGCACAAGACGCAATTGAGAGTTGTGTTAGAGATCTTGCGAAAGCGTCAACTGAGAGCTAAGTTTTCCAAGTGTCACTTCTGGAAGAGTGAAGTGAGGTTCTTGGGTCATGTTGTTTCTGGCAATGGAATAGTAGTTGACCTCGCTAAATTGGCAGCAATCCAGGACTGGGATAGGCCTAAGAATGCAACGGATGTTAGAAGTTTCCTTGGGTTGGCCGGTTATTACCGACGATTTATCAAGAATTTTTCCAAGGTAGTTGCACCGTTGATTGGATTAACAAAGAAGAACCAAGTGTTCACATGGGATGCAAAGTGTGAAAAAGCGTTCGGAATCCTGAAGGAGAGATTGACGAGTGCTCTTGTGTGGACCATTCCAAGTGGGAATGAAGAGACGGTGGTATACACCGATGCATGTGGTACTGGACTTGAAGCAGTGCTAATGCAAAAGGATAAGGTTGTAGCCTACGCGAGTCGACAGTTGAAGCCGCAAGAGAAGAATTACCCAACTCATGATTTGGAGTTGGTAGCAATTGTGTTTGCTCTGAAGATGTGGAGACATTACCTGTTGGGAGTTCGATTCGAGTTGTTCATGGATCACAAGTCGTTAATGTATCGTTTCTCCCAAAAGGATTTGAATCTTCGGCAGCAAAGATGGCTAGAGTTTATGGCGTCATATGATTTTGATATAGCCTATACTCCTGGTAAAGGCAACGCAGTTGCAGATGCATTGAGTCGAAGACATGCAAGTTTAGGAGCAATGTTTTCAGAATGGAAGATCCTTGAGTATTTGGCAAGGTTTGATTTCAGGCCAAGGCGTGAGTTGGAACCTGAAATGTTGGCAAGCTTATCGATAAGACCTACTCTTATCGAAAGGATTGGCGAGAGCCAAAAGAAAGATGCAAAGCTTGTCGAGTTTATCCAGAAGCTGGAACTAGAAAATAAAGAATTCGAGGTCGATCGAGAAGGTTGACTGCAAAAGCAAGGGCGATTAGTTGTCCCGGATATTGACGGATTAAGAGATGAGGTTCTGAGAGAATGTCATCACTTGAAGTTGATGATTAATCCCGGTGGTAATAAGATGTATCTATACATGAAGAGAGTCTACTACTGGGAAGGAATGAAGCAAGATATTGGAAAGTTCATTTCCAAATGCATGAACTGTCAGTTGATGAAAGCTGAATAGAAGAAGCCGAGTGGTTTGCTTCAGCCATTGGAAGTTCCTTCATGGAAGTGGAAGCAGATATCGATGGATTTTATCGATGGACTACCTAGAACCAGGTGTCCCAAAGAGTATAGTAAGTGACCGAGATCCATCATTTACGAGTAGATTTTGGAAGAGTTTGCAAGAAGCTTTGGGAACCGAATTGTGCTTGAGTACGACATATCATCCCCATACCGATGGTCAAACCAAGAGAGTTAATCGAGTTTTAGAAGATCTCCTAAGAGCTTGTGTGTTAGACTTCAGAGGATCATGGGAAGACCATTTACATCTAGCTGAGTTTGCATATAATAATAGCTACCAGTCTAGCATTGGGATGGCACCATACGAAGCGTTGTATGGGAGGCCGTGCAATTCTCCAGCATGTTGGTTAGAAACTGGAGATAAGTTGGTACTGGGGCCAGAGATGATTAGAGAAACCTCAGATTGTATCGAGGTAGTTAGGCAACGAATGAAGGTAGCCCAAGACTGACCGAAGAGTTACGCCGTCAAGCGTCGTAAGGACTTGGAATTCGATGTGGGCGATATGGTTTTCGTGAAAATTTCTCCATTAAAGCATGTGGTTCGATTCTGAAGTAAAGTAAAGTTGGCTCCTAGGTTCGTTGGACCGTTTCCGATAATCGAGCGAATTGGAAAGCTCGATATAGATCGGAGTTACCCGAGAAGATGTCAAGTATGCATAATGTTTTCTATGTGTCGTTTCTACGGAAGTTTGTACATGATTCGAATGTAGTTGTATCCCCAAAGCAGCATGAAGATCTAGAAGTAGAGACCGCAGTTGCGAAACCTCGTAAGCCACTTCGTGTTGTGGAAAATGACACAAAACAGCTTAGGAGGAAGATGGTTAAGCTAGTCAAGGTGCAATGGAGTGAAGATAATAACGACTGTACGTGGGAGACGGAAGAGGGTATGAAGGCGACTCATCCAGAACTCTTCGTCGGTAGGACCCTTTGATATCGTATCATCGTTATATCGTTGTATCTTACTGTTCTATGAAAGAATTCCACGTGCTAGGAAAAGGCTATGGATGCATGGCTTGATGATTGCTAGTTTGGATGATAGAATTGGCTTCTCAAGGATGATAGGCATGCAGAATTGTTGAGATTGCTTGTGTTTGTTTGGAATTTCGGGGGCGAGATTCTTAAGGGGGTGGGGGATGTAACAGCCTGCATTTTACGTATCAGAAGATCGTAAAATATTTTTATTTTATTCCCTGAGGGTTGGATCATTCTCATATTTTAGTATGTTGTTTATGGGGATGTGAGACATGTCCAAAAATTTTACCAATTTAGTTTGTGACCATTTTGCCCCTGTCAGTCTTGCACAGGGCATAATTTTTGACTCAGGCCGAATCAGAGGGTGGGACCAGTGCCATTGGAAAGGAATTGATGTTTGCCTTTCCGTAGAGTGGTTACATAAGGGTTTGGCTCGGTGGTTTGGGAGAAATCGCTGTTTTAAGGTTTTTTAGTTGGCTGTCTAGGTTTGGAGAGCCTAATGGGCTGAATTGGGGAGGCCCATTAGTGGGCTGGTGTAATCCTATAAATAGGGGGTGAGAGTGGAGGGAAAAAGCTTATTTTCCCATTCTCTCATTTGGAGGCCTTGATCTCCATCTTCCTCTAACACCTTTCCACCATTAAAAATCCAAATCTAAGGAGAGAAATCATAGATCTACACCATTCGAGGCTAGATCTACATCGTTTCAAGTGCAAATTCATCGGATCGAGGAGTTTGGTTCGAATTGCTCGCTGTCCAAATTCATAATTCTATCATTTTAGCTTGTTTTGGAGAATCGGTGAGTGATTTACATCTCTCACATGAATGCAATGAAGTATATGAGTGGTTGTGCATGTTTCTCATCAAAATGGAATGTTTTACCATAGATTTACACCATTACATGTCCATTTTCATATGAATCACCCTATGATCCAATTTGGTAAGTTTAAACCGTTAATTCTATGCTATTTTACATATTTATGTTAGTTAGAACTCTCATTTTGAGCATATGTTCATTCTAATGGTTTTTGGTGAGATTTACATCATTTTTGTGGTAATCATGATATCCATGTTGTTAGCGATGTTAAGGCATGTTCATGATTGTGTTTGATGATTTTGGTTGAGTTGGTTTCGTCGGATTCGTCGTTTGGCGAAGTTTTGGTCGAAATCGGAGTAGAATTGAAGATGCGCAGAAAGTGGCTCGCGTCGGACCAAAGTTGACTCGGGTCGGACCAAACTCTGTCATAGAGAACAAGTCAAAGTTGGATCGGGTAGGACCAAACTCTGTCGTGGAGAAAAAGTCAAAGTTGGGTCGGGTCGGACTAAAAGGGGGTCGGGTCGGACCATCCTGGATTGGGTTAAAGTGGATCAAACCATTTTGGATCGGGCTAAAGTGGATCAGACCATTCTCGATCGGACTAAGGGGGGTCGGGTCGGACTAAAAGGGGTCGGGTCGGAGCAAAGGGGGTCGGGTTGGACCATAGTGGCTCGGGCTATTTTGGACAGCCATTTCTGGTCAGCCATTTTTGCCATTTCTGGTCGGACATATCCGGTGATGATGTGACTTCAAAGTGAATTCAATTAGGAAGTTTGGAAGTGTTCAAAAGTGTACTAAATAGGGTGATCATGTTATAGACTATACTGAACCTTATATTGAAGTTGTTTGGTTCGATGATGATGATGGCTTCGACGAGAATCCAGAAGGGGATGTTCGAAGTGATGTGTTATATTCATTGATCGGTGAAAAGCAACGAATAGGCAGATAACTCAAAGGTGTTGGGTTGTGGATAATGGTTACTAGAGTGAGACTTGAGTTTATGATTAGTCACCGGGGATGACGACTAGATATGTGAAAGCCGAGAGATTGTCGTTATCGTAAGTTCTAGCAGACTCAAAGCAGGGGTACTTTGGGCAGTCATGATGGGTCTCGTACCTTGGGCAGTCGTGAAGGGCCTAGTTGTCGAGATTTGAGAAGACAAACATACGAGTCATGATGGTGTATGGAGTTGTGCTAGAACTGGGGTTACCATTAGCCCTTGACATATGGCTATCGTGATGGGCCGTCATACGATTAACGATGGTTTCAAAGCAGGATTGGTGGTGATAGGTAGAGTAAGTCATGGATGACTGGTTGTTCTGTTTGTACCATCTCACATGGATTATTCAAAGTCGAGGGATGTGTTCCTTGAGTACTTAACTGATATTGGTTTAGGCCTTTGGGAAGAGTGCTTGGGGAATGTTAAACTCAACTAGGGTTGTCCGTGTGAGACTTATATAATCTGGATGTTATGAGTGCTTTCCATAATTGAATGAATGTTCTGATTTCCATGGATGAATTATTATAACCTTGTATGTCATGGATTGTAAAGGCTATCACTGTCATGATGTGGGGAAGGCAGATATTAGTTCTTCTCTAGTGTTGGGTAGTGGTTGGTAAATCTACCCATTCTCATATACTTTATTGTTGAAGTTTGTTAGCTTTTTTATCACTCACTAAGACTGTCGTCTGACTCAAGGTTTTATGTCTCCTCTTATTACCTTGGGTTGTTCATCCGTTTATGGATGGGCAGACCAAGTAGCAGGTTACAGGTTATTAGTGAGGACGATGATGCTGTGCGGAGGCGAGAAGAAGGCTTGCGTACCAGTTTTATTACTATCTAGTATTTCTACTTCTGCTGCTGAGTGCTCTATGAGGGTTGTAGTGAGGCCTTATGTACAAACTTTGGTATTGGTTGGATAATCTTTCTGTATGTTGTTAAAATTTGAGAAGTTTGCTATATGATGCTTCATTACTATTACCTGTTGTATAAGTTCTATTATATTTTATCCTTGCGCTATGAGTTTACGACATGTTCCGCTTGTGTTTACCTACTCTGATGATCGTCCATAGCTGCCTGGTACACCTTTCAGTGCATATTTTCCATTGTATAGTGCGGGGCTATGGGCGGTCGTCACATTAAGTGTAGAGAATATATTGTCACCTATTACGTCTGCGCAGCTACCATTTTCCAAGGAGATATAGAAATGAAAAGAAGTAATTACAAATATGAATATTCTCTAGATGGTGACAATACACCCTGCTTGGGAATGACCCACCTAGCCATGCTGCCTACCCGATTTTTGTCATTTTCTGGTTGTGAGGCTTTGAGGCTACGTTCATCTTCCAGAACATCCGGTCATCATTCACTTTGAATGCCACATCATCAAACCCACCAAATCACTAGTTGATCTTCCCAAAAATAGTACAGACACAAAAGCTAAGAGAAACAAATTTCTCCGCCACCTGACGTAATACCTTGAAATAATCGTCTTATGTGATCTATTAGGAATACTTTGTCAGACATTCGTCCAAACAAGTTGTCCAAAGACTGGACAAACCGAAGGCACTATCCTACAAACCCATCTTAGGTAATTTCTTCCTAGGATAAGCAAAACAACCCTTGTGTAACTCCGTCCCTAATTGTCTTCAATAATTTCTGACACGTAACATATAGATCGAATCAAAGTGGAATATAACTCCAATCTCTTTGAAATGATTAGCGTATGTCTTTTAAAGGTTAAATAATAATTAAGGAATCAAAATAAAATCCTTAATCCCAATTAAGAACATTTCTTAAAAAGATCATAGTTATCATCTTAAACTAATTTACTTAAATAATGAGTCAATTATCTTTAATCACTGAGTTTTAATTATGGATCACTTGTCAAATTAAAATTCCCACTATTTCTTACTTCATTTCCTTTTTACACTTAACAAATCATTTATTTATTTGTTATGTTTATAATTAGTTTATACAATTTAAATTCCTCTTTTATTTCCTTTTCTATTTTATAATTCTTTTAATCCCTTCTTTTCAAGTTTAAAACTCTTGGCCCAATTACCACTCCGTCTGCTTGCTTCTCTCCTTAATGTCCTTACGAACTCAGCCCAGTATCTTTTGGCCCTTTTCTCTTCTTTTTCTAATGTAAATTTAATTTTAGTTTGCTTTAATATTTCCTAAACCCAACTTCGGCCCAATTCCTTCTCTTCAATTTTATATTTTCTTTCTACTTAATAATTTAAGCCCAGTCCAACTCCTAATTTGTTTCCTAATTTCTTGAAGGCCCTAAACTAAATGTCTCAGCCCGAATAATTCAGCCCACAATCCTTGCTTCTCTTGTAGCCCATGCGTGTACCCTCCTCTTCTTCTAATCCTTCCCTTACTTCTCTTTTCTTCTTCTAACTTCTCAGATTTTCTTCCTGCAACCTATACACCGAACCACCCATATTTTACTTTGTTTTCATCGTTTCGAGTCGACTCAGCATGGAGAAAATAGCCAAGACACATCGAACTCTCACTGTTTCAAGCGTCTTCTTCTTCATGGTATTGCTGAAGCTTCCACCTGCATGCACATACACACAGTGAACATGCACAGGGACTCTGCTGGCCTCGCTCCTCCCTTGATCGCACTCGCAAACCTGAATTCACACGCCGTTGCCAATTCCATACCCAGATATCCTCACTGCCCCTTCTAATGTTATTTCACAGTTCAACTCTAACCTCGCTCAAAAAGTGCGATCCACGAAAGCACTTACTGCTCCTTCCTCAGTCCACTAGGACACTATAGACTTCATCATCACTATGGTGACGACCTTCAGCACCCATCCCCCCTAGTGCGCAGTCCCTTACTTCCACTGTGACGCCGCAGTTTTGATGATCATCGAGGGTTACACATTATCACTAACTAACCATATTTTCCCCTCATTCTCTCAAATCACATTCTATAAAAACCGTTTAGTATTTTTCGCATTATCGGCGACCTCATACGTCACTCCACACTTCACGCTATGTGAAACACCCCACCTCCGTTAAGGTCACTCACAAAGGGAATGCATTAACTTTGGTGAAGCATTTTAGGTAAAAGGCACAGATAATTTACAAGACATACATATAAACAGCGGAAAACTGAAATCATTTCATTAATAGCGTGGTTCAGTCAAAACATTACAAGCATTGTCTCAAAACCCAATTTCTAAATTATTACAATAAAACATCTGTCTTAATTTAAATCCCCAAGTACATAAAGAAGCATAAAACAGAAGTAAAGCAGCATAAATTCCGAATAAAAGTGTAATCACAGCCATAGCCCAAGAAAAGATAATCCAAGTAATACATCTACTCTCTTCAAGTTGGAAAAGGTCTGCACTAGGCTAAAGTATTCCCTCCCTACGGACCTGGGAGAGGAAACAGAAGAAAAGAAGGCAAAAGAAAATGGGTCAGACATAAGTCTGGTAGGTCCAGTGATTATTCAGCATGTAAACAGGTAAAAGGATCATGACATGAATAAATTTAACATAGGACAATACCACAGAAATAAGATAACATAAGTTAAGATAAACTGAATGTACTATCGCACTCATTTCTATTTCTCTATACCTACTACGAATGTTTTAACTACCATTATGTGTTCATAACAAAGTGATCCCTTTCCCGATCGGCTTCTACTCACATGCATTTGCTACTTGTGTCATTCGGCCCCGCTTGAGTGTAGATACATGTGCTGGTCCCACCATAGGGTGTATCAATTCCTATGGTGGCAACCCGACACCAATTCTAGATGCACAGTGTATACTATTGATGCCCAGTGCCTGCTTTATCCTCTCCGGAGTACGTGCACGCACATACTCCGCCGGATCCTACACTGTTGCACCACCCGCCGCTATTTTGACCGCTTCTAATCAGCCCAGTAATCGTGCCCCACCTTGCCTAGTTCAGGGTACCATGATACATCTATGTGGGTTACTGCTGAAATGGGTCCTCGTTACTAGGGTTTCCTAATCAACATTATAACGGTTAAGTGTTCTCCATTTAACCTAACCCCACCCATTTGTTTGATTAACATGTTGTATTGGTTAAGTGTTGCCTTAATTAACTTAACCCTACCATTCTTAGCCTGTCTGTTCCTTAGCTTTAATTCATTCATTAAAGCACCAACCTCTCACATTAGATATGTATTGTTGCGGTCGCTGGATGTGCCGGGCGGTTCCGGGCAGTCTTACACCGCAACTCAATCTAACCTCGGGTTTTTTGGGCTTAATGCGCTAACCTCTCACATTAGATCTATATTGTTGCGGTCGCTGGATGTGTTGGGCGGTTCCGGGCAGTCTTACACCGCAACTCAATCTAACCTCGGGTTAGGCATATTCATCTTTTAATTAATTTACATATTTACCATTCATGTTTATGTAAATTATCCACAAGTGTTGTCCAATCAAGTCATGTCCCATTTACCCTCTAAATTATGTCCAAATTATGCCATTTCATGCCACTAATCATTTACATGATTATGAGCCAATCTATGCCAATAGCATGTAATTTAATATTTTCCCCCAACGTCGCCCCCGTTATTCGTTCGCACAATTCACATAGAACGTTAGGATCGCAAATTAGCCTAACACATAAACAAAAAGTGAAAAGAAAAGAGACAATGTAACATTCCAATAGGCATAAAACAACATAGATCAATATGTGTAATATAAATTCGGCATAGAACAACATAAACTTAATTAAGCATATAAACGTGATCTTGCATTTAAATTAGATCCAATTAACATGCTAACTAGCATAAGTCTAATTGTATAAACATGAACTTATATAGATCTTAAACATGGGTACTAGCTTGGATCTAAACATATAACATGTATGAACATAACTTAGCATGTAATTTACATACATAAAAGAACCCTAAATTTAATACAACATGATAGGTTCAATTGTATCAGTTCCAATAGTCTCATAGGCATAGGATGTATAACATGATAAGTTTGATCATATAAATCACAATAGTCCAATAGGCATGATAGGTTTTACTATGTCAGTCACAACAGTCCAATGGACATGATAGGCACAAATTAGAATTAGGCATTGTTCTAGGTCCGATTATTACCGTCTTGATTTCTATTAGGTGTTTAAATCGGAACAATAACTAAACTTACAGAAAAAAGGATGGATCTTGTGTTCTGGGATCTGATTTCTAAATTTGAAAAGCTATCCTTTGGTGTAGACGTTTGATTTGATGTTCTTCTTAATTGATTACTAGTTTGGATTTTATTTTCTAGTTTGGAGAAGATGAAAGAGGCTAGGCTAGCTTGTAGACGAACAACATGACGGCACCATAGTCTTAGGGTTATGAGGTTAAGGTCTCGGTTTGGCTACGTATATATAGATGTCTAGAATTAATTCTAGCCTTTAGATTAGTCTAAGGGAAATCAAAGCCATCAAATCAAAGAGAGGTGTCATCCAGCCAACAATAGCATGACTCATATGCCCTAATACCTCAGAAATCAGTCATTGGCCAATCAGAGAAGGCCATATCAGCACAGGGCTATTAAAATTCATCACAGGAGCTGGATCTGGGAGGGGTCGACTCCCTACAGGGGGGTCGACACCTATGTCGACTCCCCTATAGGGGGGTCGACACCCCTGAGCGGGAAATTTCCCGCTCAGACCGCTCTTGCCAGATTTTGAAATTTGCATTATTTTCCGATTTTAATTTATTATTGTATTTAATTACTGTTTAAACTTGAAAACTTCTGAACTCCATAACTTCTTCATACGAAGTCCGATTCACGCAAACTCGGACTCTATCTCAAGCAGAATTCCGAGACGAAAACAATGGCATAACCCGTTTCACCCAATTCCTCTTTTAAAAATTAAGTGTTCTTAGATTCGTTAATTTTGATATTCACAGAAAATACGGGGTGTTACATTCTCCCCTCCTTAAAGGATTTCGTCCCTGAAATCTCTAAGTTAAGAAGAATGTATCCTAACATCCAACATCCATCTACTCAATAATAGGCATCCACTGTCCTTAAAAAAATTTCTAATGCTTTCATGATCATATGCATAGTGTGTGTATATGTCCTTATCTAATGCAAAATCAGGCGGTCCACTGATTCAATTGACCTCCTTGATGTGAATCATGTCGGTGCCATTAGTCCATAATGTATGCAATTTTTCCTAATCTTATTTTGTAACTTCTACATGAGTGTATAATCATTCGTACAAATGCAATGTCAACATGACAACACATCAAGTTTCAATCCATATATAAACACATATATGCATATGCAGCATGAAAGTGACTGAGCCGATCTAGTACCTAGTGTGTGTGTGTGCATCCACGAGCAACCACTAACAGCCACTTGCAACCACTTGCAACCATCAACCATAACATGTTTCAAATACGTGTTTACATCCATTGGTTTCTACCTAAGGATTAAGAGTAGGACCGAGGAAATATACTTAAAAGGATAGAGACAAGCATCATAAATTTATGGAAAAAGAGATCAAGAATGTACCCTAAAAAAGATAAGGGTAGGCTGCGCGTATCTTGTCCTCAGTCTCCCACATCGTGTCTTCCTCAGCATCACTCCATTGTACTTTGACTAGCTTGATCTCACGATTGCGTAGCTTTTTAAGTTCTGTACCCAAGATACGAGTTGGAACTCTTCTCACCGTCGCTATTCGTTCCACTTCCATTTCCTCTAGTATGCTTGGATCCACAATTTCCGCAGACTCATGTAAGCACTTCCGTAGATGAGAGACATGAAAGACATTATGTATTCCAACCAATCTTTCGGGCAGCTCTACTTTATAAGCCATCTTCCTAATCCTCTTAATGATAGGAAATAGCCCTACAAATCTTGGTGCCATTTTTCCTACGGACCCAAAGCGAACGACATTGCTTAAAGGAGATACTTTAAGGAAAAATCTATCTCCAACCTCAAACTCAAGGTCGGTCCTTCTTTTATCAGCGTAGGACTTCTTTCTGTCTTGTGCGGTCTTCATTCGTCTTCGTATCAAGTCCACCTTCTCAAAAGTTTCTCAAATCATGTCAGGCCCAAGTACGAGCTTGTCTGTAGACTCCCACCAACAAGTTAGTGATCGGCACGGTCTCCCATATAAAGCCTCAAAGGGTGCCATGCCTATGGTGGCTTGGTAGCTATTGTTGTAGGCGAACTCTACCAAAGGAAGGTGATCCTCCCCTATGCAGTTAAAGCCCCGTAATATCCCCGCTATAGCCCATAGCGTTCTTCAACCGCTACGCTATTTCAATTTAGCGTTGATGAACAGTAGATCTGCTTCTAGCCCCGCTATTTTCCGCTGAATCCGCTAAATCATGGCTTTTTAGCGTTCGCTTTAGCAATATTAGTATATAGAGCTTGATTTGACTAGTTCTCTTTTTAAAATGTTCAGTATAGTTAGCTCAAAAGGATAAATATAAGGCATAAGTGCCTAATATATTGTAACAATCAATTACACTCATCAAATTTAGCATGCATAACTATGATATTCTGTGATTTTGTTATATAAGATTAATTAATATTAGTTTCTTGTACACATATAATGTGAGAAAGATGATTAATTAATTTTCAAACATTTGGTTTTACATTTAATAAACCTTTTTGCATCTCTGCTATATCCCCGCTTTATCCCCGCTACACCTTTTTGCACCTCCGCCGCTATAGAACCGCTAAGCGCTTTAACTGCTCAGATCCTCCCATGTTCCTCCAAAATCAAGAATGCACAATATCAAAAGATCCTCTAATACTCTGTTCACTCTTTCCATCTGACCATCGGTTTGAGGGTGATATGCAGTGCTTAAGCATAGTTGTGTGCCTATGGCCTCTTGCAAACTCTTCCAAAACTCGCTCGTAAAAGTAGGATCTCGATCACTTACTATTCTAGAGGGTATTCCATGCAGTCGAACCACCTCTTTAAGATAAATGGATGCTAACGATGAGGCAGTACTTCTACTCTTAACAGGTATAAAGTGAGCGCTTTTAGTGAGCCTGTCCACTATTAACCAAATACTGGTATTGCCCCTTCTTGACCTAGGCAACCCATCAATAAAGTCTGTTGAAATGCTATCCCATTTCCACTGTGGGACCTCCAGAGGATGAAGCAGACAACTAGGCTTCTTCTGTTCCGCCTTGACTTGCTGGCATATCAAGCATTTAGAGACAAACTCAGCTACATCCTTCTTCATGCCATTCCAGAAGAAAACCCTTTTTATGTCTTTATACATCTTGTCCCCACCTGGATGTATGGTCAACTTAGAATGGTGTGCTTCTTCGCGAACGGTTTTCATAAAATCCCTTGCTTGTGGGACGCTTAGTCTTCCATCCCGTCTCAACCGACCATTGTCATCGATGGAGTATCTATTGAGGTGAATAGAAGTCTCACCTCTAATTAGCTTATCCATCACATCGACTAGCTGAGGGTCTTCACGTTGTGCAGTTCCTATTGAGTCCAAAAGAGTAGGCCGCACCTCTAGTGATGCTAACAAACTAGGTACGAATTCAAAGGAGGGTCTAAAGTCAAAGTTTGATATGTGCTCCAAGCTTTTCCTTTCTACAAAGAGAGGACTTAAGGTCAGATTTTTCCTACTTAAGGAGTCTGCCGCCACATTGCCCTTGCCAGGGGTATAAGCAATCTCAAAATCGTATGAGGCCAGAAATTCCATCCACCTTTGTTGTCTTAAGTTAAGATCTTTCTATGAGAAAAGGTACTTTAATGATTTATGGTCAGTAAACCATTCAAACCTTTCTCCTTGTAGGTAATGACGCCATGACTTAAGGGCGAAAACAATGGCAGCTAGTTCTAAATCATGATTTGGGTAGTTCTTCTCATGTACCTTCAACTGCCTTCCTCCATAACAAACTACTTTGCTCTCTTGCATCAAGACAGCGCCCAATCTTGTTCTGCATGCATCTGTATATATAGTAAACATCTTACTCCCATCAGGAAATGTCAGAATTGGGGTCCTTGTTAGAGCTCTTTTCAATCGTTGGAAAGCAACATCGCAATCCAAATCCCAAGAAAAAGTTAGGTTCTTCTTCGTCAACCTAGTAAGTGGGGCTGAGATCTTCGCGAAGTCCTTAATGAACTTTCTATAAAAGCCCGCTAGCCAGAGAAAACTTCGTACTTCGGTTGCATTCCGGGGGATCTTCCAATCTTGCACCGCAACTACTTTTGCGGGATCCACAGCTATCCCCTCTTTGGACACCACATGTCCAAGAAACCTTACTTCTTCTCTCCAAAAATGGCATTTGGAGAATTTTTCTTTTAGCTGGTGTGCACGAAGAGTATCCATAACTTCCCTTAAATGCAGCGCATGTTCTTCCTCACTTTTTGAGAAAATCAAAATGTCGTCCACGAAGACCACTACAAATTTATTAAGGAACTCTCTGAACACCCAGCTCATCGGGTCTACGAAATAGGCAGGTGCATTTGTCAAGCCGAAAGGCATGACAAGCCATTCAAAGAAACCATCCGGGGTCCTGAACACGGTCTTATCAATGCTGTCTTCAGCCACTCTTAGCTGATGAAACCCGATGGCCAGATCTAATTAGGAGAAAACCAAGGCACCTACGAGTTGGTCAAACAAGTCGTCTATTCTAGGAAGTGAGTGCCTGTTCTTCTTGGTCAGCTTGTTTAGCTCCCTATAGTCCATGCAAAGGCGAAGTGAACCATCTGCTTTGATTGCAAACACCACTGGAGCACCCCATTCAGAAATACTCCGCCTTATGAACCTCTTTTCAAGCAACTGTTTAACTTGCTTGCTGAGCTCTTTCCATTCCCTTGGAGCCATGTGTCTAACGGGTAAAGCAACAAGTTTTGCATTCTCAACAAGGTATATGCGAAAGTCTATCTCTCACTTCGGAGGTAAACCTTTCACCTCTTCAAAGACATCTGAGTATTCACGGACAACTCTAACAGATTGCAAGTTTTCAACAGACGCATCAAGAGATTCTATATAGCTAAGCATGGCAGAATTCATGGAATTACAAGAGATTTCGAGAGTGTTACCGAGGCGAGTCATAAGTCTAACCACTCCCTTTTCACAATCGAGGATGGCACCATTACTAGATAACCATTCCATGCCTAGAATCAACCCATAGCCCGTGAAGCCCATAACATAAGCATTACATCTAAACCTAACGCTTAGTATAGAAATTTCCAAATCCAAACAAATCATTGACAAGTAAGCCGAACCCCCAACTGGATTTGAAACAACCATGGGATCCTCTACTATATTGGTATCTAGGTGCAGAGATTCAACTAAAGCAGTGGATATAAAAGAGTGTGATGCGCCAGAATAAAAAAGAGTATGAATTGGATGATCAGAAAGATAAACTAAATTCTCAACAGAAATATTTCTTCCTCTTTCTTGCGGAGGTGCAATGAGAGCGTGAATCTGCCCTCCAGAAGTGGATCCAATCCTCTGCCCTTGCCCTTCCCTTTATGGGCAATCCTTAGCCATATGTCCTGTCTCACCGCATCGAAAGCAATCACCCATCTTCCTCTTCTTCTTCCTGCAGTCTTTAATTAGATGTCTAGGTATGCCACAAAATTTGCACTTCCTCTTGTCACGGGGTTTGTTATTTTTCCCGCCTTTCTTGAAATTCGTCTTCTTATTCTGCGATCCCTCCCCTTTCTTGTCTATAGGTTCTTCCACTTTTTCCTCTTTCTTGCCATCCTTGTCTTCCTCCTACAACAGTGCCATGTCCACCAGTCTCTCAAAAGTCGCTCCCATAGGTATATGGGTCATAGCCTGGCTGCGCAGTGGCTCATTTAACCCTTTAACGAATCGAGGAGCCTTTTTATGTGGAGTGTTTACTAACTCCAGTCCGAATCTAGCCAGCTGGTTGAATTGGTCGACATATTCTTTGATTGATAGGCTTCCCTGATTGAGTGCTAAGAACTTCTCCATCTGTAGCTTCGTTCAGCTTGCGAAAGGAACATCATTTCAAATCTCATTCTGAAATCCTCCCAAGTTTCAACTGGTCTCTCAGCATTAGTAACTTCCCACCAGTAGGAGGCTTCGTCCTTAAGTAACCATACAACCAATTGTATCTTCTGCCTATCGTCCACTTCGAAGATAACAAACAAATCTCCTGTTTCCTTGAGCCAGTTTCTTGCTTCCACAAACGACTTAGACCCATTAAAGTTCTTTCCACCCATGGCTCGAAAGTCTCTACATATATTCGAGAAATCATTCACACGCGGTGGAGGAGGAGGAGGAGGAACAGCTGCAACTGGGGGAGAAGGAACGTCTGTTGGGCCTGCGTCATTAGCCCTAGCCTCTAGGTACCTTCTGAACCAACCAGGTACCGGTACGCCCTCAGGAAGATTAAGAACCACAGATATGCTGAAAAGAAAAGGTTCAAAACAAAGGATAGAAAGATAGTGCATGTGGCTTTGGGGATTATTTTTTTATGATAAAACAACACTTTTCTTGAAAATGCTTCTTTAGACTTCTTTTTGAAAAATAGTTTTCAAAAACTTTTATCTGATCTAGTAAACCATTGCTCTGATACCAAGTGAAACACCCCACCTCCGTTAAGGTCACTCACAAAGGGAATGCATTAACTTTGGTGAAGCATTTTAGGTAAAAGGCACAGATAATTTACAAGATAGACATATAAACAGCGGAAAACTGAAATCATTTGATTAATAGTGTGGTTCAGTCAAAACATTACAAGCATTGTCTCAAAACCCAATTTCTAAATTATTACAATAAAACATCTGTCTTGATTTAAATCTCCAAGTACATAAAGAAGCATAAAACAGAAGTAAAGCAGCATAAATCCCCAATAAAAGTGTAACCACAGCCATAGCCCAAGAAAAGAGAATCCAAGTAATACATCTACTCTCTTCAAGTTGGAAAAGGTTTGCACTAAGCTGAAGTATTCCCTCCCTACGGACCTGGGGTGGAAACAGAAGAAAAGAAGGAGAAAGAAAATGGGTTAGACATAAGTCTGGTAAGTCCAGTGATTATTCAGCATGTAAACAGGTAAAAGGATCATGACATGAATAAATTGAACATAGGACAATACCATAGAAATAAGATAACATAAGATAAGATAAACTTAACGTACTATTGCACTAATTTCTATTTCTCTGCACCTACTACGAATGTTTCAACTACCATCATGTGTTCATAACAAAGTGATCCCTTTCCCGATCGGCTTCTGCTCGCATGCATTTGCTACTTGTGTCATTCGGCCCCGCTTGAGTGTAGATACATGTGCTGGTCCCACCATAGGGTGTATCAATTCCTATGGTGGCAACCCGACACCAATTCTAGATGCACAGTGTATACTACTGATGCCCAGTGCCTGCTTTATCCACTCTGGAGTATGTGCACGCCCATACTCCACCGGAACCTACACTGCTGCACCACCCACCGCTATTTTGACCGCTTATAATCAGCCCAGTAATCGGGCCCCACACTGCCTAGTTCAGGGTACCATGATACATCTATGTGGGTTACTGCTGAAATGGGTCCCCGTTACTAGGGTTTCCTAATAAACATGTTATAACGGTTAAGTGTTCTCCATTTAACCTAACCCCACCCATCTGTTTGATTAACATGTGGTATTGGTTAAGTGTTGACTTAATTAACTTAACCCTACCATTCTTAGCATGTCTGTTCCTTAGCTTTAATTCATTCATTAAAGCACCAACCTCTCACATTAGATATGTATTGTTACGGTCGCTGGATGTGCCGGGCGGTTCCGGGCAGTCTTACACCGCAACTTAATCTAACCTCGGGTTTTTTGGGCTTAATGCGCTAACCTCTCACATTAGATCTATATTGTTGCGGTCTCTGGATGTGCCGGGCAGTTCCGGGCAGTCTTACACCGCAACTCAATGTAACCTCGGGTTAGGCATATTCATCTTTTAATTAATTTACATATTTACCGTTCATGTTTATATGTAAATTATCCACAAGTGTTGTCCAATCAAGTCATGTCCTATTTACCCTCTGAATTATGTCCAAATTATGCAATTTCATGCCACTAATCATTTACATGATTATGAGCCAATCTATGCCAATAGCATGTAATTTAATATTTTCCCCCAATGTCTCCCCCGTTATTCGTTCGCATAATTCACATAGAACATTAGGCTCGCAAATTATCCTAACTCATAAACAAAAAGGGAAAAGAAAAGGGATAATGTAACATTCCAACAAGCATAAAACAACATAGATCAATATGTGTAATATAAATTCGGCATAGAACGACATAAACTTAATTAAGCATATAAATGTGATCTTGCATTTAAATTAGATCCAATTAACATGCGAACTAGCATAAGACTAATTATATAAACACGAACTTATATAGATCTTAAACATGGGTACTAGCTTGGATCTAAACATATAACACGTATGAACATAACTTAGCATGAAACTTACATACATAAAAGAACCACAAATTTAATACAACATGATAGGTTCAATTGTATCAGTCCCAATAGTCTCATAGGCATAGGATGTATAACATGATAGGTTTCATCATATAAATCACAACAGTCCAATAGGCGTGATAGGTTTTACTATGTCAGTCACAACAGTCCAATAGGCATGATAGGCACGAATCAAAATTAGGCATTGTTCTAGGTCCGGTTATTACAGTCATGATTTCTATTAGGTGTTTAAATCGGAACAATAACTGAACTTATAGAAAAAAGAACGGATCTTGTGTTCTGGGATCTGATTTCTGAATTTAAAAGCTATCCTTTGATGTAGACGTCTGACTTGATATTCTTCTTAATTGATTACTAGTTTGGATTTTATTTTCTAGTTTGGAGAAGATGAAAGAGGCTAGGCTAGCTTGTAGATGAATAGCATGACGGCACCATAGTCTTAGGGTTATGAGGTTAAGGTCTAGGTTTGGCTACGTATATATAGATGTCTAGAATTATTTCTAGCCTTTAGATTAGTCTAGGGGAAATCAGAGCCATCAAATCAAAGAGAGGTGTCATCCAGCCAACCGTAGCATGACACATATGCCCTAATACCTCAGAAATTAGTCATTGGCCAATCAGAGAAGGCCATATCAGCACAGGGATATAAAAATTCGTTACAGGAGCTGGATCTGGGAGGGGTCGACTCCCTACAAGGGGGGTCGACACCTATGTCGACTCCCCTATAGGGGGGTCGACGCCTATGTCGACTCCCCCTGGGGGGGTCGACACCCCTGAGCGGGAAATTTCCTGCTCCGATCACTCTTTCCAGATTTTGAAATTTGAATTATTTTCTGATTTTAATTTATTATTATATTTAATTACTGTTTAAACTTGAAAATTTTTGAACTCAATAACTTCTTCATACGGAGTCCGATTCACGCAAACTCGGACTCTATCTCAAGCAGAATTCCCAGACGAACACAATGGCATAACCCGTTTCACCCAATTCCTTTTTTAAAAATTACAGGGTGTTACACTATGAACGCCGATCATGTTGATCGTTGGAACTTGCCCCAAATGTCGATTCTGATCATCTCAAATTATCTTGGCAACCACAAACTTAAAAATCCCGAAATGAACATTTAAAATCACCATTTTGTATGATGATCACATTTATATCATCAAAGCTAGAATTTATGCCATTTAAAAATTCATGATTTTACAGTGGGATACTGGAATATATATATATATATATATATATACACACACTTGTCCACACATGCTTATGAAAATTACATCCATTTTTACAGTATACTAGACGTTTAAATGAACAACTTCCATGGAGAAACCAAGGTCTAAAACTTACGAGAATCTGAGCTGTAGATTTTTAAACCTTATGGCATTTCCTTGCTATGGTTTTCATAAATATATACAAAGGTTAATTAGAAGGTTCAGTGTATACTCCTACATCCTACAAACCGGTATATATGATATGTGTATATATATATATCATATAGAATCACCTATCTATAACCATCCATCAAGTATTAAATAGTCATAGTTCAACAGAGTTTACTAAACAGAGGGAAAAGAGCAGTTTATAATAGTCAGTAACTCAAAAGAAATGCTTTACAGTTTGGTTCCTAGTTGTGTATGAGAGGAATAATAATTAATACAACATATAATCAAGTATTCATGTATATATTTTAGTATTACCATATATGTAAAAATCAAGGAAAGGAAAGTTTCCACACCACTCACATCTACACTATTCTTTAAGTTATCCTCTTAAATATGTTTTCTTGATTTCAATTTGTTTGTGTGAGTGAGGAATAGGGAAATCAGGTGCTATTTATAACCAAGTTTTCCTATTAAACAACTTACTTTCTTTAAACATTAAGGTTAAGGCTTTCTATTTTAAAGTTATAGTATATTTTAGCTTTTAGACTTCCCCTTTTTCCAATCCTATTTGATTGAAATAACATGTATAGCAAGAATAGTTTATACCAAATTTTTACATATTTCTGTCCTTATCGTTGTTTCTAGAAGTGCCTCACCTTTCCTATGGCCATAACTCATTAATGTATCCAAATGGTCACAAGAAATCCTTGGATTTTGTTGACATATAAAACAGATATTCTTACTTGCTTAAGGAGTTTTTATGCAGGAATTCTTGTGCTGATTGGTTTAGGAAATGGCTATAGCCATACTATTTGAAATGTGAAATCACATTAAGAAGTTAACCGTGGGCAATACTCTTTTGTTTTATTTGTTGCATTTTATCATACACGTTGTGTTCATAAAAAACTATTTTATATTTTACCATTCTTGGATATATTTGTTGTAAGGTTTCTTGCATGTGTTTTTTAACACCATTGTCTACACTGGCTTCTTATCTACATCTCTTAAGTAATTAAAGACCATATTATCAATATATACATTATGTTATACATGTTTGTATATAATTCTAATGTATGGATTTCAGTTGCAAGAGTTTTTTAAATATTTAGATGTTAAGTCATAACCCAAATATATGCATATCTCCATATAAATATATTTGTATATCTTTATATATCTTTATATATCTTTACATATATATATATTTATAGTTGTTTAAGTTCATTTACTGAATCTAATTTCATTTTAATTATCTCATTATAATCAATGTTTTTATTAAATAGAAGTCAGTTAAAAACCAGGACATTACAATCCACCCCCTTAAAAGAATTTCGTCCCCGAAATTAACGAGTAGATTTTAGTTTTAACTAAAGTCAAACTCATCCGTAACTATCTTCCATACCTTCTGGATGGACTTCTTATTACAAATTAGTTATCTTTATTTCTGAAATTCAAAAATCTGATTTTATTACAAAATCAGTTTACTTAATTTACTTGAGTTAATAACCCAAGTCTGGTTCTTATTACTGGAAAAATTAATTTTATTCACTGGATATTGCTCTCAATTTAATTCAACGTTATTTAACTTATCCCGAGGCTGACCCTAATCATTTTGACTCCTTTCACTAAAATTTAAGGTACCTTTCACGATTCCTTGTCCTGACTATACCATTAACATGTTCCTGTTGCAGTTGGGGCTGTTCTGGTTCCTTGTCCTCTAACTCCTTATAAAATCTAGCGATATGTACCTTTAGTTTGCAGTTGTGGCTTATCTTATTCTTGAAACGATCCTTAGACTTATCTTCCCCTGTATTTCCTTTTTCCTTGTTTTCCCAATCTGGATTGAATTTCCTCTTCAGGGGATTCTCTCCACTGATTTCTCCAGTCTGAGCCTTTTCTACTGGCTTCTTAGCTTCTAAAGCTTCATATCTAAGTGCTAGGTCTACTAGTTCAACAAACGGGTCCTTCAAGTGTCCCATCAGTTTGGCTTGAAAACTATCTTCCAGGTCGGCTACAAACATTTCATTTTTCTTCAGCGGAGTGTTGATCAACTCCGGTCCAAAGCTGGAAAGTGCATTGAATTTGTTCTTATATTCAGTTACTGACATGTCTTCTTGCTTTAAAACAATGAACTCCTGGTACATCGTTGTCTTTCCAGTGGCTGGTAGAAATTGTGCTTCAAACACTTCCTTGAACTTCTCTCAAGTAAATTCTTCTTCAGGATTATTAGCAGTTTGGGCATCCCACCAGATTGTTGCGGCTTCTTCAAGTTTCCATGAAGCCAAAAGACGTTTCTGCTCATCATCCAACTTTAATCCAATAAATATTTTCCCACACGTCCTTATCCAGGCTTGAACTTCAATAAGTGATTCAGTACCCCTAAAAACTCTTCCTCCTAGATTGGTGTAATTCTAATCCTTGCAAAATTTAACTGAGTTTGAGCTGGGACTACTTCGGAAGTTTCTAGTGAGTTTGGAGTAACAATATGCCCATTGGTGTCGTGGTTGTCCCACTTGCTCCTCGGCCTATTCTTCCATGTGAACTCATTTTCAACTTTCTGAGCATAATAGTTTGATAATCAAAACTTAATCGGAGGATATTTTTAAAGATGACTTAAGTCGATAACTTGGGTTGATCTATACTAAGTATATACATATTATAATTTATATTATAGTTTAAATTTATAAATACGCTCCCTAAATACTCACCCAAAGCTAGGTATATGGTAAACCTTGTGCTCTGATACCAACTGTAACGGCCCGACTTTTGATGACCTCGGAAGTCGTGTATTATTAAAGAAATAGAAATAGATAAAGAATAAAACTAAACAAAACAACATAATCTCACAGCGGAATTTAACAAAATACATAATATATTACATAACAGAGTCTGTTACATCATAGTACAGCATCATAATATATCTTATAGGATTACGGCCCAATGAAACATACAAACTTGATACTTAGAGAAAAATATAACTAATAAGATGACTCCTGAACTTCCAGGCCGAAATATTCGAAAGATTTCCATTGATTACCTTGATCACTTGTCTACTCATAACAATTGTTATGAGTACCCAAGAGTTTAGGGAAACAAAAATAAAATAAACTCTGGGTCAGTCGGGGGACTGGTGTGAGTAAACAATTTTAAAATAGTTTGAAATTAATAAGTTATTGAATAGGGTTTTTCACTTATGAGCATAGATTGATTTAGCTTTTAGAAAACCTTTCGAAAGAGAAGATAATAGTAAGACCAACCCACACATAAAAATGGACGATTTTTACCTTACTATAACACAAAACATTTTTGATATCAAAATCATTTGGTATTATAATATTTTTTATAAAATAAATAACCATCTAGCGGAACACTTGCATCTCATGTTCCACATATATAATATAAAATCAAAAACCGCAGGGTGCTTATTAGAGATTGGATTCCGACTATGACAAGGTATGGGACCACCTGTCGATCGGTGCAATCTAAAGGGGATACACTGGGTTTCAACAAGAACATCTCGCCACCTGGCCACACATGACCGTCCACTCATTTAACTTGAGTGTAGCGAATATATTGTCACCCATTACGGCTACGCAACTGTCATTTTCCCGGGAGATACAGAAATGAAAAGAAGTAATTACAAATATGAATATTCTCTAGATGGTGACAATACACCCTGCTTGGGAATGACCCACCTAGCCATGTTGTCTGCCCAGTTTTTGTCATTTCCTGGTTGTGAGGCTTTGAGGCTACATTCATCTTCCAGAACATCTGGTCATCATTCACTTTGAATGCCACATCATCAAACTCGTCAAATCAATAGTTGATCTTCACAAAAATATTACAGGTATAAAAGCTAAGAGAAATAAATTTCTCCACCACCTAACGTAATACCTTAAAATAATCGTTTTATGTGATCTATTAGGAATACTCTGTCAGACATTCGTCCATACAAGTTGTCCTAGGTTTGGACAAACCGAAGGCACTATCCTACAAACCCATCTTAGGTAATTTCTACCTAGGATAAGCAAAACATCCCTTGTATAACTCCGTCTCTAATTGTCTTCAATAATTTCTGACACGTAACGTATAGATCGAATCAAAGTGGAATATAACTCCGATCTCTTTGAAACGATTAGCGTACGTCTTTTTAAGGTTAAATAATAATTAAGGAATCAAAATAAAATCCTTAATCCCAATTGAAAACATTTCTTAAAAAGATCATGGTTATCAACTTAAACTGATTAACTTAAATAACGAGTCAATTATCTTTAATCATTGAGTTTTAATTACGGATCACTTGTCAAATTAAAATTCCCACTATTTATTACTTCATTTCCTTTTTACACTTAACAAATCATTTATTTATTATGTGTATAATTAGTTTATACACTTTAAATTCCTCTTTTATTTCCTTTTCTATTTTATAATTCTTTTAATCCCTTCTTTTCAAATTTAAAACTCTTGGCCCAATTACCACTCGGCCTGCTTGCTTCTCTCCTTAATCTCCTTATGAACTCGACCCAGTATCTTTTGGCCCATCTCTCTTCCTTTTCTAATTTAAATTTATTTTTAATTTGCTTTAATATTTCCTAAAGTCCAACTTTGTCCCAATTCCTTCTCTTCAATTTTATATTTTCTTTCTACTTAATGATTTAAGCCCAATCCAATTTCTAATTTGTTTCCTAATTTCTTGAAGGACCTAAACTAAATGTCTCGCCCCAGATAAGTCATCCCACAATCCTTGCATTCCTAGTAGCCTATGAGTATACCCTCCTCTTCTTCTAATCCTTCCCTTACTTCTCTTTTCTTCTTCTAACTTCTCAGATTTTCTTCCTACATCCTATACACCGAACCACCCATACTTTACTTTGTTTTCATCATTTCGAATCGACTCAGCATGGCTATAATAGCCAAGACACATCAAACCCTCACTATTTCACGCTTCTTCTTCTTCATGGTATTGCTGCAGCTTCCACCTGCACGCACATACACACCGTGCACAGGGACTCCGCTGGCCTCGCTCCTCCCCCGATCGCACTCGCAAATCCAAATTCACACGTCGTTGCCAATTCCATACCCATATTTGCTCACCGCCCTTCTACTGTGATTTCACCGTTCAACTCTAACCTCGCTTAAAAAGTGCGATCCACGAAAGAACTTACTGCTCCTTCCGCAGCCCACTAGGACATGCCACACTTCGTCAACACCACGGTGATGACCTCTAGCACCTATCCCCCCTAGTGCGCAGTCCCCAACTTCCACCGTGACGCCGCAGTTTTGATGATCGTCGAGGGTTACACATTTTTACTAACTAACCCTATCTCCTCCTCATTCTCTCAAATCACATTCTATAAAAACCGTTTAGTATTTTTTTTTCCATTACCGGCAACGTCATACGTCACACCATACTTCACCCTATGAACGCCGATCGTGTTTATCGTCGGAACTTGCCCCAAATGCCGATTCTGATCATCCCAAAATATCTTCGACAACCACAAACTTAAAAATCCTGAAATGATGCCATTTAAAATTTCTTGATTTTATAGTGGGATATAGTATATATATATATACTTGTCCACACATGCTTATGAAAATTAATCCATTTTTACACTATAATAGACGTCTAAATGAACAACTTCCGTGGAGAAACCAAAGTCTAAAACTAACTCGAACCAGAGCTGTAGATTTTTAAACCTTTTGACATTTCCTTGCTATGGTTTTCATAAATATATACAGAGGTTTATTAGAAGGTTCAGTGTATACTCTTACATCCTACAGACCGGTATATATGATATATATCACATAAAATCACGTATTTATACCCATCCATCAAGTATCACCTAGCAATAGTTCAACAGAGTTTACAAAATAGTGGGCAAAAAGCAGTTTATAATAGTCGGTAACTAAAAAGAAATCTTTTACAGTTTGGTTCCTGGTAGTGTATGAGAGGAATAATAATTAATACAACATATAATCAAGTATTCATGTATATATTTCAGTATTACCATACATGTAAAATCAAGGAAAGGAAAGTTTGCTCACCACTCACATCTACTCTATTCTTTAAGTTATCCTCTTCACTATGTTTTCTTGATTTCAATTTGTTTGCGTGAGTGAGGAATAGGAACTTAGGTGCTATTTATAACCAATTTTTCCTATTAAACAACTTACTTTCTTTATACATTAAGGTTATAGGCTTTATATTTTAAAGTTATAGTATATTTTAGCTTTTAGACTTCCCCTTTTTCCAATCCTGTTCGATTGAAATAACATGTATAGCAAGAATAGTTTATACCAGATTTTTAAATATTTTTGTCCTTATCTTTGCTTCTAGAAGTACCTCACCTTTCCTATGGCTATAACTCATTAATGTATCCGAATGGTCACAAGAAATCCTTGGATTTTGTTGACATATAAAATAGATATTCTTATTTTCTTAAGGAGTTTTTATACATGAATTCTTGTGCTGATTGGTTTAGGAAATGGCTATAGCCATACTATTTGAAATGTTAAATCACATAAAGAATTTGACCATGGGCAATACTCTTTTGTTTTATTTGTTGCATTTTATCATACACGTTGTGTTCATCAAAATCTATTTTATATTTTACCATTCTTGGATATATTTGCTTTAAGGTTTCTTGCATGTGTTTTTTTAACTCCATTGTCTACACTGGCTTCTTATCTACATCTCTTAAGTAATTAATGACCATATTATCAATATATACATTATGTTATACATGTTTGTATATAATTCTTATGTATGGATTTTAGTTAAAAGATTTTGTTAAATATTTAAATGTTAAGTCATAACCCAAATATATGCATATCTCGATATAAATACATTTGTATATCTTTAAATATATATATATATATATATATATATATAGTTGTTTAAGTTTGTTTACCAAATCTAATTTCATTTAATTTATCTCATTATAATCATTGTTTATTATTAAACAGAAGTTAGTTAAAAAGCGGGACATTACATTATAAATATTCCAATTCTCGTCCTAAATTGGAATTTTACCTTAATTCCCTAAAATAAAACAAAAGTTTTCATCTATAGAATGCAAAGGAGGCTTAAAACAAGGTTTAAAACGTAAAATGGGTTAATTAACCACTCGTGTGCATCATTGATAAAGTATGGAGACAACGTTTCCTCGGCTAAAATGACATTTTCCTTGTTGTCGTTAAAGTTTTTATCAGATCGTCAACCCTATTGCACCTCTAAAACGCGCCCGTAAACCATCTAAAAATCTTCCCCACACTGTTCATGTGACTCAAAATCGAAATTTTTCTAGAAAATAAATTTCCTCTTTAAAACTTCTTTTACAAATTTTGTAAATTTCCTTTCAATACTATTTCACTTTCCATATGAGATTCGTACAAAAACTAAAATTTTGGTAACGTGTGCTTTGCGCTATTTAAGACATCTATTTTAGTGCAAAACAGATGTTTAAACATGCACAAACTGCTGTATCCAAATCCACGTTTTCGCGCAAACCGTAATTAAAAAGTAAATCGATAAAATATAAAATTCAAAAAGGGTAAATTTTTTCAAACAACGTTTTCAAAAAGTTTTAAAAATATGTTTTGCAGAAACTTAAATGATTTAAGTCACATGTTGGCGAAAGAGAAAGTCGGTCATGCAAAAACTGAAACTATACACAAAAAAGAAAAAATAAATTTTATCTTAACGAGGTATAGGTGATAAATATACCCGTGATAAAGAAAACTCAAAATTCGTCCTTCTCTAAAATTTATTCAGCATAGAATTCTATTCTTTCCAGCTCTAAGACAATTGTTGGTTAGGTAAGAAAATTGAGATTTCCATTAGATATGGGCAAATGACAAAAATATTTCCAAGCATAGAAATCTCATTAAAAGTCACGCGATTCAAAGACAACAAACACTAAAAGTTACAAGAACGAATTATCACAAAGCAAAGAACCAAATGCTAGAAAGGGAAAATTACAACGATGACAACAAAACAACAACAACGAAACTCTCAAAACAACGTTTATAAACAACGAGATGTCTTGCTTCTTGATTGGAGCTCAAACCTTTTTATGACCTTCGATTAATCATATCATGGTATAAAAATGCTAAATATCGTGTTACAAACATTGCTGGTGTTGTTGGAGGTCCCCACATCACCATCTCTTCTAAGAGAGAATTGCTATGAGAAAAGAAACCAATAAAGAATTGTTTTCCATGGATATTCAGCTAACATTATCTAACAACAAAAATGGACAGGTGAAGATATAAAAAGTAACCCATGAAATAGCGCACAAGAGCAACAAGTTGAATCAAATATGATGGGTATTAAATGAATGGTTACTCCATCGATCAAGCAAAAGACTAATTTCCGCATCATGAGGAAAATTTAGTCATAACTTCCCATCTACGAAATAATGTGCTGAATTGGTCACAAATCTACATGGGCAGTTTGAACATAGATTCCCAAACTCAAAAAAGGACATTACGGAAAAGGAGATCTGTTGAAAAGTCTCCAAGGCCAGTCAAACAAAAAAACCATTCAGGTCCGCATACAATACAGATGCCTCTAAAATCTCATCGAGATTCTCCTCATAAAAACCATCCAAAGATAGCTTAATCTTCATCTCTGAAACGAGGTCCGCCTTGATCGAAATTTATCCAGCAAGATATAGCGAAGGAGGATGCAACACATCCAACAATCCTATACATAGCTCACGAAGCAAAGGACCAGTGCAAGCCCAACTGCTACGACTAATTTTCTCATCCCTTAGGCGGTGAGACCTTATGCTCATTGATCCAACCAAATGATCTCTCTCCCTAAGGATGAGACTTAAATGGTGCGAGTAAGATCAGATAGCACAAATAGGTATTATGGACTAAGAAATGATCGGAGAGAAGAAATTGGATTTAGATCATGTAGTCATAGTGGACGAGATCTAATGCACAAACTAGCACAGACAAAGGAGGAGATGAGGCGACGACAAAGAAAGAGAAAAAGGATAAGAATATGGTCCGGCTTGATGAGGAAGGACAAAAGAAAGAAGTTGAAGAGGGAATTTGGATGCAACTTTCACGGTTGAGTCCTAGGTTCAAGTCGTACCAAAACTCATCAATTAGTTAACCATTCTAGCATAACGCTAAACGGTCAACTATTAAATTGGCTTTAGACAAGGATTGAACGTTGGCCTTATTAGGTCGAATTAAAATATTAATCGTCCTGCGTCATCTTTTAAGGTTTGACGCGATTAGAAAAATGCTTGTCCTCATCATGGAGGTACCATAAACCGCGGTCGAAACTCCAAACCAACTCCAAGGATTTAAAGTAGTCTCAACAATGATGTTGCGACCATACAATGAAAGAATTTTCAAATATAAGATCAGCTAGAAATCCAAAATAAAAATAAAAATGAATTTTCCCCTTACCTAGATGACAAATAAATAAACGATTCGCAAATCAAATACCCCAAAATCAGAATGAAAGATTTTCCGTAGCCTTTTCGAAGGAAAACTAAATCTTTTTAGAAATTTATTTATTTATTATAAACTAAAGATTTTGTATTATAAATTCATTTTATTATTATTTATATTCCAGTTTATTTTACTAACTAGAAACCAATTTTCGTTCCAAAATACCAGGATTCTAAAATCTCGAAAAGATTAATTATGATAATTTCGATAAATCATCCAATAAATATTAAAAAAGCACTAGAAACTATAAGGAATGGGTGTTAATTATTTTTAAATTCTAAGGCATATTCCATGTCATTTCCAATTCCCTTCTTTTTACTAACTGGATTATTTATTAAAATTACACAAAACCCAAACAACTCTTAAATGCGAATAGATTTAAAAAATCTAAACCATATTTTTATAAAACTATTCTCCGAAACCATAGTTTTTCAACTTTTGAAATCCAGTTTGTTTTATTTTTTCTAAAATGGTTTTTAAAAAAAAATGCAAATTCCTTCGAATATAAACCAATAACTCAAAAGAATACTTCCAACATAAGAATATCCGAAATTTCAACGAAGTATTAAATAGATATACCTTGTAATTATATTTCCAAATGGATATGACGTAATAACAAGAATTTCCCATTTCTAGACCAAGAAAAGGTCATTAACTAGAATCACCAACAAACCAAAACCAGAAATCGCGACTATCTCAGTTGTAGCTAGATTTTTGTCCAAACTCCAAACTCAAATCCACGGGATCCACCATATGTCATCCTCATGCTCTCCACGACGAAATCGCTAACGTACTGTAGAGTAGGACATAATTGGCCAGAAAACTCAAATTCGACATATTTCAATATCGTAGTCATTAAGGCCCATCTAAAAATAAATAGGCCTACGACTATTTCATCATCAAAATAATTTAAAGTGGAGTAAGAAAAGCAGAGAAAAATAGAAAATAAAATCGAATAAGTTCTCTCACAAGTCCTAATTTAACTAATTCCTCTGATCGTCTAACCTAAGCTCTGATACCAAATGTAACACCCCACACTTTGCTAGTCCCAAATTTCAACAAAAATCGAAACTTAAACCCATCCCAGCAGGGAGCGTGTAAATCTGGTACTTGAAAATAAAAGATAATCAGAGTACGATATAATAACTCATACTGAAAACGAAATTGGATAAATTAGTATCAACTCAGGTAACTACCTTATAAGAATAAATCACCACGTCAATATCGAGCATGAGAGAGAACGATAACCGAAAACCAAACTTAAACACCTATGGAAACTTGACCTTCTCGAGATAACATGGGTATTGTAATGAGGAGGGGGTCAGAACAATAAGTTCTTGTGAGAAGAAAGAGTATAATACAGTCTACAATACACAGATGTATTCCATTTGGCTCGACCAGAGACATATGTCTGTCAAGGCTAGTAATTCTAACCTAACCTTGTAAACACATACGCATGACACTAACTACCATACCCAAGGTAGCATTCCCAAACGATATCGATACTGAGATCAAACGTTTATACATAATTATGAAGCCTTTAAACCATCATTCAACCAATTACCAAAACTAAGAGGTGGGTCCTCAAATACTCACTATTCTTATGGAGCTTAATTATTTTTGTACAGCTGGCTACTTAGGACCTCACTATCAATGATAGATAAGGGTGGATACTTTTGATAACTTAAGACCCAAGGCGGACCCATAGGTCACTTAATACATCTTTCGATGGTTTACCCTACACTAATATAAATAGAGGACGCTAGCAACAAGTCCTACTAATTTAAGGCTTCCGTCATTCATGCATATAAACTTGTGCCCCGCATAAGGCGGGAGATAGTAAGCAGCCACTTAAGACCAATTTGGTAGGTTGATGTTGTGCTCCATTTAAGATCTCCCTATGGTATCCCCACGTTACCATCTAGTTGACCGTATTTGCACAATCCCCTAATCACTTAATACTTCTTCTTAGGATAGGTTGACCTATGGTATCTCCGTAGTGATCATTTAAGAACTATTCCCTAGGTGGACCATCAAGTCCAGCCACTTAAGACCCTAGAGAAGCACACTAATCATGAATATTATCGAACTCATACCCAATTAACCTTTAATGCTATAATTTATGGGAGGTGGGCTACGCGATCGCTTAATACCTTTTTAAAGATGGATCTAACCACTTAAGACCTTAATTTCCAAAGCAGGCCATGTCACTGAATTATTTCCCTTTGGTTTCTTCTTTCGAACGAGTAGAGGGCCCTCCAGCCACTTATGATCTCACTCATAAAGAAAATCTTAAATTTGGAAATAATCTACGTACACAAACTAACTATCGTCATGGGTTCCTATGGCCAATGATGTCCCACATCAGTTGGACATATATTCGACCGTTGGAAAGTGCAGACTTTTGTCGAATAAGGCAAATGACCTCGCATGATTAACCTACTAAGTCCAATTCTATTTTCTAATAATATTAATTCTATATTAACTTGAATAGAATAAGTAAAACCTATACCTTTCCTATCCTAGGATGCTTAATTATTTGTTTCCTTATTGGAACTAGTATTTAAAACGACAACCTATACACATCAATCCCCTTTTAATTCCATTTATTACTATTTATTAAGGTTATTTCCATTTATGAACATAACAGACATATTTTCCTAAGGCACTAATTAAACCAATGAATGTCACTATTGTATCAATCCCTTATTATTCTAGTCTAATTATCGTAACTCCTTAAATCTTTCTATTTTATTTTAACTTGATTCATTATTGTGTGTATATGTATATATGTTATATGAATTACTTATTTACTTAATTGAAGTTACAATTCCTAGTAATCATTTTTAAATTGTAACCATTTAGGTATAACTACATAATTCAATTTATTTCCCCTATATCAACGATGGTCGCAACAATTATTATTCCTTTATGACCTTATTTGTAGCAAATCAATCACATTTATGGCTACAACAAACAAAAAATATATATATCCATTTAATATGGATTGCACTTCCATATGTAATTCTGTGAAATGGAAACCACGCAAACACACATATACAACAAACATTAATTATAACATATTTTGCATTATTTACGTAGATTTGGATGAATAATATGTGTGTGTGTGTATATATATATATATTCACACAGTTAACATTGTCATTATTCTTTTATTTTTCTATTGTTAAATTCAATATTTTGGTTTCAGCTAACAACGAAAACAATGCTTTTTGCGTTCAATCTTGTAATGAGATTCCAAATCTTATAAAAAGGTCATTAACTACAATTGTTGTAAATTATGCCTAAAATATTTAAAAGAGGAATAAACATATTTCAAATCAAAAGAAATATATAATATGTATTTTTTTGGAATGGATGATATAAACCATTCACAAATATACATAAATCTATGTTTGTACATTAATTTATACAACCCTTTCCTATTTTTTTGTACTTATTTCTTGTCGATTTCAAATAATTTTTTTATTGAAAAAGAACAAAAATACATATTTACAATAACCAAGTTAAAACCCAGTCAAACTGAACATAAGCCTACTTATATCTTTTTAAAAAGAACTTACATGAACCACAAATCAACACCGACTATAGATCTGTAATAAAACTACACTTTAACAATGATTTATGGGATTGATTTCTAGATCTATGGTGTTTACAATGTATTGGCTAGCTTTTAGACTAAGCCATCCAGATTCATACACAAGCCCAGTGCGGATTCCTGCTCGTGAAGTTGCCTCGGCCCGTCCGTGATCCCCATGTCTTCTCCGGCTCGTGAATAAGCTTCGCACTCCACTCATGACATATGCGTCATGACCCGTTCATAGCAAAGAGGCCAGGAACACCCGAGGCAAGGTCTCCATGACCCGTTCGTAGGACAGGAGCACGAGCCGACCCTGACGACCAGAGATCAATGGCCAAGACTTGGTCACTCACGAACCGTGAACCCAGGATCCGATGACACTTGTCCATAACCGTCATATTGACCATTTCTCCATCAAGCTACGAACCAGTCCGAGATTCTCGGGATTTATGCTACGTGTATTCATGAACCGCCTTCAAATACCACCTATAAATAGATCTATACTTGGCATTTTTCGGGATCTTTTGGCAATTTTGAGTCTTGTTATCACCATTGTTGCCTTTCTATTATTTCTCATCAGTGTTATTACGAAATTACTATGTGAATTATCATTTTAATCGTGATATTGAGAGAAATCATTGATTGTACTTGCATTTTACGTATAATCAAAGACATATAAAGTGGACGTAGGCTCGTTAACGCCGAACCACTATAAATCTTGTGTGTTTTCTGTGTTTTGTTTCATTCCAAGATATTAATCTCTGCATATTCAGATAATTTGTGTGTTAGAGCCATTTTTGGATCTAACATTTTGGTGCTTTCACTGAGAAGTGAAGTCTCAGCATATCGGATTATTACTTTACTGTTTGGATAGTCAAGTCCGAAGAAAATAGTCCGAATCTCCACTGTTTTTATTTTTGAAGAATTTAGCAAACTCAAGGCATTACGGCTGGAAAGAAGTCCAAGGATGCACGAGCTTCGTAAGAGAACGAAGATACAAACAAAGGTAATGAAGAAAGCGTTCAAGAGCAGGTCGCATTGGATTCTCCGGATCATGAAGAGGAGGGGGTGATCCGACCCGGCGATGGCATCACGGCCCGAACAACAGATGGCGTCGCAACCCGGTCTTAGGACAACGCCACGAGCCGCCTCGCTCACATCACCATGAACCAACTCCAAGGGCCCACCAGGACTCGATGTCAGGAAGGAACTACGAGCCATCAACAGAGGGGGACCATGACCTGAAATGACAACCAGACCACAACTCGACCTGGAAAAAAGATTATGGCTCGCTCTGCTTGTGTTGGAACTTTTGCTCGATCTGGCTCGAATTGTTTATGTATAAGAGAGAATGTTGATGATCAATTCAATCCTTCCGCTCCAGCTATTGAAGGAGATCTTTCCCGCATCCTTGATATGTTGGAGAGAATGAATGACGAATTGGCAGCCCGAAGACTCCCTGTTACGATAGAAACTCACTGCATTGAACAGGCGCATTAGTGATCTCCAAAGGCAGTAGACACCTCCGCCAGCCCGTCCTCTGACTCTAGAGTACTCGTCTTCGTCTGGCGAATCTCCGAGACCTCGTCACCGACCATTGGAAAGAGCTGAAAATATAGAGTAGCTTCGGTTCGGATCACTTCCTTCTCGAGAGGAAGCGACACTTAACCTAGGACCTGTCGACCGCAGTCTAAATAATCCTGCAGCATGTCCTAGAGCACAAGTTGTCAATGATCCTGTTGGGAATCAACCACCACAACCCCTTCGTCGCGTGATTGACCATGGTAACAAGGGGCAAGGAAGTTCTGCTCAGGCTCCAGAATTTACGGTAGCCCGTCGAAGGAACAATGGAGGGCCCCGCAGGGTTAGGAGTGTTAATCCTGAATCTACAGTAACTCATGCTGATGTTGAAGCAATGATTAGGCAGATCATGGTGGACAGCCATGGACAGAGAAACGAAGATTGGGGTATAGAGCGCAGTCATACGCCCTTTACCGACGATATATTGGAGGTTATTTTCCTGAGGCGTTTCAATATGCCAACTATGAATCCCTATACCGACAGGACATACCCAATCCAACACCTGATGAGATAATCATGGTCCATGAATGCCGCTGCAGCCTCCGTCACCGTAAAGTGTAAAGCATTCCCGCTATTCTTGGAAGATGTGGCATTATCGTGGTTCACCCGCTTGCCAGCATGATCGATATCCAGTTTCAGGGAACTAAGTGAAAAATTCGTGAACCAATTTCGACTTCATGCTCAGAGGTCTAAAAATGTCATGGAGTTATCCCTCATTAAACAACGTCCTGACAAAACTCTAAGGTTGTACCTGGATCATTTTAACCTAGCTGTCACAGAGGTCAGAGACCCTCACGAACAGACTGTCTTGATGGCCTTAATCGATGAGGTGGACAAAGGTACCAAATCTGGAAGGTACCTAGCTGGCAAACCACCGCTGACTAGAGAGATATTCTATGAAAAAGCTAATATTCACCTACGTCAGGAAGAAATATATGCCAATCGAAAGAGGAAGGCCATCGACAAAGAAGATATATAGAGCAGCGTGGCCATTAAGCAGATAGGAGACAGCTCAGGGAAAGTCGAGGTGAATGTCTGAAATAAAAATGGCCGCCAATCGGGAAATAACAGTCAGAAGAAGAATCGGGGGAATGATTCCCAGAGAAGGCGTCGATCCAGGCCATTTGAGAACTTAACACCGTTAAATGATATGCTAGAGAACATATTTATGGATACTTATAATGTTCTCCAATACAAGAGGCCTCCCCCGAGGGATTCGACGGAGAAAGAACGCGAAACTGGAAAGTTCTGCCTCTTCCACCAGGTTCATGGTCACTCCACCAACGAATGTCGTCATCCGAGAGATGTGGTTGAAAAGCTACTCCAAGAAGGAAAATTAGACGAGTATAAGGTAGCTCCAAGGGATAGGGGGCAAGCTGGACATACCTCGAACCAAAACCAACCCGTTGCTAGACCTACCCCTTAGTAGAAAGGGAAAAATATTATAATCAACACCAAAGACGGAGGGCTTCATTTGGCAGGACACACCTTCATGGCAATGGAGTAGTATGTCAACGCGGCCAAACAACATCTTGAAATTGGAGAATGCAGTAACCCTGACGATTCTTCTCCAATCAAACAACAAAAGACAATGTCCGACGACGTTATATTCCGCAATAGAGAGAGTATTGGATTCCATTCCCTAACAAAAGACCCATTAGTGATTATTGTCACCATTAGTCCAGCTATAGTCCACAAAGTCTTATTAGATAAAGGAAGTTCGGTTAACATTCTGTTCAAGAAGACATTTGATCAGATGAAACTTGAACCAAAGGACTTGAAGCCTTGCGAGGGATGGGTACGTGGTTTTAACAGAGCCTCAACCTCTCCAATGGGACACGTGAACTGTCGGTCACCCTTGGGGAAGGAGAACGCCGGAGAGTCAGAATCCTCCCTTTTGTGGTTTTGGATATTGAGTCACCATACAATGCCTTTTTAGGCCGACTGACCCTAGCAGAGTTCAGGGCTTGCATTGCACCCGGGTGTTTGTTGTTGAAATTCCCGACAGATGCTGGTGTAGGAATAATAGAGGAGATCAAGTTGTTGCACGAGCATGCTACATAGCAGAACTCAAGTTGCTGCGTAAAGGAAGAGATGTAGAAACAAAGGGCGCTTCCTCCCCTGCAAGGGAGGAAACGTCATAGCAACTAAAGAAGATAACTCTAGGAGAGCCGCCCAGAGAACTGCCCGAGGACATAGATCTCAGAGAAGATGAAGAACCTAGGGGCAGAATGGCGACTCCCAATGAAACAACTGTGGATGTACCAATCGATGACAGTGACCCAGAGAAGGTCCTGAAGATTGGATCCCAGTTGGATCCCCTTCGAGCAAGAGAATTGATGGATTTCTTGAAGGCTAATTTAGATGTGTTTTCCCGGACCCACGCTGACATGTGTGGAATATCCCCCTCGATTATGAGCCATTCATTAAGCATCAATCCAAAGCATCCACCCGTCAAACTGAAAAGGCGAATGCTTGGCCCAGAGAGGTCTGCTGCCCTAAAAGAAGTAGTAGAGAAGCTGAGAAGTAATGGGTTCATCAGAGACACAACCTATCCAGAATGGATTTCAAATCCGGTCTTGGTAAAGAAAGCTAACGAGAAGTGGCGCAATTGTATTGACTTCTCAGATTTAAACAAAGCCTGCCTGAAATATAGTTTTCAACTACCAAGAATTGATCAACTGGTGGATTCAACGATAGGTTATGAGCTCCTCTCCTTCATGGATGCCTACTCAGGATATAACCAAATCCCTATGCATGTTCCGGACCAAGAGCATACCAGCTTCATCACGAATCTAGAGTTATATTGCTATGTAGTGATGCCATTCGGTTTAAAGAATGCCGGTGCTACCTACCAACAATTGGTAAATAGAATGTTATACAACCAAATAGGGAAGACAATGGAGGTCTATGTCGACGATATGTTAGTGAAGTCCAAACAATCATCTAACCACACTACCGACTTAGCAGAGATGTTTGGCATCCTCCGAAGATACGAGATGAAACTCAACCCTATGAAGTGTTCATTTAGAGTTGCCTCTGGGAAGTTCTTAGGATTTATCGTCAGTTCGCACGGAATTGAAATCAATCCAGACCAAATCGCGGCAATCAAAAACATTCAGAAACCCAAACAAATCAAAGATGTGCAAAGCCTCGAAGGAAAAGTAGCTACGTTGAGTTGATTCATCTCCAAGGCCACGGACAAGTGTATTCCGTTCTTCGAGTTGATAAAGCGAGGAAAACGCAATTTCGAATGGACTCCTGATTGTGTAGAAGCATTCCAGAACCTTCTGAACCATCTTGAGAGACCCACGATACTGTCCAAACCGATCGACCACGAAGACTTGTTTGTGTACTTGGCGGTATCTTCCCATGCGATAAGCTCAGTTTTGGTGAGGGAAGAAGATAAGGTTCAAAGGCCAGTGTACTGTGTGAGTAAAAAGTTGACGACAGCCGAGCGAAACTACCCAAAAATAGAAAAGCTCGCCTACAGTCTGCTAATCGCTTCCAGGAAGCTCCGTCACTATTTTCAGGCTCATCCCATCACCGTGTACAATGACCACCCGCTTAGACAAGTTTTGCAGAGGCCAAAGGCGTCAGGAAGACTACTCAAATGGAACATTGAGTTAAGTCAGTTTGATTTGAATTTTCAGCCCCGACGATCGATCATGGGGAAAAAACTATCAGACTTTATAGCAGAGTTCACTATCCCGGAGGATGATGTAGTGAGTGAAGAAGCTGATTCTCCAAAACAACTTCTTGACCCCAACGCTTGGAAATTATATACTGACGGCGCCAAGAATGACAGACGATCCGGCGCTGGAGTTGTGCCTGTAACTCCCGAAGACCGATCAATATATTACACTCTTAGATTGGAGTTTCATGCCACGAATAATGATTCTAAGCATGAAGCCCTGATTGTCGGGCTGAGGCTTGCAAAGGAGTTTGAGATAATGAAGCTAGACATCTTTTGTGACTCCAAGTTGGTTGTGAATCAGGTTAATGAAGAGTTTCAGGCCAAGAGTCCAAGACTGATATCATATTTAAAAGAAGTAAGAAGGTTGCTCGCTAACCTTGATCACTACAACATGTCCCATATTCCTCGAGCAGAGAATCAAAAGGCAGACAAGTTGGCAAAGATGGCTAGTTCTGACAGTCCCGAACACACCGAACTAGTTTCAATTGAAGTATTGCACTCCCCAAGCGTTGATCAGATGGAAATTGAACCAGAAAGGGAGTCGTGGATGACACCGTTGAAGAACTTTCTAATGAACGGAACGCTTCCGACCAAGAAGAGCGAGAGGCGTGCTGTTATCCGAAAAGCCTCTAGATATATCATGCAAGGCGAAATCCTATATAGGCAGGGATTCTTGATGCCTCTCCTCCAGTGCATAGCCCATGACGACATCAAGCGTGTACTGAAAGAAGTGCACGAAGGTGAATGCGGTGACCATACTGGAGGAAAAACGCTGGCAAAGAAGATACTGCGGTATGGCTATTTCCGTCCTACGGTAAACAAATACGCAGCTAAATATGCACGGCAATGTGATGCATGCCAAAGATTTTCCAAGATCCCTAGGCCACCCCCTAGTCAGTTGAAGATGATGATGATCCCATGGCCTTTCGCTGCGTAGGGGATTGACATTATTAGAAGTCTCCCCATAGCAAAGGGTGTAGCAAAGTTCGCCATTGTGGCCGTGGATTACTTCACAAAGTGGGTCGAAGCAGAACCATTAACTACCATCACAACCAAGCGAGTAATTAACTTCGTCGTCAGAAACATCATATGTTGATTTGGGATTCCAAAAGTCATCATAACGGATAATGGAACTCAGTTTGATAGGCCGAGTTCCGAGACTTTTGCCAGAAGTACCACATTGAGAAAAGGTACACCTCTGTGGCACATCCGCAATCGAACGGGCAGGTCAAAGCGGCAAATAAAGTGATTAAATCCATTCTGAAGAAAAGAATGAAGCGGGCCAAAGCCATGTGGGTCGATGAATTACCCTTGGCATTATGGGCCTATAAGATAACTTACAAGTCGGCGACGGACCACACACCTTTCTCCCTCGCTTTTGGAGCAGAAGCAGTCATCCCGGTTAAATTAGAAGTACCCTCTCACAGAACAACTTATTATGACCCAATGACCAATAACAAGCTGCTCCTCGAATCCCTGGATATGGTTGAGGAAAAGAGGGACGAAGCCGACCTCCGCGAGGCGTAAGCAGCAAGTCACCCGATATTACAATAAAAATGTCTGAGCCGAACCTTTGAACCCAGAGACTTGGTTCTGAAATGTGTCTTTCCACCGTCAGCGCATTTGGGCCCAAAGCGGGAAGGACCATGCGCCATCCTACAGAGGCTTGATAATGGAACCTTCAAGCTAGCGACCGTGGATGGAGATGAAATCCCCGGAGTGTGGAATGCCCAGCATCTGTGACATTACTTGACATAAAATTATCAATTTATTCTTTTGTTTTTAGGACCATGTAAAAAGGCACGACTTGCCAAGAACAGTCTGGTTATTTAAAGAAGAGATTATAAAGTGGACGTAGGTCATGATTCGACCGAACCGCTATAAAAATATCGTGTGTCATTTACTTTTACCGTACTGCTTACTTATTTTGCTATTTTTATATTTGTGAGCTATCACCATTATGAAATTTTATGAAATCCTGCGACGATCTTGAAACACATAATTCAAAAATGCCCTCCATTAAAACAAGAAATCACATGATTTAAGTCCGAGTGTGCAGTGAAGTAAATGACACTACCGTCAATGCTTCGGTTCTCATGATCTGAGAAGGAGTACGAAGGACAAATAATTGTCCGCGAGACGTGAGGGTGCACCATGATTAAAAGACCGTCTCGATAACACTCTACCCTTGACATCCGACGGGAGAGTATAAAGGCGCTAGAGGCTTAGTGCCACAAAAGAACTCTTACCCCGCTAAAGGATCAGGGTGTAGACTAGAAGTTGAGTTCGAACTCTATCCTAGGCATCCGACAGGAGAATACGAAGGCGTGTTGACTATATGCCACCAAAGGGCTCTTGTCCCATTACACGACTGGAAACGAGATTGAAAGCTGAGCCCAAACCCCTCATCTCCGAGCCTGGGGGGCAACACACATATGACTCTAATCAATCCTCAATAAGCCCTGTCCAGGCATCATATTAACGATTGATTGGGGGCATATCAGTACACATTTATGTGTAGTGCAGGGAATTTTTAATGTTGGTCACATACTATGATAAACTTGTAAATGATAAACTCGCAGGTACGCGATGATGCAAAAGAAACAGGTTTTCATTCACTAAGTTTGGATTTACAAAATAAAGCTAAGCAAAAGGCGAGGGCCATACCCGCAGCTACATCATAAGGCTAGTGGAAAAGACATATTAAACTAGCACTACTTGGGCTTTGGGGATGACTTCAGCCTCTTATCCTTCTTCTTCTTCCTCGTATCCTCCTTATCGGCATCAGTTTTGTCCTGTTTCCTCTTCTTCTTGTCAGAGGATCCACTGGAAGGTTGGCAGACTGGACTGCAAGCCACGTGGTTATCGATTTACCGGACAGCTTTATGATCATCCCAGAGCCGAAAGTAGCCGTAGAGATCGGTGGTACATCTAGAGGCTGTTGCTCCTCTATTTTTAAAGCCAACTGCTTATCCATCTTTTCCTTGATTTCAGCCAGAGTCTCGTTGTCATCGTCTTTGGTCTCCCCTATGATGTCTACATCCTCCTCTTCGTCCTCGTGACCGTCATCGGTATCGTCAAGGGCTCCAATGATTTCATCATCTTTTGGAGCATCCGTGCTTGATGCCCCAGTAGCCTCCTTAGTCGTCTCAATCTCGGTTTGCTTTGGATCTTCGGGGATGATCTTAGTAACTAGGGGCACGCTGACCTTCTCGACCTCAGCCTGCTTTTCGGCAATATTCCCAACTTCGGCTGGTTTCTCTGCATCTTTCTCTATCGTCTAGACATCTATGTTATGAGAAGCAATTGTTATTAGTTTTGGAGAAAATGTGATCCTTTCAACTGTTTTCCCCCACAACGCGACGACAAGTTATGAAGGCTTTGATGAGTTGTGGAGAAAATATAGAGATACCTTCCGCCGACTCCTCGCCTGAACCTGTAGTAGAAGCTCCAGCAGCTGGAGGGGTTGGAACTACAGGAATCAATGGATCATCAGGATTATACTCCTCGACCTTAGAGGTCCTGGGCTCCGTTGCTGAGCCTAACCCTTCGTCTATCTTGTCCTTGCCTTTGAGTTTAGCTCTCTCCTTTTCCATCACCTCTTGAATCTGGCGTCTACCCTCTGCCAAATCCTCAGGCTCTCCTCCTTTAAGAAAGGTCTGCATGAGCTGAGCCTCATCGATATCCTCAACCTTTAAGCGTTGCTTCTCTCCCTCAACAATCATGTCCCACACATTGGCCAGAGTGGTGTGGTAGTTGTGGATCTAAGAGATATCTCGAGTCTTTATGACTTGACCAAAGAAGTCCATCAACAGCTTGAAAATGTACGTGTGTACTTGTCAAGTATAAAATACTCACAAGGATCGTGTAATATGACGAACAATATTCAAGTATGAAGTAATAGCTAATCACAGATCTATATAATAGTAAATGAAGTAAAATAGAAAAATCACACCAGAGATTTTTATGCTGGTTTGGAGCACAGTCCTACGCCCAGTCCCAGACTTCTATCCGGATTTTCACTAACAACAACCTCACTTCACCCGGAGAAACAGGTTTACAACACCCGAGCATCCGAATGGGAATTTCACGCCACTAACAACACAAGGACTTCAACACTTGCCTCTTACAACACGGAGGACTTCACTACTTGCCTCTTACAACACGGAGGACTTCAAACAAGATGAATAAACTTGTAGTTTGACAATGCGTGTTCTCACTAACACGAATTTGTCAATTCTTGTACAACCTTCCTATAATCTTATCCTCAAATAGTATTTGTGTTTATGAAGATTTTGGAAGATGATATCATATTGAATCAAAAGAATAATATATAAATTCTAGGATTCAAGAATGACATTGTGAAGAATATGAGCGTTTAAATACTTGAGAGTTCAAGAATAAAATCAATAGTATAGAGATTAGATAGAAAGAATTAGTGTTTTGAATTGATGATTTCAAGATGTTTATATAGGAGATAAATAGTTGTAACCATTAGTAAAGAGTTACAAACAATGGATATGATCATTGGTGAAGAGGAAGAGAAGCAACTCTTGAAGAAATGGAAGTGGCTATTCGAATAATTGCTTCTGTTTAAAAACGGTCAACGGGTCAAAATAGACCAGTAGATAGGAATTTAAAAATATATACGTTATGTGTATATGTGTGCACATTTATTGTGCAAACTGGGTAAAAACGGGCGACTGATCCGATTTGGGCGGTCGACCGGTTATGCCCAGTTTGCACAAACTATGTGCATATATATACATATATGTGTATATATATATTAATATTGATTATTTGAGGATAGATTTTAACATTAATGAACACTATTGACATACCAAATAATCAACCTCTACTGAATGATATCATATGTAGCTCCTTATCTCCTTAAACCAATGAAAAATCGCCTTTTTGTCGATCATCGCGTATTTCTTTGTATTAAATCAAATTCATATGAAATCCTTGACTCAACATTATCCCCCTTTTTGATTGATGACAATATAGCTCTGAATCTCCCCCTGTATATATTCTCCCCCTGAATTTGTGCCTGTATATTAATTATATTTCCTGCATATACGAAATTAGTACAACTTTTCCCTGCATATACAATGTTAGTACCATTTTTCTCCCCCTTTGTCATCGACAAAAAGGATAAAAATAAGGAACAATGAAAACGATACTAGCAGAGCTTTAAAGCAACACAAAGAAAAATAGCATAGATCATAAGAGTCATAGAGTACGAGCAAACATAATTCCTACTATGAATAAAAGTACGACACCATTTAGATAAATGTGTCGTAATAAGTCTTAAAAAACATAAAAGCATAAGTTCATAACCCGAATGAAGAAACAATCTACTCGGATTCCATTTCCTCTCCTTCTTCTTCCTCTACTTCTTCTTCAATCATTTGAGATTTACCTCGTCCCCGTCCATGACTAGTGTCAGAATTAGTACCCTCCTCCGAAGATGTCCAACCAAAAGATAGAGGAGTTGGACGTTTGCCGGTGTCCTGTGCTTGCATAGAAGAAGAAGATGCGCCACAAGATATTGCTTCCCATATAGACCCGAAGAATGACTTAGGCTTGTTAAAGCGTTTATCCATTTTTGTGTCCATACGCTTTAGTCGAGCTTCGAGAAGAAATTGGTTTTGAGCAATAGTTTCAAGATTTTCTTTTGTTGAGGAAGTCGAGCGTAGAAGTTTTACTTCCACTGGTTTTGGACGGGATAGTTGAGAAGAAGTTCCTTGATGGCCTTCTTCCTTCCATTGTTCAAAAGGAATGATATTAAAACATGGTTCAGGTAGTTTCATCCGCTTAATTGAAGCTTTGTTTATGCACTTGGGCCTTGAAATAGAGGACTGAGGAGGATTGATGCCACAATCAAGTAGGAGTCGCATAATATATTCATTATAGAAGAGATGCAACCTAGTTAACTCGTTTACTTGTAAAAACTCATCGAAGATCATTTCAATCCAATTAATGTGAATGCCCCCATAAATTGCATATAAAGCTTTGAAATTTTCCTTGTAAACAGCATCAAAATTTCCAATTCGTGGCAAAAGAGAATGCATAATGGTATGATGAAGAACTCTAGCCATAGGACGTAAATGAATTGATTTTGTACTATCCTTGTCGTCTTCAATAAATTCGCGACTTATTTGATTATGGACGTGGACATTACAAAAGTTACTAGAGAATTTTTGTCCAATAAAATCCGAACCAAGAACATTTGCCATCCGATCACAAGAGATAAAAAAATTTTGGCCACATACAACCGACCAAAGACATTGAGCAGGATTCTCCGGTTTGTATTGGTCCAAATTTAGGTTAGCATAGAAAATCTTGATCATAACATGATTAATCTCAATATTATTACGATCAAAATCAAGTAGGGTTTCGATATGAGCATTCCTAGCTAATCGTTGAACACGATAATTCGAGAAATTAGGAATTTTAATAAACGAACCCAGATGTATGGTGAAATCCTTCATATCATTCCACCTCTTGATAGCTATTGGATCGACAAGTCATTTCCTAATAGAATTGTCTATGGGTTGAAGTTCGGAAGAAGAGGCTTTCTTCGATTTCTTTTGCGAAGGAGCCATTAAAATTTTTTGGAGTAGGAATTTGGAGTTCTAGGGTTTGAGGGTTTTTGGAGGGAGAAAAATGGTAGAGTAAAAAAGAAGAGATGGGTTAAAAATGACCGTATAGGTGTCTTTTAAAAAACCATTCAGCACGAGATCGGTTGACTGGTTCGTATTCACCGATCGACCGTTTTCTTCCCGAGAGAAAAACGGTCGACTGGTGGTATATGACCGGTCGACTGGTCATGTATATATTTTAAAAACAGAAGTGTATTTCACCGGTCGATTGGTGAGAATTGACCTGTCGACCGTTTTTAACCCGAGAGCAAAACGGTCGACTGACTCATTATCACCGGTTGACTGGTGTTCCAGAATTTTGTTTTCCTGCCATTTTTCTCTTCTTCTGTTTTTGTAATGGTCTAAACTTTATTGAATTCTTTCAAAAAGAAGTACATATATATTTTATAACATAGGAAAAATACATAAATATAATCATAACATATAAAAACAAAACTAATGAGATGTAGCCGAATTATGCTCGGTTGACTCTTCCTTGGCCTCGTTAATACGAGGTGTCCATGGCGACCATTTTTCCTTTACACCTTCGTTACGATTATAGTTACGATCCCAAGAGTTTGGACTCCTAGAGGATGAAGGAGCATGTGGCATCGGTTCATAAACGCCATGTTTGTTTGTGCTACAGAAAAATGACGCCATGCATTCTAATAATGATAATCGTTCGGAACTAAGTCATTGCTCATAATGAAGTTGTCGCTGAAGATCGATTTGATGCTTCTGATAATGATGAATCTCATTGATCTTTTCTCTAGTTCGAGGTGAGCAAAACAGTGCTTTCTTTGCACGTTTAGATGAAGGCGTATTACCGGGGGTATGAGTGCATTGTGATTTGCTTTTCAAAATCTCAGGAGAGTAATATTCCTCTGGTTCGGAACTAGTAACTGAAATGTGAGACCTTTGTGCACACTCATCGCAGAAATGAGCCATATTGAAGTATTGAATCCTTTAAAATATAACTCAGATTTGAGAAGATACCAAAAAGAGAATGAATGATAAGCTTATATATAGAGTTGTCTATATATAGATTAGTGGATGAGAAGTGTCAAGGAATAGTTGCCATACAAACAATGAATAGAATATAGAAACGAACTTAGTGATATATGACTTCAGTGTTTATAAATCAAGTTCATTTCTAGAAATTAATCCAAGCTCTCTACGTAACATAATGAAACTCGATTCAAGTAGAGGCTTAGTAAAAATGTCCGCTAGTAGACGATCAGTTTGGACATATTCGAGACATATGTTTCCTTTTTCAATATTGTCTCTCAAGAAATGATGACGGATATCAATATGTTTGGTTCGAGAATGATTTACTGGATTCTTTGATAAGTTTATAGCACTGGTGTTATCAAAGTATATAATAGAATTTGATAAATGAATATCAAAATCTCGAAGTGTTTGTTGCATGTATATTACTTGAATACAAGCAAGAGCTGCCGATATATATTCGGCTTCACATGTTGATAGTGAAACGCAATTCTGTTTCTTACTAAACCAAGAGGCAAGTGATTTTCCAATAAAATGACATGTACAACTTGTACTCTTTCTATCCGTTCAAGAACCTCCGAAATCAGCATCACTATATGATACTAATTCGAATGGACATTCTTTTGGGTAGAAAAGACCGAAATCTTTGGTATTATTAAGATAACGAATTATAAGTTTTACTGCTCGTAAATGTGATTCCTTTGGATTTGCTTGAAATCATGCACATAGACAAACACTCATCATTATATCTGGACGACTTGCTGTAAGATAAAGAAGAGAACCAATCATGGTTCGATATAATTTCTGGTCAACACTCTTACCATTTTCATCTTTTTCAAGATGTGTAGTTGTACTCATGGGAGTAGGTTTACCAGATGTATTTTCTAATCCGAAGCGTTTGATCAAATTTCCGCTGTATTTTTCTTGAGTAATTAAAATACCGTCTGAAAGTTGTTTGATTTGAGGACCAAGAAAATATGATAATTCTCCCATATGAGACATTTCAAACTCTTTGGTCATAATATCCGCAAAGTCTTTGCAGAGTTTATCGTTTGTTGAACCAAAGATAATATCATCTACATATATCTGGATAACCAATATATCTTTTCGAGAATGTTTAATAAATAAAGTTTGATCGACTTTGCCTATTTGAAATCCTGAATCAGTAAGATAGCTGCGTAATCGTTCATACCAAGCACGAGGTCCTTGTTTTAAACCATACAAAGACTTCTTGAGTTTGTATACGTAGTTCGGATGTTTTTCATGTACGAACAAGGGAGGTTGTTCGACATATACATTCTCTTTGATAAATCCATTTAGAAAAGAACTTTTGACATCCATCTGATAAAGTTTTAAATTATGGTGACAAGCAAAGGGTAATAAGATTCTGATAGCTTCTAGTCAAGCAACAGGTGCAAATGTTTCTTCGTAATCGATACCTTCTTCCTAATTATATCCTTGTGCTACTAATCTTGCTTTATTTCTGGTGATATTTCCTTGTTCATCGGCCTTATTTTTATAGACCCATTTAGTACCAATAACTGACTGATTGGTTGGTCTTGGAACAAGTTCCCAGACATCATTGCGCTTGAACTGATTTAGTTCTTCCTGCATGGCAATGATCCAGTAATCATCAGTAGCGGCTTCTTAGGTTTGATATTCGAAAGAAACGCAACATGACCCATTTGATTGAGTTGACTCCTTGTTCTAATTTGTGATGTTACTTCTCCGATTATATTTCGAACCAAATGATCTCTTAATATCCTTGGATGAGATCGTAATCTTGGTGGAGAAGGTAACACACATGGTTGAGGAATATTCTCAATTATTTCTGACTCATAATCAACATTTGTGATGATCGGATTATTAGTGACTATAGTTTCATCATCATCCAATATGTTATGAGAAGGTTGAGAGAATTCATCAAATGAAACATGAAGTGATTCTTCAATAGTTTTGGTTCTTTTGTTAAATATACGATAGGCCTTGCTTCGATCCGAATAACCGACAAATATGCCTTCATCGGACTTTGGATCAAATTTTCCAAGATGGTCTTTCGTATTTAAAATAAAGCACTTAGAACCGAAAACTTTGAAGTATGAGATATTTGGCTTTCTTTGATTTAATAATTCATAAGATGTATTCTTGGTGAGAGGTCGAATGAATACATGATTCAAAACATAACACGCAGTTGCAACAGCTTCTGCCCAAAAGTGTTTTGGTAAAGTGGTTCCATTTAATAATGCTCTTGCACATTCTTGTAAAGTCCGGTTTTTCCATTCTACAACTCCATTTTGTTGTGGAGTTATAGGGAACGAAAAGTTATGATATATACCTTTCTTTGTAAAAAAATGTTCAAATTCATTATTTTCGAATTCTCCGCCATGATCACTTCTTATATTTTTAACTTTAAGCCCTTTCGATTTCTGAATTCTCTTGACGAAAGATTTGAAATGATCGAAAGTGTTACTTTTGTTTTTCAAGAAAATCGACCAAGTGTAACGAGAGTAATCATCAATAATTACAAACACATATCGACTATGGTTTATTGACTGAACCTGTTTTGGTCCAAATAAATCCATATGTAGTAGCTCAAGTGGTTGTAATGTTGATATGACTTTCTTGGATTTAAAAGATGATTTAGTCAATTTTCCTAATTGACATGCGTCACAAATGTTATCAACCATAAAGCTCATTTTGGGTACTCCTCTAACTAGATCATTTTTGGCTAACTTGTCAATAGTTCAGAAGTTTATATGATAGAAGCGTTTCTGCCATAGCCACAGATCGTTATCATTTGTTATAAGACACATATTTAAATTATGATTAATATTCATATTCAGAATATATATATTTCTGTCCCTATACCCTTCGAAAACTAACTTATGGTCTTTATCTAAGATATTGCATTTATTATCAGAAAAGGAAATTATAAAACCCTTGTCGCATAACTGACTAATACTAAGTAAATTGTGTTCCAAATTTCTAACTAGCATGACATTAGTAATAAGAGGTAAGTTAGATGTACCGCAATTGCTCACATCGCCTTTGCCGATGATATAGCCTTTTGAATTATCTCCAAAAGTGACGGAGCCACCATCTGAGTAAGTAATATTTGTCAATAAGCTCTTGTCTCTAGTCATGTGCTTCGAGCAACCACTGTCTAATATCCACTTTCCTCTTCTTTTAAGTGGGATCTGCAAAAAAATAAATTTAAGTCCATGGTACCCACCTTTTTATAGGGTCCTAAGAGTTAGGTCTTAGGAGTCCAAACCCATACGGGTCTGGTATCCCTTTTATATACATAATTAGAATTGAAATGCACAGTATTCATAAAGTGCTGAATATATTTGTTCCTAATCAAATTATTATTTGTTTTAGGAACCCATATCTTGATAGTCTTGACATTTTTCTTTTGAAACTTCACAACTGGTTTTGGTTTGGAATATAACAAACTAAGATTTTTCTTAGCTTTATCTTGTTTTACATTTTTCTTTTTGAAACCAAGGTGTTTCTAGGTTTCTTATTTCTTATATCCCAAGCCTTGTTTATTTGAAGTAGATTGTGAACTTTCAATGATTTTTGTCAAATTTTCTCGACCTTTATTGAAGTTAGAAACATTTTGAGTAATATTATCTAACTTGGTTTGTAAACTAGCTTTTTCTAGGTCCAGAATTTTGACTTTTGCCTTAAGTTCATGATTTTCAGTAGTGAGAGTATCATTTTTCTCTTTTTGAGTTTCAATTTCTTGACTCAAAAGAGTTAATTGAGAATCAATATTAGATGATGATTCTTGAGCTTTTTCAAGTTCTTCTTCTAATATTTTCTTCTCGTCTTTTAACATATTTCGTTCAAATTCTGCTCTACTTAAATCTGCTTTGGCTTCTTTCCATTGTCATTTCATATTTTTAAATTTAACTATCAATTCAGCATTAACATCAAGAACTTCATCAAATGTAGGAATTTTTACCTTATCTTCTGTTGCCATGAAGCAAACATTTGCTTGTTCATTTTCTGAATCACTTCCACTTTCTGATGAAGACGAGTCTGAATCATCCCATGTGACTGAGAAAGCTCGTTTCTTTGATTTATCCTTCTTGTATTTGAACTTGTCATTTTCTGAGTTCTTCTTTTGCTTCGGACAATCCTTGTGCATGTGCCCTTTTTTATGGCAGTTGAAACATTCTATAATTGATGATGATGGTTTATTTGATCCAGATTTTCTTTTGTTATATCGACTAGCCTTTTGTTGTTTCAGGAATTTTTTGAAACCTTTTTCCATAAAAGCTAAATCTTCATCTTCAGATTCTGATTCATCTTCATCTTTTCCAACATGAAATGCTACAATTTTCGTTTCTTCTTTCTATTCCTTTCTAGCCTGCAAATTTGCTTCATAGGACATTAGATTTCCTATCAATTCATCTGGCTTCATGACAGAAAGGTCATTAGCTTCTTCAATCGCTAGTACTTTTCCATCCCATTCACTAGTCAGAGAATGTAGGACTGTCGAGACTACATCAAAATCTGAATATTTTTGTCCAAAAGCAATAAGTGCGTTATGAATAGTTTGAAACCGTGAATACATATCATTGATTCTTTCATTCGGCTTCATTTTGAAAATTTTGAACTGACTTTTCAGCATGGCTATTTTGGCTTGTTTAACCTTGTTAGTACCTTCATGAGTGGTTTTCAGCATTTGCCAAATTTGATATGCGGTGGTACGGATACTAACACGGTTATATTCATTTTGATCTAATGCACAAAACAACATATTTATTGCTTTTGTATTTACGGCTGTTGCTGTTTTCTCAACCGGTGTCCATTCTGAATATTCAGTTGTTGGAATCACTATTTCTTTTTGTGTAGCATTCCAGGCATCATAGCTATTTGACTGCATGTAAAATGACATACGTGTTGCCCAATAGCTATAATTAAGGACATTGAAGAATGGAGGTCTTTGTGTTGATTGACCTTCCGTGTAAGTGGTGTTTTGAGTGCTAGAACATGGGTTATTTGCAATATTACAAGAATATATCAAATAACTGTGTAACGGTTACAAGATGACCGTGCTCTGATACCAAATGAAAATGTACGTGTGTACTTTTCAAGTATAAAATACTCACAAGGATCGTGTAACATGACGAACAATATTCAAGTATGAAGTAATAGCTAATCACAGAACTATATAATAGTAAATGCAGTAAAAATAGAAAAATCACACTAGAGATTTTTATGCTGGTTCGAAGCACCGTCCTACGTCCAGTCCCAGACTTCTATCTGGATTTTCACTAACAACAACCTCACTTCACCCAGAGGAACAGGTTTACAACACCCAAGCAGCTTGTAATGGCGCGTAAATCCATAATATCAGAGTTGACTATATACATCAAACATCCAACCCAAATATCATGAAAATACGAATCATTTTTTTAGAAGAAAAAGGTGGAAGAAGAACAGAAATAACAACACAGAATCTCACATCGCAGCGGAACAAAATATAATATATCATATCTTTTGAAATACAAAATTTGTACTGTATACACATATCATTATCAGAGTACAACACTTACAACATAGTGGAACAACACTCTATATAACTAACACTGAAGCCTCCTGCTCCAAGCTCCTTCAGATAAATCTGTAAAATCCTAAACTACTTGACTGTCGTACAAATTTAGGCACCCAAGAGTTTAGGTAAAACAAAATAAAATAAACTCTAGGTCAGTCATGGGACTGGTATGAGTAAACAATTTAAAACAGTTTCAGAAACAAAATGATATCTCATAAGACCACGCCGTATAACACGGAACGGGGTTTTCCCTTATGAAAATCCAAACACTTGATTTAACTTTTGTAATAACCCGGAAAATCTGGGCCAGTTTAAAATTTTTATTTTGGCGATTTCAGCGAATTTTGAATATGTAAAATAGGTTATTTTAAATAATATCGACGAATTTTTTTTTGAATATAATTAGAACGTATATATTATATACGTCGTTGTTAGAATATATAATATTTATATATAATTATAATAGAATTGAAAATGGCGCGGTAGTTCGAAAATTCGATTTCAAACTTCAATTGAACATACCGGGTGCAAAACAATCCGGATTTTAGTGAAACTAAAAACATTAGGATCTAATTGATGATATCTTTCCAACGAATCAGAAAAATCAAGATTTCATAGCGGGAATCAAAAGATATGTCCAGTTGAAAATCCTGAATAGTCGCTATGGAATTCAGGCCCTTAAAAATGGACATTTTGCAAATGACCTCGGATTTCGACGAAACCAGTTTTGTTGGGTCCGTGATGTTAAGTTATTGCTAGGTTTCAAATTTCATAATTTTTCGATTCAATATGTGAGCGTGGCAAAGGAAAACGCGTTTGACCAGTTTCAGTTGATTTTAATCGACTGGAAATTGACCAATTTTCCAACGGTCTCAGAATTCGACGAAACTAGTTTTGTTAGGACCGTATCGTCAATACGAAGCTAGAAAATATTTTTCTAGAATTTTTAAAGTTCGTATGCGACCCCGGTAATTTGAAATGCGCGTTTAAAATTCAATATATAGATTTAAATGTAAATTTAACGGTAACTGATTGAAACGATTGAATCAGCTTGCAGTACATATCCCATTGTGTTCGGAATGGGGGTAAAACGCTATGGACGACAGGCGGTGGGCCTCGTTTAGAGGTCGTATGTAAAAGTCAACTTTTTGAAATAATAATAATAAATAATTAATTATATATATATATTCAAATTTCCCCCTTTCCTCTCTCATTTGGTCAACGCCCCTTTCTGAAATAAAAAAAACGAAGGAAGAAATCGTGCCTCCATCGTTCGAAGACCGCGCCGCCGCGCCTCAGGCCTCGTCCAGCACCCCTCCGGCGTCCTTCCCCTCACCACCGACCTCCCTTTTCCCCTTCCTCCTCTACCCAGTTCGAAGACCCCCTGGAATCGCGAGTCCCTATCCAAGATCCCAAATCGACTGCCACCTCCTCAGGCGACACCACCCATCACCGACGCCCTTCACCAGCCACCATCTCGACACCGCCACCTCCCGGATGAACCACGACCCCCTGTGCCACCCTCCTCCGACGCAATGACTGAGTGGTTATTTCAAACCCTAAAGTGGCGGCCTCCTTTGAAATACAGGCAACGAGAAAACAGAAAATGATGAAGGTACATTTTTATTAATTTATTTATTTATGAAAAGATAATATATATATTTATCATAAAAACTGATTTTTGTGTGTGTATAAAAACTGATTTTTAAAGTGCATAAAAACTGATTTTTATTTAAAAATAAAAGGGTTAGGTCTTTAAAAATAATAATAAAAAAAAGATTAGCGAAATAAAGATATAATTTTTATTACGAAGTTAGTGATATAAAATTAGATTTTCATATATATGAATGAAGTGAAAAGAACGGATTTTTATATAAGGAAGATAATAAAAATATGATTTTTATATTTTTAAAGTATTAAAAATATGATTTTTATATTTTTAAAGTATTAAAAATATAGTCTTTACTATATAGATGATGTCAAAATATGATTTTTGGTTAGGTAGAGAGTTAAAAATATAATTTTTACATGATAGAAATATTAAAAATATCATCTTTATATGTGTAGGAAAATAAAAATGAGATTTTTATAAAGATGAAATCTTTAAATTTGAAAAGGCGAAATCTTTATATGGAAAATAGCGTGATAAAAATATAATTTTTATCTATATAACGGAATAAAAATTCGATTTTTATATATTGAATAACGGAATAAAAATTCGATTTTTAAATATAGAAAGCGATTGTAAAAATATGATTTTTATTTCAAAGACAACAAAATATAAAAATGTGTGATTTTTATATATGTAGTGGCTACGGGCAAAGAAGGCAACGAAGATGCGATGACGATGAAGATTTCTATCAATGAAGTGCCGTGGAGCTAGGATAGCAATAGGTGAGAATTTCTCACCTTTCAATTTCTTTTTCTAGTTATATGTACATATACTAGGATGCAGACGGTGCTTAGTAGCACCCGACACAATCGTCCACAGACCATGGACTTGTTTGTTTGGTTGCATAGATTAGTTATATGATTTGATTTGAATTTGGTTGTTTGGTGATATTGATTGATGTGTGAATGGCGTGGGCCTTCACTAGACCGGGGATAAGGCTAGGCCTTGTCCCGTTTCTAGTATCGTGCCGTTATGCCGCCGAAATTTTCTAAAATAAGTTAGAAAAATAAAAATATCATTTTATTTAAAGGATGAACTGAATAGAAATTCATATTTTGGAATAAAATGTTTTGTCGTTAAAAATATAATTTTTAACGTGAATGTGAATAAATAAATATTCATTTACAAACCAGACGGTTTGTTTATGTACACCTATTTGAAGGACATTGATTGGGTCGATAAATTTTACACATCGCCCAACTGCACGAATAAAATATTTGTTTGATTGTTTGAAACCCCACACGGGTGTTGGGATGAAATTTGAAGTTCACTCGTCCTGATTGATTAAATATGTCGATCGATGGATTGACAGGCTGTTATAAGCGTTAGATATCTATATTTGATGCTTATACAGTGTAGTGCACTTTGGTTGATGGCTGATTATTTTGCAATGCTATTATATGGGTGTAATGTATAAAAATCCATATAATTAACATTATATGGTAATTGATTGGGCCTCATTCCAGTTTTAAAATAGAAATATTTGAAATAGAAATATCTGAAATAGAAATATTTGAAATAGAAATATTCGAAATGGAATATTTGAAAATATCAATATATGAAGCCGTGTTGATTAGATTGACGCCATTTTGACGTGAACGATATTTATATCGATTTTATTCATTTTATAATGAATATCGAAAGTGATTTCAAAATCTGATATTTTGAAAAGAATTGAATGTAAATGAATTCGAATTGGAATTCAAATTGAATAGATTTGAAATTGAATAGAATTGAATTGAAAACGATTTCGAAATGAATTGAATTGAAAACGATTTCGAAATGAATTGAATTGAAAACGATTTCGAAATGAATTGAATTGAAAACGATTTCGAAATGAATTGAATTGAAAACAATTTCGAAATGAATTGAATTGAAAACGATTCGAAATGAATTGAATTGAAAACGAATTCGAATTGAATTGAAAGTGAATTGAAATGAATTCAAATTGAATTGAAATTTGAATTGAATAGAAATGAATTTTAAAACGAATTTATAAAGAAGAATTCCATTTTTGCTTTGGATTGAAATGGAAATTGAAATTGCTTTTGAAACGAATTTAAAACTATTTATATAATTCGTTTTAAATAGAAATCGATGAAGTATATATTATATATATAATATAATGGCCTGAATAGAACGCGCCGCGCCGCGGCAGTTCGTGAATTTCGACCATTTATTTCAAACGGACATTACGGGAGATCCGACCGTCGGATTCTCCTAAAACCGGAACCGTTGGGTTCGTATCGAAAAGAGCTTTCTAACGAATGTGATAAATTTGAAATCTAACGGTTGGATTTGGAATTATGTCCAAATCAAATTTGAAAAAGGTCGCTGTAAGTGCAGTTCGATGGCCATTGTTGGAAATCAACTGTACGGGCCTTGATAAAATTATTAAAAATAGTAATAATTTGTGTAAAATCATAAGAAATGATTTAGAAAGGATTGGGATGAAAAACTCCATATTTGAAAAGATAAAAATAGGTTTTTATCGAAATGAACTAGTTTTGAACTAGAATTATAATTCTATTTATTTTTAAATAAATGAATTGAATTTAAAAAGGGTTTTGAAAATAACCAGAATATCCAATGATTGCATTGGAGGGGATATGAATCGAAATTGTCTTCGGAGTATTTCGATGTTGGAATTCGGGATTATACAGGTGTTGTTATGGAAATTTGAAAGATATATATATTTATATCGTTATTTCCAACACGGCATTTGTTAGTCGTAGAATTCGATATTGAATATAAGCCGATATATTTTCTATTCAGAACCTTGTATTGAATATCGAATGTGATTTGGGTTTGTCGTGAATGGTGTCTTCACTAACACTGTTCTTGAACCCAGTTGAGAAATGATTAAATCTTTTTATTTAGATTTAATGAAGTGTACCAATTAAATAATATTTAATTGGAATTGAATTGATATTGATTTTTTGGGTTTATCGTGAACAGTGTTTTAAATAACACTCGTTCTTTAACCCGATAATTAATGAATGTGACTTTGGGTTTATCGTGAACCGTGTTTCAAATGACACGGATTCTTTAACCCAGTTAAAGATTAAAACTAAGTGGAGTTTTAATGAATCTTTAAATAGATTGAAAAGATCGAGAATGGAGTATCACCAGTTCTACTCCAAGCGATAGTTAAATCTTTAATTAGATTTGAACGTGGAATGGTAATTGAATTACCGATAACACTGTGGTGTTAGATATGAAGTACTACCAGTTTTACTTCATGGGATGAATAGGTTGGGATTAGGAAAATAAAATAAATGATTACTTCGGTGTGGTTCGATAATCCCGACTAGTTGGAATTGATATTCAAAGGAGATTAAAGAATAAATTTAAAGAATTTATCTTGGATAAAATTAATGGGAACACTTTCCCAAAGTATAGGAATATTTGAATAAAAGAATATTATGAATTGGAATGAGGCGTATGTTGTGTTTGTGTAACACTTATTCAAAATATACACGAGTTATTCGGAAAGACCGGGTTTATCCCATTCTGAATAACTGATTCGACGTGGTGTCGAAGATGAAGACGGTGGTCGAAGACCAGAAGTCTTCACGTCGTTTGGGTGATTGCTGATGATCTTGATTGGGTTGTACACCCAAGAAGATGGAAACAGTTGGTGATCGTCCAGACGTACTTGGAGATCGATGGATATGCGGGGTACTAGGTGCCTCCGGTTTCGTTCAGACCAAGAACGGACTTGTAAATGGACTGTGTGTCTGACATGGGATTTTAGTCTGTGTGATTGATCTCTATTAAATATATATCTGTTTGGCGGCGGAGAATTTATTCTCTTTCTTAACGCCCTTCTCTGAGACGTACGAGCTCAAGGGTTATATATTGATGGATATCAAACGCATGGAGTGAATTGCCTGTGTGGCATGCCCAAGTGGCAAATGATCGAGGCTTCTGTTGAAAAGCAAAGTCTTGTGGTGATGATCAAAGCACGGCCTTTGTGGCGTAGCTTTGTGTAACGTTTGCTTCGCGAGTTTCACACCCGGTATGAACCAAAAACGGGAGAGGACGTCAGGGAGGGCATGCGTTTCTTTCTAGCTAGAAGTGGCGTCAGTGGTTTTACACGCCCTGACGAGTTTGACTTATGTGGTTGTTGCTGTTGCGAGGCGCCTCGGTTATATCGGTTTCGGCCGATGCATTCTGGTCGGCAGACGGACTAGACTTACACCCCATAGGGTGGGGAGACGCATGTTCAGGGTTTAAGTTTAATCCACATCGGTGGACTAGCCCTGAGGATCCAAGGGTCGATGCGCTCTGACCCTGAGGCTCGGGCTAGAGAGTCTCGAAGTCGGTGAGGACTATCTTTTGCCTCGGTTCATAGATGGAAATCCAGCTTCCAAATACGTGACATTTGCGGTTTTATTTGTAGAGCCTAGTATGGCGACATAGTGGGATGGGGCACTTATGCCGCCTATGATTGATACTTATGATTTGAAGTTGTTTTATACACTATGCACTTACAATAGTATCAAATGATTTGTTTTAAACGTATCAAGCATTCTTGGCTATTATAAGGTAAAAACCCTATCCTCCGGCTTGCGTTGCATTGTGTGATAGGACCTGGGTCTTATAACAACTTCATTTTCCTTTATTAAGCATTGCGCTATTTGTTTTATGCACTGGTATTCTTGGGAGGAAACCCGTTCCGTGTTATACGGCGTGGTCCCTTGATTTACCTAACTTTAAAAATAAAGATTAATAATTGTTTTAGTTCTCACACCAGTCCCATGACTGACCTGGAGTTTATTGTTTTAACCTAAACTCTGGGTGCCCTTATTTTGACACGGGCAGCTAGTAGTTTTGGTTTTGTAGATTTATATTCACAGGATCCTGGTTTACAGCTGGAAAGATATCCGGAAAGCTTTGTATCCGTATATCTACTTCTAGTTGTGTATTGTATTATTTTCCGCTGCGATGTATTTAAATGTAACTTAAATCTCTGATATTTCTGTGTAATATTCATTTGTACTCTGTATATTCTTGTAATCTGATGCATTGTTGTAATATACAACGAAATGTTCTTTTGTATGCATTCTGATTTGTCGTGTTCTCAAACGATAGGGCGTTTCGAACGGCCTGGATCGGTTTAGCGACTGGTTCGGACCGAGCGAAATTGCTTGCCGTCACAGTTGGTATCAGAGCTTTGGTTTACAAAGCTAGAGAATAAGGCACATTAGAACCATACGAAAGAATTCATCAGATAATTGGATTAGTAATATCCAATGAGAATGACTCGTTAGAGATAGGATCAGTAGTATCCTAGAACGAGTGTGAAGAGTATATTTTTCAAGTGAAAACAAATTTTGTTTTGAAAATTTAAATCAACTATTCGTATTTGATTATTTGTTTATATTGATTTTGGACAATTCAGTATATAAAGAATTTGCATATACGCCTTGCAAACGTATATTCAAAATTTTAATATATTGGATAGATATAGAATCACACTCTAGTCGCACGGACCTGATTCTGATGATTGACGCGTCATCATTAGCAATTATTTTCGTGTTTCGAAGGTGTGATATCTATATATTTCCATTAGACTGGTGTGAGAACCAAAACTTATATAGTTAGAATACATTGTTGTGAATTGGCATCAAAAACATGATTTTCTTTATATGTAGTAAAATTATCAATTTGAAACGTTAAAGTCACTAATTGATTGATGTTTGTGTTGTTTGTTTGATAATTTTGAACCATTATGCCTAATTGAATCAAATATTGAATTATATTGAAAATTGGTCGCATTTGCTTGCATATACATATACTTACATTGAACTGGTCATAGCAAGGAGGCTAGAGCCGAAGAATAAAATTTGTTTGCCCGACAAATAGGTACATGTTTACTACATAATTTACTGTTTTGTTTGGGTGATGATGATTTTATGAGCCTATTGGCTAGCCGCTTGGCTTTTTCTTTTTCTTTTTGAGATCTGAAGAACCGGGGAAGCTATTTGAAATTCCCCGATGCTCCCGGTGCAGGGGAGGTTATGGCGAAATTTTTCGAAAATTTAGGGTGTTAGCCAAATTTTTGAAATTTTGAAAATTCTCAGAAACTAAAGAGTTGGAGAATGGAAGTCAGACCGAACGTAGAATTGGTTAATCAAACCACTTTCGACTTTGTTCCTTTTCGGGGACGAAAAGTTTTAAGTGGGGGAGATTGTAATAACCCGGAAAATCTGGGCCATTTTAAATTTTTTATTTTGGCGATTTCAGCGAATTTTGAATATGTAAAATAGGTTATTTTAAATAATATCGACGAAATTTTATTTTGAATATAATTAGAACGTATATATTATATACGTCGTCGTTAGAATATATAATATTTATATATAATTATAATAGAATTGAAAATGGCGCGGTAGTTCGAAAATTCGATTTCAAACTTCAATTGAACATACCGGGTGCAAAACAATCCGGATTTTAGTGAAACCAAAAACATTAGGATCTAATTGATGATATCTTTCCAACAAATCAGAAAAATCAAGATTTCATAGCGGGAATCAAAAGATATGTCTAGTTGAAAATCCTGAATAGTCGCTATGGAATTCAGGCCCTTAAAAATGGACATTTTGCAAATGACCTCGGATTTCGACGAAACCAGTTTTGTTGGGTCCGTGATGTTAAGTTATTGCTAGGTTTCAAATTTCATAATTTTTCGATTCAATATGTGAGCGTGGCAAAGGAAAACGCGTTTGACCAGTTTCAGTTGATTTTAATCGACTGGAAATTGACCAATTTTCCAACGGTCTCAGAATTCGACGAAACTAGTTTTGTTAGGACCGTATCGTCAATACGAAGCTAGAAAATATTTTTCTAGAATTTTTAAAGTTCGTATGCGACCCCGGTAATTTGAAATGCGCGTTTAAAATTCAATATATAGATTTAAATGTAAATTTAACGGTAACTGATTGAAACGATTGAATCAGCTTGCGGTACATATCCCATTGTGTTCGGAATGGGGGTAAAACGCTATGGACGACCGGCGGTGGGCCTCGTTTAGAGGTCGTATGTAAAAGTCAACTTTTTGAAATAATAATAATAAATAATTAATTATATATATATTCAAATTTCCCCCTTTCCTCTCTCATTTGGTCAACGCCCCTTTCTGAAATAAAAAAAAAACGAAGGAAGAAATCGTGCCTCCATCGTTCGAAGACCGCGCCGCCGCGCCTCAGGCCTCGTCCAGCACCCCTCCGGCGTCCTTCCCCTCACCACCGACCTCCCCTTTCCCCTTCCTCCTCTACCCAGTTCGAAGACCCCCTGGAACCGCGAGTCCCTATCCAAGATCCCAAATCGACTGCCACCTCCTCAGGCGACACCACCCATCACCGACGCCCTTCACCAGCCACCATCTCGACACCGCCACCTCCCGGATGAACCACGACCCACTGTGCACCCCTCCTCCGATGCAATGACTGAGTGGTTATTTCAAACCCTAAAGTGGCGGCCTCCTTTGAAATACAGGCAACGAGAAAACAGAAAATGATGAAGGTACATTTTTATTAATTTATTTATTTATGAAAAGATAATATATATATTTATCATAAAAACTGATTTTTGTGTGTGTACAAAAACTGATTTTTAAAGTGCATAAAAACTGATTTTTATTTAAAAATAAAAGGGTTAGGTCTTTAAAAATAATAATAAAAAAAAAAGATTAGCGAAATAAAGATATAATTTTTATTACGAAGTTAGTGATATAAAATTAGATTTTCATATATATGAATGAAGTGAAAAGAACGGATTTTTATATAAGGAAGATAATAAAAATATGATTTTTATATTTTTAAAGTATTAAAAATATGATTTTTATATTTTTAAAGTATTAAAAATATAGTCTTTACTATATAGATGATGTCAAAATATGATTTTTGGTTAGGTAGAGAGTTAAAAATATAATTTTTACATGATAGAAATATTAAAAATATCATCTTTATATGTGTAGGAAAATAAAATTGAGATTTTTATAAAGATGAAATCTTTAAATTTGAAAAGGCGAAATCTTTATATGGAAAATAGCGTGATAAAAATATAATTTTTATCTATATAACGGAATAAAAATTCGATTTTTATATATTGAATAACGGAATAAAAATTCGATTTTTAAATATAGAAAGCGATTGTAAAAATATGATTTTTATTTCAAAGACAACAAAATATAAAAATGTGTGATTTTTATATATGTAGTGGCTACGGGCAAAGAAGGCAACGAAGATGCGATGACGATGAAGATTTCTATCAATGAAGTGCCGTGGAGCTAGGATAGCAATAGGTGAGAATTTCTCACCTTTCAATTTCTTTTTCTAGTTATATGTATATATACTAGGATGCAGACGGTGCTTAGTAGCACCCGACACAATCGTCCACAGACCATGGACTTGTTTGTTTGGTTGCATAGATTAGTTATATGATTTGATTTGAATTTGGTTGTTTGGTGATATTAATTGATGTGTGAATGGCGTGGGCCTTCACTAGACCGGGGATAAGGCTAGGCCTTGTCCCGTTTCTAGTATCGTGCCGTTATGCCGCCGAAATTTTCTAAAATAAGTTAGAAAAATAAAAATATCATTTTATTTAAAGGATGAACTTAATAGAAATTCATATGTTGGAATAAAATGTTTTGTCGTTAAAAATATAATTTTTAACGTGAATGTGAATAAATAAATATTCATTTACAAACCAGACGGTTTGTTTATGTACACCTATTTGAAGGACATTGATTGGGTCGATAAATTTTACACATCGCCCAACTGCACGAATAAAATATTTGTTTGATTGTTTGAAACCCCACATGGGTGTTGGGATGAAATTTGAAGTTCACTCGTCCTGATTGATTAAATATGTCGATCGATGGATTGACAGGCTGTTATAAGCGTTAGATATCTATATTTGATGCTTATACAGTGTAGTGCACTTTGGTTGATGGCTGATTATTTTGCAATGCTATTATATGGGTGTAATGTATAAAAATCCATATAATTAACATTATATGGTAATTGATTGGGCCTCATTCCAGTTTTAAAATAGAAATATTTGAAATAGAAATATCTGAAATAGAAATATTTGAAATAGAAATATTCGAAATGGAATATTTGAAAATATCAATATATGAAGCCGTGTTGATTAGATTGACGCCATTTTGACGTGAACGATATTTATATCGATTTTATTCATTTTATAATGAATATCGAAAGTGATTTCAAAATCTGATATTTTGAAAAGAATTGAATGTAAATGAATTCGAATTGGAATTCAAATTGAATAGATTTGAAATTGAATAGAATTGAATTGAAAACGATTTCGAAATGAATTGAATTGAAAACGATTTCGAAATGAATTGAATTGAAAACGATTTCGAAATGAATTGAATTGAAAACGATTTCGAAATGAATTGAATTGAAAACGATTCGAAATGAATTGAATTGAAAACGAATTCGAATTGAACTGAAAGTGAATTGAAATGAATTCAAATTGAATTGAAATTTGAATTGAATAGAAATGAATTTTAAGACGAATTTATAAAGAAGAATTCCATTTTTGCTTTGGATTGAAATGGAAATTGAAATTGCTTTTGAAACGAATTTAAAACTATTTATATAATTCGTTTTAAATAGAAATCGATGAAGTATATATTATATATATATATAATATAATGGCCTGAATAGAACGCGCCGCGCCGCGGCAGTTCGTGAATTTCGACCATTTATTTCAAACGGACATTACGGGAGATCCGACCGTCGGATTCTCCTAAAACTGGAACCGTTGGGTTCGTATCGAAAAGAGCTTTCTAACGAATGTGATAAATTTGAAATCTAACGGTTGGATTTGGAATTATGTCCAAATCAAATTTGAAAAAGGTCGCTGTAAGTGCAGTTCGATGGCCATTGTCGGAAATCGACTGTACGGGCCTTGATAAAATTATTAAAAATAGTAATAATTTGTGTAGAATCATAAGAAATGATTTAGAAAGGATTGGGATGAAAAACTCCATATTTGAAAAGATAAAAATAGGTTTTTATCGAAATGAACTAGTTTTGAACTAGAATTATAATTTTGTTTATTTTTAAATAAATGAATTGAATTTAAAAAGGGTTTTGAAAATAACCAGAATATCCAATGATTGCATTGGAGGGGATTTGAATCGAAATTGTCTTCGGAGTATTTCGATGTTGGAATTCGGGATTATACAGGTGTTGTTATGGAAATTTGAAAGATATATATATTTATATCGTTATTTCCAAGACGGCATTTGTTAGTCGTAGAATTCGATATTGAATATAAGCCAATATATTTTCTATTCAGAACCTTATATTGAATATCGAATGTGATTTGGGTTTGTCGTGAATGGTGTCTTCACTAACACTGTTCTTGAACCCAGTTGAGAAATGATTAAATCTTTTTATTTAGATTTAATGAAGTGTACCAATTAAATAATATTTAATTGGAATTGAATTGATATTGATTTTTTGGGTTTATCGTGAACAGTGTTTTAAATAACACTCGTTCTTTAACCCGATAATTAATGAATGTGACTTTGGGTTTATCGTGAACCGTGTTTCAAATGACACGGATTCTTTAACCCAGTTAAAGATTAAAACTAAGTGGAGTTTTAATGAATCTTTAAATAGATTGAAAAGATCGAGAATGGAGTATCACCAGTTCTACTCCAAGCGATAGTTAAATCTTTAATTAGATTTGAACGTGGAATGGTAATTGAATTACCGATAACACTGTGGTGTTAGATATGAAGTACTACCAGTTTTACTTCATGGGATGAATAGGTTGGGATTAGGAAAATAAAATAAATGATTACTTCGGTGTGGTTCGATAATCCCGACTAGTTGGAATTGATATTCAAAGGAGATTAAAGAATAAATTTAAAGAATTTATCTTGGATAAAATTAATGGGAACTCTTTCCCAAAGTATAGGAATATTTGAATAAAAGAATATTATGAATTGGAATGAGGCGTATGTTGTGTTTGTGTAACACTTATTCAAAATATACACGAGTTATTCGGAAAGACCGGGTTTATCCCATTCTGAATAACTGATTCGACGTGGTGTCGAAGATGAAGACGGTGGTCGAAGACCAGAAGTCTTCACGTCGTTTGGGTGATTGCTGATGATCTTGATTGGGCTGTACACCCAAGAAGATGGAAACAGTTGGTGATCGTCCAGACGTACTTGGAGATCGATGGATATGCGGGGTACTAGGTGCCTCCGGTTTCGTTCAGACCCAGAATGGACTTGTAAATGGACTGTGTGTCTGACATGGGATTTTAGTCTGTGTGATTGATCTCTATTAAATATATATCTGTTTGGCGGCGGAGAATTTATTCTCTTGCTTAACGCCCTTCTCTGAGACGTACGAGCTCAGGGGTTATATATTGATGGATATCAAACGCATGGAGTGAATTGCCTGTGTGGCATGCCTAAGTGGCAATTGATCGAGGCTTCTGTTGAAAAGCAAAGTCTTGTGGTGATGATCAAAGCACGGCCTTTGTGGCGTAGCTTTGTGTAACGTTTGCTTCGCGAGTTTCACACCCGGTATGAACCAAAAACGGGAGAGGACGTCAGGGAGGGCATGCGTTTCTTTCTAGCTAAAAGTGGCGTCAGTGGTTTTACACGCCCTGACGAGTTTGACTTATGTGGTTGTTGCTGTTGCGAGGCGCCTCGGTTATATCGGTTTCGGCCGATGCATTCTGGTCGGCAGACGGACCAGACTTACACCCCATAGGGTGGGGAGACGCATGTTCAGGGTTTAAGTTTAATCCACATCGGTGGACTGGCCCTGAGGATCCAAGGGTCGATGCGCTCTGACCCTGAGGCTCGGGCTAGAGAGTCTCGAAGTCGGTGAGGACTATATTTTGCCTCGGTTCATAGATGGAAATCCAGCTTCCAAATACGTGACATTTGCGGTTTTATTTGTAGAGCCTAGTATGGCGACATAGTGGGATGGGGCACTTATGCCGCCTATGATTGATACTTATGATTTGAAGTTGTTTTATACACTATGCACTTACAATAGTATCAAATGATTTTTTTTAAACGTATCAAGCATTCTTGGCTATTATAAGGTAAAAACCCTATTCTCCGGCTTGCGTTGCATTGTGTGATGGGACCTGGGTCTTATAACAGCTTCATTTTTCTTTATTTAGCATTGCGTTATTTGTTTTATGCACTGGTATTCTTGGGAGGAAACCCGTTCCGTGTTATACGGCGTGGTCCCTTGATTTACCTAACTTTAAAAATAAAGATTAATAACTGTTTTAGTTCTCACACCAGTCCCATGACTGACCTGGAGTTTATTGTTTTAACCTAAACTCTGGGTGCCCTTATTTTGACACGGGCAGCTAGTAGTTTTGGTTTTGCAGATTTATATTCACAGGATCCTGGTTTACAGCTGGAAAGATATCCGGAAAGCTTTGTATCCGTATATCTACTTCTAGTTGTGTATTGTATTATTTTCCGCTGCGATGTATTTAAATGTAACTTAAATCTCTGATATTTCTGTGTAATATTCATTTGTACTCTGTATATTCTTGTAATCTGATGCATTGTTGTAATATACAACGAAATGTTCATTTGTATGCATTCTGATTTGTCGTGTTCTCAAACGATAGGGCGTTTCGAACGGCCTGGATCGGTTTAGCGACTGGTTCGGACCGAGCGAAATTCCTTGCCGTCACAACTTTCAAAATCCTTTTGAAAGGAACGATAATCTTTATATCAAAACTCTTTTGATATTATAATAGTGTCTAAATCAAATAAATAGAATCTAGTGGAACGTTTGCATCTCACGTTCCACATAATAACATACAAATCAAAACCGTAAGCACTTATTGGGTAATGGATTTCCAGCTATGACAAGGTATGGAACCACCTTCCGGTAGTGTACCTCTAGAGTAGAATACACTGGGTTCAACAAGAATATCTTGCAACCCGGTCACACATGACCGACCACTCATTTCGCTTGAGTGTATCGAATGTATATCACCAACGGTTGGGATCAGCAACCGTTTCTCAAATGGGACAGCATCGAATAGAATAAGGAATTAAATGAATCTCCAGATAGGTGATGATACACCCTAATGGAAGCTACCCACATAGCCATGTTGCCTGCCCGATTTTTGTCATTTCCCAGTTGTTGAGGCCTGAGGCTACGATTACTTCTCTCATTGATAACACAATTACTTTGAATGCCACATTATCAGATCCGTTAATCATTAATTGGGTTTGCACGAATATTCTGGATATTATCCTAAGGGAATAAATTCGTTGCCACCATATATATTTGTATAGTCTAACAAATGCGATCATTGGAAATATTCTGTCAGACATTCGTCCATATACGTTCGTTCTGGGACTGAACGAAACCGAAGGCACAATTTCCATTAATAGAAAAAGCCTTTGTACTCTACTCCGTCTTCGATTATCTTCATATAATCTGATTCGCAACGCTACTGCCAATACGGAGTGGTTCTCGGGTAATATCCAACTGGTCTCTCCATATTGACAACGATATTGGCAAACACTTCGATAGTCAGTTATTTAACTATCGAAGAAAAACAAACATCCATTCAGACATCAAACAATCACTGGGCCACTTAATTAATATTTTATTAATTATATCACTTCTCCATTTCCTTGTCAATATTTGTTAACCAAATATTTTCCATTATCATCTCAGTCTCTTACGTTCTTTGGAAAACATTTCCATATATCGCCTTCTTTTATTTTCTATATTTAGAAAATATCTTCTATTTATAATTGGAAAATATTCCAATTACTTATCTCTTTCACAACCATTCATTTCTATACTTAGGAAATATTTATTATTATATTTCCAAACTTCCACTTCTTCGGGTTAAAACGAATGTTATGTAAAACATCGTCACAACAACCCAAAATACTACATTGGACTAAATCTCTTTAAACATTTCTCTTCGAGACTGAATCTTGCTATTTATCAGCTAATAATGAAATCAATCAAGTTGGGGTATAATTACCTCTCAGACCTTGACTAAAAACATCATTAACTTCAAAACAGACAAGACCGCTAACTCGAATAATCAACACCATATTAAACCAATTTTCCATTTCTAAAACACGTATATGCTTCTCTTTCTACTTTAACAAATCTAATTTATAGATTTCCTTTTTGTTTATAATATTCTATTTTTAAGTTCGTTTCCTTATCGAATTCTATATATATCAATACATTGATTTCTAACTATCAAATTATCTTAAAAATATTCTAACTCCTTAAATTTCCGGAAAAAATTTGCCATAACCTCCTTTGTACGGGGTTACCGGAAAAAGTCAAACCTTGCCACATAGGCCTCTCCATTCAAAAAGGAAAAGAAAAAGCCAAGCGGCTAGCCGATACGGCGCATAAAATCTCATATTCAATTGAAATACATACTTTTTGTCGAGCATTCTAATTATATTTATCTTCATATACTTCATTCCAAAATTGCTTAACCTATATACATCTATTATCAATTCGTCTCAATTCAATATAGTCGTTCTAACTCAATTCGTTAATCCCCTCTTTGCCTATTTCCCCTTTTTATTTGAACATGACATGTTCAAATATAATTTCAACTTTCTTATAAACTAATTGAATTCCATTTCACTTATATTTCATATTCAATTTCGAATATAAATTCTCAAATCCCATTTACCTTTCAAAGTTCAACTTCAATTCAGAATTCCATTAACTAATTGCTAATTAACCGTTTGCCTATTTCTTCTTTGTATTTGAATATAACATGTTCAAATATAATATTAACTTGTTTAACTTGTTTATAAACTAATTGAATTCCAATTTCAATTCAAGTTCCATATTCGATTTCGAATATACATTTACAAATCCAATGCACTTTTCAAAGTCTTAATTCGATTCAAACTTGATTAACTAATTTCTCTTCTACTTAGTTAATTCTATTCAATAATCAAAGTTATGATTATTGTTTCAAAAATCATTTCATTTACTTCACTTGAGTTCACATTTATTTTATAACTCAAGTCTAGATTTTTCTAATGAAGATTCAGATTTTATTTGCTTAAAATCCTTTTATAAATTTAAATAAACCATTATGGTTTTTAAACGATTATGCCGCTGCTTTTCTGAAAATTTTATTTTTGACATAACACAAAATCTATAAGACGAAATCCAAATTTTTCTCTTCCATTAGAAAACTATTATCAAATCGATCCTGACGATTCTTGTTTCAAAGAATTCCGACTTCAATTGAGTTCTGTATACTCAATTGAAGTTTGAATCGCCAATTTACGAACTGCAGTGCTACGGTGAGTTCGTTTTAATTATATTTATATATACAAACGTTTAAACTTTGTTTAATAATAAATTCAACTCCATTCTGATATATTTTTAATATATATCAAATCATTTTCCCAATTCAACATCATATTTCCAATTTTCTAAAATTGTCGATTTTTCCTAACTCGGTAATATATTCATTTATACTTCGATCTTCTATATTAAATTCCAATTCCTTTTTCAAATTATAAATCCCTTTGATTTATTTTCTATTCTGTTTAAAAATCCGCATTCTAAAATATATTTCGTCATTCCCATTTCAAAATGATTTCAACTTTCTATTTTCAAATTCTATTTGAATTTTCTAAATTCAAATTCCATTTGAATTTTCGATCTTCAACTCCATTTGAATTTCTATATTCAATTCTATTTGAATTTTCTATATTCAAATTCCATTTCAATTCTCTTTGAATTTTATATGTTCAAATTCCAATTGAATTTCTATTTGAATTTTCTATCTTCAAATTCCATTTGAATTTCTATATTCAATTTTCTATCTTCAAATTCCATTTGACTTTCTATTTGAATTTTCTATCTTCAAATTCCATTTGAATTTCTATATTCAATTTTCTATCTTCAAATTCTATTTGAATTTCTATATTCAATTTTCTATCTTCAAATCCCATTTGAATTTCTATATGTTCAAATTCTATTCAAATTCTATTTGAATAAATTCGAATTAATCGAATTCAAAATCATAAATCCTTACGGATTTATTTTTGTTCAATTTATATTCTGAACATCAGAATAAATTCCATCGTTTATTTCTTTAAAACGAGTTCCCTATTTCTATTTTTAAATTCACATTTAAATTTAAATATTCAAATTATCCAATGATAATTTTTCCACTTTATTTATAAAAACTGTTTATAATTTCATTTCAATTATCTGATTATCCAATGGAAATCAATCTATTTTATTTATAAACACCATTTATAAATTCACTTCAATTTCCTCTATTATTTAATTTATAAACATCGTTTATAAAATCAATACTTGTTTTATTTATTTAAAACAAGTTAATCTCTTTATCCCTTTTGAAATTCGAATTCTATTTTTAGAAAAATAGATTTTCCATTTGAAATCTGAAATATCCTTTTCATGATATTTTATATATCAACATTTTGAGCCAGTGACATTCAACAATTCAAAACACCTAATTTATCAACCATAGGTTTCAAACACATCATATATAACAATATATGTGATAACAAACAAACAATAATAATTTTGAGGAATCCAGTTGGATTCCTCCAACCTGTTTTCCTGCATCCACAGACGTTAGCCAACATAAATAATACCCATCCTGCTTCGAGGCAGGATATCGCGGTATAGAAGATCATCCACTATCATAGCGTGGGGCGTATAGGGTCATCCGCTAATGATACTGCGGGCATCTGCTAATAGTACTGCGGGAACTATCCAATCACCAATATATATATATATATATATATATATATATATATATATATATAATAACCACAACAACCAATCCTAAATCACGAATATATATTAGTAGCTACAGTAAAATATTTCAGTCCATGCAAACAAACAACCAACAAATTATTTTTAATGATAAAAATAATTTAAATAAAATTCTTGGGTGAGAATTACTCACCGAGATTTTTAATCGTCGAATATCCAATTAATTTCCATGTTATCACAGCTATGAATCGCCTCGAATAACTCTATTTGTACCTACGATCATTTATTTTTAATAATTGATTAATCTAAATTTTAATTTAACTAACAACTAACTAAATAAATAAATTTTCTATGTATTTTATTCTTAGAAACATATAGCTTACCCCATTTTGAATTTTCCGATCAACTACGAAGTATACCTTCGATCTGCCCCAAAATACTACCCCATCACACTTTGACATTCCATCGAGTAACTCGTAGTCGGTCTCCCATCCACTCACTCCCATTTCCTGCTGCCTTATCCTTCCCTTTCAAACCTATCGACCCACTACCAGCAAGCCACAAACCCATCATTCTTACTGCTGAACCTCACTGTCTAGCCCCAACTCCCAGTTCAGTCCTCCACAGTCCTGCTCCTCTCCAGACATCGGAGTGCCTCCAAGCATCGAAGTCGAGCTTCGAGCGACTTCCAGATCTTCATCATCGCGAGTGCCCTAAATCCCCTGACACGGTATCCTTGCTCGATTTCAGAAAATGACGCGATAAGATTCGCAATTTGATGTCGCGACTCCTCCAATGCTACCACAAACCTCTCGCAGTCTCGCCCTGGCATCGCGCAACCAGATGATGTCGACCTCTGTGAAGTTGGGCCAGCAAATCTCACTCGTGGATCCCTAAATCGCGACTCGCAGTTTCTGATTTTGACAGAAGAAAAGGATCGAAGTGAAAAAGTGGTAAAAGGCATGTGTTGATTTCGGTTTTGAACTGAAGAATGGATTCGATTGATTTAGGGGGGGTGCGGCCATTTCTGATTTTTGCTGAAGCTCGGATTTTGTTCTCCCTTGAGAAATGGAGAATGCAATTTTATAGAGAAGGGGTGTGGTCTTAATTTTAACTGTGCGGCCATTTATTTACCAAGGAATTCCTTGAGTAACTGAATGGATGAAAGAAGGCCACGCCTTGTTTATTTTGTCGTGAAGAAAAGGCCAACAAGCATATATTTATTTATTTATTTATTTTAATTTGATTTTTAAACGGGTATCAAATTTAAATTATCACGTTTATTCCGAACTCCTATTTGAGTCCAACAAAAAGATTCCTAGGGTTATACCCCTATTTCAGACACATTGGGATAATTTCTGAAGTCCAATTTGATCGTCTGCATAAGATATTATTTTAAATTGATATAACTTAAATTCAAAACAAACAAATTCCTTGATAATAAATTATTATTATCGCTTTTATATTCAAACAGAACTGACACTGATCATTTGAATCATTTCGATTCAGTTTTAACTTCAATTTCAATATATTTCATATTACGATAATTTAATATATTCGATATTAAATCGAAATCAATTTTTAAATCGATAACTAAATATAAAAATTCATTTATATTGTCAACTCAATATTTAAAATAAACATTAAATATTCAAAATTAATTGACCAAAAATCCGGGTCGTTACATTCTTCCCCTCTTAAAAGAATTTCGTCCCCGAAATTACTAAGGTAGGAAATGTGCTACAAACCCATTAACCTTTTTTCAAAAATCCACTTATGTTGAAACACACATTTCAAATTTCAACAAATTTCAGTTCTACCAAAACTTTTGGTTTCCATTCATATTTAATTTATGTGCACTCAATTTTATTCAATTGATATTTAACAATTCAATCACTTCGATCCATTTAACTTGCTTAAGTAAAATTCAAATTCTAGAATTCAAATTCCCGGGTTTTTGACTTCAAATCCTTTAGAAATCTCGTAAAGATATACATATATTTATCACCATCCAAATTCAAAACATTTGAATTTTCAAATCACTTGTTTTCTTTCAAACAATTTTCTATAAAAAAAAATTCTAAGGTAGCAATTCATCACTTAGAAACTCGAAAATGAACACTGATGTGGCTGCAGTCATCATCAGAATTATTTCCCAGCCACTGAAGTGAGTTCAGTGCTTTAGCACTTTCAAAAATCCATCTCAAAAATGATTTTATTCAGAATCCTTCAAACATAAGCTATATTGTTTTAATATACTTCAGAAAATATTTTCAAACTTCCCAGGATTTAAAATTCCAAATTCTCTTTTGAATTCAATTCTAATTCATCTCATTTGTATATATTATTCATATACAAATTCTATCTGGTTATAAATCACCATTCCACTTTTATAATCTCATCTGATTATAATAATACTAATCAACACATCAATATAATATAATAATTTAAGAAAATTATTCTTTCTATATCAAAATATAGTTTTGGGTAAAGTCATTTCATTTACCCACTTTAAAACAATATCGTGTTCAATCTTCTGTTCAAGTATTTACAAACTCTTATCGATGTCGTGGCGTCCCACGATTTGATCTGAATTTATATACCACTCAACAGACTAGTCAACACAATACAAAATAACTTTTATATCAACTTACAAATACGCTCTCTCGTATATATACACTCAACTCATTCTAGGGTACTACTGACCCTATCTCTAATGAGCACAACCCCATCAAAGCCTAGGTATTCGCTCAACCTAAGCTCTGATACCAATTGTAATGGCCCGCAAATCCAGAATATCAGAGTTGACTATATACATCAAACGTCCAACCCAAATATCACGAAATACGAATCATTTTTTTTAGAAGAAGAACAGAAATAACAACACAGAATCTCACATCGCAGCGGAACAAAATATAATATATCATATCTTTTGAAATACAAAATTTGTACGTATACAAATATCCTTATCAGAGTACAACACTTACAACACAGCAGAACAACACTCTATATAACTAACACTGAAGCCTCCTGCTCCAAGCTCCTTCAGATAAATCTGTAAAATCCTAAACTACTTGACTGCCGTACAAATTTAGGCACCCAAGAGTTTAGGTAAAACAAAACAAAATAAACTCTGGGTCAGTCATGGGACAGGTATGAGTAAATAATTTAAAACAGTTTCAGAAACTAAATCATATCTCATAAGACCATGCCGTATAACACGGAATAGGTTTTTCCCTTATGAAAATCCAAACACTTGATTTAACTTTCAAAATCCTTTTGAAAGGAACGATAATCTTTATATCAAAACTCTTTTGATATTATAATAATGTCCAAATCAAATAAATAGAATATAGTGGAACGTTTGCATCTCACATTCCACATAATAATATACAAATCAAAACCATAAGCACTTATTGGGTAATGGATTTCCAACTATGACAAGGTATGGAACCACCTTTCGATAGTGTATCTCTAGAGGAGAATACACTGGGTTCAACTATAACATCTTGCAACCCGACCACACATGACCGACCACTCATTTCGCTTGAGTGTATCGAATGTATATCACTAACGGTTGGGACCAGCAACCATTTCCCGAATGGGACAACATCGAATAGAATAAGGAATTAAATGAATCTCTAGATAGGTGATGATACACCCTAATGGAAGCTACCCACATAGCCATGTTGCCTGCCCGATTTTTTTCATTTCCCGGTTGTTGAGGCCTGAGGCTACGATTACTTCTCTCATTGATAACACAATTACTTTGAATGCCACATTATCAGATCCTTCAATCATTAATTGGGTTTGCACGAATATTCTGGATATTATGCTAAGGGAATAAATCCGTTGCCACCATATATATTTGTACAGTCCAACATATGAGATCATTGGAAATATTCTGTCAGACATTCGTCCATATACGTTCATTCTGGGACTGAACGAAACCGAAGGCACAATTTCCATTAATAGAAAAAGCCCTTGCACTCTACTCCGTCTTTGATTATCTTCATATAATCTGATTCGCAACGCTACTGCCAATACGGAGTGGTTCACGGATAATAATCCAACCGGTCTCTCCATATTGACAAGGATATTGGCAAACACTTCGATAGTCGGTTATTTAACTATCGAAGAAAAACAAACATCCATTCAAACATCAAACAATCACTGGGCCACTTAATTATTAATTATATCACTTCTCCATTTCCTTGTCAATATTTGTTAACCAAATATTTTCCATTATCATCTCGGTCTCTTACGTTCTTTGGAAAACATTTCCATATATCGCCTTCTTTTATTTTCTATATTTAGAAAATATCTTCTATTTATAATTGGAAAATATTCCAATTACTTATCTCTTTCACGACCATTCATCTCTATACTTAGGAAATATTTATTATTATATTTCCAAACTTTCACTTCTTCGGGTTAAAACGAATGTTATGTAAAACATCGTCACAACAACCCAAAATACTGCATTGGACTAAATCTCTTTAAACATTTCTCTTCGAGACTGAATCTTGCTATTTATCAGCTAATAATGAAATCAATCAAGTTAGGGTATAATTACCTCTCATACCTTGACTGAAAACATCATTAACTTCAAAACAGACAAGACCGCTAACTCGAATAATCAACACCATATTAAACCAATTTTCCATTTATAAAACACGTATACGCTTCTCTTTCTATTTTTAACAAATCTAATTTATAGATTTCCTTTTTGTTTATAATATTCTATTTTTAAGTTCGTTTCCTTATCGAATTCTATATATATCGATACGTTGATTTCAAACTATCAAATTATCTTAAAAATATTCTAACTCCTTAAATTTTCGGAAAAAATCGCTATAACCTCCTTTGTACGGGGTTACCAGAAAAAATCAAACCTTGCCACACAGGCCGCTCCATTCAAAAAGGAAAAGAAAAAGCCAAGCGGCTAGCCGATACGGCGCATAAAATCTCATATTCAATTGAAATACATACCTTTTTGTCGAACATTCTAATTATATTTATCTTCATATACTTCATTCCAAACCTGCTTAACCTATATACATCTATTATCAATTCATCTCAATTCAATATAGTCGTTCTAACTCAATTCGTTAATCCACTCTTTGCCTATTTCCCCTTTTTATTTGAACATGACATGTTCAAATATAATTTCAACTTTCTTATAAACTAATTGAATTCCATTTCACTTATATTTCATATTCAATTTCGAATATAAATTCTCAAATCTTATTTACCTTTCAAATTTCAACTTCAATTCAGAATTCCATTAACTAATTGCTAATTAACCGTTTGTCTATTTCTTCTATGCATTTGAATATAACATGTTCAAATATAAGATTAACTTGTTTATAAACTAATTGAATTCAATTTTCAATTCAAGTTCCATATTCGATTTCGAATATACATTTACAAATCCAATGCACTTTTTAAAGTCTTAATTCGATTCAGAACTTGATTAACTAATTTCTCTTCTACTTAGTTAATTTTATTCAATAATCAAAGATATGATTATTGTTTCAAAAATCATTTCATTTACTTCATTTGAGTTCACATTTATTTTATAACTCAAGTCTAGATTTTTCTAATGAAGATTCGGATTTTATTTGCTTAAAATCCTTTTATAAATTTAAATAAACCGTTATGGTTTTTAAACGATTATGATGCTGCTTTTCTGAAAATTTGATTTTTGACATAACACAAAATCTATAAGACGAAATCCATATTTTTCTCTTCCATTAGAAAACTATTATCAAATTGATCCTGACGATTCTTGTTTCAAAGAATTCCGACTTCTATTGAGTTCTGTATACTCAATTGAAGTTCGAATCGCCAATTTACGAACTGCAGCGCTGCAGCGAGTTCGTTTTAATTATATTTATATATATAAACGTTTAAACTTTGTTTAATAATAAATTCAACTCCATTCTGATATATTTTTTATATATATCAAATCAGTTTCCCAATTCAACATCATATTTCCGATTTTCTAAAATTGTCGATTTTCCTAACTCCGTAATATATTCATTTATACTTCGATCTTCTATATTAAATTCCAATTCCTTTTTCAAATTATAAATCCCTTGGATTTATTTTCTATTCTGTTTAAAAATCCGCATTCTGAAATATATTTCATCGTTCCCATTTCGAAATGATTTCAACTTTCTATTTACAAATTCTATTTGAATTTTCTAAATTTAAATTCCATTTGAATTTTCTATATTCAACTCCATTTGAATTTCTATATTCAATTCTATTTGAATTTTCTATATTCAAATTCCATTTCAATTCTCTTTGAATTTTCTATAGTCAAATTCCATTTGAATTTTCTATCTTCAAATTCCATTTGAATTTCTATATTCAATTTTCTATCTTCAAATTCCATTTGAATTTCTATTTGAATTTTCTATCTTCAAATTCCATTTGAATTTCTATATTCAATTTTCTATCCTCAAATTCCATTTGAATTTCTATATTCAATTTTCTATCTTCAAATTCCATTTGAATTTCTATATGTTCAAATTCTATTCAAATTCTATTTGAATAAATTCGAATTAATCGAATTCAAAATCATAAATCCTTACGGATTTATTTTTGTTCAATTTACATTCTGAACATCAAAATAAATTCCATCGTTTATTTCTTTAAAATGATTTTGCCATTTCTATTTTTAAATTCACATTTGAATTTAAATATTCAAATTATCCAATGATAATTTTTCCACTTTATTTATAAACACTTTTATAATTTCATTTCAATTATCTGATTATCCAATGGAAATCAATCTATTTTATTTATAAACACCATTTATAAATTCACTTCAGTTTCCTATATTATTTAATTTATAAACATCGTTTATAAAATCAATACTTGTTTTATTTATTTAAAACAAGTTAATCTCTTTAGCCCTTTCGAAATTCGAATTCTATTTTTAGAAAAATAGATTTTCCATTTGAAATCTGAAATATCCTTCTCATTATATTTTATATATCAATATTTTGAGCCAGTGACATTCAAAAACTCAAAACACCCAATTTATCAACCATTGGTTTCAAACACATCATATATAACAATATATGTGATAACAAACAAACGATAATAATTTTGAGGAATCCAGTTGGATTCCTCCAACCTGTTTTCCTGCATCCACAGACGTTAGCCAACATAAATAATACTCATCCTGCTTCGAGGCAGGATATCGCGGTATTGAAGGTCATCCACTATCATAGCATGGGGCTTATAGGGCCATCCGCTAATGATACTGTAGGCATCCGCTAATAGTACTGCAGGAACTAGCCAATCACCAATATATATATAATAACCACAACAACCAATCCTAAATAACTAATATATATTAATAGCCACAGTAAAATATTTCAGTCCATGCAAACAAACAACCAACAAATTATTTTTAACGATAAAAATAATTTAAATAAAATTCTTGAGTGATAATTACTCACCGAGATTTTTAAACGTCGAATATCCTATTAATTTCCATGTTATCACAGCTATGAATCGACTCGAATATCGCTATTTATACCTACGATCATTTATTTTTAATAATTGATTAAGCTAAATTTTAATTTAACTAACAACTAAATAAATAAATAAATTTTCTATGTATTTTATTCTTAAAAACATATAGCTTACCCCATTTTGAATTTTCCGATCAACTACGAAGTATACCTTCGATCAGCCCCAAAATACTACCCCGTCACACTTTGACATTCCATCGAGTAACTCGTAGTCAGTCTCCCATCCACTCACTCCCATTGCCTGCTGCCTTATCCTTCCCTTTCAAACCTATCGACCCACTACCAGCGAGCTACCAACCCATCATTCTTACTGCTGAACCTCACTGTCTAGCCCCAACTCCCAGTTCAGTCCTCCACAGTCCGACTCCTCTCCAAACATCGGAGTGCCTCCAAGCATCAAAGTCAAGCTTCGAGCGACTTCCAGATCTTCATCATCGCGAGTGCCCTAAATCCCCTGACACAGTATCCTTGCTCGATTTCAGAAAATGACGCGATAAGATTCGCAATTTGATGTCGTGACTCCTCCAATGCTACTACAAACCTCTCTTAGTCTCGCCCTGGCATCGCGCAACCAGATGATGTCGACCTCTGTGAAGTTGGACTTGCAAATCTCACTCGTGGATCCCTAAATCGCGACTCACAGTTTTTTATTTTGATAGAAGAAAAGGATCGAAATGAAAAAGTGGTAAAAGGCATGTGTTGATTTCGGTTTTGAACTGAAGAACGGATTCGATTGATTTAGGGGCGGGGCAGCCATTTCTGATTTTTGCTGAAGCTCGGATTTTGTTCTCCCTTGAGAAATGGAGAATGCGATTTTATAGAGAAAGGGTGTGGTCTTAATTTTAACTGCGTGGCCATTTATTTACCAAGGAATTCCTTGAGTAACTGAATGGATGAAAGAAAGCCACGCCTTGTTTATTTTGTGGTGAAGAAAAGGCCAACAAGCATATATTTATTTATTTTATTTTATTTTATTTTTAAACGGATATCAAATTTAAATTATCACGTTTATTCCGAACTCCTATTTGAGTCCAACAAAAAGCATCCCTAGGGTTATACCCATATTTCAGACACACTAATTAATTTCCGAAGTCCAATTTGATCGTCTGCATAAGATATTATTATAAATTGATATAACTTAAATTCAAAACAAACAAATTCCTTGATATTAAATTATTATTATCGCTTTTATATTCAAACAGAACTGACACTGATCATCTGAATCATTTCGATTCAGTTTTAACTTCGATTTCAATATATTTCATATTACGATAATTTAATATATTCGATATTAAATCAAAATAAATTTTTAAATCGATAACTAAATATAAAAATTCATTTATATTGTCAACTCGATATTTAAAATAAATATTAAATATTCAAAATTAATCGACCAAAAATCCGGGTCGTTACACAGCCGAACGGGAATTTCACGCCTCTAACAACACGAGGACTTCAACACTTGCCTCTTACAACACGGAGGACTTCACTGCTTGCCTCTTACAACACGGAGGACTTCAAACAAGATGAATAAACTTGTAGTTTGACAATGTGTGTTCTCAATAACATGAATTTGTCAATTCTTGTACAACCTTCCTATAATCTTATCCTCAATTAGTATTTGTGTTTATGAAGATTTTGGAAGATGATATCGTATTGAATCAAAAGAATAATATATAAATTCTAGGATTCAAGAACGATATTGTGAAGAATATGAGCATTTGAATACTTGAGAGTTCAAGAATAAAATCAATAGTATAGAGATTAGATAGAAAGAATTAGTGTTTTGAATTGATGATTTCAAGATGTTTATATAGGAGATAAACAGTTGTAACCATTAGCAAAGAGTTACAAACAATGGATATGATCATTGGTGAAGAGGAAGAGAAGCAACTCTTGAAGAAATGGAAGTGACTATTCGAATAGTTGCTTCTTTAAAAACGGTCGACAGGTCAAAATAGACCAGTAGACAGGAATTTAAAAATATATACGTTATGTGTATATGTGTGCACGTTTATTGTGCAAACTGGGTAAAACCGGCCGACTGGTCTGATTTGGGCGGTCGACCGGTTATGCCCAGCTTGCACAATTTATATGCATATATATATATACATATATGTATATATATTAATATTGATTATTTGAGGATAGATTTTAACATTAATGAACACTATTGACATACCAAATAATCAACCTCTAGTGAATAATATCATATGTAGCTCCTTATCTCCTTAAACCAATGAAAAATCTCCTTTTCGTCGATCATCGCGTATTTCTTTGGCATAAATCAAAATCATATGAAATCCTTGACTCAACATAGCTCATCAAACCCTTCTATTTCCCATTCAGCTGCAGCAAGCTTATCAGTAGCAGTGGAAGCAGATTTAAGGGTTGCATCAGCGTTTCTTTCGGCAAAAGCCACCCGTTCCTCAGCATGAGCAAGCCTATCGTTTAAGCTTGCATTTTCCTTCTCGGCAAAAGCAAGATTGTCTTTTAAAATCGCCTTCTCTTTTTCCCAAGTAGCTTTCTCAGTAGCAAAACGGTCCTGTGCCGCTTTCAAATCAATATTGGTCGTCTTGAGATCTTCAATATCCTTTTTCAGAGCCACACGCTCTTGGCTTTGAGAATCGAGCTCAAGATGGAATCGTTTCTTGGCATCCTCTAGCTCTATCCTGTAATTTCTCGCATCACGCTAGTTAAAGCGAGTTGGGCTTGCGCATCCTCGAGTTCCTTTTCTATTTTACCCCTGGCCCTACCATTGTTATGAATCTTCACTCTAGACCTGGCTGCATCCGTTTCCAGATGACGGATAACCTCTGAAAGCTTCGCGGCATGCTTTTTCATCACCCTATACTGCTTGGCCACATGACTCACCTGCCCCATAACCTCGGTATCCAACTCCTCGGGTACTGGTTCAAGATCTGGGACGAACATCATTCTTTCGAAGTAAAGGTCAAGAAATTGTTTTTGCAAACGCTCCAACTTCGCCTTGTTATCGGGAGTAAGAGAAACATCCTGTACAACGGCGGTGCCCGACTTTTGCTGACCAGTTGGAACGAGAGCTGTCGTGTCTGCTTCAGAACTCTTTCTTGGACCTTTGTCTTTGTCTTTGGATTCATGATGTTTTTTGGAGGATTTACTGTGAGACGGTGTACTTTTTGTGGGAGTCAAATCTTTAGGAAGTTGCTTACCCCCTGCCGGTGGAAGTTGAAGGCTATGATATTTCCCAGAATCTTACTTCGAAGGAGAGCGTGACCGTGTTGGGTGAGGCTGATAAGGATCACAAGGTCGTTGGTTATCTCTCCCCCGACTGTCACTGCGATCATGCTCAGATGTGGAGATGAGTCTGGGTGTGTTCTCACGAAGCGAACGATGAGAGTAGGTGTATCTCTGAGGCATTTCTTCTGTGAAAAGAAACAAACAAATATAAGAATCTTGAATACAAATAGTATACTAGTGTTATGGTGAGTGGTGCATGTGATTCGTGTATCCCGTGTGATCCTCCCTAACAGACCAGGACCCAGAGATTGGCTCGTCTGTGCGGTATCTTTTTCTTTAACTGGAGCATTTTCTTCCTCAGAGATAGGAAAGAATGACTCCCCTCCAAAATCTTCGGATGTGTAGATGTCATCTGGTAGGGGAATCTTGCCCAACTCCCCAAATATCTGCTCCTCCGTTAATTCGTTATGAGCAGAAGGATCGACTGGAGGTGGAGTCCTCAGAGGAGATTGTTCTTTGGAAACTGAAGCCTCCTTTTGCTCCTCGACTCGGGTTTCATCTCCCTTATATACATTCAAGTCCTCGTCATCTTGATCAATCATCGGTGAAGGACTCTTACAAAACTCGGTTGTTTTCGTGGCCCCCGTGGTCCCTTCTGCCTCGGCCGGTGGCACATATTTGTAAGGCTTGCCACCCGCGCCAAGCCCGAATCTCACATCCAGGAGGTGGTGTTTGTGGAGGCTCTCATCGGTTAGGCACATCTTGATTCTACAAAAGTCCGATTTTCTTTTTAAGAGACGGGATAATCGATCTTCATACACCAAACCTTCCGTTTTCACAAAGTTTTTAGTTGTACGGAGAAAAGGAATACATTAGCACTTTAATTATATAGTTGAAATTTATGATAAAGGATTCAGAACCTACTTAATTGTAGCCACTTCCTCGCACATCCGGCTTGATGTTTTATGAAAAACCAGTCGGACATAGCATCTCCTAGATTACTGTGTCCATCTAACAATACCTTCTTAGCGGGGATTGACTCAAAGAAGATGAAGTTTGGAGTCCCCGAAGAGCGGTGCCTGAAGTAGTAGTAGAAATTCAAATCTTTAAAGATGAGCTTGATCTCTAGAATCTCCGCATATGCAACATACAAGGTATACACAGCAGCATAGGCATTGGGGTGGAGTTGCATGGGAGCAATACGTAGTCGTCTTAGAAGATCAATAACAATCGGAGGGAACGGAGGAATAGCACCTACCCAGCACATGAGCCTGGTGACATCCATGTACCCTTCCGGAGCAAAGTGGGGTCTATCTCCTTCCTTTGGAACTTTCACATCATCCCAAGGAATCCCGTGCCTTAGACAGATTTTTTCTAATTTCAGTTTGTCCAATTTAGATGCTATGGAGTCACTCAGTTTCTCTTGTTCTATCTCTTTGGAACCCGGAATCTCATCGGGTGCCCGATCATCTTCCTCATCCTCAAGTGATGTGTTTTCAGAAGTTGTTGATTCTGTGTCAATATCGATCTCGTAATCGGAGTCGGAATTCTCCCAGTCTGAATCTGATGGGAGTACATCGGGATTATAATACTTTGACGACTCTGGATCCGTGTCTTTTTCTGACACTCTGGTTGAGCATCTGTCAGACATAGCTGTGTTGGCAAGTAAACATGAGAAATTAGAACACAATTACCCAGACCCTATGTATGTAAGTGCAAGTGTGTGCATGTGCATGCATTACAAAGAAGAAAAGCATGAAGTCAATCAGATAAGCGGGATATTGGTTATTGTCTACTGTAGGTTATGCTGTTGTTCAGTTCAAAAAGTTCATCTCGAAGGCTCTAACCTAACTGTCCATTGATACATCAGAATTACATTACATTTTCAGGTCAAAATATGTATCGGCTCGCAGTATAAGATTGGCTCGTGAGGCTTGGTTCGGCTCAAGGTGTAAGGCTGGATCGCGAAACAAGTCAGACTAGTGGAAGAACTTCGGCTCATGAGACAAGCATCGGCTCGTGGGAAGAATTGGGCCCATGGGATATTGCATCGCCCGAACGGCTTGGAAAAGACCCCCCCCCCCCCACGATCTGCTCCATTCCCTGTTCCCACGAGTCGATGCTCTCCCATTCCCACGACCCGATCCGTTGTCCAAACTAACACTTCGCCTTTATTCCTAGTTCCTCCGTCTCGCCATTGCCACGAACCGAGCCATCGCTCCACCTACGAACCGACATGCTGCAGCTCGTTTTCTTCCTCACCACTTCTCTCTTCCATCCATGAATCTACACTCTCCATCTTGATTAAACCCATTACACCGCTACCATCCTCTGACCTCAACACCGCAAACTCTGCTACCGTAACCACTCATACAAACAAAAACTCGAGCAAGGCAAGGAAGTGTGAAATTACATGAAAGTAGTTCTAGTGTATTTACCTTTCTAATTTAAATTATGGGAGGAAATTGATTTCTGGAAGTCTCGATTTAGGGTTTAGATTTAAAAGAAAAAAAGAGAGAAGCGGCAGCAGTGTAAAAGGAGAAGAAGAGGAGCTGGGGGCCTGGTTTATATAGGTATTAGGTTAGCTCTTCGTATTCCCACTTTTGTCGGCTCTGGGCCGTGATGACCTACGGGCCACGAGCGGTCATGAAGGCCCATCGTGGAATGACATGGTGGCCTGTTCGCCCTCTGGTCCGTGATCGATGTCATATTCATGGGTCGTGATATGTTCCGACGACCCGAAATTGAAAAAAAAAGGAGGGGGAGAGAGAAAGATGCTTACTTGACAAGTTGATCGCGATGTACTCCGGAATTCAACGGGTTGGATCTAACCAATAAATGAAGAAATAATTGGAAGTCAAGCCTGATATTCATACTCCCTGAGGGGCACAACCATTCGAAACAGTGCGACGCTCTAAAGGGGTGTAACTATTGATCTACATCGTTTCATAAAAGGACAGTTCAGCAATTTCGAAGCATGTTCCATTCCCGATAAAACATACTTCGAGGGGGCAACATGTTGGCTAGCTTTTAGATTAAGCCATCCTGATTTATACACAAGCCCAGTGAGAATTCCTGCTCGTGAAGTTGCCTCGGCCCGTCCTTGATCCCCATGTCTTCTCTGGCTCGTGAATAAGCTTCGCACACCACTCGTGATATAGCGTCACGACCCGTTCATAGAAAAGAGGCCAGAAACACCCGAGGCAAGGTCACCACGACCCGTTCGTAGGACAGGAGCATGAGCCGGCCCTAACGACCAGAGATCAATGGCCAAGACTTGGTCACTCATGAATCGTGAACCCAGGATCCGGTGACACCTGCCCATAACTGTCATATTGACCATTTCTCCATCAAGCTACAAACCAGTCCGGGATTCTCGGGATCCGTGCCACGTGTCTTCACGAATCGCCTGCAGATACCACCTATAAATAGCTCTATACTTGGCATTTTTCGGGATCTTTTGGCAATTATAAGTGTTGTTATCACCATTGTTGCCTTTCTACTATTTCTCATCAGTGTTATTACGAAATTACTGAGTGAATTATCATTGTAATCGTGAGATTGAGAGAAATCATTGATTGTACTTGCATTTTACGTATAATCAAAGACATATAAAGTGGACCTAGGCTCGTTAACGCCGAACCACTATAAATCTTGTGTGTTTTCTATGTTTTCTTTCATTCTTAGATATTAATCTCTACATATTCAGATAATTTGGGTGTTAGAGCCATTTTTGGATCTAACACAATGACCTCAATATTTGTAAATAGAATTGTAGGCAATAATATGAACAATCTAATAAGCTTACAAAATGATAATGTTCAAACCACAATTATTCTTTTAGATTTGATTAAAACTAGAACAGTTCTGCTGAACACATAGGCATATATTTTAGATTTAACACAAACGAAGTAATCAGATTATTGTAAACTATGTATATAGACTTCCCACTCATCTAAAAGCATCCAAATATGAATCTGAATAGTCTTTTAGTCCAATAATTCCTTAATTCTTACAGATCTACGATTATTCTGAAAAGGGATACTTTCAGATTTATAAATTTGTAAGAAAATAAGAAAAGAGGGAAGAAATCCGATGAAGAAGAACCTAAATGCCAATCCATTCCTTTTTCCACTTGAATCTGATTAATCTCCTCAAAAATATATTGTTCATGTTTAATTATGTTCGTATATGAATATATTTTATTTTAGAATTTGTTTGAGGAGAAAAGAAATGGCAAAGCTTCGCTACTACTCTCAGAAATATGTGGAAAAGGATGGGGACCTAACCCGTTATTTATAGGTGTTGAAATGGCCCTCAACTGTTAGATTTAATTTTAGAAAAATTTGTCTGCTAATATATATTTTATAAGTTTTAACCCTAGTAGCCATAGCCTACACGACTAAGCGATCGCACGTAGCGGTCGACCGCTTGGATCGACCTGGCCGTGACTTGGCAAGGTAATAAATATATACTATATATTATATTCTCTTTTAATTATTTTTCGTCTATTTTTGTATTTCGTCCGTTCGTGAAACTTTAAACATGAAAGTTGACCAGAATTCCGTGAAGAACGCAGCGGTGCAAGTTTCGACATCAAATTTCATCGTTTATTGGAATTTCTATTTTTCGAAATCTAATTAAATAACTAATTTATTTATTTTCGAAATTCAGGCTTATTACAGATTTTTTTTAGAATAAGATCGATAATTTTTCTAGCAGTGCTGACCGGTTTTTAAAGTGGTCCGTAACACTTTTATTATAACAAATAATAAAAACAGTACATATAGGATTTTGGCAGATAACATAACTACTAATTTCAGTTTTTAAAGAGGACTTCCACTACATTTATTCTACCTTAAGGTACATGAGCTAGGCCTAAATCCTAGACTACTATAAATGACATCTCCACGCAGGGAGAGTAGTAACCTAGATTTCGTCCGAACCTTTTTCATATGGAATCCATTCGCAAAACTTTAAACATGAAAGTTGACTAAAATTTTGTGATGAACGCAACGGTGCAAGTTTCATAGTCAAATTCCATCGTTTGTAGAAATTCCTATTTTTGGAAATCTAATTAAATAACTAATTTATTTATTTTTAAAATTCCAGGTTGTTATAGAATTTTTTTAGATTAAGATTGATATTTTTTTGGTAGAGCCAACCATTTCTAAAGTGGTTGGTAACACTTTTATTATAACAAATAATTAAAAAAAAGTACATACAAGAGTTTGGCAGATAGCCTAACTACTAATTTCAGTTTTTAAAGTGGATTGTCCACAAAAACTATTCTAGCTTAAGATACAGGAGCTAGGCCAAAATCCTAGACTACTATAAATGACATCTCTACGCAGGGAGAGCAGTAACTAAGATACAACATAACCAAATACTATGACATGCACCATAAGGGTGTGAATTCCAGAAATACAGACTATCACTTAAACAAGAAGGAGTTAACACAGCTAAAGTAATGAAATACAAAACCATCACCGCAAAGAAAACTCTAATCAAACCAGCACCAGGCCAAGCACATTGACATGCACAAACTCACTGATGCAAATTCCCTTTTAAGATACTGTGCCACAATGGCACTTCAGAGAGGAAGGCCATCACCATACAACTTATACAATCAAAAAACAACCAAGGGGCTGAGATAAATGTTAACTCCAATCTAGTAAACCACAAAAGCCACCATAGCCAAGAGCTATCATCGTGGATATGGGGTTGGCAGTGGAGACACAGAGACCCAAAACACACCTGGAACCAACACTAAAAACCTCAACAAATACACCAACAGAAAATGTAACTAGAAAACCAGGAAGCCATACATATCACACAAGTCGACACACCCGAATATACAACACCTGATACCAAAAACAATGGACTCGAACTACAAACAAACACACGCCAAACGTCACTACTAGAAGAACCAAGAAGATCCAGCAAGTCGCACCAAAGAGGCAAGGACACCCGTTGTCGAGCATGGCTCGTACCTTGCGGTGGCTAGAAAAGGAGGAACGGAGGGAACATGGAGTGGGAAAAGGTAGAGTCGCGATATTGAAGCCAAGGAAAATGAATGGACATTGATGTTGCAACGTCAGGGAACACCATGTGCAATAAAGTCTGACATCGAGAATCGGAGCATGAAATCGCGGTGGTAGCTCAAATCTGAAGCAATGGGTTTTAGAGCGTGGAACGAATAACCAATAGGCCAAAGTAGGGAAAACTAGTTCAAGTAGAGATGGTGCAGAAGACGATGAGTTGGGAAAGGAAATGGGCGATTTGGAGAATCAAAGATAGAGGGTAAAATGATAGAGAGATTGGGCGGTAGCTGAAGGAAAACTAGTCCCCATTAAAGACCTAATCAGTTGTCGTTTTTTGATATTTTATTCAAATATAATACTCAGTTTCGAATTTATAAGTTCAAACACTCAATCTTTCAAAACTTAGTTTTGGTACCATACTGTTTGGCTCTTTAGCTAGAATTTTTTGACCAAAAATTTCAAAAATTTAGTAAAAAAAGGTAGACAATTTTAGTCTGGGAAAATTTGAATTTTCGATATTGGTTAATAAATTTCTAAATTTTAACCTTTGATCTTCTCGTTCATATAACTTTTATATTTCAAACCCTTTCATCTCTCCATATTAGTTTGTAAAAGTTTTGAATGTAATAAAACTCAATTTTGAGAATATAGGATTTTTAGAACTCAGCCCTTAATATCCATTTACGATTTATAATTTCTTTATTTTTTTATAAAATGTTCAATGAAATAATAAATATATAATATAACTTAATGTTTGACAAAAGCAACATATGAACATACGGTCTAAATATTCTTATCACTTAAAATGCTGGAATAAAAAATGGAACCTTCAAAACATTTCCAAAACTAAATATATCAATCTCTATTAAATGCATAGGCTCGGATGTTGCATCCTTATGTATTAACTAAAATCTTACTTAAAGACTCCTATATTGACGATGATCTGTAATGGAAATAATTCGAGCTTAGATTGAAAAATCACAAAGCTAGTATATTTATTTGCATTTCATGATTAAAAATCCTATTGAGATTCTGCTCCTAATCTCATAGGTCAAAAATATATCGTTTTAGCACTGTAGTAGCTTTTACACCATCTTTTATTCATTAGGTTTCTTTTGGGCAAAGCCGACTGGTTTTTGTTGTGTCCGTAACCACTTTTCATTACAAAAAATAATTAATATATGAAGTACAAGAGCTGGTAGATAGTCTAACTACTAGAAAAAACTAGTTTGATGTGTCAGAACACTCAAAAGATACTAACATGAGAGGAGAAAGAGTGCTTCTACTACTAAATAAAAAACTAAGGTTTCACCAACACGGTGGAAAAAGCTCCTGCCATAGAAGTGGAAGGCTTTATGTACTTAATAAGATCGTTAAAAAGTCGAGCGAGGCCCTCCACACAATCCATTGAGTCCTTATCATACAAGTATTTCCTATCCCAGGATAAATCAGACAATAACGTGGCACTAGACAAACCACTCTCACCCTCATTGCATCAAACTAATTCATTTCCCTCAGCATGATAATAAAGTTTTCTTCTCTCACTAGAACCTCCAACAAACTTGTAGTAATAGCAGTCTGAATTACAACGCATGTTCATACTCGAATGAACCCAAGAAATTTCTCGATCACTCCATTTATACTTTTGCGTAATCATGACTTCATGAACCTAGGGAATAGGATGTATCAGATCAGTTGTATCGGCTTAAGGAACCCAAAACCTTAACTAGAGACTGCGGGCGGGGAATAATCACATGAGGTATGGGAACAACCATACAGGAACTAGTGTCATATACAAAGGACTTGCATGTGGTACAAATATCCGGTTTCCACTTATTTTTGACACTATGTAGTTAAAGCCCTGCAATATCTCCGCTATAGCCCATAGCATTCTTCAACCGCTACGCTATTTCAATTTAGCGCTGATAAATAGTAGATCTGCTTTTATCCCCGCTATTTTCCGCTGTATCCGCTAAATCAAGGCTTTTTAGCGTCCTCTTTAGTAGTATTAATATATAAAACTTGATTTGATTAGTTCTCTTTAAAAAGTTAAATAAATTTAGTGCAAAGGGCTAAATTTAAGGCATAAGTGCCTAATATACGGTAACAATCAATTACACTCATCAAATTTAGCATGCATAACTGTGATATGCCTTTATTTTTTATACACGATTATTATTAGTTTCTTATACACATATAATGTGAGAAAGAAGAATAATTAACTTTTAAATATTTAGTTTTACATCTGATGAACTTTTTTGCGCCTTCGCTATATCCCCACTTGATCCCCACTACACCTTTTTGCACCTCCACCGCTGTAGAACGGCTAAGTGCTTCAACTGCACAGATTTCACATCGACAACAAATTCTTGACAGTAAATGCAAACATTTATCTTGTAAAGGCCCGCAAATCCGTGCTATCTGAGTTGACTAAAAACACCACACGTCCAACCCAAATTGCACAGAAATACGAATCATTTTTAGAAAGAAGTTAGAGGATGAGAAATAGAAAGAAAGAAATATTAGAATAGAAGAAAAACGAAGATCACAAACTCACAGCAGAACGAATAAAATATATTATATAACATAACTTTTGAAATACAAATCAGTAACTTTATATATATACCATCATCAGAGCACAACAGTCATTTCTGGAACAGTTATAAACACCAGTTTCCAGATACAACATAGTACACAGCGGAAATACGATAATCTATAGCTAACTGGTGAAGCCTCCTGCTTCCAGCTCCTCCAATTGAATCTGTGAAATCCTGACTACTTGACTGCCCGTACAAATTTGGGCACCCAAGAGTTTAGGGAAAACAAAACAAAATAAACTTTGGGTCAGTCATGGGACTGGTGTGAGTAAACTCAAATCATTGGTTTAACCTTTAAAATCCTTTCAAACGAAAAGATAATAGTAAGACCAGCCCACACTTAAACATGGACGGTTTTTACCTTACTATAACCCAAAACACTTTGATACGAAAATCCAGTGATATTATAATAATGTTTACAACAAGTAAATAACCAAATAGCAGAACGCTTGCATCTCACGGTCCACATATATAGTATAAAATCAAAAACCGCATGGCACTTATTGGAGATTGGATTTCCAACATGACAAGGTATGGAACCACCTTCCGCTAGTGTATCTCTAGAGAGGAATACACTGGGTTCAACAAGAACATCTTGTAACCCGGTCCACACATGACCAACCACTCATTTCGCTTGAGTGTATCGAATGTATATCACCAACGGTTGGGATCAGCAACCGTCTCCCGACTGGGACAGCATCGAATAGAATAAGAATTTAAATGAACCTCTAGATAGGTGATTATACATCCTAATGGGTGCGAGCCACATAGCCATGCTGCCTGCCCGATTTTTGTCCTTTCCCGGTTGTTGAGGCCTGAGGCTACGAATACTTACCATTCATTGATAGCACAATCACTTTGAATGCCACATTGTCAGATCCGTTAATCACTAGTTGAGTTTGCACAAATATTCTGGATGTTATGCTAAGGGAATAAATCCGTTGCAACCACATATATTTATACAGACCAACCCATTTGATCATTGGACATACTCTGTCAGACATTCGTCCATTTACGTTCGTTCTGGGATTGAACGAAACCGAAGGCACTATTTCTATTTGATAGAAAGAGTCCTTGCACTTTACTCCGTCTTCAATATATTCAGCATACTTGGTTCGCAACGCTTATGCCGATACGGAGTGGTTCTTCGGATAATAATCCAACCGGTCTCTCCATATCGACAACGATGGTCAAAAACTTCGATAGTCTGTGATTTAACTATCGAATAAAAACAAGTGTTCATCCAAACATATCAAACAAATCACTGGGCTCTTTAATTAATATTTCATTAATTAAATCTCTTCTCCATTTCCTTATCAATATTTGTTAACCAAATATTTACAAGTATCGCCTCCTTTTATTTTCTATAGTTAGAAAATATTTTCGATTTTAATTGGAAAACATTCCAATCACTTATCTCTTCCACGAACTCATTTAGTTCTATACTTAGAAACATTTGTTATTTTATTTCCAAGTTTACATTTATTTGGGTTAAAACGGATGTTGTGTAAAACTTCGTTACGACAACCCAAATATATACATTCAACTAAATCTCTTTAAACGTTGATCTTCGAGACTGAGTTTTTGCTATTTATCGGTTGTTAATGAAACCAATCAAGTTGGGGTATAATTACATCTCAGACCTTGACTGAATAACATTCATAATGTCAAAACAAACAAGACTACTAACTCGAATAATCAATACTATACAAACCAATTATCTATTTTTAAAACACATATACATTTCCCTTGTTATTTTTAACAAATCTAAGTTATAGTTTTCCTTCTTGTTTCAAATATCCTATTTAAATTTGTTTCATTATCTAATTCTCTATATATATCGATATATGGATTTCTAGTTATCAAATTTTCTTAAAAATATTCTAACTCCTTAAATTTTCGGAAAAATTCGCCATAACCTCCCCTGCACCGGGAGCTTCGGGATATTTCAAATAGCCTCCCATGGCCCTCACCAATCCAAAAGAAAAAGAAAAAGCCAAGCGGCTTGCCGATACGGCGCATAAAACCTCATATATGAATTTAAACATGTACCTTTTTGTCAGGTACATAAATAAAATCTTCATATACTCCATCTCAAACCTGTTTAACACCTGTTCACCTGTTTCCAATTCAATTCAACTCAATCCATTCGTTTTAATTCAGTTTCGCTCAATTATTCTTTAATTAGCTATTTTGCCTATTCCACTTCTTTGTTTGAACATAACATGTTCAAATAAAGTATTTAACTTGCTCATAACCAAATTGAATTTTTCAATTTCAATTCTAGTTTCCTTTTCGATTTCGAATATAAATTTTCAAATTGAATTCGCTTACTCAAAGCCCAATATCCATTCGAAATCTCATTTAACTAAATATACTCCAGATTAGTTGGTTCCATCCAGTAGTTAAAAATCTGATTTTTGTCTCAAAAATCATTTCACTTACTTCACTGGAGTTCATATTTATTTTATATCTCCAGTCTGGATTTTTCTAATGGAAATTCGGTTTTTTTTATTTATAAAAATCCTTTTATTTATTTAAATAAACCATTATGGTTTTATAATGGTTCTGGCGCTGTTTTTCTGAAAATCTGATTTTGATGTAACTCAAAATATATTCGACGAAATCTAGATTTTTCTTCTCTATTAGAAAACTATTATCAAATCGGTCCCGACGTTTCTTGTTTCGAAGAATTCCGACTTCAATTGAGCTCCGTATATCCAATTGAAGTTCGAAACGACAATTTACGAACTGCAGCGCTGCGGCGAGTTCGTTTTAATTATATTTATATATATATAAACGTTTTAAAACCTCGTTTATATAAATTCAACTCCATTTTAACTCTGTTTGAATTTTCCTTGATTCAAACTCCATTTTCACTTTTATCTGAATTCTATATTCAAATTCCAATTTCACTTCTATTTGAATCCTCTATTCAAATTCCATATTTCAAATTCCATTTGAATTATATAGTTAAATCCCATAGTTTAAAATTCCATTTGAATGCTATATTCAAATCCTATAATTTAAATTCCGTTTGAATTCCTTTTTGAATTCTACATTCAAATTCCCTATTCAATTCTCTTCGAATTCAAATTCTATATTTATTTTATTTGAATTTCAAATATTCAAACTCCGATTTAATTCTATTTTGAAATTTCAAATATTCAAACCCCTTTTTAACTCTATTATTCAAATTCTACTTAAATCCTCTTATTTGAATTCTATTTCAAATTTTATTCACATTCCTATATTCAAATTCTATATTTGAATTTCCTTTAAATTTTCTATATTCGATATCTGTTTAAATTTCGATATTTAAAATCTAGATTTGAATTCTCTTCGAATTTCTATATAAAAATCCCATTTGAATCTCTATATTCAAATTCTATATTTGAACTTCCTTTGAATCTCATACATTCAAACTCCATTTGAATTTCTATATTCAAATCTATTTTCAAAACTTCATTTGAATTGCTATATTCAAATCTATTTTCAAAACTTCATTTGAATTTCTATATTCAAATCTATTTTCAAAACTTCATTTGAATTTCTATATTCAAAACTATTTTCAAACTTCATTTGAATTTCTATATTCAAATCTATTTTCAAACTTCTTTTGAATTTCTATTTCAATTCTTCTTTGAAATTCTATATTTCAAATTTAATTCAATTCTTCTTTGAAATTCAATATTTCAAATTCATTTATTCAAATTCCTTTATTCCTCTATTCACATTCCTTTATGAATTTCTATATTCAAATTCCATATTCAATTCTTTTTGAATTCTCGATTCAAATTCTATATTCAATTCTGTTTGAATTCTCTACATTCAAATTTCTATATTAAGTTTCCATTTGAATTTCTATATTCAAAATTCTATTTTAAATTCTTTTATTCAAATCCCTTTTGAATTTTCTTTATTCAAATTCTATATTTGAATTTCATAATTCAATTTCATTTTCAATTCTATTTGGATCTATTTGAATTTTCTATATTCAAATTTCAAATTCAATTCTATTTGAATCTTCTATATTCAAATTTCAAATTTCAATTCTATTTTAGAAAAATAGAATTTCCTTTCTAATTCTCAAATATCCTTTTTCATGATATTTTTAAATATCATTACTTAAGCCCAGTGATATTTAAACACACAAAGCAACCAATTATTTATTTTTCTAACACATCATATATAACAATATATATGCAAACGAATAAACAAACAGATAATATATTTTTGAGGAATCCAGTTGGATTCCTCCAACCTGTTTTCCTGCATCCACAGATGTTAGCACATAAATAATACCCATTCTGCTTCGTGGCAGAATATCGTGGTATAGAAGGCCATCCACTAATCATAGCGTGGGGCGTATAGGGTAATCATCCGCTATGAAACTGCGGGCATCTGCTAATGAGACTGCGGGAATCCAACCAATCAATCAACCCAATATATATATAATAGCCTAAATAACTAATAAATATAAAACAAGCAGAAAAATCCAAACAAGCAACAACAATTATTTTTACGAAGTAAAAATAATTATAAATAAAAGGTGAGTGAGATTTACTCACCTAGATTTTCCTTTGCCGACATCCTGTTTAATTTCCGTATTGTTGCGTCTACGCATCGACTCGAGTTGAATCTACTTTCTACCGCTATTTCATACTCAGTCCCGATCCATATGACATCCTTCTAACAGCATTTTCCTTGCGCTCACCACTTCAATGTCTCACATGCATCAGCCTTAATATTATCCAGACGAGCCTCCTCCATCAGTCCAGACCACACTCCATTAATATGTCCTGAACTCTGCTATTCTTACTGTTGAACTCTTCCAAAAATTCCATTGTTAACCCCCTAATGCAACCCAACCAACCAACTGCCAAACTCCCCCCTTTCAACCCTGTTCGTCTTTAGAAAAGCAAGCTCAAGTAGCCAACAATAGCAAATGTCAGCCTTCTCTGAAACGCAATGCCTCTCCATCAAATTTAACCTTTTAGCAAAGGACGGAACTCCTCCAATCTTGCTAGTACACCGAACTGCTCTTCACTCACACCAAATTCTATGACTTCGGCCTCACTGCCTGTTGTCCATCGCACGATGGCTTCCTCCTGCAAGTTTGAAGTAGCGGCCCTAATTTTGTTTCGAGTTACAAGATTTCCAGTCGACATCGCACCCATGAAGAATCCCACGGAATTGAAGAACGACCTCAATCACACTCAATGGCTCCAGCTTTCGAATTCGCGACCCCCCGGAATAATACCAAATAGCGAATTTTAGGAAATCAGGGTTTTTGAAATCGATTTTCGATTTGGGTATTCTTTTTTTTTCTTGAATCTCGAATTGGATTTTGATCCTTACTGCTTCGAACGGAGCTTTTATTTGTATTTGTACTTTTTTTTTATATTGTGGAGCGATTTGATTTCTGACTCGAAGGATGAAAATGAAGAGAACGACATTCATTTCGTTGCTTTGGGATGAAGAGAAGACTCGGCCTTATATAGAGGCGAACAGTTCATAGAGTACAAACGCCATTAATATGGTGTTTCCTTGATACTGAAGTAAGGAGACAAATTTTGTTGCTCGATGAAGGAAATAGCTGCGTGAAATGAAATGCGAGGGTGGTTTGTTTGTACGATTAAATACATGATTTGATTTTATTTTAATTCGATTTGATATCAAGGGATTTTTATTCCTTTTTAAACGATATCGATTTGATTTCGAGCTTATCCATTATAAATATCTCAGGGTTTACGTTTAAAAATCGTGAACCGCTATTTTAGAGTACCAACTGTCGTTCCGATAGCATAACGCTGTTCTGAACTGAATGAAATATACTATGAAATTTAATTTGAAAGTATATACCATATTAATTTAAAATAATATAATTTAAATTCAGAACTAATAAATTCGCTAGTAATAAATTATTTTATTATCATCCATCTTCAAACACAATTAGTACTGATCATCATAATTGTTTTGATTAAATTCTAACTTCGAATTGAACTATTTTAAATTCTCGTATTTCGATGACTATCAAAATAAATTGTATTTCGATTATTTAATTGATAACCCAATAAAATACCATTTATATTATAAGTTCAATATTTAAAACCATACTAAATATTTAAAATAAATCAACCAAAAGTCCGGGTCGTTACATTCTTCCCCCCTTAAAATAATTTCGTCCTCGAATTTGCTAAGGTAGGAAAAATGGTACAAATCTATTACCTTTCAAAAATTCACTTATGTTGAAACTCAACTCCTCATATTTCAACAAATTAACTCCAACCAAAACTTTTGGTCTTCACACATTTGATTCGAATGATCTACGATCAATCCATTTATATCCAATCTATATTCCATTAAACCTATTCAAATTGATTCTAGTTAATTGATTCACTTCAATCCATTTAACTAGCTTAAGTTAAATTTCAATTCCAGAATTCAAATCCCAGGGTTTTCATTTCAAATCCTTTTGAAATCACTTAAACATGTACATATATTTATAATCTTTTCAAATTCAAAATATTTGAATTTTTCAATTAAACTTGTTTTTTTTCAAACAAATTCCCCTCAAAAATTTTCTAAGGTAGCAATCCATCACTTAGAAACTCGAAAACGAACACTGATGATGTCGCGACCATCATCAGAATTATTTCCCAGCCACCGAAGTGGGTTCAGTGCTTAACAATTTCAAAATCCATTTAAAATCCTTTTAAAACAAAGCTATATTGTTCTAATATACTTCCAAAAATATTTCAAACTTCCCAGGATTTAATTTTCAAATTCTAGTTTGAATTCAATTTCAATTCATTTCATTTGTAGATGTTATTCATATACAAGTTTTATTTTGGTTATATATAACCATTCCAATTTTATAATCAAATTTGATTATAACGATAACAATCAACACATCCAATAATTTCAGAAAATTATTAGTTATATATCAAAATAGAATTTTGGGTAAAATTATTTCATCTACCCATTTTAAAACTATATCGTGTTCAATCTTCTGTTCAAGTATTTAGAAATTCCTATCGACTTCATGGCGTCCCACTATTCGATCAGAACTCATAAACCACTCAACAGACTAGCCAACACAATATAAAACAATTTTTATATTAATAACAAATACGCCCTCTCGTATTATACACTCAACTCATTCTAGGGCACTGCTGACCCTATCTCTAATGAGCACATTTCCACCAAAGCCTAGGTATTCGCTCAACCTAAGCTCTGATACTAACTATAAAGGCCCGCAAATCCGTGCTATCTGAGTTGACTAAAAACACCACACGTCCAACCCAAATTGCACAGAAATACGAATCATTTTTAGAAAGAAGTTAGAGGATGAGAAATAGAAAGAAAGAAATATTAGAATAGAAGAAAAACGAAGATCACAAACTCACAGCGGAACGAATAAAATATATTATATAACATAACTTTTGAAATACAAATCAGTAACTTCATATATATACCATCATCAGAGCACAACAGTCATTTCTGGAACAGTTATAAACACCTATTTCTAGATACAACATAGTACACAGCGGAAATACGATAATCTACAGCTAACTGGTGAAGCCTCCTGCTTCCAGCTCCTCCAATTGAATCTGTGAAATCCCGACTACTTGACTGCTCGTACAAATTTGGGCACCCAAGAGTTTAGGGAAAACAAAACAAAATAAACTCTGGGTCAGTCATGGGACTGGTGTGAGTAAACTCAAATCATTGGTTTAACCTTTAAAATCCTTTCAAAAGAAAAGATAATAGTAAGACCAGCCCACACATAAACATGGACGGTTTTTACCTTACTATAACCCAAAACACTTTGATACGAAAATCCAGTGATATTATAATAATGTTTACAACAAGTAAATAACCAAATAGCAGAACGCTTGCATCTCACGCTCCACATATATAGTATAAAATCAAAAACCGCATGGCACTTATTGGAGATTGGATTTCCAACATGACAAGGTATGGAACCACCTTCCGCTAGTGTATCTCTAGAGAGGAATACACTGGGTTCAACAAGAACATCTTGTAACCCGGTCCACACATGACCGACCACTCATTTCGCTTGTGTGTATCGAATGTATATCACCAACGGTTGGGATCAGCAACCGTCTCCCGACTGGGACAGCATCGAATAGAATAAGAATTTAAATGAACCTCTAGATAGGTGATTATACATCCTAATGGGTGCGACCCACATAGCCATGCTGCCTGCCCGATTTTTGTCCTTTCCCGGTTGTTGAGGCCTGAGGCTACGAATACTTACCATTCATTGATAGCACAATCACTTTGAATGCCACATTGTCAGATCCGTTAATCACTAGTTGAGTTTGCACAAATATTCTGGATGTTATGCTAAGGGAATAAATCCGTTGCAACCATATATATTTATACAGACCAACCCATTTGATCATTGGACATACTCTGTCAGACATTCGTCCATTTACGTTCGTTCTGGGATTGAACGAAACCGAAGGCCCTATTTCTATTTGATAGAAAGAGTCCTTGCACTTTACTCCGTCTTCAATATATTCAGCATACTTGGTTCGCAACGCTTATGCCGATACGGAGTGGTTCTTCGGATAATAATCCAATCGGTCTCTCCATATTGACAACGATGGTCAAAAACTTCGATAGTCTGTGATTTAACTATCGAATAAAAACAAGTGTTCATCCAAACATATCAAACAAATCACTGGGCTCTTTAATTAATATTTCATTAATTAAATCTCTTCTCCATTTCCTTATCAATATTTGTTAACCAAATATTTACAAGTATCGCCTCCTTTTATTTTCTATAGTTAGAAAATATTTTTGATTTTAATTGGAAAACATTCCAATCACTTATCTCTTCCACGAACTCATTTAGTTCTATACTTAGAAACATTTGTTATTTTATTTCCAAGTTTACATTTATTTGGGTTAAACGGATGTTGTGTAAAACATCGTTACGACAACCCAAATATATACATTCAACTAAATCTCTTTAAACGTTGATCTTCGAGACTGAGTTTTTGCTATTTATCGGTTGTTAATGAAACCAATCAAGTTGGGGTATAATTACCTCTCAGACCTTGACTGAATAACATTCATAATGTCAAAACAGACAAGACTACTTACTCGAATAATCAATACTATACAAACCAATTATCTATTTTTAAAACACATATACATTTCCCTTGTTATTTTTAACAAATCTAAGTTATAGTTTTCCTTCTTGTTTCAAATATGCTATTTAAATTTGTTTCATTATCTAATTCTCTATATATATTGATATATGGATTTCTAGTTATCAAATTTTCTTAAAAATATTCTAACTCCTTAAATTTTCGGAAAAATTCGCCATAACCTCCCCTGCACCGGGAGCTTTGGGATATTTCAAATAGCCTCCCATAACCCTCACCAATCCAAAAGAAAAAGAAAAAGCCAAGCGGCTTGCCGATACGGCGCATAAAACCTCATATATGAATTTAAACATGTACCTTTTTGTCGGGCACATAAATAAAATCTTCATATACTCCATCTCAAACCTGTTTAACACCTATTCAACTGTTTCCAATTCAATTCAACTCAATCCATTCGTTTTAATTCAGTTTCGCTCAATTATTATTTAATTAGCTATTTTTCCTATTCCACTTCTTTGTTTGAACATAACATGTTCAAATAAAGTATTTAACTTGCTCATAACCAAATTGAATTTTTAAATTTCAATTCTAGTTTCCTTTTCGATTTCGAATATAAATTTTCAAATCGAATTCGCTTACTCAAAGCCCAATATCCATTCGAAATCTCATTTAACTAAATATACTCCAGATTAGTTGGTTCCATCCAGTAGTTAAAAATCTAATTTTTGTCTCAAAAATCATTTCACTTACTTCACTGGAGTTCATATTTATTTTATATCTCCAGTCTGGATTTTTCTAATGGAAATTCGGGTTTTTTTTTATTTATAAAAATCCTTTTATTTATTTAAATAAACCATTATGGTTTTATAATGGTTCTGGCGCTGTTTTTCTGAAAATCTGATTTTGATGTAACTCAAAATCTATTCGACGAAATCTAGATTTTTCTTCTCTATTAGAAAACTATTATCAAATCGGTCCCGACATTTCTTGTTTCGAAGAATTCCGACTTCAATTGAGCTCCGTATATCCAATTGAAGTTCGAAACGACAATTTACGAACTGCAGCGCTGCGGCGAGTTCGTTTTAATTATATTTATATATATAAACGTTTTAAAACTTCGTTTATATAAATTCAACTCCATTTTAACTCTATTTGAATTTTCCTTGATTCAAACTCCATTTTCACTTTTATCTGAATTCTATATTCAAATTCCAATTTCACTTCTATTTGAATCCTCTATTCAAATTCCATATTTCAAATTCCATATTTCAAATTCCATTTGAATTATATAGTTAAATCCCATAGTTTAAAATTCCATTTGAATGCTATATTCAAATCCTATAATTTAAATTCCGTTTGAATTCCTTTTTGAATTCTACATTCAAATTCCCTATTCAATTCTCTTCGAATTCAAATTCTATATTTATTTTATTTGAATTTCAAATATTCAAACTCCGATTTAATTCTATTTTGAAATTTCAAATATTCAAACCCCTTTTTAACTCTATTTTTCAAATTCTACTTAAATCCTCTTATTTGAATTCTATTTCAAATTCCCTTATTCAAATTTTATTCACATTCCTATATTCAAATTCTATATTTGAATTTCCTTTAAATTTTCTATATTCGATATCTGTTTAAATTTCGATATTTAAAATCTAGATTTGAATTCTCTTCGAATTTCTATATAAAAATCCCATTTGAATCTCTATATTCAAATTCTATATTTGAACTTCCTTTGAATCTCATACATTCAAACTCCATTTGAATTTTTATATTCAAATCTATTTTCAAAACTTCATTTGAATTATATTCAAATCTATTTTCAAAACTTCATTTGAATTTCTATATTCAAAACTATTTTCAAAACTTCATTTGAATTTCTATATTCAAATCTATTTTCAAACTTCATTTGAATTTCTATATTCAAATCTATTTTCAAACTTCTTTTGAATTTCTATTTCAATTCTTCTTTGAAATTCTATATTTCAAATTTAATTCAATTCTTCTTTGAAATTCAATATTTCAAATTCATTTATTCAAATTCCTTTATTCCTCTATTCACATTCCTTTATGAATTTCTATATTCAAATTCCATATTCAATTCTTTTTGAATTCTCGATTCAAATTCTATATTCAATTCTGTTTGAATTCTCTATATTCAAATTTCTATATTAAGTTTCCATTTGAATTTCTATATTCAAAATTCTATTTTAAATTCTTTTATTCAAATCCCTTTTGAATTCCTCTTTGAATTTTCTTTATTCAAATTCTATATTTGAATTTCATTATTCAATTTCATTTTCAATTCTATTTGGATCTATTTGAATTTTCTATATTCAAATTTTAAATTCAATTCTATTTGAATCTTCTATATTCAAATTTCAAATTTCAATTCTATTTTAGAAAAATAGAATTTCCTTTCTAATTCTCAAATATCCTTTTTCATGATATTTTTAAATATCATTACTTAAGCCCAGTGATATTTAAACACACAAAGCAACCAATTATTTATTTTTCTAACACATCATATATAACAATATATATGCAAACGAATAAACAAACAGATAATATATTTTTGAGGAATCCAGTTGGATTCCTCCAACCTGTTTTCCTGCATCCACAGATGTTAGCACATAAATAATACCCATTCTGCTTCGTGGTAGAATATCGTGGTATAGAAGGCCATCCACTAATCACAGCGTGGGGCGTATAGGGTAATCATCCGCTATGAAACTGCGGGCATCCGCTAATGAGATTGCGGGAATCCAACCAATCAATCAACCCAATATATATAATAGCCTAAATAACTAATATATATAAAATAAGCAGAAAAATCCAAACAAGCAACAACAATTTTTTTTACGAAGTAAAAATAATTATAAATAAAAGGTGAGTGAGATTTACTCACCTAGATTTTCCTTTGCCGACATCCTGTTTAATTTCCGTATTGTTGCGTCTACGCATCGACTCGAGTTGAATCTACTTTCTACCGCTATTTCATACTCAGTCCCGATCCATATGACATCCTTCTAACAGCATTTTCCTTGCGCTCACCACTTCAATGTCTCACATGCATCAGCCTTAATATTATCCAGACGAGCCTCCTCCATCAGTCCAGACCACACTCCATTAATATGTCCTGAACTCTGCTATTCTTACTGTTGAACTCTTCCAAAAATTCCACTGTTAACCCCCTAATGCAACCCAACCAACCAACTGCCAAACTCCCCCCTTTCAACCCTGTTCGTCTTTAGAAAAGCAAACTCCAGTAGCCAACAATAGCAAATGTCAGCCTTCTCTGAAACGCAATGCCTCTCCATCAAATTTAACCTTTTAGCAAAGGACGGAACTCCTCCAATCTTGCTAGTACACCGAACTGCTCTTCACTCACACCAAATTCTATGACTTCGGCCTCACTGCCTGTTGTCCATCGCACGATGGCTTCCTCCTGCAAGTTTGAAGTAGCGGCCCTAATTTTGTTTCGAGTTACAAGATTTCCAGTCGACATCGCACCCATGAAGAATCCCACGGAATTGAAGAACGACCTCAATCACACTCAATGGCTCCAGCTTTCGAATTCGCGACCCCCCCGAATAATACCAAATCGCGAATTTCAGGAAATCAGGGTTTTTGAAATCGATTTTCGATTTGGGTATTCTTTTTTTTTCTTGAATCTCAAATTGGATTTTGATCCTTACTGCTTCGAACGGAGCTTTTATTTGTATTTGTACTTTTTTTTTATATTGTGGAGCGATTTGATTTCTGACTCGAAGGATGAATTTGAAGAGAACGACATTCATTTCGTTGCTTTGGGATGAAGAGAAGACTCGACCTTATATAGAGGCGAACAGTTCATAGAGTACAAACGCCATTAATATGGTGTTTTCTTGATACTGAAGTAAGGAGACAAATTTTGTTGCTCGATGAAGGAAATAGCTGCGTGAAATGAAATGCGAGGGTGGTTTGTTTGTACGATTAAATACATGATTTGATTTTATTTTGATTCGATTTGATATCAAGGGATTTTTATTCCTTTTTAAACGATATCGATTTGATTTCGAGCTTATCCATTATAAATATCTCAGGGTTTACGTTTAAAAATCGTGAACCGCTATTTTAGCGTACCAACTGTCGCTCCGATAGCATAACGCTGTTCTGAACTGAATGAAATATACTATGAAATTTAATTTGAAAGTATATACCATATTAATTTAAAATAATATAATTTAAATTCAGAACTAATAAATTCGCTAGTAATAAATTATTTTTAATATCATCCATCTTCAAACACAATTATTACTGATCATCATAATTGTTTTGATTAAATTCTAACTTCGAATTGAATTATTTTAAATTCTCGTATTTCAATGACTATCAAAATAAATTGTATTTCGATTATTTAATTGATAACCCAATAAAATACCATTTATATTATAAGTTCAATATTTAAAACCATACTAAATATTTAAAATAAATCAACCAAAAGTCCGGGTCGTTACATATCTGAGCTGGAAGAGGCTTGTTCGAAGTAATTTCAATTAACACTCTAGCAAATACTACATTCTTACTAGTTACCATGTTGGCATCAAAACATTTAAGTTTTCCAATATGGCAAGCCAGTTAGTTTATACCAAGGAGGGGCTGCAAAGCAGACGGAATGCATGTAAATTAAGCCCAAGCTGGAATCGATAACACTTACTCACGGACCCTATAACCTGAGGCACTCCAAGTGGTAAGAATAAACGGTTTACCTTCAATTATTGTAGGTTCTGCCTTTAATACCCTAAGCCACTCATCATCAACCGAGAAATTCAAATAAACTAATTCATCTACAAAGGTAACACGTAAGCCTCCTCACATTCGCCAAGCACTACGACAGACGACCGACATGTCCACAACAATAGGTGAGGAATCAAGCAAAAAACCAACCAGCTGTTTATCCCAAAATCTCTCAGCTTCATTAATAATTTCAAGAGGTGGAGAGGAGCCACATTCTTTTTTTGGAATCGTAAAATTAACATGAGTGTATATTCTAGCTACATTGGGTAGGGTAGAGGATAGAGACGTCCATTTAACAGAGGCAGCCTCTTGCGCATTTGATCGAGCAGGTGGTATGCATTTTACAAGTACTGGATTGAAAGTAACTGCAGGAGATGGAGACATGAATCTAACCTCCTCACAGAGTGATATTCCGAACATTATAACCAACAACATTATAGTCCAAAACATCATTAGCAGCAATGTTAGAAATCGAACTAATAGTTTCTTTAGTTTTCTGAGAAGCCAACAACATAGCTCGCAAGGCAGTTCTATCAGGCGACTGATTGCCATTAGAGGCATGCAAAGAATCACTAGAAGAAGTTTCAACATGTAGGATGGAGCCAGAGGAAATGCCATACAGCGACGCTTCTAGTGGGTTAGAGGCAACAACAAGCAAGGCAGGCGGAGATTTTGAGCTCGACTTTGAAGTTGATTTAGTATCGAGGAAAGATGTGGATGGGTTAGCATTTGATTTTCCAGATATAGTCAACGACACTGGTGACTGATAGTTCAAGGAAGTAGAGAAACAGGCTTTGGATTTTCGGTTCTTGGCCGTGTAAGATGAAAGAGGATGCTAAGCGGTAAGAAAGGAAGAGGAAGGGGGTCAAATTGAAGAGAAAGGAATAGGAGGCGCAAGATCCTCCAGTACGAACTAAAGATCTGAAGTTGTTAAAAGGATTTTAAAATGTAAATTAGTTGGTAATTTTGAAGTATTATAGTTAGAGTATTTTTATTGCCACTCCAAAAATGGTTAAGGGAGTCACTTTTTTTTTTAAGAAAAAATTTACTAAGGGGAGGATCATTCTACATAATTCCCCTTAACAATTTATAAAATATATATCAAAATGCCATTTTATTATTTTACCCTAGTTGCATTTTACTATTCGTTAAACCCTAGTCATCTTCTTCTTCTTCTTAGAGTAAACAATTAATCACTTTTTTCATGGAGAAACCAATTTCTAACTTTTAAAAAAAAAAAAGACAACATGATTTTACTCCAAAACGGCGAACGACATGTTGAATTCGTTGAAGAAATCACCGAATTCTGAACATTATAACTAACAACATTATAGTCCAAAACATCATTAGCAACAATGTTAGAAATCGAACCAATAATTTCATTAGTTTTCTGAGAAGCCAACAACATAGCTCGCAAGGCAGTTCTATCAGGCGATTGATTGCCATCAGAGGCATGCAAAGAATCACCAGAAGAAGCTTCAACATGTAGGATGGAGCTAGAGGAAATGCCATATAACGGCGCTTCTAGTGGGTTAGAGGCAACAACAGGCAAGGCAGGCGGATATTTTGAGCTCGACTTTGAAGTGGATTTAGTATCGAGGAAAGATGTGGATGGGTTAGCATTTGATTTTCCAGATATAGTCAACGACACTAGCGACTGACAGTTCAAGGAAGTAGAGAAACAGGCTTTGGATTTTCGGTTCTTGGCCGTGTAAGAGGATGCGAAGCGGTGAGAAAGGAAGAGGAAGGGGGTCAAATTGAAGAGAAAGGAATAGGAGGCGCAAGATCCGCTAGTACGAACTAAAGATCTGAAGTAATTAAAAGGATTTTAAAGTGTAAATTAGTTGATAATTTTGAAGTATTATAGTTAGAGTATTGTTATTGCCACTCCAAAAATGGTTAAGGGAGTCACTCCAAAAATGGTTAAGGGAGTCACTTTTTTTTTAAAGATTTTTTTTACTAAGGGGAGGATCATTCAACATAATTCCCCTTAACAATTTATAAAATATATATCAAAATTCCATTTTATTATTTTACCCTAGTTACATTTTACTATTCGTTAAACCCTAGTCATCTTCTTCTTCTTAGAGTAAACAATTAATCACTTTTTTCATGGAGAAACCAATTTCTAACAAAATTTCTAACTTTAAAAAAAAACACGATTTTTACTCCAAAACGGCGAACGGCATGTTGAATTCGTTGAAGAAATCACCGAATTCCAAACATTATAACCAACAACATTATAGTCCAAAACATCATTAGCAGCAATGTTAGAAATCGAACCAATAATTTCTTTAGTTTTCTAAGAAGCCAACAACATAGCTCGCAAGGCAGTTCTATCAGGCGACTGATTGCCATCAGAGGCATGCAAAGAATCACTAGAAGAAGTTTCAACATGTAGGATGGAGCCAGAGGAAATGCCATACAGCGGCGCTTCTAGTGGGTTAGAGGCAACAACAGGCAAGGCAGGCAGAGATTTTGAGATCAACTTTGAAGTTGATTTAGTATCGAGGAAAGAGGTGGATGGGTTTGCATTTGATTTTCCAGATATAGTCAACGACACTGACGACTGACAGTTCAAGGAAGTAGAGAAACAGGCTTTGGATTTTCGGTTCGTGGCCGTGTAAGAGGAAAGAGGATGCGAAGCGGTGAGAAAGGAAGAGGAAGGGGGTCAAATTGAAGAGAAAGGAATAGGGGGCGCAAGATCCGCCAGTACGAACTAAAGATAAGAAGTCATTAAAAGGATTTTAAAGCGTAAATTAGTTGATAATTTTGAAGTATTATAGTTAAAGTATTGTTATTGCCACTCCAAAAATGGTTAAGGGAGTCACTTTTTTTTAGGAAAAAATTTACTAAGGGGAGGATCATTCAACATAATTCCCCTTAACAATTTATAAAATATATATCAAAATGCCATTTTATTATTTTACCCTAGTTACATTTTACTATTCGTTAAACCCTAGTCATCTTCTTCTTCTTAGAGTAAACAATTAATCACTTTTTTCATGGGGAAACCTATTTCTAACAAAATTTCTATCTTTGAAAAAAAAGGCAACATGATTTTTTACTCCAAAACGGCGAACGGCATGTTGAATTCATTGAAGAAATCACCGAAATGGTAATAACTTACTGGAAAAAACGGAGGTCCGTTTTCGATCATCTATTTTCGGTATGTTATTTCTAAACTTTGTACTGAATTTCAGTGTGTTCTTGTCGATTTTTACTGTGTTTTCTGTATTTGAATAGAGGGTAAAATAAGGTTCTTTTATTTATTTTTCCATTGTGTTTGGCCTTCCCTTAACAATTTAATTTTTTAATGGTGTGAAAATAAAATACCCCCTCTATCTGTTTTTGGATTGGCATTAACAATATTTTATAGTTATTGATATGGATTATAAATGTTAGCCATTGAATATATAAGTTAATTAAACTATTTATGGGACTAATAATAGGACGTTTATGGTAAAGATTACCGTTATCATCTAACAAATACCGCTATCATATCATTTTCACTGGTAAACTAAAATTGTTTACAATTATTATTACCGATTGGTAGTATACCAAAGACTGATCAAACGATAACTGATATATGTTACATTGATAACGGTAAATTACCTCTTATCTAAAATATTAACAACCGGGCTTAATTTCACACTATAACAATGTTTTATTATTCTTTTTATCGTGTTACTTAATAAAGGCTATCAACGAGAAAGAAAATAAACGTATCTAGCATCATTTGAACTGAATCTAAATTTTATCGTTTACTTGCTTCTAATTACTTATAATATAATATATTTCATGAATATGCATGTACTATAAATTGATTGGTAAATTACCGTTATCGTTAATTTTGAAAAAATATTATTAATGTTTACCACGGAAATGATACCGTTTCCTTAGCTATTATATTAACATATCGATTTTACTCAAAACTGATAACGGATTGTTTGATAATGGTAGATTTACTGAAATGTAATAGTCCTCGATCGAAGTGTTGGATATCATACGCTACAGTTGAATCATCATAGGAAATGGAAATACTAGTCTTGTACGAAGTTTACTTTTCTGGCACCAAAAGGCCGGTTTTCCATTGGCAGTATGGCCCAATTTACTCTTACCATAAAATCCTCTTTGACGATGATTCCGGCATCATGGCGGTTGGTTGTCCGATGTTGGCTTCGGTTACGATGGATAGGGACGGAGCACAGGGAGGCATATAGTTCGAAGGAGGCTGAATGCTTCTGTTCATTTGAAGGCGAAGGATTACCCGTTGAGTACCATCTCAAAGCCGTTGCATCATTTCAAGATTTTGTCTGACATTTTTGCCGAGATCTTTTTAGGTTTCTCTCAGTTTTTTCGCGACATCGACAAACAGTGTTCGGATAATCTGAGCCTTACGATCGTAGGAAGTAGTGATTTCCAAATTGGTCGGAACTTCAGTGTATGGAGGCTGAAGGGATTTTCCGAGTTAGGATCAACCATAGGAGGTCCGACAATGGCAGTCCTTCCTTTGGTTACCATTATTGGTAAACTTGGTCAGTAAGTCTTCGGAAGACCTAAGTAGTGCTTCCAACTTTCGATGAATGAATGGTAGGAAATGCTAAGTCTTTGGTATTTTAATGAAAGCACCAAAATGTTGACATGCAAGTGATGACGCAATATCCAACGAGTTCCAAGACAATGAAACTAATCTTCAAAAATGGAAATAAGTGAGGAAGGTGAACGGTACAATGTTTATAGTGGTACAACCCGAGAAGAGCAATGTTCACTTTGAATGACTTTACTCTTTTATTATGCTATTTGTGCAAGTGTACAATGGTGGGAATAATAGTTCCATGTCAATACAATGACAATGGTGGAAACAAGGTTCAAGTTTATCCAAAACGGAGGTATGTTCCATATTCTCGAAATGCTTATACAATCCAAAATGGTCCAAGTGTCCAAGGTGAAGCTTCTCCTTTTTTCCGAAGTGATGGAGTATGCTTGGGAGATTGTAGGAAAATCTTCTTCTATCTAGAGTGTTCGAAGAGTTGGACATCCTAGGAGATGGAAATACTAGTTTTGTAGGAAGTTTATTTTTCTGGCACCAAAAGCCCGGTTGTCCATTGGCAGTATGGCCCAGTTTACGCGGGGCCGAGCTATTCTAAAATCCGATTGACAACCACATTTCAATGTAACCTAGCGCAACAGAATTGACTTCTGCTGCGGAATTCTAAAACCCTAATTTTGATCAATGGAGTTACATAAGGACGAGCTGGAGCTGATCTCAGAGAAGTTGACTTTTGATCCGGATTACATAAGATTCCGATCCATATGTAAATCATGGCGCTCAGCAGCTCCAAAGCGTCCGCAACTTCCTTGGTTGATTTCATACTATCCAACTAATAGGAATTTTATCTTTGCCAGCTTCTACCAGTTCTCGTTTGAAACCAACCAAATAACACGAGTCTCTGAAATTTTGGATTCATCATTGTTGCCATCGTTCATTGACAAGTCTACCGTTTGCTTTGGATCTTCTCGTGGTTGGTTGGCTTTGCTCAAGATGAAGACTTTATCTGTGTTACTATTCAACCCCCTCACTAATTCCTCTATTGATCTTCCAAATTGGAGTAAGGATCTGTGTTCACTTTCGGACATTAAATTTTATTTAACATCTGATCCCCATGAGTCATTATCGGACTGTTTTGCTGTGATTTACAAGTACGGAATATCTTATTGTAAAGTAGGAAGCAATGCTTGGATTGAGTTGGTTCCTCGAATGCTTATTAGACATTTCTGCCCTTACCATGGAAAACACTTATTTGCTTCAGATAGTCGTGTGTTTGTATGTGATTTTGGTCCCAACTCAAGTGTCTGTGAGATTATTTCAGTCAGTTTAGATGATGATAAAGAATTTGAATTCTCTTGTTCTTACTTGGTTGAATCCGGTGAAGACCTTTTGTTTGTTCTTGTCTTCCGCAAAGCTGGCTTTAATCGTTTATGTTTCCTTAATCGTTCATGTTACTTTCGGGTGTTCAAACTTGAAGTTGAATGCCATCTGCCTAAACCAGTGGAGTTAAAAAACTTAGGCAACAAAGCATTGTTTCTCAGTCGGAAATCTGCATTTGCTCTCACCTCAAGCAAGTATCCTGGTTGCAAAGAAAGTTGTATCTACACAGCTATTATTTTTCATAAAAAGCGGAATCCTATTCAAATGGAAGTTGATAATTTTGGAGGACCTATGGGTAGAGCGTGTGCGGAATACGATGTAGCTCCTTCTGGTTTCAGTTATTATGAGTGTGATTGGTTTTCACCCAGTCTTCTAATGTGAGATCTCGGAATCAAGAGAATTTCAGAAGCCCCATAAATTTTGATTATGAACAATTCAGTATGTCCTTCAAACTTTTTGTTAACAAGCTAACGTCGCACTCCGTCTTGCACAAATAAAATCTGTACTAATTGTTGTGCAGTGATTCACAACATTGCACTGCTAATTGAAAAGCAATAATTTAATCTGTACTTTAAAAGATTATAGATCATCGGCATGGTGGTCTGTCTCAAAAGTTTGGATGAAACTTGCTTTAACTTTCGTGATGTTTACAACATGAAAAATGGATATATTCACTAGAGAAAATGAAAGGAATTATGGATTGTGCTGTAAGTATATATGGCAGAATTTGAAGGTGATTGTATCAAAATTTTTGATTTGAAGGTGATTGTATCAAATTTTTTGATACCAATCCTGTATCCAAAAAATTCTTTTGGTTCTTTGTAAATAATCAGTTTTATTTGGTATGTACTATCCTTTCACATATTCCATGCTTTCGTTTCTACACCAACTCATCAAATCAGCTCCGTTTTCACATCTTGATTACTTGGTGAATGAATTATTAGATAGGTTACGTCATCTCACATGTTCCTTGCATCAGTATATGTATTATCAAGGAGTTTATGACTTAGGGTGCATTCGCGACCAATAAAAAATATGACATTTGAGTGAGAAATGAACCAAGAATGTTTTTTTTTTCTTTACGGAGCATTTGAGCGAGCCAGTTAACTTATGATTTATAATTTAACCAACTTACAGTGTTGCATAATATGATTTTAAGTAAAATAAAGTTACTATACTGAAATTGAAATATTAATATATGCAAATTAATTATTCAATAGTAATAAATACAAATAAAATGATACAATCGATTATTGCAGCCCTACTGCAACAATTTAATATCTTATTGTATTTTGAATTGTTAACATTTTATTATTTATACATTGTTGTTCTTGCTTTGTTTCTCTATTTGATGTAGTTCACGTAATATAATTTTTTATATATATATCTTTCTCTGGAATGAAATCTGGATCATCATTGTAAATCATAAAAGATGGATCATCATTATTGTATTTTCTTGTGGCATTGAGTATAGCCATTGTAGACACAAAAGGTTACATGAGCATTGAATGAATATGCTAGGATATTGTTCCGTATGAAATTTTATTTCTTTCATACTACTAAGATTATCTCAATTGTCATATGTAAATTCGAAAGATAGAAATTAAAATTTAATTAATGGATTTTGATTGATTTGCGATTTCACGAAATGAGTACAATATGATAGTAAATAACCAATGTGAAATCCCAAATGGAAGGTAAGATAACTTATAGTTTAAAACGTTTGTAATTGAATTAAAAATTCTATTATCAAGCGTAGCACCTTTCTAGTTGGGCATAATATAAGTAAACTGTAATTCAAATTAGCATTCTGCTTAGGTATTTTCTATAGCATGAAACTTCGTCTCATATATGGAATAACTTGATTCGATAAATGCATAATTACTTGTATATCGTTTATAGCACAAACATAGTTTCCAAAATGCAGATAGTATCTGCATCAGTCGTATTTTTGTGGCGATAATATTAGGCAAATTAAATCATGATAGTATTTGAGTATGATTTTTCTATATATAAATTAGTATTTTGGATATAAGATTTCATTTAGCTGAAGTCGCCTTTTCTCTTAAGTGAAGTTTAAATAATAATCGATTTGTGTTTTAACAAATCCAGTTAATTAATTGGTGCATTTCTTAATAATATTGTGAAACATTTACAGATAAAATTTTATAGTAATAAAATAATTTAATTAGATAATGGTTTTATAAATTGAGTTCAAAATCAATTCAAGTTTTGTGTCAGCCTTTAAATCAAAGCCCATATCCTAATGCTTATTTGCTCCTTGCTTTTGCTCTACTGCTACTGATATCTCTAAATCATGAAATAAACACAAAATTGCGTTCTTAAAAAAAACAAAACACGAATGCAAACATCCAAGGAGAGTTTTCCACTTGGCACACTACAAGAATTTTTTGATTTTCCTACGCCTATTTGGCATTGGGAAGGCATCGGAAACAGTATTTTCCTGCGCTTTCCCTATGCCAAATATAATGTCAAAAATTCAAGCATGATAAAAATATTTCCTATGCCTTTTCTACTCCATGCGTAGTATAGTTTACTATGCCTTTCCTACGCCAAATATTTCCTACACTATTTCTACGTCAGATATTCTCTCATGCCAGTTATTTCCGACGCCACTCTTATGCTAGATATCTCTTACGTCATTCCAACACCAAGTTTCCCTTCTACGTAATTCCTACGCCAGATATTTCCTACGTCATTTCTACGTTCAGTTTTCTTCCTGCGCCGTTCTTACGTCAGACATTTCCTACGTCATTCCCATGTCTTTTCGTGTATCCTATTATTTCCTGCGCCCTATCAGTTCTTATGTCATCCCTATATCCGAAAAGTTGTCCATGTCGCTGCTATGACAAAAATATCATGCTCATTAGTTACACCATGCATACGCAATTTCAATAAATACAACTTACAATTTTCCACGCTTTTTCTACGTAAATCAATATGATAAGACGTAGAAAGAAATCAATCTCTATGTCTCGGATCATAACACTACAAGAAAAAAAAATGTATTTTACAATGATCGATAAACATTGTCAAAACATTTCAACAATATTTAGACTGCATTGTAATATCAGCAGTTGCGAAAATAGTTACATTTCAGAAATAAAAGAACATAGAGACGTAACGGAATAACTGAGTTGAGCATAATAAAATATACCATCAACTTCAATTCAGTTTCAAGTACCATCCAGAATATCAAACAATATCAGTTTCAAATACCATCCAAAATATCAAACTATACTATATAAGTTTATCAAATTAGGATGTTTATCAAATCAGAGCTTACTAACCATAATTCACGCAACACTATGTTTAAACTCAACAAATTTTCTAGTACTCAAGTCAGTCACATAGAAAATACAGAACAATTTTGCATAAGCAACTCTTGCATTCATCCATATTTTCAGGGTCAGCAGCAACAGTAAAAGTCTTAACTATCATGTTTGTAGCCTACAGTCCTAGGATCCTGCATCACATAAACAGGCCAACTAATTTACAAACATGAATATAGGCTAACCCACTTGTTTGGGAATACATATCGTGGCATTTTTGTTATATAGTTGCTGTACAAAATGAATCATATTCAAACTAAGCGCAGCTCGTTCGTCCAAATTGAGCACAACTCAGTTCGTCCAAACTACCATAGCTCGGTTATGCCAACTCAGCACTTGCTCAATTATGAGCTATGCTCAGTTCGTCCAAACTAAACACATGCTCCATTATGAAAACTAAGCACTTGTTCCGTTATGCAAATAGATCACAAGTTAATTTTCTAAACTGAGCACTACTCCGTTTTCTAAACTTAGCACCTGCTCAGTTTGTCAAAACTAAGCAGTCGCTCGGTTATGCAAACTCAGCAATGCTTACATTGTCCAAACTGAGCACTTGATCCGTTATGCAAATTAAGCTATGCTCGGTTATGCAAACTGCAAACTTGCTCATTTATTGAAATTAAGCTATGCTGGGTTACTCGATTTTCTAAACTAAGTGATGTTTGGTTTTCTAGAACTGTGCATAAAGTCAATTATGTAAACCGGCCTATGCTGGGTCATGCAAATTGAGATTTTGTTACTATAAAATGACTATCAACCATTACAAAATTTATTTCAATAATGAATCATTTCAAAATTACATTATGATGTACACTTTATGACATTCGAAAGATATATGATTACAAAATAACATTAGCTCAGTGTTTTTAATAATTGTTAATTTAAAATATCTCAATTTCGAAATATGTTATTATTTGTTTGTTATTCACATACAAAATAAGGATTTTAATTAATAAATGGTTGCATTTATCTAAATGATACCAAATATTTCACAATGAAAACATAATGAAGAGATTACATACATCAAATATAAAAGAAAATTAAAATGAATCATTCATTATGGTCTCAATCCTTATTAGATTTATATATTCAAATATTGTACATGAGCTAGATCAAGTTTATTAGCAAATTAAATGAAGAGGTGGTGTATATGGGTTCACAAGATGGGTTCAATTGCGTTTTGAAATACGATTTAAATGTGCAGACCCGAGGAGTGGACACCACAATCAATAGTTTAAAAAAGTCCCTATTTTCTTGTCTAAAAATGGTACAATATCATAGTATTTTATATCCTTATTTTCGTATGAATAAATATATTCAAAATGATGAACTCCAAAACTGCATAAATGCTCAATATCTTATGCGTTTTTATTTATACCTTACATAATAATGATTTCACTATTCAAATATTAAGAACTCGTTCTATAGTTTTCAATACACCTAAAAGAACGCTAATTTATAGGCAAATAGCACAACTTTTTTTTTTTTTTTTTTTTTTTTTTTTGATGTTATTTTTCTGGCTGTACATTTTCCTGACCATGTAGCATTTATCACAACATCTAGCATATTTAATGAATAATGCATAGATCTTGGAAAAGGAAAAATGAATGTGGAAAAATAAAATAAGCTAGATAATAACACTTTTGAATTGAATGAAGACAAACTATTCAATATACCAAACAAAACTGAAAATCAAATCAGAACTTTTTGTAAATTCCATGCATGAAACAAAAATCAAAATGTATACATGAATCCAAATTTTTAACTATTTGATGCATCAAACAAAATTCGACCTTGTATTGAAATTTGAACTCAAATCCAAATTCAAAATCAAACTGAAAATAAAATTACAATTTGACATATAGAAAAATGATAAGCACTTGAAGATTGGAGAGGCGATGGTAGTTACCTTGGACAAGGTGAATCAGTTACCCTTGATTAGGCGATGAAGGTGACAGCGATTACCCTTTCGTCACTAGAAGACTTTAGAATATAATCTATAGCGTTCTTAAACAATTGACCTGCCTACCCTTACAGACTAGGCAAACCCATTGCAAAACAAGAAGCAAAGCTGCTACATGTTTGGTCTGTAGAATACATCTGACAGAAACAAAATGTTATATTAACTAAGGAGGGCCCTAATCAAATAAAACATATTTTAACAAGTCTATCAACTTCTACACTTTTTTTTAGCATCACAGTCATTAGTCATGTTTTGAAGCTGAATAATGGAATCAACAATACCGGAGCTAGTTAATGCATTCATTATGCCATGAAAGAAGAAACCAAATAAACATAACTAAGTAGGTTTTATATTAATGCATAAAAAGGAAGCTTGAATAAATTAGCTATTATATTCAATTTAGTTAACACAAATAAACAGTTGTGAAGAGCATGAGAACATGGAAAATGGAAACAGATGTACTTTCACAAATCTGCTGTAACCATTAACTACCACTTGGCATTATGTGCCTGCAAATATAACTTTGTGAGTTTATAGCGGTGAACTTACATATTTTCCTACTGCACGCAAAAGCAGCTCTGTGGTATTCCTACTTGTGTGTACTTTTCACATCATTGCTTGTATTGGATTGCATTCCGGATTCTCCACTATAAAATTCATTGAGAAAATAGTACCTAAATCAATTAGCAAAAATAATACAACAAAATAGTTACAAGACTGAAGTAGTTGCTGCTGCCTGAGGCACATGAGTTGTAGGCAGAGCATGCATATTAAACTTACTTACATAATCAAATGACAGCTCAAAGCACAAAGTGGTGGATTGTATCACTATAAATATGCTCAAAGTATGATAGGTTTGAATAGCCCAGGCTGTAAATTTTTGTTATATCCTTCTCGTTCAAAATGGTCGATCATATCACAATATATTTTTGTTATAAGATAGGCTATACATTTATAATGATGCAACTTTTGTTTTTGTCTTTTGGTCCTCTGTTGCCTACTATGTTTTTGTCTTTTGGTTTTTCAACTAATTCCTAGATTTTGTTTTTCGTGAGTGCATTGATCTCTTCTTCCATAGCTTTGTTCCAATTATCAATGCTTGTTGCAGATTTTTTGGTTCTTTTGTTTCCAGATTTATTGAGTATATTTTGGGTTTGAAAATCCCACTTTTTGATTTGGTGGTTGTGTGGTGTTCTGGTCTTTGACTTGCTGTAGTTACACTTGGATCTTCAGTATTTCTTGACTGATTTTCAGATTTTGGTTTTGCACTTTGATTTCTTGGTGTAGAGTCAACATTGAATTCTGAAGGCTCTTGTGTTGCTTCAGGCATGTGATCTGTATTGTGATCATGTATGCTTTGTTGATGACCTGACATACTCTGGTCTTCTTCCCTGTTCTCTTGACATAATGGTATATTAGTTATTGAAAATTGAGGATTGTACACTTTTTGGGATGTTTTGATTGTTTTACAAGAAAATGGAAATACTTGTTCATTGAACACAACATGTCTGGATATTACTATTTTTCCATTGCTAGTTATACATTTCTAACCTTTTTGGTTATTCGCATATCCCAAAAATGTACATGGGGAAGATCTAAATTCTAAGTTATGCTTATTATATGGTCTTAGATGGGAAAAACATAGACAACCAAATATTCTCAACATTGAATAATCTGGTTTCACATGAAATAATTTTTCTGTAGGACTTGAGTCATTCAACACTTTACTTGGTAATTTATTGATGAGATATAATGCTTTGTTGAATGCTTCAGGCCAGAGTTTAGTGGTAAATGGGCTTGTGCTAATAGTGTAAGCCCAGTTTCTACTATATGTCTGTGTTTTCTCTCAGCTAATCCTTTTTGTTTAGATGTGTAGGGACATGTCACTCTGTGAATAATTCTCTTTTTCTGAAAATATTCACAAAGTGGTTTATACTATGTTCCCCTATCTAATTGCAACATTTTTAGCTTATAACCAGTGAGCTTTTCCGTTAGATCTATGAATTGCATGACTATTTTTCATGTTTCAGATTTTTTTCTGAGGAAATATATCCAGGTATACTTGGAGTATGCATCTATGAAAGATATATAGTATGAAAAGCCAAAGTCAAAGTTGGCTGGTGCTGGACCCCGTAGGTCTGTTGCAACTAGTTCAAGTGGTTCATTATATTTGTTTGTTGAGTCATCAAAGGAAAGTTTGTGACTCTTCCCCCATTCGACAAAATGTGCAATCATAAGGTAAATCAATACTACTAAATTTTATATTACTATTATTCAAAACTTGTTTTACAATGTTTATATTGGGGTGTCCCAATTTGTAGTGTCACATGTCTACAGTTTTATTACATTGCAATTCAGAAAAATTACTACATATATCTTTATTCCTAGAATTTTGTTGATCAACTTTTTGGAAAAAGCTGTCACGGTTCAACGGATCGAAGCCCAATATCCAGAAGCCCTTTTCAACATCAGTCGATCGGCCATAATGACGACTCGCATTCCAAAAGGCCCAGCCAAGATTCAGCCCAAGCCAGCTTCCTTCAAAGTCAGCTCGAACCAAGGCTGGCTCGAGTTTGTTTCCTCCAAGTAACGGCTCGTCGAGCTCGAAATAATGGTTACTATCAACCAACCAAGTTAGCCGCTTCCCTCAAAGTCGGATCGACCGAATATCTCAGATTCACTTGGAAATATCCAACCAGGTCATTCATTACTCAGACCGGTTCTGAAGGCAATAAATGCGGTCAAAAGCTACCGGCCAAAGCTCTCCTTTTTATACACCTCATCCCAAGTGCCACGTAAGCCACACTTTCTGAGGATACTATTAATCAACAGTTGAAATAGTCTTCCAGCCGCAACTATATCCAATGATCAAGCTCCATGTTTCCAAGCTTTCTTGAATGGATGGGCCATGTTGCATCTACCCTAGCCGACTTCTCCGTCTATAAATACCTTCTTCCCTAAAGAAGAAAGGCATGCCATTTTTGGGTACTCAAAGCTCTGAAATAGGATAGTTTACGGCTTATCCCTCAAATAGCCAACTCTTATTCGTCTTAAAACTTCTCATCTCCCATCTTTCTTAAAACAGAAAAAACATTGTACTTGTAATCAAAAAGAAAAGATCAATACATATAAAGTGGACGTAGGCACCATTTTTGCCGAACCACTATAAAAAGTCTTGCGTGTTCCCTGTTTTCTTCACTTTATCACATTTTATAATCATTATTCGTGTGCTTTCCACATGGTTGGGGGTTGACCGTCACTAGTGACCAACTTTTGATGTCTACACTTTTGCACGCCAGGTGGAGGGGCATGCACCGACATACTCTATGAACTTCAGCGAGTTCCAATCCATGGCGAACAAACGGAAGAAAGATACGACATCTTCCTGTCCCACGGATGCCGATGCAGCTGATACAAATGCTGCAGAAGAAAGTCGGGAAGCTTCCTCTCATGAAGATATGCCCCGATATCTTACTCGAGCGACATGGAAAAAGTTATGGCCGAATTCAGAGGCCATATGACATCTAAGGGTAAACTCCTCGAACGAAAACAACAGTTGATGGATCACCTTCTCGATCGAGTGGAGATGGGATTAAACACTTCAACACCGATTCCTCTGCCGACCGGGACTGGGGCAACAACCGATCTTCGATCTGCACAGAATCAGGCCACTAATCTGATCACACCTTTGCTTCCTTCTGGCTCGGCTGCACCTCCCAACCAATCACAGCCAGGAGTATCGCTTCCAACTACCAGCGCAGTCGCTGCTGCAAATTCATAGGAGGCCCGCGATCAAGATCTAGGTCGTTCGAGCACTTTTCCTCCACTCTTGGGGATAGCTCAACTCATCGAACCAATTGAACAATCACTGGGTCAGTCAGGATCAATGCCATTCCTATTACAACCCAGTATCTTATCGCAATCTCGTCTTATGCCTCCCCTCCATCAACGAAGAGCTGGTGGAGCCTTCCCTTCGAACCACGGAGACACTCCACCATACCGGTTCCCGATTGGTGGAGGAAAATGCTACTGTAGACCCTCCTAACATCACCTCGGACGGGGGCATCGAAGAGCCTCGAACATCACATGCTATGCTGGATCAGCCCGGACCTTCCATCCTGGGTACGGCTCGGTCCAATTCTCATCAGGTTCAAGAGGGGCCAATCTTCCCAGAACCAACAACTGCGATGAACCCTCACCCTCACATTCACTCAACTCTCGGAGGTCGAGCCCAGCCAGCGGCCACCCTTCCGAGCATGCTTTCGTTAGACCCCAGTGCCAGAACTTTCCCATATGTAGAGATGGATTCATGGCAGCGATTCCTCGGAGATGGAAGCCAGCTTGCAAGCATCGTCCGACGATTCATCCGGAGCAATTCTTCTCAGCAGGATATTGACAATATCCACCGCAGCCATTCACTATGGAAATTAGGAACTCCCGCAATCCCCCGGACTTCAAGTTTCCTACTATTGAACCCTACAACGGTCGGACCGACCCGACCATCCACCTCATGCGATACATGTGCAATATGGAAGTGCTTGGCGCATCGACCAATGTTATGGCCAAGTGCTTCCCACTCTTCCTCACAGGTATAGCCGACATGTGGTTTCGGCAGCTAACAACAGAGTCGATCTGCAGTTGGAACACACTGGTCACCCGCTTCATCGAGCAGTTCGAGTTAACATCTCCCGACTTAAGAGTGTCATGTTCTTGACCTCCATCAAGCAACGTCTGGGAGAAACACTTCGGTCCTTCCTGGAAAGATTCAACGCGGCCGTAGCATCCGTCGATCAGCCCGACCCATCGATGGTGCTTATGATCACCATTGTAGGTGTTTAGAACCGATCAGAATTCTCATTCTCTTTGACCAGAGATCCTCCCAAGGACATTGAAGATTTCTATGCAGAGGCCGAACGATTTCTCTGACAAGAAGACACCAACATTGAGATGGAGTGCCTCGAGGTCCTAGCCACAAAACAAGGAGGTCCATCTCACACCAATGGCCAGAATAAAGGAAGAGGAAAGGCCCCAGAAAAGAACGAACGCAACATACGACCTCGAAGAGAGAATAAGTACGATCAGTATACTGAGCTTAATTCCTCACTGCTCGACATCTACCTTGACGTACGAGGGTCCATGCCTTTCTCGAGACCTCCTCGAAGAGAGCCAACCCAGAAAGAGCTCGACTCTGGAAAGCACCGTATGTTTCATAACATTGACGGTCACAGCACCAGTGAATGCATGCACTTACGCGATCTCATTAAGGATAAAGTCAGGCGAGGGGAGCTTCCCGAGTATGTCAAGAAGAACCCACAGGCCAAGCCACCATAATCTTCAGCCCAAGCTCCTCAGGCCGGTCCTCGAGCTCTCAGAAACGGAAATGACCCTGAGACTAGCACTCGCGGCATCATCATCAATTTATAAAATATAGATTTCTTATTTTCAATGTATTTTTGTTTCTTTCAATAAAAAGGATATGTTGATGTACACGTGTATGGGGTTAGGATTTAACTCCTAGGCATGCACTGGAATCAACGTTCGTCCTCTTAAATTTTATTTTTTGTGAATAATTCCTTAGTAAACATTGATATTTCTTTTGCAAACATGGATTGTGTTTGAATGATTTAAGCTGAGCATGACTAACGCTCCCCCCTCCCCCCCTCCCCCCCCTGGGAATATGGTCAGTGTGAAAGCCTATCACCATCTCTAAACCTGCTCCTTAAGCCGAGTATGGTTAGATCTCTTTAAAGCTGAGTATGGACTATACTCGCCCCTTCTAAGACTATCATATGACCTTATACAAGGTGATCATGAATAACACTTTCCATAAGCCGAGTATGGTAAATACTCGCTACCTCCATAAGCCGAGTATGTTTATTACTCGCCACCTCTGTAAGCGGAGTATGGTTAATACTTGCCACCTCAGTAAGTTGAGTATGGTTAATACTCGCCAATTCTGTAAGTCGAGTATGGTTAATACTCGCCATCCCTCTAAGCCAAGTGTAACTACTACTCGCCCTTAACTTCAAGCCGAGTATGCTTAATACTCGCCCAAACAAAAGCCTTCTTTGAACCAAGGATGGCCCGCGCAACCTTTGCAGGTGATGACTCTCGAGACTGGAGTTAGCAGTTACATTCACAGCCATAATACGGTATTCGATGGTTGTCGGTTTTATAACCTTAATACGTTCTACCTCGATCGTGGGTTTTCTGGTCTTAATACAACCATTGAGGCAGTCGGACTTCTGGCCTTAATATGGTTCGGCGCAACCATCGCTACTCGCATATTGGACTTTGGTACAAGGATCAGAACACAACTCATTTACCAAGAAAGATGTATTCTGAGGGGAAAATTGTTGACCAACTTTTTGGAAAAAGCTGTCACGGTTCAACGATCGAAGCTCAATATCCAGAAGCCCTTTTCAACATCAGTGGATCGGCCGACATGCGACTCGCACTCCAAAAGACCCAGGCAAGGTTTGGCCTAAGCCAGCTTCCTTCAAAGTCAGCTCGAACCAAGGCTGGCTCGAGTTGGTTTCCTCCAAGCAAGGACTCGTCGAGCCCGAAAGAATCGCTCCTCTCAACAAACTAAGTTAGTCGCTTCCCTCATAGTCGGATCGATCGAATATCTCGAATTCAATTGGAAATATCCTGCCATGTCATTCATTACTCAGGTCGATTTTCAAGGCAATAAAGGTGGACAAAAGCTACCAGGCAAAGCTCTCCATTTTATACACCTCATCCCAAGTGCCACGTAAGCCACACTTTCCGAGGATACTATTAATCAACAGTGGAAATAGTCTTCCAGCCGTAACTATACCCAAGGATCAAGCTCCACGTGTCCAAGCTTTCCCGAAAGGATGGTCCACGTTGCATCTGCCCTAGCCGACTTTTCCATCTATAAATACCTTCTTCCCCAAAGAAGAAAGGCATGCCATTTTTCGGTACTCAAAGCTCTGAAATAGGATAACTTACGGCTTATCCCTCAAATAGCCAACTCTTATTTCTCTTAAAACTTCTCATCTCCCATCTTTCTTCAAATAGAAAAAGCATTGTACTGTAATAAAAAAGAAAATATCAGTACATATAAAGTGGACGTATTCACCATCTTTGCCGAACCACTATAAAAAAATCTTGTGTGTTCCCTGTTTCCTTTACTTTATCACATTTCATAATCATTATTCGTGCGATGTCCACACGATTGGGGGTTGACTGTCACTAGTGACGAACTTTTTACGTCAACAAAATTCTTTGCTGATTTTCAGATTCTTTGGCTTTAGTGTCTTGTAATCTCACAAAATTAAATATGTAGAGACCATTCCACTCTTCACCAGGCAAGAGTACCTCATTAGTTTGCATGTCTTGTACAAGGCAGTATTTAGGATAAAATATAAAATAGACATTGTTATCACTTGCAAATTTTGAAACACTTAGTAATTTTTTCTTTATTTGAGGTACCATAAGTAAGTTATTTAAGAATAGTTGTTTTCCACCAATTAAACATGCAACACTAGTGTGAGTTATTTTAACTGACTGACCATTACCCATAGAGATGAATTTGTTACCTCTGTACTCCCTGCTACCAATGTTGAGACTTTCAAGATTGTTTGTTACATGGTTGGTTGCTCCACTGTCTGGGTACCATGCTTCATCACCTATGTCATCAATACTCGCTAAGTTGTCGGTTGTAGCTTGATATTTTTTGTTCTGCGTACTTGCCATATTTGCACTGTAATTCCTAGTATTGTTATTAGGGTTATTCGCAGCCTGTTGTTGTCCTTGAGCATTATTTTGACCAGTGTCTACACTATTGTCTAATGTAAAGTAGCACTTAATTGTTGTGTGTCCTATCTTTTCACAAATTTGACACCTAGGCTTGTAGTTATTGTTGCCATACCTTCCACCTCGACCTCTGCCTCTTTAATTTTGTCCACCTCTCTGGAAATTCTGATTTCCCCTTTGAAAGTTCTAATTGAAGTTGTTCTAGTTGAAGTTTTGATTATTTCTTTGACTGTTTGCATTGAATTTAGTATTTTTGTTCTTTGCATGAGATTGAGTAGCAAGGTTTACTGACATTTCAATGTTAAGTTTCTTTTCTTCAATTCTACCCTCATGAGCCATCAATGTTGCGTGAACATATTCTATACTGGGTACATTTGGTAGAGAAAGAATAACTGTTGTTATAGCTTCATAGTCATCATCTAATCCGTTCATGATGTATAGTACTTGCTCATTATCTGATACTTTATTACCAATGCTTTCTAACATATCACATAGTGTCTTCATTTTAGTCAAGTACTCTCTCATTGATATATTGTCTTTCTTTAAACTTTGAATCTGCCTCTTATAGTGTATAATTTTTGTTGATGACTGGTTGTTGAATATTTGGTCTATCTTTGACCAGATTTCCTGTGTCGTCTTGCATTCCAATATTTGTGGTATGAAGCTCGATCCAATGGATGACATTAACCAGGCACCTAGTAGACTATCTTGTCTGATGTGTTTGATGTAATCCTTGTTGCTAAGCAGTTTTCCATTGGTTTCAACAAATTTGGGTGGTATGCTGCAGTCCCTTTGATGAAATTTGTTAAACAATAGCCATTCGCTGTTAAGAACAACCAAGATCCAAAATTATCGCGTAGCTTCTTGTCTTTGACATAAAGAAAGTAATGGCTGTCTCCACTTGATGCTTCCAAGATAAGTAATTATTCTCATCTAGTTGATGAGTTAGTAGCTGTGTTTGAGGATTAATGATAGTTTTTAAGTTGTCATAAATATTTGGCACTTGACCACTGTTATTTGTTGATTGCAGAGGATCAACCACAGTCCCTTCGGTCATGGTGGATGGATACAGAAGTGGGTTTCAGAAAATTATCAAAAATTGAAAGCAAGGAGGATACAAATTTGAAATTTAGTTGCAGAGATTCAGTCTCAGGATGGCACGACAGAAGTTTGATTTATTAATAAGCTTCTGTATGTTGCAACCGAGAATTGAACCCAATTAAATTCAGATTCGAAAAAATAAGAACAATCTTCTTGATCTTCAAGAAGTCCATAAGATCTTTAGCGATTAGGGCTCTCTTCAATGATGAATGAGTCTTTGTACGGCGATAGATGTAAGCTATCTGCAATCAGACTTGAAAACAGAGAAGAGAAGAATAATCTCCTAAAGAATTGACCGCAGTAATGAATTATGTCGTTAGGCGTTTAATGCTCCGATACCATGATGAAATTAAACTGAGAGGATTTTATTGATTATTCATTGATTGATTATTGTACAAGGGGATACAATGTATATATAGGCATAGAATCCAACGGTAACAAGATTAAAATAGGAAACATTGTATTTTAGGTAAATAAAAAATGATGGACTGAATAATAAAGTAATGGACTTGACCCAATATATGTATGGCATACTGAATAGCTTTAGGGCCTAGTAACGTATCAGTGGACTTCGTATTTGATAATATAACGATGGATTATCACGTGAGTTCATTATCTCCAGTAGAGAACGCTATTTGGAAATATCAATTACAACTTTTTCCCTAACAAATCTTTTGAAAGATCTGCCACTTTTACAATACGTTGGCGAATTATCGGTCCAGCTGTCGTAGATGGATCTGCTATCCCTAGAATTTAATCTGGACACAATGGGAAGGCAATTTCAATTTTGATTTCCATATATTTACCTCTCAATACATTTTGAACTGCACCGATAATTGAAGTTATTATTTAAGATATAGTTCGGCTCCTAAGACAAACTAAGGGTAATCATCAGAAATCGAGATAGATTTAGAAATTGAAAACAAGTTCGAAATATAGTTAGATTTTGATTTGGAAATCGAAGTCTACTCTAATTTGAAATCTAGATTGAAAGCGATTTTTAAATCAAAGTGAAGATTGATTTATAAATAAATCCCTAACATTAGGAAATAAAATAAAATGATCAAAAATAGAATTGATCAATCTCTAACAAAAAAAGTGAATCGACCAACAATACTTAACCGATGAAGAAAAAGAAGATAACCTCATGTAATCTTAGTCTTCTGTACATGAAAGTCACATGAAAATTTAGGTATGGTCTAAAGAAAACATCAAGAAATATAGTTGGCGAGATCGGGGAAGAATGAGTATATAAGGCTGAGAAAAAAAAATGTAAGGTATGGGAAGACAAAGTAGACGAGATTAAGTGCGAGAACAGGAGAACCGATGAGAAACATAAGGCTTATAGTAATTATATTTAAGCTTGGTTAGATTTGACTAGTATTATTAATTATATTCAAGCTTATAACAAATTAATATAACAATAGCTAATTTCATTTCTGTTCCCGTAGAGGAGGAGTAGGAACTTTCCTACACCATTACTATACCAATCTGAATTTGTGGAAAAATATCATAGACGTTGGAATGACATAGGAGATTATCCACGTCTCTGTTACGACGATAATTTTAACGTGGCGAATTTCCTACGACTTTTATACGCCTTAGTTATTTTCTGTGTATTAAGGTTGGCATAGGAAGAGCGTAGGAACTTTCCTACGACTTTCCTACGCCATTTGTAACACCCTGTAAAATTCATAAGTATTAATAATAATTAAATAATGAAAAATAAGCAAATAAATTATATGGCTGGAAAGTGAAATTTTGTAGCCTTAGGAATTTGGCTACAAAATTCTTTTATTTAAATTTGTGCTGAAATTCTACATCGTTTTCATATACAATATGTTGAAAATGGTCAATGTATGAAGAAGTTATAAACAATTGAATTTGGACAGTGAACGTAGAATATATATATATATAATTATATGAATATAATATATGTTGTCCAAATTATAAAAAAAATAAAGAGGGAAAATTCAATTTTTCAATTAGAGATAAGATCTTGGGGACAACGTATATTGCATATATGGCGTATGATTAAGAGATTAAGGAACGTATTAAATGAAATAAATAGCTCAACATCGCAACCTTATTGGGCGTTTCATCCCTGAAGGGGTCGACCGCCCTCCCCTTAAGGGGTGTCGATCGTCGGGGGACCGCTAGGGTCGACCGCTCGGCGGCTGGATAGCCCAATAAAGCTTGCTGGTTAAGGTTTTTCAAAGAGGATATATATGAATTAAAGGCTTGAATTAATTCTAATTAATCCAACGGTTTATTCTCACATGGGCAACAATATATACCCCTCCTATCACTCTAGAAAAACCCTAGTCATTCTCCATCTCTGCTCCATGCTGCCTCTCCACCAATGTTAAATTCCAGAGAAAAATAAAAGAATAAGTTAAGGTTTTCTTCTAAATCTCTCTCTATTCTAATTCACATAAGTTTAGAATTCTGGAATTTAGCATAAACATATATGTATAAGATTCTAATGTATGTGTATTATATGTATATTATCTGTAGAATTATTGGAGCTCGCTTGAACGTAAAGAATTATTGTAGATCTTGTAATTCTACTATGGATTTCTCTCTATTCCGCTTAAATCTATGTGTGGAATATTGTTTACTTAAGGAATATTCATGTTTTTAATAGTTTGCCATGTGAATAGATATGCTTAGGGGGATTTGGATATTCGATAATGTAAACATGAAAACTCCCAAATCCTCTATCTTGTAATTGCGTACGAATTGTCATGAATAATTGGGTTTTGTGGATTTTTGGTTTTTGTATTGGATTAAAAATGAATATAAGTGTATCATAGTTTTTTTCATATATTTTTCGCAATCTGAGTTCTCTGGAAATGGCGACTAGTTGGCATCTCTTTCCCCATTTTCTTCCTCCGACGCATCTTCTCTCCTTCGCTTTTCTATTCTTATCATCATCGATTGTCTTCTCTCTTCTAATGTTCTAGTTTTCGACACGCCTAGGGAATTTAGTTTGCACTCCACACAACCCTAATTTCTATGCCCAATTTCAACGCCTATTGAATGTCTGGCTCAAATTGCGGTCCTGATGATCCACTATGCTCGGATTTTGCATGGAGAACCGATCTCATTGTTTTACTGCTTTGCTGCTCGTTTCTCATACTTTCCTCACAACGAGACTGCTTTTGCAGCTGACCGAGGTATGGTGTTGGGATCCTGCAACTTGGCGTTTTAGCGGGTGAGCTCTAGTTTTGTCTGTGAGTCCTTTTAGATTGGTATGCATCTCCTGCAATTTCTTTCTCTACTTTTCGTTAGATTTTGGAACTGTTTCTTTTTGGGTTGTGTGGATCTTTGGGGATGTTGGGTGAACTTTCTCTGTTAGGCCCATCGACTGCCAGTAAACTCGTGATAGCTCTACTACAATCTTTGCTGGTGATTTTTGGTGCTTTTCTCTTCCCCTTCATCTGCCTATGTTAACTTGTAGTTATATCATTTTCTTGTATGCTAGACTATTCAACAAGAGGTGGTTCGTTTATCAAGTGCCCAATTCTTTGTAACCTTGTTTGTCGAAGCTGCCATGTCAAACTGTTCATCTTATTGATGCTAAAGAAACATGTTGTGTAATTCTCTTTTCTGCCTGGTTGTGAAAGTCTGCTCCCTTGGAGTTTTTCTCTGCGTAGTTGGAGATGTCTCTTGCATTTCAGTAACCTGAAGTACTTTGGTACTCTTCAACGCAATTCTGGGTTTGGTCTACGACCAGCCTTAGGTCAAAATGTAATCTTGTGATGTTTCTACAGTTGAGCCGTATGGTTGTTTCTGTAGCTTTATGGAATCGTGCTTTGTGACGGTTAGTTTGATGGGAGGGGACCCTGTCCCTTACTATTTTTCTAACGTAATTGTCTATGTCACTGGTATGTCAGCGATGGTGAAGAGTGGTTCTTGCTGCTCTATCATTTACTGTTTTGACATCCGCTGCCATATGCAGTATGCTATAGTGTGGTCTTATCAAGGAGCAGTTCTTGCTGTCATTCTCGTGTCTTCAGTTTTACTTTTTGTATACTGTTCACGAATGTAACCCCGCTACATGTGTGTAGTATGAAATGTAAACTGACGTATTAAACTCCCTGCTTGGAGATGATTATATAGTAGTCTAGTAATTCAAACTAGCTCCTGGATTGAAATCTAGTTTAGATTCAGTGGACGACCCACTATAATTTTCGTTGACGGTGGACGACTCATGTAACAACCCAAATTTTAATAACGTGTTAAGACAAGAATCAAGGCAGAATTTAATTATAAAATCTGAATCAAGGGAAACGGGCTATGCAATTGCGTTCGTCTCGGAAAAATACGCGAAATAGAGTCCGAGTTTTCGAAAATCGGAGTCTGTATGACCAAGTTATGGCCCGTCAATGTTTTCAGAAAATTTTAGGTTCAAAAATAGTTCAAATTTGAATTCAGAATTCAAATTCAGCCAAGCAGAACAGGCGGGAAAAATTCCCGCCACCCCCAAGTCGATTGGGGAGTCGACTTGGGAGTCGACACACCCCAGGTGGTGTCGACTGCCCAGTCGACACCCCTGACGACTTGGGTGGTCGGCCAGTTTGGCCTGGGTGCACCTGACTTGTTCCTCAAGACATGTTTTAAGGCCTGTGACGGATTTTGAGGGCTCAGGTCTATCCTAGGGTTTATCCTATGGCCTAAACTACTCCTAATTTCTATAAAAACACCCTAGGACCTAACCTAAATCACTCAAAATCAATCTAACAACGAAGTGATGCCCAAATCCCTCTTGATCATGGCCTTCATCTCCAACTCCAAGAGCTTATGCATTCAAATCGGATCCGAATCAAAGGTGCTAGCTTGCTACATCAAATCAAGGGAGTGGATCAACGTTGCTATGCAAGTTTCATGACGATTCTTCAACAAAGGAGCCACCTTTCTTCGTCTAGACGATGCATGATCCTTCCCTAAGCCTCGCTATGTAAGTTCTAGCTACTTGTAGATTCTAACGGTGGTTCTAGTGTGACATGGGATAAAATGCGATGAAACATAAGTATGCTAGCCTATGTGAACCTAACTTTGCCCCTTTTCTATGATCTATGACCTTGGGCTAAGTTTTAGCGACTTAATCATGCCACTCATGCTATGTTTAACCTAGTTTATCTTGCAAGTTTGAATCTTTATCTATGGAATGTTAGCATGAACCTTTGGGAACCATTTGACTTGTGAAACATGGGAAAAGACTTGACTTTGGGGCTTATGCATGTAAATGAACCCAAACCCCATATGTTATCATGCATGTTTGTGGCCAAATTCCCTTATGATACTATGCATGTTTGTGGCCAAGTTCCCTTATGATACTATGCATGTTTGTGGCCAAATTCCCTTATGATACTATGCATGTTTGTGGCCAAATTCCCTTATGATGCTATGCATATTTTGAGGCCAAATCCCTTATGATACCATGCATGTTTGTGGCCAATCCCTTTTTGACATCGTGCATGTTTTGAGGCCAATATGTAGCATAGTATCCTTACTATGTTGACCCGCTTTTACTTGGGGTTGGAAACACGATTTGGGGTAGGTTAGACGTGCGTGATTATGACATGATAATTTGACATGGGATTTCATGAAAATATGGCACTTATGATACACCTAAATGTGGACATGATATGTGGGGTAAACATGAGACTTGAAACTAGACACGTGTGGGTTGTAAGTGTAATATGACACTAGACCAAACATGAAAGTTGCCAACTCGAGGTTGGGTTGAGTTTGTAGCATAAATCTACCCGGACCCGCCCGGCTTAACTAGTGGCTACAAACAATAGGACCCAATGTGAGTAGTTGGTCATGTAGCACTTAAAACCCGAGGTTAGACTAGGTTGTGGTGTAAAGCTACCCGGACCCGCCCGGCTTAACTAGTAACCACAACAAAGTCTAATGTGAGAGGTTGGGGTGCATTAATCTAATTAATGCCACATGAAAAGGTTAAGTAATTTTGAGTAATGACACTTAACCGATATGACACGAATGGGTAGGTTAAGTGGAACCGGACTTGATTTCTTAATGACACTTAACCATACAAGACAATTAGGGGATGGGGTTAAGTAATTCACACTTAACTAATCCGACTTGGAAATTAGATGGGGTTAAGTAACTTAGACTTAACTAATCTAAACACGGTAATTAGATGGGGTTAAGTAACCTATACTTAACTAATCTAAACATGGTAATTAGATGGGGTTAAGTAACTTAGACTTAACTAATCTAAACACGGTAATTAGATGGGGTTAAGTAACCTATACTTAACTAATCTAAACACGGTAATTCGATGGGGTTAATTTAAACACTTAACCAATCTAAACTTGGTAATTCAATGAGGTTAAGTAACCAATACTTAACCAACTTAACATGATAATTTAATGGGGTTAAGTAACTTATAATTAACCAATTATACATGATGATTTGATGAGGTTAAGTAACCTATACTTAACCAATCTAACATGCGGACCTAATAGGGTTAAATCACAAGACCTTTTGAATATACTTAACCATTGTAATACGATTAGTGGATGAGGTTAAGCTAACCCATACTTAACCAATCTGACTCGATGATCTGATGGGATTAAGATAATCTATGCTTAATCAATCTAACACGATAATCTGATAGGGTTAAGACAAACAAATACTGAACCAATTTGACTTGATAGGGTTAAGTCATGCGCTTCTTGGTATACTTAACCAACTTGTAGGGCTAAGCCTTGAACTTAAATACTTAGCCAATCTTGACATGATTCGTAGGCGGGTTAAGTCATGAACCTGAATAACAACACTTAACCCAATAGACAAAACCCTAGTTAGAGGAACTAGGTAGAAAATCGTAGTTAATCAAGGGTAACAGGGAAAAGAAGCTAAGTGGTAAACCTTAGTTAAGAATAACTAAGTAATAATTCTTAGCCAAGGACATGGGACTAGTTCATAAATAGATGAGTAACCTGATACGGTAGGTCATCGCTTAGTATACGAGGAGGAGCAACTTATCTGACTTGGATAAAAAGCTCCAGCGAACTAGGTGACGAAGCGGTAGCTTTGGGGGACGTGAGGGTACTCTTGGTATCCCTCTGTGAGGTGGCAGATGGTCCATGAAACCTGGCCTCACAGAGGTTAAGGTCTGCGGTAGAAGAGCCAAGGGTATGCCTTGGTTGCTGTGCGAGCAACCTAAAGGCGGGGATGGATTAGCGTGGAGTCGACGATACTTGATTTTTGCCCTGGATAGCGCGTCGTCGACTACCTACCATCTTTAGTCAATCGTGTACGAACAGAAAGGCAGAGAACTCCCAACAGACCATGTTCTTGCTTTCGAGTCATGGGTGAGGTTGGCCAATAGGTAAGTGGGGCATAGTGGGGTCGGGATGTAGTTCTCATACATGATTTTTCTTGGATTGCCTTTCAGTAGTTGAGGGAGGGGTCACGTGGGACCATAGCCACGAATACAAAAGCAGACCTTGATATCTGCATTCAGCAGACGACTTAAAGCTCCCGGCCGAGTTCCGTATTTCTCGATTTGCCCTGGCACGGAACTCGGATGGCACATTGAGATACATGTGCGTCTAGACATGGAAAACGATTCACGATACATGCGTGGGATAAAGGGTGTGGTTGACGGGTGGCATAATCCCTAGTGGCCCTAGGTGGCTTGAACCCAAACCGAGACACGGAAATGTTCATTAGGTAGCATAATCCCTAGTGGTCCTAGGTGGCATAAATCCTAAGTGAACACGTGATAGTTCATAGTAAGAAAACATAACCAGATCAAGGGTAGCAGTCCAAAACAACTTCAAGGATAAAATGGTACTACGTTGAGGTGGTATAGATTTACGTGGGAAAGCCCGTACGGCCTACGGCAAAGGACTGAACTTATACATGGAAAGAAACATACGAGTGGGGAAAAACCTACATATGCTATATATTAGGTTGACATGGACCATTACATGACATTGGGCGAGGGACATTCATAGTTAACACACGATGCGGGTTGGGATACTAGTACGAGAGGTGCAGAGCAAATATACATGATAAATACCGTGGGATGTTATACATGATAGATACCTTGGGATTGTATACTTGATAGCAACCTGACGATGTGATACCTTGATTTATCTTGACACCGTAGTTTATCATGATACCTGAGTTTATCTTGCTACAGTAGTTCATCCAGTTATCTTGGTTTAGCTTATCTATCTTGTCGTCATTCTTATGTTTACTTTCAGTTTATGCATGTCATGTTACCTTTACCTGTTTTTATACTGGAGTAGATAGGACTTACCAGTCTTTATGACTGACCCCGTTTTGTTTCGCCTCTTTATCTTCCGTTCCCCCCCTCCCCCCCCCCCCCCAGGTTTTCAGGGAGGAAAGGATGTTGTTTAGTTCGAACCTCTTATGCTTGAAGGTCATCATGTATAGCTTGGTCTTCTCTTAGCTATGGCTGCTTCACCGCATTATTTTGGGGAATAATTTATGAAAAGGTTTTATGCTTCTTTACTATTACAAGACAGGTTTTGATGTATTTTGATGTAAAAGGCTTTAGACCTTATTTTGTAAGGTAATGAAACTTGTTTTATTTCCGCTGTTTTATATTTGTTCTGTCTTGTAATATTTCTGTGCATGTTTACCTCGATAATGCTTCACCAAACCTAGTGCATTCCCTTTGTGGGTGACCCTAGCGGAGGTGGGGTGTTACATCTGGTATCAGAGCAGAAGGTTACCAGACTGGGCAAAAGTTTTTAAAACCTTCTGAAAACTATTTGAGAAACCGTTTACAAAGAAGCATTTTTCAAGAAAAGTTTTTAAAGGCTATTCCCCAAAAGCCATTAGCACTATCCTTTGTTTCCTTGATTGAACCTCTTTTCCTTTCTTTCCTCCATCTGTAGTCACAGTAGTTTTAACTGCGACTAATCCTTGTCTAGCTACATAAGTGTTTTCCCATGCGATGGAGGAAGTTCTCGAGAGACCTGTTACCGAAGTTATAAGAAGGGATAATAAGAGCAAGGATAAAGGACATGGGCTTAAGGATAAGCAACTTGTTGGTATGGATTAGTCCACGAAGGAAGGCAAGGACAAGATCAGCGAGAGGGCAATTGTATGCTCTCACTCCTAGCGTACCTAAGAGGGATGGTATTGTTTCTGTTAAAGGTTTAGCCTTTCTTTTCTATCATCCCGTCCAGACTTTGTTTTGATCATCGCATCATTTAAGTCTGTCTCGATAGTTAAGTCTCTGCACCTTAGTACTAGCATGGTAGAAGATCCCACTCTTATCCCAAAATCTGGTTGGAGAGTCGGTCCATTTATTCATGACTTGTTTGGAATTGAGAGTGTAAATGCCAAGTGTTGAGATTAGAAGCAATGTTTCTATTGTTGAGCTATGGATGGATTCTAGGGAAGAAGTGGTGATCCAGTAAGGGATGCCATTCTCGGTTTTGAAAGGAGGGTAGTTAAACTCTTAACTTGCCTTGGTAATACCCTCGAAGTCTCATGTAACCTTATGAGTTCTGTCATGGTTAATTACCTAGAATCTCTTGATGCATTTATCGGAAATCTCTGATCCGATCAAGTAACGTTCGCCAACAAGGCGGATGGTTCATTCCGCGTAAGCATGGGTTATAGGGATCACCCTAGTAAGTGCACGTGGTAACATGGATTGGCATCGGTAAACAAGATCCAGAATTCACTAGTGAATTTTGGAGGGCTTGCATGAGTACGCAGATATGGTTGAGCCAAGTATACTAGGGAAAGAATAAGTGAAAAAGGAACGAGAGGCGACAGTGAAATGAGTTCCGACTCATACCTTGGAAATAGGAATCAAGGAGCTACGAAATCATGAAGTCAAAGGCGGTCAAGGCACAATGGAATTAAGCTCAAGGAAATGCAGCTTAGACGCGCGCATCATGTCTCTTTTTAAGAATATATCGTTGATCCCTGGCTCTCCTGTAGAGCTTGCTTGCATGCTATCGCTTGGTGGATATCCTCTCGGTCCTGTTTCTGTTGCAAACCCCGTAAGGAGTTTATCTTCTCGATCCTATCTTGGGAATCTTAGGTAGAACTCTATGGATATAAACATGTATTTGAAACACGTTATGATTGATATGGTTGAAAATGGTTGCAAGTGGTTGCTCGTGGATGCGCGAATACACGTTAGATACTAGATCGACGCACTCACATTTTGCATTGCATATGCACGAGTATTTATACTTGTTTGAAAGTTAATGTGTTGTCATGTGGATGTTGCATATGAATGAATGTTTGTGCACGCATGTAGTACTTATATGACTAGGACTATTTGCATACGTGTTGGATTCATGGCACTAAACATATTTTGCATTAGAAAGATCATTTAGGCCTGATCATTAGCATTAGCTAAGGAACATATACACACACTTTCTGCATGTGTTCATAAAGCATTAGGAGTCTTTTAAGGACCATGGTTGCCTGTGGATGATGTTTTGAGTAGATGGATGATGGATGGTAGGATACGTTCTTCCTAACATGGAGATTTCGGGGACGAAATCCTTAAAGGAGGGGAGAATGTAACAACCCGAATTTTAATAACGTGTTAAGACAAGAATCAAGGCATAATTTAATTATAAAAATCTGAATCAAGGGAAATGGGCTGTGCAATTGCGTTCGTCTGGGAAAAATACGCGAAATAGAGTTCGAGTTTTCGAAAATCGATGTCCGTATGACCAAGTTATGGCCCGTCAAAGTTTTCAGAAAATTTCAGGTTAAAAAACAGTTCAAATTTGAATTCAGAATTCAAATTCAGCCAAGCAAAACAGGCGGGAAAAATTCCCGCCACCCCCAAGTCGACTGGGGAGTCGACTTGGGAGTTGACACACCCCAGGTGGTGTCGACTGCCCAGTCGACACCCCTGTCGACTTGGGTGGTCGGCCAGTTTGGCCTGGGTGCACCTGACTTGTTCCTCAAGACATGTTTTAAGGCCTGTGACGGATTTTGAGGGCTCAGATCTATCCTAGGGTTTATCCTATGGCCTAAACTACTCCTAATCTCTATAAAAACACCCTAGGACCTAACCTAAATCACTCAAAATCAATCTAACAACGAAGTGATGCCCAAATCCCTCTTGATCATGGCCTTCATCTCCAACTCCAAGAGCTTATGCATTCAAATCGGATCTAAATCAAAGGTGCTAGCTTGCTACATCAAATCAAGGGAGTGGATCAACGTTGCTATGCAAGTTTCATGACGATTCTTCAACAAAGGAGCCACCTTTCGTCGTCAAGACGATGCATGATCCTTCCCTAAGCCTCGCTATGTAAGTTCTAGCTACTTGTAGATTCTAACGGTGGTTCTAATGTGACATGGGATAAAATGCGATGAAACATAAGTATGCTAGCCTATGTGAACCTAACTTTGCCCCTTTTCTATGATCTATGACCTTGGGCTAAGTTTTAGCGACTTAATCATGCCACTCATGTTATGTTTAACCTAGTTTATCTTGCAAGTTTGAATCTTTATCTATGGAATGTTAGCACGAACCTTTGGGAACCATTTGACTTGTGAAACATGGGCAAAGAGTTGACTTTGGGGCTTATGCATGTAAATGAACCCAAACCCCATATGTTATCATGCATGTTTGTGGCCAAATTCCCTTATGATACTATGCATGTTTGTGGCCAAGTTCCCTTATGATACTATGCATGTTTGTGGCCAAATTCCCTTATGATACTATGCATGTTTGTGGCCAAATTCCCTTATGTTGCTATGCATATTTTGAGGGCAAACCCCTAATGATACCATGCATGTTTGTGGCCAATCCCTTTTTGACATTATGCATGTTTTGAGGCCAATATGTAGCATAGTATCCTTACTATGTTGACCCGCTTTTACTTGGGTTGGAAACACGATTTGGGGTAGGTTAGACGTGCGTGATTATGACATGATAATTTGACAGGGGATTTCATGAAAATATGGCACTTATGATACACCTAAATGTGGACATGACATGTGGGGTAAACATGGGACTTGAAACTAGACATGTGTGGGTTGTAAGTGTAATATGACACTAGACCAAACATGAAAGTGGCCAACTTGAGGTTGGGTTGAGTTTGTAGCATAAATCTACCCGGACCCGCCCGGTTTAACTAGTGGCTACAAACAATAGGATGCAATGTGAGTAGTTGGTCATGTAGCACTTAAAACCCGATGTTAGACTAGGTTGTGGTGTAAAGCTACCCGGACCCGCCCGGCTTAACTAGTAACCACAACAAAGTCTAATGTGAGAGGTTGGGGTGCATTAATCTAATTAATGCCACATGAAAAGGTTAAGTAATTTTGACTAATGACACTTAACCGATATGACACGAATGGGTAGGTTAAGTGGAACCGGACTTGATTTCTTAATGACACTTAACCAAACAAGACAATTAGGGGATGGGTTTAAGTAATTTACACTTAACTAATCCGACTTGGAAATTAGATGGGGTTAAGTAACTTAGACTTAACTACTCTAAACACGGTAATTAGATGGGGTTAAGTAACCTATACTTAACTAATCTAAACATGGTAATTAGATGGGGTTAAGTAACTTAGACTTAACTAATCTAAACACGGTAATTAGATGGGGTTAAGTAACCTATACTTAACTAATCTAAACACGGTAATTCGATGGGGCTAAGTTAAACACTTAACCAATCTAAACTTGGTAATTCAACGAGGTTAAGTAACCAATACTTAACCAACTTAACATGATAATTTAAGGGGGTTAAGTAACTTATAATTTACCAATTATACATGATGATTTGATGAGGTTAAGTAACCTATACTTAACCAATCTAACATGCGGACCTGATAGGGTTAAGTCACAAGACCTTTTGAATATACTTAACCATTGTAATACGATTAGTGGATGAGGTTAAGCTAACCCATACTTAACCAATCCGACTCGATTATCTGATGGGATTAAGATAATCTATGCTTAATCAATCTAACACGATAATTTGATAGGGTTAAGACAAACAAATACTTAACCAATTTGACTTGATAGGGTTAAGTCATGCGCTTCTTGGTATACTTAACCAACTTGTAGGGCTAAGCCTTGAACTTAAATACTTATCCAATCTTGACATGATTCGTAGGCGGGTTAAGTCATGAACCTGAATAACAACACTTAACCCAATAGACAAAACCCTAGTTAGAGGAACTAGGTAGAAAATCGTAGTTAATCAAGGGTAACGGGGAAAAGAAGCTAAGTGGTAAACCTTAGTTAAGAATAACTAAGTAATAATTCTTAGCCAAGGACATGGGACTAGTTCATAAATAGATGAGTAACCTGATACGGTAGGTCATCGCTTAGTATACGAGGAGGAGCAACTTATCTGACTTGGATAATAAGCTCCAGCGAACTGGGTGAGGAAGCGGTAGCTTCGGGGGACGTGAGGGTACTCTTGGTATCCCTCTATGAGGTGGCAGATGGTCCATGAAACCTGGCCTCACATAGGTTAAGGTCTGCGGTAGAAGAGCCAAGGGTATGCCTTGGTTGCTGTGCGAGCAACCTAAAGACGGGGATGGATTAGCGTGGAGTCAACGATACTTGATTTTTGCCCTAGATAGCGCGTCGTCGACTACCTACCATCTTTAGTCAATCGTGTACGAACAGAAAGGCAGAGAACTCCCAACAGACCATGTTCTTGTTATCGAGTCATGGGTGAGGTTGGCCAATAGGTAAGTGGGGGCATAGTGGGGCCGGGATGTAGTTCTCATACATGATTTTTCTTGGATTGCCTTTCAGTAGTTGAGGAAGGGGTCACGTGGGACCATAGCCACGAATACAAAAACAGACCTTGATATCTGCATTCGGCAGATGACTTAAAGCTCCCGACCGAGTTTCGTATTTCTCGATTTGCCCTGGCACGGAACTCGGATGGCACATTGAGATACATGTGCGTCTAGACATGGAAAACGATTCGCGATACATACGTGGGATAAAGGGCGTGGTTGACGGGTGGCATAATCCCTAGTGGCCCTAGGTGGCTTGAACCCAAACCGAGACACGGAAACATTCATTAGGTAGCATAATCCCTAGTGGTCCTAGGTGGCATAAATCCTAAGTGAACACGCGATAGTTCATGGTAAGAAAACATAACCAGATCAAGGGTAGCAGTCCAAAACAACTTCAAGGATAAAATGGTACTACGTTGAGGTGGTATAGATTTACATGGGAAAGCCCGTACGGCCTACGGCAAAGGACTGAACTTATACATGGAAAGAAACATACGAGTGGGGAAAAACCTACATATGCTATATATTAGGTTGACATGGACCATTACATGACATTGGGCGAGGGACATTCATAGTTAACACACGACGCGGGTTGGGATACTAGTACGAGAGGTGCAGAGCAAATATACATGATAAATACCGTGGGATGTTATACACGATAGATACCTTGGGATTGTATACTTGATAAAAACCTGACGATGTGATACCTTGATTTATCTTGACACCGTAGTTTATCATGATACCTTAGCTTATCTTGCTACAGTAGTTCATCCAGTTATCTTGGTTTAGCTTATCTATCTTGTCGTCATTCTTATGTTTACTTTCAGTTTATGCATGTCATGTTACCTTTACCTGTTTTTATACTGGGAGTAGATAGGACTTACCAGTCTTTATGACTGACCCCATTTTGTTTCTCCTCTTTGTCTTCCGTTCCCCCCCCCCCCCCCCCAGGTTTTCAGGGAGGAAAGGATGTTGTTTAGTTCGGACCTCTTATGCTTGAAGGTCATCATGTATAGCTTGGTCTTCTCTTAGCTATGGCTGCTTCACCGCATTATTTTGGGGAATAATTTATGAAAATGTTTTATGCTTCTTTACTATTGCAAGACAGGTTTTGATGTATTCTGATGTAAAAGGCTTTAGACGTTATTTTGTAAGGTAATGAAACTTGTTTTATTTCCGCTGTTTTATATTTGTTCTGTCTTGTAATATTTCTGTGCATGTTTACCTCGATAATGCTTCACCAAACCTAGTGCATTCCCTTTGTGAGTGACCCTAGCGGAGGTGGGGTGTTACAACTCACCTTAGAAACTGAATTAGATGACTGCTAACTACACTCACCTATACTATATTGTAATTTCATTATTAGGTATAATAAAAGAGTGTTATGAAACACTATAAAAACCAGTTGGCTATGCTAAAAAAATAAATGAATATGAGTGTTGCCACTATTATTCCTATTTTATGTAATTCACTTTTATTTACCATTGAGTGTAACCTAAAAAGGTTTAGATTTGATTATTTCATGATTTGTTTGGGTTTGGATCTTGTTTTGAATTCAAACGCATCCAAAATTGATATAGGTCAAATGTAAGCATTTTTATGTGCATAACGCCAAAAATGGTGAATTAGGTGAAATATGGATTATAAACATACAAGCAAGCATTAACACGTAAATATTTAAAAATCAAGACCATTGTTAATGACAGCTTCATCAGATCCATCATCCTCTGCCTACAACTCCTCCTTTTCTCCTCTTCCGTCTCGCCCTCCTCCTCCTCTTAATCCATCGGATCCTCCACCTTCTTCTGCGGCTAATACTTCTGATGCTAACGTGGGAGGTTTTGCTTTGAATTTGAACCATGATAATGTAGATCCTATCAGATCTAACAATCCCCCTTGGTAAATCCTCCAAGTGGTATATCGAAGCAGTTTCATTCTAATACAAATCATAATTCTTTGTTTGCATCTTTTCCCTCATTTACAAAATGCGATTATGCATCTCTGTTCAAAGCTCTCCTTCGTATTGCTGGAGTTTTCAAGCCGCAACACTTTGATATCCCTAGGGATGGAAAATCGAAAGCAATTCTAGGTTTGGTAAAGTAAGAAGGTATGAATTACTAGTATAATTACTTAATTAGTTTTTTCTTAGACAGTTTTTTGAATTACCTAGCTGTGGTAAATTACTTAAACCGCTATTGGAAAGTATAAGGAGGAATGGATGTTAAATTTGATGGTGATCACTTTTATTTTAAGTTCACTAATGATATTGATAAGGAAAGGATTCTCCACTCTGTTCCGATATTCAGTCGAGGCAAAATGTTTATAATTACTAACTGGAATCCTTCATTGGGAATGCTCTCTCTCAGATTAAAAAAATACCAATCTGGATCCACTTTACTGTATTCCTACCATTCTCTGGACATTATTAGGTGTTAATTGGTCGGTATGTCATATTGGTAGATCTGTTTTGATAATAGCACTGAAAGAATGAATTGTTTCAGATATGCTAAGGCATTGTAGAGATATCCCCCGAATACAAACTACCAGATTCAATTAAAATTGCAGATCTAGGTGACAATTACCCAACAGTTAAATTGTCATACAATTGGAAACCTAATCTCTGTGCAGTTTATAAAGTTTTTGGGCACAATAATTTGAATTGTGAATTAAATAATAAGGAAAGTATGGTTCATGGTGATCAGTTTGATGCTAGGCAAGAGGATTACCATGGAGATGCACATGTTCATACAAGTAATCGTAAACAAAATTTTCATGTGAATGTTAATTAGTTTAAATGGAATAATGTAAATACAAAGAAAAAACAATATTGGAGGAGGAAAGATATAGGAAATAACAATGCGAATTCTGATAGAGTTAAGGAAGTAATTGGTTATGAATGTGAAAATCCTTTTGCAAACTTAGCTTCTGATGCAAATGTTAATGATGGAGGTGAAAATATTGGACAAGATGAAAGTAAAGCTCAGGAAGGAGTAGTTGCTGGTAAATCCGGTTTGAATGATACTAATTCCAAAATAGATAAGATTTCTGAGAATAGTGATAATGATTTTCTTTTAGGGAATTTATTTGATGAAGCATTTAATTTCGGTGTTAATAACTCCTCTTTGGTTGAGAATATTGATGCTGGTTTATCTACATCAACATCATGTATGAGTTCATCAATTGCTGGTTTATCTACATCAACATCATGTATGATTTCATCAATGGTTGGTTTATCTACATCGACATCATGTATGAGTTCACCAATGGCTGGTTTATCTTCTCTTGCTACAGTCAGTTCCTCAGTATGTACTTCTTCACCTTTAGTTGGATCTGCAGTGACATCATCATCAAAGGGAAAATCACCTTATGCTAATTTGAAGCCTCCATCTCATATCACTCTATTGCCAGTTATTGGATCAGGGCTGACTTTTCCAAACGTCAATACAGCGGCATTGCTTTCCTCTGCTATCTCTAAAAGTTCAATTCCTTCATCTAGGTCTTGGAGCATAAAGCTGACAGGTAAATTCTGGGATGATCTTGATGAAGGATTTGATTATGGACCAGAGGATGTGATGCCTCTAAGTGCTAATTTGAAATCCTCTAGAAGGCATACTAGAAGCAATCCAATGTACGATCCATATCTAACTTGAAGTTGTTCTTGAATGGTTATTTTTCCAGAAGCTATATATGTAGTGATGCACAATGTTTTGAGTTCTGCATGTGAGTTTTGGTTGGAGTTCATGCATACTGTTTTATTTTTTGTTTGTGGACATTGTATTGATGTGTGGGCAATTTCCTTAATGGTTATCAAGTTTCTTTAGCTGAAATGGATATCCTGAGTATGCTCCTGTTTATTGGTATAGCCATTACTTGAGAAGTGATGAAGTTGTGTGACGATATTGTAGTAATGGTTGATATAGTTATGACAGCCATGATGAAAGTGAGATATGAGTACATGTAGAAGCTAAAACGGACGGCATTTTGATATTTTTAGTTTAGTGAGTTTGTATAGTGAGTATTTTGAATGTTACTATAGTACTTAGGAGAGTATATGTTGTTTGCTTAATGTTTGTTTATTCTCGAGTCTATATCTTGGACTTCTTTTTGTTAATAAAATTGCGCCTAACTTTCAAAACATACAAGCATAAGTGTATGTAATACTCTATTTTTAATCTAATATTGAAATCATTCCAACAAGCCTAGGATGCAAGTTGAAATTGTTATGTATGCATATTTTCCATTCACAGCTATTTGTTATATTGTCATTATGCCATCAAGCCTATGTTGTAGTGGTAAAAGTATGGAAAATCTAACTTGTAAACCTTGAATTGGACAAATTGACAATTTCCACATCGTTAGAATGTTTCCCCGTTTATACAAATGTTTACGTTAATTAGGCGCTATTATTATTTTACTTATATAAACTTAGTTAACGTAATTAACGTTGTATTAGAGTACTAAATGCGATTAGGTTAGAATTAGAATTTGAAATGTCCCCTTAACAAATATGTATTTGTTTGCCTGTGTGTGCGTATATAGATGACTTTAAATATATATAAATAGTGACACATAGACATGAGGTTAGTTGCCATTTGTGGTAAAAGCCTGCCCAGAACCGACTGGCAAATCCAGCAACCACAAGTAGGCCCAACTAATATGAGATGTCTAGGTGTTATAGGCCACTCGTAAACTTAATACACTAGACACGAGGTTAAACCAAGTAGTAATAGAAGTCTTCCCGAAACCGACTGGCATATCCAGCATCTATAGGTGTACGGTTTAATGTGAGAGGTCTAATGTGTGTGTGTGTATAACCATATATATATATATAAGTCTATTGCGTGTGAAAATAAGTAGGTTTACTACGCCTTGAGAAGGTCTTAAGTGGATGACTCTCATTTTATCTAGTTGGATCTTAAGTGGTTTGGACTAGGAGCCCTCCGAAGGTTTATTCCTTGGAAAGGAACCAAAGTAATGGGACCCACCCTTACTAGATTTGACGTAGGTCTTTGGGTCCTCTTTCCCTAAAAGTGGTTAGGCATAAAATGGTAATGGCGTAGGGTAGTTCACGGAGATGTGTCCACTTCCTCTAGAAGCTTATAAGGTCTCAACTAGGGACAGATAGGTAATTGAAGGATATGTGGCCATTGCATGCTCACCAACTGTCTAAGGGAAGTCTTAAGCGACATAGGTATCCTACCGGGTAATATCAGTTAAGTAGTAACATTCACAATACTACTTCTCATATTACAAATAAGAGAATAGGATTAAGAACATTAACGTACTAGGACGAGGTCTGAAAGGGCTAGGAGTCCGCCTCAAGGTTATAAGAGATCATAAGGATCCACCTTTTATAGGGCCATAAGCGACCGAGAATACCACCTCGTTGGGTATTTACCCTAAAACACTAATGGATGATTGACTTGGATATGCACACCATTGGTTAGATATTTATGTTTGTGTGAATCTTGTGTGCTACGAAGACATACTTTGACATATGTAACCTACTAAAAATATAGGGTATGGACATTAAGTAACACTATATTTCAGTTATACATAACTTTAGTTCTGACCCCTCTCCTTAACATCCAACAGGTCAGTAGATGGGGTAAAAGCCATGGATGAAGTCATGAGTGAAGCCAATGAACAAGACGAAGTTGTTATGTTATTATTAGAAGTTATTGCTTTACTTCTTTTGGAATCTTATGAGAATGAACTATCTGATGTGCACATTGAACATTTGTAACTGTTGTATTTCTGAGATTTTGAAATAATGGCATATCTTATTTGAATATTATATTTTCTCTTTTCGCTGTGTGAGATTTACATTCGAAGTATTTGTGTATATATATTATGTGGAAATGTAATCCTTACAGGAGCCAACCACCCGTTTAGAATGGCTCTAAGTTTCGATGGGCCTTTTCTACGTCGAAATTTAGGCCCATTCTGGGCGGGTTGTTACATTTGGTATCAGTGCATATGTTACCCGATTATAATGGAATAATAAGTACGAGAGGCGTATTTGTAATTTGAAAAATATGTTTCAAATTATATATATGTATTATACACGTTTGCCCCTATAAGCATACGTATTTATACTAGGCACCTTTATCGTTTTCTTCCTTTTTCAGTTTAAATACTATCTCAGGAGTATCCATTAAATGATTCTATCTTTTCTTTTAAGATAGTTGAATGGCTGAAAATCCTTATGAGCAGGGCGACCAGGCAAGACCCCGCTCCTTGCCAGAATGGTTCCAGCAGTACCTCCGTATCGTGGAACAGGTCCCTATCGCTAATCCTGTCCCCGCGGCCTGCCGCTGAAGTGGCCTTTGATTTTTCTCTCTTTTGTAAGACCTTTACGAATCCTAGAGGGAAATCGTTTTCTCGAAAGAAAGGCTTACCTAGTGCCCAATTTTGGGTTACGTACCGTGGAAGAATCTTTGAGGCTACTGCCTGGCCCGATAAGGTAAAAAGAAGGATAGTGGTCTGGCATTTGAAGGATGTGGCCCTTGAATGGTGGAAATTAATATCGATGGAGAATGAGGGCCGGATTTTTACATGGGCCGAATTCAAGACCTGTTTTGAAGCGAAAATTTTACTAAGGGCATAAATGACTATTCCGCTAGAGAAATTCATCCACCTCAAGCAAGGAAGCTTGAGCCTACAAAAATATATCCAAAATCACTGAGTTATGTAAGTTTGGGAGAGGGTTGGTAGACACCCCATGAATAAAGCCCTTAGGTTTGTTAAAGGACTGAACTTCCCGTTGAAGGAAACCCTATTAGCCCAAGTAACGTTTGGGGAAACTTTTGAGACTTCAGTTGAGACAGCTACCCTCTGCGCGACTGAAAGCTCCAAGTAGGAGAAAGAAGGAGAGAAAGGAGAAAGCTCCAACAAAAATAAGAAGGAATGGTGGAAAACAAGAAGAAGAACAAATTCAAAAAGGACGCAAAGACTTGTACGAGGTGCAACCGCAAAGGCCATGAAGCTAAGGATTGTAGGACCTCATTAGCGAAAAAGGAGTTCAAGGGAAAATGTTACAACTACCATGAAGAAGGACACATGTCCAAAGACTGCCCAAAGCCCAAAGCTGTTAAGAGTGTCCAGAACTATGAAATAGAAGCAATGCCAGTTCAAAGCCGACACCCAAGAGACCAAGGGCAGTCTTGTAACACCCCACTTCCGTTAAGGTCACTCGCAAAGGGAATGCCTTAACTTCGGTGGAGCGTTTTTAGTAGACAGAACAGAAATTTACAAGACAGATAAAGTAGTACTTGAAAATTTTATAACTTTACTACAACAGAAACAGAAATGAGTTTAGTTGCATCTTTCGAAACCACAATATCGGAATTCAAGTACAAAAATATTGATCTTGTACAAAAGCCTTCAGAATGCATAGTTTTTAAAGCCATAACCCCCCAACATAAACTGCCATGGAAAGATAGAGTCAAAGTCAAGCAATACTTCGAACACTTCAAGCAGAGAGAATCTGAATCAAGCTCCTATGTTTCCACCCTGAGAACCTTAGGGGGGGGACGGAAAGAAAAGAGGCGAAACAAACTAGGTCAGACATAAGTCTGGTGAGTCCGGTGACTTTCAGCATATAAACAGATAAGAGTATCATGGCATGTAAATAAAACTGGATGAGAGATAACCGTAATAGAAATAGCAGGTTAACAGAAGAAACGGAATGATATAGGCTAAGCTAAGCTTCTTACTTAGTTTTCACTTTTCTGCACTAATACTATTATAACAGGATTAGGTGTTACCCTAATGTCTAAACTGAAACAGAAACGGAAACAGAATAATCTACACAGAAATAGAATGCTAGTAATGGGCCTTTACCACCCAAATAGACAGAAGGTACAGAAGCAGAATACTAATAATGGGCCTTTACCACCCCAACAGACAGAAGGTACGGAAACAGAATACTAATAATGGGCCTTTACCACCCAACTAATGGGCCTTTACCACCCCAACAGACAGAAAGTACGGAAACAAAATCAGAGACGGAATCAGAGACGGAAACAGAATAATCCCTACAGAAACAGAATGTCAGAATTAGGTGTACACTATTAATGGGCCTTTACCACCCCAACAGACAGTACCACGTAGAAACAGACAGGTGTTACCACCCAACAGAAACAAACGGTACCAACAGAAACAAACAGAACTAAGTGTACCCTAAGTCCTACCCCCAAGCGATCGGCTCCCCAATACATAAATACCCTGTGTCGGCCCCACAGTAGGGTGTATCACTCCCTAAAGTGGCAACCTATTGGCACAGACCTATTTACAGATGTCACAGTGTCTTACGTCCTCATAGCAGACCGGATCCATGCACGCACATGACCCGGTTGGAATGCGCCATCAACACCCCTCGCCATTATCAGAATGAACCGCTTATAATTAGTTCCGTAAGCGTGCCCGGACCCCTACATAGTGTGGGTTCAAAGTTTTGATACCATAAAGGGTTATTGACTAATATGGGTCCCAAACAACAGATGACACAAGTATTTCCCCTCCTAACCTTGTGTCCCCAGACTAACAGATTTCAGATTAACTTGTTTACAAGTTTCAGACATACAGAGTTCAGATTTACTAGTTCACATATCAGACAATCAAGTTAACAAGTTTTCAGACTAACAGATCAGATGTACAGATTAACAAGTTCTCAAACTAACAGATCAGATATACAGATTAACAAGTTCTCAGACTAACAGATCAGATATACAGATTAACAAGTTCTCAGACTAACGGATTAGATATACAGATTAACAGACTTACAGATTGTTTTACCTAACTTTGTATTGGGCCTACAGATTCACAAAACAGGTTTATTAGATTTATCAGTCCAATTGATTTAACCCTATCCACCCAACACATTTTAGGCGTCATATTTATCTTGGATTTGCATTAATTAATTATTAATGCACAGACCTCTCACATTAGGTCGGTTGCTTGTGGCCGCTGGATATGCCGGGCGGTTCCGGGCAGACTTCTGCAACAAGCCAGACCTAACCTCCTGTCTAAGCATATTTTAGTTATGCCTACGAGCTCTCACATTAGACTGACAGTTTCCGATCGCTGATTAAGCCTGTTGGTTCCGGGCAGACTTCCACCGCAAACGGAGTCTAACCTCGTGTCATGGCCAATTTATTCCAATACAGATTATACAGATATCAGACTAATTATATCCACTTAACAGATTAAACTTCTTTACAAGTTACAGCAGATTAATCAAATTTCTATGTTTTACTAAATCTTAGATCGAGCCTATGGATTTTCAAACCCAAATTACAATTATTTAGCTTTCAACAGATTAGGCAATTCAACAGATAACAGATCTAGCAGATTAGGCGATTCAACAGATTTAGCAGATAACAGATTTAGCAGATTAGGCAATTCAACAGATTTAGAAGATAATAGATTTAGCAGATTAGGCAATTCAGCAGATTTAGCAGATAACAGATTTAGCAGATTAGACAATTCAACAGATTTAGCAGATTAGGCAATTCAGCAGATTGGCAGAGTAAATAACAGATTTAACATTTCTTAAAATTCTATTTACATATCTTGCCTAATCATAAATTAAGCGTAAACTTACATGCCTAAATCATGGTCATAATTCATAATACAACATATGCCCAAATTTTTAGTTAAACTTTGCACGGTACAAAATATTCTCTAAAAGCCCCAAATCATGATATACCATATGAATTATGCCAAATTATAGCCTTTAATGCCAATATCCAAAAATCCATTTTTAGGTGCATTCACATTGATAGTTATCCTATTATAATATAGGTCTCTACGCCTAAGTCACATATCCCTTTTTCAAGTCATGAATCCAAAAATCTAGATCTTTAAATTATATCCTCTCAAAATCAGATCTTAACTTTTATATGCATTATGCCCCCAAGTTTCATGTCATATGTTATCATTCAATGATTCCTCTTCTTCCAAATTACAGAGTATGCACAGATCTAGATCTAATTTACAACATATGTCCATTTCTCAAATCAGTCAAAGATCAGTCATGTCCAATTATGCATTATCCATTTTTTTGTCCCAAAATTTAGCGTTCGTGCGTTAATCTCTTATGAGATTTGGCGTGGGCTCATAGTAGCCTGGCTATAAACAAAAAAAGGAAGAAAAGAGGGAACAGATACAGAACAGTCACAATAATATTAACAAGATAGATCCACAGAAAAGTATGCATAACCTTAGATCCAGATTCACAAAAATGTCAAGATAATAATTAAATTTCATATCTGAAAATAACTCTACTCACGATTGAAAAGGTCAATCTTGATTTCTGGGATCTATATTCTGACACTGAATAGCGCTCCTTTGGCGTAGACTATCGATTAGATTTGATTCTCTTTTAATTCTATTCAGATTGGAAGAAGATGCTTTAATCCTAGTTTTGATTCTAGCAGAGTAGCGATGCCATTTTTATTTTTAATTAGAATAGAGGCAGAGTATAGGCAGAATGAAATTGTGTGGAGAGAAAGCTAGGTTTGGGAGTGTTCAAATAGCATAGGGGTCACGAATCTAGTTAGAACAGGCGTCTAAATACAGAAAAATGCATCTGTCCACAGATTTGGAAATAGGGGGGAGGTTGACCCTAGGGTCGAACCTAGTGTTGACCTGTTTACCCAGGTCGACCCCCAGGTCGACCCTAGTGTCGACCTGGGTCCTGGGCGGGAATTTTCCCGCCCAGCCCGGATGTCTGTTTTGAATTTCGAATCTGAATTTTTGAATTTTGGGCTGGTTTTTATTGAAACTTCTGAAGGCCATATCTTCTTCATACGGAGTCCGATTTACGTAAACTTGGACTTTATTCCAAGCAGAATTTCGAGACGAGCGCAATGGCGTAACCCGTTTCCCTTAATTATTCTGTTACGAATTAATTATTCTCTGGTTTGTCATTCTTATGTTCATAGAAAATACGTGGTGTTACATTCTCCCCTCCTTAAAGGATTTCGTCCCCGAAATCTTCAAGTTAAGAAGAATGTGTCCTACCATCCAATCACCCATCTACTCAACCATCATCCACATGCATCCATTGTCCTTAGAAACTTCTAATGTTGTATGAACATATGCAAAAGCGTGTGTATATGTTCCTTATCTAATGCAAAGATCAGGCGGCCCACTGATTCAGTTGACCTCCTTAATGCGAATTATGTCAGTGCCATGAGTCCAACATGTATGCAATTTTCCTATTTGATACATATCATTTCTATATGAGTGCACAACCGTTCATTCATATGCAACATCCATGTGCTGAGTCAACCATTTTGCATCCATAAAAAATTTTAAAAATGCACACACATCCATATGCAGTATGAGAGTGTTTTTGAGCCGATCTAGCGCCTAGTGTGTGTATATGCATCCACGAGCAACCACTTGCAACCATCAAACATAACATGTCTCAAACACATGTTTACACCCATTAGTTTCTACCTAAAGGTCGAAGATTCGATCGATATGATACAACTGAGCGACAGAAGCAAGTACGATTAAAACAAGAGCTCTGTTCCTATTAGACATCGGTTAAGAAAATAATTCCCTAAGTATCAACCTCGAAGACCGAAATCAACATCAGATTGACACCCAGTGAATTACTCCCATTAAACAATGCCAGACTGGAAATCTACTTCACGTTTCGAGCAAAAACCCTTTTAGAAATATTCTTATACTTACATACTACTGGTACAGATCAGATAACCAAATGATTCTTAGAAAACTAAGCATGATAAAAACCTAGAATGTATGCGTCGTAGTCAACTTAACGCCCAACACAGACACCCTCAAACCCCAACCTATCACAAACAGATGAGTCGTAACCCTTATGGGGTTTGAGACCATAGCGGGATCAGAAATAAGACTAGTATTTAAGTGCAGAGACTCAATTACAGAATCAAAATGTCAGAATCAAAGAGAGTTTTAACTCAATAATTAGATAAGGAAATTAATCCTACTAAAGAAATTTTCCTATCTCTATCCTATTTGTCAGTCACGAGAGCATTCGCCCATCCTCCAGAAGATTTTTCCCTTTGCCCTTGCCTTCTGGGGTAATCCGTGATCAGATGTCCTGTCTCACCGTACTGAAAACAACCAGTCTTCTTACATGTTAACAAGTCTTCCTCCAAAGTTGCCCCCATCGCGCGGAAAACCCTACGAAGCTCAAAAGAGGATTAGCCGTAGGTGAAATTACTGCAGCTACAGATGGAAGTTAGGTACTTCTTTGCCCTTCGACAAGCGCCATAGTCTCATCATGCCTACGGAACCATGTCGCGATGAGGTTACCTCCCAGAAATCTAGGAGCCCCAAAGACTCAGAAAAGAAGGAAACAAGGATTAAACAGAAAATCAAAAGATAGATATATGGCTTTTAGGGATTATATTTTTCAAAATAGACTTTACTTTTGAAAATACCTTTTGAAAACTTTTTTGAAAATAGTTTTGAAAAACTTTTATCTAATCTGGTAACCTTCAGCTATGATACCAAGTGTAACACCCCACTTCCGTTAAGGTCAGTCGCAAAGGGAATGCCTTAACTTCGGTGGAGCGTTTTTAGTAGATAGAACAGAAATTTACAAGACAGATAAAGTAGTACTTGAAAAATTTATAGCTTTATTATAATAGAAACAGAAATGAGTTTAGTTACATCTTTCAAAACCACAATATCGGAATTCAAGTACAAAAATATCGATCTTGTACAAAAGCCTTCAGAATGCATAGTTTCTAAAGCCATAACCCCCAACATAAACTGCCATGGAAAGATTGAGTCAAAGTCAAGCAATACTTCGAACACTTCAAGCAGAGAGAATCTGAATCAAGCTCCTATGTTTCCACCCTGAGAACCTGGGGGGGAACGAAAAGAAAAGAGGCGAAACAAACTAGGTCAGACATAAGTCTGGTGAGTCCGGTGACTTTCAGCATATAAACAGATAATAGTATCATGACATGTAAATAAAACTGGATGAGAGATAACCGTAACAGAAATAGCAGGTTAACAGAAGAAACGGAATGATATAGGCTAAGCTAAGCTTCTTATTTAGTTTTCACTTCTCTGCACTAATACTAGTATAACAGGATTAGGTGTTGCCCTAATGTCTGAACTGAAACGGAAACGGAAAAACAGAATGCTAGTAATGGGCCTTTACCACCCGAACAGACAGAAGGTACAGAAGCAGAATACTAATAATGGGCCTTTACCACCCCAACAGACAGAAGGTACGGAAACAGAATACTAATAATGGGCCTTTACCACCCAACTAATTGGCCTTTACCACCCCAACAGACAGAAGGTCGAAAACAGAATCAGAAACGGAATCAGAGACGGAAACAGAATAATCCCTAAGGAAACAGAATGTCAGAATTAGGTGTACACTAGTAATGGGCCTTTACCACCCCAAAAGACGGTACCACGCAGAAACAGATAGGTGTTACCACCCAACAGAAATAGACGGTACCAACAGAAATAGACAGAACTAAGTGTACCCTAAGTCCTACCCCCAAGCGATCGGCTCCCCAATACATAAATACCCTGTGTCGGCCCCACGGTAGGGTGTATCACTTCCTAAAGTGGCAACCTATTGGCACAGACCTATTTACAGACGTCACGGTGTCTTACATCCTCAGAGCAGACCAGATCCATGCATGCACATGACCCGGTTGGAACGCGCCATCAACACCACTCGCCATTATCAGAATGAACCGCTTATAATTAGTTCAGTAAGCGTGCCCGGACACCTACATAGTGTGGGGTCAAAGTTTTGATAATAGAAAGGGTTACTGACTAATATGGGTCCCAAACAACAGATGACACAAGTATTTCCCCTCCTAACCTTGTGTCCCCAGACTAACAGATTTTAGATTAACTTGTTTACAAGTTTCAGACATACAGAGTTCAGATTTACTAGTTCACAGATCAGACAATCAAGTTAACAAGTTTTCAGACTAACAGATCAGATGTACAGATTAACAAGTTCTCAGACTAACGGATCAGATATACAGATTAACAAGTTCTTAGACTAACGGATCAGATATACAGATTAATAGACTTACATATTGTTTTACCTAACTTTGTATTGGGCCTACAAATTCACAAAATGGGTTTATTAGATTTATCAGTCCAATTGATTTAACCCTATCCACCCAACACGTTTTAGGCATCATATTTATCTTGGATTTGCATTAATTAATTATTAATGCACAGACCTCTCACATTAGATCGGTAGCTTGTGGCTGCTGGATATGCCAGGCGGTTCCGGGCAGACTTTTGCCACAAGCCAGACCTAACCTCTTGTCTAAGCATATTTTAGTTATGCCTATGACCTCTCACATTAGACTGACAGTTTGCGGTCGCTGGTTAAGCCGGTTGGTTCCGGGCAGACTTCCACTGCAAACGGAGTCTGTAACACCCCGAATTTCAATTAACACTAATGGTTAGTAATTAAAGTATAATTAATCTCAGATGTGAGAATCAGGGGAAACGGGCTGCGTCATTGCGTTCGTCTTGGAAAAATACACGAAATAGAGTCCGAGTTTGCGTAAAACGGGTACCGTATGAAAGAGATATGGACGAACGAAGTTAGGCAGAAAAACCCGAAACAGGCCAGAAATGCACCGGCGCACTTGTGAAGTGCGCCAGCACAAAAATACACTAGCGCACTTGGGAAGTGCGCCCATGTCGGGACAAGAAACCTACACAGTTTCTAGAGAGTTCTGTGGTTGGGTGCACCAGTTTGGGGTTTGGGCTTGGTCTTAGGGCTGGTTTCTGGAAGGTTCCGAAATCTAAGGGTCCTAATCTAATTTAGGGTTAATCTAATGGCCTAAAACACTTGCCTAATCTATAAATACACCCTAATACTACCCTAATTCATACTAAAAATAGAAATGATGCCACCATGCCGCCAAAATCAAACTTGAGAGGAACCTCCACTAGTTTATGAAGAAAGTTGCAAGCTAATCAACCTCTAATCATCATCTTCTTCTTGTATAGCAACTAGTTCTACTAAATAAGTTTGCTAATCTTGGTTTTGGTGAGTTTCTATCACTTTAATAACCAATTGCTAAATTAAGTAGATGAGATATGATGAGATCATGCGGTTTTGTATGCGGATTTGTGGGTTTTAAGTCATATGATATGATGTTAGTTTGCTAATCTATGTTTAATGTTAACCCTATGTTTATGCAAGTTAAGTATGTGGGTTTATGCAAGTTAAGTGATGGGTTTCATGCATGCTAAGCATTGGGTTTCATGCATGCTAAGCATTGGGTTTTATGCATGCTAAGTATTTGATTTTATGCATGCTAAGTGTTTGGTTTTATGCATGCTAAGTATTTGATTTTATGCATGCTAAGTATTTGATTTTATGCATGATAAGTGTTTGGTTTTATGCATGCTAAGTATTTGATTTTATGCATGCTAAGTATTTGATTTTATGCATGCTAAGTATTTGATTTTATGCATGCTAAGTGTTTGGTTTTATGCATGCTAAGTATTTGATTTTATGCATGCTAAGTGTTTGGTTTTATGCATACATTATGACATGCAAGTTTACCCTTTTTCTAAATAAGATGCATACATATGCAAGATGACACCTTTGTATGCTATGCATACATATGCATGTTTACCCTATTATGATGCAAGTTTGTCTCTATTTATGATATGCATAACATATGCGAGTTTGCCTCTATGTATGACATGTTATGCAAGTTCACATGCAAGTTTATGTGCAAGTTCATATGCAAGTTTATGTGCAAGTTCATATGCAAGTTTGTCTCTTTTTATGACATGCATAATGCAAGTTTGGGTTAAATGCTAGTTGGGTTTAATGTATGCTCATATATGCAAGTTGACACCTTTTGAACCCATGATAAAGTTATAAGTTATGTTGGTTAAACCCATGACATTTGTGATGAATCTTCCCTTTTATTATGTCACGTTACGAGAACGAATTACGTGGGGAACGATGGGGTTAATATGCATGTTAATAAAATGATGTGGAATGGGTATGCTTAAGAGTAACATAAATTAAATGGACATAATTGGGAATTTACCTATTGAGTTAGGTCTACCCATATTATGGAGTTGGGAATTTACCTATTGAGTTAGGTCTACCCATACTACGGAGTTGGGAATTTACCTATTGAGTTAGGTCTACCCATATTCTGGAAAACATGATTAATTAATTAGGGATAATTAATATAAATTATGAGGGTGATTAATTAGGTGTAATTAATCGACTAAGACACGAGGTTGGACTCAGTTGTAGCGTAAAACTGCCCGGACCCAACCGGCTTAACCAGTTGCTACAAATGTTAGCCCAATGTGAGAGGTCTTAGGCACAAATTAAATACGTGATTAAAGTAAAGACACGAGGTTAGACCCTTTTTATGACGTAAGGCTGCCCGGACCCAACCGGCATATCCAGCAGTCATAAAAGACGGTCTAATGTGAGAGGTCTTTATGAGGTCATGATCTTAATTAATTAATTAAGAAACACTAAACCATATTAGCATGTAGAGGGACATGAGGGGTTAAGTGGGGGCCTTGGGTGGCAATAGAAAATACGATTAGAATACTTAACCAAAGTGGAACATGTAATTAAAACATGGTTAAAGGGTTAAGTAAGTGCTTTGGGTGGCATGTGGAAATCTAGTGGGTGCCTTGAATGGCAATTAAAATATGATTAATGACTTAACCAGAATTTATAACATGTAAGCGGACATGGTTAAAGGGTTAAGCGGGATTCACTAGAAATAACAAGCTTAGGTGGTAGCTTGTGGGGGCCCATTTCAACCAATATCCCAAACGTATCTTAGTGGGCTCGACTCTAGTCGAGTGACGGGACACACATATTGGGCTTGACTATAAGAGGCCAAAACGGGTTAGCGGTGGCAACGCATGACCAACGGGTTTCATATGCGTGTGTGGACCCGGGCTGGTAAATAAGACGTTGTTGCATCGTGTAGATATAAGCCGTGCACCGTTAGTTTTATCAGGTTGCCACGTTGGGGAATGGTACACCCCACGGTGGGGCCAGCACGGGTATCTACGTTAGGGAGCCGATCGAATGGGGAGTAGTGTGTACACCTAGTGGATTGTAGGGCCCTGTGGCGTCTACTCAGTCACCTAGGGGTACGCGAGAACTATTAAGTTAATTTTATAAGTCCATGGGTGGGATCAACCTTTAAGTTAGGAATGACTGGTGTGGTGCAGTTTAGTAATTTACCTTTGGAAGGGTAGATGCGTCTTTACGTTTCTTAGTTTATCCTAAGTCTACCAAGCTGCTTAGTGTAGCCATTCATCCCCAGACGACACCGTATATCAAGCTTATGTCTTCTCTGGTTACTTTAATGATTGTATTGTTAAAGTTATAGGACTCGCTCAGACTTATGTCTGACCCCGTTGTTTTTATCTTTTTTTCCCAACCCTCAGGTTATCAGAGTGGGCCCAGTACGAGTGGGCTTTGATCAGGCTGCTTTATTCTCTTTTGGAGCTTGGACCATAGATGTAGAGCTCAGCTTACCCTTCCTTTTATGGCTATCAGTTCATGTATTGGGATTATGTACTTTTATTTATCAGGATGGATATTTTGTACTTGACTCTTATTATGGTTTTGTGATGTAACCAAACATGTTTTACTTTCCGCTGCAATGAAATGATGTTTTAAAATTTTCAAGTATTACTTATATCTGTCTTGTTGTAATTTTTCTGTTCTATATTCACTTAAAATACTCCACCGATGTTATGGCATTCCCTTAGCGAGTGACCAAAGCGGGTGTGGGGTGTTACACGTGGTATCAGATCTTAAGGTTACCAGAACAGATAATTTTTTTAGAAAAACTATTTTCTAAGAATATTTTTGAAAGGAGTATTTCCAAAAACATGTCTTTTAAAAGAAAAGTTTTTGAAAGAAAAGCATAATCCCCAATAGCCATATCTATATCTTTCGAATTCTCCGTTTTGAATCTCTTCCTCTCTCGTTTTGAGTTTCCCCTCCGCGTATAGATGACCTTTCTAAGATAGATAAGAATGGAAAACCACTTCAAGGGACTTAGACGTTAGTCAGATTAGAAGTTGGTTCAAGAAGGAGGAGGACTGGTAGGTGTCTATTGGATAGACGAAGGGAGGAAGGCTCAAATAGTTGTTTGGTTAATGAAGGATGAAACCTCATTGGTGGGAGGTTACGAGTGGAGAATGGGATGAAGAAGGCGAGTAGTTATCCTTTTGGGAGGAATAGGACACCTTATTAGGATTGTCCAAAGAGGCAAGGGCAAGGTACGGAATCTCCTAGAGGGTAGTTGTATTCCCTCACGACTAGGGTACCAAATGGGGATAGACCGTCTAGGTTGGAATTTGGATTTCTTTATTATCCGATTCGAACTTTATTTAATTCTGACGCATCGAGTTCGTTTATCTCATCATTGTTAGTTGAGTCACTGCACTTAGACACCAGTTAGTAGATGATCCCTTAGTTGTTTCAAACCCAATTGGGGCTCCATGAAGTGTTTGGGTTTGAAAGTTGCTATACTTAGCGTTGAGAGTAGATGTGATGCTTTTTGGGCTTCACGAGCTATGGGTTAGTTTTGGGCATGGACTGGTTATCCAGTAGGGGTGCCGCTCTTGATTTTGAAAGGAGAGTTGTCAGGCTTATGACCCGCTTGGGTAATACTCTCGAGATCTCTTGTAATCCCATGGAATCTGTTTTGCTAAGTTATCTTGAATCGCTCGATGCTTCGGTCGAGAGTTTGCGTTCTGTCAGAGTGGTCCGGGAATATCCGGATGTGTTTGAAGAGGTGAAGGGTTTGCCTCCGAAGCGGGAGATAGATTTCCGAATTTATTTGGTGGATAATGCCAAACCTGTATCTTTACCAGTGCGCCACATGGCTCCTCGCGAGAGGAGGGAACTCCATAAGCAAGTAGGGGAGTTGCTTGAGAAGGGGTCCATAAGACAAAGTATATCGGAGTGGGGTGCTCCAGTAGTTTTTGCTACGAAGGCGGATGGGTCCCTCAGACTTTGTGTAGGCTAAAGAGAACTAAATAAACTCACAAAGAAGAATAGACACCCATTGCCGAGGATTGATGATCTCTTTGATCAGTTGGTTGGCGCCTCAGTATTTTCGCAGTTGGACTCAGCCACGGGGTTTCGTCAGTTGAGAGTGGCTGAGGATAGTATAGAGAAGATTGCCTTTAGGACTCCGGATGGTTTTATGAGTGGTTGGTGATGCCATTTGGTTAGACGAGCGCCTCCGCATACTTTGTTGATTTGATGAGAAGGGTGTTCAGGGAGTACCTAAATAAGTTCGTGATGATCTTGGTGGATGACATCTTGGTCTTTTCTAGGAGCGAAATAAGTTTTCGTATGTGCTCAATAGGTTGAGCAAAGCCAGTTATGGGATAAACGGTGGTTTTGGAGCGAGACTGGCAAGGACATCCAGAGTTGGACAAGGGCTTAATTATTTAGCCGTTTTTACTAGTATCATCTCACGTAGGTCGTCTGAATTCGAAGGAGGTATCCCTTGGGTGTTTGTCTGATATTGGTTTAGGCCTTTGGGGCTTGCATTTGGGGGATGTCGAGTTCGACTAAGGTGGTCTGCGTGAGAGATGGATAGTTGTGATGATTTTGCATGGGAGAATATCCTGATTTTCTCTAGAAGTGGAGAAAAGCATGCCCTACATCTTAGGGAAGTGTTGGAGACTCTTTGAGCGCATTGTCTTAAGACAACAAAGGTGGATGGAATTCTTAGCATCCTATGAGTTTGAGATAGCGTATACCCCTGGCAAGGGTAACGTGGTGGCAGACGCCTTGAGCAGAAAAAGGCTGTCTTTGAGTCCATTGTTCGTGGAATGGCGAAGCTTGGAGTTTAATTCTATGATTGACTTTAGACCTTCCGTTGACTTTGTACCCGGTTTGCTAGCCTCCTTGGAGGTTAGGCCTACTCTTTTGGGGTGGATTGGCGAGGCTCAGCGAGACGACCCACAGTTGGTTGAGTTGGTAGAGAAGCTTATAAGGGGGGAGTCGTCCAGCCATTTAGGTAGATACACCATAGATGATAGAGGATGGTTGCATAGAGACGGTAGACTTTGTGTACCGCAAGATGAGAGTTTGAAGAAGGCTATTTTGGATGATGCACATCATTCAAGAATGACTATTCATCCCGGTGGAAACAAAATGTACCAAGATATGAAGAGAGTTTTCTTCTGGGCCGGTATGAAGAAAGATGTGGCCGAGTATGTGGCTAGATGCTTAGTGTGCCAACAAGTTAAAGCGGAGCAAAGGAAACCCGGTGGGTTGCTACACCCATTGGAAGTTCCGCAATGGAAGTGGGATAGTGTCTCGATGGATTTCATCGATGGGTTACCGAGATCGAGGAAGGGCAATACGGGAATTTGGGTTGTGGTAGACAGACTTACCAAGAGTGCCCATTTTATACCCGTGAAGAGTAAGAGGACCGCTCCATGGCTTGCTTCAGTCTATGTTAGAGAGATTGTTAGATTGCATGGCGTACCATCCAGCATTGTGAGTGATCGAGATCCTATCTTCACTAGTGAGTTTTGGAGAAGTTTGCAAGAGGCGGTAGGGACTCAGTTGTGTTTGAGCACCGCATATCATCCTCAGACGGACGGTCAGACCGAGAGGGTGAACCGTATCTTAGAAGATCTCTTGAGGCTTTGTATCTTGGATTTTGGAGGTACATGGGAAGAACATCTTCCTTTGGTGGAGTTCGCATACAATAACAGCTTTCAGTCTAGTATTGGCATGGCACCTTTCGAAGCTCTTTATGGAAGGCCTTGTCGATCTCCTACATGTTGGTGGGAATCTACGGATAAGATCTTGCTTGGGCCAGATATGGTTAGAGAGACTTCAGAGAAGATTGATTTGATTCGAAGAAGGATGAAAGCAGCGCAAGATAGACAGAAATCTTATGCGGATCGGAGAAGGACGGATCTTGAGTTTGAGGTTGGGGACATGGTTTTTGTCAAAGTATCTCCGTTGAGAAATGTTGTTCGCTTTGGGTCCGTTGGGAAGTTAGCACCGAGGTTTGTTGGGCCGTTTCCTATTAAGGAAAGGATTGGACGGATGGCATATAGGGTGGAGCTGCCCGACAGACTTAGTGGTGTTCATGATGTATTCCATGTATCGCATTTGAGGAAGTGCTTACATGAGACCGCAGAGGTGGTAGAGCCGAGCTTGCTTAGAGATGTAGAGGTAGAGCGTGATGCGACGATTCGACGAGCTCCTACTCGCATCCTTGGGTCAGAAACTAGGAAGTTGAGGAACAGAGAAGTTCAGCTAATTAAAGTGCAATGGGGAGATGACGAAAGCAATCCTACTTGGGAGACGGAAGCGAAGATGCGTTCTTTATACCCATTTCTTTTTGAGAGTATGTCTTTTAACTTCTCCTTTATCGCTTGTCTAGTACTTATCTTATCTTTAGTATATCCTCTCGCTAGTACCTATGACCTTTAGATAGGGTAAAACCTATGGTTGAAACATGTGTTTGAAACATGTTATGGTTGATGGATGCATGTGGATGCAATTGTTTGCTAGTGGTTGCTCGTGGATGCATATACACACACATTAGGCACTAGATCGGCTCAGTCACTTCATGTTGCATATCACATAAATGGATGTGGTAGTTAGATTGATGGATGTATCATGGATGTGTTATCATGTGGATGATGCATTTTTGTGTATGGTTGTGCACGCATATAGAAATTGTATGTGTCAATAGGGTTTCGCATACATATTGGATGCATGGCACTATCATGGTTTGCATTAAGGAGGTCGACTGAATTAGTAGACCGCCTGATTTTGCATTAGTATACGGACATATACACACACTTTCTGCATATGTTCATACATCATTAGAAGTTTCTAAGGATAATGGTTGCTTGTGGTTGATGGTTTAGTAGATGGTTGTTTGGTTGGTAGGATACGTTCTTCTTGACTTAGAGATTTCGAGGACGAAATCCTTTAAGTAGGGGAGAATGTAACACCCCGAATTTCAATTAACACTAATGGTTAGTAATTAAAGTATAATTAATCTCAGATGTGAGAATCAGGGGAAACGGGCTGCGTCATTGCGTTCGTCTTGGAAAAATACGCGAAATAGAGTCCGAGTTTGCGTAAAACGGGTACCGTATGAAAGAGATATGGACGAACGAAGTTAGGCAGAAAAACCCGAAACAGGCCAGAAATGCACTGGCGCACTTGTGAAGTGCGCCAGCACAAAAATACACTGGCGCACTTGAGAAGTGCGCCCATGTCGGGACAGGAAACCTGCACAGTTTCTAGAGAGTTCTGTGGTTGGGTGCACCAGTTTGGGGTTTGGGCTTGGTCTTAGGGCTGGTTTCTGGAAGGTTCCGAAATCTAAGGGTCCTAATCTAGTTTAGGGTTAATCTAATGGCCTAAAACACTTGCCTAATCTATAAATACACCCTAATACTACCCTAATTCATACTAAAAATAGAAATGATGCCACCATGCCGCCAAAATCAAACTTGAGAGGAACCTTCACTAGTTTATGAAGAAAGTTGCAAGCTAATCAACCTCTAATCATCATCTTCTTCTTGTATAGCAACTAGTTCTACTAAATAAGTTTGCTAATCTTGGTTTTGGTGAGTTTCTATCACTTTAATAACCAATTGCTAAATTAAGTAGATGAGATATAATGAGATCATGCGGTTTTGTATGCGGATTTGTGGGTTTTAAGTCATATGATATGATGTTAGTTTGCTAATCTATGTTTAATGTTAACCCTATGTTTATGCAAGTTAAGTATGTGGGTTTATGCAAGTTAATTGATGGGTTTCAAGCTAAGCATTGGGTTTCATGCATGCTAAGCATTGGGTTTTATGCATGCTAAGTATTTGATTTTATGCATGCTAAGTGTTTGGTTTTATGCATGCTAAGTATTTGATTTTATGCATGCTAAGTATTTGATTTTATGCATGCTAAGTGTTTGGTTTTATGCATGCTAAGTATTTGATTTTATGCATGCTAAGTATTTGATTTTATGCATGCTAAGTATTTGATTTTATGCAAGTTAAGTGTTTGGTTTTATGCATGCTAAGTATTTGATTTTATGCATGCTAAGTGTTTGGTTTTATGCATACATTATGACATGCAAGTTTACCCTTTTTCTAAATAAGATGCATACATATGCAAGATGACACCTTTGTATGCTATGCATACATATGCATGTTTACCCTATTATGATGCAAGTTTGTCTCTTTTTATGATATGCATAACATATGCGAGTTTGCCTCTATGTATGACATGTTATGCAAGTTCACATGCAAGTTTATGTGCAAGTTCATATGCAAGTTTATGTGCAAGTTCATATGCAAGTTTGTCTCTTTTTATGACATGCATAATGCAAGTTTGGGTTAAATGCTAGTTGGGTTTAATGTATGCTCATATATGCAAGTTGACACCTTTTGAACCCATGATAAAGTTATAAGCTATGTTGGTTAAACCCATGACATTTGTGATGAATCTTCCCTTTTATTATGTCACGTTACGAGAACGAATTACGTGGGGAACGATGGGGTTAATATGCATGTTAATAAAATGATGTGGAATGGGTATGCTTAAGAGTAACATAAATTAAATGGACATAATTGGGAATTTACCTATTGAGTTAGGTCTACCCATATTATGGAGTTGGGAATTTACCTATTGAGTTAGGTCTACCCATACTACGGAGTTGGGAATTTACCTATTGAGTTAGGTCTACCCATATTCTGGAAAACATGATTAATTAATTAGGGATAATTAATATAAATTATGAGGGTGATTAATTAGGTGTAATTAATCGACTAAGACACGAGGTTGGACTCAGTTGTAGCGTAAAACTGCCCGGACCCAACCGGCTTAACCAGTTGCTACAAATGTTAGACCAATGTGAGAGGTCTTAGGCACAAATTAAATATGTGATTAAAGTAAAGACACGAGGTTAGACCCTTTTTATGACGTAAGGCTGCCCGGACCCAACCGGCATATCCAGCAGTCATAAAAGACGGTCTAATGTGAGAGGTCTTTATGAGGTCATGATCTTAATTAATTAAGAAACACTTAACCATATTAGCATGTAGAGGGACAAGAGGGGTTAAGTGGGGGCCTTGGGTGGCAATAGAAAATATGATTAGAATACTTAACCAAAGTGGAACATGTAATTAAAACATGGTTAAAGGGTTAAGTAAGTGCTTTGGGTGGCATGTGGAAATCTAGTGGGTGCCTTGAATGGCAATTAAAATATGATTAATGACTTAACCAGAATTTATAACATGTAAGGGGACATGGTTAAAGGGTTAAGCGGGATTCACTAGAAATAACAAGCTTAGGTGGTAGCTTGTGGGGGCCCATTTCAACCAATATCCCAAACGTATCTTAGTGGGCTCGACTCTAGTCGAGTGACGGGACACGCATATTGGGCTTGACTATAAGAGGCCAAAACGGGTTAGCGGTGGCAACGCATGACCAACGGGTTTCATATGCGTGTGTGGACCCGGGATGGTAAATAAGACGTTGTTGCATCGTGTAGATATAAGCCGTGCACCGTTAGTTTTATCAGGTTGCCACGTTGGGGAATGGTACACCCCACGGTAGGGCCAGCACGGGTATCTACGTTAGGGAGCCGATCGAATGGGGAGTAGTGTATACACCTAGTAGATTGTAGGGCCCTGTGGCGTCTACTCAGTCACCTAGGGGTACGCGAGAACTATTAAGTTAATTTTATAAGTCCATGGGTGGGATCAACCTTTAAGTTAGGAATGACTGGTGTGGTGCAGTTTAGTAATTTACCTTTGGAAGGGTAGATGCGTCTTTACGTTTCTTAGTTTATCCTAAGTCTACCAAGCTGCTTAGTGTAGCCATTCATCCCCAGACGACACCGTATATCAAGCTTATGTCTTCTCTGGTTACTTTAATGATTGTATTGTTAAAGTTATAGGACTCGCTCAGACTTATGTCTGACCCCGTTGTTTTTATCTTTTTTTCCCAACCCTCAGGTTATCAGAGTGGGCCCAGTACGAGTGGGCTTTGATCAGGCTGCTTTATTCTCTTTTGGAGCTTGGACCATAGATGTAGAGCTCAGCTTACCCTTTCTTTTATGGCTATCAGTTCATGTATTGGGATTATGTACTTTTATTTATCAGGATGGATATTTTGTACTTGACTCTTATTATGGTTTTGTGATGTAACCAAACATGTTTTAATTTCCGCTGCAATGAAATGATATTTTAAAATTTTCAAGTATTACTTATATCTGTCTTGTTGTAATTTTTCTGTTCTATATTCACTTAAAATACTCCACCGATGTGATGGCATTCCCTTAGCGAGTGACCATAGCGGGTATGGGGTGTTACAGAGTCTAACCTCGTGTCATATCCAATTTATTCCAATACAGATTACACAGATATCAGACTAATTATATCCACTTAACAGATTAAACTTCTTTACAAGTTACAGCAGATTAATCAAATTTCCTTGTTTTACTAAATCTTAGATCAAGCCTACGGATTTTCATACCCAATTACAATTATTTAGCTTTCAACAGATTAGGTAATTCAATAGATAACAGATCTAGCAGATTAGGCGATTCAACAGATTTAGCAGATAACAGATTTAGCAGATTAGGCAATTCAACAGATTTAGCAGATAACAGATTTAGCAGATTAGGCAATTCAACAGATTTAGCAGATTAGGCAATTCAGCAGATTGTCAGAGCAGATAACAGATTTAGCATATTTAACATTTCTTAAAATTCTATTTACATATCTTGCCTAATCATAAATTAAGCGTAAACTTACATTCCTAAATCATGGTCATAATTCATAATACAACATATGCCCAAATTTTTAGTTAAACTATGCACGGTACAGAATATTCTCTAAAAGCACCAAATCATGATATACCATATGAATTATGCCAAATTATAGCCTTTAATGCCAATATCCAAAAATCCATTTTTAGGTGCATTCACATTGATAGTTATCCTATTATAATATAGGTCTCTACGCCTAAGTCACATATTCCTTTTTCAAGTCATGAATCCAAAAATCTAGATCTTTAAATTATATCCTCTCAAAATCAGATCTTAACTTTTATATGCATTATGCCCCCAAGTTTCATGTCATATGTTATCATTCAATGATTCCTCTTCTTCCAAATTACAGAGTATGCACAGATCTAGATCTAATTTACAACATATGTCCATTTCTCAAATCAGTCAAAGATCAGTCATGTCCAATTATGCATTATCCATTTTTTTGTCTCAAAATTTAGCGTTCATGCGTTAATCTCTTATGAGATTTGGCGCAGGCTCGTGGTAGCCTGGCTATAAACAAAAAAAGGAAGAAAAGAGGGAACAAATACAGAACAGTCACAATAATATTAACAAGATAGATCCATAGAAAAGTATGCATAACCTCAGATCCAGATTCACAAAAATGTCAAGATAATAATTAAATTTCATATCTGAAAATAACTCTACTCACGATTGAAAAGGTAAATCTTGATTTCTGGGATCTGTATTCTGACACTGAATAGCGCTCCTTTGGCGTAGACTATCGATTAGATTTGATTCTCTTTTAATTCTATTCAGATTGGAAGAAGATGCATTAATCCTAGTTTTGATTCTAGCAGAGTAGCGACGCCATTTTTATTTTTAATTAGAATAGAGGCAGAGTATAGGCAGAATGAAATTGTGTGGAGAGAAAGCTAGGTTTAGGGGTTTTTAAATAGCATAGGGGTCACGAATCTGGTCAGAATGGGCATCTAAATACAGAAAATTGCATTTGTCCACGGATCTGGAAATAGGGGGGTCGACCCTAAGGTCAACCCTAGTGTCGACCTGTTTACCCAGGTCGACCCCCAGGTCGACCCTAGTGTCGACTTGGGTCCTGGGCAGGAATTTTCCCTTCCAGCCCGGATGTCCGTTTTAAATTTCGAATCTGAATTTTTGAATTTCGGGCTGGTTTTTATTGAAACTTCTGAAGGCCATATCTTCTTCATACGGAGTCCAATTTACGCAAACTTGGACTCTATTCCAAGCAGAATTTCGAGACGAACGCAATGGCGTAACCCGTTTCCCTTAATTATTCTGTTACAAATTAATTATTCTCTAGTTTGTCATTCTTATGTTCATAGAAAATACGGGGTGTTAAAAGTCTTCACTCCTAGGTATAACCTCTGTTTTAGGAAATTCAGTATATACCTTTTTTGATTCAGGAGAGACCCATTCTTTTATCTCCAAGCGATTAGTGAATCTGTTGAATCTTCCCATATATATCTTGGATAGTCCGATAGAGGTGGCAAACCCTATCGGAGGATCTAAGTATCTTGATCTGTTGTGTAAAGATCTAGTATTGGAGGTCGACAATGTCAAATTCCATTGCGAAGCGTACGCGTTGGATTTTATGGGGTATAACCTTATCCTAGGTATGGACTGGCTATCGTTTTATGGGATCGTCCTAGACTACGACAAGAGACTCATTCGTCTTAGGGTCAAGGAGGATGTAACTCAAATATTCCTTATAATGTTAGAAACAAGGATAGAGTCTTATTATATTACTTATCTCCTAGTTCTGAAGGGCCATCTTCGGTCCCTATAGTTTGTGAGTTCTTAGAAGTTTTTGAGGAAGTCACAGTACTTCCGCCCCACAGAGAAATCTCCTTTCATGTTGACATAGAGAAGGACGCTAGACCTGTAGCACTGCCCTTTAGGCATTTGGCGCCCAAGGAAAGAAGGGAGTTAGATAAAAAAATTCAAAGTTGTTGCAAAAAGGTTTTATTCGTCAAAGTACCTTAGAATGGTGTGCACCTTCTATATTTGCTACCAAAGCAGATGGATCTTTGAGACTTTGTGTGGACTATAGGGAACTTAAAAATTGACCAAGAAGAATAGGTACCCTTTACCTAGAATCGATGTCCTTTTTGACCACTTGGGAGGAGCTCGAGTATTTTCCCAACTAGACCTTGCTACTGGATTTCAAAATTTGATAATTGAGGGGGACAGCAAGGAAAAAACTGCATTTAGGACGCCAGACGAATTGTTCTAATGGGAAGTTATGCCCTTCGGACTAACGAATGCACCCCTTTCTTTGTTGACCTCATGAGTAGAGTGCTTAGGGGCATTCTAAATAAAATTGTGGTAGTTTTCGTATATGATATCCTTATATTTTCAAAAGATCGTGAAGAGCATGAAAAACACTTGCAACAAGTGTTAGGGATATTAAGAAAGAACCAATTAAAAGCTAAATTCTCGAAGTGCCATTTATGGAGGGAAGAAGTAAGATTTTTAGGACATATTGTGCTAAGTGAAGGCTTGGTCATAGACCCTATGAAGATCGAGGCAATCAAGGAATGGAGAACATCCGGAAATGCTACAGAGGTAAGAAGTTTCCTTGGATTGGCCGGGTATTATAGGAAATTCATTAAAGACTTCGCAAAGATTTCTACTCCATTAACCCAATTAACGAGAAAGAATTTGGTGTTCGCTTGGAGTAATAAATGTGAGATAGCCTCTAAGAAATTAAAGGAAGCATTAACTAGTGCACCAGTCCTAATTATACCGGATGGTTCAAAATTGTTCACTGTTTAAACTGATGCATGTAGGACCGGTTTAGGAGCAATACTTATGCAAGAAGGAAGAGTAGTTGCCTATGCTAGTAGACAACTCAAGGATCCAGAGAAAAGACATCTAGTACATGACCTTGAGTTAGCTATAGTAGTGTTCTCTCTTAAGATATGGAGGCATTATCTTTCAAGGGAGAAATTTGAACTCTTTACCGACCATAAATACCTTAAGTTTTTATTTTCTCAACGTGACTTAAACTTGAGACAACAAAGATGGATGGAATATATTTCCTTATTTGAATTTACGATTCAGTATACCCCAGGCAAGGGGAATGTTGTAGCGGATGCTTTAAGTAGGAAATATGCGACTTTAAATGCGATAATAGAATGGAAACAATTAAAGTTCCTCACTAATTTTAATTTGCAACCCTCACCAGCAACTTCCAATGGTTTTCTTGGGGCTATGATAATTAGACCTACCCTAACAGAAAGGATCCAAAGTGCACAAGACTTAGATGAGGAATTAAGAGGCATAAAGGAGAAAGTGGGAAGGAAAGAAACCTTTCCTCATTCGGTTAGGTATTTGATCAGCAATAATGGGAGTTTACTTTGTGATGGACGACTTTATGTCCCTAAGGATGAAGGGTTGAGGAAAGAAATTCTATGGGAGTGTCATAGGTCAAAATTGACCATACACCCCGGTGGGAATAAAATGTACAAGGATATGAAGAGGAATCTCCATTGGGAAGGAATGAAGAGAGACGTAGCTGAGATCGTGGCCAAATGCTTGACGTGCCAAAAAGTAAAAGCGGAGCAAGGGAATCCCGGAAGACTGTTGTTACCATTAGAGATCCCCACATGGAAGAGTGAACATATTTCCACTAACTTTGTAGATGGAATTCCTAGAAGCCAGAAGGGGAATGAGGCCATTTGGGTTGTCGTAGATCGTTTAACTAAAAGCTCCCATTTTATACCAATAAAGAAGACAAGGACTACAGCCTCGTTAGCCCAATTATATGTCAAAGAGATAGTTTGACTTCATTGTAACATCCCAAAATTTTAGCAATTTAATAATTAATTAATTTAATTATTTTAATTGCTTGTGCAATTCTATAAACATATACCCAAAATCGTTGATTTCTTTTTACAACCGTTTTGTCTTTGAATCATTTTCCGTCGTCGTAAATATATACCACTATTGTTACGGTATAGGGTAGTCTCATATTAGTGAATGGCCTAAGAAAAGTAAATTAAAGTAAAACCAAAACTATGGTGTAATATTTATATTTACTGCTTATGGTACCAAACTTCATGCTTAAGGCTCTACCATCCCCAATGTCTTTTGTCCTTTTCAGCCAACGTGTTTAGACTTTGAATTTCGCAACCTAATGAAGTCTTTGTCAAAATTTAATGGAGAGCATGGAAAACGTGCCAACCATATGCCTATGAGCAGTGTTTTCATAACCCGACCTTGCCGCGGTCCGACCTCGAATAACCCTGAACCTTGGACCATCACGGCGCAGAACTCAAGTAGACCTCATTCATGCATGAACCCTGGTCGGACCTTCAAACCAGCTGTCCAACCTTCAATTTTACAGGGTTGAACCACGATTTTTTTGTTTTCCCTGCTTTTTATTGTGCATTTCTCTCAGATTATTTCATATTTTTTATTGTTTTGAAAATAACAACCAAAATATTTCAAAAAATCATAACTGTTTCAATATCTAAACTGTAAACTTTACTATTTCATTCTAAAAAACAAGTGCGTTTGTTTGTGTCCTTGCTATTTAATTATATCATGGAATCTATTAAGGTAGTGAACAAATAGATGATTTTCAAACTTTATTATTCATGTATTTGAGCACACATAAAACTTGATTATTCATATTTTCACTATAAACAAGCATGTGCGGTTCTTGACAGTTCGACCGGTCAGACCTTCAAAACCTTGGACCCTGAGTCCTCACGGTTTGACTTACGAACCAGTTATGAAAACATTGCCTATGAGTATGGCCTAGCGTGTACCAGTGAAAACGACGTGTAGCTTACCCCTTCCATCTTTCATTTTAAAATACTGCAAGCTTCTAAGCACCAATGAAAAGGAATAACACATCAACTTCTCTGAAACAATTTATAACTAAACAAAACCAAATCTCACTATTTCCCTTTCTCCTCCTATTACTGTGTCCGACTTTAAACAAAACAAAAGGAGGGAAACACAGGATCAAAAACGAAACAAGTAATTCCCCTCATGTTTCCATTGAAGCTTCAGTCCCACTGTAAATCGACAAGAAAATTGTACCCGCAAGTTGACTGGCTAGAAGAAGATTCCAATGAGAGGGGATGATCAAAGAATGCGCTGAAAAGAAGTAGGTTGGGGAAAAGAATGGTGTTTACTATAGAGAGAAGTAGAAATTGTATCCAAGGAGTAATATACATGCAGGGGACGTGACAGCCTCAAACGTGCATCATGAAGTGGTTTGTGCGAAGAATGAGTGTGTGGGAACAAAGCTAGGAAGGCTTGAAGTTTGGAAGTGGAGGTTGAATATTTATAGGAGCTCAGGTTCTTAAAGTAGAAGAAAGAAGTATTAGCATGGAGTTGTTGATATACAGGAGAGTGGCTTTGGTTCAAGTGGGAAAAAGTGAAGTGTGGTGTTGTAACAACCCGGAAAATCTGAACCAGTTTAAAATTTTTAATTTAGCTATTTTAGTAAATTTTGGATATTTAAAATAAATTATTTTAAATAATAAAGAAGTCTATTTGAATCGATGTTTGAAAATAAATATATTTATTTTAATTATAAACAAGGACTGAAATGGCGCGGCAGTTTGAAAATTTGAATTCAAACTTTGACTGACTGTACCGGGTGCAAAATAAAATGGATTATAGTGAAACCAAAAATATTTAAATCTGTTTATGAATATATTTCTAACGAATCTGAAAAATCAAAATTTCATAGCGGGAATCAAAAGTTATGGTTAAATGAATTTTCAAAAAGGTCGCTATGGAGTTTATATAGCCCTTGAAAATAGACATTTTGCAAACGACCTCCATTTTCGACGAAACCACTTTTGTTGGATCCGGGATGTCAAATTATTGCTAGGTTTCAGATTCCGTAATTTTTGAAGTTAATATGTGAGCGTGGCAAAGGAAAATGTGTTTGGTTGATTTCAGTTAAATTGGATCGGCCAGAAAATGACCATTTTTCAAACGGTCTCAGAATTCGACGAAATCAGTTTTATTGGGACTGTATCGTCAAAACATAGCTAGAATTATTTTTCTAGAATTTTTGGGATCAATATGTGGCCCCCAGCAAATTGAAATGTACGTTCAAATCAAATATTGAATGTTTTATATTTTAGTTTGAAGAAAAACTGACTGAAACTGTCGAATGCGCTTACGAAACATATCCCATTGTGTCCGGGATGGGGGTATTTAGCTAGGGGCGATAGTCATTGGGTTTGAATTGGTGTTCGTTTGGACAAAAGGATATTTTCGAATTTAAAATAAATTAAATATTTATATATAAATCATGGTCCAATCAAATCTCTCCATCCATTTCCGCGTTGACCAAGCAAGCCCCGATTATCCAGTTCGAACGACGGAAGTGAACTCTCACCTTCTCTCCTCTTTTCCTCCTTCCATGCACAAAAACAGACCTCCCTCCAGTTGAGAATTTTGTAGTGCTCCCCAAGAGCTTCCAATCCATACCAGATTTATCCTCCCCCATGGCGTGAATCTCGAGATCTGAGCCTTGAAATCCGCCTAGTTCGCACTGCCGCTAGGAACGCCAGAGGCCACTGAAGTGGGCCTCACTTCCGGCGCACGTGCGCCCTCCCTCCCTCTACACTGCTGCAAAGTACGATTATCTTCAAGATTCACGGATTGAGCAAGAAATCGAAACCTAGTTTCGAGCAGTTTGCTGAGGTAGCGGCAGGTATATAATTAACTGTTTTAAACACAATAAAACTATTGCAAATTATGATTAACTTATAAAAATCGTATTTTTTCGTTTGTGGTCGAAATCCAGTGAAACAAGAGACACTGGGACTGTGAGGATGTCTTCTACATTCTAGAAGAGACCAGATATATTTTTGAGCCTTCTACAATTTTTGGAGGAGTGGAACCCAAAATAAGATTTCTGATTTATAAACGATATGGAATGACGATGTATAAATTATACGGTCGAGGTATGAGTTATATAAGCGTTGTACACTTCATGTATAAGGGTTTTATAAGTTGTATGTGCGATGTATTAGTTATACATGCGTTGTAAAAATTATATATGCGTTGAATGGGATTGAAATGATATTGAAATGAAATTGAAATATATTTATATACGTATATATATACACACACACTCCCTTCGTCCACAGACCATGGACGATATATATTGGTTGTGATTGTTTGGATTTTGGTTGATGTGAAATTAGGTGAATATCATGAATGGTTGATTTGAAATGATTGATTGTGGTTGAAATCCCAATAGGATTAGTATATGGGAAAATTCGTCTGCGTACGAGATAGATATTGAAATCCCTATTGTCAAAAGCTGCGAGGCTTTAAGGTAAAGTGAGGAGCCGTACTCGGGACGGTGCCGGTTTTAACTACCCTGCCGTTGTGCTGCCGAAATTTTCTGAAATATTTCTGTGTTTGATTTATATTCATGTATTGAAATATATTCATGTGATGGAAAAATAAAATGGCTTAAACGATAAAAATCACATTTTTATCGAATGAATGAAATAAATTGTTTTGACAATAAAAATCACATTATTATTGAATGTATGAAGTATATAAAATAATTGTGTTTTGAAATAAATTGTTTTGACAATAAAAATCACATTTTTGTTGAATGTATGAAGTATATAAAATAATCGTGTTTTGAAATAAATTGTTTTGACAATAAAAATCACATTTTTGTTGAATGTATGAAGTATAAAATAATCGTGTTTTGAAGTAAATTGTTTTGACAATAAAAATCACATTTTTATTAAATGTATGAAGTACATAAAATAATCGTGTTTTGAAATAAATTGTTTTGACAATAGAAATCACAATTTTATTTTATATATGAATTGTTAAAAATAGTGATGTGTTGAAATAAATATCTATTGGATAAAAATATCATTTTTATCACATATATGAAATGAAATGGTTTGGAAATCAAAGAATGGATTATATATATAATTAAAATAAATCGAATAACATTGCTGAAGTTCGTATTTTGAAACCGTGATTTCAAACGATTATTGCGGGAGATCCGGCCATTGGATTTTCCCGAAACCGAAACCGTTGTGTTCGCTTTGGAAATTTCTTTCCAACGACACCAACTTTGTAAAGATCCAATGGTTGGATTGTCTGAAATGTTTAATTCAAATCTGAATGAAAACAGCGCCAGAATGGATTATATTTATATATATATATAAATATAATTAAATTAAATCGAATAACGACGCTGCAGTTTGTATTTTGAAACCGTGTTTTCAAACGATTGTACCGGGAGATCCGTCCGTCGGATTTTCCCAAAACTGGAATCGTTGGATTTGTTTTGAAAAGATCTTTCTAATGATATAAAATTTGTAAAGATCCAACGGTTAGATTTTCAGATATGTGTAAATCAAATCTGAAGAAAAACAGCGCCATTGCCGCGTTATGGCCTGAAGCGTCGTTTGAATAAATTGGCTGTTTTTAAATGAATAAAAATGGCGATAAATCGTTATAAAATATTATAAATGATATGGAATGGAAATAAACCGAATTTCCCCAGTTTATTGGACATTTGATGGTTGAATGTGTTTGACGTGAAAACTACATTAAAGAACAGAATTATTGATGTCGAATAATTTAACCATTGAAATGAATTGATTTGAAATTCTAAATATATGTGAATTATTTGAAAAGGCCGAGTTAATTTTCATTTCAAATAATTGATCGACGATTAGAAGTCGAAGAAATGAAGACGGTGCAAGACCGATGATCTTCACATCGAATGGATGGCTACTGATGCCTTTGATGGGAGTTGCTTCCCTGACTGGGTCACAGTGGTGGTCATCCGGATGTACTTGTTGATCATTCGGATGTGCGAGGAATACAGATCCTCCGATTTCGTTCAGACCCAGAATGAACTTGTAAATGGATGTATGTCTGACGTTGTATATTGACAACGTGACATGCAGAGATGTTGTGATCAAAGTTTTTGTTGAAAAGCAGAGCTTTTTGGTTGATGATCAAAGCACGGCTTTGAATAGCTAGCTTTGTGTTTAGCGTTGATTCGCGAGCCTCACACCCCGGTATGGACCAGAAACGGGAGAGTACCTCAGGGAGGACCTACGTTTCTTTCTAGTTAGGAGTGGTGCTTTAGGTTTTACATGCCGGGCATTTTACTTATGTGGATGATGGATAGTGAGGCGCCTCGGTTAGTTCGGTCTGTTCGGAGCCGATGGCCTGGTCGGGATATGAGCAGTTTACACCCCATAGGGTGGGGAAACGCAGTGTTTAGGCATTATAATCCACTCCGTGTGGACCGACCCTGACGATCCAAGGGGCAGTTACGGCTGTTCCTGAGGCTCGGGCTAGAGAGTCTCGAAGCGGTAAGGACGATCCCTTGTCTTGATTCATGACGGAAACCCAATTTCCAAATACGACATCATGCGATTTTGATTGTATACCTGTATATGGCGACATGATATATGGTACCCATACCGTCTATGATTGATATTTATGATTGAAATTGTTTTTGAAACATATAAACACTAGCAATAATATCAAATGATTTGTTTTGCTCGTATCAAGCATATTTTGGCCATTATAAGGTAAAACTCTATCCTTTGGTTTGCATTACATTGTGTGATGGGAACTGAGTCTTATAATGGCTTCATTTTTATAAAAAGCATTGCGATGTTTAACAGATTTACTTGTTTTAAAGCACTGGCAATCCAATGGAGTAAACTCGTTCTGCGTTAGCGGTGTGATCCTGTGATTAGCCATATTATAAAGTAAGTTATGTAGATTTCTCATACCAGTCCCATGACTGACTCGTAGTTGTTTCACTTGCAAACTTGGGTGCCCCTATTTCTAGACGGGAAACCTTCTATTCAGGTTTAAATAGGCTCTATCTGGATAGCTATGGAGTTGAAGATGGATTCTATCATTTCTTTCTTTTTATGTTGTTCAGCTCCTGTTGTACATATTATGTTTTGATTTCCGCTGTAAACATTTTATGTAAAGTTGAACTGTATTTTGTACTAAATATGATCTTGTATACTGTGTAACTCTGATGATTATGTTTATCCAGTGTATTATTTGTACATTATCTAGTGTATTTATTTCTTTCTGCTCTACTGTTATTTGTTTATGTGTTATATTCCAAAGATTACCCTTGCCACCATGGAACGGGGGTTTGGGGTTGTCACATATACAAGGTGCACAAGAAGTGCACTTTTTTTGGGTAGCTATATCTCTCCAAACGAGATTTAATGCAATCCATATAAAACAAGTCCATCCATTCATTCTGAGAATGGAACATGATTTAGTAGTAAAGCGGGAAGCAGAATTTTCGTGTACTGGAGTTCATCAGGGAGGAAGAGAAAGAACTGTACGTGGAAGCGGGTTAGTTTTAAATGGCCGAAGAATGTTTGTTCATTCTCTTTGAGTTCCTGTACCGGGTTTGTAAACTGTAGAAGTTTTTGGCAGTATTGTGTATAGGAGGAGGATATATAATACTGGAGGCGCGCGCTTGCTTGTAAACAGGGTACGAACGTGAGATGCTGCATGGTGAAGGTAGTGATATGTTGCAACTCGAAGCAAATGGAGCAGTGGTGCAGTAGTAAACACATGTAGCTGTCATCACTATGACCAGCGTTTAGTCACTACCAGCAGCTATTTGTTCTAGAATTTTGTATGGGTTAGTGTAAATGTGGATGGGAGTGTGCGGACAGTGCAGTGTGAAGGCTTGGATAGGAAAAATGGAAGGAGAATCAAAACGTGAAAGGGGGCATGAGCAGGCAAAAGAAGGAAAGAAGAAATGGCGGTTCTTTCCACGGCGTAAATACTGGAGTTGGCGACAAGGTAATGAACAAGTGAAGTAGTGTAGTGGGGAGGATTAAAGCTGGAGCGTGATAATGTTTGGGAAGTCACTGGAGCATGCTGCTTGCGTTCTTTGTTGTGGAGGATGAAGTATATGGAAGCAGGCCTTTGTTTTATGGGAGACAGGTTAATATTCACGCGGGTTTGGGCTGAGGAGATTAACGTATGGCGGAAAATAATGGTAAAACTCTAAGTAATATAAGTTTTAATTAAATAAAATAACGTACTAATGGGTAAATTTTAATATCTCGTACGTACATCGGCAGAATTTTATGCAGTCAATTGCGTTGGATACGATGGTCACAGACTACCCACTGGAGTCGAACCGGAGCGGTTTTGGAGCTTGTTAGAAATTATAGCTGAATAGAACGCCTAATCCGATCTATCAACCGTTAACCGTATTTTACGATTAACGACCAAGGTGAGTAAATTCACTAACTCTGTTCTATTTTAAAATATTATAATTATATTTTAATATTGATAAATAATGGTTGAATGTTGTGTGATGGTTGTTTAGGTAAATTACAATTAAATTGGTTGAATAATATATATCGTAGTATATACACACATCATTGATTGGATACTGATTCCATCGATTATTAAATTCCATAGTATGAAATTGGTGTTATTTGTGATGACTAACATCCGTGGATGCAGGGAAACAGGTTGGAGGGATCAAACTGGATTCCTCAACAATTATATTATTGTTTTTCATATATTGCATTATATGATATGATAAATAATCCGTTGTTGATTATTGTTTGTTTGAAATGTGGAATTACCCTGGTCCTGAATAACTGGTATTTAGATACCGTAAAAATATATATAAAAAATGATTCGAGTTTAAAAAGGGAAAATCTATTATTTATTATTTAAATAATAGGAATTTAATCTTGATTAGGTTAGGATACAATACTTGTTTTAATCATATAAAACAAGCAGTTGGTTTAAATGATATTTATAACGAAATGAAATAATTATTCTTGGAAATTTGGTAAATATGAATTCAAGGATATATTAAAAAAGGAATTTGAGTTTTAAAAAGAAAGAAAGTATATTATTATTTTAAATAATAGAAATCGAATCTTGAATGGGTTAGAATACAGTAACTTGTTTTAATTATATTAAAACAAGTAGTTAATTTATAAACGATATCTCGAGACAAGTAGAATAGTTATTATTGAAAAATTTGGAAATATAAGAAGAAATTTAGAAAGGTCGAATTGGAATTATTTTCCTTTTGTAAATAATGTACATTATCTAAAAGTGAAGAAAATAAGAAATATGAAGAGGAGAGGAATGTTTTCGGACGTTAAAAATGTATATTTTCGGGAATTTGGGCAAATAAGGGTTATAATACTTGGAAATGTGTTTTTAAAAAAGCGTGAAGGGCTAAAACGGGTTTTGAAAAATAATTAGAAGAATATTGGAAGTTGGAAAATTAATATTAATGAAAAAGGGCCGGTGATTATTTGATGGATGTTTATTTTCCTTTGATAGTTAAATCACCAGCTATCAAAGCTTTTTGACCATCGTTGTCAATATGGAAAAACCGGTTGGATTTATTATCCGAAAACCACCCCGTATAGGCATAAGCGTTGCGAATTAGATTACGCTAAAGATACTTGAAGACGGAGTGAAACGCAAGGGTTGTTCGGTTCCAGAATAGTGCTTTTTGTTTGTCCAGTCGCAAGACAACTTGTATGGATGAATGTCTGACAGAGTATTCCTAATCGATCACATAAGACATCCTTTCAGGATATTATGTCTGGTGGCGGAGAAATTCATTTCTCTTGGCTTTTATACCCGTTATATTTCTGGAAAATCAAATAGTGATTCGGTGGGTTTGACGATGTGGCATTCAAAGTGAATGGTGGCCAGATGTTCTGAAAAGATAGACGTAGCCTCTAACCTCACAACTCGGAAATGACAAAAATCGGGCAGGCGGCATGTCTAGTTGGGTCATACCCAAGCAGGGTGTATTATCATCGATGTAGAGAAAATTCATATTGTTCTTCTTTTCGATTCTGTATCTTCGGATTACGGTTGGATGGCCAACAACCGTGGATGGCAATATATTCGCTACACTTAAGCTAAATGAGTGGGCGGTCATGTCTGGCCGGGTCGCAAGACGTTCTTGTTGAACCCTAGTATATACACTCTAGAGTACACTGATCGGAAGGTGATCCCATACCTTTTCTGTTGGAATCCAATATCCAATAAGCGCCCTGCGGCTTTTGATTTTATACTATATATGTAGAGCGTGAGACGCAAGTGTTCTACTAGATGGTTATTTGTTTGATTAGACATTATTATAATATCCCCAGATTTTGATATCAAAATGTTTTTGGTTATAGTAAGGTAAAAACCATCCATGTTAATGTGTGGGCTAATCTTACTATTATCCTCTTCTTCCAAAAGGATTTTCAAAGTTAAACAATATGGTTGGAGTTTACTCACACCAGTCCCATGACTGATCCAGAGTTTATTTTGTTTGTGTTTTCCCTAAACTCTTGGGTGCCCAAATTTGTACGGGTAGCCAAGTGTTCAGGCTTTGCAGATACACATGGAGGAGCTTGAAGCAGGAGGCTTCACCATTAGTTATTTAGAGATTATTTCCGCTGTGATGTATATGTGTTATACTCTGATATGTTACATTATACAAATTCAGATGTTGCATTTCAAATTTATGTTATATATTATATTTTATTCGTTCCGCTGTGAGATTCATGTTCTTCTTACTCTTCTATTCTATTAGTTCTATCTTTCTACTTCTCATTCTCTAACTTCTTTCTCTTAACATTCTGCTTTCCTGTATAATTTGGGTTGACTGTGGTAGTAAAATGTCAGCTTAAATTGGTACGGGGGACGTTACATTCATGGTATCCCACTGTAACACCTCGAAATTTTAACGACATGAAAGATGTTGAATTAAAGAATAATTAGTGTGAAATGCACTGTTAATAATGAATTAAGGAAAACTTAATTAAATATTCAGAATTAAGTAAAACGGACCATGCCATTGCGTCCGTCTCGGAATTCTGGTCAAGGTAGACACCTGGTTTGCATAAATCGGACACAGTATGAAGAAGTTATTAAGGTTTGAAGTTTGTATGCATATAAGAAATATATATATATGTATACATATAAAATTCAAAAATTAGCAAAAACAGAAATCTGGCGCGTAAATCAAGGAAGGGCCGACCATTTGAGGTCGACCCGAAACCCAGCTGGGTCGACCTAGGCTCATGGGGGTCGACCCCGGGGTCGACCTAGGGGTCGACACCAATGAAGGGGGGTCGACCTAGGGGTCGACCCACCTGACGGGGGGTCGACCCACTCACGGGTTTGAAACCTTCTTTCTGAACCTGGACGATTTTGGGGCTCAGTTCGTGAACCCTAGTCTATATAAAGGACCCTAAACCTAGGTTTTATTCATCTAAAAAATGGCGGCGACGGCGGATCTCTGCTGCAACGAAAATTGAACAGCCTAATCTACTCCAAATCCAATTCAGCAAACATTATACAAATTTAGCGATTACTACAACAACAAATTCAACGTTTTCTTCGCGGTAATTTGGATCCATTTCCTTAGATCTATTCACTGTCAGTTCATGTTATTTCTAGATCTGAATATTTAAATAGTAATCGTGATATGTATGTACAAAATTGGATCTTGAATCGGTGCCTAATCAGTTCTATTATGACATATTCCTCTGATCTGTTCTTATATGTTTATATCGTCACCAAGTCTAATCTTGTCATAGTATGTCCATTCAGTTTTTATGCCTATTTCAACCTTTATGTTATTGATTCGTTATTATGCCTGTTATGATTCTCTTCTCTCCCTTTTTTCCCTATTATTTTTATATAGCCAGGCTACCTTCGAGCCTAGGCCAAACGCTGAAAGATGTGAACGTGTGAAATTGGGAACGGTTGGGAAAGACATAAATTGGGGCATAATTGGTATTAGAAATTATGAATATAAATTTGGGCATAAAATTGGAAAATATACTATTATGAATTTTGGGGACATATTGGATAACAGGAATATGAAGCTAGGCTTATATTGGAAAGTAGGTGAACATGAATTTCGGTAAAACTTGCATTGGAATGTGTAAATATTGATTTGGGGTATAAATTGGATCATATGTAATTATGAAATTGGGCATAGATTGTGACATATGCAAATGTCAATTTGGGGCATAAACTGGAACACATGTGAATATTGATTTAGGGCATGGAAACCTATATTTGAAATAGAATAAGTGTAAATATGAATTGAAAGGTGGCATGAAATTCTATGTTTGGAATAGGGAAATTTATTTGAATATTCCTAAAATAATGGAACGGTAGTAACGCTTAGACATGGGGTTAGGTTGCATTAGTGGTGGAAGTCTTCCCGGACCCAACCGGCATATCCAACAGCCACTGATGTTGAACCTAATGTGATAGGTCTAAGTGCGCAAATACGAGAAGTGCTCAGACACGAGGTTAAGCCCAATTTGGGGAATAAGTCTGCCCGGACCCGACCGACATATCCATTATCCACAAATGGAAGGCTTAATGTAGGAGGTCTAGCATGCTGTAACCATAAATGAAAATATGGTAATAAACCTTGAATACTTAACCTAGTTGAATCCATAGGGATTGCATGAATATAAACTAAATTTGGGTTAAGTAAAAATTGGGTGAACAGTGGGTGGGTTAAGTAAATCGGAGGGGGTGGGTAATATTTACATATATGCCCATAAACTTAACCCGATAAAGTTATGTAATTAAAAAACACCGTTAAGGGTAAGCATACTTGTAAGGAAATGATATAACTTGTGTGATAAGATAAGAGGTATTTAATCATAAATTAAGTAATCTAAAATCTAGAACCCGCTGATGTGAATAGCACGTTTAGGCTTGTCCTAGGGACAAGAGGAAATTATAACATATGTTATAATTAATGGGTTGAGAAACTTGTTAATGGGCCCTAGTTAAGAAAACTAAATTAATAAGTAAACAACGATAAGTTGTAGTGACAGTGTAAATTGAATTTATGATTAAATGAGAAAGGATGAGGAAAACTTATGAAATGATATAAGTTATATTTAATCAATAACATGTTAAAAAGAAAACATGTAAAATGAGACGTACTTAATTACACATTAAATAATAACATGTTACTATAAGTATGGAATCAGACAATGAAAATATAAAAGAGATTGTGGATTATAGACCTTGGGCCACAATCTAGAGAATAACATGTTGTGGGCTTATTAATGAACTTAAAGGGGTTAAGTTATATAACCAAAATTAATAAGCAAGAGGAACTTGGTATCTTGATTAAGAATTCAATATGAATGGGAATAACCAAGTTAAAAGGAAACTGAGGAGGAAAAGCAAGCGCGTAATAGAATGATTAGACATATGGTCTAATAACATATTAAAGTGAGGCGCTTGGACCAGTCAGCACGTTTGAGGGTGAATAACCCAATGGGGTAGATCATCGAGGTGTTATAAGGCACGAGGGGAGTGCACATTAATTTGATTGTTTTGACAGCTCCAAAGGACTGGAAGGGGAAGCACGAGGCTTCCCGAGGTACGTAAGGTGCTCCTAGTAGTCCTCTGTGCGATGACAGATGTCTTAGGATGTGCTCGCAGAGGTTGGGTCTGCGCGTAACTACTAGGTGGGTGGGCCTTGACTGCAGATGTAGCTATGCAGTCAGAATACTATGACGAGGTGACACCAGGGTGGTTCGGTGGTTGCCTCACGAGGAGGAAGAGGGTCACGACCAACAAGGATAGTAAATCGTCGGATACCCGTCATCGGCAACCAACGGGATGCGAAAAGACTAGATCTAAACCCAAGATACCATTTCACTTTTCACTATCGAGGTACGGGGTTGAGGGGAGACACTACAAGGATGTTTAGATTGGTTATTATTAGGGGCGCTCGCTTAGCTCTTGTAGTCTTTACTAGTTGAGGGAGGGGCCGAGGTGGGGCCATAACGACCATGGAAAACAAACCCTAGGTATATCTGTATTTGGAGGCTCTTAAAGGCGGGCCTGTACAGGTATGGAAAAGCTCCCGGCCGAGTTCTGTGTTTCTTGTTTAGCCCTGTCATGGAACTCAATGCACATTAGAGGATGTGCGATTGAGGCATCGAGCTACAATTGCAGTACATACGTGGGACAATCTAGATACATGCATATCTGCTCTGGGTGGTGTATCATAGACTAGAGGGCATTATTCCGATAAGGAATCTGATTCGATCGATGGTGGAAGTCCGTACGCTTACGTAGCATAGTAATGACAGATATATGCGAAACATAACATTGTTATATAGAGATCTGTACGTCACTACGTCGTAGGATAAGGGACAACTTTCATTACGGTGGAGATCGTGCGAGTGGTGTACCATGGGATGCATCTCAATATTGAGAGAGAGCTACATATATTGTATTAGGTGAATCCATAGGAAAGTAAATGGGTACGATGCACGGATAAGTCTTGAGTTCTACTAACCCAAGTAACCTAATAATCAAGAAAATGTAATGGAACGGTATTGGTAGGGATCATTCTATTTCTGATATGCTAGTATCGGTGCGGTGTAGAGAAATGAATTTAAGAAGCGCAATATATCCTGTTCATCTTATCTTGCTCAGTTCACACTTGTTATTGTTACTGTTACCTCGTTCTTCCAGTTTTATATACCTGCCATGATACTTTTATTTATTTATATTTAAAAGTAACTGGACTCGCCAGACTTTATGTCTGACCCTTTTTGTTTCCTTTTCTCTCTCTTATGTTTCCTCCCCCCTCCCCCCAGGTTCTCAGGGTGGAAGTGCTTAGAGTTGATTTGGATTCTTTCAGCTTAGCTTGGATTTTGGATATTAATGTACCGCTTTGACTTCTGGTCAACTCTCTTATCGCTTCACATGGGAAATATGGTTTTATGCTTTTGTACTCTAATATTTTTGGCAAGACAAATTATTCATGTAATTGGTTACTTCAAACTTATGAAGTAAACTTAGTATTTGGGACCATGATGTTTTGATTTAAATAAAGTTTTTAATTCCGTTGCTATTTTACATGTCTGTCTTGTGATCTTATGTTCTTATTCCCCAATAACGCTTCACGAAACTTAATGCATTTTTTATAGAGTGACATTAACGGACGTGGGGTGTCACACCCATCGGGCATTGTAAGTGATAGAGACCCTTTGTTCACAAGCGAATTTTGGAGAAGCCTACAAGTTGCATGGGGAAGACCCTAAACTTAAGCACAACATATCATCTGCAGATCGACGGATAAACATAATCTTAGAATACTTGCTCAGAGATTACATTATTGACTTTGGAGGAGTTTGGGAGCAGCACCTACTGCTTTTGGAGTTTACGTATAATAATAGTTTTCAAGCGACGATTTGTAGGCCCCTTTTGAAGCGCTAAACGGGTGGCCAAGCAAATTGCCAACTTGTTGGTGGGAAACTACCAACAAGGTTATACTCGGAAAAGACTTCGTCCGTGAATCCATGGAGAAGATTTATTTAATTAGGTAGAGAATGAAGGCGGCACAAGACCGTCAGAAATCGTATGCCTATAAGCGAAGGAGGGAACTTGAGTTTAATGTTGGAGACTTGGCGGTTGGACAACCAAATAAAGCTAGTGGGTTAGGGTTTTTCAAAGAGGATATATATGAATTAAATGCTTGGATTAATTCTAATTAATCCAATGGTCTATGCTCACACGAGAAACTATATATACCCCTCCTATCACTCTATGAAAACCCTAATCATTCTCCATCACTGCCTCCATGCTGCCTCTCCACCAATGTTAAATTCCAGAGAAAAATAAAAGAATAGGTTAAGGGTTTTTTCTAAATCTCTCTGTATTCTAATTTACATAAGTTTATAATTATGGAATTTAGCATAAACATATATGTATAAGATTCTAATGTATGTTTCTTATATGTATATTATTAGGAGGATTATTGGAGCTCACTTGAATGTAAAGAATTATTGCAGATCTTGTAATTCTACCACATATTTCTCTCTATTCCGCCTAGTTCTTTGAGTGGAATATGGTTTACTTAAGGCGTATTCATGTTTTTAATAGTTTGTCATGTGAATAGATATGCCTAGGGGGATTTGGATATTCGATAATGTAAACATGAAAACCCCCAAATCCTCTGTCTTGTAACTGCGTATGAATTGTCATGAATAATTGGGTTTTGTGGATCTTTGGTTTTGGTATTGGATTAAAAATGAATATGAGTGTTGCCACTATTATTCCTATTTTATGTAATTCTCTTTTATTTACCATTGAGTGTAAACTAAAAAGGTTTAGATTTGATTATTTCATGATTTGGTTTGGGTTTGGATCCTATTTTGAATCCAAATGCATTCAAAATTGAAAAAGGTCAAATGTAAGCATTTTTACGTGCATAACGCCAAAAATGGTGAATTAGGTGAAATGGGGATTATAAACATACAAGCATAAGTGTATGTAATACTATTTTTAATCTAACATTGAAATCATTCGAACAAGCCTAGGATGCAAGTTGAAATTGTTATGCATGCATATTTTCCATTCACTGCAATTTGTTATATTGTCATTATGCCATCATGCATATTTTGTAGCGGTAAGTATGGAAAATCTAACTTGTATACCTTGAATTAGACAAATTGACAATTTCCACATCGTTAGAATGTTTCCCCGTTTATACGAATGTTTATGTTAATTAGGAGCTATTATTATTTTACTTATATAAACATAATCAACGTTATTAACGTTGTACTAGCGTAATAAATACGATTAGGTTAGAATTCGAATTTGAAATGTCCCCTTAACAAATATATATATATATATATATATATTTGTTTTCTTATGTGTGCGTATATAGAATGGCTTTAAATATATATAAATAGTGACACATAGACACGAGGTTAGTTGCCTTTGTGGTAGAAGCCTGCCCGTAACCGACTGACAAATCCAGCAACAACAAGTAGGACCAACTAATGTGAGATGTTTAGGTGTTATGGGTCATTCATAAACTTAGTACACTAAACACGAGGTTAAACCAAGTTGAAGTAGAAGTCTGCCTGGAACCGACCGACATATCTAGCATTTGCAGTTATACGGTTTAATGTGATAGGTCTAGTGTGTGTGTGTGTGTATATATATATATAACCATATATATATAAGTCTATTGCATGTGAAAATAAATAGGTTTATTATGCCTTGAGAAGGTCTTAAGTGACCGACTCTCTTTTTATCTAGTTTGGGTCTTAATTGGTTAGGACTAGGATCCCTACGAAGGTTTATTCCTTGGAGAGGAATCAAAGTCATAGGACCCACCCTTACTAGATTTTAAGTAGGTCTTTGGTTCCTCCTTCCTTAAAAGTGGTTAGGCATAAAATGGTTACAGAGTCGGGTAGTTCATGGAGATGTCCGCTTCCTCTAAAAGCTTGGAAGGGCTCAACTAGGGATAAATTGGTAATTGAAGGATATGTGGCCATTGTATGCTCACCAATTGTCTAAGGGAAGTCTTAAGCGACATACGTGTCCTACCGGGTAGTATCAGTTAAGTAGTAACATTCGCAATAGTACTTCTCATATTACAAATGAGAGAATAGACTTAAGAATGTTAACCTACTAGGATGGGGTCTAAAAGGGCTAGGGGTCTGCCTCAGGGTTATAAGAGATCGCAACGATCCACCTTTAATAGGGCCTTAAGTGACCGAGTATGCCACCTCATTGGGTCTTTACCCAAAAAATACTAACGGGCGATTGACTTGGATATCCACCCCACTGGTTACATACTTATATTTGTGTGAATCTTGGGTGTTGCGTAGATGTTGACGTTAAAAATTGGTCACTAGTGACAGTCAACCCCCAATCATGTGGAGAGCACACGAGTAATGATTATGAAATGCGAAAAAGTAAAGAAAACAGGGAACATGCAAGACTTTTTATAGTGGTTCGGTAAAGATGGTGCTTACGCCCACTTTATATGTATTGATTCACTTTTGATTATAAGTACAATGCTTTTTCTATTTTGAGAAAGAAGAAGAACCGACTATTTTTAGACTTAGCCGTGGAGAAGCTTAGATTTAGGAGGAGAATTTTAGCTAAGGGTTGAAGCAGCCGAAAAAAGTATGTCCTTTTCCATTTTGAGCTTGGATGTATTTATAGGTGAAGAAGTGGGCTGAATGGGCCGCCACGTGGCTTTTCTCTTTTTCGGAGCTTGGACACGTGGAGCTCGATTATTGGTAGTAGTTGCAGCGGTGGGACCCGGTCTACTGCTGATTAATAGTACCTTCGGAAACAGTGGCTTACGTGGCACTCTAGGTGAGATGTATCAAAATTAGAGCTTTGTCCGGATATGGTTGTTCGCCTTTATTTCCCTGAGAATAGGTTGAATATTGAATGACTTAGTTGGATATTTCCAAATGGATCCGCGATATTTGGTAGATCTGGTTTTAAAGGAAGCGGTTAACTCGGTCGGTTAAGTGGAGCGATTCTTCCGGGCTTGACAAGCCGTTGCTTGAAGGAAACCAACTCGAGACAGCCTTAATTCGAGCCGACTTTGAAGGAAGCTGGCTTGGGCCGAACCTTGCCTGGGCTTTTCGGAGCGCAAGTCTCTAGGTCGGTCGATCGACTAATGTTGAAGAGAGTTTCTGGATTTTGGGCTTCGATTCGTTGAACCGTGACTGCTTTATACAAAAAGTTAGTCAATACTTTGCCCCTCCGAATACATTTTTCTTGGTAAAGGAGGTGTGTATTGATCCTTGCATCGAAGTCCAATATGCGGGTAGTAATGGTTGCGCCGAACCATATTAAGGCTAGAAGTCCGACGGCCTCAATGGTTGTATTAAGACCAGAAAGCCGATGATCGAGGTAGATCGTATTAAGACCAGAAAACCGACAACCATCGAAGACCATATTAATGCCGAGAATGTAATTGTTAACTCCAGTCGTGCGATTCATCACCTGCAAAGATTGCGCGGCCCATCCTCGGTCTAGAGAAGGTTTTTTTGTTTGGACGAGCATTAACCATACTCGGGTTGAAGTTAAGGGCGAGCAGTAGCTACACTTGGCTTAGAATGATGGCAAGTATTAACTATACTCGGCTTACAAAGATGGCGAGTATTAACCATACTCGGCTTACAGAGGTGGCGAGTATTAACCATACTCGGCTTATAGAGGTGGCGTGTATTAACCATATCCGGCTTATGGCAAGTGTCATCCATGCTCGACTTGTATAAGGTCATTTGATAAGTCTTAGAAGGGGCGAGTATAGACCATACTCAGCTTAAAGAGATCTGACCATACTCGGCTCAAGGAGTAGGTTTAGAGATGGTGACAGGCTTTCGCGCTAACCATATTCAGAGGGGGCGATCGTCAATCATGCTCAGCTTAAATCATTCAAACATTGTCCACATTTGCAAAAGAAAGTTCATAGTTGCTAAAGAACTATTATATGAAAATAAATGCTAAGAGGACAACTATTGATCCTCGAGCATGCCTAGAAGCTAAATCCTAACCCCATACATGTGTACATCAAAGTAACCATTTTATTGAAAGAAATAGAAATACATCGAAAAAGAAATCTAAACTTATTAATTAATGATGATGTCACGTGTGCTAGTCTCGGGTTCCTTTCCGTTTCTAGGAGCTCGAGGACCGACCTGAGGAGCTTGGGCAGAAGATTGTGGCGGCATGGCCTGTGGTTTCTTCTTGATATATTCAGGAAGCTCCCTTCGCCTGAACCTATCCTGGATGAGATCGCGTAGATGCCTACATTCATTGATGATATGGCCAGCGATGTTGTGGAACATGCAGTGCTTTCCTGAGTCGAGTTCTTTCTAGGTCGGATCTCTTCGAGGAGGTCTTAGAAAAGGCAGGGACCCTCGTATGTGAAGGTAGATGTCGAGCAGGGAAGAATTGAGCTTGGTATATTGATCGTACTTGTTCTCTCTTCGAGATCATACGTTGCGTTCATTCTTCTTCGGGGCCTTTCCTCTTCCTTTATTCTGCCCATTGGTGTTGGATGGACCTCCTTATTTGGTGTCAAGGACCTCGAGGGTCTCCATCTCGATACTGGCGTCTTCTTGTCGGAGGAAGCGCTTGGCCTCTGCGTAGAAATCTTCTATGTCCTTGGGAGGATCTCTGGTCAAAGAAATTGAGAATTCTGATCGATTCTGAACACCTGCAATGGCGGCCATAAGCACCATCGACGGATCGGGTCGACCGACAGATGCTACGGCCGCGTTGAATATTTCGAGGAAAGATCGAAGTGTTTATCCCGAATGTTGCTTGATGGAGGTCAGGAACATGACACTCTTTGGTCGAGAGATGTGGACTCTGAACTGCTCGATGAAGCGAGTGACCAGCGTGTTCCAGCTGCTGATCGACTCTGTTATTAGTTGTTGAAACCACATGCCGGATATATCTGTGAGGAAGAGTGGGAAGCACTTAGCCATAACATTGGTCGACGCGCCGAGCACTTCCATGTGGCGCATGTATCACATGAGATGGATGGTTGGGTCGGTCCGACCATTGTATGGTTTGATAGCCGGAAACTTGAAGTCCGGAGGATTGCGGGAGTTCCTAATTCCTCTGGTGAAGGGGCTGCGATGGATGTTATCTATATCCTGCTGAGAAGAATTGCCCCCAGGTGAATCGTCAGATGATACTTGCAAGCTGGCTTCCATCTCTGAGGAGTCGCTTCCATGAATCCAGCTCTGCATTCAGGAAATTTCCGGCACTAGGGTCCGACGAAAGCATGCTCGGAAGGGTGGCCGCTAGCTGGGCTCGATCTCCGAGAGTTGAGTGAAGGTGAGGGCGAGGGTTCATCACAATTGTTGGTTCTAGGAAGATTGGACCCTCTTGAACCTAATGAGAAGCAGCTCGAGTTGTGCCCATGACGGGAGGTTCGGGATGATCCAGCATAGCATGTGATGTTTCAGGGCTCTTCGATGCCCCATCCCGACGTGACATTAGGAGGGTCTGCAGTAACGTTTTCCTCCGGTAATCTGGGAACCGGTATGGTAGAGTTGTCTCCCTGGTTCGAAGAGAAGGCTCCACCAGCTCTTCGTTGAAGTAGGTGCGGAATAAGACGAGTCTACGGTAAGATACTGGGTTGTAATGGGAATGGCATTGATCCTAACTGGCCCAGTGGTTGCTCGATCGGTTCGGGGGGTCGAGCTATCCCCAAGAGTGGAGTCAAAGTGGTCGAACGACCTAGATCTTGGTTACGGACCTCCTATGAATTTGCAGCTGGCTGTGATTGGTTGGGAGGTGGAGCCGGGCCAGGATGTGACGACCCAAAAATCCATACCATTTGAGCTGACTAAATACAAATTACGTCCAAACCAAATTGCACGAAAATACGAATCATTAATAAAAAGATATTAGAGGATGAGAAATAGAAAAGATAGAAAATTAGAAAAAAATAGGTAGAAGATAGAGCTGAACAACAACATAGAAACTCATAATCACAACGGAATAAAATATAATATATAATCAACTTTGAAGTACAAAACAGTATTTTCACTTTTATATATCATCAGAGTACATTATATACACAACACAGCGGAAATAAATTCTACATATCTAACGTTGAAGCCTCCTGCTCCTAGCTCCTCCAGAAAATGTGTAAAATCCTGAACTACTTGACTGCCCGTACAAATTTGGGCATCCAAGAGTTTAGGGAAAACATAGAAAAATAAACTTTGGGTCAGTCATGGGACTGGTGTGAGTAAACGATTAAAAACAGTTTGATTTTAACTTTCAAAACCTTTTGAAAGAAAAGATAATCGTAAGACCGATCCACACATCAATACGGATGGTTTATACCTTACAATAACCCAAAACCATCTTTGAAAACAATATTATTCTGATATTATGATAGTATCTAAATACAAATAAATAGCAATCTAGCAAAATGCTTGCATCTCACGCTCTACATATATAGTATACAATCAAAACCGCGATCGCTTATTGGATAATGGGTTTCCAACTATGACGAGGTATGGAACCACCTTCTGATAGTGTATCTCTAGAGGGGAATACACTGGGTTCAACAAGAATATCTTGCAACTCGGCCCATACATGACCGACCCCTCATTTCGCTTGAGTGTATCGAATATATTGTCACCAACGGCTGGAAGCTACCCACCGTTCCCCGAAAGGGACAACATCGAATAGAATAAAGAAGCAAATGGAATTTCTCTAGATACGTGACAATACACCCTAATGGGAGCAACCAACATAGTCATGCTGTCTGCCCAATTTTTGTCATTTCCCGGTTGTGAGGCTTGAGGCTGAACTTATCTTTCAACATAGCACGTCTTCATTCACTTTGAATGCCACATTGTCAAATCCGCCAGTATCACAAATTGATTTCCCCAATACTACGGGTATAAAGCTAAGAGAAACGAATTCCTCTGCCACCAAACATAGTTTGAAGAGATCAATCGTATGATCTGTTAGGCATTGCTTGTCAGACATTCATCCATACAAGTTGTCCTGGTACTGGACAAACCGAAGGCACTATCCTATAAATCCATCTTAGGCAATTTCTGCCTAGGATTCACAGAATAGTCCTTGCATAAAATCCGTCTTCAGTGATCTTCAATAATCTCTGACTCGCAACATATAAATCGAATCGAAGTGGAATTTAGATTCCGTACTCTTCGAAACGATAACGAAAAAAATGGTCCAAGTTTGATAGTCGGTGATTTAACTATCAAATATATAATAAATTAAACAGTTTTGTTTCCATTGGACCCGCTAAGCCTTATTTAAACAATTTTTAAATATTATTGAAATATTAACTTTGTATATATATATATATATATTGATTTGAAAACATAATTAGTAATTAACCAATAAAACTCTTATTATCAATCCTACGTGATAATCTTACACTCAAATATCCATTTCATAACTGAAAAGATACTCACCTCTAATACTCATTCTGAACACAAACTAATACGATCTATCGGATAATAGTGAAATCGATCAAGTTGGGGTATTTTAATTACTTCTCAGACCTTCAATCAAAATCATTCTTATCGCTAAGATTCGTAGAAGTCTGATATCCAAAATATTCGGCAAACCAAAATTTGCAAAACCATTTGATTTCCAAATTTTAAACCATTTCAAACAGCGTTGTTGTTTGAACCACTTACAAGTTAACTTGGTTAACTTAATTATTTAATTGGGGAATTTGATCCAAATGATCGACTTGTTTTCCCTTTTTCCTTTATAACCAAATTTATCTTTAAAAGTTACTTAACTAAAGGATTTAATTAAGTCAAAACTCCAATCTGGAAATATTTACTCACATTTAAATTACTATATAACTTCACCATTAACCTACCCAATCTGTTAATTTAAACCTTATCAAGATTTTAAACAACTATTTATTTAAAATCTATTCTATTACATTAATTGAAACCAATAGATTTAATATTCAATTCCCATTTAAATCATTGATTTAAATCAACCCTAAACAACCTGATTAACTGATTATAATTGATCTTTCCTTTTTAAATAAATTAATGATATGATTAATTTAAAATAATCCATTTAATTATTTCTTACAGTAATTAATATCCAATTATTAAAACATGCGTTTAATTCTAAGTTACTTTACAGAAAATGGCTTAGCAGCTCCAATGGTATACAACAGTTTAAACGACGTTCAAGTCATTAAACCAATTTGCACAAATAATTATATAAATACAATTCAATATTATCGACTGGTAATATCTCAACAACATATATTAACTGATGAAATATTTCAAACTAATATGATAGCAGAACGGTGTTTATTTCCGCTAATAGGATGTCAAAACAATTCAGTCAATCAAATATATAGTGGAACGGTGTTTATTCCCACTAATAGATGTCAATAAAATATAAAATTACGATCAATGTAATCAAGCACAACAGAATTAATAAATAAATAAATTGAACAAACAATTCAGAATTTGCTGAATTACAGATTATTACTGATTAATAGTTTATGCGTTAATTTAGTTTAGCGACTAGATTTTCATATTCTTTTTATTCTATCATAATCGATTGTAATAAACAAATCCTGGTCTAATTACTTAATTAATTCAACTTAAAAAAAATTGTTTAAAGCAATTATAACTATGGTGAGTTACTTATATACAACATTGATCTGTTTCGACTACAATACACGAACCAAAATACTCGATCATACCTTTTTGATCTAACCTAATATATATATATATATATATGTGTATATATATATATATAATTTAAATACATATTTTATTCTCATTTAAAACTAACTTAAAACACTTATATTTTTTAATGGGCGTAGCCCAAAAGCCACCACATTAACACTACCCCTTTCTACCCAGTAAACCTTCCAGGCAACGCAAGTGCCAGTTCAAGTGCCCACCCAACTTTTATCCTTGCCCTTCCTATTACGTTACCCTTGTAATGTATGTTTTTATTTTATTTTTCTTTCTTTGGTCTGTGTTCATCTTTTGTTTCCTTTCGTTAACTTTTATATATATATATAATTATTATAGAAACATAGGCCTAAGCCCAGCCCAGAAATCAGATAATAAGCAAAAGAACCTACATGTATCATGCATTGATCCAAACTGTTGCACCACTTCTTTAGTCTTCACCATCCATTATTCCCTGACCTTGCTTCCTTTACATTTCTTTTCTTTGGTTCTTCTTCTTTTGTTTGTTTCCAGTTTTGTTTTCTTCGGTTGTATTTTTTTCTTTTTTTCTTTCTGCCTTACCTGTTCTGCCATCATTGCTTCTTGGGCTCTCAAGCCAATAAAACATGACCCCATCGTAAAATTTGATTTGTAGAATTAATACATGCGCTGGGATTATATATGATATTGAGTCTATTAATGAAAATGTAGGTGCAGCTATCCCCTTTATATAGGAAACACAAGAACAATATTCCTTTTGATATTAGTTGAGCATGATATTGCTCGAGCATGTGATAGTATGAAGGCCATGAAAGTTATTTAATAGTGTGTTTCTTATGTGTTGATTTATTAGCTATTAAATTCAAATAACCCGTTGTTTACTGATCAAAACTTTTGGGGTCGGTTTGTCAAATTATGGTTGTTAAGAGAGGAAGTTATATCGAACACTGCATCTTGGATTCCCATGCGTGAACAGTGCAAAAGAACTATGGAATACTTCCCAATTTTCTACGACTCCTCTATGGTGTTCATCTGTTTCACTCCCCGACTCTCTCTCCCCGTTTCCACTATTCACAGAACCACCATTTAACCTTCTTGTAATGCACCCAGCGGCTCATATATGCACACAACAATTCACGCACACAGTAGCTCATATACCCGTACACACATCAGTTGATACACGCTCCTCCTGTACTCGACATATATACACAGTTTACTAACTCAAAGGCCACACATATTATTTTATTATTATTATTTTCTTTAAATGTTTGATGTTGGCCATATTTACTCCATTTAAAGGATATTACTAGCATAATAATTTTATAAGTGATACTTGCACGTATATGCTTTAATATTTCATTTTGAACCTTTACAAACCAAGCAGAGCATGATTTTACAAATAGCTAGGGGACTGAATTGTAACGACCCGCATTTGACGCATCGCAGGATCGTAGAATATTTATTTCTTTCACATACGAAGTCGTATGGTCATGTAACATTGGGGTCATTTCCCATGTTCATGATTTTTGCCGATTTTTAAATGACCGTTTTGCCCCTAGATGATACTGTTTTGGTTATAACTTTTGACTGGAAAGGAATTTTGACCTGAAACCACTTCCATTAGATTTGTTTGATGGTTTACAATTACGTAGAGTGGTCACATTAGCCAAACGGACTCACCGTTTGGGAGATATGGCTGAAACAAGTTTCAGATGGTTAAAAATAGCTTAATTGGGCTTAACCGGGTGATTAACAGCTAGGCCCAAAGGGGAATTTCGGGATTTGGAGTTTAAAAAGGCTGTTAGGGTTTAGAGAACACCCTTTTCTCATTTTCACAGCCGCCACTTTCATTCTAGGAACCACAGCAATGGCCTCCAGCATCTAGAACACCCCAAATCACCTTCTAATCGCTGATTAAGCCAAATCTACATCAAATCAAAGGGGATTAGCACAAGAATCGAGGTAGAACTACTGTATAGCATTGGGAACAGTACCAAACAGAGACTCATTTCAGATTTTGTAATTTATTTGTGGCAAAGGTGAGTGATTTGCATAGTTCCTCACTAATTATGGTTAATTAAGGGTAATTAGTGAAGATTAGCAAATTTAAACATGATAAAATTCTGGAAAAATATTTATAAAATTTGAAATAATGTTTTAGACCTTTGTTAGTAATTGGGTTTGATTTGGTTAAGTTTTACTAATCATGTCATTACTTTTACATAAACATGCTTAAGGGAAAATATGGGGTTTTGGCTATATTTGATCTGTTTTACATGTTATGGTTGATGTTTTGGTGTTTATGGTCACTTCTATTTGTTGCTATGACTGTATGACATGTTTTGTGATTGATTAGAATAGTTAAATTGGTCGAAAACGTCGTCGAATGGCATAAACAAGTTGTTGGAAAAAGTTGCAGAAAGTTGTGCAGGGTTTCGAATCGGATCGGGTATGGGCTCGGATCGGATAGGAGAGCTGGGCAGGAAATCCGAACCTGACTGAAATCTGGCACAAAGGAAACTTGGCAAGAAGGAAGGCCATTCGCATAGAGTTGGTGAAGGGATTGGATCGGAGAGACCAAAGGGGATCGGATCGGAAAGTCAGGAAGGCGTGGGATCGGATGGAAAAACCACATGAGCTGAATAGCAGGGGATCAGATCGGAGGTAGGGAGGAGGATCGGACCGGAGCCAGGACATCTCGACCCGAACCGAAGCGAGAAAGCAACTACCGAACCAAATCCAGGCAGAAGGCATCCAAACCGAACCGAGCAAGAAGGGAAGCACCGAACCGAACCGCACCCAGGAGCATACTAGGAAGCATGACAACCGAACTGAACCGACTGAAGTAGATTAGACCGAACCGAATTGAACTTCCATCTCTACTACGCGATGACTCTTTTGAAGACCAACTCCAATTCGACCAAAACCCGAGATGCAAAGGAGGTCCAAATGAGGAGCTTTGACTCAGGATCCAGATGGGAACCAATGAGTGAGCTTCATGATTTTGCTTTGCTACGGGACGTGTGCTAAGGAGTTGTCGATGTCTATAACTTTGGATCACTATGTGTAGGGAGTACATAAACGGATTCAGGGCCACAGTGGCCTAGGTACGACTAAAGAGTTATAGACCAATGAAGTAGGGTCATTTGTAAAGATTTGGTCATGACTCCATGTGGTAAGCTTGGTAGTAGCAGTAGTTGTACAAGTTGAACTCTGTCACTACTTCGATGGGTCTAGTGATCGAAGCGGTAGATATCATATGCTTTACGCACTGAGCGAGAGATGTGAGGATGGTTGTTATGCTTGATTTGTTTGCCATCATTATGACATGCACACCCCCACCCCCGTATTCTTTACACCATCTGTTTAGTGGCACATTAGAGTATTGTATGTAGTGCTAACTCTTTGGTTGCAGGTCCAGGTTCAGGTATGGTTTAGTATACCTGTTATTGTTCTGTTTAGCTGCTTATCGCTCATACCAGACTTTTTTTCTGACCCAGAGTTTTATGTCTCTTCTTATTGCTCTGGGTGCTCTCACGAGCAGACTAGAGACAGGTTAGCTGGTGATGCATGAGTACCTGTATCGGAGACGAGCAGGAGGCTTCCACGTATGATACATATGGATATTCTCCCTGTGTCGTTGGTGGTCACTACTTGGGCATTAGTAGTGTACCTCCCTTATCTTTCTTTTGCTTTTAGAGACAGTTTGAAAAGTTGTAATAATGATGATGTGGTCACTACTTGGGTATCGAGGATGCGATGAAGAGAAGGCTAGCATCCCGTCAGCTGCAAGGACGGGCAATGAATTGGTGGAATGCTATAAAGGAAGCTACCCCAGAGGATCAGATTACTTGGGATCAGTTTAAGGTTCGCTTTAGCGATAAGTTCATTCCAGCTGCTCAGAATTCAGTGTTGTTTAAGAGATTCTTGGAACTCAAGCAGAATGGCAGAGCTGTCTTGGAGTATATCGCCGAATTCGACACTTTGTCGAAATATGGGTTATCTCTTATTGATACTGCCGAGAAGAAGAACGAGAAGTTCATAACTGGCTTGGATGGATACTTGGGGGAAAGGCTTATTCACCACATCGATGAGACCTTTGAATCGATTGTGGGAAAAGCTTTAAGATCAGAAAGTCTTTACCCTAAGTTGAAGACTGAAGTTTCATCTGCAGATGAGCCAAAACCGTAAGCAAGCGGTGGAGGCAAGAATGGTTCTCATGATAAGAGAAAGCAGGATCAGACTAAGGATGGCCAGAAGAAAAAGAATAAGAAGGATGTTTAGTGCTTCAGCTATGGTAAGAAGGACCATTATGCTAGTAATTGTTGGGCCAAGCCAGCAGACAGGAAGTGCTTCAACTGTGGCCAGGTGGGACATCACAAGGACAAGTGTCCGCAACCCCCCTAAAGAAAAGCAGATGGTGAAAGCATATGCCCTTAATGCTATTCCTTCTTCATCGAATGCCCCCACTGCGGTGGAGAAGTGAAAGAATGTCGTTATTCAAGGTATGCTTTCTGTTTATGATGTCCCTGTTAGAGTTTTGTTTGATATCGGAGCTTCCAGTTCTTTCATATCTAGTGACCTGGTAGATAGGTTGGGATTGAAGCCCGAGATTGTCGATAGACCTTTAGTAGTGACGAACCCGATTGGTGGTTCGACTACCCTTAGCATGATTTGTCGTAATGTGGTCTTATCGAGTCATGGATGCATGTTTGTTTGTGATTGCTTTGTTTTGGGCTTTACTGGGTTTGGCATTATTTTGGGAGTCGATTGGCTCCAAAGATACGGGGTGGTGGTATACTATGAGGGCTTTTTGGTGACAGCTAGAGCGAATGATGGGCGAAGGGTAGTGTTTGGTGGTCTACCCGGTGATGGGGTAATGGCTAGTTTTCTAAATTCCCTCGACATCCCGCATAGTGAGTTGTCAGGTTTGCCCGTGGTTGGCCAGTATCCGGACGTTTTCGAAGAAGTGACCGGGCTTCCACCACACCGAGAGATTGAGTTCCGCATTGATTTAGTGAAAGATGCCAGACCTATAGTGATGCCACTTCGTCGTATGGCACCAAGGGAGCAGCGAGAGCTCGGGGTGCAAGTCAACGATCTTTTGAAGAAGGGATTTATCAGAAGGAGTGTTTCTGAATGGGGAGCACCAGTTGTATTTGCTACCAAGGCGGATGGTTCCCTTCGTTTGTGTGTAGACTACCGCGAGTTAAATAAAGTGACGAGGAAGAATAAGTATCCTCTACTGCGGATAGATGATTTTTTTGATCAGTTGAGCAGCGCGAGAGTGTTCTCCCAGTTCGATATCGCGACAGGATTTCATCAGCTTAGAGTGGAAGCTGAGAGTATAGCTAAAACGGCATTTCGGACGCCGTCTGGATTTTACGAGTGGTTGGTCATGCCATTCGGGTTGACCAATGCCCCAGCATACTTTGTGGATCTTATGAATAGGGTATTCAGAGATCAGTTGAATAAGTTTGTCCTTGTGTTCTTGGATGATATTTTGGTCTACTTGAGGACAGAGGAAGAACACAAGGAACATTTGAGGATAGTGATGGAAGTGTTGAGAAAACACCAACTGAAAGCAAAGTTTTCTAAGTGTCACTTCTGGAGGAGGGAAGTGAGATTCTTGGGCCATGTTGTTTCAGAGAATGGTATTGTCGTGGATCCTGCGAAGGTGGCTACGGTGCAGGATTGGTATACGCCCAAGAATGCGACGGACATAAGAAGTTTCTTGGGATTAGCTGGATATTATCGTAAGTTTATCCAAGATTTCTCCAAGATAGCAACACTGTTGACTCAGTTGACCAAAAAGAATCAAGCTTTTGTCTGGGATGAAAAGTGCGAGGATGCATTCAAGAGTCTAAAGGAAAAGTTGACGCACGCACCAGTGTTTGTCATTCCTAAGGGGAATGAAGAGATGACGGTATACACAGATGCCTGTGGTACCGGACTAGATGCTGTATTGATACAAGGAGGTAGAGTTGTAGCATATGCAATTCGACAACTGAAACCGCACGAGAGAAGATACCCTACCCATGATTTGGAATTAGCAGCGATTCGCATTGAAGATGTGGAGACATTATCTCTTGGGAGAAAGATTCGAGTTGTTTACTGATCATAAGTCATTAAAGTATCTTTTCTCCCAAAAGGATCTAAATCTCCCTCAGCAAAGATGGTTAGCGTTCTTGGCTTCCTATGATTTCGATATCGCATATACACCCGGAAAGGGCAATGCGGTAGCTGATGCATTGAGTAGAAGACATGCCGGTTTAGGGGCTATGTTTCTGGAATGGAAGCAACTGGAGTACATCGCGGGGTATGATTTCAGACCAAAGTGCGAATTGGATCCAGAAATGTTAGCAAGTTTGACGATCAGACCCACTTTGATTGAGCGGATTGGTTCTAGTCAGAGGAACGATCCTAATCTATTGGAAATCATCTCAAAGTTAGAGATGGGAATCGACGGAGAGATGAACAAGTATGGGCTTGATCGAGATGGATGGCTTAGAAAGAATGGAAGACTAGTTGTACCCAATGTCAATGGATTGAGAGATGAAGTGCTTAGAGAATGTCATCACTCAAAACTGACTATACATCCCGGTGGTAACAAAATGTATCGAGACATGAAGCAGACCTACTACTGGGAAGGGATGAAAAGAGACGTTGGGAAATTTATATCCAAATGCATGAATTGCCAGCTAGTTAAAGCTGAGCAAAAGAAGCCTAGTGGTTTGTTACAACCATTAGAAGTTACAGAATGGAAATGGGAACAAGTCTCAATGGATTTCATTGATGGGTTACCAAGGACTAGGTCAGGCCATGATAGCATTTGGGTGATTGTGGACCGATTGACCAAGAGTGCAAGATTTATACCCGTCAAGTCGAATAGAATGGCGGCTAAGTTAGCTGAGCTATATGTGAAATGGGTAGTAAGATTTCATGGAATACCCAAAGGCATTGTAAGTGATCGAGATCCATTGTTCACTAGTGGATTTTGGAAGAGCTTACAAGAGGCGTTAGGATCAAAATTACATCTCAGTACCGCATATCATCCTCAAACCGACGGTCAGACAGAGAGGGTGAATCGTGTATTAGAAGATCTCTTGAGAGCTTGTGTACTGGATTTTGGTGGATCATGGGATGACCATTTGGATCTAGTAGAGTTTGCATATAATAATAGTTATCAGTCCAGTATTGGTATGGCTCCATTTGAAGCTTTGTACAGAAGACCGTGCAACTCACCGTCATGTTGGGTAGAAACTGGTGAAAAGTTTGTACTTGGACCCGATGTGACAAGAGAAACTTCATCTAAGATTAAGATTATCCAACAGCGAATGAAGGCCGCCCAAGATAGGCAAAAGAGTTATGCCGATAAAAGGAGAAGAGATTTAAAGTTCTCCATTGGCGACTTGGTGTTTGTCAAGATTTCTCCGTTGAAGAGCGTGATACGATTTGGCAGGAGAGGCAAGCTGGCACCAAGATTTGTTGGCCCATTCCCAGTCCTCGAACAAATTGGGAATTTGGCATATAAAGTTGAACTACCAGACAAGATGGCGGGAGTTCACAACGTATTTCATGTTTCCCAGCTAAGGAAGTTCGTGCACGATCCAGACACGACTATTTCACCTGATCAGTTGGAGGACTTCGAAGTAGAATCCGAGGCGGTTGGGAACCGCAAGCCGTTTCATATTGTCGAGTACGATACGAAGCAACTTCGAAGGAAGGCGGTGAAGTTAGTCAAGGTTCAGTGGGGCGAGAACGAGAATGACTGTACTTGGGAGACAAAGGAGAGCATTAGGACGACATATCCAGAACTCTTTGCCTGGTAAGATTTCTTACGATTTAGTTATTCCGCATGCTAGTATAGACTTGTTATGCTTGTTTTTCATGTTTGATTGTTGTTTTATGGCAGATAGGCATGCGGGACCCTTTATGTGTTTCGGTTAAGAAATTTCGGGGGCGAAATTTCTTAAGGGGGGAGAATGTAACGACCCACATTCTACGCATCGCAGGATCGTAGAATATTTATTTCTTTCACATACGAAGTCGTATGGTCATGTAACATTGGGGTAATTTCCCATGTTCATGATTTTTGCCGATTTTTAAATTACCGTTTTCCCCCTAGATGATACTGTTTTGGCCATAACTTTTGACTGAAAAGGAATATTGACCTAAAACCACTTCCATTAGATTTTTTTGATGGTTTACAATTCCGTAGAGTGGTCACATTAGCCAAACAGACTCACCATTTGGGAGATATGGCTGAAACAAGTTTCAGATGGTTAAAAACAGCTTAATTGGGCTTAACCGGGTGATTAACAGCTAGGCCCAAAGGGGAATTTTGGGATTTGGAGTTTAAAAAGGCTGTTAGGGTTTAGAGAACACCCTTTTCTCATTTTCACAGCCGCCACTTTCATTCTAGGAACCATAGTAATGGCCTCCAACATCTAGAACACCCCAAATCACCTTCTAATCGCTGATTAAGCCAAATCTACATCAAATCAAAGGGGATTAGCACAAGAATCGAGGTAGAACTGCATTATAGCATTGGGAACAGCACCAAACAGAGATTCATTTCAGATTTTGTAATTTATTTATGGCAAAGGTGAGTGATTTGCATAGTTCCTCACTAATTATGGTTAATTAAGGGTAATTAGTGAAGATTAGCAAATTTAAACATGATAAAATTCTGGAAAAATATTTATAAAATTTGAAATAATGTTTTAGACCTCTGTTAGTAATTGGGTTTGATTTGGTTAAGTTTTACTAATCATGTCATTACTTTTACATAAACATGCTTAAGGGAAAATATGGGGTTTTGGCTATATTTGATCTGTTTTACATGTTATGGTTGATGTTTTGGTGTTTATGGTCACTTCTATTTGTTGTTATGACTGTATGACATGTTTTGTGATTGATTAGAATAGTTAGATTGGTCGAAAACGTCGTCGAATGGCATAAACAAGTTGTTGGAAAAAGTTGCAGAAAGTTGTGCAGGGTTTCGGATCGGATCGGGTATGGGCTCGGATCGGATAGGAGAGCTGGGCAGGAAATCCGAACCTGACTGAAATCTGGCACAAAGGAATCTTGGCAAGAAGGAAGGCCATTCGCATAGAGTTGGTGAAGGGATTGGATCGGAGAGACCAAAGGGGATCAGATCGGAAAGGCAGGAAGGCGTGGGATCAGATGGAAAAACCACATGAGCTGAATAGGAGCAGGGGATCGGATCGGAGGTAGGGAGGAGGATCGGACCGGAGCCAGGACATCTCGACCCAAACCGAAGCAAGAAAGCAACTACCGAACCAAATCCAGGCAGAAGGCATCTGAACCGAACCGAGCTAGAAGGGAAGCACCGAACCGAACCGCACCTAGGAGCATACTAGGAAGCATGGCACCCGAACCAAACCGACTGAAGTAGATTAGACCGAACCGAATTGAACTTCCATCTCTACTATGCGATGACTCTTTTGAAGACCAACTCCAATTCGACCAAAACCCGAGATGCAAAGGAGGTCCAAATGAGGAGCTTTGACTCAGGATCCAAATGGGAACCAATGAGTGAGCTTCATGATTTGGCTTTGCTGCGGGACGTGTGCTAAGGAGTTGTCGATATCTATAACTTTGGATCCCTATGTGTAGGGAGTACGTGAACGGATTCAGGGCCATAGTGGCCTAGGTATGACTAAATAGCTATAGACCAATGAAGTGGGGTCATTTGTAAAGATTTGGTCATGACTCCATGTGGTAAGCTTGGTAGTTGCAGTAGTTGTACAAGTTGAACTCCGTCACTACTTCGATGGGTCTAGTGATCGAAGCGGTAGATATCGTATGCTTTACGCACTGAGCGAGAGATGTGAGGATGGTTGCTATGCTTGATTTGTTTGCCATCATTATGACATGCACGCCCCCACCCCCGTATTCTTTACACCATCTGTTTAGTGGAACCTTAGAGTATTGTACGGTATGTAGTGCTAACTCTTTGGTTGCAGGTCCAGGTTCAGGTATGGTTTAGTATCCCTGTTATTGTTCTGTTTAGCTGCTTATCGCTCATACCAGACTTTTTGTCTGACCCAGAGTTTTATGTCTCTTCTTATTACTCTGGGTGCTCTCACGAGCAGACCAGGGACAGGTTAGCTGGTGATGCACGAGTAGCTGTATCGGAGACGAGCAGGAGGCTTCCACGTATTATACATATAGATATTCTCCCTGTGTCGTTGGTGGTCACTACTTGGGCATTAGTAGTGTACCTCCCTTATCTTGCTTTTGCTTTTAGAGACAGTTTGAAAATTTGTAATAATGATGATGTGGAACATAAGCTGTATTTGGATTTTCCGCTGCTATGATAGTTTGTTTTCAGCTTATGCACTATCTCGCCTATTTTTTGTCAAGTATATGTTATGATTATATTTTATTCCATGCGCTGTGAGACATTCTACAGGTTTTCGATTAGTTCATTCTCTTCTTTCCTTTCTTTAGCGACCAAGTCGGGCATGTGTACAGCTCACCTTCGGAGGAAATGCAGGCTAGTACAGGGCGGGCCGTCACAGAATACATATTTTCTTCTTACCTTATTTTGTTTACTGTTATAAGCTTCAGGGTTTTTTTTGTGTGTTGATACTAAAGATTGATTCATATTTGAGGTTATACATCACCAAAAAGTAAACAAACATATGTATAACAACATCAGAAACAAACAACAGAGGGTATATTGAAATATAGAATCAGAAGCGAGGTTTACTCACCACTATTTAGATCCTCTATTTTATTGCATTCACATTACAAGGTTGCTATACTCTGGTTCCAGATTCATAAGCTTGTTGTCACCATGTTTACTCCCAGTGTTAACTTGAGTATGCTTCCAAATTACAAATTTATTATTGTTCTTATGTTTGTTTCTTCGACTTTTTCGTGAGTACTTAAGGGGGTATCCCAGGGTATACATATAGGTGGGGACATCAATAAAATAAACGTATAGCTTATAGGTTCTATGGTATAGAGTTTGGATGTTTTATTGATTGAAAGAAAATGCAATGCTTAGTTAACATCCGTCCATTTATCCCAGTCTATATGTCACAACTATACTCATGTGGTTCGGCCTATCTATATGTACACATGTATTATTAACAGCCCAAAACGAGAATGATAAAGTTAATTTGCATTTTAGGTTTAAGTTACTATGTTTTTGATAGCATTCACAAAAATCATTTTGTTAAAATATCATTTTTAACATATCATGTACCCCGAGATTTTTCTGATATGAACTTTCGGACCCAAGATGAAAATCCGAGACGAACTCCCGAGTTAGACTCATCTCGTCTGAGGTCTCCCTCGATACGAGATCGAGTCGATAAAATCCCCGAAACGAAACGCGACCGATATCCGAGATTTAAAACCTTGTTCAACCTTGGTGTTCCCATCAGGCCATGTAAGCTCCATCGCAGCGATTGGACTGACCTTACTTCCAAAATCGACCGACGTCTTGAGCATTGGAAGGCCTCCTCCTTGTCGGGTGCTTGCAGACTCGTCCTGTTGAAAGCTATCTTGTCAGGTCTCCCTATTTACTGGCTCTCCATTCACAAAGCTCCTAGATGGGTTATCAATCATATTGACCGGGCCCGTCGCTCCTTTCTTTGGAATGGAGGGTCCACCAAATCGCTAGTCAACTGGAGAACTGTTTGCATGGGAACAGATGCGGGTGGTCTTGGTATTAAGGATATAGGTATCCTGAACCTTGCGCTGCTCCATAAATGGATCTGGAAGGCTCTTACCCCTGGCACTGCTCTTTGGAAGTACCTCATCCTTTCCTCATATTACAACCTGCATCCTCCTGCCATCCTTCATTCCCACCCACTCACTAGACCGTCACCTTTCTGGACGGGAGTCCTGAGAGCCCTCCCCCACATTAAGCATTTATTCGCCCTTGAGGTGGGCAATGGCTATGATTGCAGCCTTTGGTTGGACACCTGGACCTATAGCTTCCGTCTATCCCACTTCTTCCCTAACCTCTACTCTATTTTCCCACACCCAAACATATCGGTTCATGATGCTAAACTGCAAGGAGGCTCCACTTTCATTCCTAATACTTATTTCCAGCCCAGCGTCATTCCTGAGATCCGTGAACTACTGGACATCGTTCAAGCTACATCCCTGACTGACTTTCCTGACAGTGTCTACTGGTTCTTAAGTAATTCTCGTACGTTCTCGGTTAATTCTTGCTACCGCTACTTAGCTGCTACTGGGAGGAAATTCTCCATCGACAGAATTTGGAGTGTCAAAGTTCCCCCTAGAGTTCGTTTTTTCCTATGGAGCTTGGCTCACGGTAGGGTGAATACGAAGGATCGTCTTATTAAAAAGGGAATCCCCGTCTCCCCGACATGCAGCTTATGTCTTCTTGATAATGAGAACATAAGGCACCTCTTCCATGAATGTGACACAAGCTTCTTTGTTTGGGTCACTTCCTCCAGTCATGTGCTTGGTCAGGTTTCGCCACCTCCGCACCACTTCGAACATTGGCAGTACACCCCTGCTTCAGGTTCCATTGACTTTCTCCTTGCTTCCTTTGCCTGGACCATTTGGCGCGAGAGAAATAATAGAAGTTTCAACAACCGCTCCTGCTCTCTTCTTGGGTTAGCCAACAAAGTCACTTACCTTTACCATCTTTGGACAGGTACTCAAGCTCAGCCTTTCATGCCTTTGATTTTGGACGTTTCGCAGCTTTGGGAGGAATCGGTGGGCAGCGTTCAGCTTCAAGGCGATCAACAGCAGCCCCAGTATCCGAGACCTTGGTAGCCGCTCCACTCACCAGTCGCATTATAAGCCATCTACTCGTTTCAGTTTTTGGTGGTTTGTCTTGATGATCAGCCCTTTGCATGTTGTTTTTGGGTTGCTACTTTAGCAGTTAGTAGTATTTGTATGCTTATCTTGATGAACTTGTAGCTATTCTTGCGCTAGGCGCATTACGCGTACCTACATGCAGTTTGCATGCATATTTTGTCGTTCTTGGTCAGCGATCAGGCCTGTTGATCGCCTAAAACTATCTTTATTTTATGATAATTAATCGGGCGTGTAGATTCGCTCTACACAACCGTCTACTTCAAAAAAAACCTTGTTCAACGTACAAAACAGATATTCTCAAATGTTTTGATCTTATCAACTTTAATACCATATCTTTAAGATACTTATTGGCGAGGCAATTTTATCTAAATATAAAACAAAAATCTACTTGCTTGATATATACACACACACACTAGTTAAAGAAATTTTAAAATAAGTTTAAATGCATAAAAAGACGCTTAAACAATATTTGCTTGTTTATATATAAATAATAAGTTAAAATATAGACATGGGAATTTAAAACCATGGTTATCTTCATTTACTAAAATAATATTTGAATCAATCATTATAAAATTACAGATATAATCTATAACAAAATCAATCAAAGAATAACCGGGACATTACACAAGAGGAAGCAAAGGTGTGATCTGATCAGTGGCTTGATTCTGTGAAGACCGAAGATCAGTTGCTGCCCCAGTCCCGGACGGTGGAGGAATTGATGTTGAAGCATTAAATCCCATCTCCATCCGGTTGAGAAGGCGATCCATCAACTGTTGTTGTTTTTCAAGTTTACCCTGAGATGTCATATGGCCTCTGAACTTGGACATAATTTTGTCCATGTCGTCCCGGGTACGATATTGGGACACATCTTCATGAGAGGAGACTTCCTGACTTGCTTCTACAGCATTTGTCTCGCCTGCATCGGCATTCGTGGGACGGGAAGATGTTGCATCTTTCTTCCGCTTGTTTGCCATGGATTGGAACTTGATGAAGGTCGTAGAGTATGTCGGTGCGAGCCCCCTACCTGGCATGCCAAAGTGTTAATGTCAAAAGTTGGTCACTAGTGACAATCAACCCCCAATCATGTGGAGAGCACATGAGTAATGATTATGAAATGCGGAAAAGTAAAGAAAACAAGGAACACGCAAGACTTTTTATAGTGGTTCGGCAAAGACGGTGCCTACGTCCACTTTATAAGTATTAATTCACTTTTAATTACAAGTACAATGCTTTTTCTATTTTGAGAAAGAAGAAGAACTGGTATTTTTAGACTTAGTCGTGGAGAAGCTTAGATTTAGGAGGAGAAATTCAGCTAAGGGTTGAAGCAACCGAAAAAAGTCCGTCCTTTTTCATTTTGAGCTTGGATGTATTTATAGGTGAAGAAGTGGGCCGAATGGGCCGCCATGTGGCTTTCCTCTTTTCCGGAGCTTGGACACGTGGAGCTCAATTATTGGTAGTAGTTGCGGCGGTGGGACCCGGTCTACTGCTGATTAATAGTATCTTCGGAAATAAAGGTTTACGTGGCACTCGAGGTGAGGTGTATCAAAAGTAGAGTTTTGTCCGGATCTGGTTGACCGCCTTTATTGCCTGGAGAATAGATCGAATATTGAATGACTTAGTTGGACATTTCCAGATGAATCCGAGATATTTGGTCGATCCAATTTTAAAGGAAGCGGCTAACTCGGTCGGTTAAGAGGAGCGATTCTTCCAGGCTCGACGAGCCGTTGCTTGAAGGAAGCCAACTCGAGCCAACCTTGGTTCGAGCTGATTTGAAGGAAGCTGGCTTGGGCCAAATCTTGCCTAGGCTTTTTGGAGCACGAGTCGCTAGGTCGGCCGATTGACTGATGTTAAAGAGAGTTTCTGGATATTGGGCTTTGAACTGTGACAGCTTTTGCCAAAAAAATGGTCAACAGTAGAAATACCTTAACATATGTAACCTGCTAAAAATATAGGGTATGGACATTAAGTAACACTATATTTTAGTCACACAGAACTTTATGCCCTTACCCTTCTCCTTATCATCCAACAGGTCAATAGATCAGGTAAAAGCCATGGATACAGTCATGAGTGAAGCCGTTGAAGAAGACGAAGTTGTTATGTTATTACTAGAAGTTATTGCTTTACTTCTTTTGGAATCTTATGAGAATGAACTATTTGATGTACCCATTGAACAGATGTAACTGTGACTGTTGTATTTCTGAGATTTTGAAATAATGGTACATCTTATTTGAATATTATATTTTCTCTTTCCGCTGTGTGAGATTTTCATTCGAAGTATTTGTGTATATATATTATGTGCAAATGTAATCCTTACAGGAACAATGGACCCGTTTAGAATGGCTCTAATTTTCAATGGGCCTTTTCTAGGTCGAAATTTAGGCCCACTCTGGGTGTGTTGTTACACCATTACATGTTTCTACTTATTTCCTAGGCCTTCTCTATGCATCGCATTTTGGCATAGGAATGGCGCAGGAAATTCTGCATAGGAAATTGAAGTGTTTTCTTTTAGTGGCATGACCGTCATCGATCGCCAAAATGGGAGAGGATATGTGCACATAAATGTTATCCTGGGCCTATGATGGTGTGTGATCTAAAAGGTACAGAGATTGAAGGCTCGACTTGGTGAGTCCTGATTTGGGCGACAGAGGCTAGGACTATGGAGAATTCAGAGTGGTCACGGTAGATTTTAATAGTAACAAGGTAGTTGAACTGGAGTTTTGTGCTCGGCAGTAGTAGTTGTTTATAGGGTAGAAGTGTAACACCCCACACCCGTTAAGGTCACTCACAAAGGGAATGCCTTAACTTCGGTGGAGAGTTATAGGTAAAAGATACAGATAAATTACAAGACAAACAAAATTAAGACAACGGAAAATAGAACTTTACTTTATTGATAAAATAGTTTGTACAACAATTGTTTTCCAATACCAGAATATCTGTCTTACAAATTAAAGAAGCATAAAATAACATTTATATTCCCCAATGTAGCATGAGCCAGCCATAGCAATGGAAAAGAGAATCCAAGCAAAACTTCGGCTAATCTTCATCTTGGAAAGAAAACTGGGCAAAGTAGTAATATTCCCTCCCTACGAACCTTGGGAGGGGGGGGGGGACGGAAGACAAGAAAGCGAAAGAAAACAGAGTCAGACATAAAGTCTGGTAAGTTCAGTAACTTTCAGCATGTGAACAGGTAAAAGCAACATGACATGAATTTAACTGAATACAAGACAACACCATGATGGCGGGAATCATAAGGTTAGCACAAGATATGATAAGGTAAGATAAACTGGATGCACTTCTATACTTTCTCTGATTTGCTACTACCTTGTTATTCTAATTTCTATACCTCTGCACCACCTAACTAGTGCCCAACTAGTAATCTATATAGACTGATAAAATAATAACGTGATCCCAATCCCCGAAATTGTGTTTGTTTTCAGGTTACATCTATTATTTATTACCTAGATCTAATCTAGGGTTTTCTATCGAGCACTTCTTAGATTCAACCAAGGTTTACGCGACCTAGGTCCAACTAGGGTTTATGCTACCTATTGACTGTTTCTTAGGTTCAGGGTTTATGCGACCTAGGTCCAACTAGGGATTATGCTACCTATCGAACGATGCCCCCTAGTCTAGGACACACTGCCTAGAGCGGTATATGTTCCTAGATTTTACCACGTATATGTCGCGAATCGTTATCGCTGTCTAGATGCACATGTCCTCTATATGTGCGACCCGAGTCTCGTGGCAGGGCAAATCAAGAAACACGGAACTCGGTCGGGAGCTTTCAGATATCTGCCGATGCAGATGCTAAGGTCGGTTTTTCCAGTGGCTATGGTCCCACCTGACCCCTCCCTCAACTAATGAAAGGCACACCTTGAAAAATGAGAACTATACGCAGGCCCCCCTATGCCCCACTAACCTATGGCCATCCGCAACCATAACTAAATAGCAAGTATATGGTCTTTTGGAGTTCTCCGCCTTTCCACTTCACGTATCTCGATTGACTCAAGATGGTAGGTAGACGACGAGTTGCTATCACAGGGCTACTAGTCTCGCCGAAATCACGCTGGTCCATCCTAGTCTTTAGGTTGCCTTACATTGCAACCAAGGCATACCCTTGGTTCTTCTAACCTAGGCGGATCATCTGCAGCCTCACAGAGGGATACCAAGAGTACCCTCACGTCCCCTCGAAGCCGCGTGCTTCGTACCCCAGTTCGTTGGAGCCTTCTTTAAGATCACATGGACGTTCGCTCCTTCTCGTACTCTACTAAGGTTTTATACTTAGTTTCCTGAATCGTCGTTTTCTTAACTAAGGTTTACAACTTAGTCCTCTTAACTAAGGTTTACTACTTAGTTCTTTTTCTCGTCCTGTTGGATTGGTTAAGTGTCATTAGTCAATTCAAGTTAACTTAACTCATTCATTTGTCATGTTAAACTGGTTAAGTGTTATCAGTAGTTCATGTTGACTTAACCCTACCACAAATCAAGTTATATTGGTTAAGTATTTCTTATTACTTAACCCACCCCTTCATCTTGTATTGGTTAAGTGTCCCCTTTAACTTAACCCTGCCCATCTGTTTAGCTAACATGTTATAACAGTTAAGTGTTCTCTTAGTTAACTTAACCCTAACATCTGTTTAATTCACATGTTCTAATGGTTAAGTAATGTCCCTTCATGTTTTAACTTAACCTTGTTCATTTGTCACACTATGATAGCTAAGTGTTCTAAGTTTACTTAACTCTACCTTCTAATCTAGTTAACATGTTAAACTGGCTAAGTGTATTTTACTTAACCCCACCTTCTAGTCTAGTTAACATGTTATAACGGTTAAACCTTTTCTTAACCTCACCCACTTGTCCAGTCAACATGTTATAATGGTTATTTAACCCCTACAAGTCTTGTCTTGTTAACATGTTAAGTTGGTTAAGTGTTCCTATGGACTTAACCCTCCCATTCTAGCTTAACTGTTTCTTAGCTTTAAATTATTCATTTAAAGCACCAACCACTCACATTAGACAGATATTGTTGCGGTCACTGGATGTGCCGGTCGGTTCCGAGCAGATTTACACCGCAACTCAATCTAACCTCGGGTCCTTTTGGGCTAAATGCTCTAACCACCCACATTAGATAGGTATTGTTACGGTTGCTGGATTTGCCGGGCGGTTCCGGGCAGTCTTATACCGTAACTCAATCTAACCTCGGGTTAGGCATTTCGTCTTTCCTAGATTTACATATTTATCCTTTTTGTCTATATGTAAATTGCTAACAACTCTTTTAAACAAATTTGGCCTATATCACATTCATTTGTCATGCCCACTAACATACCTATATTCTAGGCCCAAATCTTGATTTACCTATCATTTAACCCAACTTGCAGTTTATGCCAAATTAGATCGGTTCATGTTAAAACTAGATTCAATATTCTAGTTTACAGTTTATGCCTAAAGCTTAGTTTACTTGCCAATACTAGATTCAATATATCAAATTACATCTTCTATAATTCACGTCAAATTACCCCAATTTGCATCTAATAGTCATGTTATAATACATGCTCTAAATTATGCCAAATAATATAGATTTCATGTTATACCCAAATAACCCCGCATTCATAACGTACGTATACCATGATTTCACAAGTTTTCTGAATACTCATGAAATGAAACTAAAAAGAGAATAGAGGATAAACATGAGAATTGACATAAAAGAATAGGCTTGCAAAAGCGAGCCAAATACAAGGATAATGGATCCAATGGTTTTGGTGTACATAATAGCGAATAGGAATAAACTAAGCAAGTCACACCCTGGTATGGGATCCAACAAAATACCAGTTCGGTGTACAACATGGTTTGTAACTATAGTGTTATGGGCATAAACAATTAACCATAATAATCTTAGGCAATTAACCACAATAGTCATAGTCATGGTCATAGGTAGAAATCTCATAGTTATGAATCATAGGCGATTAACCACAATAGTCATGGATAATTAACCAAAATAGTCCTAGGCAATTATCCTAAATAGTCATAGGCAATTAACTGTAATAATTTCAAAGTCATGGTCATAGACAATAGTCTTAAGTTCATAATCATAGGCAATAATCTCATAGTCATGAATCATGGTCATAGGCAATAGTCTTATGTTCATAGTCATAGGCATAGTCTTATGTTCATAGTCATAGGCATAGTCTTATGTTCGTAGTCATAGGCATAGTCTTATGTTCGTAGTCATAGGCAGTAGTTTCATAGGCCACGGTTTCAAAGTCATAGTCTTAGGCAAAAAGTCCCATAATCATAGTCATTGACAATTAGCCACAATAAGTTCTAGGTCATAATCGAGAATCAGATCCAAAGGCATATACAAGCACCGATTCAAACGAAAGGATTAGGCATATTCTCATATCCATTTAATTACATGTCACAAATAGATCTAGACGTTCAAATCTAAAAAGTAACTGACTTACATTGATCAGTTTTAGAAAAGGATAATAAGATATCGTTGAGGTGATTTGCTATGATTCGCGCGACGTTGTTCGAAGCCGTTGAATTAGCCTTTGCTTCCCTTCTTGAAGCTTTAACTTGATTTGAATCTCCAATTTGCGAATCTTGCGTTGCTTGAAGAAGAAGGTAGAAGGACTCTCTTAATTTGATTAATCTTGTTTTAATTGAATCATGTAGTCTTTGGAGAAGAAGAAGTCATCTTGTTCATTAAGAATTTGTGCAGCATAAGGATAGAGAAGAATGGTGTGAGGAGTAGTGGAGATTAGGGGAGGTTTATATAGGTTTAGGATTACGAATCTAGTCAGAAAAAACGTTTAAATACATCGCAATGCATCAAGTTCAAAAACTGGAATTCGGCACCAGGTCAACCCCCAGGTCGACACTATGGTCGACCTGGTCCCTGGGAGGTCGACACTATGGTCGACCCCCAGGTCGACCTGGTTCTGGGCGGGAAATTTCCTGCCCAGCCTGTTCTGGGTTTTGAATTCGAATTTCCGAGCTGTTTTTTATTCTGAAAATGTCTGAAACTTCGGAGGGTCGTATCTTCCTCATATGAACTCCGTTTCTCGAAAACTCGGATCGTTTCCAAGCAGAATTTCGAGACGAACACAATGGCGCAACTCGTTTCCCTTGATTCTTATTTTAAAATTTAATTATACTTTCATTTGCGAAACTTAATGCTACAGAATTACGGGGTGTTACAAGAAGTGAAGCCTAATTGTGGATTGTGCTCGAAAATAAGGTGAGTTGTATTTAACTCACAAATCAATATCTTCATAAATGAAAATTCGTATACTACCGTTATATTGTTGTTCGCACGATACTTTTTTATTTTCAATTACTAAATTAGTTAAAGTATAGATGCATGAGATGAATTATCTTTTGTTTTCCACATAGTTTAGGTTTGGAATGTTGATACTTTTGAATGGCTTGATAGTATAAATTTACAAATGTAACTCCATTCGTCGGTAAATTCAAATTTCATAGTATGTCGATACTTGTTAATCGTTATGTGAGAATTAGTGTTAAACAACTCGGTTCTCTAAGAATTTTATATTATGAAATAATATTTTATAGGGCGACATTGGTTCTAAAAGATGAATTTATGGACGGATTTATTGTTTAAATGTTTTAAATGATTCTCCAAAGGAGATTTAATATATTTTAATCCTTTTTGGAATCTAGTTTATAGAATATAGTTAAATTGTATCATACTCTTAATTATTTCTTATTTCAAGATTTCTATCCGAAGCTTGTAGAAATAAGTGGTATTTAATTACCCGTAAAACATTTATAAATACTATTTTAAGTATATAATTTTGGAAATGTTTTAGAGGCAAAGATGTGGTATAATAATATTTTTCAAAAATACGATAATCAAGTATGTTATTAGTCTAAAAGTGAAGCATTTGTTCGATTTATAATTTTAGTAAATAAGTTCTACTTTAATAATAGAACTTTTAACTATTTATTGAATTTACAAGTGAATAATCCTTGATTCAATTTTTATTGAATTTCATGTTTCTGTGATAAACAGTTTTAATAAATGATTGAATCATCTGATAGGCACGGACTTTCCTTAAAAGAATTTCGCTTGTCATTATAACTTGTTACAAATTGTTTGAGTGAGAATTTACTAGCTTTTATTAGATTTTAAGCAGGGTTTTAAGGAGGACCCTCACCTCTTCCTATCAAATGCAAAATAACTACAGGAAAAGCTATAAATAAATCGGACTAACACCAAAAATCAATCTATCTCACAAAAATTAGTTATCGATAATAGTACAATGAGGGTCATTTCTCCGACATATTGCTCTTATCTTTATGTCTTGATTGCGTGCTGATAAAATAACATCAGGCTTTTTGGATACTCGGTCAAAAAACATTATGTTTCATTCAAGCCATATTTTTTGAAGTATATATTTGAGTGTCAATAGAAAATACACTCATAATAACAAAAAGGCCATGTTACAACTGTTGTTTTACAAGCGTCACATAATTGCAGTTGTAATAAAGCTCTGTTGCAACTCTTTTTTCCAGAAAGTTGCAATAAAGTTACTTTCAACAGCTCATTTATTTTGCTACTTGTAACAGATATCTATTACAACCTTTTATGTTTTCCACTTGTAAGGTATACTTCTAAAATTTACAGTTCCAGCAAAGTTTCCTTCCACACTAAAAATAAAATTTGCCCTCCACAGTAGTTTTTTTGGCGCTAACGCTGAATTTTTTTCCCCTCCGCGTGCAGCCTATTACGTAAATTGTTTCCACCGCATCCGAAATTATAAAACTTTTTTTTTAGCTAATCCCAAAATCAGTATTCAGAGCCGCTCACCATAATTCCCCACAGTCCCCTAAATCATTCTATCAACAGAAGAAAAAAAACCGCAACATGACGCAGCTCAACGTCTGGTGAAAGTTGAATCGTGGGGTGGCAACTGGAAGAGGCCGCATCCCTGGGTGGTTGTTGAGGGGTTGCTGTGGATCAAAGGAAGCACATATGCTTTCACATGAGCCTGGCAGCATATTTGGGATCCACGATGTTGACGACGTCGTTGATGGGTGCGAAGTGTTCAATGACGATGGGGGACGCTATTACATCAACCAGCAATGATTGCTTTAACCAATAACTAAGGCATCCAACAGTTTTGTCTCCCTCCATTCTTTCCTTATTCTCTCCCCTTCCTACGCACCTTTGCTGACCTCTCCCTCGCTGCTCACCTCTTCCTCCATTTCGCTTGTGCAAGCAGAAACCCATCGATGACTCAGCCTGTGCAAAGATGCTACCTTTGCTGCCTTTTGAGCAGGTAAAAGTAGGCTTGGAGCTAGATTTGTGTAAATACGTCACGGTGTACCCTCTGTGTTTGAACTTGTCATCCAACGTTTTTGTATAATGGGTCATATAGAAGCTGCCTATAGTTGCCACATAAAGCTGAAACATTTGAGTGTTAAGATATTTGAGCGAAAGACACATAATGCCATGACTGGAATGTTTTTGAATAAAGAATTGGTATAAACCATTTGAGATTTATAATGAGAACAAGAATGGATGTGTGCTGGATTTGGAAACATTTCAGTTGATGGATCCTGTGTTGGCCAAGAGAGGGAGAACAGATTGTGCACTTAAGATGTTTGAAGAAATAAAGATGTTCGAAGAAATAAGGAAGAAGAACAAAAGGGTAAGTCCAGGTGTTTATTCTTCACTGAATTGAGTGTTTAAGCAAGTCGGAGTTTAAATGCAGCAGTAGGGATGTATAGAAAGATGTTGAGTGTTGGGTATAAGATTTTTGCAACTATGTATGATTGGGAGTTTGATTAGAGCTAGGAAATTTGACGCAGGTGGAATTTTGTTGGAAGAGATGAAGAGTGTGGGGTTTAGGCCAAAATTTTGGATTGTATATTCTGATGGTAGAATTACACGTGAAAAGGGTAGGCTAGAAGTTGCTTCTAATTTTTTTAATGAAATGGAGAAGGTAGATTTTTTGTCAACGCCCTCCACATATTCGTATCTTATTGAAATGCATTCCGCTACTCGAAATATGGACAGTGCAATGCGGCTTTATCATTCAATGAGTAATGCAGGGTTTAGACTTGGAATGAATGTTTACACTAGTTTGTTGAGTGTTCTTGCTAATAAGAAGCTGTTAGATATAGCTGCAAAGATTTTGCTTGAGATGAAGGCTAATAGATTTTCAGTCGGTGTAAATGCTAGTGATGCTCTGATGGTTTATATTAAGGAAGAGCGACTGATATTAGATATACCGCTAAAGCTAGCTTCTATGTCCAAGATGATGTACTAAGTATGTATCATTTTTATAAATTTGAGGTTAGTCGAATGCTGGTCTCCTTTTAATTTTATTTATATACTGAAGCTTATAAAAAAACCAATTACAGTTACTTGAATCAGTGACTATTCACAGGTCCTCCAGCATTATCATGAGAAATGAGGGAAACAATATTATCATCACCTATAACGATTATATGTAGACGTTATGCGTGCCTTGATGCAGAGAAGGCAAAGAAGCTCAAAAAATATCTTCTCCCCAGGTTTTGACTTTTCCAAATATTTGTGGTGTTTCTTAGAACTTTGGAATGCATTAAATCTTAAGGGATTGTTCAGTGTTATTTAGCTGAAACTGTGATTACTGGAGTGCTTTTTCATTTTCATGTATCGAACTATTATATATTTTTGTATTGTTTTTATAACCGAACCAAAAAAGCTTTTTATAAATGTAATTTTTTAATGAATATTTATGTTTTGATAAAAAAAAAATTACATCTTGTCATCAACTTTGTAAAATGTTATTATATGAACATGTCAATAATTTACACTGATTTACCCTATGAAGATGTCAATTTCCATTGTTTGATTTAACGGTGTCTTTGTAAATGGCATAATTGTTGAATTATGAGTATATGATTTCCATCTATTTCAGGCTTTATGGAAACATTAACTAATCCGCATCGAAGACCCTATTTGTGATGCGATGACAACTGACAAACACTTCAAGGAGGCAAACAACTTTTTGTGTCCATTCAAGCTGAAGGCTCCATTAACGGTCACCCTTCATTTTTAATGTATGGCATGTCCATATTCATTTGTTCATGAAGTGTTGTTCGAAGTTTGTATGTCCTTGTTAGCGGAGCAGTTGTATTCAGCGATGATATTGCTATATTAATGGTTATAAGAAGACAGCGAGAGGGGCTTGTTGGAGAATGGAATGCAATGTGGCAATTGTAGAAATGTAACAGAGAATGAAAGAATTGTCGAAATGTAAAATAAATGTAAGCTGAAATATACGAACAAATTAGTATTGGAATTTTTTACATGATGTTGGTAAATGTGTTTATTTCGATCATTGAATTTCCTATTTTGTGATTTTTTTTTAGTTTGTAAATTGAAATATACAGCCTATTAGAACCTTTTTAATTTTACTATAATGTAACTCTTTTACAATTGCAAAAACAGTTGCAAGAAAATCTTTTGCAACTATAAAAAGTTGTAAAAAAAAACTTCTACAACTGCCAATGGCGATTGTTAAAAAATTACAACTGCCGATAGCAGTTGTAAAAATTCTGATTCCATTACAACTTTGGATATGAAGGCTGGTAAACGTCAGTTGTGATAGATATATTACAACTATTTTTGAGAGTTGTGGTAATGTATTTTTTTATAGTGCGTTTTACCATCTCTCCATCTAGTTGCAAAAAAAATATTGAACAACTCGTCCAAACTACAAGAGATAGGGGATAGTAGTGGCCAAAGTCAAAAATGTACCACCATATCAAAAGCACAAAAGGGCATTCGAGAAACAAATGCATGATAGATTCCTGTGCAACCTAGTAGAAACAGTTCGAGGAGCTGCTAACCATATTCATCTTCACTAACTTGTTTTGATTTAATAATGCATTATTTAAAACCCACCACATGGAAATAAAAAACTATTTTTGGTTCCGCGACCAATCCTAAATTGTAAATTCTATTGTTCTAGGGGTCTTAGACAGGCAAGTGAGGTTTTATGATGAGTTTATAAAGTGTGCCAATGGAGTGTTTAACAAACGGATATCCCCGAAATAAGGAATTTGCATTGGTAGAAATGGATTTTGAATCCTGTTTCATTCTCTACGTGGCGTGCACTCATGGGTTGATCGTATGCGATAGTGCTACCTAGTCATAGTGAAAGTAGTAGTAGACTTGTCGTTTATCGAAATGCCCGTCTAAATTAACTAGGCATGGCTAAGAACATCCACTAAAATCAAGCCATTAATAGACCAACATATCAAATTGAAGCTTTCGAGTTATTGGAGTTTGCATATGTTGAATTAGTTTCTTTCTTTAATCAAGCATATCTCTAGAGACCCAATTCACGTTATTTTTAACTTCTAGTTCCTAAAATATGCTTTGAAAATATAAAATTTTGAATGCTATTTGCACCAAATTGAGTCTCTGTTGTAAATCAGGTCAGTAATATGAGATGAGCAAGCAACCATTTTTAGTGGTGTTAGTCGAGCAAACCGGACCGAACAGAGGGGTGTTTGTGTCCTTTCTTATAAGGCTTTCAGACGTATGTGGAATAGATAAGGAGTTGGCTCAGACATGGTTCGTACAAGCCGGACAGTGGACGGATAAGGTTCGAATAATAGAAAAACATCGAACATTTTCGCATGGACATATTTTTCATACAATGTTTCTTGTCCTAAATCATGTCGTAAATGAGAATCTTACGTACACGGATCGAGCAACTTAACCCTCGGACCGAGTCGTACAAGGACTGTCCTATCTTATTAACACCTCTAACCATGATCCATTATTCAAAATTTAGGATGCCTTACCTACCATACTTCAGAGGATTTTGCACATTTTTGATAGATATAGGAAATTATTTGTTGACAAGGAGTTTTGAAATAAAAGGAAGTGGTTGCATGCATTGCTTATTGTAACAGTCCATCCTGGACTAAGCCTAAATCGCAACCCCAAAAGGACCCATTAGAATGTAGAGCCTCACTAAGATGAGTCATTGGTTTTTATTAAAAAAAATTCACAAAACCATACTAATACGATCAAAACTCGTAGGGAATAGGCAAAGTATAATAGTAAATAAACAAGTATCCATGCCATAAAACCAGAACAAAGTTGTTAGATACAATAACTATCACAGAGTTATAAATATAAGATACATCATAAATTTTCATACTGATTACGCACATAACAATAGTAATACTGAAAGACAACTACCGATAACCTTGCATCATCCATCTTCGAGCTTTTCTTTCAAGGACATCCCACCTAACCTATATTGTTAAGAGGAAGGGTCAGAACAAGGTGAATAGAAGCTTTGAGTCTAACTCTTTTATCTATTTGGGCCAAATGAACACTATCAAGGTTATGTCTAAGGTGTGTGCGTGCACGCACACACACACACATGCACACACACACACACACACACACACACATATATATATATATATATATATATATACACATATATACTAAAAAGAGGTGGGCCTTATGATAAATTAACACCAAAGCAGGTCCCACGATTTCTTAATACTCAATAGAAGATCTGACCACTTAATACCTAATCCTAAGTAGACACTACAACTTTACACTCATAGCATATATAATATCAGAGTTAGTATGTAGCTTCTTAATACCTGGAAGGCGAGCAATCTCTCACCATTTACTACTTTACACTCTGGCGGGCTGCTCATTACTATCTAATTGGCATTAATAGTAACCTCCTAACCACTTAATGCTTCCTATAGGTTGGCGGTCCATACATTTGAGGCTACACTTTACTAATGTATTCCTAAGAAGACCCTTACCCAATCACTTTACTAACTTATATGGAAGTGAACAACCCCCAAAGATCTGAAAGAGTCTTTGCAACTTCGGATAGTATAATATGAAATATGAACAGAGTAATGTGTATAAAGTAGAATATCAGCAAAAATAAAGTGACACCAGGATTTTTATACTGGTTCGAACCTTCGTTCTATGTCCAGTCCCAGACTCTCTTCTGGAATTTCACTACTAACAACCCTCACTTCACCCTAAGGAATAAGTCTACAAACATCCAAACAACCGAATGGGATTTCTTGCCTCAACTTTTAAAGAGGATTTTGACAATACAAAACTTTTGTTAACTTCTTGTGTTCTTAGTAACAATAATATGTCAAATTTAAGTACACCCTTCCTATAATCTTTCCTTGATGATAATAGAATAGTTCATGAATGAATATGGAAGATTTGAAGAGATTTGCAATCTCAAAAATATGAAAATAGAGTGCTTTAGTAAATCTAAATGCAATAGATTAGATAGAAAGAATTAGAATAAAATTCGGTGAAGATAATGATTGTTTGCAACTCTATTTATAATATATAAATAGTTGCAATTATTCATGAAGGGATTTAATGATTGGATATGAATTAAGAGTTGTGTCCCTTTGATGGAAAGTTGCATTTATTTATATTCAGATGTATGAAATAAAATTTCAGAAGTCTGTTTGTAGATAAATATATTAACAATAACAAAATAGGCTATTTCGGGCCATATTCAAACATCTAAAATATTCAAAACAGACGTCTGAATAATGTGTTGAATAAATTTTTATTTTATTTTAGCAGACATATGTCTGAACTGAAAATTTCAGACGTTTGTTTGATGTTGCTTGCCTATGTCTTGTGCATGTCTTATGAAAAATATTATAAATTAAAACGTGCAGGTGTGTATCACCAAGGAAGATTTTAACAAAATCTATACTAATACATACAGACTCTAATCATATATAATCTTCAATCAAGCTCTTTGAATCTGTTGTAGAGTTTTTTCCTGCAAAACAAAGTTAGTCGAAACTAATATATATGTACATGTATAGTTGTCATAATCAAAACACTATAAAGGGAGATTCAACACTCTCCTCCTTTTTGATAATGACAACTATATATATAACTCCCTCTGTCAATATGCGTATATTTTCTCCCCCTTGTCATTGACAAAAAGAAGATATAACAAAAAAACAATACACACGAATATGCACAACACACAAATGGCAACATACACGACAACATACAACACAAATATTCTCTTACAAATATTCAAACAATCACCACATTAGCAAGCACATATTAATTTTTGTGCCAAATTTACCAAAGTACCAAAAAATATTACAAACCATAGAAATTAAAAAGTTTGTTACGATGCAAATATATAAAAGATCATACCAAATTTACCAACTTTCAGTAGCGGATATGCTCGGACCAACACTTGTATCGCCACCCTTGGGATTATCATGACCGGAACTTGAGTTTGGTGCTTCTTCATAATTGGATCTAGAAGACCACTGAAAAGGAGTTGGATCATGAGCTAGAGAAGATTCGAGTCAGATGCAAGAAATTTTATCCTAAATTTTGTTGAGAAAGCCTTTCAGATAATTGAATTTCTTATTGGTCGTATGCTCAAACTTTTTAAAATCTCCGTGAAGTTTAGATTGATTTCGGGAGAGCATGACCAAGTCTTTTTTAGAAGGAATATCGGGAGTAATGACTTGAACATCTTCTTCCTCAAGTTCAAGTGGACGACGACGATGAGATGGTTCTGGTATTGATGTCGGTGGTTGTGAAGCAATGTTTTCTTGCCAAGCTTGAAAAGACATGTAGTCTAACGTTGCTGGTTTGGGATCTATATCTGTAAGCTTCAAGGTTTTTGGACCAATCTATTTGATGGTCAAGTAGTATCGGGTATCTCAACTCCGCTTTCAAGAAGTATACGAGTTATATAAGCACGTAATTAAGCGTCTTATACTTCCGCTTATACGTAATATCCACTACACCATAACAGCTAATTTGGCACATAACGCTGCGGAGATAAAATACGGGTTATAGCCGTATCATATTTGATATTGCTTAGAGCCGTATCAAACTACATTTTGCGATCCACACCACCCTATGCACCCTAAATCTGACTGTCCATCAAGGAAGCTCCGGATAAGTTAATTTGACACGGCCTTTGGCCAAATCAAATGCGTATCATATTGTGCACCCCTTTAGGCACTACGAACACAAATTTTGGCCGCTCCCTTTTCTTTTACTTTAATGGTGACCGATCGGAAACCCAAATTAGGGTTTTCGATCACCAAATCGTGCCTCCACCTTTCTCTGAAATCTCCTCCTCCGGCAGAGATGAACAACCCTCTCCAGCTTTGTGCTAGTTAGATCATTGGCATCATTCCAATGTGCTAATCAACCTTCGTCGAAGTCTCAGGTATAATTATAAGTAGCCATGCTTTACCTAATTCAGCTATAAAGTGGAATTTGATTTTCCACTGTAATTGTAAATGATGCCCATGATCTACTAGCACAAAGCAAGATTTGCCAAATTTGAGTAATCTGAAGATTGTAGTAGATTGTTACATTCAGGTAATTCTACTAGCATAAAGTTATCGTTACATTCAGATAATTAAGGTAATTCTACTAGCACAAAGTAATGATTGTAGTAATGATTGTTACATTCGGGTAATGATTGCCAAATTTGGGTAATCCACTAGCACAAAACTATCGTTACATTCAGATAATTCTTTTTACATGTTCATATTCTCGTAATGTCACTCTAGCTATTAATTTTTTTACTTGTTCATATCTCAACATACTTACAGAGGTTTCTAGCTTTTGATTTTGTTACTTGTTCATATCTCAACATACTTACAAAGGTTTCTAGTTCGATGCTTAATGAGATACTGCCATTCATGTAGTAATGATGCTAGGATATATGCATGCTTATTAGAACAGTCTTACTTATTATTTATGCTTTCTATGGATTTTTGTTGAACCTATGGGGTGAGAGAATATCGGATCACGATCACTAACAATACTACTGGGAACTCCTTGTAGTATAACGATCTCTTTGAAATAAATCTGCGCCAGGTTCTGAGCCGTTCTATTTGATCTGATTGGTATAAAATGGGCGGTCTTCGTGAAATGATCTACGATCACCCATATACTGTCATTTCCTTTCTTGGTTCTGGGAAAACCATCTATGAAGTCCATGGAAATTTGTTCCCACTTCTAATTTGGAACCTCCAACGGTTGCAACAATCCGGCGAGTTTCTGTTGATCGCTTTTGACTTGTTGGCAAGTAGAACACCTGCCAACATATATTGAAATGTCTCTTTTCATTGCCCTCCACCAAAATGTGCGTTTGAGATCATTATACATCTTACTCACTCCTGGATGGATACTAAGCTTAGATTTGTGGCTTTCATCCGTTACTTCTCTTCGAAGGTCAGGAATATTCGGGATGCAAATTCGGCCCTTTAACCTCAGAATTCCCTTGTTATCAATCTGGAAACTCGAGGGTTCACCTTCCTTGATTCTCTTGCTAATTCTCTGAATAAATTCATCATCTTTCTGAAGAACAGAGATCTTGTCAATCAACGAAGGCGTAAAAATAAGACTCGCGATGATCGCATTCTTTCTACTGAGCGCATCAGCTACAACATTGGCTTTCCATGGAGTATACAAAATATCTAGATCGTACGCTGCAAGAAATTCTAACCAACGCTACTGTCTCAAATTCAAATCCTTCTGGGTGAACAAATACTTTAACGACTTGTGATCTGTATATAATTCGAACTTCTCACCCAAAAGATAGTACCTCCATATCTTCAAAGCAAACATGATGGCTAACAACTCAAGATCATGAGTTGCATATCTCTTCTCATGCGGTTTCAACTAACGGCTAGCATAAGCAACTACTTGGCCTCTTTGCATTAATACTGCACCAGCAACTTTAATAGAAGCATCTGTATAGACTTTCAAATCTTGATTACCATCGATAATAGTTAACACTGGAGCAGTAGTTAATCTTAATTTCATCTCTTGGAAAGTTGCCTCACATTCTGGAGTCCAATTAAATCTTGCGTGCTTCTTAGTAAGCTGCGTTAATGGACTAGATAGCTTCGAAAAATCTTTAATGAAATTCCGATAATAACTACCCAATCCTAGAAAACTTCGGACTTCTATGGGTGTACTAGGCTATTTCCAGTCCTGAATAGCGATAATTTTGCTTGGATCCACTGAAATTCCTTCTTTTGATACGACGTGACCAAGGAACTTCACTTCTTCTTGCCAGAATATACACTTAGAAAATTTGGCTTTTAAAACATTATTTATGAGAATTTCCAAAACTTGCTCCAAATGTTTAACGTGTTCGCTATCTGACTTAGAGAAGATCAATATGTCATCAATGAAAACCAGTACAAATTTATTCAAGACTTCTCCGAATGCTCTGTTCATTAGATCAACAAAATAAGCTAGAGTGTTACATAAGCCGAACGGCATTACTAACCACTCATAGAATAAGTCTAGACCTCTGAGTGTTGTCAAAGAAACACATTCTTCAGAAATACGAAGTTGATGGAAACCTATAGCTAGGTCAATTCTTGAAAATACTTTCGCTCCATTCGAACGATCCAATAAATCATCGATTCGCGGCAACGGATATTTATTTTTCAATGTCTGCTTATTCAAGTCATGATACTCCACGCATAGTCTGAGAGTACCGTCTGACTTTGGGACAAACACCACTACTGCTCCCCAATTAGAGAAACTAGGTCTGATCAGACCTTTCCATAGTAATTGTCGAGTCTGATCCCCCAATTCTTCTTTCTCCTTTAAAGTCAATCTTCGAATAGGATGCACAACTGGCCGTGCATTCGGAACTAGATCGATTCTGAAATCAATTTCTCTACGTGGAGGTAAGCTATCCACTTCTTCAAATACATCCGCATAATTTTTGACGACAGGAATATTTTCTGTGACAACAGGAATATTTTCTATTTGAGCAAGAGAAACATTGAGAGGTGACCAAAATTCTTTTCTATCCGAATTTGGACCTTCACATGGCATGATTATATACTCCCATGATTTAGCCTTTGCCTTAACAACTCTCTCGGCGCATTTAACCTCAGCTTCGTATTAGGTTAACCAATCCATTCCTAAAATCAAATCAAATTCGGTAAAATTCATGACGATCGAAATGGAAGAGAACCTATAACGGGAAAAAGAGAGAGGCACCCCACAAATCCAACTAAGATTGAGGGAACCCCCAATCGGATTATGGACACTGATGAGTTCTTTGAGCTTTTTCAATTTTAGATCCAATTTCTTAATCATATTACTTGCAATAAAGCTTCGTGACGCGCCTGTATCAAACAGTACTTTAACTGGAATATTTTTGACAGTAAGCGTGCCTTCCAAAACATCTAGCCTTACTTGACTGGCTGAGGGTGCAAGAACTTCTGCCACTTCATTTACATGCACCACTTCAGATTTCTCTAATAGTAGGCAATCCCTTGCAACATGACCTGTTTGGTGACACTTATAGCATTCCCTCGTACCGTTAAATTTATTTTGCTTCTTATTGGGTTTAGATCCATCATCCTTTCGTCTGTTCGAAGATTTACAGTTCCTTATCGAATGCCCTTGCTGATTACACTTTAGACATACGACTGCCTTTACCTTTTTCTGATTGGCCTTTGACCTCTTACTGACCTCAGGCGTCGTACTTACCTCAGGGCTATCAGTTTCAGACTTCCTTTTGTTGCTATAACTGCCTTCCTCTTCGTCCTCCAAAAGACCTTGCTTATCAAGATCCTCATAGCGATAAGACATGTATATCATTTCAGAAAAAGGAAGATTCACATGTGCAGTTACGCAATTTTTGTACCTTCTTTGAAGCCCGTCAATAAACCTCAGATTCTTCCTCAAAGGATCTTCAATTAGCTTCGGGGAAAAACGAGAAAGTTTGTTGAATTTATCCTGATACTCTGAATGGCCATATCTCCTTGTTTCAGATAGTAGAACTCATCGTGTAGCCGCTCAGTTGCTTCTGGAGGAATAAATCTTTCTTTGAAAATTTCTTTAATTCTATCCCATGTAATATTACCTTCTGGATTATCCTTAGTAACAGTTTCCTACTAGATTAAAGCTTCGTCTTTAAGTGCCTAAGATGCCATTAACCTTTTCTGGTCATCTCTCAGCTTTAAGCCTTCAAATATTCTCTTAGACGAACGCATCCATGCTTGTGTTTCAATAATAGATTCTTTACCTAAGAATGGTACTCCACCCAGATTTTGATACCTCTTTAATAGAGCTTCTATATCTGATTCTTGTTATGGGAGCACAATTGGCTCATTAGATTGCTGAACCATAGAATTACTTATTCTGCTTCTGCCACTCATTTTCTACTATGTCTGCAAATAGCAGACAAAGAGTCAGGCCAATAGAAAAGATATTGTAAAGCATAGAGACATATATTTAAATGTATATGCATCTATTGGGGTGTATTCTATTCTGCTATACTCACTCTAGGATATTACCGATCCTATCTGTAATGAGTTACTCGCCCTAGAATACTACTGATTCTATTTCTGACGAGTTCGGTAATATGTTATGTTCTGGAACTAAGATTAACCAAAGCTCAAATACCAACTGTGATGACCCCAAACTCCCGTGCCACGGAAGCAAGGATAATCATTGGAATATAACATATAAACAGTAATAGCAGAACAGAAATATAGAATTACACCAGATAATGTGCATCAGATTACACTGTAACAGATATAATCATCAGAGTTACAGAGCATAACAGGATCATACTTAGTACAAAATACAGTTTCAGCTTTACATAAAATGTCTGCAGCGGAATCAAACATAATATACATAACAAAGTCTGAACAGCATAATAGAAATGATAGAATCCATCTTCAGTTCCATAGCTATCCAGAATGAGCCTGCTAAAACCTGAATACAAGGCTGCCCGTGTAGAAAATATGGGCACCCGAGTTTGCAAAGTGAAACAAACTTCGAGTCAGTCATGGGACTGGTATGAGAAATCTACTTAACTTATTTGATAATAAGGCCAATCACAGGACCACGCCGCTAACGCGGAACGGATTTACTCCATTGGATTGCCAGTGCTTAAAACAAATAAATCATTTAAACATCGCAATGCTTTTTACAAAAATGAAGTCATTATAAGACTCAAGTCCCATCACACAAAGCAACGCAAACCGGAGGATAGAGTTTTACCTTATAATGGCCAAAATATGCTTGATACATATAAAACGAAATCATTTGATATTATTATTAGTGTATATATGTTTCAAAAAAAGTTTCTGTCATAATATCAATCATAGGCGGCATAGCTACCATCTACTATGTTGCCATATATAGATTTACAATCAAAACCGCATAATGTCGTATTAGAAGTTGGATTTCCATCATGAACCAAGACAAGGGATCGTCCTTACCAACTTCGAGACAATCTAGCCTACCATGTCTTAGGCAAGTACTCAGTCAAGCCTTTGGATCGTCAGGGCCGGTCCACACGAAGTGGATTAAAATGCCTGAACAATACGTTTCCCCACCTTATGGGGCGAAATGGTCAGTACGTCGACCATATCATCCATCGGCCCCGTAGTGACCGATATAACTGAGGCGCCTCACTTTCCATCATCCACATAAGTAAAAATGTCTGGGCTCCATACCATGACACTACTCCTAGCTAGAAGGAAACGCATGTCCTCCTTGAAGTCCTCTCTCATTTCTGGTTCATACCCGGGGTGTGAGGCTCGTGAATTAATGCCATACACAAAGCTATGCTATATTAAAGCCGTGCTTTGATCATCAACCACAAGGCTCTGCTTTTCAACAAAAGCCCTGATCACTGCATCTCAGCATGCCACATTGACATTCCACGCCATGCGACTGATGTCTATCGATATATAACCTCTAAGCTCGTACGTCTTAGAGAAGGGTGTTAAGCAAGAGAATAAATTTTCTGCCGCCAAACAGATATATATTTAATAGAAATCAATCAACATAGAATAAAATCCAATGTCAGACACACATCCATTTACTAGTTCGTTCTAGGTCTGAACGAAACCGGAAGCACCTTATTCCTCGTCCCGTATGTCCAATACATGAGAGAGGCCCTCGCATATCCGGACCATCAACAAATACGTCCAGACTACAACCACTGTAACCCCTCTTGGGAGCTAAGCGATCCAGGGCATTAGTAGTAATCCATTCGATGTGAAGATCAACGGTCTTGCACCGTCTTCATATCTACGACTTTTAATCGTCGATTAATTATTTGAAATGAGAATTAACTCGGCCTTTTCAAATAATTCACGTATACATAGAATTCAAATCAGTTCTATTCCATGGTTAAATTATTCGACGTTCCCGTTTCAATTCAATATATTAATTTCATGTCAAATACATCTAACCATCAGAATATCCAATAAACCAAGTAAAATCGGTTTATTTCCATTCCATATTGCTTATAATATTTTATAACGAGTTTTCGCTATTTTTATTTATTTAAAAATAGCCCATTTTCAACGAACGACGTTTCAGGTCATTCGATGGCACTGGCGTTGCTTTCAGTCAAATTTGATTTACACATTTCTCAAAATCTAACCGATGGATCTTAACAAACTTTATATCGTTGGAAAGATCTCTCCAAAGCGAACCCAACAGTTCCGGTTTCGGGAAAATCCGACGGTCGGATCTCCTGTAATAATCGTTTAAAATTACAATTTCAAAACGCGAACTGCAGCGTCGTTATTCGTTTTATTTTAATTATATTTATATATGTATAACTAATTAATTCGACGATTTCCAAACCATTTTCACTTCAAAAATTTGGCTAACACCTTTAAATTTCAAAAAATTTCGCCATAACCTCCATTGTACGGGGAGGGGTTTGGAAATTCGTTAGGCCTTATTAGGCACCCAATAAATCCAGTATAAGCATACACAATTTTTAGTGTCCTATTCTATGCCCGAGGGAGTGTGTAAAATTACTCCAGAGATAAATCTCGTCACCTCGTCTTGTGTTGGAAAATAAATAATACATGTGCCGTATCTAATAACTAGAGAGACGTGATTATTGTCAACTCTACACCCGTGTGGGGTTTTTATTAAATCTGGTAGTTTACCGTTATATTTATTTTGTCTATATCAGTCCTCAGTTCTTCCTGTAATTCAATCATCGCCATACGAGCGTCTTTCTCGTATGGTAATTCCAACCTCGTCATACAAGCTCCAAATGCTTATATGGAATATGATATGCTATGAAATCAATAGTTCATCTTCGGTTCAACCTGAAATACAGTCATCTCCATACAATCGTCTTGCTTGTATGGTAATTCCCACCTCGTCACATAAGCTCCAAATGCTTAAGTGGTATATGATAGAGTATGCTATCTTCACGAAGTATGCCATACAATATAGTTCAAAATTAATTGTTGCTATTCTATGGTGTTGTCTATAATCTCACACAGAACAACCAACACACTGCATCTAATGGCATTCACAGGAGTTTATATAATAAATAAAATTGCGTAGCCAACTCATTAAGGCTTACCTATTTGTCGGGCACGCAAATAAATTCTTTACTCAACAGCTAATCCATTTTCCTGTTCAGCATATGTGTGTGCGTGTGTGTGTGTATATATATATATATGCGTATCTACGCTAAAAAATAATATTTTTAGCGAACAAATAATTATTTCCATACATGGTTATTTTTAATACTTCATATACGTGTTAAACATAATATTTCTAATGAACAAGCATTTATTTCAACCCGTGGTTATTTTTAACACTTCATATATGTGATAAAAATAATATTTTCAATGAACAAATATTTATTTCAACCCGTGGTTATTTTTAAAACTTCATATACATGTTAAAAATAATATTTTCAATCAACAAATATTTATTTCAACCTTTGACTATTTTTAACAGTTCATATACATGTTAAAAATATTATTTTCAATCAACAAATATTTATTTCAAACATGAATATTTTTAGTGATTCAAATATACAATAAAAATGTGATATGAATATTTTTAGTGATTCAAATATACAATAAAAATGTGATTTTTATTGTTCAAACAATTTATTTCAACACAACAACTATTTTATATAGTCATTTTAGAAAATTTCGGCATTACAACGGCAGGGTAGGTAGCACCGGCACTGTCCGGCACGGCTCCTCACCTATCCTAGGCCTTGGCTTGTGCCATACATAGTCATTCCATTCCAATAATTTCACAATACAATTCATTTTCAACGTACAATGAATTTACCACAAACACAATCAATTTTGTTGCAACCACAATCAATCATTCACAATCACAATCCAAACAATTTATATCGTCCATGGTCTGTGGACGAGGGGAGTATATATATATGTATGTATGTATGTAAATATATTTATTTCCATTTCAATTTCATTTCAATTCCATTCAACGCACATATGATTTATACAACGTTTATATAACTTATACATCACATATATAATTTATACAACGCTTGTATGTGAGATATACAACGCTTATATAATTCATACATCGATTATATAATTTGTACATCGCTATTCAATCCAATCTGAATTTAGAAATCTCACATTGGGTTCCACTACTTCTAAAATTGTAGGAAGCTCCAAAAATTCTCCAGTCTCTTCTAGAATGTAGAAGACGTCCTCACGAGTCCAATGTCTCTTGTTTCATTGGATTTCGACATAATAGCAAAAAGATATGATTTTTATTCATTAATCATACTATGCTACACTTTTAACTATTATAAACAGTTAAATATAGATAAGCCGTTACCTTTCTGAAAAGGTTCAAAACTAGGTCTTTGATTTGCACAAAAATCTGCGATGTTACAGGACGATCGGACTTCATTACGTTTTAGCGCTTGGAAAGGCGCACCAGTGGACCCCATGCTGATGAAATCGCACTAGTGGAGGTGGAGGAAATAGCGTCGACGCAGGCTGACTTTGGTGGCGCAGAACTCGTCCAATACTCCACGATAAAATACAATACTTATATTTATTTGAAGCTGAAGGGATGCTCTACAAAATCTTCAATTGGGCCGTTGAATTTTATTAAGTGATTTGAGAATTAAAGAGGAGAGAAGTTTTGAAGAGGTAGCCGCCATTCGCGATGAAGAGGGATCGGGTTTTTCGCGAATGAAGAAGGTCAACGCTGCATTCCTATTGGATAATTATTTATATTTAATTATTTAATTCTTCTTATTTCCAAAAATATCCCTAAGTCCGTACGAACTCCAAATCAAACCCAATGACTGACGCCTCTACCTAAATACCCCCATTCCGGACATAATGGAATATGTTTCGTAGCCCCATTCGACTGTTCTAGTCCGTTATTCTTCAAATTAAAATATAAAACATTCAAATTCGGATTTAAACGTACATTTTAATTTTCCGGGGCCACATACTAATTCCAAAAATTCCCGAAAAATAAATCCAGCTATGTTGGGATGATACGGTCCCAAAAAAATTAATTTTGTCGAATTTGGAGACCGTTTGAAAAATGGCCATTTTCTGGTTGATCTAATTCAAATTGAAATTACCAAACGCGTTTTCCTTTGCCACGCTCACATATTAATTCCAAAAATTATGGAAATTGGAATCTAACAACAAATTGACATTCCGTATCCAACCAAAGTGGTTTCGTAGAAAACGGAGGTCTTTTGCAAAATGCCTATTGTTAAGGGCTATATTTATATTAAATTCCATAGTGATTATTCTGAATATTCAACTGGCCATAACTTTTTATTCCCGCTATGGAATTTCAATTTTTCAGATCCATTAGGAAGATATTTTTAAATAGATTTAAATATTTCTGGTTTTACTGAAATCCGATTTACTTAGCATCTTGTACATTCAATCAAAGTTCAACTTCAAATTTTCAAACTACCGCGCTATTTCTAACTCGTTATATTATTAAAATAAATTTATTCGTTCCAACTTCGATTTAAATAAATTTTTAGTCGTTATTATTTAAAATAAATTATTCTAAATATTCTAAATTCATTAAAATAGCCAAAATAAAAAAAAAATTAAATTGGTTCTGATTTTTCGGGTTATTACAAAGAGAGTTCGTCTATTGGCCTGAATCTTAGATTTAGAGAATCCATAGTAGAAGCAGGCTCAGAACTTCAATGAAAGGCTCTTAAATTTGAGAGAAATGTGAATGTGGCCCCAAGGTGGGCGCCAAATGTTGAAACGAAAAAATGGCCACAACACCAAAAATGCTCTTAGAGCACTTCACCAAACTGTATGATTTGAGATTATGGGTCCACAAGCACAAAATAAAGAGCAAAAAGTAAAGTAACAAGGAATTTTTAGAGTGGTTCAGTCAATTTAGACCTACGTTGTAACAACCCGTATTTTTGAATAACATGTTATAACATAAATGGAGGCAGAATTAAAATGTAAAATCTGAATCAAGGGAAACGGGCTGTGCCATTGCGTTCGTCTCGGAAAAATACGTGAAATAGAGTCCGAGTTTTCGAAAATCGGAGTCCGTATGACCAAGATATGGCCTCGCGAAGTTTCACGAAAAATTCACAAATTAAAGTATACTTAATTAAGTGAAATGGGTTGCGCAGAGAAATATATATATATTGATATATATATATATATATATATAATTGAAAATTTAATAAATAAATATGCAAAAATGTTCAAAACAGCGAATTGGGAGAGGGGAATAACCGAACCGGCCGATTTTTGAGGTCGACCCGAGCTCGCTGGGTCGACTAGGGGTTAATCCAGGGTGTTTGGCTGTCAACCCGTGGGCCGATTCGCTCAAATGCAGATTTTGCATTTGAATGGTTCTCATGGTTCAGCTTTAATCTAAAGGCCCTAGATGGTTCCTACACTTGACTTCTTCTCCAAGACATGCTTTGATGGCTTGGATTGAATCTTGGGTTAATCCTATGGCTAATACTATCCTAAAACTCTATAAAAAGACCTCTAAGCCTAGCCTAAATCATCATTATTCATCCCTACAACTAAACTATGCCAAATTTGTTCCTCTCATGGCCTCCACTCTCATGCTAAAATTCCTAAGTCTATCTATATGAGAGATTTTGAGTGCAGTATTTTCAAGCTTGTATGAGTGTTCTTAGTTTGCATTCAAGTCAAGTTGCAACATTTCTCTTTCAAAGCAAGAGTTTTTATTGATTTGGCTCAAGGGTTTTTCATTTGGAGCTTGCATATTTGGGTTTTGCATAAGGGCTTCGTCTCAATCTTTATAATAACTATTTATTTGTGTCTTCATAGCATTGTAAGCCCTTTTCTACTTTCTTTCTTGAACTCTAAAGTTAAATGAATGATGCAAGTTTGGGGTTGATCATTATGATATGCAAGTTTGGTTGATCATTATGATATGCAAGTTTGGTTGATCATTATATGCAAGTTTGGTTGATCATTATATGCAAGTTTGGATGATCATTATGCAAGTTGGGTTAATCATTATGTATGACACATGTTGCTATGTTATGCAAGTTTGGGTTGATCATGTTATCATGTTATGCAAGTTAAACTTGATGTTGTGAGCATAAAGCTCCAAGCTTTATGTTGAAGGTTGCATTTTGGCAACATGGAAGTTATCATATCCCTTATGATAACTTGCATGTGAGGCTAAATGTGAACTTCTAGCAACTTCTACATGTCATTTATCACCATGTATCACTCATATGCTAAGTTTGGTTTTATGCATGCTTTTGAAGCCTAATGATGCAATATGCAAGTATATGAATATATGTACATTTCATATGCCACCATGATAAACTTGTGGCTTCAACACCTTTTTGTCATGATTATGCCAAGTTCCCTATTTTATCCTTTATGCGTTGTTGCGAGTATGTAAACGATGAGATTACGTTGGGGTTGGGTAAAATTATGACATGAACATGATTTTTATAACATGACGTGATATGTTAACTTGTAATTATGTTTTGGAAACATAATGGACATGACACTTAGAAAATATGAGTGTGGCCAACTCGAGGTGGGTTGAGTTTGTAGCATAAATCTACCCGGACCCGCCCGGCTTAACTAGTGGCTACAAACAATAGGACCGAATGTGAGAAGTTGGTCATGTTGTGCTCGAACCCGAGGTTAGACCAAGTTGTGGTGTAAAGCTACCCGGACCCGCCCGGCTTAACTAGTAACCACAACAAAGTCTAATGTGAGAGGTTAAAGCACATTAAGTTAATTAATGCCTCCTGATTAGGGTTAAGTCATGGTCCATTTAATACTTAACCAATTTGGGCTTGATGGATTAATCGAGGTTAAGTCAGGAGCCTTGGGTACTCTTAACCAATTTAATCCACGTGTGGATCGGGTTAACCACATTTAACCCGTTAAGAAACCCTAGTTGCGTGGTCCTTTTCAGCAGTAACCTTCTAGGTAGTATCATAAGACCCTAGGACTAGGCTAGGGTGGGGCACGATTACTGGGCTGATTGTAAGAGACCAAAAGAGACGGCTGAATGATGCCCCGGTTGTTCAGGCGGACCATGGTCGTGCACATCAAGTCCGGAGTTGAACACGGGCACCGGTAGGTTTGGACTGTGCATCATGGTATGGTGTCTGAGGGTTACACCGTAGGGCCAGATACACCCTAGGGTGGACCCTGCACAGTCAACTACATTACATGATTAGGCCGCATGACACCGACACTTGACGAGTTAGGCTTATAGGGAGCCGATCGACTAGACCGTGTAGTTGGACCTTAATTTAGGTCACCTCATGATGATGGGCCAAGCTTGGGCCAAGGGATCAATTCTTGTTTTTACATGACATGTTAGAATGCTAGTACACCCGTGGTGCAAAACTTAACCTTAATTATGCGATGACACCTTTATCTATCTTGTTAGTTAATCATCATGCCAGTATGTTGTTATCCTTATGTTCATCTCAGCTTCTCATGCCAGTTAACTTTACTAGTTCATAGACAGATAGTAGTAGGGCTTACCAGTCTTTTTGACTGACCTGTTTTCTTTCGCCTCTTTTCTTCCGTTTCCCCCCTCAGGTTCTCAGGGTGGGAACATTGGAGCTTAGCTTGGATCTTTACAGCTTGCTTACTGGATTTTCTCATGTACGGTTTTGGACATTGAGCTAGCTATGGTTTATCACTTCATTTTGGGGATAGTACTTTATGTATTTCAGTTTTTTTCAGTTTATGCTTTTATCTAGACTTTGTTGTTGGAAAATAATGACCAAGTACTTTGTTGTAACATGACTATGGTTTTGAAATGCTAAGTTTTATCCGCTGCTTTACTACTCTGTTTTACTTATATGTTCTGTCTTGTGATATCTGCATGCATGTTTACCTTGTTTAACGCCCCTCCAAAGTTAATGTCCTTGCAAGAGTGGCATTGGCGGAGGTGGGGTGTTACATTTGGTATCAGAGCATAAGGTTTACAAGATTTGAGCAAAATGTTTTTTAAACTTACCTTTTGAAGAACTATTTTCAAAACCAATTAAGTATTTTCCAAGAAAAGTCTAGTTTATTTTAAAAGGCTATTCCCCAAAAGCCATAGCACTATCCTTCGTTTCGTCGTTCTGAATCTATCTTTTTCTTCATTTTAGTATGGCCGATCGCTTTAACATCCCGGAAGGCGTACAAGTACCCGTCTGGTTCCGAAGATTTATGGAGGCAAGGGCGAATGAAGCCGGCCCCGCGAACATTCCTCCTCCTTCTCCCGTCGTTAACATCTCTCCTCCTCCTCCTCAGAATCCGCAAGTAGATTTCGCTAAGCTTTGCAAAGACTTTAAGGCGATGGGTTGCAAGAATTTTGTCGGAACGGAGACTTCTGTGGAGGCAAGAAACTGGTTAAAGGAAACTGAAGACCTCTTTGCTATATTTGAGGTGGAAAATCGTAGGAAAGTTCTGCTGGCAGTATGGCTATTAAAAGGGGAAGCTGCTTATTGGTGGGTAGTCACCACCACTACTAGACCCATTGAGACTTGGGATGACTTTAGGAGAAGGTTTGGACTAAAGTTTCTATCATCGACTGAAGAGAATCTTCAGATGGAGAGCTTCCTATCTCTAAAGCAAGGGGACATGACAGTTAGGGAATACGTGGATATGTTTAATCAACTTGCTCAGTTCGGCCTAGAATTGGTAAACACAGCTCAGAAGAAGGCCCTACACTTTGCTCTAGGATTGAATGAGCCATTGCGCGGTTTGGCCATGTCTCATATACCCATGGGGGCGACTTTCGAGAGTTTGGTGAATATGGCCCTGCTTCAAGAGGGAGATAAGAGTGGCAAGAAGGAGGTCAAGGCAAATGAGTCTCAAGGCGAGAAGGTAGATTCCGGAAAAGGAGGCAAGAACAACAATAGCAAGAACAACAAGTCAAGAGAAAGGAGGAAGTGCAACTTCTGTGGGATTACTGGGCACATAGCCAAAGACTGTAGGAAAAAGAAGAGGAAGTTGGGCGAATGCTTTCATTGCGGAGAGTCTGGACATTTTAGCAAGAATTGCCCCAAGAAGCAAGGACAAGGGCAAGGACAAACTCAGCAAGTAAGACCCTCTGGAGGGCAATTGCAGGCTCTCCTCGCTCTTCCAGCTTTTGATCGAGGTAGAGTTTTTATAGAAATTCATGTTTACATTTCTGATTTTCCTGTTCGCACCTTATTTGATTCTGGCACATCGCATAGTTTTATCTCTTCTGATATTGTTGAAAGTTTGCACCTAAGTACTAGCTTAGTTGAGGATCCCGTTTGTGTTTCAAATCCAATTGGGGGTTCCGCCCATCTACCTGTGATTTGTGTGGATTTGAAAACCTCTATCTTGAGCATAGAATTTATGTGTAATGTTTAGGTTCTCGGGTTTATGGGATACGGGTTGATTTTGGAGGTGGATTGGTTGTCCAGTTATGGAGCCATTCTTGACTGTGAGCATAAGGTAGTGAGGCTCATGACTCGCCTCAGTAATCCCCTAGAAATTTCTTGTAACCCTAGAGGTCCCGTCATGTTATGCTATCTTGAATCTCTCGACTCGTCCATCGATGATCTGCAATCTGTAAGGGTGGTCCGAGACTATCCTGATGTCTTTGAAGAAGTTAAGGGGTTACCCCCTAAACAAGAGATAGATTTCCGCATTTATCTAGTCGATAATGCCAAGCCAGTATCATTGCCCGTTAGGCACATGGCCCCTCGTGAGAGAAGGGAGCTCAGTAAGCAAATCAAGGAGTTGCTTGAGAAGGGTTTTATTAGACGAAGCATTTCTGAATGGGGTGCTCCGGTGGTATTCGCTACTAAGGCGGATGGTTCGCTTCGTCTATGTGTTGATTATCGAGAGTTGAACAAGCCGACAAAGAAGAATAGGCACCCGTTACCGAGGATTGATGATCTCTTTGACCAGCTTGTAGGTGCTTCTGTTTTCTCTCAGCTCGATCTAGCCACCGGATTCCATCAGCTTAGAGTAGCTGAGGATAGCATTGATAAAACTGCGTTTAGGACTCCGGATGGATTCTTTGAATGACTTGTCATGCCATTCGGATTGACTAATGCACCCGCCTACTTCGTAGACTTGATGAGTAGGGTGTTCAGGGAGTTCCTCAACAAGTTTGTTGTTGTCTTCGTGGATGATATTCTGATCTTCTCAAAGGACGAGGAAGAACATGCCAGACATCTCAAGGAAGTGATGGATACGCTTAGAGCGCATCAGTTGAAAGCCAAGTTCTCCAAATGTCATTTCTGGAGAAGGGAAGTTCGGTTTCTTGGACATATAGTTTCTAAGCAAGGCATAGCGATGGATCCCGCGAAAGTGGTTGTGGTTCAAGATTGGAAGACTCCTAGGAATGCGACCGAAGTAAGAAGCTTTCTCGGTTTGGCGGGCTACTATAGGAAGTTCATCAGGGACTTCGCTAAGATTTCGACCCCTCTTACTAAGTTGACGAAGAAGAACTTAGTCTTTGCATGGGACTTGGAGTGTGAGCTTGCTTTTCAAAGGCTCAAAAGAGCCCTTACCTCAGCTCTAGTTTGGCAACGTGGATTGGCACTGTTTTCAAGAGATAGTTTTCTGCGTGGGATACCGTATAATATGTAAACGAGATCCAAGATTCACTAACGAATCTTGGAAAGCTTGCACGAAACCATGAGCACGCAGTTATGTTTAAGCCAAGTATTTTAGGCAAAGAATAAGTGGAAGTGGAACGAGAGGCAACGGTGAAATGAGTTCTAACTCATATTTTGGGAACAAGAATTAAGAACTACGGAATTGCGAAGTTAAAAGACGGTCAGGGCACGATGGGATTAAGCACAAGAAAATGCGGCTTAGAAGATCGAAGACTAGATACGCGCATTTAATCTCTTTCTAAGAGTATATCCTTGATCCCTATTGTTCCGTAGAGCTTACTCGCATGCTATCTTTTAAGTATATCCTCTCGGCCCTATCCTCAATCTTAGATCTGTTGCAAACCCCCTAAGGAGTATGACTAGCCTATTTGTGATATATGGTTGGGGTGAAGAAGTTTGTCACCAAACTATTTGGGCTTTATGGGATATGGGTAATAATTGATAGACTTACGAAGAGAACCCATTTATCCGGTGAAGAGCAAGAGGACCGTATCATGGCTAGCATCTGTTTATCTTTGAGAGATAGTATGGTTGCATGGAGTTTCTTCTAGCATAGTTAGCGATCGTGACCCAATTTTCACTAGCCAGTTCTGGAATAGTTTGCAAGAAGCGATGGGTATGCGATTGAATTTGAGTACAGCCTATCACCCCCAGACAGAAGGCCAAACCGAAAGGGTGAATAGAGTGCTAGAAGATCTTTTGAGGCTCTGTGTTCTTGACTTTGGTAGTACTTGGGAAGACCACCTTCCTCTTGTAGAATTTGCTTATAATAATAGCTATCAAGCCAGCATAGGGATGGCACCATTTGAAGCTTTATATGGGAGGCCGTGTAGGTCACCATCTTGTTGGTGGGAGACAACAGATAGACTTATACTTGGGCCCGATATGATACGAGACACATCCGAGAAAGTTGAATTAGTAAGAAGAAGGATGAAAGCGGCCCAAGATAGACAGAAACCCTATGCTGACAGACGAAGGGCAGATTTGGAATACGAAGTGGGAGACATGGTTTTCATAAAGGTTTCTCCTTTACGTAATGTGGTTCGTTTTGGAGCAGTGGGGAAGCTGGCACCAAGGTTCGTAGAACCCTTCCCTATCATAGAGAGAATTGGGAAGATGGCCTATAAGGTGGAATTGCCCGAGAAGCTAGCCGGAGTGCATAATGTCTTTCATGTCTCGCATCTCCGAAAGTGCCTTCATGAGTCCGCCAGAGTGGTTGAACCAAGCATTCTTGAAGATATTGAGGTAGAGAAAGAAGCAACCGTGAGAAAAGATCTGATTCGTATCTTGGGAACGGAGATCAAGAAACTAAGGAATCGAGAAGTCAAATTGGTGAAAGTTCAGTGGGGTGAAGCCGACGAAGATGCAACTTGGGAAACCGAGGAGAAGATGCATGGGCTTTATCCATTTCCTTTTGAGGGTACATTCTCGATCTCTTTTCCTAATTAGCATATCTTTCTTTTTGCTATCCGTGTTTATCCTGTTTGTCTAATTATCTCGTTAATCATGTTATGAGGACCTTATGTAGAAACCCTTTGGATGAAACATGTGTTTGAAACATGTTATGCTTGATGGTTGCAAGCGGTTGCAAGTGTTTGCACGTGGATACTCGTGGAGGCATGATACACATTAGGCACTAAGATCGGCTCACACACTTTCATACCGCATATGCATGAGTGTTTATGCTTATTCATGGATGAAACTTGTTATGCTATCACGTGGATGTTGCATATGGATGAATGTTATGTGCACTCATGTAGAGACTATGAGTTATGTTAGGAATTTGCATACATATGGACTCATTTCACTAACATGCTTTGCATTAAGGAGGTTTACTGAATCAGTAACCGCCTGATTTTTGCATTAGATAAGTACATATACACACACCTTTACATATGATCATACAGCATTTAGAATTCTTTAAGGACAATGACTGCACGTGAATGATGTTTTGAGTAGATGGGTGATGGATGGTAGGATACGTTCTTCCTAACTTGGAGATTTCAGAGACGAAATCCTTTAAGGAGGGGAGAATGTAACAACCCGTATTTTTGAATAACATGTTATAACATAAATGGAGGCAGAATTAAACTGTAAAATCTGAATCAAGGGAAACGGGCTGTGCCATTGCGTTCGTCTCGGAAAAATACACGAAATAGAGTCCGAGTTTTCGAAAATCGGAGTCCGTATGACCAAGATATGGCCTCGCGAAGTTTCACGAAAAATTCACAAATTAAAGTATACTTAATTAAGTGAAATGGGTTGCGCAGAGAAATATATATATATATTGATATATATATATATATAATTGAAAATTTAATAAATAAATATGCAAAAACGTTCAAAACAGCGAATTGGGAGAGGGGAATAACCGAACCGGCCGATTTTTGAGGTCAACCCAAGCCCGCTGGGTCGACTAGGGGTTAATCCAGGGTGTTTGGCTGTCAACCCGTGGGCCGATTCGCTCAAATGCAGATTTTGCATTTGAATGGTTCTCATGGTTCAGCTTTAATCTAAAGGCCCTAGATGGTTCCTACACTTGACTTCTTCCCCAAGACATGCTTTGATGGCTTGGATTGAATCTAGGGTTAATCCTATGGCTAATACTATCCTAAAACTCTATAAAAAGACCCCTAAGCCTAGCCTAAATCATCATTATTCATTCCTACAACTAAACTATGCCAAATTTGTTCCTCTCATGGCCTCCACTCTCATGCTAAAATTCCTAAGTCTATCTATATGAAAGATTTTGAGTGCATACAAGTATTTTCAAGCTTGTATGAGTGTTCTTAGTTTGCATTCAAGTCAAGTTGCAACATTTCTCTTTCAAAGCAAGAGTTTTTATTGATTTGACTCAAGGGTTTTTCATTTGGAGCTTGCATATTTGGGTTTTGCATAAGGGCTTCGTCTCAATCTTTATAATAACTATTTATTTGTGTCTTCATAGCATTGTAAGCCCTTTTCTACTTTCTTTCTTGAACTCTAAAGTTAAATGAATGATGCAAGTTTGGGGTTGATCATTATGATATGCAAGTTTGGTTGATCATTATGGTATGCAAGTTTGGTTGATCATTATATGCAAGTTTGGTTGATCATTATATGCAAGTTTGGTTGATCACTATATGCAAGTTTGGATGATCATTATGCAAGTTGGGTTAATCATTATGTATGACACATGTCGCTATGTTATGCAAGTTTGGGTTGATCATGTTATCATGTTATGCAAGTTAAACTTGATGTTGTGAGCATAAAGCTCCAAGCTTTATGTTGAAGGTTGCATTTTGGCAACATGGAAGTTATCATATCCCTTATGATAACTTGCATGTGAGGCTAAATGCGAACTTCTAGCAACTTCTACATATCATTTATCACCATGTATCACTCATATGCTAAGTTTGGTTTTGTGCATGCTTTTGAAGCCTAATGATGCAATATGCAAGTATATGAATATATGTACATTTCATATGCCACCATGATAAACTTGTGGCTTCAACACCTTTTTGTCATGATTATACCAAGTTCCCTATTTTATCCTTTATGCGTTGTTGCGAGTATGTAAACGATGAGATTACGTTGGGATTGGGTAAAATTATGACATGAACATGATTTTTATAACATGACGTGATATGTTAACTTGTAATTATGTTTTGGAAACATAATGGACATGACACTTAGAAAATATGAGTGTGGCCAACTCGAGGTTGGGTTGAGTTTGTAGCATAAATCTACCCGGACCCGCCCGGCTTAACTAGTGGCTACAAACAATAAGACCCAATGTGAGAAGTTGGTCATGTTATGCTCGAACCCGAGGTTAAACCAAGTTGTGGTGTAAAGCTACCCGGACCCGCCCGGCTTAACTAGTAACCACAACAAAGTCTAATGTGAGAGGTTAAAGCACATTAAGTTAATTAATGCTTCCTGATTAGGGTTAAGTCATGGTCCATTTAATACTCAACCAATTTGGGCTTGATGGATTAATCGAGGTTAAGTCAGGAGCCTTGGGTACTCTTAACCAATTTAATCCACGTGTGGATCGGGTTAACTACATTTAACCCGTTAAGAAACCCTAGTTGCGTGGTCCTTTTCAGCAGTAACCTTCTAGGTAGTATCATAAGACCCTAGGACTAGGCTAGGGTGGGGCACGATTACTGGTCTGATTGTAAGAGACCAAAAGAGACGGCTGAATGATGCCCCGGTTGTTCAGGCGGACCATGGTCGTGCACATCAAGTCCGGAGTTGAACACGGGCACCGGTAGGTTTGGACTGTGCATCATGGTATGGTGTCTGAGGGTTACACCGTAGGGCCAGATACACCCTAGGGTGGACCCTGCACAGTCAACTACATTACATGATTAGGCCGCATGACACCGACACTTGACGAGTTAGGCTTATAGGGAGCCGATCGACTAGACCGTGTAGTTGGACCTTAATTTAGGTCACCTCATGATGATGGGCCAAGCTTGGGCCAAGGGATCAATTCTTGTTTTTACTTGACATGTTAGAATGCTAGTACACCCGTGGTGCAAAACTTAACCTTAATTATGCGATGACACCTTTATCTATCTTGTTAGTTAATCATCATGCCAGTATGTTGTTATCCTTATGTTCATCTCAGCTTCTCATGCCAGTTAACTTTACTAGTTCATAGACAGATAGTAGTAGGGCTTACCAGTCTTTTTGACTGACCTGTTTTCTTTCGCCTCTTTTCTTTTGTTTCCCCCCTTAGGTTCTCAGGGTGGGAACATTGGAGCTTAGCTTGGATCTTTACAGCTTGCTTACTGGATTTGCTCATGTACGGTTTTGGACATTGAGCTAGGTATGGTTTATCACTTCATTTTGGGGATAGTACTTTATGTATTTCAGTTTTTTTCAGTTTATGCTTTTATCTAGACTTTGTTGTTGGAAAATAATAACCAAGTACTTTGTTGTAACATGACTATGGTTTTGAAATGCTAAGTTTTATCCGCTGCTTTACTACTCTGTTTTACTTATATGTTTTGTCTTGTGATATCTGCATGCATGTTTACCTTGTTTAACGCCCCTCCAAAGCTAATGTCCTTGCAAGAGTGGCATTGGCGGAGGTGGGGTGTTACATACGTCCACTATGGAATCACTTCTCATTATCATACTTGAGTTTACAAAGTACATCGCTTTATAGATTCCACTCATTTTATGATATTTCTCTCTTTTTTCTCTCTTTGATTTAGAATTCACTTGAATATATCAAAGGAATGGTTTAATCTGTCTAAGTATGGTGGAGATTAATGAATATCGTCAACACTTGAACACTTGATTGATTTTCCTTGATTCCATTACGGTTTTGTGTTAGATCTAGGCTCCAGAGAGGATTGATGGAGATTAGAGAAGCTTGAATTGAACATGAGAAATTTCTAATAGAGTTTAAAGAAGATTTGATCCATTTGTTGTTGGAGGAAGATGAAGTGAGCTTGATAAGCCATTAATGGAGCTTGGAGTGCTTGAGAGTAGTGGAGAAATGGTGTGGACACCCCTTTAGGGTAGCAAAATTGGTCCCTTGAATGTTTGAGAAGTGGGGTATTTATAGGTGTAGTTTGGGGGTAGTGGTAGAGTTGTAATTTATATGTGTAGGGTTTGGGTCAGTCATAAATTTATTTATGAAAATGCCACTAACCAATCCATAAAAGCAAGCCCAACTGACCCAAAAAACATATGCCGACCAATCAAAAAAGTTTCTAATGTCCGATCCAATATTTGGTCGACCGACCCTAAATTCTTGAATCAATACTGATCCACTTTATTACTCCTTTTCCACCGCATATACATGCTCTCAGTGGCGGATCTAGCTTCACGATTGAGGTATGGCCAAATTTTGCCAAGTTTTGTCCCACATTGTAAAAACACTTCAAACTTTTCTAAATATATATCAACATGTACTGGAAAACTACAAAACAAGTAAATAAAGCATATTCTGGAGATGCAGCAAGGCATTCTTCCATGTTCAGGCAGCCAGCAGGGGCATTCTCCATCTTCCAGCTAGGGCAGGATGCAAGTTCACGACCAATTTTGCCATGAAAATTTTTTCTCAGCCCGGGCATTGGCCCTTACTCGCCCAACCTTGCGTCCGCCCCTGCATGCTCTATCCCAGCTTCATATTAAATTTATGTCTTGCCCAATCACTTTTGCATGCAACTGCTTCATATATTATTATATAATATAGCGTGTGCTCGACCCGTATATTACCAAACAGTGATCGAGCTCTCCCATCAAACAGTGCACGTCTCTTGCTCAAACAGATGAACGACCGTGCATCCAGCTGGCAATAGTGAACGACTAGAAAAGTAATGTAGTGAACAATATTTGCTGTGATGGCACCGTACACAAATTAGGACCGATCCAAACTTTTGTATTAATGGAATGCCGACAACCTTTTGAATGAATACTAACCCACGTGTATCATTTTAAAGCTGACCCGTACTTATTACTTGAAGATGACCTTTATTTTGATTTAGATACTGATCCACGTGGCATCCCATATTTTGCTGCATTTTTTCTAAAGAAATATATAAGGAGCTGATACATATAAAATAATGTTCCATGTTGCTGATACTTTTTTGATCACGTATACTTCATAATTTGCTTGGTAGCTTTTAGGCTTTCGAACCACGTCTATGTATCATTCGATGATACATGGTCCATTATTGCAATATATACTGAACCATATATCTCAAATGTAAAGCGGATTCATGTGCACTTAAATTGTAAATGATCCATGCAAGTTCAATCTGCTGAACCCCCCTCCCCTACCGGTGGCATTTTAGTGCTCGACCCTTATAAATGCTAAAGGGAACCGACCCGAAAATGATGAGCGAGCCATGTATCTCGAAGTGCCGATCCACATTTTAGCTTGAAACAGTTCCGACCGATCCATTGTGACCGAGTGATCCATAAGCGGACAACCGACCGATCCACTATTTGTAATGCGGCTGACCGACTCAGTTGCTGCAGGGATGACCGACCGACCGTATGCTTTCGCGATGACCAACCGACTCAATTAATGCTGACCGACTCACTGAGACGCAATACGACCGAGCAATCATCTTTGAGACCGACCAATCCAATGGATGTCGATCGACTCACTGAGACCGACCGATCCATAGAATTGAGACCGACCGACCTACGGAATTGAGACCGATCGATCCATTATATTAAAATAACACCAATCCTTGGCACTTAAACGTTAACGATCTATTCCATGTGCATTTGACTGATTATTTATGACCCGCGTTTTTAACAGGGTTAACACAACTAAAACCGTAAAATCTCGTATTGGAAATTGGATTTCCATCCTGATGGATCCTTATTCGAAAGATCACTCACGAAGTGTATTTTCACGGTTAAGTCCAGAGCTTTGGAAAGCACCATAATACACATCTGCACTATATCCAAGATTCCGAGTAAAATACCATAGCTTAAGTCAAGGGCTTTGGAAAATACCGCTATACTCTATCCTTCGGGAATCAGGCATATGCCCTATGCCTCCAGGTGTGGAGAGACCACAACCCAGCTCCCTTCGGTCGACCAAATCTGTGACAACCTTAAAAGTTGTCCAATCTCAACCCGTAGGCTGCTCATTCTCATCTCAAAAGTATACTGATCTAACCATCTGTTCACCATCATACCGGTGTATGAGCCTCGTCGAAATTACGACACACAAAGCTATGTTATATTAGCCATGTTTTGATCGTCAACCACAAAGCTCTGCTTTTCAACAAGAAGCTTTGATCACTTCATCTCAGCATGTCACATTGTCAATCCATATCATACCATTGATGTCTACCAATATGTATCCTCCAAGCTCGCACATCTCACAGAAGGGTGTTAAGCTAAGAGAATAAATTCTTATCAACCAAACAAATATATAGTTAGTAGAGATCAACGGATGCATCATAAAATACAATGTCAGACATACATCCATTTTCAAGTCCGTTCAGGGTCTAAATGAAACCGTAGGCACCTTGTTCCTTGTCATATATGTCCAATACAGGAGAGAGGCCCTCGCATATCCGATCGATCTCTAAGTACGTCTGGACGACCACCACTTATAACCTCATCTTGGGTTGTACACCCTAATCGAGACATCGGAAATAATCCAAACAATGTGAAGATCTCTGGTCTTCAACCACCGTCTTCAATATCTTTGACTTTTAATCGTCGTACACTACACCAAAACAGGGGATTCCCAACAAGTATAGGTGTTACAAATAATTTCTGTAACACTTTTAAGTGTCACCAACGGCATGTGAGGAATTTCCTATAACACTTATAAGTGTTACAAACAGAGTAACTGCTAACACTTATAAGTGTTACAAACATATTCATTGCTAACACTTATAAGTGTTACAGACATATTCGTTGCTAACACTTATAAATGTTGGAACTGTAAGATATGGTAACACTTATAAGAGTTACAAACATTTTCATTGCTAACACTTGTAAATGTTGGAACCATAAGATATAGTAACACTTATAAGAGTTACAAACATATTAATCGCTAACACTTATAAATGTCAGTATCATAATCCTACTAACATTTATAAACGTTGGCATACATAAATTGCTAACACTTATGAGTACATATAACATGTCTATATGATTTTTAATCACATATATAATTCAATATATCAATTCAAATAAAAGTATTTGGTACACTTCCATATTTCAAATTCTACAATGTCACTTTTGCATAATGCTTCCAATTTCAAAATACCATAATATCAAGTTCAAAATACAAAAAACAATACAAAGTTTTACTAAAGATACATAGAATTTTAGATACTACGAAGGTGAAATGTGGACAATATCACAAAGCCGCCATTAACGTAATGTTGCAACCCGGTACCTAGTAAGAAAGGATGAAGCAAATAATTTAAGAGCATCGTTAATTTGGATTGACACTTGATTCGCCACTTGTCTTGCAACTTGATTTTGTAATTCCATAAACCATTGACGTAATCTTCCTTTTTATTCTTGTCGGCAATCTTAATCTCATCATTCACACGTATTCACTTTCTCGTTACCATCACATTCCAAATTTTGTTTTTTCCTCTTCCACAAGTGCCTACAAAATATAAATGCACTCATTTTCACAGAACAAGTTGCACAAATGGTAAATAACAAGAGTACTTATAAACAAAACCGAATGTATTTATAACAAGTGCTTTGCAAAAACTGATAAATAACAAGTGTACAACAAGTGCATTGCAAAAACTGAGGCTGTACTCAGTTTGCAAATCGAGACACGTAGTCGGCGACTCAGTTTCTACATGTCTATTTGAATAATTCATTTGTATACGTTAACATGGTGGTGTAGAACCTAATTTAAGTAGTAAATAATTAGTATGTCTTGTATTTAGGTAGACATTAAAAAAAATCTAAAAGATGGTTATCATGAATTAAGCACAATTATGTTTATCTAGCACAAAATAAAACTGTCAGATCTACTCACTAAAATTGCAGCGATTGAGGGTTCAATCATCTATAGCAATAACAGTCGAATCTGCAAGGTTGAAGGACGTAGCATTGATAGTTGAAATGGATTGCGTTCATACTCTTGCAACTCAGTTTGCACAAAACTGAGTTGCAAACTCAGTTTGTGCGCAACTGAATTGCAAACTCAGTTTTTGCAACTCAGTTTTGTGTAAACTGAGTTTGCAACTCAGTTTTGTGCAAACTGAGTTTGCAACTCAGTTTTGTGCAAAACTGAATTGCACAGTTTTGCGCAAACTGAGTTTGCACAGTTTTGTGCAAAACTGATTTGCGCAAACTGAGTTATAATTCAGTTGTGCGCAAACTGAGTTTGCAACTCTCAGTTGCACGCAAACTGAGTTTGCAACTCAAAACATATCTTTCATAAAATAGAAGTAAACATCATAAATTCTAGCATCCCTCCTACTATGTATTTTCAGAAGGACACGATCAAAAGCCCATTAATGTAAACACTATGTATTTTCAGAAGGACACGATCAAAAATCAGAAATCGATATCAATGCCTGTAACAATATTTGCACTAACCATGACAGGAAAAATTGCCTGTACCTGAAAGAGAATATCGATATCAATGTTGTCAGTAATTCTTGTTTCCAGCTCTGTGGAGCCATGGCACAAAGTTCGCCTCTCACTTCTTTTACAAGATCTACTATACGACTAAAATCATTAGTGTTGTGTACCTTCATCCTTCCCAGAATGCCTTCTCCATTGTCTCTTTGATCTTTGCCTGTACGGAAACTAGTATGTAATTTATTCTATTTCCACTATCATTTAAAAAAATAAGCAAATTTTCTATGCTCACCCATGTTTCAGTGTTCATGCTCAAGATAAACAAGAGACTAATATAAGTTGACAAGTGTATATTTACTGTGATATATGAACTTCCATATACATTTGAGGTTCAGTTTGCACCCAAGGTCAATAATTCTGATAACTCTCTATATAGGACAAATATATTTTAGATTTGACACATTTCAAGGTTCCACACATGAATTTCTTTAAACATGGTACATTAGAAAGGATCTGCATTTTTTTTGGCATGGCATGCACGAAGATTAATATGCAAAACATATTACTGATTTAATGGCTATAAACTTGAGGGCGTACATAGGAAACCAGACATGAATAAGAAATTTTTATTACAAAAACAAAACATGCTTAATAAAACTCAACCAATAAATAATCTGGACCAAAATGCCCAAGCAAGGTATTCTAATAGTGAGCATTTCCCATTTACTTCAGGTCTGTGCTCTGTTTGCATTAGTAACGGCAGTCAAATTACTTGTGATATGCAGGTGTACTATTACATGAAACTTGAAATTTTAAGTATAATACAGCTATTTCATGTACATGCCAACTTTATCAAACTGACTAAGATTAATATTCCATGCCCAAGCATATTTATGAAGAAATCATTTTAGTTTTTGGTCTTACTGTCAGATCTAAATGAAAACATGGGTATCTCCTAACCAAAGAGAATGTTTATAGGTACAAAGGTTCTAAATTATTATCAAGCAAAATATGGAAGTACGAAATTACAAGGTATATTCACCAAAATAAAACTACAAGTCTAATTACAATACATTTGATATTTGCTCTAACAGCTAATATCAAAAGTGTACTTTGTTTATCATTCCATCTACTGATGGTCGAAAGAGGTTTGTTTTTTTTTTTTTTTGTTTTTTTTTCCCCTCTTTTCTTCTAACGAGTTTCTGTTCCCTATTCGTTTATCATATAAAATTCGCAAGTATTCATCAAAACAGGAAAATGGATCAAAACAGGAAACAACAGTTGAAACGTGTACAAAGCAGGCAAAAGCACACCATCCCAAAGCAACTTACGATTTAATCAGTGAAAGGCGAAGTAGCAGATTCGAAATACTTTAATCGTAAGATATACTTACAATTTTTGTTCCCTCACCGATAATGGCCACCGCATTGCCTCTCCTTGCCCTGTCGACCGAAGCCTTGTCGTACCGCGTACCATCACCATCGTGTCCTTCTGCTGATGGTCCTCCCTCCGTCGTCCTCCGCCGTTTTGTGGCAGTCTGCCGCCGCCTTGCCTGAATCCGTCATTTGGCTCTTTGCTGATCCATCCCGCTCCTACCACAATCAGATCCGACACTTCCTGCTACTTCCCACCAAGTGGTGATGCCGACTTCCTCCGTTCCCCGTAACCGCGTTGAGTTTTCCGCCGACAATCTGACAAATGATGTTCATGTAAACTGTTCAAACACTCTTGTAACAGGGTAATAAAATATATATACCTTGATATCAGATAATTCTCTTTCAACCACTATACTCGAACTTGCAACATGTTTACGAAGATGATCAATATTTTCAGGGTTTGATGAATTAGAAGATTGAGAAACTAGGAAACGAGTTTCAATGCGGTCAAGTAAACTTTTAACTACATGGAGGGTTGAGGCAGATTCCATACGAAGAGCAAGTTGTTCAAAAGGCATATTTGTTGCACTCTTCTCATTGATCCCTACCGAGTCAAATGATTTAGCCAAGCTGAATGTAGATTTTTTAGTTCTAACAAACTGCCTCCAATATCTGTCAAAACAAAAAAGATAGGTAATGACATAAATGTTGTTGTTTTGTAAGAAGAAAAGGAAATAAAGCTAGTCGGAATATAATAATACCTTGCTACTAATCTTGAAAGATGATCGCCGTATTTATTGAGATTAGTGCGTGTAGAGCTATGAGGGCTTCCTCGTTGTCTCAAATACTCTGCCCTCTGCCGCTTAGCCTGTTAATCAATGAAAATTATATGGGGATACTAAGAAAAAATATGGAACTACTTACTGAAATACTATAAGCTTTACCCTTAGAAGTCGGGTTTCCAATAATATAAGTGTTACAAATAATTTTTTCTTATGGGGAAAAAACAGCAGCTGTAGAGAACACACACAGAATACACACACACACACACACACACACACACATATATATATATATGCTAAGAAGGGAAGAAAATAAGGTTGTCGTGAGGAAAAAACAGCAGCTGCAGAAGAAAACAGACACACACTGACCAAAACCCTTCCATGTTTAAGGAAAAATTAAACAACAAAATCAAAGCAAGTGTAAATTTATTTCATCTATAATAACAATTAAAAATATAACATAAATGACACAATTAATATTGATTAGCAAGAAATATGACTCATTAAATTTATCTTTAAATGGTTTCAAACCATTAAAAATAATCTGCTCAAGTTAAAATTGGAAACTTGTTGATATTTCTAATATTTTGGATTCCATTCAATTCAGAAAATTCTAAGTTTATATTTCTATTTGCCTTTGAATAAGGAAATTCATATTCTAAGATCATTATTTCTATATTGTTGGATTTATTCTTTGTAAAAAAATTCATTATTGCATCTTACCTCTGCACAACAGAACACACTTACCAAAAACTTTCCATGCAAAAAATAAACAAAAAAAATCATATTGTAACAAAAGATTAAGGAAATGCATATTTGTTGAATAAGGAAATTCATTTCAGTTATAATCAAAATTAAAAATATAACAAAAATGACACAAGTAAAACTGATTAGCAAGAAATATGTCTCATTAAATTTATCTTTAAATGGTTTCAAACCATTAAAAAAAAAATCTTCTCATGTAAATTCGGACACTTCACTGTTGATATTTCTAATCTTTTGTATTTCATTCAATTTAGAAAATTCTATGTTCATATTTCTATTTGCCTTCGAATAACAAAATTCATATCCTAAAATCATTATTTCTATTTTGTTGGATTCATTCTTTATAACAAATTTCATTATTGCATCTTACCTCTACACAACAGAACACACCGACCAAAACCCTTCCATGTTTAAGGCAAAATTAAACAACAAAATCATATTGTAACAAAATATTAAGGAAATTCATATTTGTTGAATAAGGAAATTCATTTCAGTTATAATCACAATCAAAAATGACACTATTAAAACTATATAGCAAGAAATATGTCTCATTAAATATCTTTAAATGGCTTCAAACCATAAAAAAAATCCGCTCATGTTAAAATCGGAAACTTCATTGTTGATATTTCTAATCTTTTGCATTTCATTCAATTTAGAAAAATCTAAGTTTATATTTTTATTTGCCTTTGAATAAGGAAATTCATATTCTAAATTCATTATTTCTTTTTCATTTTAATAACTTCGTATTTAGTATACTATGACAACCATTTGACCAAATGTGAACCGAAATAAACAACTTATATGACTAGATTATGTGCTATTGATAATTATTAGAGTGTATGCATTAGATAGTAAACTATGCTAGGATAAATTACCTTCTAAAATTAAGGAAGAATTATTTGTTTACAGAAATTTTGGTCATTATTTTTCTAATAGATTATTTTCTACCATTATATACTTTTTACATGATATATTCTTGTCATTGAATCTTTTAATTGTTCATTTACTATATTATTTATTAGAATCGATTTCAAATAACATCAAGCACAATTTCATGCAACAATAACAAAATGATACATAGGAAATAAGTGCAATATCTAAAAGAAAAAGGAAAGTGAGACATACCACTAAGCATAGCTTCTCTGTCGCCTCTCTCCAACTATAAATTTAGTACAATATCTGAATGAAAAAGGAAACAGAAAAAATTAAATAGCAACAAAATAAATATCTACACACTAGAACATGAAAAATCCTATTAATTTAGTATTCTGTTAAAGTTACATGGTTAATAAATAAGTCTAGCTTACGATGTATAAATTACATAGAAAAGCAAACCCATTATCAAAAACAATGATTTCTATCTAATTGGCATTCGCATTAAAAACCTGAGAAAATGCAAATATAACAACTAATATGCAAAAATCATAGTATGTCATGTCCAATATTAATCTGGTATAAATATAAAATATTTACAAACAAAAGAAATAATTAAGTTAACAAAGATACCATGTAAAGAAGTAGTAAGAAGATGGTTGTAAGAACAAAAGTACAAGCACAGAAACTTTTTCCTTCAATTCATATTAATTAATGTGATCTATGTATCGTTGTTTATACATATACATGCATGTATAAACCATGAAAGCGACGTAATGTTGTCTTTAATTACGTAATGAAGGCAAAAAAGTTCAAAGAAGTCATGTTCTGTAATTATTAAGTGTTGTTACAAAAATGAGACATAGAAATAGTGTTTTTTTTTCTCCAACATCCTACTGAATGAAGAAATGATAAAATACCATTTATTTAATTTTATATTAATTAATAGATGTATTTATGGTCTAGATACGTAACAAAAAAGCATATATAAAGACCATCCACTAAATCAAACGTGGTCTATTAATTTCCATTCTTACTCTCTGTTCAGAGTTTGAAAACTAACAAAATTTTAAAAAAAGTAACACCATATGACCATTATTCCGAGAGATTTTATTATAAAACAGTGAAATTAATATGGAAACATATATGAAAATTTTGCGATATAAATGTTAAACATTGAACTTCAATCACTTAATGTATCTCCCTCCTGCATATATGAAGGTCCTCAACTATGATTTGAAAAGGACATATATCGTAATCTTTATTTCGTATGCCAAGATAAAATGATTAAATATTGATCCTAATTAGAATTTTAGTTTATAGCAACATGTAAGTCTAAAGATTTCACGAAATTAAGGTAGAATAAAGAGACATGCATACATTAAATATTGCCATCAATATCTTTTGCGAGCCTTAAGAACTAATCAATACCATCATTAAAGATGAAGGTATATTTCTGTAATACAACATTAACATATGAAAACACAGGAAAATATAAAATGTGAATACTGTTCATTGAGTTTCATCATGTAAAATTCAAAATGTGTACAGTAAATAAACCAACATATTACATAAAAACATTTAAATTTTCTCAACTGCATGTATATATAAAAATAATTTATTTTCTAAAGTTATGACATGTATAAATGGAGTCAGCATATCTTTAGATGATTAAGTTCCGTATTTTATTGATTTTATTTCATTTTCTTCATTTTAGAAATTGTTATCCTGGTAAAAGCATGTGAACTGAGGATTGAAACATACCAAATACAATAGGGTAGCAGTAGCCACTTACAGCAAAACAATTTCGTGCTGCGATGATGGACTGCCAATTGACAAAACGTTGACCCCCCAACCTGATTAAGCCTGCATAAAGAACAACAAAGGCAGTACATAATTTAATGCGATGACCTATGTTATGATTATTTCTTTAGTGATTAGCAGCTGTGAAATCAAGACCGATTACAAATAAATCTCCTGGTAGATTATTTTTAAAAATCCATTGATAACATGTAGATTAAGCCTGCATAAAGAACAACAAAGGCAGTACATAATTTAATGCGATGACCTATTACAAATAAATCTCCTGGTAGATTATTTTTCAAAATCCATTGATAACATCTAGATAAGTAATTTTCGACAGTAATGCAACCCTAAAGTCGGCGACAGTCGATGCTGAGAAGTAATTTCTAACAAATTAGGGAAACAAATACGTACCTTTCAAAATCCATTCTAGACGACGCAAATCCGGTACAACAGTCGAATTCGTAGTCGGAATTAGGTATTTGACTGTCCAAGAGAGAATGGAAGACGTAATGTTAGGGTTAAAAGAGGAGAAGGGCATCGTGATCGAGGGACGGAAAGGGGGAACGAATTCCATTAGAGGAAGAGGAAAAAGACGGATGGAGAAGAAGCCGTGGTTGATGTCGCCTGGAGAAGAAGCATCGGTCATTGATATCGGCTCAAATCCTAGTAATAAAATTAAATTTTATGCGGCCGAGAATGAGGAAGCGTGAGAATTTGGAAAAGAAACAAAAATTATCAAGTTCTCCCAGATTTGATGGACTTTTTACATGTGTATCCACCACTGTAACACTTATTTGTGCCATAGAATTTAAATAATATACTGTAGAGTTCATACAAAAGAATACCTATTTTTGCTAACACTTTTTTATGTATGCTAACATTTTTTAGTGTTGTTAGCTCGTAACATTTGTAAGTGTTAGAAGTTGACAAATATAAAGTGTTGTAAATACACTGATTTGGTGTAGTGGTATCAGTTATTCAGAATGGGTTAAACCTATCTTTCCGAATAACTATCGCATCTTCCAAATCAAGTGATATACAAAAATATCATATATCTCATTCAAATTCAAAATATTCTTTTGTTCAAATATTCTTTACATTGGGAATTAACCCCCATTTATCTTATCAAAGAATTATATCACTTAAACTTCTTGTTTAAATCTTTTCCTTAAAAATCATTGCAAAAGATTATATAATATCCTTTCACAAACTTAAACCAAATTAAGGTTTATAAACTTTATCGGGATCAACGAGCCTTACGCAAAAGATAATATTTCATATCGTTATCCCATTCCCAACCTATTCATCCCATGAAGCAAAAATGGGGGTACTCCATATCTAACACCCATCGTGTTAAGGTAAATTTAATTACCACTTTTCATTCCAAATCTAATTAAAGATTAAATTATCGTAGGGAGTAAAACTAGTGGTAATCCATATCTAACCCTCATCGCGTCTTGGTATATTTAATTACCTCTTTACTTTTCGAATCTAACTAAAGATTTATTAAAACTACACTTAGTTTTAATCTCCAAAATTCATTATTTAATGATGATTATTCAACTTTAGGAAATTAATCATGTCTTTAACTGCGTTGCTGAACAAATGTTATTTAAAACATTTTTCACGATAAACCCAAAATCAACTTCCATTCAAAATGGAATCTTCATGGAAATCATACCAATTTATGATCGATATAAATTTCCATATCAGACTAATACTATAAGCGGATAGGAGTTAAACAATCTGCATTGATACTTGGTCGTAACATACTTGATTGTGTGGCAGCCACACAGGAAGTCATATCCTTTTGCCGCTTTACATCCACATCTGGAGTCTTACTTAAACTTGACTTCTCTAAAGCCTTTGATTTTGTTAACTAGAATTTTATTCTTGACTTAATGGTGTATCGGGGGTTCCCGCCAAAATAGTGCAACTAGATCAGATGTATTCTGAACACAAGTTTTCTTTTATCTCCATTAATGGTGAATCTGGAGGTCATATCAAATCCAAACATGGGATGAGGCAAGGAGATCTGCTTTTGCCTCTAATCTTTGTCTTAATAGCTGATATTTTTAACAAATTTGTAATGGTTGCAACTACAAAAGAACTTCTTGCTGGCATCAAACACCCCAATTCCATTTTGTCAGTTTAAAACCTCCAATTTTCCGACGACACAATCATGTTTGTCTCTCCCAACCCGATTCACATACACTGCCTTAAATTTGTAACGTCCTGCCTTTTTGATCGCTTCAAAATCGGTAATTAAACCAACTTAAAACGTTCAAATCGACAGACCGTTGTTTAGGTTACAGAGTTTAGAACAGAATCAACACACACAAAAAATAATACAGCATTTGAATAGCAAAATAAACTTTTATATATAAATAAGAATTTTAGACATAATATTTCCTATACAGCGGAATTTAAAAACATTGAATACAATAAAAAATATTTACTGTTTAATACTTCAGAGTGTGCCGCCTCTTGGAATCCCCAGTTTTTGCCAATCTTTGAATCCACAGCTGTAATCTCTAAATTGAAATGCTCGGGTCTGACTCGAGCGTTCCATGCAAAAACATAAAACACTCAAGTCAGGATTAATCATTTGTTCAAGTAAATTAACTTCAATAGAAACTGAAATAATGATAGTTAATCCTACAAAAAAATTCGAGTACATCGAACCCGTGAGAAACTGCTATAATATAACATAACAACTTGGAACAAACTGGTCAGGACAGCATATGGATTTATATACATACGTATGCCGATGACATATATATACACATACAGTTGTATGTATATACATATGTGTACACCGGCCACCACATATATATATATATATATATATATTAAAACATATATACATATGCCAAGAAGGACATATACAATAACATAGATAATCATTCATAAGCTGTTAAATTTAGAAATTCCCTTGGTGCATGTAATGTCTTACTGAAGATCACGTGCCCATTAAATTTAATGACCATGCCAAGTTTAGTTAAGGGAAACAAATGCTAGCATGTCATATTTCTTAAAACCAATCATAATGTTTCATTCCCTTTCTTTCCTTTAACAAGCTATCACAAGTGTGACAAAAGTAAGCATAATCATGTCTACAGGAGGTGAATAAACACAAATGCCAAGAGGATAATGGCAGCAAACACTTCAATTCATTTACATGCATGGTGCAATTTATTAACACGTACTGGGTGCAATTCATTAACACATCTGGTGTAATTCATTAACGAATACTGGTGTAATTCATCGACACATACATGTGAAATTCATTAACACATACAGGTGAAATTCATTAACACATACAGGTGAAATTCATTAACACATACAGGGTGCACCAATGTCTCTTAAGGATAGTGTAAATTTGTTTCAAAAATGGGTAAGTCTCCAGATCAATAATAATAGCCACCAGTGCATGGCCGAGATAAAATATTACAGTTCACGTGAACCATACATATGTTGGTAGCTCAGTGCATAGATATACATATATAGGTGTAATTATACATAAGAAGATAAGTGAAGTTCTAAGAAATGCCAAGAATTTTGTACTACACGCTGGAATCTTGAAGGAAATCAATTAAAATATAACAATGTCAATGAAGTAAACAAACACCATTTTTAACCAGGATCCAATAACCCTCCACCAGCAACAGATGACCCATGTTATACCCAGTGTAGTAAGTTACCCAAAACGCTCATGTTACAACACATGAACAAGTGACAGTATAGATGTGTGTAGTAAAGGTTGGATGCCTATTTCCTTCACTTTTTTTTCTTCTAAATTCAGCAGTATGTACGTATGCAGGTCAATGTATGCAAAATAATTTGAATATAGAGTGGTGATTTAAGACATCATGAATGAGCGATTTCCAACTTGCATACTTGAAATCAGATTACAATGGGTGTACGGAACTGTGAAATTTCAAGTAGATGTTTAAACAAACAACATTTGTTGAGGAACTAGAAGAAGACATGGATTCAGTCCTCTATACTTCAATTTAGCCAAGACAGCAGGTAAATGGTAGTATAAAACTGGGTATATAACTAAATGATGATTTGCTTATAATTCTATTCATAAAGGGGTATTCATCTTCTAGCACATCAAATGGAGTATCAACTTATTAAATGAAGTATCAGTTTTTTTGTTTTTTTTATTTAAAAACCTAAAGGATGACAACGGTAATAAGCATAAGTGTACAAAATGGACTGTAGATAAACTTTGCATGGTATTAGCATGCTTTCAAGAGGGAACAACCGCAAGTTAGAGGAATGTTACCAACGGTAGATAGGAACATTCAACTACCCAAGCAGTAAGTAAAACTTTATATTTAAAATCCAAGCAAGGCGAAAATGATGACACACAATGAACTTAAATACTATACATATTTACGGTCCCTGACCAGGCAATGGGAAAATACAGTATAAATCCTAGCATGGGCGATTCCAAGTTTCAAACAGCAAGGCAAAAATGGATCGGTCACAATAACTTACATATATATACATCAATGTGCTAGGAAAAACAAATAGCAGTGCACACTGGTGCGACTGGCACAGGCTGATTTGGAAAACACTATCAAGACTAATGATAATGACATACGATATACGGTCCGGTTCAAGTAATGTTAATGACTCCATGTATAGGCAACAAGTATTGGTTAACACGGACAACGCAACAGCCATGGCAACCCAAAACAAATGCATAGTGGTCAAACTAGTGTTCAGATTGGATGTAGCAACATAAACAAGTAAGGGCCTTCGTATTCCCAGTGTGACGAAACAGGGAAACCCCATGTTTAAACATCTATATTAACACGAGGTGGCATATGAACAAAACCCAGATCAACTATCATAATTTTGTTCAAATTATGATTAAACTAGCAGCAATGAAAATCATGAGCATAAATACTCACAATAAACCAGCAGCAGCGGAAGGAATAAGAAGCAATAGTGCCAAACTTGGATTGCGGCTCTGGTGGCTTGCGAGCTACTGGCGGATCCGAAGTTGAAGGTTAGGGTAAACGTGGTGACGAAGGCTTCGATCAGATGCTTGGAAATGAAGGCGGCGGAAAGGTAGAGGCTTCGATTTTTGGCTGTCATTATTTCGAAGGTGGAGGAGATGAATTTAGGGCGGCCATTAAAATAGAAAAGGGAAAGGGGCTTGAGTTGTTTCTCTGAGGAAATTAGGGAGCTGCGTGATTATTTTATAGAAGGGGAAATAGAGATTAGAACAAAGTCACTCAATTAGGTTATAGGGTAGTTGAATATTACGGTTTATAGGTTAGCGCACGTTTATTTGGGGTAGGTGATATTAGAGATTACTTTAATATTAAATCCTACCTTGTGTTACCACGTACGCTCTATATTCGTATCATAAACACGGTCTTCAAATACTACAAAAATTATACGTATCCTTTCGTTTCAACGTTGTGAATTCCATAAAATTAGTTTAATTGTAATCCGACTCCGTTTGTGTACAACATATTTTTAATTTTTAAATTATTTATCAGTTCGTTGTTTTTATTTCGTTCATCCACCAACAACTCTGTAAAATTTTAAACGTTAAATTTTAATTTCTCTATATACACAAATACAAACGTACTAAACCAATTTTTTCATATATTTCAATAGTAAAACCTCTAATTCATCCATAATATTTATTTTTAAATTCAACCGTTTATATTTTTCAATTGAATTTCAATTCTGATTCGAATATCCAACCAAATTGAATTCAAATATTTAACAATAAATATTTGATTTCCAGCCAACCATTCTAAATTAAATATTGAATTCAATTCATGTTCAAAACCATATATTTGATTTTAAATTTCTAATTTTGGTATCAATTATAAAATTGATCATTAAAAATTAAATCCCTCATTAATTCCTTATTTTAGCTGACGAAATTTTTGGGACGTTACAAAATTCCTCCTCTACACCTTCAAACTTATTTCTGGCGTTTCAATTAGATTTGGTAAAAGCTCTATCATTATGCTAGGTAACTCTTCTAATCTGGGTCCTTCCATCTCCAATTGTTTGAACTATAGCGTTGGCTCTTTTCCTATAACATACCTGGGTGTCCCCTTTCATCCAACCAAACTCTTCAGATCTGATTAGCTTCCTTTCATCTCTAAAATTGAATCTGGACTGGCTTCATGGAAAGTGAATTCATTGTCCACCGTTGGTCGCCTCATCCTTGTCAAATCTGTCTTTTCAGCCATACCCTCTTACTGGATGTCCTTTCACAAACTTCCAACCTGGGGCATTAACAAAATCGATGCAATTAGAAATACTTTCCTATGGAATGCTGGAAAATCTAAATGCTTAATCAACTGGCAAACTGTTTGCTTACATCGAGACCATGGTGGTCTTGGAATCATCAATCTTGCTTCTTTCAATCTTGCGTTGTTGGCTAAATGGCTATGGTGTCTTCTTACACCTTGTGCTTTCATTTGGAAGGATTGGATCCTCCATCGTCTCTACAATTCCAACCCTAATCTTGTGCTCCATTTTTTCCCAACTTCCAGACCATCCCCCTTTTAGGTTGGCGTTCTTTCCGTGATTCCTCGTGTTAAATCTCTTTTCCACGTGAAGATTGGTAATGGGAATAATTGCCTTTTTTGGCTGGATATCTAGCATCAACAACTTCCTTTCTCCTAAATGCATACAATTTTTTTTCCTTCTGTAATGAACCTGATATTATGGTTTCAAGTATCATGGTCCTCGGCCCAACATGCCTCTATCCACAAACATTTTATGTGCTTGACGTTTTAGCTGAAATATCTTCGATCGGAAACATTTTTATATCTACTCGTTTACACGATTAGCCTTATTGCTATGTTTGGGCTTTGGGACCAGATAAAAGCTTTTCGGTGTCGGCCTGCTACAAATTCCTCTCTCATCCTGGCTGTTGCTTCCCCTACGCTCGTATATGGAAATGCCATCTCCCTCCCCGTTTAATCTTCTTCCAATAGTGCCTTATCCACGCATGCATCAACACTAAAAACAGGCTTCGTCGAATGAACATCACCGTTGATCCAATTTGTACCCTTTGCTCCTTGCAGGATGAATCTTTCCATCATCTCTCTTTTGAATACGACTTCTCCTACTCTGTCTGGGCAGTGACTAGCTCCTTTCTTCTCGGCTATGTCCCAACTTTTTCCTCCTTCTTTGAACATTGGCAGCACTATCCCCCTGATCACAAACTGGATTCTTTCTTAGCCATCTTCAACTGGCGCATTTGGAAGGAACGTAATGCACACGTATTCAATAGACCAAATAAACACTTTAATGGCATTTTTGGCTATATTATATACTTATTCGAACTCTGGAAAGGTTCTGCTCGTCCCGCACGCTTCAGACATGCTCTTTCTACTCCTCCATCACCTGGTACACAGGGAAGTAGCTCGGCCCATCCGCGCTAATGGCTCTCCTCGGTTTCATGCTTTCGGTCCTCCTCACCAGTATTATGATGTTTTGGATTGTTTATATTATGTAGTTTATGTGTAACACCCCGTATTTCAGTTAATGCTAAAATTCATTAATTGCAGAATAAATAATCTCAAATGTGAGAATTAGGGGAAACGGGCTGCGTCATTGCGTTCGTCTCGGAAAAATACGCGAAATAGAGTCCGAAATTTTGTAAATCGGAGTCCGTATGGCCCAGTTATGGCCCAATGAAGTTTGCAGAAAATTCAAAGTTCAAAACAGATTTAAAATTCAGGTTCAAATTTCGAAATTGGGGCCATTGGGCGCAGGCGGGGAAAATTCCCGCCTAGCTACCCAAGTCGACAGGCCTGTCGACTGGGCAGTCGACTTGGCTAGGACCAAGTCGACAGCCCTGTCGACTTGGGTGTCGACAGGGGGTGCTCGGCCAGTTTAACCTAGTGCACCATTTTAGGGTTTGGCTGTGTTTGGGGCTGTTTTCTGGAAGCTTCCGAGATCTGATGGTCCTAATCTAATTTAGGGTTAATCTAATGGCCTAAAACACTTGCCTAATCTATAAATACACCCTAAGCCTACCCTAATTCATACTAAAAATAGATTCAAGGGCCTCATGCCGTCAAATCAAAACTAGAAGGAGCCTCCACCAAAGTTGAGAGGAAGTTAGCATCTCAAATCAACTCTAATCAAGTTCTAATCCACTCTAGCAACTTAATCTTCCTCATTGGAGTGCTAATTAGTTATTTGTGAGTTCCTATGCCTTTAGCAAGCAATTGCTAAACTAATTAGGATAGGATATTAGGAGGCTGTGGATGTAAATGAGGATCTATGCATGTTGTGGTTGTCATATGTTATAAGTTCATATTCAAGTTTGTCTCTTTTTATGATATGACATGTTATGCAAGTTCATATGCAAGTTTATATGCAAGTTCATATGCAAGTTTGTCTCTTTTTATGATATGCATAACATATGCAAGGTTGCCTCTATGTATGACATGTTATGCAAGTTCATATGCAAGTTTATATGCAAGTTCATATGCAAGTTTGTCTCTTTTTATGATATGACATGTTATGCAAGTTCATATGCAAGTTCATATGCAAGTTTGTCTCTTTTTATGATATGCATAACATATGCAAGGTTGCCTCTATGTATGACATGTTATGCAAGTTCATATGCAAGTCTATATGCAAGTTCATATGCAAGTCTATATGCAAGTTCATATGCAAGTTTGTCTCTTTTTATGATATGCATAACATATGCAAGGTTGCCTCTATGTATGACATGTTATGTAAGTTCATATGCAAGTTTATATGCAAGTTCATATGCAAGTTAATATGCAAGTTCATATGCAAGTTTGGGTTAATGATTTATGCTAGTTGGGTTTAATGTTATGATGCAAGTTGACACCTTTTAAACCCATGTAAATGCCAACGTTGTGCTAAGATTGAACCCATTACATTTATAATGAATCTTCCCATTTATATGACATGTCATGAGAACGAATTACGTGGGAAACGATGGGGTTAATATGCATGTTAATAGAAATGTGTAAAGTTGGTATGCTTAAGCATAACATAAAATGAATGGACATAATTGGGAATTTACCTATTAAGTTAGGTCTACCCATATTATGGAGTTGGGAATTTACCTATTAAGTTAGGTTTACCCATACTATGGAATTGGGAATTTACCTATTGAGTTAGGTCTACCCATATTCTTAAAAATATGTAATTAATTAGGGATAATTAATACAAATTATGGGGGTGATTAATTAGGTGTAATTAATCAACTAAGACACGAGGTTGGACCCTTTTGTAGCGGAAGTCTGCCCGGAACCGACCGGCAAATCCAGCAGCTACAAATGATTGGCCCAATGTGAGAGGTCTTAGTCATAAATTAAATACGTGATTAAGGTAAAGACACGAGGTTAGACCCTTTTTATGACGGAAGTCTGCCCGGACCCAACCGACATATCCAGCAGTCATAAAAGGTGGTCTAATGTGAGAGGTCTTTATGAGGTCATGATCTTAATTAATTAATAAAGAAACACTTAACCATATTAGCATGTAGAGGGACATGAGGGGTTAAGTGGGTGCCTTGGGTGGCATGTGGAAATCTAGTGGTTGCCTTGGGTGGCAATAGAAAATACGATTAGAATACTTAACCAAAGTGGAACATGTAATTAAAACATGATTAAAGGGTTAAGTGGTATACACTAGTAATGACAAGCTTAGGTGGGTAGCTTGTGGGGGCCCATTTCAACCAATATCCCAAACGTATCTTTGTGGGCTCGACCCAAGTCGAGGACGGGACACGCATATTGGGCTTGACTATAAGAGGCCAAAACGGGGTAGCGGTGGCAACGCGAGTCCAACGGGTTTCATATGCGTGTGTGGACCCGGGCTGGTAGGTAAGACGTTGTTGCATCGTGTAGATATAAGCCGTGCACCATTTGTTGTATCGGGTTGCCACTATGGGGAGTGATACACCCCATTGTGGGGCCAGCACGGGTATCTACGGTAGGGAGCCGATCGCTTGGGAGTAGTGGGTACACCTAGTGGAGATAGGGGCAGACAGCACCTATGTAGTCAGCTAGGGGTACACGAAACTACTGGGTAAATTTTCTAAGTCCTTGGGAGGGATCAACCTTTAAGTAGGAATGACTGGTGTGGTGCAGTGTAGTAATTATCCTTGGGTGGGTAAATGCGTCTTTATCGTTATCTTAGTTCATTCTAAGTCTGATTGGCTACTGAGTGTAGTCATTTATCCCCAGTCACACCGTACCAAGTTATATCATACCCTAATTACTTTAATGATTGCATTGTTAAAGTTATAGGACTCGCTCAGACTTATGTCTGACCCCGTTGTTTTTATCTTTTTCCCAACCCTCAGGTTCTCAGAGTGGGCCCAGCACGAGTGGGCTTTGATCAGGCTGCTTTTATTACTCTCTTGGAGCTTGGACCCTAGATGTAGAGCTCAGCTTACCCTTTTCTTTTATGGCTATCAGTTCATGTATTGGGATTATGTATTTTTATTTATCAGGATGGATATTTTGTACTTGACTCTTATTATGGTTTTGTGATGTAACCAAACATGTTTTACTTTCCGCTGCAATGAAATGATGTTTTAAATTTTCAAGTATTACTTATATCTGTCTTGCTGTAATTTCTCTGTTCTATATTCACTTAAAATACTCCACCGATGTTATGGCATTCCCTTAGTGAGTGATCATAGCGGGAGTGGGGTGTTACATTATGTATTTTGGATGACTTAAGGGATTATCTATGTCCTGAACTTTATACTACTGGTTGGGCATGTCGACCAGAATATATATATATATATATATATATATATATATATATATATATATTATGCTAATCGGTTGTGCAACAACACGCTACACACCCTTCTTTCTCTAAAAAATACTATAAGCGGAATAACAGCAGAGCCTTTTAAATTGCTTAAATAGTAAAGGTCTTCCTCCATGGAGGTTTATCTCGATTATCAATAAATCGAATTCCATTCAATTCTAATTTAATTTATTAAATTGGAAAAACTTCACTTTGGAAAACTCCATTAAATCTTACTTAAAAGATTTATTCCAAATCATATTTTCTCTTTTGACTGGGTTAAAGAATAAATGTTATTTATAACATCATTCATGATAAACCCAAATCAATTTTCCAGTCACTTCCAATTATATTTATTAATTGGAAAACATTACTTTGGAAGACTACATTAAATCTTAATTAAAAGATATATTCCAAAACTTCATTTACAACTAGGTTTAAGAATAGTGTTATTGAAGACACCATTCACGACAAACCCAAAATCCAATATTATATCAAATATGAGGTTTTGAATAGAAGTCGTATCAACTTATATTCAATATCAAATTATGAAACCAATAGATACCGTATAAAGAATAACGATATCTATATCTTCCAAATTCCTCAACGATATCTATATAATCATGAAATCCAATATCGAAATATCCGAAGATAATTTCCATTCAAATACAATCCAATTTATATATTGGAAAACTCTGGTTATATTAAAACCTTTACAGTCCCTTTCAGTTCTTTATTCTAGTTGATTAACAACTTATTCAGATAAAAATATCTTTTATCTTTCCAAACCTGAAATATTTCATCCAAAATCTTTTCAAATCATTTATTATGATTTAACATAATTTTTCCATATTTTTAATAATTTTATTAAGGCCCTTAAAGTCGGTTTCCAATTCCGGCCACCGAACTGCATTTACAACGACCTTTTCCAAAACGAATTTGGACATATTTTTAAATAAAATTGTTGGATCTTAAAAACTCTTATTTTATTTGAAAGCTCATTCCATAACTGATCCAACGGTTCCAGTTTCGGGAGAATCCGACGGTCGGATATCTTGTTATGTCTATTTGAAGTTAATGGTTGAAATTCGCGAACGGTCGCTGCGTGACACGTCCTATTCAGACCATTTTATTATATATAATAAATTTCATCGATTTCCATTCAAGACGTATTTTGTAAAACGTTTATAATATCGTTTAAAAACGATATCAACTTCAATTCAATTTTTAAATCAAAATTGAATCATCCATAATATTATATTATTAAAATAATAATATTTTGAAATTCAATTTTTTATGACAATCGTTATATAAATAAATACGAATAATGGAAAATTCACTAAAGTTAAAAACATCATTTCTACACTTAACTCGGATTCACATTTTTAATTTAATATTCAAAATATAATTTGAATTAAAACAAGTCATTTTTAATCCAATTTTTTTTCAATTCCATTTTAATAGTTGTTTGAAATTTCGCCAACTTCATTTTTAAATTAATTTGGGTTTGAAAATACAATTTCCATTTTTCTTGTCAAATCTCTTTTAAATGAACATAAAATTCATTTAATATTTCAATAAAATGAAATTCAATAAATTACCAATTTCATATAAGTGATACAAATTTTTGTGTTAATAATAAAACTCATCCATATCAACTACCATCCATCAACCAATAATTATAATATAAGTGTCTCCATCGTCAACGCGCACAACTTAATAATATTAATAATAAAACTATAAAATAAATCATCTATCAACCACGAAGCATACATTGTAAACACAGACGATCAATATACATTCAAATAATAACACAATCAATCGGTCATCCATCTGGTCTTCAAACAACTTGTGAGGTGAGCTACCATATATCGTATAACAATTTGTGATAATTAAATAAATTCAATTTTCTCATATAAACTACCATTAACATATTAGCAATATTTTAACTTACTAATTTACTTAGTTTCACTTTTCTAATCATATCACAAATTCATATTAACTTAACCACATAACAACTAATTATTTAATAGTGTGTAATTGTGATTACACTACACAAATAAAATATTTTGAGTGCGAAGCTCTCATTCGAAATCAATATATTTTTTAATATGATTATAATAACATAACAAAATAGTTGAGTGAGAGAGTTCTCACCTTGATCGGATCTGAAATTGTTATAAAACAATTGTTTTTATTAAATTAAACGACGCGTTTAATTAAAGCGCGTTTAATTTAATCAAAAATTGTAGCTAGATCTGTTTCTATCCAAATTAGTTACATTGCGTAGATCTTGATTTTCACACTTCCAACGCATTTTGAATCGTCTGATTCTGATAACATTTGAGTGAGATATTAATAATTTAAGTTTACACTATTTAAATTAAACAACCATTTTCCTTAATCACTATACTTAAGCTAATTATATTTTAATGACAAAATTAACGTTAATTAAACCTTCTTCGCTGTAACCTCCTTCTGTGAAAAACACGAAACCACGTCGCCTCCAAAACCCTAATCATGCAAGACAATCGAAGCACCTGGCCGTCGATCTGAAGGTGTCACGTCGAAGCCCTTGGAGTGCGCCACCACCGCTTGGAGGGGCGGCGAACTCGATTGCCTCGATAGCCATGAAAATGAGCTCGAATAGCAGCACTTTGAACATGAAATTCCCAGGCAACTAAAATTGATCATACCCATATAGGATTAAAGCTGGTGAAAATCTCTACCAATTATGTGTTAGAAGTTTCGAATAATTATGCTCGGATTTAGAGGGATTAAGGGGAGAACTTAGGACTATTTCGACCATTGATTTTTGAAGTGGCGGCTCCCTAGGCGTTGACCATGCTGAAAATAAAATTAGGGTTTGACTATGGGGTATACATACTAAGGTTATATTATTATTTAATTTAAACGATACTCCGTTATGCAGTTAACTATCTATAACTCCAAACGAGCTTCAACGAGTGACGCATCTAGCCAAATACTCATATTTTGGACAAAATGGTATAGGTTTCGTAAGCTGATTCGATCGTTTTGATATGTTTTTCACAAAACTAAAATATAACGTTAAATATTGAATTTGAACATACGTTTTAATTTGCCATGACCACATACGAACTCCAAAAATTATGAAATTCTAAATCTCGCTATGTTTCATAAATACGGTTCTAATGAACCTGGTTTCGTCAGATTTGGAGACCGTTTGAAAAATGGCCTTACTCCTAACATATTGAATTTTAACTGAATTTCAATACGTTTTTATATTTACCACGCTTACATACGAATTCCAATTGACTTAGAAAATTAAAACCTGGCAATAATTCGACGTTCTGGATCCAAGAAAATTAGTTTCGTCGAAAACAAAGGTCGTTTGCAAAATGACTATCTTTAAGGCCTATGTAATATTATACAATACTACTAAATTCCAAAATTATTCCAATTAATAATAACCTAATTATTACTATCGTATGTATCCAAATGAAATGTCATATAACTGTAAAATAAACGTACTTGAGATTATAACTCCATATTTTAGTTTTCTAGCCAAATGGTGTTCGATTTACATGAAAATCCTTTTATTTAATATAATAAATCATTATAATTTATAAACGATTTCATAGCGACTATTTTAAATTTTAATTTCGACATAACTTACAATTTATAACACGAAATCTCAAATTTTCACATTCGTTAGAAAATTATAGTTCAAAATATTCTAATGTTTCTTGTTTTACAGAAATTCGACTTATATCGCATTTCGTACATTCAATTAAAATTCAAAACTAAATTTTCAAACTACCGCGACGTATCATTTTATATTTATATTATAAATTTTACGTTCAAACTCGTTTTAAATAAATTCTAAGTCGTTTATTCTCAAAATAAATCTTTTAAAATATTTAATTTCCAAAAAAATAAATTAAAAATAAATTTTAAATTGGTTCCAAAATTCAGGTTGTCACAAAATCAAATCAACCAAGGAACTATAATAATCAGGGAAGAAGTGTTGCCAATAGGGGTAGCTAGCCCACTTGGTGATAGTATAGATCCCGTTTTAGTCATTTTCATTATCACCCAAAGGTCAAGGATATCCATCATCATTCCTTACTTCATTCCAGTAGCGTTCGCCAAACAATCCTACTTCATTCTGGATTCTCCACCATGTACACAGTTGTTAAAGTCGGTTTCGGCAATGGTAGAGAGTATGACAATATCCGATCCTGGTCTCCTTAACAACCAAACGTTTACATTTTCACACTGATGGTTGTTTACATTTCAAAATGGTTCATACTTCATATCAACATATCAAATTTTGTTTAAAACCATTTCATATTCAAAATAGAATATACCTTCAATTAAAATCTCTATTTAAACCAAACTTAGAATATTGAAAAGTTCCAAATTTTAAAACAATTTGAATAGTTAAAATATATGAATTTGTTTATATATTAAAATAATTTAAATATATTTGAAACAGATTGAAAATAAATTGTTAGCATATAAAAGATTTATATATATATACATATAGTTTGAATTTAATTAGGATTTATCAAAAGAGTTGATTTCTAAAGTGATTTATTGAAATAGTTAATGTATATATAAGTCAAAATAAAATAGTTTATAAAGTAAAATAATTATTTAGAAAAACAATTTATATAATGGGTTTAAATACTATAGTTTGATATAAAAAAAAATCTTCCAAATTTAAACAAACATGAAGTCATATTCCAAATTTAAATCGATTCAATTCAATTCCAACCTTTCAGTTCAAATCAACTTCCATTTTAAATTCAGTTCAATTCACTCAACTCAATTCAAATAGTTAAATTTTCAATTAGAATTCTCATTCTAAATGAATTCAATTTATAACAAATCTCGAGTTCATCATTCAGATACTCTAAATTAATGTTAATTTAAAATAAATTTCAAAGGTGGATAAAACAATTTAATTTCAGTAGATCAAATTCATATTCAATTTCATTTTTAACTTCAGTTTTACAATATTAAATAATTTCCTTTAGCTTTTATATTTCAAAATCCAAAATTCAAGTTCAAAGGAAATCAATTTATAAAACATCATTTATATTGTCTTTAAAGTAATATTTCAAGGTTCAAGTTTAAAATAAATTTTATTAAACCAATGTGTGTCTGTATATAATTTCATATCCTATGGCCAGGTAATACTTAAAATTTAATTTTATTATTTCAAGAATGGATATATATCGTTTCAATTCAAATCAGGGTCATAGGTATTTATCATTTGAACCTATGTTTTTAATTCATTTTAATGATTACTCCCGAGTTTATTTGATGCTTGTAACATCTAGCATAAATGGTTGGGATTAACCAACACCAACAACAATCATACCTAAATAAGATGAATAACAAGGTGAATCACAAAATTAAAAATCGTTATATCAACATATCGATCCAATGAATCCAGTCCATCCAAAAAAATCAATATAACATCAATTTACTAGTCATCGGGTATTGGGTTTAAACTTGTAGTTAAATTTTAAATTTAATCTAACTATAAACTTTTAAATTAACAGTCAAATTAAATTACACTATCGATGTAAATCAACCTAAATATGAAGTTTCAACTACCAAACAGCAACCAGTACAATCATATCATACATGATTTTAATTTAACTAATAATCAAATATTTTAATTAAGTGTGGCAGGGTTTAATCACTCACCTTTGATTTTGAACGTGTTTGAAATCCATATCTAGACCCAAAATTTAACGGTCGTAAAATCTATACAAAACAACTCCTTGTTGTCTGGAATCTCGGTACAGACCCAACGGAACAAACCATGCATCAATCTGAGTTCGTATGAGAAAGTTATTCGCGTTTTAAGTTCGAATTCTTAGAATAGGTTGTTGTTTGTGCTGCATCCGCCTTTGTTATATCTTGTTAGGATGGATTCTGATGAAGGTGCACAAATTGAGAAATTAAGGAAGAAATCGAAAATTACAACCATCAAAAATATTAGATGCGACTATGAAAGAATTAGGGTTAAGTGAATATTTTAATGTTATATTGTCCCGATTTGTGTGTTTTAAAGCCAAAACAAGCTGAAGTTCAAATCAGGCCCGCTAACCATCGATCTATCGATTTAAAGGCCTTCTGAATGCAATGGAACAAGTGCCAAGGTCCGATTTCATCATCGACAACAATTCTTCTTAAAAATTCAATTTTCCTAATTAAATTGCACAAACAATTTCCTATGCGTTTTAAATTCGAACGATCAAACTAAAAATTTGATAGCTACAAAATTTGAAATCTTACAGTAATTTAATATTTCAAATTCAATGAAACTTTTTTCATCGAAATCTAAGATCGCTTAAAAAATGGCTATTTTAAATCTCAAATCGTTAAACGGTACTTGTTTATATTGCTCACGACCACATAACAATTCCAGTTGACATGAAACTTGAAATCTCACTCTAATTTACAATTTCGAATCCAATGAAACTGATTTCATAGAATTCCGAGATCATTAGAAAAATGATTATTTTAACAGGTTTCATTAATACATATTACATTCAATTTTCGTTTATTCACTTTTCAATTCAATTCAAAAGTTTATTAACTTTATTCGAATCAAAATAGAAATTTAGATTTACTTTATAAGTCAATTTCAGTTATATTAAATTCAAAATTTCGATTACATACCAATTCAATTTGGATTTCAATTGTAATAAATTAAATCAATTTCATTTAAATATTTGAATATTAAATTTCAACTTTCAATGTTTATCGATATAAACCAAATCATAATTTTATTTGTAATCAACACAAGTTACTATTATCAAAATAAGTTGAATTTCAGTTTTTAAACAATTTATTTAAGTTCACACCATACATTTTCACAACTGAATCGTTGAATTTTAAATTTTAACTGTAATAATAATTACAATCCTTTTGAATTCAATAATTTAAATGGTAAAAAAAAACTAGCTGTTACAGTCTCCCCCACTCAAAACTTTTCATCCTTGAAAAGGGCGTATCAAGGAAGTTGTTAATTAATATATTCAACCATATTATTTCCTACTCAACTTAGAAATATTAACTTATACAAATAGTTTTACATAAGTTTGAAAACTCAAATTTTCACAAAAAAATTCTAAGTCTTAAACTCACGAAAATTTTCGGTACAGCCTCCTTCGTACGGTTAGGTCCGGGAAAATGACAATATATACATAACCACAAATATACATCTCATCTCAGTGATGAGGCATCCCAAACAGTGGGAAATCAATGTATAATACCAACTGTGATATGTAATCCGGAATGTGTACCTTTCATTAGTGTTATTAGCTATTTAGCTTATTTTTAAGCAAACAAACGCAATATTTACATGCAAGCAGCTCCTGCCATCAGTACCTAGTAAAACACTGGACGTCCAAATAAGAATGTATATATAAAAGGAATAAATATCTATGTCTACAATAATCAAAGATAGCTAAAGAAACAAGTAAAACCATTCAGACAATCATATTCATCCAATAGAAGCACAATATATTATTTATACAATTTCATTTGGTTCATTACACTTATAAATAATTCATATTTTTTATTATTCAAATTCCCTATTCACTTCCAATTATTTATAATCGATTTAAATTAAATTGTTTTTTCTTTTATTCAATTTCATTTACCTTTTTGATTTATTTACATCCATTTAAACCAAATCCACTTACATTCGAACATTAATTCTCATTAGCCAATTCCATTTGAGCTCATTACTTATGTTCAAGTTGATTGTAGTTCAAATTCATTTACAATCAATTCCAATTTACACTCCTTAAGTTAACCGTCGTTTCTCTTATTCATTTCATTTAAATTACAGTTTGTTTTATCACTACTATTTCAAGAAAGAAGAACGCTCGAATAACGTGAAAGATGAAAAACCAAGACATGCGGTCATAAGTCTTAGCCATATCCATCTTAATAACCACATTGGAACCTCGGATCTTTCGGTCGATTTGAGAAATAAGTTCTTGAACAAGAAGGAGATTGTTCATAATAAGGCGACCTTTAACAAACCCAGCCTGAGACGAGAAAATAATAAGGTCAGGGATAGGAGCGATCCTAACAGACAAAATCTTGGAGATAATCTTGTTGGAGAGGCTAGGTCTGAAATCAGAACAAGAACGAGAATTGTTAATTTTGGGAATGAGCACAAGGTTGGTGGAGGTCCAACCCTTAGGTAACGTCCCACCAGAGAAGAAGGATTGAACAGCAAGAGAAAAATCCGGACAAATGACCTCCTAGGCACAACGGTAAAAAAAACGTTGTTATAGCCATCTAGCCACTTGTACTGTCCTTGCTCAAAGAAAAAACACAAGAACGGATCTCCTACAAGGAGGGAATACCACAAAGAGAGGGGACCTCACCAGGAAGCACCAGGCATGGAATAAAAGACATAGGTCCTGGATTAGAATGATCGGTAAAGGGGGCCTGCAAAAAATTCTTGAAATAAGAAATGACCGTATCTTCAACCTCAGGAGGAGTCAAAGCCATTAAAAGGTCAGGTCAAAGGATCTGATGGATTGAAAGGATATTATTCTTCTTTTTAACAGAAGAATTTCGAGTTGGAGTCGTCATAAACAATCCACTTGATATGCACACACTGACGGAGAAAAGCATTCTGAATGCTCAGCTTCGAGTTGAAGGCGAGTTGGGCTTGGACCCATTCCGCCTTATTAGAAGTCGAAGGTTCAACATAGAAAGCAGCTTCCGACAGAACGAGAGCTTCTTCAGCTAAACGGACTCTGTCCGAAGATATTATTGGACACATGAGTGTTCCATACCCTAAGACAAAATTTGAGGCGCTTGAGTTTAAAAGAGAACACTGCTATAGGGAAACCTATAGCAGGGCTAGTCCAAGATTCCTCCACAATATGGAGGAAGGAGGGGAGGGACTGCCAAATAGGTTGAAAACGGAAAGATGTAGGACCAGAAAGCGAAAACTGGGAGCATTGAAGAATCATAGAAGCGTGATCAGAATTAGTGCAATGAACGTGGTCAACCTTGAAAGAGAAAGGAAGACTAAATCAACCTTCTGATTCGAAAACCCAATCCAAGAGCGAAAGAATCTTGTTTGATCCTTCATGGTTATTACACCAGGTAAAAGCAGAACCAGCAAAGGAAACCTCCAACAAACCTGACTAGATGATGAAAGAGCTGAAATCTTTAATCGATGCGCGGTTTATTAAGGATCCCCCTCGCTTCTCAGAAGGACAAGAAACCACATTGGAATCCCCTAAAAACGCTACCCCAACGTCGTGCACCGATAAAGAAGGGATATCCTACCACAAAACCAATGCGGTCGCATTTGGCGTAAACCATAGAAAAAAGGAAGGGAGATAGGAAACATGGATACGAACACTCAACCGATAAGAGTTGAGCTAAGTCGAAAACAAGTCTAGAGGCGTTCTTAGCCCAAAGAATCCAAATCTTGTTGGATACGTTGAGAAGACAACCTCTGAAATCAAGAAGAAGAACGACATCCAAAGAAAGCTTCAGGCCTCATGAACAACTCTTGAAGACCCACCAAAAAATGGAATGCTTCTTAACAAGTGCTTAAGGCACGAGAGAGAAGCATCGTTACCCACACCCCCTGATAATTCAGAACAAGTAGTTCACCATCACAGCAGAACGGGAAAACAGAAACCGACAGAAAACAGCACATAGAAGATCAAATCAGATATAGAGTGCAACGAATAGTCCTGACTATATGGTCTACAGCAACGAGAGAACGAGTGTGAATCGTGCGTGGAGCGCGCGTCAGAGACCCTACACTCCGCCGCGAAGGGTGAGAAGAAAGTCTGGAGCGACTACCCACAAACGGAACCGCTACAGAGTCGGAAGAGGCGGATCTACGAGTAGCCTCTGATTGATCCAATCGCCCGGCAGAAGTGGCTTGAGCTACACGACAAGAGTCAGAATACTTAGCTAGGTGATTCAACCGATCATTAATGATCTTGATCTCGTCCAAGCTAAGAAGAGGAAATGATTGATATAAACGAAAAGGAACAGGGGGGATGTTGGTACGCCAACAAGTGACGGCACCACATGCCGTGAGGACCCCCACTAATACACAATCTTCATAGAATTGACGATCCAGCATAGGTATGAAAGTCCTTATACTGAGAAAACATTGGAAATTGGGGAAGCAAACCACCTCACTATAAAGCGACAGCGACGATGCCAATAACTCATGCGGATGCCATATAGCCTACCGCTAAAGAGTACTCTATATACTGTCGCCCGATAAGTGACACTAATTCCCAATACTGGCGCCACAAGTAAGAAACCCGCCAAACCCAAACACACAAAAACTCAAAAACAACTCGTGACACCACCATGCCACGACAAGACATGGTGTGACAAATGCTCACAACAATAGAGGTGAGCAATATTCGGTTCAAATCGAATTATGCGACGAAACCGGTTCATTACGGTCGGTTCGGTTCGATTTTAAAACTAAATTAGTTTTAATTCGATTTGTAAAATATATTTTTTGGGTTATTGGTTTAACTGCTGTTCGGATTGGTGATTTTCATTAGCTTTGGAGTTCTTTTTTGCGCTTGGTTTCGGAGAGTTTTTGGGGTTGTACTGCTTTGTTTTTGTTGTTTTTGTTTGAAGAGACCGGTTTTTTGTATTGGAGTAGATATACTTCATTATCGGGTGGTGGCTTTGCCGGAATTCGATATTGGAGTATGATAGACGATGGTTTTTTCGGAGCTCATCTATCTACTATCCTTTACATTCTTAGAGTCGTGTTCTGTTTTGCTTTGACTCCTTTTGTTTTTTAGTCGAATATTGTAGTTTTTTTGTTTTTATATTATATATGTGTGCTCTCTTCTTTTTGGAAGATCACACGTTTTTTGTTTCAAAAAACAAACCACCCACCCCACTATAATCATCGCATTATACATCATTGTGTAAGCTTTTAAATAAAAAAACAAGTAAAAATGAAATAAATTCACAAAATAATAATAATAATAATAATAATAATAATAATAATAACAACAACAATATTGTAGAAAGTAGTTTCTAGAGTGGAATACAAAATAGAAAAGTTCATAAAAAAGAGAGATGCATCCTTAATTTTCGCTAACAAAAATATGTTTGCAATATAATCGCAGTCCTTAGTTCTCACTAACAAAAATATGCCTGCAATATAATCGCAATGCAAGCTAAAACGTAGGCTTTCCCAGTAGAGATGCTACCTAGGAATAGGGACAATTTACATGAGCAACGGCAACATACGCCACAGAAGTGCAACCATCTACATAGGCCACAGAGGTGCTTGCTAACACAAAAAAGTAAAAACTAGAAGTGAATGTCACAAGTAAAACAATATAATGTTTTACTGATTCAAAAACACCAGCCAATCCAAGCAGCACGTACAAAATGAGCATCCAAACTATAAGACAGTAAGCCTGGTAATGTTTTTGCTACTGCAGGCATGCATGGTTTTACACTTTTTTTTTTTTTTTTTTTTTTCCCTACCTTTGTTGTATCATGTGTCTTTTTCTACTGTTCAAATATACCATCACAAAATATTTAGTAAACACTTTCTAAAACAGTAAGACCTACAAGCACTTACACTTCAAAAAGAAGGCTTGTTATGATCTCTTCCCCCTTTTTCTTCCTGTTCCACCTCTAAAAGATCCGTTTGTAAGACACATGCCTCTTCCTCTACCAGCTTATTGGTTCGAGGTCCACCCTCCCCTTCCGTCATTTTTGTTTTCACCAGTGTCCGGCCTCTTCTCGCTGTTTGCATGTTTGTCCCATGATGAAGACCCCCCACTTGCATTTCCATTTTCTGTGATTAAATAAATGAAAATTTATTGCTGTTGCTGTAGTATATTGAAGATGCTCTTCTTCATCTTTTACTATGTCAATGCCCAAAACCTGCAGAATTAACTTTGCTAAAATGCACCTTTACTTTTGTGCCATTGGATATTTGGGGAGACTAGCCATTTTCAGACAAATTGGATGATCTATGGATAAACACATGCATTGCATTATATACAATCAAGGATAATCTCTAATAACAATGCAGGTATTTGAAGGGTGAAGTCTTTTTTGCACTTTTGATTTTCCACAGCCTTCGTTAAGTCAGAAGATAACGAGAATGGGAATGAGAAGTTACGGTGGCGTTTAGTTTACCATTTTTAGCTTTGGGTTTTCGCTCATGCAAAAATGCGAATGATGCATGTTCATCGTTTTTCTAGAAAATGAAGTTACCATACAAGACATAAAACAACTTTTATTTTATTTTTTCGAGATTTTTAAAGTATTGGAAGAATGAGAGCTAATTTATCCTTCCATCTTCCCTCGACCTCCTCCGCTGTCCCCTCCATCTTCCTTCCATTCCCTCCCCCGTTCCTAAACTCTTTTTATTTATTGTAGTTAATGATGAAAACTCAAAACACAATTTAAATCAAACACTAACCTACATTTTTATAGAAATCTGTTATTTCATTTGATTAACGAGAAGTTACATGTATGTATTCGCGCCCAACTACACTATTATGATAAATGGGAAGTTGCATTTGCTCTGTATATTTTGTTTTCTCACCCTCTTGTTGTTGTCAAAAAATAAACAGTTTAAAGCAATAAAAACGTTCCCTTTCTAGGTTTTTATTGCAATTCTAATCGTACACCTAAGAGCATGGATTTTGAAAGGAACTTCTACTGCGTAGAAATGAAATTTCGTCATGAAGAGGAAAAAACTGAGATTCAGAAATTCATGGTGTCTTTACCTTTTTTAAAATCCATTTTAGAATTTGAAAGTTGTTTTGTTGTTAAGATGGGAGAGAGAACTGAATAGGCAAACAACAATTAAATTTCCTTTTACAGGTTAATTTCAACAAGTAAGTCAATTCATTTCAGTTGATACTTTTGTAGCAGGAATGTTAGTGGCACCGGTAATTTCCTCATTATTATATCATTACTAATCAAGCATTCATCATATTTAAGCCAAACTATCATACCAGTGTACTATAATCTGATATGATAACAATCAATTTATAATTTTAACCCAAATAAATTGATAATATTCTTCAGAATCAAAAGGAACTATACTCTGGCTACTTATTATTATTTACTTATTTAGTACATTTTTACAGAAAAAAAGATTAAGAAAACTTTAAAAGCACTGTTAATTGACTTTTGAATTTATTTCTTAGTGAACCTTAACCTTTCATTCTTAAGGTTTACATCTTTCTTATTAGTCACATATTCTCATACTCTCATCTTTCACTTTCATCATCATAAGAAAATAAAAGAGAATAATTATCAAACTTCTATGTTATCTCTAATCTACATGTTCATTGATTCCTAACCTACACGAGCAGATTCATGAGAAATTCAGTAAATTATGTTCTGATATACGAATATCAGTAGTAGCAGTAGCAGTTGTTGTATTACAAGTATTTAGAAGCTGATGAGTAAGTAGATTTAGCCTACATTCAACTGAAATGATGACAGCTGCATTTCATTTTCTGTCATAAATATTAAGGGTGCGTTCGGTTTACCCTTTTTTGTTTTGGGTTTTCGCATATGGAAATGTGCAAACGACGGATTTATATCATGAAAGACGTCCGTTTTATAAAACGAAGTTAACACAAAAAACAGAAAACAACATTTCTTATTTTCCGTGTTTTGGAAAATAACGGAAGGACAGGATATAATTCATTCTTCCATCGACCCTCCACCTCTTCGTTGTCCCCTCTATCTTTCATCCCCTTCATCATCCCTTCACTCTTTTGTTTTTTATAATTGATGTTGAAAACTCAAAACATAAAATAAACAAAGTGCTACCTAAGCTTTTGATTTTTAAAACAAGGGTAAATTGCTAATGACCAATGTAACCATTGCAATATATCAGCATACCAATTTTTGCAATGGCATGCATTTTCAGCCCCTTCATCATGAGATGCTCAAAGATAAAATGCAAGATGAGATCTCAAACTACAGTATAAATTTGAATTGGTATTTTGATATGCTATTATGAAGTAGTGATTTGTATTGAAATTTACAAAATTAGGAACAGAAGCTGTCTACGCGCACCAAGTGAAGGAAGTTGGTCTATGTATTACAAAGTACTGTAAGCACTGAATCTTTGTTTGCATCAAAGGAATAGAATGGAAACAGCATGCCTATTGGCATTTATTTATTATGATGATCACTGAAGTGGTAATCATTAATTTAATGCAGATTCTATTGCTTTTTACTCAGTCATTGCATATTTTGGTTTGCAAATCTGTGTTTCGCACAAGCATATAGAAATATATTTGGAAGCACATCCACATTAATATGTGATAATGGTAGCTAAAATATTCAGTAACAATAAATTGTTAATTAAGAAAGTTGGAGTAATTAAATAAAGTGGAAAAGCATGATAAATATGGTTCTTCAATTTTGTGACGATGGAAATTTGGCGTTTTCTAATAAGAGATAACCTATCGACGTCAATAAAGAAGACAGTTGATGTGAAGGAGGATTACTTAAGGCCCATTCATGGATACCACGTCCACAAAAGAAAAGTGGACAGCGGGAATTAAGTCCGGCTTATTTAAGATAAGTCGGACCTAATGGATATGTGGTGGATTTATCACCTGCATTTCAAATCTTGATAAAATAATGTTTGGTGCACGGCATATTAACTACGTCCAACTTATTTTAAATAGGCAAGATGTAATTAATGCCATAAAATCTGCCGAGGGCTGAACAGCAAAAAAAAAAAAAAAAAAAAAAAAAAAAAAAAAAAAAATAAGCCTTTAAATCTGTATTTGAAATTATTATTGAATTTGATATTGTGTTTAATATTAATTTTAAATTAAATATTAATAGTAATAATCAATACAACAACAACAACTAAACCATAAATACCAAACAAGTTGGTGTTGGCTAGAGATGGAAGCCAAAAAAAAAGGTTAAAAGCTTTCAATAGAAGTAAAATAAAGTTTAAAATAATTAAACAAATAATAAAAGTAGTCGTAATGTGGCAAAGAAAAAAAAAACTGAAAAACCTAAGGTTTTGGTACATGGATTGCTAACTTTCATGCACTCATATTCGATACCAGCTCTTCAGATATACTCCAATTTCTTGAATCTCTTTTTACTATTTCATCCCAAGTCATTTTAGGTCGACTCCTACCTCTCTTTGGGCCTTCGGCGCAGCCTATAATTTCAATGCGCACAGGTGCATCATGCGGTCAATGTTGGAGATGTCCAAACCATCTCAAGTGGTGTTGGACTAACTTCTCTTCAATAGGTGCAAACTCCAAGTTTGTCCCAAATATCATTATTTCTAATCCAATCTCGTCTGGTATGCCCACGGCTCCAACACAGCATACATCTCTGCTACACTAATCTTTTGGACGTGTTGCCTTTTAGTAGATCAACATTCTGTACCATATAGCATTGCAGATCTGATTGTTGTTCTATAGAACTTTCCTTTAAGCTTCTGAGGAATCTTCCTATCACAGAGAATGTCAGATGTTAGTCTTCATTTCACTCATCCTGTTTGAATTTTAAAACTAACATCAATATCAATCTCCCCATCAAACTGCAACATAGATCCTAAATATCGAAAGGATTCCTTAGGTACTACTCGACCAGCTAGGGTGACATCTCCGTCATCTGACTTGACACCGTTGAACTCACCCTTCATATACTCTGTTTTGGTTTTGCTAAGCCTAAAACCCTTTGATTCTAAGGTCTTCCTCCATAATTACAGTTGTCTATTAATAGTAATAATCAATAATTACAATAATTAATAAATTTTGCAAAAGATAAAATAAACAATATACATTACAGATTACATCCTACCCAATCTTCAATCAAACTCTAATTAAATTTGTATCCACGAAAGCTACTCTAAATCAAAGATGTCCACAAAAACACCCTAATTATCCTTTCTCATTCTCTTAGAAGTGTATAAATTACTTAAAGAAAATTTGAAGTTGATTAATTTCATTTTTTGATAAAAATTAGAGCGGTGCTCAGTAGATCAATTCCAAGACCTCTGGAACAAACTAGAGATCTCAACACTTGAACTATTGGTCATATTGACCGTTATTTATTATTGTTCTTGCAAAAGCTCTAATACTTCAAAATTAATGCATGGTTTTAATTTTGTTCCACTGTTAATGTGTTAATGTATTTGTATCATAAACCTACACATATTGGAATTCTCTATTTTGTTTTTTAATACGTGTTTTTATACAAATATATTTTGTAGATCAATATTTTGTCACTAAGACGGAGGTTTCATGTGGAGAAGGTTGATTCTCTCAAATTACTAGAAATAATAGAAGAAAATTCAGACTTATTACATTCCATTTTCCAACTATTACGTGTTTCGCTTAAATAGTACTATTTATAAATCCAAATCTTAAGAACACAACAAGCAAAGATAAAACGTGAGACGAGATACCAAACTTCAATTGGAGCTTGAATTTGGTATTTTGGCATGCTATTGAAAAGCAAAATTTTGCTTTTGAAATTTAGGAAACTAATAGTGTAGAAGCACCAAGTGTAGGAAGGTTAGACCTCTATAATACAGAGCATTTTTAAAGCTTTGAAAATTGTTTTATATTCTTTATTTGTTTCAAAGGAATAAAGTAGAAAGATCACGTGGATTTAAATTCACAAACATGAATTTATATAGATTCTATCGCTCTTTTACCGTGAATATTTTGGGTTCATATTTACTAATTGAAATGTAAGATAAGTCTCTTAATGTTTTACAAAAATTAGGTCCTTTAATATTAGCCGGGTTTAAACCGTCTTCACCTTTAAATCACAAATACTATAAGTTTTCCAATGATATATGATGCTGAAACATAAAATTGGACTTTGAAAATTATATTTCCACTCGTTGTAGATTTAATTATATTTCACAAAGGAAGTTAAATTTCAACTTTAAAATTAGTGAACATCTAATTTCTAAGACATTGTAAAGATTTTGATTAAACTGGATCATTGTGGCATGGTTTTTTAATTGTATCACGTTGCTGCAATTACATATATACCACGTAGTGTGTTTAATTGCATCAACAAGATGTCGTTATACAACATTACATTGATGCAGTTTTAACTACATCCTTGACCATATCACTTCAATGCAGTTAGAACAGCATTATTAGGGTTTGGTTATTAGATGCATTATGGTGATGCACTTTACACTATCACATTAGTGCAAATTTGACTGCATTAGGAAGAAGCAGTTATAAAACGTCACTGAAGCATTAAGTAGCATCTTGGCGAGCAGTTAAGACTGTTTCATTCCAATGCAGTAAAAAATACATATGGGATGCAATTTCAATTGCATTATGCTCATGTACTTTTGTGCATTAGCCTGCACTAGAAAGATGCTGTAGCTACCTATAAAATTGGTATGAATTTTATTATATTGGATATTTCAATGTATTTTAAGGTAGAGTTGTTTTATTACATTAGGAAGACGCAGTTTTAAGTAATTTAATACCATTTTAAAGCCTAAAAACTGCAATTGAAAATTGCAGTTTTAAGTAATTTAATACCATTTTAAAGCCTAAAAATCGCAACTGAAAGGTGCAATGATTAACTGCATAACTGTTATGCAGATAAATTTTACATACATTAAAGAAGTTGTAAAATAGATTTACATTGCTACATTTGAAAATTGCAGTTTTGAGTAGTATAATATTTGTTTCTAAACAATTTTTACGCATAGAATAGCATTTGAATGATGCAGTAATTAGTTGCATACTTTTTATGCAGTTTAACTTTTATGACATTTAAACGTTATTTTAAAATAGATTTATATTAATTTATTTGGATGACTGGTTTTAAATAGCTTGATATTGTATTTAAGCATTTTAAACCATTTTTTAATACTAAAATTGAATTCAAAAGATGCAGCAGTTAACTACATAATTTTCATGCAGTTAAATACTCATGATGTTTTAATGTAGTTTAAAATACATTGTTTTACTATACTTGAAAGGCTCAGTAATAACTTAGTATTGTTTCAAGCATTTTAAAGCTTTTCAGATAGTCTAAAGAATTTTTGTGATAATTCTGATACTGTTTATATATTAATACTTGCATGGTTGGAGAAAAAAAAAACATGTTTGTAAGATAAAGATCAATAGCCAATACAATATTCATATTAAGAATTATTAAATATTTTAAAAAGATAATTTTGAAATTTTGAATTTTACATATGCATAATGTATATTGTTAGAAGATCATTAAATTTGTGATTTAATGGTCAAAACAGTTTGTCAATCAGGTATTTCTACAAAAAATTATTGTGCATTTAACATTTGAATTAAAATAGGTTGTATATTATTAATATGGGGTGCGAGTAGCAGCTGATTATGAATATAATCAGCCACCAATGACTTAATTTTCTTTAATTGTATACCATAAGCCTGTCGTCTATCAGAATTACTAATCTGGTATGTTACGTAAAACCCCTTTTTTAACCTACGATCGATGTTGCAAACATTGCTAGGCGAAAAGAATGGACAACGGATTAATCGTATAAACTATGATTAATCGTGGATTAATCGGAGTTAATCGGAATACGATTTTTTGACAAAACCTCGAACATTTTAGATAATATATTAGTATTTTGTTTAGTATTTAGTGATCCAAAATGAGATTTCATAGGTTTCCTCATTTTCGAAAGCAATAATTAAGGAAAAACCGCTTTAAGTAAAAAAAAGAAAAAAAAAAAAAGAAAAAAAAAAAATTTATGCGTATAAGAGGAATCAAGTCTGAGTTGGTGCAAAGTAGTTCCTTTAAACTCATTGATATGCTTAGAAGTTGCAGTAAATCTCATCTAGGCGGATTAGTCAAGTAGCTATGCGGTAAGGCTAGCCGAGTGCCTAAATAAGACATGGGAGGGAGCCAAGAAGGATTTTAACAAAAACAGCCTAAGGTCATATGCGTTTTTTTGTAAATTCACTTTTCAAGCTTATTCACGTTAATATTTGATAATGGCCGCTAAAATATTCAATAACAATTAACTATAATTAAGAATGTTGGGATGATTGAATAAATAACAACAAGCATTCTTGTCAAAATTCAATTGTTTTTGAGCTATTCTTATTTTTTTTCATATGTTCATATTTTATATATCCAACACGTACACTTCTTCATTTTCACAATTATTTCGGGAGTTGCCGATAATGAAGTGATTCGCTATTTGAATAAAGTGTAAGAAAATAAGTGAAGATGTGTGTTATGTTGAACATAATTTGATGGCTCAACAAATGTTATATGGTAAAATCAATTATTTGAACAATTACTCTATTAAAGTAAATCAACTGATGGATTCATTAGTTCTTCGGTTACTCGATCAATTACTAAAAAAAATCAATTTAGGAGGATCCTGATTATAGAATGTATAGCAAAAGGAAAACCAATCTACAATTGGTTTCCAAAATTAATCACATAATGCGGTGTATTTGTTGAAAATGATAGTTTGTGGTTACTTCCCATAGCCATATATTCTGGTGCAAGTATGCATGTTACTTTCCTATTTTTGTATAACTTCCATTCTTCCAGAATTACAACAAAAAAGATGGTGCACTCTTCAGAATTGGCATTGTACATACTAACATAACTTAAATTCACTCATTTTTCCTTTAAACAACTATAGACTAGAGCTATAAAATGATACTCCTAAAAAGAAGATTCTGAAATTTGTCTGCGGTCGTATTCGGGAAAAAAATTCAAAATCGAAAACATGGATAATGATGCGGTGGTATCTACATGCGAAAATTATTCATCTAAATTTCATATATATAGTAATAGAGATTTTGCGTTGTTAAGTAGATAAAATGTTTAATATGCACTCTTTTAGCGAGGTAACAACTTATATTATGCATGTATGAATGAATACTTGTGATCCAAAACTGATTTATATCATCGTATTTTTTATTTTTAGTGTGGTGTTAAGGGCACCCCAATATGTTCTTCCTAATACCGCAATTAAAAAAATAAAACTTATTAAATTTTGTATGCTTCCTAATACCACATTACATTTTCATTCTAATCTCTCACTCTATCATTATTTGTCGAACTAATCACGTACTAAGCTAACATAAAAACCCTAATCTCTCATAATCGTTGTCTTCTTCGCATCTCCCGCGGAAAAATTCAAATTCGTACGGTAATCTCTCAATTGTTTGGCGATCTGAAAACCCTAATCACTCACTTCCTCTTCTAGTTTGCTTAATTCAAACATTATTCACGACTATCGTATATTCCTCGGCATTTCGGCGTCAAATTCGTTGATCGGTTATAGATATAGGGTTTAGCTCGTTGATTAGTTTTAGAAATGAGGACGAACGAATATCGAGCGAAATAGAAATAAGGTAAAAAACAGCATTGTAGCCCCTATTTTTAAGTGTGTGGTATTAAGAAGAGTATAATACTAATTTTTTGTGGTATTTTTTAGTCGCGGTATTAGGAAGAACATATTGGGGTGCCCTTAGCACCATACTAAATGAATACTTGTTATCCAAAACTGATTTATATCATCGTATTTTTTATTTATATTAGCATTACTACTGAAAATAATCCATGTTGCACCAAAAATTTGCGTTTTTTTTTTTTTTTTTTTGAGTCTATTAATTACGAGCTAAGCAGATGAATATCCGTTCATAGCCATAAGCATATCCGGCATCCCAAAATGATTCTGGATAAAAATGTGGATATGGCATTATCTTCATGTGAAAGTATCCATTGATAGACCTACACAAGTCTAACGGTCATGCCCAAGCACTGGTGATACATAAGGTGTCATTTGCAGTTAATTTATAACCAAAAACTAATCACAGTATATTCTACCTCATGCATATTACTTACAAAGAGCTCGAAAATGTGATACTCACCTATAGGTTGAGCTATTATTTCCTTAGCATTGATGTTATCCTCAACCAAATCTAGTTCCCAGTTATCCACAAGAGCAGTTTTTGCTATTTGAGGGTTCTTTGCTTTTTCTGTAAATTCAAAAGACTCGGAAGATGTCTCGAATAAATCATATGCCCTGAATAGGCGCACGTCAATAAGTGACGGAAAGTGAGTCTGCAATAATTGTCAGTGGTTCATTATTATTCTTCAAAGGAAAAGCATGCATTATTATTTGTTACCTCCAAAGTTCCATCTTCGCTATACAGGGAAGATTTCTGTGTATCATTAGTAAAAATAGGGCACTCAGGCACTGGAACCAACACTATGTTCAACGTCAAATAATTATATGAGGTGACCTCTCCAATCTACAATTAATAAAGAAGGATGTCAGAGCTATTTCAGCTTAAGTAACGTTACTAAGTTCAATTTTGTGATTTGGTGAAGGACAAACTCGAAATGGAGTGATAGAAGGACACCACGATGATGACATCTCAATCAAGCGATATGCAATCAGATCCCCAACCTTGAAAAAAAAAAAAAAAAAGTGAAGGTAGACAAGTTGACTTGAAGACCATTCAAAATAGTTCTATATTTTTACAGTAAGTTCATAAACCATATTCATCTTAAAGGAATGTCGCACTTGCTTCTATTCTCTGATATGAGAAGTTGGTGACTCAATATCTAAGCTTTTTTTTTTTTTTTTTTTATCATCATCGATAACAATAATAGACTTATATCAATGGTTGCACGCGAATGAAAGATCAACAATATCATTATCCCATTTGATTGGAAACGTCAATATTAGACTTACCTGAGGAATACGCTTTAATGGAAATAGGCTTTCAAAATCAATAGGACTGCTTTCTTTATTTTCATTCAAATGTGCAACCTCCTTTCCATTTGATTGCTCATAATTAATAAGAGCATTATCCCATTTGCTAGTGTTTCCACTACGCTGCTCTTTGTTGTCTACAACATCATTCCACTTGCTAGCTGTTCCATTACACAGCTCTTTATTGTTTACAGCACCATCCCACTTGCTAGTGTTCCCAGTACACTGCTCTGTATTGTTTGTAGCATCATTCCATTTGCTGGTTCTTCCATTACATGGCTCTTTATAGTTCTTATTACTCCAATTCCATTTTTGTCTATTGTTCCATTTGTTCAACTTGTTCTTAGCATAATTCGGGTAGTTATTATTCATATGATCAATCCATTTGTTTCCACTCTTTTGATTTCCGTTACTGTACTGGTATTTGCTAGGAGCATTAGCTTTGTTCCATTTGTTCACACTTCCATAATTTTGTTCTTTCTGGTTGACCGGCCAGTTCCAGTTATTGGTTTGCTAAATCACAAATATATACAGTTATAATGTAGCTTTATTAATACATTATAAGAATATATCACTATTTAGGTAGGTTGTATGAATTCAATACTCTTAAAGGCGAAGTATACATAGGAAAATAAAAAAGCATAACTAGTTTTAAGCATCCTTATTCTTGCCTTTGGTTTACATAAATGCTATTTCTAAAACATTATAGGTAGAAAATGTAGATATCAATAAAATTTATGTATTCACTATGATCTTTATATGTGGTTCCTAGAAATGGAGAGTCTATGAAATATCATCCCAGTAAAGGGTAGGGACAAGAAGAAAAAGGTTATCAACCTTCATGCATTGAAAAATGAGTTCAAATATCTAATACCACTCAAATAAATATTTGGCGCATTTATGACACTAATATGGTTCTATCTTATAACCCCACGAATGGCAGAAAAATACCTTCTTCTCATCATGCATCTGCCATCGCCAATCTGTAAGGTTTGATTAAGAAAACATTACATAATGAAATAAGACATAATACATTGTAAGTCAAAAAAGGATATCAAACGACTGGAAAGACATAACATCAACAAACAAGAGCAATTTGAAAAAGATGCTAAAATTAACCTTCTTACTATTATGCACACATACATGCAAGCAGATTTTAAAAAGGTTGTTACATCATAATTAATTATAAATCTATCTATTATACTATATGAAAACTGAGTTTAAATCTACATACCTCTTTAGTTTCAATTTTCCCTAAAATCACACGCATTGTCATGTGTTTCAGTAGTTTAATCATCTCATACTTTTTTTTATAACCATGGTCCATTATCGCTTAAAAGAGATACCAACGGACCCATTAATGCTTTATAGATTCTCCTTACGTATTGTAAAAGAAATACCAACTTACATTTCATTGTCTAATATTTCCACTACCATTTCATTATCTCATAGAATTGTCTCTTCCCTTTTTCTAGTTTCGTATGCATGCTATAATTAAAAACAATTATAATTGCAACTTAAAAAAAAAAAAAAAAAAAAAAAAATCAAGCAACTTTTAGTCAACCTCTTTGGAAAAATTATTCTAACAAGATTTTGATTGAATTCGTTAATAGCTTCTCACTGCATATTCAACAAGAATTATTTATGATTTTATTCATATTTTGGAGTAATTGTTTTCATATTAATTGCTTTCAATTTATGGAAAAGTAATCTGAAGGCCTCCAAAAAAGAACATTATGCTTTGGAAAGTAACTAACAAAGCTTTGCTAACTAAAGATAGATTGAGCAGCAGAGGTATGCATATTGACAAGAACAGTGTTATGTGCTGTGCAGATGATGAAACGCTTGAGCATTTATTCTTTAATTGTGGCTATGTATTTCCAATTTGGAGTGCAATTATGAGTGTTATTGGAAGGAATGGAGTCTGTCAAAACAGTGTGACTGAATGGAAACATCTTGAAAACCAGACTAGCAGGAAGGGACGCAAAGGAAGGCTGTTGAATTATACCCTCATGAAGTTTGTGGCAAATATATGGAGAGAGAGAAACACTAGGATTTTCGATCCTCTCAAGGCAAGAAGCAGAGAGCAAATACGCAAAGATATAAAGATGGAATTAAGAAATGGATTAAAGCTGCTTACCTTCACTTTTGACCTGGGCATTCTGAGTTCACTATAATTTTTTCTGGTCTCTTTTGTACATATGTGTTTCTTTTTTCCTCTCGTCTTCTTGTGATTGGTGTACCGTGTTTCTATGTAATCTTGTGTGTGTTGTTTTGGTTTTCTCCAATACATTAATAAAAGTGGTAGGGGTCCACTCAACCCCGTCGGCCTTGCCACAAAAAAAAAGAACTTAGCCTACCTGTTCGATCAAACTTGACTGAAATGTTATTTTTTTTTTAAAAAAAAAAATCTCATTTAAATTGATATTCAAATTGAAATTTTTGTTCTAATTTCTACTTCGAGGTTAAATTCAATTTGTAAGATTATTAGTATGGTCCTCTTCGTCTGTATTGCAAAAAAAATTACTGATTTCAAAATATGTTGATATTAGAACATGTAAAATATCTTCTACTGATTGGTAAAACGGTAACATGTAAAATTTAAAATAAATAAAAATCACTCTCAAGTTTTGTATAATTGTTGACTTTCATTTGATTTTATTTTTATGCTTTTGCATTCTGTTAAACTCGTTTGTTTTATAGGGAATAACTGGTTCATTGCCACATAGATAGCAGCTCCATTTTTGTAACATTCATCCTTGTCTAATATTAAGCTATGCAACTGTATAAGGGAATAAATTTAGTGATTTCATAAATATGTTGCTATCACGGAATCTTTTATTGATTAGTAAATTCAGTTGCATATAAAACCGGAAACGCTATTTCATTTAAGTTATGTATAATTATTGGTTTTCATTTGTTTTTTTTTTTATGGTTTTGCATTTAGTTATATTCATTTATTTTGTATGGAATAGGTTCATTGCCACATAGATATCAACTCTATTTTGTAACATTTATCTTTGTCTAATATTAAGCTATGTAATTATAAGAATATAAGTTTGGGAAAAAATATCATACATGAGGTACAGGAATATTTTAAAAAAAATGCATAGTGCATTGTGAAGGAAAATCTATCACTTCTGATCTAGCTACACTACGCAATGTTGAAATTTTCCCAATAGTTTGATTCTGAATAACTGTTTTATAAACATTTTTAATTTAAATGTTTCGTATTTACAGCACCTAAATTTATTTACAATTCAAAATTTTAATGATATCATTAATGATCATATAATACATAATGATATCTTTAATGTTTGAATGTTCTATATCTACTATATTATATATAATTGTATAAAAATTTGAATTATTTATCGTCTTATATCCATGCACAATAATCATGCATTCATTATTTATGTATACCAAGACATTTATCACCTTCTAATTCTTTCACTTACATTACATTTTATCATAAACAACAACAACTAAGTCATAGATCCTAAACAAGTTGAGGTTGGCTAGACATGGAACCAAAAAAAAAAGGTAAGATCTTCCGTAAAAGTAAAATAAAGGTTTGAAAAAAACAAAAACAAAGATTAAAAAGTTTCGTAAAAGTTTTTTTTTTTAAAAAGACCCTAAGGTTCTGGTACATGGATTGCTAACTTCCATGCACTCCTATTCGAAACCAGCTCTTCAAATATGTTACAATTCCTTAATTCTCTTTTAACTATTCCCTCCCATATCATTTTAGGTCGGCCCTTACCTCTCCTTGGGCCTTCGGCGCAAACTATAATTCCAACGCGCACTGGTGCATCGTGCGGTCTTCGTTGGAGATGTCCAAACCATCTCAAGCGTTGTTGGACTAACTTACATTACATTTTATCATAATATCATATTTTCCCTTTCTAGTTTTAAATATATGAAATGATTCAAAAATAGTTCTATTTCCATTCTAAATCAATTATAAATTATCTCCAAATACTTTTTGATCAATCCCTTTAAAAAAATTAATCCAACTAGATTTTAATTGACTTCGTCAATAGTGTTCCATTTTCTATTCACCTTAAATTATTTATGATTAAATGGTGTTCCCATTTTGTTTTCATCCTAAATTATTTATGATTTTATTAATATTACGCAGCGACTAATTTCCTACTCCTTGCCTTTATTTAATGTTTACGGTTTTTTGGTTAAAAAAAATGAAGACCTCCAAAAAAATTAGGTTGCTGATTCGATTGAGCTTGATTAAAAGTTTTTAATCATTTCTACCAAATAATTTGATGTTGAGTTTGCCGTTTTTGTTATAATTTCTACCTCTAAGTCCCAATTTACCTTTTTTCTTACAAAAAGAATATATATATAACAAAAAAAAAGGAGAAAAACAGTATTTCTCCAATGGCTCACACAACAGAACAACAACGCACAAGCCGCAACTGTGTTTGTAACACCACACAAAACGCACCCGAAGAAAAACAGACAAAATAGAATCAAATACGGATAAACAACGTCGTCCAAAAAAGCGTAAGCACCACGATAGCCCAAAGACCAACATAACGAACAAACACACAGAGACCAGCAAGCAACCCCCGTCTGAAAAACAACTTCGCGGGCCTAGTCCAGAAATCCAAAAAAGAAGCTACCAAAGACCCAAACCACGAAAATCCATCTAGAAAGCTCAGCCACCCACAATCCCAAATACCCTAGAAAGCTACCAATCACCAAAGCACCTAGAAAAAAAACCACCCTCACCCCCACACCCGTACGGGGCTGGAAACCTGTGGTTACAAAAAAAGCACAAGCTAGAGACAAGGAGACGGAACCGAGGTTGCCTATGAAGGGACACTCTCTAAAAACGAAGAAGATATCATATTTAACCTTACGAACAATGGAAGCGGGCTCCATAGGTGCCTCATCGTACACCGCCTTGTTACAAGAACACCAAAAATGTCAGCAAACAAGGCAAGGAATAAGATGGAAAAGGATGGAACAAAGATCCTTACCGGATCTACCAGCCCACCAGGACAAAAGAAAGTCGGCCAAGGACGAAGTGCCTCTGACAAGGCCTACCAAATCTCCAAAAGACGACCAGACAGCTGAGGCGCACTTATCGGTTAAGAAAAGGTAGGGAATATTTCAAGATTCTCATGAGGTTTACATCAAGTGGAATTCCTTCATGAAGAGCCTTCCACATAAGAATGGAAACATTGAGAGGGATGCGGTCGTCCCAAATGAAAGAGAAAATCTGGATTCTAGGCACCGGAGTTCGTGCAGGATTCCAAGCAGCCCTAAAAGTGAAGGGACCATCATTCCAACCAAACCCCGGCCATGAGAATTTGAAAAAACCTTCACTGATCGCATTCGTTTCCACATCTCACTAGCGTAAAACGAAGTGTAGAAGAAATCTGAATGCAATAGACAACGGTATTTAGCATGAAGAAACGACGTCCATATAGAGTCGTTAGCACGGAAACGAAATCAGAGTTTACAGAGGCCTGATAAACGTCCCTTGGGTCACGCAAACCAAGACCACCCTCGCGTATGGGACAACAAATGATATTCCAGAAAACCCAACGATGTCTGTTTGCGTCGTCCTTTTTTCTTCAAAAAAGACGAAGCCAAAAAGCAATAGGATCGGAAGAAAGACGAATTAGGTGTCATGGCCATGAAGACATGAGGCCCAAAAACTTCTCTTAATTTGTCTTGTAGAAAGTTATATAAAATATATACAACAACAACTAAGCCAAAATGTATGAATACCAAAGATTCTCTTATTGATTAGATAAATCTTTATAGATAATGTTGAAAACTTTATTTTAGTGTAAGGTTTTTTAAAATAATATCATTTAGTTTCTTTTTAGTATTATTCTGCATTATGGTTATTATTTTACTACATAGGAAATATTTGATATATTGCAAGGTATATATTAACTTTGTCTTTAAATGATCTTTTAGATGTAACATTCTTCCTTTTCCAATTTAAACCCGTATAATTATATATGAAATGTGTTTTGCAAAACATTATATGTGAAGCAAAAGAACATCAAAATAATCATTTTTTGTATAGTATTTTGAAGAATAAAGTAGCACTTTCGATCTAGCTACAGTAACAACTTTGATAAACATTTAATTCTAAACCTTTTTTAGTTTAAATCTTTTATATTTAATACACTGTTCAATGATGTTTAATCGTCTTGAAGCAAAACATGGGTTACCATTTATTTTTTGGATCTAATTGACTGGTGAATAAATTAATAATGATTTTTAACAAAATTGGTTTGAAATTAGTTTTTTTCTTTTTCTTTTCATAAGTGGAACAAATTTACAGTTAATTATGGGTTGAAAATATGGATATTCATAATGCTTGTAAATTAATTAACATCAACCAGAGTGAATCATGTTAAATAGCACAATGATGCAACCAATAAAAAGAATTAGTAAATTAATCATCAATCATCCATACATTTGGTTTTAAGGTTATTTTTATGTTTGGTTCTTTTTAATCTATCAAGTTTCCCAAATTCTTGTTATTGGCTTACTATAGAAGTATTAAAGGGAATTAATGCATATTACATTCTCTAATCTGAAAAGTGGAATCAAACCGAAACAAAATAATTATAATTGATGTAATTAGTTCTCTATTTGTTTTTAGTTCAAGTTGAATATAGTAAATCCTACGGTTTACTTTCACTTCTATTTGCATATAACAATAAATACATATTTATTCTCAAACCGAACCCAACTCTAAATCTATTTGTATGTGAAGTTTAAGTACCAATGATTGTCTACAAATTAAAATGGATTTTATATCACTATTTTTCTTTTTGTTATATCGATTCAGGTTGAATTTGTTGTATATGTGGACATCAAAAAATATCAGTTGGTGAAATCAAAAATCAATTGTACTTTTGTTTTAAGAATAATAGTAAGTTAGGTTCTTTCAATGCACATCAAGTTTCCAAAATTATTACTCTCTACTTTTAGCAGAATTCAAAACTATCAAAAAATAAATTTGGCTTATTTAAATATTTAGTACCAGATAATATATGTAATTTTATTTAAACTTTTCTTCATCGTAATGAGGTTAACTGGACTCTTATTGGATATAATTAACATAATTGAATATTGCAAGCAATCATATGTTAAGTTAAAACTTTACATGTTTGTTTTTAAAATTATTATTGATATTAATGATGACTTATACATTAGGATTCAACAAGATTTGAATATTATTCCATTTTTAATATTCAATTAAGAATTCTTAAATTGATGGCGATCAATTCATTTAAACAGCTCAAAGAGAATTATTCAATAATCGGCATGTGGTCAATTCTCGAATTTAACATTGAATAAAATAAAATATTAAGTTCATATTGTAAATAATTCTCTAACTAGATTGTATTCAGATTAAAATAAGTAGTTATTCGTATCTTAATCTACTTGCTTTCTCTCAAGTTCACATGATGTTAAAAGCCAATGCATTCTCGTGATATTTGTTCTTATATTTATATATATTGGAATCATGTAAATACTAAAATATTTCCAAAAAATTATGCCATCGTAGTTTTAATAACTGCTTATAAGTTTAAAATCAATTATTCTATAGATGTTTCTTTTTAAGATACACAATGCCAAATATGATGATCCTTATATTTTGAAACTGTTATGAAACATGCTTGGTTAAAGAATCTATAAATTTGTTTAAAAATTTGTGTAACTTGGTTAATTTGAAATTTTGGCAATATTAATTTTTTTTACTTTAGTTGAAAGCTGATAATATAACATGGTGACATGATTAAAATTTAACCTGACAAGATTAAAAATAAACATGAACATCACTAGGACTATTTTCCGTAACTAGTTGAACACCACAGATTGTTGGTGATCGATTTAGACTAGCAATTTGCATACAAAAAGTTCATTAATTTATCTTTCAATATTTAACTTCAGATAGTGAGCGTGTATACTATAAATTATTTTGCTTACATGTTTATTCATAAATGTCTAACGAATGTGTGACATACTATTAAAGTTTATGAGTAGACTAAATTCAAATAGTAAATATCATATTGTTAGCCTACTTTGTGAACTAGGCAACACAAAGTCAAGATGTCAAGCATTGAAGAACCTTCCTAATTAGAAGACTTCGGTTCGGATCGGAGAGATCATCACTACTCAGATCGGAGAAGACACTACAGCCTAGATCGGACAGCTGCAGTTATTCGGGTCGGGTCAAAACAGCGTATCGGTTCGGATCGGATAAAGTCTTCTGTTCGGATCGGTGAACTATTGCTGAGGAAATTAGTAAGGCATAGCTGTTCGGATCGGAGGGCAATATAGTCTCAATTGGATCGGAAAGCCACTTGGTTGCTACGGAGATAGATCGGAGCGGAGCGGAGCAGACTAAAGAGGAGAGAGCGCTGTTTCTAAGCCAATCCGGGTCGGATCGGATATCCCGATCCGAACCCCTTGTACGTGTCCCTCCGACCCGAACCCATTTTCCATATCATTCTCCTGCATAAGCGCCTGGATATCCGGATCGGCTATGACCAGTTCCTGCCCATAACGTCCATTATTCTGATGCGTTGTCAACGTAGGAATCAATCCGAACCCGATGCTGATGGGATGAGTGACGCGTGGCTCCGATCCGGATCGGGCTCTGAGCAAATTCACACCTATAAATACCCCATCTGGAGACAAAGGAAATGATCTTTTTTCTGGCATTTTAAGAGTTCAACCACCTTCATAACCCGAATTCCAGCAATCCCGAAAAATCCAAATCTTCTTTCATTATTTGTTTTCTATAATTGAGTGATTATAAGTGAGTTGTGAGAGGAATCAAGTGAATATCTCATTGTACTTGCAACTAAATCAGTAAATATAGTGAGAGACAAGTGGACGTAGGCATTTCTTCGCCGAACCACTATAAATCCTGTGTGTTCATTTTTATTTTTATCTTATTTCATTTGCTTTCAGTTAATTCGGGTGTTAGAACCACTTTTTGGTCTAACACATATCAAACAACATTACCCATGCAACATATAATATATATATATATACATACATATATATATATATATACATACATATATATATATATATCAACTGAATAATTATGATTAATAAATTTATTTTTGATAGCAAGAGTGATACTTTGTTCAAGCAAACAGAATACTCGTTCTGATGTCTAAGAGATCCAAACTTATGACCTCTAGAACCTTTATCAGAAGTGTTATATGCCTAACAACTTGAGCTAAGGGTCCTTGACTGCTTAGGAAGTTGTGATCAATAACATTTAATACGAATTTAAACTAGCAAAAATTACCTCTTTATTGAAATTACATTTAATGAATAAAATCGATTAAATATTAATTCTCTTTAATTCCAACCGATTAGATAATTGACTGGTAATCGCAGTTATGCAAGGCATGCCATGACGTGTGTCATGATGCATAGTGCGACATGGCACTGCGTTTGCGCTTTTCTTATATGGCGCGCCACACATGAAAAGTCGTGACAAATGGTACAAGATGCAAAAATGGCGCATCTTTTCATTTTATTGTTGTTTATTTATTTATTTTTCACTTGTTATAATCCAAACTACATAAGTTAGTATTCATCATATTATGGAGTACTAAAAAGAATGTACAATATTTTTTACACCACTGATCCAGTATTCTTGAAGGATATAGATAATTGTAATAAATGAATAACAAGAAATATAAATGATACATCCGACACTGAAGATGAGCTTGTATTTGGTGATGATAATGATGACCTGAGATGTTATTGCTAAAGCAACAAGTATGGAGAAAGTTTTATAAACAAGTAGAAGAATATCCACATCGATATATTTTTCAGCACTCGCTTCAGCTCCTTTACATCTTGAGGAAGAAAAATCTAGTCTACATGCGATAAATGAGGAAGATGCTAAACCTTATGTATCAGATGATGCATATATTGATTTGAAAATATAATTTTCGAATCATATTCAGATTTTGAGTTGATCAGTAATTAATAATTATACTAGATTTTGGTTTTAGAAAACTATCATGATTGAAATTCTATATTTATGATATTATATTTAATTGATTTTTTTTAAATGCATAAAAAATATTTGTGCATATATTTAGCAAAAATATTGAATTTTTTAACTTTACAACTATATATATATATTAAATTTATAAAAAAATTCCAATGTGTGCAGTAAATTAAAAAGGCACGCATCATTTGTCATGCCGTGTGAAGAAATTTTGCATCTTTTTGCGCCGTACAACATTAATAACTATGGGTAATCAATCAATTTTGTCTGATTAGTTCCTTGAGCAACAACATTTTAACAACGTTGTAAGTTCCAACTCTATGAGGAACATTTAATGTGCTTGTTTTGTAACTTCAGTAAATAACTTTTAATTGTTAAAGATGATAAGGTAAAAATATAACGTTCATTTTACAAGTATGTTTCTTTCCTTACACGCTTTCTGGACAAAAAAGAGATAAAAAATTCACATGTAACATTTTCAAATAAACAAACAAAATATTTCGTTCTTTCACACTTTTGGCAACGTTGTATTTTATATATCTTTGAATGCCTGAAATAAAATATCATATATTTGGTATATAATAAACATGTTGATAATCATTACATTACATGCATATATACATATGAACTGCGTCAAAATTATATTGGACTGATGTTACTTTGGACAAAAGAATTACAAGTATGGGTATAAATTTTGAGTTACTGCTACTAACAAAAATCATGTCAAATGTTTGAACTTAAATGTTAGGACCACGATACCACATTTGGACCACGATTCCATGTGATGAACAAAAACGGCTGAAGGCTAATTGCTTAAAAAAACAAATAATGAATTATTAAAGAGACGAATTAGAGTGAGAATTGTTTTTGTATGTAGAGTCTAGTCTTAAGCAATGTCAGTTTGTTGTTGCTGGAGAGTTATACAAATATTTCCATGCAACTAACTATTTGAAGGATATTACATAGTAACGAATATAAATGATATTGAAGTTCTATATTTTCAACTGATGGAAACCAACATAATTTTATCCTCGAGTAACTCTTGGTTCATAGTAAAATAAACCTAACTTTGGGCAATTTTTGAATTTAATAGATCCCTATTTCACCATATAAAATTCATATAACAAGATTTTTTTTGTTTTTTCCCTGCATCTGGTGCATGTGTAGGTGCATATTTTATAAATACAAACGACAATCTATTTTAATTACTTTACTTCACCGATTATGTCTATTTATACCATTTTACCCGAAATTTATTTTCAGTGAAATGTCATGTAAAATATATTTTTTGTATCCTTCTTAGTGATATGTCATGTAAAATATATATTTTTTTGTATCCACAAGGACCTTGTTTAACAGTGATAATAATTTACTTCGAATTATTCTTATTATCGTACTAGTATAAACCGCATGTATGTACATCTAACACTTAGATTATTTATTTTCTATTTAATAAAAAACTGATAAGCCGGGATGTGTAGTGTAAGTGCAGAAGTTTTAGTAATCACAACACTTCTATTTCAAGTTGTTTTGTTAGTGGTGTCAATGGAAAATTGATCTTCAAATTTCGTTGATAAGTAGTCGGGAAATGATCGAAGGTAGAGATTACAACCCAATGATAAGATTCCGTTGATGGAATGTGGTACTTTCAAAATTCCAAAATGACGCTTTTAAAATCATATTCTTGAATTTCCTTTATTGATAGCAAAGATATTACTAAGTTATTATATCTGCATCAATATTTAAAGTAAAGTATCGTGTCATATTACATTATCTGTATTAGAAAGATAATATGTCAAATTTATTATAATATTTTTCTAAGTTAATTATTATGCTTAATATCAAAGTGTAATAATGCAAATGTTCAAATGTGATTTCTTTGAACCAAATTATAACATTATTCCGCTTTGAATACAATTTCAACATTCTAGGTTTAAGTGCTATTATCAAACCAGATTGTGTACATATTTAATTTTGTATATCAAACATAGATAAGATTATATCGACCTGTATCGCTTGCATTTGAAAATTAATAAACAGACATGCTTAGTAATATATTATTTGTCAAGTTAGGAACAACTGATGTTGATGTTATCGTTCATTCATCATTGTATAAAACCATTACCGTCTAAAATTATAACTTCTTGTTGTATGCTTTGAGACTAGTTAAGAAAATTTATCAAAAAATATTTGTCGGTAGCGTTGAAGAAAAATATAGTTTACTGAATCACAATCCATAAATATGTATTTTCAACTTCATATAACATTTAAAAAATGCATTGTCGAAACTATAACCGTGTACGTAGCACGGGTCACAGTTTTTGATCTAAAAAGCATGGACGGTATGATGGTGCCTTCTTATAAGCAATAGTATCAGTATTATATGTTTTTTCAAGTGATTTCGGTACAAGTAGTATTTGCTGCTTTGCACAATTAATTGCAGAATATTCTATTGTTATGGCGGGTCCATTTGTATCACCATATGTGGGAAATGCAAGACAGATTATGTTCAATCGGTACACAGTTAAGATCAACATACAAAATCGCTATTGCAATTTGTATCCACCTGAGGGCGTGGGAAGAGCAGTTCCTTTCTCTTTCTCAGTGTTGCTGGCCCCAAATTGTTGATCATCATACTGTGGTTTTAAAGATGGTCAGTCGAGCCTCATCAAAATGCAAAAAGAATTATTTGTATGAAATATGAGTGAACACATTATGAACATGTGTATGCACTCATTAATTCATGTATACATAGAATTATATGTGGTAGCATAACACTAGTCTATTCAGAACATTCAATCATGTACCATACATATGATTATGCCAGTGTGCATATTTCAACCACAAAATGCCAGATGGGCGTGCAAAAATAGTAAAGCCATATACTAAGCATGAGTATATTTGTTTGTTATTATGTTTGCAATTAAAAAAATCATACACATTAATTCACTGTATAGTTGTTCACTTGTTATAAAAAATGTAGTCTGCATGTCTTAGATCACGGATGTGCAGTTAAAGCGCTAGCGGTCTTCTAGTGGCGGAGGTGTAGAAAGTTGTAGTGGGAATAAAGTGGAGTATAACAAGGATACAACGGAGGTGCAGAAAGGTTCATTAAATTTAAAACCGAACATATGAAGATAATTTATTAGCATTTTCAAATTATTTGTGCAGAAGAAACTAATATTATTTGATCTTATATAACAAAACCAAAGAACATTAAGATTATGCACAGTATATTCGATGACGATAATAGATGTCTAACTTAAATTGAGCGTTCATGCCTTAAAATTAACTCCTTACACTAACTTTTTTAATTTATTTTGAAATGAAATTAGTCAAGTCAACCACTGTATACTAATATTGCTAAAACAGATGATAAAAAACATTGATTTGGCGAGAGTAGTGGAAAATAGTGGAGCTTAAAGCGCATTTACTGTTCATTAGTGTTAAATTGAAATATCGTAGTGGTTGAAAAGCGCTATAGGCTATAGCAGGGATTTTGCGGGGCGTTAACTGCGTAGGATGATGCACATAATAGAAATCAAGAGATGAATTATTTTTACTTTAATTAAAGGGAAAAACTGGAAAAAATAATCAGAAGTTAGTGTGAAAATATCTCATGTCTTCCCATCTCACATAACAATAATCAGCATATGCAGCATGTTTCTTTATTATATCATGTCGAATGCAGTCATACAATTATATCAATGCAGCGAGATGACATAACCAATTTACTTAGTATTAGTGGCTTAGTGGGTTATTTTCAGTTCAACATATGCGTTAGGTTCGTATATTGAATTTCAATCCATAAGATCGTCAAGTATTGACAGTCTTATAGACAATCTGGAAGCCATGCCTTAAGAAGAAAGTTAATGAGTAGTGTGAAGCAACTAACCTTACTGACGTTTCCATTAGCATGATCATGTTTACTTCTACCAACATTGCCAATTCCACTGAAAACAAGCATGGGTTAAATCATGTGTTAGCCATGAAGAAGTATGCCTTGAAAGTTGAAAGAAGATTGTTTTAGCCACACTTGATATGGTCAAATCATGTGTTAGCCACAATTGATATATTTCACAAATTAAACAGATGCAACTGAGTATAATCTAGAATGGTTTATGTTACCATATATGATACAGCTTATGCAGATGACTCCCTCAAACTATTAAGATCACACACACTGCTTAAGAGAATTGATACTCTATGAACATAGTTAATTCTGAACAGTTAGAAATTGCTCTATCATTGTTGCATAACATAACAAGCAAAGAGTCAGTAAGTTTGCACTACAGCAAAAAAAACTCGTAAGAGGAAAGATAAAAACATAAAGTCTGCAGTATGAAAACATACTTCGGGGTTGGGATCTTATCTGAACGTTTCCTTTTTTTCTTTGAATTCAACTGAGAATCTACGAGGATGGCATTTTTGTTATTCACGCAAAGAACTTTGCTGACTTTCTGCTTTTGACCATCAGACTCCTCCCTAGCTTCGGTTATAGCATCACCAACCTCAATAGAATACATCTGAGCATTATCCTTCTTTCTGACACTAATAACAATAAGAATTGGGGTTATTCAAGAGATCTATGAGGATTTATTTTTGCATATTATTTTACAAGATTTTTCGGTACAATGATTTTCGTATAAAGATAAGGAGTCTGCAGTGTTTCAACTGTAAGGTAATTAGCATGGGCCTTAATTTCAAACTATGTCAGTAAATTTCCAGCTTTTGAGACATTACAAATTCATATGTGATTTACTGCACTCATATTCCACATCATGTACGAAAATAAGATACCTGGTACTTGTGTTTGGTAGTAGGGTTAAAGCATAAGGAAACAGAAAACAATATAGAACAAGAATCAACATACAAGTCCCCATATAGTCATAATCCAACAAATAATTTTTAGTGCATTAAAGTTTCATTTCCGTGAGGTGGAGCCTTTGCGCAATGGTTAGGTCACCTGAGTGGTGATCTAGGATCCCATGTTCGAGTCCAGAAACCTCTTCGCAGTGCGAGGGAAAGGCTGCTTACAATCGACTTTCCCAAAGCCCGCAATCGCGCGAGAACCTCATGCAATGGTCCCACCTTTAGAGTTTCATTTTTGTATGGAAGTATCTCACATGGCTGTTGCCAACTGTAAATTTCTCGTTGTCATACCAATACCGACAGATCGGTTATCTTTTTTAGCCAAGTTAATATATTGGTACAATTGGTACATCAATGGTAAAATTACCATTTTTGTGGTACAGCATCAGAAATTTTTGCCAAAAAATAAGAGTAACTGTAATTTACCAACTAATTTATGTATATTAGTTCCCTTTCTAATTTATACATTTCTTCAAACACGAACACATAAGTTGTCGGAATAAATCTTAATATTCAACGAAAAACTGCAATTCTTCTTTTTGGGGTTCACTTTTACTAACGCTATGAATACATATTGAAGCATCATTACATTACAAAAATACCACACGATTTGATTTTTCAAAATAAATTAACATTTACCAATACTAGTTTATCTGTATACCAATTTGGTATACCAATTTGGTATACCAACAACACGATAATGATAATTGCATGCTTTGTAACTTATCGATAAAATAATCCAAAAACGGTGTTCTATTAAAGGAATCATTCTTAAATATAGGCTTCTAGAAAAAACTTACTACAATAATAATAAGCTTCTTTGTAAACTTTTTACAAAAAGAAGTTTTGTTGGAAGAATTGTATTTGCTCACTTAAAATTAGGCAAATGCATTTCCAACTTTAAACTTACGCAATTTAAAAGTGCAAAAGTAAAAAGTTGTGATTTATGCGCACTTTTAAAGTGCACAAATACAAATCTCTAACTAACCCTGTTATTGCAATAAGTTTCCGACTAAGCCTATTATTGCAGTCAGTTTTTAAAGTCTGCTAGTTTTATAATTATCTCCTTTTAAATAGAAACAACAACAATTGCCATAACAGCCCTACGACCCTATCTCATACTGTAAGTCACTTTCCAAAAAAAGAATAAAAATTGTTATGCTCCATAAGCAGTCTTTTGGAACTGGCGCTAAAGGGTTGTCGTTTTACTATGAGGTGCCCCCCCCCCCCCCCCCCCAAAAAAAAACCGGAATTTATCACCTTTGAATCAATCGTTAATGCCTGGTTCAGTCTTGTATAGTAATGTTGGCTTTGAATGAACTTGCATTACGATATTTACTTAATTTAATAGTTCTGATTTGTATACACATACATGCACTATTTTCTTTAACATCATGTAACTAAGATTATGCTTGCGAACTTCGAGATAGTATGCGTAGAATCTCTGACCACTATGGTAAAATCAGACTAGGCAACCGCTTAGGCACTAAGTCGTGCTTGCGGACACGCCTAGGGGCCTAGGCAGTTGTTCTAGGTGGCCAAGCAGCCTAGTTGGCATCAGAGTTTGCTTCGGCTGTACCCAGGTCCACCTAACCCTTCTAGTTACACCTAATCTAGTCCCATCAGAGTTTGCTTGGTTCATATGTGCACACACACACACACACACACACACACACATATATATATATATATATATATATATATATATATATATATATATATATACACACACACACACACACATACATATACATATATATATACGAGGAGCATTCAAGAGCACCCCCAAACAGTTCAACACCTTTTTAACCTCTTGATTTCAGCCATCCATTCATATTAGAATAAGTCAGTGGGAGGAGAGAGAGTAAGTGGAAGGAGAGAGAGAGAGAGGAGGAAATGGATGGTGGAATGCCAAAGGGGTGCTGCACTGTTTGGATGCTATTTAACGCTCATATAACCTATATATATGTGGCTGTTCGCCGGGGGGGGGGGGGGGGGGGGGTTGCATTCGTGTGTATGACACTTCAAATATTGATCATTAGGTTCTTATGTCTTTACATGGAAGGTGAAAAAAAGAAGCAATTTAATGGCTCACCACTTCCTTGTGACTTCAGATTGCATTTACAGCTATCTGACACAATAATATTTTCAGTAGTCATAGTTATGCAACGATGCATCGAAATTCAAGAACTTTCAACTAAAACTGAAATCTGCATGCATTTCTATCCTAAAACCCGAAAGATAATATTTCAGCAGTTAAATGTAAGGAAATTTTACAATTGAGAACAAAAAATTCTATGTATGATACCTAAATTTTATCAATATGCCTAGTTCTGATTGATCTTCAGTTAATCTCCGCTCTAGAAAATTAATCCCCGATTCATGTCTACCATCTAATGTCCACCGAATGATTTTACAATTTTGCCTTCAAAGCATATTTTTGATAAATAACAGAGGGGGTAACGGTAGCTGCCAATTGTGATGTTGAAACTTGCAACCAACTAGAGAACCCTTGAACATAAAGATCACTTTTTCCTTCCACACTTCATAAACAGTGTATTAGTCATACTGAGCTAGATGCGCATTCCCAAAGATCAACACAAAGAACAAGCACAAAAAACTGAAACATAATAATAAGCACCTGTATAAGATGTAAATGAGAAAGAGAAATCACCTACCTGATAATATCACTCTCGTGCAACATACAGGTAGACTCAAATGGCGGTAAAAGAAAACCATCAATCTGTAACAGAAGAAAAAAAAAAGTCCATTTTATTTAGTAAAATGTTTTAGTTACTACAAAGTTATGAATAGATACGTTCATGAAATTATTCAAAATGGAGTAAGAAAAATAGCATACAAAAATTAAACAAAGCTACTTGAATTGACACAACAATGTACATAACATCATCTTGCTTTAGTTAAGTTTTGAATCGTCATCTTACTTTGATTCAGTTTAGAACTTCTTGTTTATCATTTTTACTACTACATAACTAAGAGAGTAAGGACTCCCAAAATACATATCCGAAGTATAAATTGTTTTCAGTAAACATGAACAAAGATAAGTAAAAGCTACCTCTAACTAGGGTTGTTATGGTAATGGTTATCGTTGTCATTTAGCAAACACTGCTATCATATCATTTTTACTGGTAAGCTAAAATAGCTTATTGTTACCGCTATCGATTGATTGGTATATCGAAGACTGATATGCCAATAAACTGGTAATCATTACATTAGTAATAGTAAATTACCACTTATCTAGAACATCAACGATTTGATATATACACATTGCGACGATATCTTATTTTACATTTTATCATGCCGCTGAATAAAAGATATCAGTGAAAATGAAAAAAATGTACGTAACATCATTTAAATTAAATTGCTTAATTAAATTTAATCATTTTCTTGCTTTTAATTATCTATAGTACAACGTATTATATGAATATCCATGTATTGTAAGTTGGCAGGTAAACTACTGTTACCGTTGAATTTGAAAAAATATTACCAATGTTTTACCATAGAAAATGGTAAATTTATCATTACCATACCAATGTTTTACCATAGAAAACTGTAAATTTACCATTACCATACCGATTATACAGGTTGTCTGATAATGATAAATTTACCGTTGTCATAACAATCCTACATCTAATCACCTTAGATGATACAATTTACATAAGTTTGCTTTTAGCAGACTTTTAATCTTCCACAATAAAAGAAATCACAAACTTTTTTTTTACATTTTCTGTACTTAAATGATTGTAAGTCGTAAGTCTCTCTCCCTCCCTCCCTCCCACTTTTTTTTTTTTTTTTTTTCCTTTGTTGGCACTGCACTCTAATTCCTGTTTGTTGTCAAACCATTCTCCCAAATTGCGTACATCACAAATTTACATGTGCCATCAAAATAAGTATTTTTATAATATATCACCGAACAGCTATATTGTTAGTTTTACAAAACTCAATCAAACAGTCAAAAATAATAACTCAGCAACAACCGTATTTTGATTACGTGTCCAAACTTAATGGTTAACTTAGAAGGTTAACAGTCGTATACTTAGAAAAATTATCCTGTGCAGTTCAATCAACGAATGGCATAAACTTCGATTCTAAATTGTACCCAAAATGTCGATTTGTTCGTACTTACATATAAAACAACTCCATTTGGGCACTTTTTATCAAGACAGAATTTTTTTTGAACATGCGACTGAAGATCAGAAATTGTCTTAATTCTTGGCTTCAGCCATACCCAAGAATGCTTCAGTCCCTCTAATCTCTGGTATCTATTCAGTACATTGCGATCGAAAGCTAGCCTGAGCTTTGACGGCTTCTCCATGATGATTTGTAGGAAAAAAAGGATGGTCAAAAGAGTAAAGGGGACTACAATTGAAATTGAGACCCTAAGAGTTTACAGTTCCTAGAATTTGAAGGAAGGATGAGGATGAATGCAAATTAATAAAGTTCCTTTTATAAAGGGGCCATCAAATGGACAACGATTCAATACATAGGTTGGGTCAGGCCAAAAGATTAATGCTTGAATGAGTATTGAGGTGATTTCTAGGATTAGAAACACAAGGAGCACAAGTAGTGAAAAGAGGTTGAGTATGAAGGTGTGTTTGGTTCGAATTTGAGATGAGGAGGTAGACATGTGAAAGGATCTGATGGTTTGTTTGACGAATTGGGTTCTTCTAATTTGAGAAGTGAACAAAAACACATCAAAGGTTTTGGTAGTTTTGAAAGGTTAGATTCTCGGATTTGGAGGAAGTAACACACCGACATGGTGAACTTTTTTAGAAGGTGATAATATTTTGAAATGTGATTGGTCGATATCAATGAGCTGGAACAAATTAATGATAAAAATAGGTCTTCATACTTTAATGTATAGAGTATGAGTAAATTGCTCACTTAAACAAAATTTTACATTATTATTAATTAGAAGGAAATAAAGTTGCTTCAAGTGGAAATAAATTGGTTGTATTTGGAAGAATTCTAAAATGTGGTACCTTAGGGTTTATAAAACTGAATTTAATTGGTTATAAGAAATGTTCTCTTAATGTACCCCTTGCTTGCAAAAGGTGGATTACTTGAAAGCATGTTCTTCAAAACCAACTACCAATTGAGCAAAGTTTTTCATTAGGATTTGTTCTAATCAAAAGAAATTTGAGCTCATATGTTAGAATATTGGTAAGTTGAGAGACCAAAATTTATAGACGCTTAAAGCTGAACTATAATACTTTTTTTGCAAAGCCGACTAGTTTTTAAAATAATCTGTAACACTTTTTATTATACCAAATAATAAATACAATAGGTACAGAAGTTAAACAAATTGTCTACCTATTACAACAGCTTTTAGAGTGGATCGATCAGTATAGACGGTTTTTAGAGTGGACCGACTACTTTAATTATCCTAGCTAACATAAAAGGAGCATAGATTTAACATGGAAGATAGAATGGTGATAATGAATAAAGTTTAATATGCTATGTGGATGGTTAATGGTTATGCCAACCTTTATTGAACTATGCTTGACCGGTATTAACATTGACGCCTAATGCTTAGCATCATTATCGCTTGCAGGTGAGAAAATAGTTGGTTAAACTTAGTCCATTATAAAACTTGCAGTATAATTTCAAAATTTTGATTTTTAATGATACTATGACAAGGTTAAATTTGTAATTGGTAAACATACCCATTTTGGAAAATTTTATACGTTCAATTTTCATTTAGTTGAACATATCATCATTTTATTTAATTTGGAGCTTATGTTAGGTTGTGATTTATGTGTTATGGAGCTAGCTTTAGTTAGTTTAAGAATCATGCATTTTATTTAGTTGTATCAATCTTATACACTTAGGAAAGGATTAACAAGTATGAGTCTTACCTTTGTCGTAAATCATTGAATCTGACAGATGGGAAAGTGTCCTTAAAATGTAATTTTAATGTGAATTAGACGGTTGAGTTTTACACTTTCTATATTGATTTCGTTCCAAGGATCTTCATTTTATATGATTACAACCAAAGCTTTTATGGTGGTAAAATGGGGCATGATTGTTCCGAAATAAAAAATGGTGAGATTTCGGCAAAATTCTATAAGATGCAGTGGGGATTTGCATGTGTATCTTTTATTTTATTATGAGTTTGTTTTCCACTACTACGTTCATCTCAAATTTGTTATTTGTTATATGGTACCACGATGCATCTTCTCGTTTCAACATTATTCACTGACGTATCTTGTACTAACTTATATCATTGTTTCTCACATATGATATTTCCCATTGTCGTTCTCATTTATGATCCTAGTTGCATTGGGAGGTACACAGATCTAGATTTTGATGTCAACTCGATAAATATCTGTTTTGTGCTCTTTTCTTATCTCTATTTGATATGTACTTTCAATCCATTTGAAGTTTAATAATATTAAGCTGGAGTTCACTATTACTGATATGTCGTATTGATGAATTTGCTTATTTATCTTCGTTTTGTGATATTCGGACAGTTTTTCATCAAAAATGAAAATTGCATTCCTTGTCCTAAGAACTAGAAATTAATTTCTTACTAAATTTTCTAATTTTAAGCTGTAAACACTCATTTTTAATGTCTTTATAAGGTAGCTTGTTTATTATAATCTTAGCCATAGCATTTATTATGGTTTTCTATATAATAAAAAGCCTTGAGTTTTGGCATCGATTATTAAATGTTTTTTTTACATTAGACAACGACTGTAATGACCCGGTAGGGATTCGACGCCTGAATTCCGACAATGATACATAAATGTGTATTACATGCCAAAACTTAAGTATCTAAAATACCAGATAGTTAATAGAAAGAAATTAGACGGTAGGAAAAGAAAGAAAAAATATTAGAATAGAAGAAGAAGAAGAAGAAGGAGAAGGAGAACCAACACAACATAGAGTTTCACATCGCAGCAGAACAAAATATAATATATGAATAAATCTTTACTGAGAGCTTGAAATAAAACTTACAATCATCAGAGTACATCGACACAATTGAACAGTTATAATAATCTGTCCTCATATACAACACACAGCGGAATAATAACTATATAATGTCATACGTCTGAACTCTTCCATCTCGTCTCTTCATAGTATCCGATAACTTGAATCTGTAAAACTCGGTCTAACCCGGAGCATTAAAAATGTCGGATCAGTCTAGTGAACCAAAGTGAGAAACCCACCAAGTTTAAAAGCAACATCCAATTTGATTTTAAAGTTAACAAATCTTTTCTGAAAGAAAAGGATAGTCGTAAGACCGATCCATACATAAACACGGATGGTTTTTACCTTACGATAACATAAAACATTTTGAAATCATATTTTATTCTGATATTATAATAGTGTCTAAATACAAATAAATAATTATCTAGCGGAATGCTTGCATCTCATTCTCTACATACATAGTATACAATCAAAACCGCGTGTTGTTATTGGAGTATGGATTTCCAACTGGTAAGGTATGGGATCACTTTCCAACAGTGTATCTCTAGAGAGGAATACACCAGGTTCCAACAAGAACATCTTGCAACCCAGGCTAAACATAACCGACCATTCACTTCGTTTGAATGTGCTGAATATATTGTCACCTTATGGTTGGTACCAACATAACCGTTCCCCGGAGATACAGAAGCAAAAAAAAAAAAAAAGTGAATATTCTCTAGATGGTGATAATACTCCCTAATGGGAGTGACTCACATAGCCATACGACCTACCCAATTTTTGCCATTTCCAGGTCGATGAGGCTTGAGGTTAAGCTTATCCTTCAAAACAGCACGTCTCAATCCACTTCGAATGGCACATCATCAGATCCGCTAGAAAATCACTAATTAACGTCCCAAAAAATACTCTAATTGTTAAGCTAAGAGAAGTGCACCCTTCTCCACCACTAACTATGGTACGTTTGAAGAAATCAACGTACGCGATTCCTTTGGAAATACTCTGTCAGACATCCGTCCATACAAGTCATCCAGGAACATGATGAACCGAAGGCACCCTCCTAATACATCTTGGGTATCACCCTATGGATTAGTAGTGAATAGTCCTTGCAATCCGATGATTTCAACCACGACGATTACCATCAAAACCCTCTAGTTGCAAGCCAGAGAAATTTATCAAGTAGCCCTTTCGCTTATGAAGATCCACGATCTTTAATTGCTCCATCTTCAATCATCATCTTCCACATATTTGTTGGTTCGGAATGGTTTTCGAATATAAATTTGATCCCGGTATTTCTGTACCAACAGTCGTATAGGTACGATTTGATAGTCGGTTATTTAATAATCAAATAAACAACCATTCATCCATAAAAGTTAAATAAATTTACCGATTCAGTACCTAGCATCATTTAGCCTCTTTAATTAACTAGTCATTAATTAAAACTTCTAATTTGGAAAAACATTTCCCTTTCTTATTTAATATAAGAAATTTCAGTTATCATCTTCTACTCATTGGCTCCTCATTGTAAATTGGTAAGTGAATAAATCTCTAAATATCAACCCCGAAGGTCGAAACCAACATCAGATTGACACCTCGAAAGTTACTCAACTCAGCCAATGTACACAAGTTCAAATTTCATAAAAACCACATCATAATCCCTTTTTTCCATTTAAAACAATTATATTGCTTTATAACCTAACAAATCATTTCCAATTTTATTAAAATATCCTTTCCTAAAATTAATTAAAGTAATTCAACTTAACCTCTGTAAATAATTATTACATATTCCATTTCCAAAACCATTAACCTTTCATTTATAAAATCCTTAATCTTCCATTTATAAAATCCTTAACCATTTATCAATATTTAACTCAGTTCTACAAATTCCTTTATTTTATAAAAAAAATTCCCAAACTCTCTCCATATAACTCAATTTATATGAATTTCCAATTATAACTCTTTTTGACCATCTTGGCTTAAAATCCATTTATTAGACTGTAACACCCCACCTCCGCTATGGTCACTCGCAAAGGGAATGCACTAGCTTTGATGGAGCATTATCTAGGTAAACATACACAGAGATATTACAAGACAGAACATATAAAATAGCGGATGAAGAACCAAATTTTATTTCTTTAAAAATCTAGAAAGGTCTGAAACCTTTTACATCAAAATGCTATTAAAAATCCATTACATCGAAATCTGTCTTGCAATTGTAAAGAAGCATAAGACCATAGTTATAAATCATTCCCCAATAAAGCAGCAAAGCAAGCCATAGCCAAGAGCAATCCAAGCCTTCATGAAATAGCCTTGGAGCTTGGTAAGATCCGAACTAAGCTGTGTTCCCACCCTGTGAACCTGGGGGGAAACGGAAGAAAAAGAGGCGAAACAAACTGGGTCAATCATAAAGACTGAGTAAGTCCTAGTGACTTTCAGCATAAAAACAGGTAAAGATAACATGGCATGAATAAACCGAAAGTAAACATAAGCATGGTGACAAGATAAGCTACAGGCACGATAACTAAGAATAACATCATTGGATTTCTATCATGTATAACATTGCAAGGATCCCGTTCAGGATGAACTAAGTATAGTTTCGCACGATTTCTATCAAGCATCGCAAGATTTCTCTGCTTCACCATTAAAACGATATCTATTTGCTCTGATTTCCTAAATTCTCTGCACCAACTGTACTAGTATCCCAACCCGTATCATCCTTTCCATGTATATGTACAGTCCCTTGCCGCGTATCGTACGGGTTTCATCACGTATTTCTATACTACTTCAACGTAGTGCCACCATTCTTGAAATCGTTTGGACTGCCACCCTTGTTCTGTCTAGGTTTCCTTATCATGAACTATCGCATGTTCAACTAGGATTTATGCCACCTAGGGCCACTAGGGATTATGCTACCTATTGAACGTTTTCTAGATTCGATTAGGATTTATGCCACCTAGGACCACTAGGGATTATGCTACCTAACGAATTCCACGTAACGATCTATTAATCGATCGGCTCCCTACAAGTCCTAGCTCGTTCATGTGTCTGTATCATACGGCCCTATCCAGAAATGTAGTTACCTGTGCTAGGTCCACCATAGGGTGTATCAAGTCCTATGGTGCCAACCACCGACACGAATCAAGCACGCATAGTGTAAATCTACGGGTGCCTAATGCCTGCTTTTTCAACTCCGGACTATGTGCACGACCATAGCCCGCCTGAACCTACAATGGCGCACCTACTCAGCCGTCGTTCTGGTCGCTTACAATCAGCCCAGTAATCGTGCCCCACCCTGCCTAGTTCCAGGGTACCATGATACATCTAGTGGATTACTGTTGAAACGGACCGCGTAACTAGGGTTTCTGTCTAGTAGGTTAAGTGTTGTCATTTAAATTCGAGACTTAACCCCATCGGTCTAGCATGTCAAGTTGGTTAAGTGTTGTCATTCAAGTTCATGACTTAGCCCTACGAATCATGTGTCAAGTTGGTTAAGTATATTCAAGCGTTTCACGACTTAACTCTATCAAATCATCGTGTTAAATTGGTTAAGTATATTCAAGCGGTTCAGGACTTAACCCTATCAAGTCATCATGTCAAATTGGTTAAGTATATTCAAGCGGTTCATGACTTAACCCTATCAAATCATCGTGTTAAATTGGTTAAGTATATTCAAGCGGTTCAGGACTTAACCCTATCAAGTCATCGTGTCAAATTGGTTAAGTATATTCAAGCGGTTCATGACTTAACCCTATCAAATCATCGTGTTAAATTGGTTAAGTATATTTTCAAGCGGTTCAGGACTTAACCCTATCAAGTCATCGTGTCAAATTGGTTAAGTATATTCAAGCGGTTCATGACTTAACCCTATCATGTGGCATTAATTCATTAATGCACTTCAACCTCTCACATTAGACTAACTGTTGTGGTTACTGGATTTGTCGGGCGGTTCCGGGCAGATTTACACCACAACATAGTCTAACCTCGGGTTTTATGTGCGATATGACCAACTACCCACATTGGATCCTATTGTTTGCCGCCACTGGATTTGTCGGGCGGTTCCAGGCAGATTTACACTGCAAACTCAACCCAACATTGAGTTGGCCATTTTCAAGTTTTTCTAATTGTCATGCCCACATTCAAGTTTTCATGTCAAAATTCATGTCGAGTTTTCATGTCATGTTTCATGTCAAATCGTGTCAAGTTTTCAAGGCAAGTTTCATATCAAGTTGATGTCAGGTTCGTGTCCATATCCAGGTTCAAGTTATAACAGCGTTTATGTTTTAAGTTTTGCCTATTATCGAGTTCATAATTCATGTTCACAACCAATTTATGTTTTTGCCTATTCTACCCAAATCGTATTCCCATCGCACGTGAACGTGAATCGTTCTATACTACAAACAAATCCAAATCTCGAAATAGAGGGAATAACATCAAAACTATGATAGGCAAAAGAGACGAGCATAAAGCGATAAAAAGGGGGTTACAAGACTAGCATGACATAACTTGAGATAATTGGTTACCACATCACTGGCATATAGGATTCCAAATCTAGCAAGATAAGGCGATGGTCATGATAAACACCGACACAAAAGAATAGGCGTGCAAAAGCAAGCCAAATACAAGAATAATGGATCCAGTGGTTTTGGTGTACATAATTGCGAATAAACTAAGCAAGTCACACCTTAGGTATATGATTCAACAAAATGTCAATTCGGTGGACAACATGGTTTTCAACTATGGTGTCATGAACAATCAACAATAATAGTCTTAGGCAATTAACCCCCAACAGTCATAGGTACAAATCACATAGCTATGAATCATAAGCGACTCATCACAATGATCATGGATAATTATCAAAAAAAGTTCTGGGCAAATAGTCATGGACAATTAACAGTAATAGTTTCAAAGTCATGGTCATAGATAATGGTCTTATGTTCATAATCATAGGTAATAATCCTCATAGTCAAGAGTCATAGGTGATTAACCACAATTGTCCTTGTCATAGTCATAGGCAACAGTCTTACGTTCACCGTCATAGGCATAGGCATAGTCTTATTGGTCATAGGCGGTCTTATGTTCTCAGTCATAGTCCTTGTCCATTAACAATACATTCAACGTCATAGGCATGTTAAGGTTATAGACACGAGAGAGTTTGATTTACAACATGAATAGATCTGAAAGTCAAGATCCAAGACGAACAAGAATAGATAAGAATCAATCACCATACATAGATCCAATTCCAATTAACAACATGGATATTAAGTTTACAGCTTTTATCTAAAAGTAACTCGAACTTATAGTGCGTGGATCGAGAATTAGAAAGCAAAATTTGACTGTTGAATCTCTATTTGATCGATCATGTTCTAATTGAAATCCCCCCAATTTGCAAATCCCTAAGCGTAGTCTTGATGGAGAAGGAGCAGTCCTTTTTCTTCCTTCTTATCTTTTTATTTTGATTATCTTAGGAGCAGCATAAGGGTAGAAAGAAATGGTGTGGAGAAAATGAGACTTGGGGGGTTGTTTATATAGGGTTGGGCAGATGAATCTGGTCAGAAAACGAGTCTAAATGCGTTAGGACGCATCTAGTTCAGAAAAGTGGTTCGGGAGGCAGGTCGACACTGTGGTCGACCTGGTCCCTGGGAGGTCGACACTATGGTCGACCCCCAGGTCGACCTGGTCCCTGGGCGGGAATTTTCCCGCCCAGCCTGTTCCGGGGTTTGAATTTGAATTTCGAATTCAAATTTCGAGCTGTTTTTTATTCTGAAAATTCCTGAAACTTTGGAGGGTCATATCTCCCTCATACGGACTCCGATTTTCGAAAACTCGGACTCTATTTCATGTAAAATTTCGAGACGAACGCAATGGTGTAACTCGTTTCCCCTGATTATGACTTTAAAATTTAATTCTTCCTTGATTTCTTGTTTTAACATGTTATAAAAATACGGGTTGTTACATTCCCCCCTTCTTAAAGGATTTCGTCCCCGAAATCTTCAAGTTAAGAAGAATGTGCCCTACCATCCAATCATCCATCTACTCAATCATCAATCACAGGCATCCATTGTCCTTAAGAGATTTCTAATGTTGTATGAACATATGTAGAAAGTGTGTGTATATGTTCCTTATCTAATGCAAATGATCAGGCCTGATTGATCTTCTTAATGCAAAATATGTTTAGTGCCATGAGTCCAACATGTATGCAAATAGTCCTAGCCATATAAACACTATATGTGTGCATAAACATTCATCCATATGCAACATCCACATGATAACATATTCAATTTCATCCATGTACAAGTATAAACACTCATGCATATGCAATATGAAAATGTGTCTGAGCCGATCTAGTGCCTAATGTGTGTTATGCAACCTCGAGCAACCACTAGCAGCCACTTTCAAACACTTGCAACCATCAATCATAACATGTCTCAAACACATGTTTACACCCAATTATTCCTATCTAAAGATATAGTCGAACCATAGAAGCAAGTAAAACTTTGTGCCTATTAGGCAATGTCAACCCAACGGACACCCTCAAGCCCCAACATGTATTACTAACAGATAAGTCATAGTCCCTATGGGGTTTGCAATAGAAATAGGATTGAGAATAGGACCGAGAGGTTATACTTAAAAGATAGCATACAAGTAAGCTCTGTAGGAAAAGAGGGATCAAGGATATGCTCTTAAAAAGAGATATGATGCGCGTGTCTAGTCTTCAATCTTCTAAGTCGTATTTCCTTGAGCTTAACTCCATTGTGCTTTGTCCATCTTTAACTTCATAATTTCGTAGCTTCTTAATTCTTGTTTCCAAAATATGACTTGGAACTCATTCCACTGTTGCCTCTCGTTCAAATTTTACTTATTCTTCTTCTAGTATACTCGGCTTAAACATAACTGCGTACTCATGGTTTCATGCAAACTCTCAAAAATTCACTAGTGAATCTCAGATCTCGTTTACTTATTATAAGGTATTCCACGCAGAAGAACTGTCTCTTGAAAACAAACAAATGCCAACCATGTTGCCAAATGTACTTACTAAAGTGATTTTCTATGACTCACGCATAAGCGAAATGAACCATTTGCCTTAGTGGCGAACACTACTCGAGCGGATCGATAAATGTATCATGAACGGATCGATAAATGTATCAAGAGATTCTAGGTAACTAAACATGGCAGAACCCTAAGGGTTACCCTAGACTTCGAGGACATTATCGGGGCAAGTCAAGAGTCTAACTACCCTCTTTTCATACTCGAGAATGGTACCATTTCTGGACAACCACTCCATCCCTAGAATCAACCCATAGCCCAAAAACATAAGCTTTACTCCTAAACTCAACACTTAGCATAGACATCCTCAAATCCAAACAAGTCGTGAATAAACAAGTCGATTCCCCAACAGGATTTGAGACAAAAATGGTATCCATTACTACGCTAGTACTAAGGTGCAGAGACTCAACTATCGAAGCAGAATTAAAAGGATGCGATGTACCAAAGACAAAGTTCCTACGGTATGGTAGAAAAGAAAAGCTAAACTTTTAATAGAAGCGTTACCACCTCTCTTAGGTATGCTAGTAGTGAGAGCATACAATTGCCCTCTCGACGATCTTGTTCTTTGCCCTTGTCTTTGTCCTATGATACTTATTACATGTCCCTTTTTACCATACCAATGATGTTCTTTCTTGTCAAGGGTTTTTATTATTCTTTCACTTGGCCACTTTCCTTTTACTTTTTTTTCCTCTTCGTGGATTAAGCCATATCAACAAGTTTCTCATCCTTAGACTTGTGTTCTTTATCCTCGTTCCTACTATCCTTGTATAGCTTGTTGGCAAGTTTCTCGGAAGCTACTTCCATCGCACGGCAACCCTACAAAGCTTGAGATAAGATTGGTCGCAACTAAAACTACTGCGGCTACAGATGGAGGTTGGACACTACTTTGCCCTCCGACATGTGTCGCATGCCTACAAACTATGGTGAAAATTAAGGGAGAAGAGACTCAAGGAGAGAATCAAAAGATAATGCATATGGCTTTGGGGAATAGCATCTAAATAAAACAAGATTTTTCTTGAAAAATGCTTCTTTGTAAACGGGTTTGAAAATAATTTCAGAAGGTTTTAAAAACTTTTGCCCAGTCTGGTAACCTTCTGCTCTGATACCAAACGTAACACCCCACCTCCGCTAGGGCCACTCGCAAAGGGAATGCACTAGCTTTGGTGGAGCATTATCTAGGTAAACATACACAGAAATATTACAAGACAGAACATATAAAACAGCGGAAGAAGAACCAAATTTTATTTCTTTAAAAATCTAGAAAGGTCTGAAACCTTTTACATCAAAATGCTATTAAAAATCCATTACATCGAAATCTGTCTTACAATTTTAAAGAAGCATAAGACCATAGTTATAAATCATTCCCCAATAAAGCAGCAAAGCAAGCCATAGCCAAGAGCAATCCAAGCCTTCATGAAATAGCCTTGGAGCTTGGTAAGATCCGAACTAAGCTGTGTTCCCACCCTGTGAACCGGGGGGGGGGGGGGACGGAAGAAAAAGAGGCGAAATAAACTGGGTCAGTCATAAAGACTGAGTAAGTCCTAGTGACTTTCAGCATAAAAACAGGTAAAGATAACATGGCATGAATAAACCGAAAGTAAACATAAGCATGGTGACAAGATAAGCTACAGGCACGATAACTAAGAATAACATCATAGGATTTCTATCATGTATAACATTGCAAGGATCCCGTTCAGGATGAACTAAGTATAGTTTCGCACGATTTCTATCAAGCACCGCAAGATTTCTCTGCTTCACCATTAAAACGATATCTATTTGCTTTGATTTCCTAAATTCTCTGCACCAACTGTACTAGTATCCCAACCCGTATCATCCTTTCCATGTATATGTACAGTCCCTTGCCGCGTATCGTACGGGTTTCATCACGTATTTCTATACTACTTCAACGTAGTGCCACCATTCTTGAAATCGTTTGGACTGCCACCCTTGTTCTGTCTAGGTTTCCTTATCATGAACTATCGCGTGTTCAACTAGGATTTATGCCACCTAGGCCCACTAGGGATTATGCTACTTATTGAACGTTTTCTAGATTCGATTAGGATTTATGCCACCTAGGACCACTAGGGATTATGCTACCTGACGAATTCCACGTAACGATTTATTAATCGATCGGCTCCCTACAAGTCCTAGCTCGTTCATGTGTCTGTATCATACGGCCCTATCCAGAAATGTAGTTACCTGTGCTAGGTCCACCATAGGGTGTATCAAGTCCTATGGTGCCAACCACCGACACGAATCAAGCACGCACAGTGTAAATCTACGGGTGCCCAATGCCTGCTTTTTCAACTCCGGACTTTGTGCACGACCATAGTCCGCCTGAACCTACAATGGCGCACCTACTCAGCCGTCGTTCTGGTCGCTTACAATCAGCCCAGTAATCGTGCCCCACCCTGCCTAGTTCCAGGGTACCATGATACATCTAGTGGATTACTGTTGAAACGGACCGCGTAACTAGGGTTTCCGTTTAGTAGGTTAAGTGTTGTCATTTAAATTCGAGACTTAACCCCATCGGTCTAACATGTCAAGTTGGTTAAGTGTTGTCATTCAAGTTCGTGACTTAAGTCGTCTACGTGTCATGTCAAATTGGCTAAGTGTTGTCGTTTAAGTTCATGACTTAGCCCTACGAACCATGTGTCAAGTTGGTTAAGTATATTCAAGCGGTTCGCGACTTAACCCTATCAAACCATCGTGTTAAATTGGTTAAGTATATTCAAGCGGTTCAGGACTTAACCCTATCAAGTCATCGTGTCAAATTGGTTAAGTATATTCAAGCGGTTCATGACTTAACCCTATCAAATCATCGTGTTAAATTGGTTAAGTATATTCAAGCGGTTCAGGACTTAACCCTATCAAGTCATCGTGTCAAATTGGTTAAGTATATTCAAGTGGTTCATGACTTAACACTATCAAATCATCATGTTAAATTAATTAAGTATATTCAAGCGGTTCAGGACTTAACCCTATTAAGTCATCATGTCAAATTGGTTAAGTATATTCAAGCGGTTCATGACTTAACCCTATCATGTGGCATTAATTCATTAACCTCTCACATTAGACTAACTGTTGTGGTTACTGGATTTGCCGGGCGGTTCCGGGCAGATTTACACCACAACATAGTCTAACCTCGGGTTTTACGTGCGATATGACCAACTACCCACATTGGATCCTATTGTTTGCAGCCACTGGATTTGCCGGGTGGTTCCGGGCAGATTTACACTACAAACTCAACCCAACCTCGAGTTGGCCATTTTCAAGTTTTTCTAATTGTCATGCCCACATTCAAGTTTTCATGTCAAAATTCATGTCGAGTTTTCATGTCATGTTTCATGTCAAATCGTGTCAAGTTTTCAAGGCAAGTTTCATATCAAGTTGATGTCAGGTTCGTGTCCATATCCAGGTTCAAGTTATAACAGCGTTCATGTTTTAAGTTTTGCCTATTATCGAGTTCATAATTCATGTTCACAACCAATTCATGTTTTTGCCTATTCTACCCAAATCGTATTCCCATCGCACGTGAACGTGAATCGTTCTATACTACAAACAAATCCAAATCTCGAAATAGAGGGAATAACATCAAAACTATGATAGGCAAAAGAGACGAGCATAAAGCGATAAAAAGGGGGTTACAAGACTAGCATGACATAACTTGAGATAATTGGTTACCACATCACTGGCATATAGGATTCCAAATCTAGCAAGATAAGGCGATGGTCATGATAAACACCGACACAAAAGAATAGGCGTGCAAAAGCAAGCCAAATACAAGAATAATGGATCCACTGGTTTTGGTGTACATAATTGCGAATAAACTAAGCAAGTCACACTCTAGGTATATGATTCAACAAAATGTCAATTCGGTGGACAATATGGTTTTCAAATATGGTGTCATGAACAATCAACTATAATAGTCTTAGGCAATTAACCCCCAACAGTCATAGGTACAAATCCCATAGCTATGAATCATAAGCGACTCATCACAATGATCATGGATAATTATCAAAAATAGTTCTGGGCAAATAGTCATGGACAATTAACAGTAATAGTTTCAAAGTCATGGTCATAGATAATGGTCTTATATTCATAATCATAGGTAATAATCCTCATAGTTAAGAGTCATAGGTGATTAACCACAATTGTCCTTGTCATAGTCAAAGGCAACAGTCTTACGTTCACCGTCATAGGCATAGGCATAGTCTTATTAGTCATAGGCGGTGTTATGTTCTCCGTCATAGTCCTTGTCCATTAACAATACATTCAACGTCATAGGCATGTTAAGGTCATAGACACGAGAGAGTTTGATTTACAACATGAATAGGTCTGAAAGTCAAGATCCAAGACGAACAAGAATAGATAAGAATCAATCACCATACATAGATCCAATTCCAATTTACAACATGGATATTAAGTTTACAGCTTTTATCTAAAAGTAACTTGAACTTATAGTGCGTGGATCGAGAATTAGAAAGCAAAATTTGACTGTTGAATCTCTATTTGATCAATCGTGTTCTAATTGAAATCCCCCCAATTTGCAAATCCCTAAGCGTAGTCTTGATTGAGAAGGAGCAGTCCTTTTTCTTCCTTCTTATCTTTTTATTTTGATTATCTTAGGAGCAGCATAAGGGTAGAAATAAATGGTGTGGAGAAAATGAGACTAGGGGGGCTGTTTATATAGGGTTGGGCAGATGAATCTGGTCAGAAAACGAGTCTAAATACGTCAGGACGCATCTAGTTCAGAAAAGTGGTTCGGGAGGCAGGTCGACCCCCAGGTCGACACTGTGGTCGACCGGGTCCCTGGGAGGTCGACACCATGGTCGACTTGGTCCCTGGGCGGGAATTTTCCCGCCCAGCCTATTCCGGGGTTTGAATTTGAATTTCGAATTCGAATTTCGAGCTGTTTTTTATTCTGAAAATTCGTGAAACTTTGGAGGGTCATATCTCCCTCATACGGACTCCGATTTTCGAAAACTCAGACTCTATTTCATGTAAAATTTCGAGATGAACGCAATGGCGTAACCCGTTTCCCCTGATTCTGACTTTAAAATTTAATTCTGCCTTGATTTCTTGTTTTAACATGTTATAAAAATACGGGTTGTTACATAGACATTTGTCTCATTCCCGGCCAGTTAACGCCAATTATTCATATTCTATTTTCAATAGCATTTACTCACTAATCTTATTCACGAAAATCCATTTTATCACATTTCGTATATTTATAAATAACGCTGCAAAAACGTTCATTAATTACGGAGAATCACTTTTCAATTCCTTTTAAAAACAATTCCCGTACACTTCTAATTATATCAGTCCATTTCAACATTATAAAACCTTTTAAACTTCCAATTGCGCCACTTAAGCCCTTCTTCAATATTATTTTAATATTTCCATTTAGTTTATCTCGTTTAACCATTTACTTATTAATATCTTAGAATTCCCATTAATTTATATTTAAATAGTTTTAAAAACATAAATAAATCTTCAAAATTTATTTTTAAAATACACATCATATTTCAAATATATTAATATAACTTTGAAAACGTTCACAATCAATTTAATGTTGATTTCAAAATCTTTCCTTTTATCAACATTTTTAAAGAGGTAAGTATCTACTAAAGTACCTAATCGTGAAATATAAACCAAGCTCACATCCAAATGAACACAACAAATCATATTGATAAACATTATCAATACTAATGAGGAATACTATTGGATTCCTCCAACCTATCAATCCGTGCATCACAGATTAATTATCTTAATATATATTATAACATACAAAATTTAACTACTGGTAAGAAATCCAGTTGGAACCTTCCAATTGTTATTCCCTGCATTCAAATAAGTTACCTTAAATAAAATCATTTAATAAGAATTATCAAAATTAAACTAATAATTTTTAAAACAGTAAATAACGACTGTTTAACATCAACCAGTTTATTTAATACTAACAATACAATTCAAACAATTTATTAATTGAAACACGTTTATTTTATAAATGTGACCAACAAGGTAAGTTACCTCAATTGGTTCCAATCGTTAAAATAATGATTTGGTGTTTCATTAAAATTAGACAACGTTTAATTTCATCGGTTCAATCAATACATGAATATATACTTAACAAACAGTCAATCATTAGCAACCATAACACACAATTATAAAACCCGACTTATGTAAAATATAAGTGGGATGAACTAAATGAGTTTTACTCAATTTGATTTTATTTATCGTTGAAACGGTTCGGTTATAGTTAAATTAAACAGTTGTTTAATTTAACCGTAAATCGATGTTGTCTCTATATTCGTCCAGAACAGTTCCATGATGTTGAGCTGGTTGCCATGATTTTATTGTAACTAGTTTAGTCCGATTCTGTTAACAAAACAAAAAATTATTAATGTTTTAAATATAAATGTATTAATTAATCAACTAACTTCTTAATTATAATTTAATTAATTAATTACTTTGTAAATTTACATCTACACAAAAGAATATAGGACGATTGGTTTTTCTTCCCATTAAGTTCAGACCGTCGTACTTCTGCTTTTCTGCATGGTTCCAAGACATATGATATTAGCATGATTTCATAAAACAATTATCCCTTAATAAATTAAACAATTTAAACTAATTACTCTATTATTAACTTAATTACGTTTTAGAATAAACGAGGTCAATAATTTCTCTTCCCACGCACATATTGCTCTTTATTCCAAAACTTCACACAACGCTGGCCTCCCCATTCTCGATTGCTGAGTCTAACCGTTACTGTTAGAAGATGATCCAAGGTTTTCGGTTGCTGCGCCTTTATGTCCTACACTCACTTCCCAATCATCGGCCAACTTTATTGCGCCTCCATCCAGAAATCGAGGACGAACCGGTGGTTGTTCGTGATCCAACACAGGCCACCACGAATCTTCAAATAAGATCTCCTCCGTCTAGAAGTTAGCTTTCGCAGTGCTTAACATAAATGTAGTTGAAGCTTTTAGTTATAAATGATCAGATTGAACGATTAGAAAGGGGAAAACTGTGTGATTTGCGTTCGTTCATTTCTATAGAGTGGAGGTGGTATTCTGGTTGACTGCAGAAAACAATTGACCAAAACTAGGGTTGTTTATAAAGGGGTGCTTATAGGGGAACCAATATATAATATTATTAAACAAAACTTCCCCATGAAGTATTGTGCAAAAACCATTACAAACAACCACCAATCGAGATGAAAATGGAAATCCTAGCATAAAACAATATTCCGAACAATATGGAAAAGGTGTCGTCTAATTCTGAGATCATTTGTGAAAATTCCTTTATAACTCATATATGTGGATTGACACACATTTAAATTGCATACAATCAAAAAATAAATCCAATTAACTGGAAAATTGAAATGCTAAAATTATAAACCAATACGGGTTTAATAAAATTAATTTTGTTAAATTTGGAGTTCATTTGAAAATCCATTATTCTTAAATTCCGAATTAAATCGACAAAACAATTAAATAAAAACTGAGGCGTTTACGGCTAATGTTGTCACATACGACATCGGTTTACCACAAAATTTGGTTCCATGCTATAATTTAACGTTACAGTTCCAATGAAACTAATTTCATCGAAAACCGAGGTGCTTTGCAAAATGGCCATTCTTAAGGCTTATATAAATATCGATAAAATATTAATTAAGTTTCAAACAAACCAATTAAAAATAAATTATTATTACCGTAAGTATACAAATGGAATATATTGATAGCTTCAAATATAAACAGATATGGATTATACAACTCAATATTAACATTTCGAGTTAAACGATATTCAAATTATATAAAAATCTTTATTAAAATATTAAATAAACGTTATCGTTTGTTACTGATTTCCATAGAGACTATTTGAAAATTTGATTTGGACATAACTGGCAATCTATAATATAAAATATGGATTTTTCTCTTTCATTAGAAAATTATAATAAACAAGATTCAAATGTTTCTTGTTTTACAAAATTCCGACTTATATTGGATCATGTCTATTCAATTGAAGCTCAAAACTCAACATTACGAACAACCGCGATGTTATGAGATCGTTTTAAATTAAATATAATCTCAACACTCGACCTTCGTTTTAATAAATGAATTCAATATTAAAATACACTAATATTCCAAATATAATATTTAAAATAGATTTAAATATTCAAATGACCGAAAAATCTGGGTCGTTGCGCTCTTCCCCCTAAAAAGAATTTTGTCCCCAAAAATTACTAAGGTAGAAAAATGTTACAAACCCATTCACTTTAAAATCCAATTTATTTTAAATTGAAAACCAGTTCATTATTGTTAATAAAATTTTCCAAAAACGTCGAAAATTTTGTAACACCTTAAATTCCCGGAAAAATTCGGCAGAGTCTCCGCTGTACGGGGGACTTCTACGATATCGCAGGAACAAATAATATATATACATCGACCCACACAGTCAGAAAACAAATATCATAAATCAAAATTTATATTTTGCGTAGGTGTTCATTTTACAAGCGTTATTGAGCATACTTACTCAACACACATGCAATCTATGCAACCAAACTTATCTCTCTAGCCTTCTAGCACCTGTACTTAACTCAATTTAACGTATAAGTAACAAATATACGAATTTTCAGTAACATTTCATTGATTAACAAGTATAGCTATACAAATTTCCAAAATCAAACATACAACATCATTCATGTTCAAGTACCGGGTTAAATCATTCATTTCAATTCATATGCAGTTTCCTTCCAATTTTTTTAAAATTTATTTTCAATTCATCTAACTCTTATTTAGTTGAACCTACTTAACAAACAATCAATACTCAATCAACAACCAATGCACAACCAACTCAATCATATCAATTGAATTCATATTCAACATTAATATTTACCTTGGTTTAACATATTTGAACATCAACCGGTTAATATCCAATTGATTTCTATTTAATTATTGTTCATTAATTTCCATATCCCAAATCTACTTTATTTAGTTTCAATATCATTCTTAATTTTATTTCACTTAACCAAGTTAAGTTCACATTCAAATTTTAAAATCCAATTTGAATTTTATTCAAATCAACCAAACACATCAAACACACCAATATCTCAATAATTTGATAAAATTATTTCTTTTCTATACGAAAATATAATTTGGGTAAAATTATTTTATTTACCCTCTTTGCAAAACAATGTTGTGTCCATTTCCAGTTCAACGCTTTTCAACACTTGAGCCGATCAAACAACATAATACAAAACATCTGTATATAAAATATACAAATACGCGCCCTCATATATACACTCAACTCAATCTAGGGTATTTCTAACCCCGTCTCTATTGAGTTACGCCACAGAACCAAGGTTCTTACTAAACTATAATGCCCCGCCTCTATACCCACTATTGTCCTGTTCATTTCAGAGAAATGTTGTAGACCATACCGAAGAATGAGGTTTGTAAAGGGCGACCGATTGTATGATTACTCCATGTGAGGAATGCACATCGAATTCTGATGCCGATTAAAATTTCGACATGACCATTCAGCACATAGGGCAACTACACAACGGCTATATGAAATCCGGAAAGTAGTATAAAATAGACAACAACAATAATATAAATATGGTATATCTCAAAGCCAGACACAAAATAATCATATCACAAAGGCGGAATAGATAAGAATAAACCAAGGATGTGTACAACAAGATAGTGGTCAACTAAGATCCACTAATCCCAAAATGAAAGATACATACACCAGGATCTAAATAAAAGAATATGTACACAACGATAGATAATGTCATAGGTACAACAATACATAAAGTTGCGGAGACAGAGTAGCAAGCTGAAAATGGAAGATCAATCCTGTGAGAAGTCCCAGAGGAGTACCTAAAATGACTCGGCCTGACCCGAGTATTACTTATAAGAAAATAAACAATAAACCGATCAGCCTAGCTGTACTTATCAATTAAACTGAGATAGTGAGAGATATAACGCAGAATGACATGATTCTAATAATAAGATCTAATCATAAATAAATATGAAACATGGCATGTCAACACAATTAGGAAATGACAATGGAATGTCAGCACACAATAATCTTAACATAATCTCCTAGCTAACGTAGAATGCAACATTCAAATAATAGCACTCAATAGGAAATGACAGTGGAAATGAATCTCGTGACATTGAGCATACAACAATAACAAGAATCCATAAATCACTAGAAATCCAGAAAACATCATAAAAAGTGGTACTCCCCAGATGAGAAATGATTCAGAAAACATTATAAAAAGCGGACACCTCCCAGATGAGATACGATCTCTAGAAAACATCATAAATATTGGATACAAATGAGATACGATCTTTAAAAAACATCATAAAAAGTGGATACCTCCCAGATGAGATACGATCTCTAGAAAACATCATAAAAAGTGGATACCTCCCAGATGAGATACGATCTCTAGAAAATATCATAAAAAGTGAATACCTCCCAGATGAGATACGATCTCTAGAAAACATCATAAAAAGTGGATACCTCCCAGATGAGATACGATCTCTAGAAAATATCATAAAAAGTGGATACCTCCCAGATGAGATACGATCTCTAGAAAACATCATAAAAAGTGGATACCTCCCAGATGAGATACGATCTCTAGAAAACATCATGGAAAGTTGTACCGAAGTCCCATAGATTAAGGTCTCAAATCGTAAATTCCCACTAGGGCGATTGCGAACCAAACAACTATGTCATAGAGGTGAATACCATGGATCCGGGTGAATAGAAATTACTCCGAGCTAGTTAATATAAGAAAATAGCAACATGTCCCATAACCACATGCTATTCTCGAATATTTACACACTCGTAATTGGTTCCTATTCAAAACAGAGAAAATCATAGAAGGAGCATTGCCACGGTTTTCGATCGGACGAGTCCAAGAATTAACCATCGAAGCAAAAGCAAGGGGTCATAGTCCTTGATTTTACTAAGATGTTTAATTAGATTTCTCATACGAACGAGAAAAAGGTTTATAAAATATATACTAGTAGATTTGAAGAAGGTTCATAAAATGATTTTGTAAATTAGCTTCGTATAAGATTGGAAACCATTTTAGTACAAGAATTTAATATCTACTAATTACATAAAACCTCTTTAAATAATTTCTAAGTGGCAATAAACAATAGTACGATTGCCGAGGCAAATCGATCAAGAGGATTCACGTCATAATGACATAAATCTAAATCATAAATCATCAAATGTAAATTCAATAAATCGAATATTCATATAGCTTGTTAGTGAATCCAACGACGTTAAGAAACGGTTAGAAATCACCCTGGAGCGACAGGAAAAAAAGACACAAAATCAGGTGAAGTAGATCAAAGAGCGATCACCAAGGTGATCGCTAATGCTTAATTCACATTACAAAAACGTATAGGAAATCAAAGGGATAACGGCTGTAATTTCGATCAACGAACGAGTCGAGATCCCAAACTAGCACCCGAAGGTCTTAAACTACACTGGAATAGGCTCGAAGGATATCGAGTTGATAATCCATGTTTTAATGGCATGAATCATCTTAACAAGAGTTTCGAATAAATTCGATATACCAAAAGGAGCGCACGGCTTTACAATGATCTCCGGTGAATTCGAAGACCATCGACATGCACGAGAGAGCCAAGGAGGAGTCCATAAACCATTGTGATCGTGCGCGGAGGCGCACAACCAAAATTGGATTGGGCCTGGGCAAAATAGCCCAGGTTCTGGGTGACCAGTAGACCGATCAAATAGGGCGGTCGATCGTTTTTGCCCAGAAGCAGAACCGGTCGACTGCCACATATTTGACCGGTCGACCGGTTTAGGCCTGGGCTGTTGCCCAGGCCAAAACCAGGGGGATTCGTCCCCCGTGAGTGTTTTGCTTCGATCGTCGAGGCTCGTGACTTCTTCGGGACATCAATGAGACCTCTCCGATCCAACGTATCGACTTGCAAAGCTCGAATGCATTGGTTGGCATTATAAATTCTAAAACGAACAAAATTCCAAACCAAAACGAATAAACGCAATATAAGCGAATTGTGAAGTCTTATAACTTGTCGGGTGCGAAATTGTACTTCACAACACCACTTAATCAATTCAAATCATATGTATTGATCATGTGAATAACATATGTCATAATCTCTATTTCATACGAACAAACAAAAGCATGCCAAAGCGATTCAAGTGACTTGTGAAGACTTAGGACGTGTCAGGGGACAATGGAGCTTCACAACATCACTAAATCAACTCATATCATATACACTGGATCGTATGAACAATCCTTATCATAAGTTGTCAACTCAATGAAACATAAAACATGGAATCGGCTAAATTACACTAACATAACCAATTAACTAGCATATGCAAACTCAAATGAACACTAGGTTACACTTTTACAAGCCAATGGCTTGTGGCATAGATGTGAGTTCAAAAAGAACTCACCTTGGTTTCATTCGGAGGAAGAACAAGCACAAACTCAAGAAAAGAAGCTTCCTTTCTTCAATTTCTCCTCTCTAATCACCATATAAACACACATGCAAACACATGGATGTTAGAAGTCCGAAATTGATGAGCTATGGAGGTGAAGAAGAGGATAGAGAAGCTTACCCATGTCATAGAGTTGGATTTGCACAAGAATTGAGCTCTAGATTGAAGGCCCTAGCCTAGGAATTTCTATTTCCCATTCCCTTCCTCATTTTCTATTTTCTTTAAAGTGAGAATGAATGAGGGAGGAGAGAGCTAGGTGGAGCTCTTAAGTGAATGAGATAGGTTGGCTAACCAAGCCCTAGCCAAGGTGCCAAAATTCCGAAGCTCGGAATATATCGAAATTTATACTTTTCGAACTCCTAAACGACATTTTGGACTCAATGGAAGTGGTTTCGAGTCCAAATTTATCGATATGCAAAAAGTGATATTTTGGTTATACATCAAATGAAAATGACCAAATTCACCCAACTCAAAAGTTATCGATGCTTATAATCAAAAAGGTTGTAAACGATGATCCGGACACAATGGAAGTGGTCCCGAATCCTAATTTTATCGTTTGTGAAAAACGACATTTTGAGTGACACATGAGATACGATGATATATTTAAATAAAATACTTAAATTTAAAATCGTCGAATGAGCGGGTTATTACAGACTTCCCCCTTAAAAGAATTGCATCCCCGCAATTCCTTAAGAATGAAGTAATAGGTAACAACCAAAAATAATACCACGGAGTGGTACCACAAGAACCGACACGAAATCAAAAGGTCACACCAACGGCTAGGTGAGATCCCAATTTCGTCTCACAAGATCATAAAAACTAGAGTTAAATCTTGAACTCCATTACCCATGAAGGTAGTCATCCCAAACGGGTAAAATAATTCCAGAAAAACTCATAAGCGCTATGAATTCAACTAGAATCGCCTTTCTTAGTATTATTCTTAAGGGAATGAGAATCGATAGAAGGCACAAAAACCATGCGAATCTAATTTGGAATTTCAAGAAACAACGGGACTGCGTCCTACAGACGTGAGATATCAATAGTAGATATTTCTCTTAGGATATGAAATGGGAATTTACGATGGTTGACTACTCCATCCCCAAAATCAATCACGACAATGTAGCGAACATCGAACTTGAGCGCTACCTAACACCGACAAAAGCACAACACAGAGATTCCAACGAATTTAGCTAAGAACATCAATTCTCAAAGGAATAATCAATTTTAATATCATTGATTCAAGGTTGGTAACGGAATACCAATGAGCTAGAAATCGGTAAAAAAATATTGGTAATGGAATACCAATGAACTATAAGTTAATAATCAAATATTGGTAACAGAATACCAATGAACTAGAAATCGATAACAAATATTGGTCACGGAATACCAATGAACTATTTGGGGATCGATTTTTAACCAGGTACTAAATCTCATTTGATAACCATAAAGACGAATCATTAGGAATTATACGAAATTCCCAATATTCAGAAACTCGAGTATCAATTTTAGAAAATCGGAAACATCGAGAAGATGATGGATAAGTAGTGCACGACTTACCACTTTAGGACAACAGGATTTAAGATAATTTTCCGCCAAAAATTTCAAATCGCACAAACATCAGCAATTAATCAAAGAAGCAATAGACAATTTCTATAACAAGATGAGATTAAACCAAAGAGGTCGTAATCCCCAAAAATTTGATTGACATGGGTTAACAAACGTGCGGAGACAATTGTCAATCCAAATGATTCAAACAAACAAAAGAGGAATATCAAAAAAGCTCATCCATTCGATATTCATTTCTAAGAACAACGCAAGGCTAAGTCCATAAGTGAGACGACCCCAAATCCCGTACTGACGGAGACAAGGGTTATCTTTGGAATATAACACAGAAACAGATAATAGCAGAACAGAATTAAATAAATACACCAAATAATGAACAATAGAATATACTGGATAAAATTAATCATCAGAGTTACACAATATACAGGATCTTACTTAGTACAAATACAGTTCAGCTATACATAAATGTCTACAGCGGAAAACAAACAAAATATGTACAATAGGAGCTGAACAGCATAAAAAGAGATAAATGATAGAATCCATCTTCAGCTCCAGCTATCCAGAGAAAGAACCAGCTAAACCTGAATACAAGGCTGCCCGTGTAGAAAAAGGGGCACCCGAGTTTGAAAGTGAAACAAACTACGAGTCAGTCATGGGACTGGTATGAGAAATCTATTCAACACATATATAATTTGGCTATTCACAGGACCACGCCACTTTCGTGGAACGGGTTTACTCCATTGGATTGCCAGTGCTTTAAAACAAATCATTCTTTGAAACAACGCTATGCTTTTTATAAAAAAAATGAAGCCATTATAAGACTCAGTTCCCATCACACAATGCAACGCAAACCGGAGGATAGAGTTTTTACCTTATAACGGCCAAAATATGCTTGATACGAATAAAGCAAAGGCATTTGATATTATTGCTAGTGTTTATACGTTTTGAAAACCATTTCAAATCATAACTATCAATCATAGACGGCATGGGTACCATATATCATGTCGCCATATATATATACAATCAAAACCGCACGATGTCGTATTTGGAAATTGGATTTCCGTCATGAACCAAGGCAAAAGATAGTCCTTACCGAATTCGTGACTCTCTAGCCCGAGCCACAGGATCAGAACGCATCAACCCTTTAGATCGTCAGGGCCGGTCCACCGATGTGGATTATTATGCCTGAACAATACGTTTCCCCGCCCTTTGGGGCGTAAACGAGCCAACGAATGACTCCATCGGACCCGGATCGTCCGATCAAACCGAGGCGCCTCGCAACAGCAACAACCACATAGGTGAAAAGTACATAAATGGCAGGGCTGGTAGGTCACTAACACCACCCTAGCTAGAAAGAAACGCATGCCCTCCCTGAGGTCCTTCTCCCGTTTCTGGTCCATACCGGGGTGTGAGGCTCGCGAATTTACGTTATACACAAAGCTACGCCACACAGGCGGTGCTTCGATCATCACCACAAGACTTTGCTTTTCAACAGAAGCCCTGATCACTGCATCTTAGCATGCCACACAGGCAATTCATGCCATGCGACTGATATCCATCGATATACAACCTCTGAGCTCGTACGTCTCAGAGAAGGGCGTTAAGCAAAAGAATAAATTCTCCGCCGCCAAACAGATGTATATTTAATAGAGATCAATCAACACGGAATAAAATCCAATGTCAGACACACAGTCCATTTACAAGTCCGTTCTGGGTCTGAACGAAACTAGAGGCACTAAATACCTCGCAAACCCATCGACCACCACGTACGTCTGGACGATCACCACCTATTATCCATATTTCGGGATGCCTCCCAATCAGGACCTCAGTTACCATCCAAACGAGGTGAAGATCTCTGGTCTTCGACCACCGTCTTCATCTTCGACTTTCAATCGTCGGTCAATTATTTGAAATGAGAATTAACTCGGCCTTCTCAAATAATTCACATACATTTAGAATTTCAAATCAATTTACTTTAATGGTTAAATCATTCGACAACAGCAATTTTATTCTTTAATGTAATTTTCACACCAAACACATTCAACCATCAAATACTACATAAATCGAGCTAATTCAGTTTATTTCTATTCCATATCGTTTATGATATTTTATAACGATTTATCGCTATTTTTATTTATTTTAAAATAGCCAATTTATTCAAAACGACGCTTCGGGCCATAACGCGGCCGTGGCGCTGTTTTTCTTCAGAATTGATTTACACATATCTGAAAATCTGACCGTTGGATCTTCACAAAATTTACATCATTAGAAAGGTCTTTTCAAAACGAATCCAACGGTTCCAGTTTCGGGAAAATCCGATGGTCGGATTCCTCATACCAATCGTTTCAAATTACGATTCCGAAACACGAACTGCACGGCTTCGATTCCTTTTAATTATATTTATATTTATATATATAAATATAGTTCATTCTATAATTTCAACTATAGTTCGTTCTATATTTTCAACTTCGTTTTCACTTCAAATATTTCACTAACGCCTTAATATTTCAAAAAATTTCGCCATAACCTCCTTTGTACGGGGAGGGGTTGGAAATTTATTGGGCCGTGTTAGGTACCCAATAAATCCTAAAAAGCATTCACATATTTATAGTGATATATTCTGGTGTTTACGGGGGAGCATGTATAGATAATCACTCCAGAGAATAAATTCTCGTCACCCCGTTTCCGTGTGGAAACAAATAGTCCATGTGCCGTATCTAATAACTAGAGAGACGTGATTATTGTCAACTCCAGACCCGTGTGGGGTTTTTATTAATCTGGCAATTTATCGTTATATTTTATAGAGTCCATATCAGTCATCAGTTCAACCTGTAGTATATAATCATCGCCATACAAGCCTCTCGCTCGTATGGTAAATCTTCCACCTCGTCACACAAGCTCCAATTGCTTATGTGGAATATGATGAAGTATGCCTATCGTCAAGAAGTATGCCATGTAGCGTAGTTCAAATTTAATTGTTACTATCCTATGGCGATAAATTATTTCACACAGAATAACCAGCACTCCGCATCCAATGGCATTCACAGGAGTTGATATAAAAATAAAATTGCGCAGCCAACTCATCAAGGCTTACCTATTTGTCGGGCACGCAAATAATTTCTTTACTCTACAGCTAATCCATTTTTTCCTGTTCAACACATGTATATATATGCAGAACAAAGCCAATAATAATATTTCTAGCAAACTATTATTTATTTCAACACGTGTGTATTTTTATCAAAGCGTATACATGATAAAAGAAATATTTTTATCATCAAAATATTTATTCAACACGTGAATGTTTTTAACACTTCATATTCACAATAAAAATGTAGTTTTTATTGTCTATTCATCTTATTTTAAAATACGATAACATTCAACACATGAATTTCAACTCGACGAACGAATTTTAATTCAACACATGAATATTCTCTATAGTTTGTATATATATAAAAATGTGATTTTTATTGCTAAAACTATTTGTTTAAATTCAAATAATATTCAACACATGAATTTCAACTCAACGAATGAATTGCAACTCAACACATGAATATTCTCTATAGTTTGTACATATATAAAAATGTGATTTTTATCGCTAAAACTATTTGTTTAAATTCAAATAATATTCAACACATGAATTTCAACTCAACGAATGAATTGCAACTCAACACATGAATATTCTCTATAGTTTGTATATATATAAAAATGTGATTTTTATCGCTAAAACTATTTGTTTAAATTCAAATAATATTCAACACATGAATTTCAACTCAACGAATGAATTGCAACTCAACACATGAATATTCTTTCAACATATGTAATTTATTTCAACGAATGAAAATTATTCTAACACATGTATATTTCAGAAAATTTCGGCAGCATAACGGCAGGGTAGTTAAAACCGGGACCGTCCCTAGTACGGCTCCTCGCTCTACCTTAAAACCTCGCGGTTTTTGACAATGGGGATCATGCATCTAGTTCGCACGCAGGCGGCATGTATATATTTATTTCATTTCCACAAACTAATCCTATGTGGTTTCAACCAAATATTTCTCAACCACAAACGGGTATTTTTCAATCACAATCAATCAATATCAACCACAAACAAACCCAAACAATCATTCGCTATCAATCAATTCTCACAACAATCACAACCAATAAATATCGTCCATGGTTTGTGGACGAGGGGCGTATATATATATATATGTATATATATATATATATATATTTATATATAGCAATTCACTTCTATTTCAACACAAATATAATTTTTACAACGCATATATAACTTATACATCGAACATACAACTTATACAACGCTTATACATGAGATGTATAACATTTATATAACTCATACATCGACTATATAGTTTATACATCGTCGTTTTCCATATTGTTTTTAAATTAGAAATCTCACATTGGGTTCCACTCCACCAAAAATAGCAGAAGGCTCAGAAAAATACGCGGTCTCTTCTAAAATGTAGAAGGTGTCCACACGGTCACGATGTTTCCTGTTTCATCGAATTTCGTTAATATATCAAAAAAATATGATTTTTCAAAAGTTTGCAACACTTAAAAGTGTTATTTTCAATTGAAAAATAAACAAGCCGTATACCAGTTTTTTTCTTCGAAACTAGGTTTTCGATTTTCTCGCGAATCGATGCACGATATCACGATTGACCTTTACCACAGCGTAGGGCTTCGAACCAGCTTCCCGGCGCCGGCAACCACCTTCAGTTCGACGTCCAGATGAAGCAGCGGCGGTAGTTGCAAACGGCGAACTTCATGGCTTTGATTCGAGCGATATACTCAATGAAAAAAATCAAACTTGGTATGGATTGGAAGGTCTCGACAAACTCTACAAAATTTCCAACAGAACGGAGGTCTAATTTTGAGCTGATTGAGAGGAATCGAGGAGAGAAGGGAGGAAGAAGTTTCTGTCGTTCGATCTGGAGTGTCGGGGGCGGGGGGGGGGGGGGGGGGTTCGGTTTTTTTTATATTTTTAATTTATGAAATAAAAAATCCTATTGGCCGATGCTATATTAAATTCAAAAATTGGGGTTTTCTTGGACGAACTCGAAATCCAACCCAACGACTGTCGTCCCTAGCGTTTTTCCCTCATTCCGAGCGCAATGGGATATGTTTCGTAACCCAATTCGGCTGTTACGATAGGTTTCTGTTGAATTTAAAATATAAATCTTTATATATTTAATTTAAACGCACATTTTAAATTACCGGGGCCACATACTGACTCTAAAAATTCCTAAAAAGTAAATCTAGCTATGTTTTGACGATACGGTCCCAACAAAACTAGTTTCGTCGAATTCTGAGATCGTTTGCAAAAAGGCCCATTTTTGGTCGATCCAATTTAACTAAAACTGTCAAAACACATCTTCTTTTGCCACGTTCACATATTGATTCAGAAAATTATGAAATTTGAAACCTAGCAATAACTTTGCATCCCGGATCCAACAAAAGGGGTTTCGTCGAATTCCGAGGTCATATGCAAAATGGCCATTTTCACGGCCTATATAAATTCCACAGCGACCGTTCTGAAAATTCATTCGGCCATAACTTTTGCTTTCCGTTATGAAAATTCGATTTTTCAGATTTGTTAGAAAGGTATTCACTAATAGATTTAAATATTTTTGGTTTCACTAAAATCCGTTTTGTTTTGCACCCGGTATAGTGCGACAAAGTTTGAATTCAATTTTTGAAACTGCAGCCCCTTTTCAGGCCTTGTTTATAATTATAATTAATTATATTCGTTTTCAATTGTCGATTCAAACTCAGTTTTCATCGCCATTATTTAAAATATTTATTTTAAACATTTAAAATCCATTATTTTAGCCAATTAAAAAAATTTAAATTGGTTCAGATTTTCTGGGTCGTTACAATCTCCCCCACTTAAAACTTTTCGTCCCCGAAAAGGAACAAAGTCGAAAGTGGTTTGATAAATCTACAATCACCCAACCCAACAACCAATTTGTTTTTAGCCTTCCAAAAATATACTAATCAAATCCTATATTCCTTTAAAAATCATTCAGAGTATAAATAATGCACATCCATGGGAAGAAAATAGCAACAGAATAGAGAATTAAATGGTAATGCAAAGTATGGTAAATGCACCTTGCACCGGAGTCAATCAGAGATATCTACTCGGCATCTAGGATAGGCTTTCTGAATGCTCTCCTCAGTTTCCCAAGTACAATCTCGCGGATCTCCACTCCATTGCACTTTGACTAAGTGAACCTTCTTGTTCCTCAGCTCTTTGGTTTCTTTGCCGATAATCTTTAGCGGCTCTCTTCTCACGGCTAATTCTGGAGTAATTTCAATGTCCTTTTGAGCTGCTTCTTCCACGATCAAGTCTGGATCATGAACGTGTTTTCGAAGTTGAGATATGTGAAATACATCATGAACTCCAGGCAACCAGTCAGGCAATTTGACCCTATAAGCGAGAGTTCCAATCCGTTCCAGAATAGGAAACGGACTAATGAATTTGGGCGCCAACTTTCTAGTTTTACCGAACCGGATAACTCCTCTCATCGGTGATACTTTCAAATATACATAGTCGCCAACAGCAAAGGATATATCTCTTCTTCTTCTATCGGCATAGCTCTTTTGTCGGCTTTGAGCGGCGAGTAATCGCTTCTTAATAAAATCGACTTTGTCGGCAGCTTCTCGGATCATATCTGGCCCTAACACGAGTCTATTTCCAGGTTCGACCCAACAAGCGGGAGATCGGCACGGTCTACCATACAATGCTTCGAATGGCGATATTGTCAGACTCGCCTGGTAGCTGTTGTTATAAGAGAATTCAGCCAAATGCAGATGGTCTTCCCATGATCCACCGAAATCTATAACACAAGCCTGCAATAGATCTTCTAAAATACGATTCACCCTCTCAGTCTGGCCGTCCGTCTGAGGATGATAAGCTGTGCTCAAGTTCAACTTCGTTCCCAGTTGGACTTGAAATGCTTCCCAGAATTTGCTAGTGAATATTGTATCCCTATCACTGACTATACTGAGTGGCACTCCATGTAGTCTAACTATTTCCCTGAAGTAAATCTGCGCCAGACTCTGAGCAGTTCTGTTTGATCTGACAGGTATGAAATGGGCGGTCTTCGTGAAGCGATCTACGATTACCCAAATACTGTCGTTTCCTTTTCTGGTCCTGGGCAGACCATCAATGAAATCCATAGAAATATGCTCCCACTTCCAACCCGGAACTTCTAGTGGTTGTAACAATCCAGCCAATTTCTGTTGGTCGCTCTTGACTAGTTGGCAAGTAGGGCATCGGCTAACATATAAAGAAATGTCCCTCTTCATCGACTTCCACCAGAAAGTGCGTTTGATGTCATTGTACATTTTGCTTACTCCCGGATGGATACTAAGTTTCGACTTGTGGCATTCGTCCAGTACTTCCTTTCGAAGCTCATGAATGTTAGGAACACATATTCGACCTTTTAGCCTTAGAATCCCATCATTATCTACTTGAAAACTCGAGGGTTCGCCTTGTTGAATTATCTCTCTGATCTTCTGAATGAAGTGATCATCCTCTTGAAGAGCAGATATTTTATCTAGCAATGAAGTCGTGATAATAAAACTGGCGATAATTTCATTCTTTCGGCTTAACGCATCGGCCACGACATTGCTTCCCCCGGAGTGTATATAATTTCAAAATCATAAGCTGCAAGAAACTCCAGCCAACGTTGCTGCCTCAGATTTAGGTCTTTCTGAGTGAACAGATACTTTAACGACTGGTGGTCTGTAAACAGTTCAAATCTCTCACCCAGAAGATAGTGCCTCCATATTTTCAAAGCGAACACAATAGCCAATAGCTCAAGATCATGAGTGACGTAGTTCTTTTCATGTGGCTTCAACTGATGGCTAGCATAAGCAATCACTTGGCCCCTTTGCATTAACACTGCGCCAAGGCCTTCTCTAGAAGCATCAGTCCAGACTTTTAAATCCTGGTTGCCATCGATGATGGTTAACACTGGAGCAGTTGTTAATCTCAACTTTAGCTCTTCGAAAGCCTCTTCACTTTCTGGAGTCCATTTGAATTTAGAGTGCTTCTTTGTAAGCTTCGTTAAGTGACCAGATATCTTCGAAAAGTCTTTAACGAATTTCCGGTAATAGCTAGCCAATCCGAGAAAACTACGGACTTCAGTGGGGGTACTAGGCTGTTTCCAGTTCTGAATAGCTGTGATTTTACTTGGATCCACAGCGATTCCTTCTTTCGATACGACGTGGCCTAGAAATTTTACTTCATCTTGCCAGAAGATACATTTGGAAAACTTGGCTTTTAATACATTCCGTCTCAGAATTTCTAGAACCTGTTCCAGATGCTCTTCATGTTCGGCCTTTGATTTAGAGAAGATTAGAATATCGTCAATGAAAACCAGAACAAATTTATTCAAAACCCCTCTGAACACTCTATTCATCAAATCAACGAAGTAAGCAGGAGCGTTACATAAGCCGAACGGCATTACTAACCACTCATAGAATAAGTCGGGACCTCTGAATGCTGTCATTGGAACACACTCTTCGGCAATTCGAAGTTGATGGAAGCCTGTAGCTAGGTCCATTCGTGAAAATATTTGTGCGCCATTTAATCGATCCAACAAATCATCTATTCGCGGCAATGGATACTTGTTCTTTATTGTTTGCTTGTTCAGATCACGATAGTCCACGCATAGACGTAGAGTACCGTCTGATTTTGGGACAAACACCACTGTTGCACCCCAATCAGAGAAACTGGGCCTGATCAGACCTTTCCATACTAGCTGTCGTGTTTGATTGTCTAATTCCTCCTTCTCTTTCAAGGACATTCTTCGAATAGCGTGAACTACCGGCCTTGCATTGGGAATCAATGCAATCTTGAAATCTATTTCTCTCTGCGGAGGTAAACGAACAACTTCCTCGAACACATCCGCATAGTTCTTAACGACAGGAATATCATTCACTAAGTCGGGAATATTCTCTGTGATTTCAGGGACATTTTCCATTTGGGCTGGAGAAACATTCAAAGCTGCCCAGAAGTCCTTTCTATTAGTATTCTGACCTTCACAGGGAATGGTTATATAATCACCTGATTTAATCTTCGCCTTTATGACTCTGTCGGCGCATTTAACTTCAGCTTCATATTTGGTCAACCAGTCTAACCCCAAGATAAGATCAAACTCTTTAAAATTCATGACGACTGCGATGGTAGGAAATCTATAACGGGAGAAAGAAACCGGCACTCCACAAATCCAACTGAGATCAATGGAACCCCCAACCGGATTCTGGACAGTCATTGGTTCCTTCAGCTTTTTCAAATTCAAATCCAGTTTCTTAGCTGCATCCTTTGAAATGAAGCCCCGTGACGCCCCTGTGTCAAACAATACTTTGACTGGAATGTTTTTGACAGTAAGCGTTCCTTCTAAAATATCAGCCCTTTCTTGACTTGTTGAGGGATCAGAAGTTTCTGCTACTTCATTCACTTGAACTACTTCGGGCTTCTTTAAGAGCCAGCAATCCTTTGCAAGATGACCAGTCTGCCTGCATTTACTGCAACCTCTTTTCTCTTGGAAATTCTTCTCTGATTTAGATCCACTCTTGATTCGTTTCTTTAGAGATCTGCAACTTATCGAGAGATGTCCTTGTTTATTGCAGTTAGAGCATACAGTTGTCGTTACAGGTTTCTTCTCAGATTTGGCCCTTTTCTCTTGGCACTGGGCTTCTTACTGACATCAGACTTTGTACTGGCCTCAGGACGATCAGTTTCTGATTCAGCCTTATCGCTAGAACTAACTTCCTCTTCGTACTGTAACATACCTTTCTTGTCTAAATCTTCGTATTGATAAGCCATATAAATCATTTCTGAAAAAGGAAGCTTCACATTCCTCATTACACTATTCTGATATCTCCTCTGCAGGCCATGAATAAATCTCAGATTTTTCCTCTTTGGATCTTGAATCAGATGAGGAGCAAAGTGAGCAAGTTCGTTGAACTTCTTATGGTATTCTGGGATGGTCATATCACCTTGTATTAGATAAGAAAATTCATCACATCATCGCTCCGTTGCTTCGGGAGGAGTAAATCTTTCTAAGAAAAACACTTTGAATCTGTCCCAGGTGATATCACCTTCTGGATTATCTTTAATAATTGAATCCCACCAAAACAAAGCTTCTTCTTTGAGTGCCCAAGACGCCAGTAATCTTTTCTGATCATCCCTCAGCTTTAAACACTCAAAGATTTTCTCTGCAGAACGAATCCAAGCTTGTGTTTCCATAATGGACTCTTTGCCTAAGAATGGCGATCCACCAAGATTTCGAAATCTCTTGAATAGAACTTCTATATCGGATTCTTGCTGCGGGAGCACAACTGGCTCATTAGCTGGTCGAGCCATACGGTTATTTCTTCTGTTCCTGTCACTCATTTTCTAGTGCGTCTGCAATTAGCAGACAAAGTGTCAGGTCAACAGAAAAGATATTTTCAAATATAGAGACAAATACTTCAATGTAAATGCGTCTACTGGGGTGTATTCCATACTGCTTTACTTATACTAGGATGTTACTGATCCTATCTGTATAGAGTTACCCGTCCTAGAACACTACTGGTTCTATTTCTGACGAGTTCGTTCAAATGTTATATTCCAGAATTAAGCTTAACCAAAGCTCTGATACCACGTTGAGACGACCCCAAATCCCGTACTGACGGAGACAAGGGTTATCTTTGGAATATAACACAGAAACAGATAATAGCAGAACAGAATTAAATAAATACACCAAATAATGAACAATAGAATATACTGGATAAAAGTAATCAACAGAGTTACACAGTATACAGGATCTTACTTAGTACAAATACAGTTCAGCTATACATAAATGTCTACAGCGGAAAACAAACAAAATATGTACAATAGGAGCTGAACAGCATAAAAAGAGATAAATGATAGAATCCATCTTCAGCTCCAGCTATCCAGAGAAAGAACCAGCTAAACCTGAATACAAGGCTGCCCGTGTAGAAAAAGGGGCACCCGAGTTTGAAAGTGAAACAAACTACGAGTCAGTCGTGGGACTGGTATGAGAAATCTATTCAACACATATATAATTTGGCTATTCACAGGACCACGCCCCTTTCGTGGAACGGGTTTACTCCATTGGATTGCCAGTGCTTTAAAACAAATCATTCTTTGAAACAACGCTATGCTTTTTATAAAAAAATGAAGCCATTATAAGACTCAGTTCCCATCACACAATGCAACGCAAACCGGAGGATAAAGTTTTTACCTTATAACGGCCAAAATATGCTTGATACGAATAAAGCAAAGGCATTTGATATTATTGCTAGTGTTTATACGTTTTGAAAACCATTTCAAATCATAACTATCAATCATAGACGACATGGGTACCATATATCATGTCGCCATATATATATACAATCAAAACCGCACGATGTCGTATTTGGAAATTGGATTTCCGTCATGAACCAAGGCAAAAGATAGTCCTTACCGAATTCGTGACTCTCTAGCCCGAGCCACAGGATCAGAATGCATCAACCCTTTAGATCGTCAGGGTCGGTCCACCGATGTGGATTATTATGCCTGAACAATACGTTTCCCCGCCCTTTGGGGCTTAAACGAGCAACGAATGACTCCATCGGACCCGGATCGTCCGATCAAACCGAGGCACCTCGCAACAGCAACAACCACATAGGTGAAAAGTATATAAATGTCAGGGCTGGTAGGTCACTGACACCACCCTAGCTAGAAAGAAACGCATACCCTCCCTGAGGTCCTTCTCGCGTTTCTGGTCCATACCGGGGTGTGAGGCTCGCGAATTTACGTTATACACAAAGCTACGCCACACAGGCGGTGCTTCGATCATCACCACAAGACTTTGCTTTTCAACAGAAGCCCTGATCACTGCATCTTAGCATGCCACACAGGCAATTCATGCCATGCGACTGATATCCATCGATATACAACCTCTGAGCTCGTACGTCTCAGAGAAGGGCGTTAAGCAAAAGAATAAATTCTCCGCCGCCAAACAGATGTATATTTAATAGAGATCAATCAACACGGAATAAAATCCAATGTCAGACACACAGTCCATTTACAAGTCCGTTCTGGGTCTGAACGAAACCGGAGGCACTAAATACCTCGCAAACCCATCGACCACCACGTACGTCTGGACGATCACCACCTATTATCCATATTTCGGGATGCCTCCCAATCAGGACCTCGGTTACCATCCAAACGAGGTGAAGATCTCCGTTCTTCGACCACCGTCTTCATCTTCGACTTTCACTCGTCGGTCAATTATTTGAAATGAGAATTAACTCGGCCTTCTCAAATAATTCACGTACATTTAGAATTTCAAATCAATTTACTTTAATGGTTAAATCATTCGACAACAGCAATTTTATTCTTTAATGTAATTTTCACACCAAACACATTCAACCATCAAATACTACATAAATCGAGCTAATTCAGTTTATTTCTATTCCATATCGATTATGATATTTTATAACGATTTATCGCTATTTTTATTTATTTTAAAATAGCCAATTTATTCAAAACGACGCTTCGGGCCATAACGCGGCCGTGACGCTGTTTTTCTTCAGAACTGATTTACACATATCTGAAAATCTAACCGTTGGATCTTCACAAAATTTACATCATTAGAAAGGTCTTTTCAAAACGAATCCAACGGTTCCAGTTTCGGGAAAATCCGATGGTCGGATTCCTCATACCAATCGTTTCAAATTACGATTCCGAAACACGAACTGCACGGCTTCGATTCCTTTTAATTATATTTATATTTATATATATAAATATAGTTCATTCTTTAATTTCAACTATAGTTCGTTCTATATTTTCAACTTCGTTTTCACTTCAAATATTTCACTAACGCCTTAATATTTCGAAAAATTTCGCCATAACCTCCTTTGTACGGGGAGGGGTTTGGAAATTTATTGGGCTGTGTTAGGTACCCAATAAATCCTAAAAAGCATTCACATATTTATAGTGATATATTCTGGTGTTTACGGGGGAGCATGTATAGATAATCACTCCAGAGAATAAATTCTCGTCACCCCGTTTCCGTGTGGAAACAAATAGTCCATGTGCCGTATCTAATAACTAGAGAGACGTGATTATTGTCAACTCCAGACCCGTGTGGGGTTTTTATTAATCTGGCAATTTATCGTTATATTTTATAGAGTCCATATCAGTCATCAGTTCAACCTGTAGTATATAATCATCGCCATACAAGCCTCTCGCTCGTATGGTAAATCTTCCACCTCGTCACACAAGCTCCAATTGCTTATGTGGAATATGATGAAGTATGCCTATCGTCAAGAAGTATGCCATGTAGCGTAGTTCAAATTTAATTGTTACTATCCTATGGCGATATTTATTATTTCACACAGAATAACCAGCACTCCGCATCCAATGGCATTCACAGGAGTTGATATAAAAATAAAATTGCGCAGCCAACTCATCAAGGCTTACCAATTTGTCGGGCACGCAAATAATTTCTTTACTCTACAGCTAATCCATTTTTTCCTGTTCAACACATGTATATATATGCAGAACAAAGCCAATAATAATATTTCTAGCAAACTATTATTTATTTCAACACGTGTGTATTTTTATCAAAGCGTATACATGATAAAAGAAATATTTTTATCATCAAAATATTTATTCAACACGTGAATGTTTTTAACACTTCATATTCACAATAAAAATGTAGTTTTTATTGTCTATTCATCTTATTTTAAAATACGATAACATTCAACACATGAATTTCAACTCGACGAACGAATTTTAATTCAACACATGAATATTCTCTATAGTTTGTATATATATAAAAATGTGATTTTTATCGCTAAAACTATTTGTTTAAATTCAAATAATATTCAACACATGAATTTCAACTCAACGAATGAATTGCAACTCAACACATGAATATTCTCTATAGTTTGTATATATATAAAAATGTGATTTTTATCGCTAAAACTATTTGTTTAAATTCAAATAATATTCAACACATGAATTTCAACTCAACGAATGAATTGCAACTCAACACATGAATATTCTCTATAGTTTGTATATATATAAAAATGTGATTTTTATCGCTAAAACTATTTGTTTAAATTCAAATAATATTCAACACATGAATTTCAACTCAACGAATGAATTGCAACTCAACACATGAATATTCTTTCAACATATGTAATTTATTTCAACGAATGAAAATTATTCTAACACATGTATATTTCAGAAAATTTCGGCAGCATAACGGCAGGGTAGTTAAAACCGGGATCGTCCCTAGTACGGCTCCTCGCTCTACCTTAAAACCTCGCGGTTTTTGACAATGGGGATCATGCATCTAGTTCGCAGGCAGGCGGCATGTATATATTTATTTCATTTCCACAAACTAATCCTATGTGGTTTCAACCAAATATTTCTCAACCACAAACGGGTATTTTTCAATCACAATCAATCAATATCAACCACAAACAATCCCAAACAATCATTCGCTATCAATCAATTCTCACAACAATCACAACCAATAAATATCGTCCATGGTTTGTGGACGAGGGGCGTATATATATATATATATATATATATATATATATATATATATATATATATATATATATATATATATATATATAGCAATTCACTTCTATTTCAACAGAAATATAATTTTTACAACGCATATATAACTTATACATCGAACATACAGCTTATACAACGCTTATACATGAGATGTACAACGTTTATATAACTCATACATCGACTATATAATTTATACATCGTCGTTTTCCATATTGTTTTTAAATTAGAAATCTCACATTGGGTTCCACTCCACCAAAAATAGCAGAAGGCTCAAAAAAATACGCGGTCTCTTCTAAAATGTAGAAAGCGTCCACACGGTCACGATGTTTCCTGTTTCATCGAATTTCGTTAACATAGCAAAAAGATATGATTTTTCAAAGGTTTGCAACACTTAAAAGTGTTATTTTCAATTGAAAAATAAACAAGCCGTATACCAGTTTTTTTCTTCGAAACTAGGTTTTCGATTTTCTCGCGAATCGATGCACGATATCACGATCGACCTTTACCACAGCGTAGGGCTTCGAACCAGCTTCCTGGCGCCGGCAACCACCTTCAGTTCGACGTCCAGATGAAGCAGCGTCGGCAGTTGCAAACGGCGAACTTTGTGGCTTTGATTCGAGCGATATACTCAATGAAAAAAATCAAACTTGGTATGGATTGGAAGGTCTCGACAAACTCTACAAAATTCCCAACAGAATGGAGGTCTAATTTTGAGCTGATTGAGAGGAATCGAGGAGAGAAGGGAGGAAGAAGTTTCCGTCGTTCGATCTGGAGTGTCGGGGGGGGGGGGTTCGATTTTTTTTATATTTTTAATTTATGAAATAAAAAATCTTATTGGCCGGTGCTATATTAAATTCAAAAATTGGGGTTTTCTTGGACGAACTCGAAATCCAACCCAACGACTGTCGTCCCTAGCGTTTTACCCTCATTCCGAACGCAATGGGATATGTTTCGTAATCCAATTCGGCTGTTACGATAGGTTTCCATTGAATTTAAAATATAAATCTTTATATATTCAATTTAAACGCACATTTTAAATTACCGGGGCCACATACTGACTCTAAAAATTCCAGAAAAATAAATCTAGCTATGTTTTAACGATACGGTCCCAACAAAACTAGTTTCGTCGAATTCTGAGACCGTTTGCAAAAAGGCCCATTTTTGGTCGATCCAATTTAACTAAAACTGTCAAAACACATCTTCTTTTGCCACGCTCACATATTGATTCAGAAAATTATGAAATTTGAAACCTAGCAATAACTTTACATCCTGGATCCAACAAAAGGGGTTTCGTCGAATTCCGAGGTCATATGCAAAATGGCCATTTTCACGGCCTATATAAATTCCATAGCGACCGTTCTGAAAATTCATTCGGCCATAACTTTTGCTTTCCGTTATGAAAATTCGATTTTTCAGATTCGTTAGAAAGGTATTCACTAGAAGATTTAAATATTTTTGGTTTCACTAAAATCCGTTTTGTTTTGCACCCGGTATAGTCCGACAAAGTTTGAATTCAATTTTTGAAACTGCAGCCCCTTTTCATGCCTTGTTTATAATTATAATTAATTATATTCGTTTTCAATTGTCGATTCAAACTCAGTTTTCATCGCCATTATTTAAAATATTTATTTTAAACATTTAAAATCCATTATTTTAGCCAATTAAATTTTTTTAAATTGGTTCAGATTTTCTGGGTCGTTACAATAAGTGAATTGAATATAGCACTTTTGGATGATCGATTAGGTCATAGATTCGAAGAAAGGAATTATTGAGTTCGCCGCGGATCTCTAAACCCAAATCTCCCCTCCCTATGGGATTCCCATTCTCTTGAGTGATCGTTCACTTGAGAAAATAAGGAGACCCATGGAATCACACGAATACTAAATTCTCTTTAGAAAATCGAAACAAGGATTAGGAATTAGGTGAGATTCCCAATCACTAACAACTTTCGAGAATCAAAGAACTGAAATCCAGAAACATAAGACATAAATAAATAACTCCAGGATCAAGAAATATCAGTTATTTATTTACTCAAGGAAAATATTTAAGATAATTTCTAGTTAAAAATCTTGAACCACTCAAATTCTTGGAATTGCTCCGAGGAAATCTATAAGTAAATTATCTAGAAAAATAACAAATGATCACGGAAAAAATTGCAAAAATCCAAAATATTATTATTTTGGTTAACTTGTTAGGAGAATTTTAATTTTAGGAATCATTTCGAATGTCGGATTGTCACATAATGGTGTTTAGGAATTCTGAACTACAACATGGCGTCCCATATCTCGTTCGAGATCCTTAACGCACCAGATGGACAAGTTAACACAAGAAAATCCTCACAATTTCTAATGTTCACGCAAATCTCGAGGAAATATAAAAATTCAATAAATCATTCAGGATGGCATAAAGGAAATAAAATTCCTTTATCAGCTTACGAATAAAACACAAATGATATCTTTTGATAACGAAGAACACAATCGACGTATATCAAAAGATTATAAATAAAATAATCTCTGAATAAGGTAAATGACATTAAGGAATTAATGACACGTACCTTGACTCAAGAAGAGGGATCACAAGAAGCGGGATGCTTTCCCTCATTCTTGATCTTGAGTTTGGAACGCAATGAGGTAACACAAATGTATCGTTGAGCATTCGTTGAGTTAATTTAACAAAAATGCTTGGTGACTCATACCGGCACAAGAGGTAACAAATGAGTTGTTTTGGCCCGAAGGCTTGGTGATCTAACACCGAACTAGAACTACATAGCTGACAACAAGCGAGTAGATTTAGTCACAAAGATATGGTATCTCCATACCGACCGATAAGTGATCAAAAGACCATGCTAGGTATGTAACGACGTACGAAACAATCTTAACTAGAAATCAAGAAATATCAGGAATAAACGTGCTTACGACGTGCGTAACGACGCACGGGAAAGATATCCAATGATCAATCAACTACAAGGATCACAAATGACCAACAAGATAGGTGTGATACACAACAGACCAAACAGACATCGATTAGCGACTCGAGTCAAAGAATGAAACATAAGCACCAGTAGAGCGCATGGGCCCTAGATGGACTATAGAAATCAACCCGAAGGAGACGAGTCGATAACTATTCTAAAAGAATAAGAATAGGCCACTTGAGACATAATCACCCCTCCCGTTGGAGGTACACTAGATGAACCGACACTTGCACGGCTGCGACCAACTATTTCGCTTCTTTAAGGAAAAAGGAAGACAAAGTTAGTCTCAAGTCGAATTCAAACGATGCGAATTCAATCAAAATAGAATCATATTGGAAGATAAACTATGATGGGTCTTAAGACTCTAACTAAAACCCTAATGCACGATCCCCGAGAGAGGCTTAAGACAATACCATCGTCATACTATCTTACATTGTTTCAGAAAATTACTCCGATACCAATTGTAACGCCCCATCTCTACACCCACTATCGTCCAGTTCATTTCATAGAAATGTCGTAGACCATAACAGAGAATGAGGTTTGTTAAGGGTAACCAATTGTATGATTACTCCATGTGAGGAATGCACATCGAATTTTGATACCGATTAAAATTTCGATATGACCATTCGGCACATAGGGCAACTACACAACGGCTATATGCAATCCGGAAAACAGTATAAAATAGACAACAAAAATAATATAAATATGGTATATCTCAAAGCCAGACACAAAGTAATCATATCACAAAGGCGGAATAGATATGAATAAACCAAGGATGTGTACAACAAGATAGTGGTCAACTAAGATCCACTATTCCCAAAATGATAGATACATACACCAGGATCTAAATAAAAGAATATGTACACAATGATAGATAATGTCATAGGTACAACAGTACAAAAAGCTGCGGAGACAGAGTAGCAAGCTGAAAACGGAAGATCAATCCTGCGAGAAGTCCCAAAGGAGTACCTAAAAGGACTCGGCTTGACCCGAGTATTATTTATAAGAAAATAAACAATAAACGGATCAGTCTAGCTGCATTTATCAATTAAACTGAGATAGTGAGAGATATAACGCAAGATGACATGATTCTAATAATAAGATCTAATCATAAATAAATATGAAACATGACATGTCAACACAAGCAGGAAATGACAATGGAATGTCAGCACATAATTATCTAAACATAGTCTCCTAGCTAACGTAGAATGCAACATTCAAATAATAACAATCAACAGGAAATGACAGTGGAAATGAATCTCATGACATTAAGCATACAACAATAACAAGAATCCAGAAATCACTACAAATCCAGAAAACATCATAAAAAGTGGTACACCCTAGATGAGAAACGATTCTGAAAACATCATAAAAAGTGGACACTTCCCAGATGAGATACAATCTCTAGAAAACATCATAAAAAGTGGATACCTCCCAGATGAGATACGATCTCTAGAAAACATCATAAAAAGTGGATACCTCCCAGATGAGATACGATCTCTAGAAAACATCATAAAAAGTGGTAACCTCCCAGATTAGATACGATCTCTAGAAAACATCATAGAAAGTTTACCGAAGTCCCATAGATGAAGGTCTCAAATCGTAAATTCCAACTAGGGCGATTGCAAACCAAACAACTATGTCATAGAGCGGATACCATGGATCCGGGTGAATAGAAATTACTCCGAGCTAGTTAATATAAGAAAATAGCAACATGTCCCATAACCACATGCTATTCTCGAATATTTACACACTCGTAATTGGTTCCTATTCAAAACAGAGAAAATCATAGAAGGAGCATTGCCACGGTTGTCGATCGGACGAGTCCAAGAATTAACCATCGAAGCAAAAGCAAGGGTTCATAGTCCTTTATTTTACTTAGACGTTTAATTAGATTTCTCATACAAACGAGAAAAAGGTTTATAAAATATATACTAGTAAATTTGAAGAAGATTCATAAAACGATTTCGTAAATTAGCTTCGTATAAGATTGGAAACTATTTTAGTACAAGAATTTGATATCTACTAATAACATAAAACCTTTTTATATAATTTCAAAGTGGCAATAAATAATAGTACGATTACCGAGGCAAATCAATCAAGAGGATTCACGTCATAATGACATAAATCCAAATCATAAATCATCAAATGTAAATTTGATAAATCGAATATGCATATAGCTTGTTAGTGAATCCAATGACGTTAAGAAACAGTTAGAAATCACCCTGGAGTGACAGGAAACAAAGACACGAAATCAGGTGCCGTAGATCAAAAAGCGATCACCAAGGTGATCGCTAATGCTTAATTCACATTACAACAATATACAGGAAATCAAAGGGATAACAGCTGTAATTGCGATCAACGAACGAGTCGAGATCCCAAACTAGCACCCGAAGGTTTTAAACTACATCGGAATAGGCTCAAAGGATATCGAGTCGTTAATCCACGTTTTAATGGCGTGAATCATCTTAACAAGAGTATTGAATAAATTTGATATACCAAAAGGAGAGCACGGCTTTACGATGATATCCGGTGAATTCGAAGACCATCAACATGCACGGGAGAGCCAAGGAGGAGTCCAGAAACCATTGTGATCGTGCGTGGAGGCGCACAACCGATATTGGGTCGGACCTGGGCAAAATAGCCCAGGTTCAGGGTGACCGGTCGACCGGTCAAATAGGGCGGTCGACCATTTTTGCCCAGAAGCAGAACCGGTCGACCGCCACATATTTGATCGGTCGACCGGTTTAGGCCCCAAAACCAGCGGGATTCGTCCCTCGTGAGTGTCCGGCGCCGATCATCGAGGCTCGTGACTTCTTCGGGACACCAATGAGACCTCTCCGATCCACCGTATCGACTCGCAAAGCTCGAATGCATTGGTATGGATTATAGATTCTAAAACGAACAAAATTCCAAACCAATACTGTAACAGCCCGCACCTCCGTTCACCCAAGATATTGTCCCCAACTTAGCCACCGTATAGGTGTGGGGTTTTGTTCCTCAAAAGGCCTCGACTTAGTTTCGAGACCCGCCAACACATGGCGTTGCCACACAGACTGAGCCAACCTCCCTACTAACACCGGTATTGCCCCTACTTTGCCACCTCTCAGGTGTAGGGTTTTCCATCACTAGGCCTCGGCGTTAGTATGAGACAGGCTTTACTATATAAGTACCCCCTTCACATAGGCTTCCATGATGTGGGACTTAGGGGCGTCACATTCTCCCCTTCTACAGAGCCCAACGTCCCCGTTGGCTTACAAACACCACACCCAGGCGCTGTGGTCCACACAGGAGCCACAATTCCGGCTGGGTATTGGTTCTGATACCACTTTAACAACTCGCACCTCCGTTCACGCAAGATATTGTCCCCAACTTAGCCACCATATAGGTGTGGGGTTTTCCATCACTAGGCCTTGGCGTTAGTAAGAGACGGGCTCTACTATATAAGTACCCACTTCACACAGGCTTCCATGATGTGGGACTTAGGGGTGTCATGGGATGCAACGTGTAAGTAGATCCGAATGACAAGCCTAGAAAATAGGAGCACGTTAAGGAGTGGTTGCAGCTTCAGGCGGTTTAGGTAGAGGATACTCCGATCCGATTCGGAGAGGGGGATCCGATCCGATCCAATCCAAAAGGAGGGATCCGATCCGATCCGGAGAGGGGGATCCGATCCAATCCGAAAGGACTGATCCAATCTGATCCGAAAGGTGGATCCGATCCAATCCGAAAGGAGCGATCCAATCCGATCCGAAAGGGGCATCCGATCCAGTGACATTTGCATGTACAATTCAAGTTTTCCAACCTTCTATCACTCCATCCAAGTGATCATCAATCAATGTAAGTTCATACTCAAATTTCTGTCTTTGGGTAGCCTGGTCACAAAGCAGGCTAGCATTTTGCCCCCCAAAGTACATCTTATCGTAGATGAGTTGTGCTGTGAATAAGTCGATCTGAATCTTTTTGAAACGTCATCCACCATTGAGGAGGGTTTACCAGATTGTTGTGTCCTATTGAGTAGTCCCATCATATGGATTTTTTCCTATATAAATGGCTTGTCATATATTGCACTACTTCCGTTAATGTTTACCAGGCCAAATTCCATGGCTATGGTGGTCAAGTTGATCAATTAATTGTCTAGATCTCGTCAAATCAAGAGGTTGTATTCCTTCATCATAAGTCAAGTAGGATCGTTGGCTTCCGTGTGAGATTATACATGCATAAGTTAATGCCAAACGACGTTGTCTTCCTATGCAAGTCAAGTGTATTACTAAGTCAGGCTTTCTTTTATGCATAAGTCAATGTGTGGAGTAGTCATCCAAGTCATAGGGTAGTATCAGAATCTTCGGGCCTTCAGCTAGCATCTGGCTAATTGGGATATAGTGCTTCAGAATTGGCATATGGATCTGTCATTTGTGCTTGGATTTGGACTATCTCCATATCTGGATATTAATCTAGAGCTCCCTGATTACATCGAATCATGACAATAAGGCATCGAAAGCCGTGACACTGCGGATCGTTTTGTAATCCCGTGATCACATATGAATCAGCACGAGATGTTGAAAATATGCAAGATAGTTGTTGGTAGGATCATCACAATCGTAAGGTATCATAGGAGTTTATCACACTCTCCATTCGATGCAGTTTCGGATCAAGTCTTTGGATTCATGATTGATTTGTTAGTTGGATTTCTTAAACGGTCGGGATGAATCATATCATGTTCCATATATATAGCTTATATGTTCTGAATTATGCACAAAATCAGGGTCATATTCAAATTCAGTCTGCGAGTTAAATCTCATGCTCCTAACTTTAGTGGAGGACAAATGAAGTCAACGTTTATGACCCCAACATCGATGGGGGTTGGACCAGGTCAATAATACATCTAGTCTTCTAGCCATTTTACTTTCCATTATCACATCGGGTTAGAGCTTTAGGTTTGGTAATTATAGTCGACCCATGTCATTCTATACTCTTTCTCAAGTCAGCAAGAGTTGAAGTTGTATGCGTGAATGGTCAAATCATGTTCACTTTGGTATCATCTCATCTCTTTATTCAGAAAAAGAGGATTGCCTGATCGAGTGTCAGCGAATTCAGATACTTTCCTCGCATCAGCCACAGAGTTGAGTATGCTCGTCAATCATGCAAGCGAGGAACGTTGTTAAGGAGATATTCGAGCTCCGTTGTTTCATGATTTGGCATAATCTGAAACAACCATCATAGTCTTGTTGAGTCTTCCTCTCATGCTTGGTTCCATTGAGCTTGACAATCAAGATCGCGGGCTTCATCAACGAAATTAGACCTTTTTGGAATTTTACATTCCTATCGGTCTTTTCGGGGGCTTTCCTTTTGTCTTTATCATTTCAAGAGTCGGATGATGCTCTATTCATTGTCATGAAAACATTGAGAATGTTTATCTCAATATTAGTATCCTTTTGTTGCAGGAATCTGTCTTAGGATAGGATTCACAACCTTCTCTAAGAAAATCTAATGGTATAAAGATATTGAGTTTTGTTCGAGAGGTGAATCTGCCAAGTCCGTTTGGTGGGTCTTGACGCAGAGAGACTTTGAAGTTTGAGTCTAGAATACCTGATATTGCTGTTATAAACACCATAGATGGTCCACGTCGATCTATAGATGTTGTTGTGGCGTTGAACCTTATGAGGAACGAATGTAGGGCCTTGCCGGACCTTCGTTTGATTGAAGTGAGTAATATGACATTCTTGGATCGACAGATGTGGACCTTTGATCGCTCAACGAAGTGGGTCAGCAAAGCGTTCCAACGGTTGATCAAATCGGATGTATGGCACCAAAAATCGTACAACAACTATGTGATCCAAGATCCGGAAATGGTAGCTTGAAGAGCAGGGAGTTGCTGAAATCCCTGATGTCTCATGTGAAAAAAATTTGACTGACGTTGCTTACATTGCCTTTGAGGTGTGCCGCCTCTGGTGAAGACTCAATTAACATTGGCAATCTGGCCTTTGTTTTCGAGGAGTCATTGCCAATTGTCCAATTCAGCGCTGGTTCCCCCAGCATGAATTCTTGAAGTGGGTGGAAGTTGGTCTCTGGCTTCTTAGATCCACATATGCAATAGCCATCAATCAGGCTTTCGTCCTTTAATTTTGGACGGTGATTTGCTGCTCGGGTGTATGCGGGTCAGTCTTGATGAGTCATTCTTTTGTTACAGTCCAGGATCTTGCGGGACTATGATGATAGTAATGTGCATAAAGTTGGTGGATAGTTGAATTACGTTACTCGAAACTTGTATCCCATGCATGCCCCTCATCTACGGTGATTTTTCTATTGGGTGAGCATCAAATCCATTTCTTCTATGAAATCATACTTCCTCATCAAGTCATGAGTTAAAATTTGATACAAAATGATTTGTATGTGCCCAGCTCATGTTAGTCTTTGGTCTCCCACCCAATCTTTGTGGATCGGAGTCGGGTGGCGATAAAGTCAAATTATAGTCACCTCGTACGCTTCCATTTTCCCTCTATATTAAGGAATGAGGAACTTCATGTTGAAGTTGAGTTGGATGTGAAGCATTCATCTGAATTGGAGCAAAGGTTGGTCGAACTCCGTTTAAGTTTCTAGTGGCTCTTGCATTGCCATCGTTTTCATCCAAGATGTTATGGTCAGAAGTTGCATGCTACAAATGTCTGGGAGGGGGTTGATTGCCCCTTGTTTCACTCAAGACGACTTTGCTAACTCGTCCTTGGGTCTCATGCGATCTAAACAGCGGAACGGGGAGTGATTGAGCCAAGTTTGTTGTCGACTGAATTCCCATGTTGCTCGCTCCATGGATTAAGTCGTAGCTACTCGGCCATCCATCCATCTGAGTAAAGAAGTCATCCATCATTTTCTAATGCTTTATCATACCATCTGGGTTCTTAATTCAGTAATGGCACCATCCGTTTCATATCTAGTCTAACATGTTGAGGGATTACCGCAAGAAGAAATCTGCTGACTTCTTTCGCTCCTAGCGCCTTTTGCACCAACATCCTCAGCACGGAAAAAAATTCTATCTTCCTTCTTTTTGGCCCTTGAGTCGGAGTGTCAGGCAATTCACTTCCTTGCAAGATGGAAGACAAAGTAATGGTGTCCCCCCTTATCTGGGGTCTTTCAACCGGAAAGTCGGTTAGGACTAGCAAATGGACGTTCACTCTACATCCATTATGTGGTCCTCAAGTGGCCTATAAAGATCGAGGTATAAGTTAGACACAGACATACAAGTTATGTCATTTGTAAATATTTTCAACAGTGTGCCCCCAGTCCAGAGGTAATGGCGAAAGATCGGTAGTTGTATCACATCCCATTCAAATTTAGACATGGATGCATGGAAAGAGACATTGCTTTCAAATCTTAAGTGATTGAGTTATCCAAGTGCTCGAGCTATCGCATTTTCCATTCAATGTATTTGCGAGGTGGCACTCGTCATTACACTTGGGCTATGGTCAGTCACACGTGGGTGTATATGTTGATTTAATATATCATTCTTAGGGCCTCCTTTCGGTCGTTGCCTGAAGTCGTGTGACACATCATCAAACAATTTACTCTCAAGCCCTCTTTTCGGTCATCGCCTTGAATCTCCTGAGAAGTTTAGCATTGGGCATCGGTGTCAGCCTTCTGGACATGGCCATTTGTTTGTTTTCCACCAGCCTGCTACGGTTGTCGCGAGTGCGACCCTTGCATTCTTGTCTTGTTATCTTGTATAAGCCTGCATTTTGTAAACAAAGCGAATCTCTAAGTAATAGGTAATAAAGCACATCACAATCAAGTAAGCGTTCCAATTCAGAATCCCTGCAATCAAATAATATCAAGAAAATCATATAGAATTCATCTAAGGGGGGTGATGTGTGTATGCCCCCATTCAATCATGAATAAAGTGCCTAGTTTGGACTTGTTCGGGATTGATTAGGATCGGCATTGTATTGCCCCCCATATCTGAAAATGAGGGGTTCGGGCTCAGCTTTCATTCTTGCCCCCGATCCTGCAGCGGGGTAGGAGCCCTTTTGTGGCATTTAATTGCAACGCATTTATACTCTCCTGTCGTATGCCCAGGATAGAGTTCGAACTCAGCTTTCAATTTGCCCCCTAATCCTTCAGTAGGGTAGGAGTTCATTTGTGGCGCAATCTCTGGTGCCTTTACACTCTCCCGTCGAATACCAAGGGTAGAGTGGAATCAAGGTGGTCTTTTAATCGTGGTGCACCTTTACGCCTTGAGGACGCCTTTTTCACGTCCTTTATACTCTCTCTCTCGGATCATGAGAGTTAGAGTGGTGGACGTCGTCTTCCCGTCCTTTATATTCTCTCTTGAATCATGAGAGTTAGAGTCATGGATCGAGTGGTATTTAATCTTGGCGTGCCCATCACACTTGTCCTAGATTCATACTTCTATCCAAGCTCCAAGGACTAGAGTTAGTCAGGCAAACAATTAGATGACGTTTGCTAAGGCTTTGTGTTCCTCTGACCAATCTATGGGAGGAGTGATTGGCACCGAACTTTGGGTACCTGCATCATTCATATCGCATGAGTTAGTCATGCCAATAACTCAGGAAGCATGTAAAAGTAAATTGTATGATTTAAAAGTAAGCATATCAAGGGGAAAGGCTGCCTCCTTTATTCTGGTGGCGTCAAGCATAGGATCGAGCCACGTAGAAGGTCGAACTATGTCCATTTAGAATCAGATTCCGACTTTGAAATGCAAAAGATTAATGCACAATTGTCTTGTGGTCTGCCATGTTTGAGCCAAGGAGTGTATGGTCATCTCGAATCCACCTTGAGACATAAAACTTTCTTTAGACGGAGGGCTTGGCTTTATGGACGAGCAATTCAGTCGAGCTTGTTATGGTTTTGTTCCATAACTCTATATGTGGATGTTACAAGTCTGATCGATAGCAAATCCTGGATACCTACATCATCCACATATTAATTCACCTGAGGTAATTACATCAATAACTCGTAAATCATGGAAATATAAGAGTCACGGTTAAAGAGTAATCCTATAAAAGGAATAAATATCATTCTGTGTGAAAATGGCATTGCATGCTCTTTGCCGGTCCATTTTGCCTCGCGTAATCTCTTCCAGGAGATGGCTGCCAAAACCTTTAGCTAGTGATGAATGTCTTTTCAAACCATCGTGGGATGGCGGTCCCAAGAATGAACAGATCTTGATTAGGGTCTTGGAGTGACAAAGGAAATTAGGTAAATATTGTAAGCGAATGATGAGGTCGCATCTCCTTTGAATCACCTTCTTGCCCCCATGCTAAGGGCAAGGATTGAGTGTCAGGGAGTCGCTGACACCACCTTTAGCTAGAAAGAAACGTGTGCACTCCCTACGTTCCCTTGCTCCGTTTTTGACTCTACCGGGGTGTGAGGCTCGCGTAGTAACGCTATAGACAAAGCTATGCCGAAATAGGCTATGCTTTGATCATCCCACAAGGCTCTACTTTTCAACAAAAGCCTTGATCATTTGCATCTTGGCGTGCCACATTGACAATTCACGCCATGCGATTGATAACTATCAGCACACAACCTCTAAGGGTGTTAAGCAAGAGAATAAATCCTCCGCCACCAACGGTTGTATATTAATAGAAATCAATTTACATAGAACGAAATTCAACGTCAGACACACATCCATTTACATGTCCATTCTGGGTCTGAACGGAACCGGAGACACCTGATACGTTCTCGCACATCCGGGAAATCAACACGTACGTCCGGACGACTACCACTAAAGCCCTTTCAAGGTAGCTACTCCAATCATGGGCATCAGTAGCAACACATCCATTCGATGTGAAGATCGCCAGTCTTCAACCACCATCTTCATCTTCGAGTCTTTATCGTCGTAGTAATTATTTGGAATGGGTTAAACCCGGTCTTTCCGAATAACTTGCGTATTTTTATAATTAAAAATCAAGTGCTATAAAAACACATCCAATGCCTCATTCCAATTCAGAATATTCCTTTAATAGAATATTCATATTATAGGGAAAGATTCCCATAATTTATAACAAAGATAAATTCTTATAAATTTATTCTTTTAAACATTCATTAAAACTCCAATTTGATTTTAATATCAAAAATCATTATTTTATAATTATTCAACCTTTAAGGAATTAACCTTGTCTTTAATTGGTTTAAAGAATCCATGTCATTTAAAAACATTGTTCACGATAAACCCAAAATCATCTTCAAATTAAATATGGAATTTTTATAGAAATCAAGTCAATATATAATCGATATAAATTCCTGTATCAGACCGGTAATATAAATGGAATAATGACAAAGCCTTTTAAATTCCATATATAGTAATAGTCTTCTTTTACAGAAGCCTATCTCGATCATCATCAAATCGAATTCCCACTCAATTTCAATTTAACATATTAAATTGGAAAACTTGACTTTAGAAAAGAAATAAATCTTAATAAAAGATTTATAAATTCTAAACCATATTTCACTGTTGGTTGGATTAAAGAATAAATGTCGTTTAAAACACAGTTCACGATAAACCCAATTCACATATCAAATCATTACAATTACTAAATATAATTGAAACTCTAAAAATCTTAATTAAAAGATTTATTCTTTAATACAGGGTTTAAGAACAGTGTTATTTATGACACCATCCACGACAACCCAAAATTTAATTCCAATTGAATATCAGTAAAAAAGAAGTCTTCCTTAAATCTTGATTTAAAAGATTTATTCTAATTAATAATTAGTTCATTTCAATAGAAATATATTTTTATCTTTTGTCCATATAAGAACGGACATAGAAATCATCATTTTATTCTCCGTTGAATATTATTTTAAAATATCCGTCATTTGAAAATATCCTTTATAAAAAGGTTCTTTATATTACAATATTCTTTATAAAAAGATAATCTTTATTTAAAATATTCTTTATTTAAAATATCCTTTATTTAAAAGAAATCCTGAATCGGAATGCGACTCAATCAGTTACCATATAATTTCAATTATATGGATTTCATACATTGCATGTATATGACAACAATAATGATAAATAATCATTAAACATCCAAATAACAACCAGAGCGCATTTTATAATTAAATATTGGGATTAGTATATGTCAATTATCATCCCAATACCCGTGTAGGGTTTCATCCAACAAACAAATAATAAATTATTTGTGCACTTAGGCGATATGTAAAAATTATCGTCCCAATCACATAAACAAGTCTGGTAACTGGCAAATGGAAGTGTAATATACAATATATAACAAGATGATAAAAATGTCTCGTTTATATTGTATACAATTCTATTACAATGAACGAATGAAAATAATAACTTTGTCTTTGTTGACAACTTCTATTTTGTCCATCCTAATTCGAACAAAAATGGTTATTTTGTTTTGGCAATTCAAAGGCGACAAAAATGATAATTTTTGCTTTTGACCAATCTAATGCGACAAAATTACAATAAAAATATAATATTAAATTTTATATTCTTTTCAATGAACGATATTACCATAAAAAAAATGGTAATCTTTATTTTATGCTATTTTCATTGTAACAAAATGACAAATAAAAATATAATCTTTTTATTCTAATCTTTTAAATGCAATTTAAACTACATTAAAAATGTAATTTTTAATGTAAAATCTTTTTATTGTCTCTAATTTAAAAGTAAAAATGATACTTTTAATCATATTCTCTTATTTACATCTAAAGTGTAAATAAAAATATAACTTCTTAAACTATGTTTTTATTTGCATCTAAAATGCAAATAAAAATGTAACCTTTTTAAACTGTGTTTTCATTCATATCTAAGATACAAATAGAATTGTAACTTTTAATTCATGTTTTACTTGCATCAAGAAATGCAAATAAAAATGCCACTTCTAATTTTCATGTTTTATTTGCATCAAGGAATGCAAATAAAAATACAACTTTTACTACGATGTTTATTTGTATCTAAATTACAAATAAAAATGTAACTTTTTAAATGTACAAAAATGTTTATTTTTATCTAATTCTATTTAATGTATAAAAATGAGTAATTTGGTTTCACTCTTTTAAAATGACCAAAATGAGTAATTTGGTTTTAATCTTTTAAAGTGACCAAAAATGTCTATTTTTAATTCATTCTTTAAAGTGACAAAAATGTTATTTTTAATTCTACTAACATGTTTTGACAAAAATGAATATTTGAAATTTAACTAGCATGTTTCTAAATAAAATATGTGTGACGATCCCAAAATCCGAGGGGCGGTATTAAGGATAATCATTGGAATATAACACATTAATCATCATAGCAGAGTACAGATAATAGCAAAAACAATAAATAGAATAATTTTACATGGATATGACAGCGGAATCACAACATGTAACAACATCAGAATAGCACAGCGTAGGATATAACTTAGTAAATAAAAGGGAAGTGATCAGTCATCATCGCCAGAGGCGGAATACATACATGCAGTGAGACATAATAAGGGTATCAGTCTACATCGCCAAAGGCGGTACATATACATACAATAAGAAGTACTGAAAGTAAAGCAGTCTGCATCGCCAGTGGCGGAATCATAATATAAGTACAATAATGGCGGAGAATGTCAAAGTCGTCTATGTGAAGTCAGCCTCGCCATGAGCCAAAATGCACTCTATGCAACAGTGCAGAGCCAAAAACAACCTGTCACCTGTGAACTAGGCTGCCCGTGTGGAAATAAGGGCACCCGCGTTTGCAAAGTGAAACAAACAACGAGTCAGTCATGGGGACTGGTATGAGGAATCTATTTAACAATTTAAACAACAGTAATAAGCAAATCATAGGACCACGCCACTTTCGCGGAACGGGTTTACTCCAGTGATTGCTAGTGCATTTAAAACAAAGTAAATTCCTTTAAAACAACGCAATGCTTTTAAAAAGAATGAAGCCATTATAAGACTCAGGTCCCATCACACAATGCAACGCAAGCCGAAGGATAAAGTTTTACCTTATAATGGCCAAATATGCTTGATACGTATAAAGCAAAATCAATTGATATTATTACTAGTGCATATATGTTTCAAAAGCGAATAGCATCATAAATATCAATCATAGGCGGCATAGCTACCATCTACTATGTCGCCATACTAGTTCTACAATCGAGTTCGTTATTTCGTATTGGAAATTGGATTTCCGTCATGAGTCGAGGCAAGGGGCAAGCTCCTCTCCGCTTCGAGACATTCTAGCAAATGCCTCAGGACTACAACTCTGGGTAACCCTTGGATCTTCAGGGCCGGTCCTCTCTTACGTTTGAGGATTATTTATTCCTGAACACACGTTTCCTGGTCCTTACAGACCTATAATCGAGGCGCCTCGCATTCCAACAACCACAAAGGTGAAAAGTAGATATAAATGTCAGGGCTGGTAAGTCACTGACACCACCATAGCTAGAAAGAAACGTCGTGCTCTCCCTGCAGTCCGTATCCCGTTTTTAACTCATACCGGGGTGTGAGGCTCGCGAATCCACGCTATACACAAAGCCAGGCCACGCAGATCGTGCTTTGATCATCATCCACAAGACTTTGCTTTGCAACAGAAGCCTTCACAGCATCTTGGCATGCCACATAGGCAGTCCAATCCATACGATTGATTTCCATCGATATATAACCTCTGAGCTCGTACGTCTCAGAGAAGGGCGTTAAGCAAAAGAATAAATTCTCCGCCGCCAAACAGATATATATTTAACAGAGATCAATCAGTATAGAACAAAATCCAATGTCAGACACACAGTCCATTTACAAGTCCGTTCTGGGTCTGAACGAAACCGGAGGCGTCAAATTCCTCGTATATCCGTCCAATCCACACATACGTTCAGACGGCTACTACTTCCGTTCCTTCACGATAGCTACTCCGGTCAGGAACCTCAGCAGCGCCCATCCAACCGATACGAAGATCGTTGGTCTTGAATCGTCTTTGCATTTTCCAATTCGAATCGCTCGATAAATTATTTGAAATGAGGGTTAGCTCGGCCTTTTCAAATAATTCACGTAATTAGAATTTAAATCGATTCTTTCCATGGTTATATTATTCGACATCCATCTTTCAGTTCTTTAGTGTTATTTTCGTGTCAAGCACATACAACCATCAAATATCAAACAATTCAAGCCCAATTGGTCTATTTGCAATCTATGTTGCTTATAATATTTTATAACGATTTTCCGCCATTTTTATTTATTTAAAAATGGCCATATTTAATTAAACAACGTTTCAGGTCGTGCCGTGGCACTGGCGCTGTTTTCCCCCTAATTTGTTTTACACATATCGGAAATTCTAACCGTTGGATTTCTACAAAGTCTATATCAGTGGGAAGATATTCCCAAAGCGAACCCAACGGTTCCAGTTTCGTGAAAATCCGACGGTCGGATCTTCCACACTAGTCGTTTGAAGTTACGGTTTCAAAATTCGAACTTCAGCATCGTTATTCGATTTAATTTAATTATATTTATATTTATATATAAATATAAACGATTCTGGCGCTGTTTTTCTTCAGATTTGAATTAAACATTCCGGACAATCCAACCGTTGGATTTTTACAAGGTTGGTGCCGTTGGGAAGATATTTCCAAGGCGAACCCAGCGGTTGCGGTTTCGGGAAAATCCGATGGTCGGATTTCTCGTACTAATCGTTTCAAATTACGATTCCGAAACACGAACTGCACGGCTTCGATTCCTTTTAATTATATTTATATTTATATATATAAATATAGTTCATTCTATAATTCCAACTATAGTTCATTCTATATTTTCAACTTCGTTTTCACTTCAAATATTTCACTAACGCCTTAATATTTCGAAAAATTTCGCCATAACCTCCTTTGTACGGGGAGGGGTTTGGAAATTTATTGGGCCGTGTTAGGTACCCAATAAATCCTAAAAAGCATCCACATATTTATAGTGATATATTCTGGTGTTTACGGGGGAGCATGTATAGATAATCACTCCAGAGAATAAATTCTCGTCACCCCGTTTCCGTGTGGAAATAAATAGTCTATGTGTCGTATCTAATAACTAGAGAGATGTGATTATTGTCAACTCCAGACCCGTGTGGGGTTTTTATTAATCTGGCAGTTTATCATTATATTTTATATAGTCCATATCAGTCCTCAGTTCAACCTGTAGTATAAAATCATCGCCATACAAGCCTCTCGCTCGTATGGTAAATCTTCCACCTCGTCACACAAGCTCAAATTGCTTATGTGGAATATGATGAAGTATGCCTATCGTCAAGAAGTATGCCATGTAGTGCAGTTCAAAATTAATTGTTACTATCCTATGGCGATATTTATTATTTCACACAGAATAACCAGCACTCCGCATCCAATGGCATTCACAGGAGTTGATATAAAAATAAAATTGCGCAGCCAACTCATCAAGGTTTACCTATTTGTCGGGCACGCAAATAATTTCTTTACTCTACAGCTAATCCATTTTTCCTGTTCAACACATGTATATATATGCAGAACAAAGCTAATAATAATATTTCTAGTAAACTATTATTTATTTCAACACGTGTGTATTTTTATCAAAGCGTATACATGATAAAAGAAATATTTTTATTATCAAAAATATTTATCCAACACGTGAATGTTTTTAACACTTCATATTCACAATAAAAATGTAGTTTTTATTGTCGATTCATTTTATTTTAACATACGATAACATTCAACACATGAATTTTGATTCAACGAATGAATTTCAACTCAACACATGAATATTCTCTATAGTTTGTATATATATAAAAATGTGATTTTTATCGCTAAAGCTATTTGTTTAAATTCAAATAATATTCAACACATGAATTTCAACTCAACGAATGAATTGCAACTCAACACATGAATATTCGCTATAGTTTGTATATATATAAAAATGTGATTTTTATCGTTAAAGCTATTTGTTTAAATTCAAATAATATTCAACACATGAATTTCAACTCAACGAATGAATTGCAACTCAACACATGAATATTCGCTTCAATATATGTAATTTATTTCAATGAATGAAAATTATTCTAACACATGTATATTTTGAGAAAATTTCGGCAGCATAACGGCAGGGTAGTTAAAACCAGGACCGTCCCTAGTACGGCTCCTCGTTCTACCTTAAAACCTCGCGGTTTTTGACAATGGGGATCATGCATCTAGTTCGCACGCAGGCGGCATGTTTTATTTTCATTTCCACAATCCTATTCTAATTTGTTTCAACCACAAGAGGGTATTTTCCAACCACAAAGGTATTTTTCAACCACAATATCAACCACAAACAATTATTTCCAACCATTCGCTATACCATATAATATCACGTCAATCACAAGGAATAAATATCGTCCATGGTCTGTGGACGAGGGGAGTATATATATATATATATATATATATATTATATTATATTATAATTCACTTGCATTTCATCACAATTCAAAGCATATATGTTTCATTCAACACTTGTATAATTTATACATCGCTAATATAACTTATACAACACGTGTACATGAGGTATACAATGCGTATATAATTTACACTTCGCTTATATAATTTATACAACGCGATTCCAATCACACAATTTAGTTTAGATTCCTCACATTGGTTTTTGCAGTGCTAAAAATCGTGGGAAGATCAGAAAAATCCGCGGCTTCTTCTAGATGGTAGAGAGCCTCCTTGCGGTCACGGTGTCTCCTGTTTCATCGAATTTCGTTAACGAACGAAAAAGATATTATTTTTCAAATTTTGCAACGCTTTATAGTGTTATTTTCATTTCAGAATAATAAAGGTCGTACCTTTATTTTTGATTCAGAACTAGGGTTGCAAAATTCGTGAAATCTGTCGATCGTTGCTTCGATCAGGTGGTGCCACGCCCTCGGGCTTGGAGAGACGCGCCTGCGCCTAGGAGTAGGGTCAGCTCGGTGGTCGGAGGAAGGCGGGGCGGCGTCGGAAAGGCGTCGACTTCCTCGGCGTGGTTCAGGCGGTACAGGCGATGGTGGAGGGCGGCGTTTGGTCGGATGTGAAGAGGGGGCGAAGGGCTGTCGAACTGTGGTGGTGGCGCGGCCTATAGGTGGCGGTGGCGGCGGGGAAGTCGAGGGGAAGTCTCGAGCAACCTGGATCGTCGATATCGCCTGGGGTGGCTAGGGTTTCGTAGTTTTTTTTTAAAGAAAAAATTCTATTGGTCGAGACTTTATAGGAGATTTTAAATAGTGTTTTTACAAACGAACTCGAAATCAAACCCAACGACTGTCGCCCCTAGCTAAATACCCCCATTCCGGACACAATGGGATATGTTTCATTGGCCAATTCGACTGTTACTGTCAGTTATTTTTCAAATTAAAATATAAAACATTCTATATTTAATTTGAATGTACATTTAAATTTGCCAGGGCCACAAACTGAATCGAAAAATTCAAGAAAAATAAATCTAGCTTTGTTTTGACGATACGGTCCTAACAAAACCAGTTTCGTCGAATTCTGAGCTCGTTTGAAAAATGGCCATTTTTAGGTCGACCCATTTTAACAGAAATTGACCAATCACATTTTCTTTTGCCCCGCTCACATACTAGCTTCAAAAATTATGAAATTTGAAACTTAGCAATAATTTGACATCCCGGAACCAACAAAAGTGGTTCCGTCGAGTTCCGAGGTCGTATGCAAAATATCAATTTTCAGGGGCTATATATGCTATATAGTGACCTTTCTGAAAATTCATTTGGCCATAACTTTTGATTCCCGTTATGAAACTTCGATTTTTCAGATTCGTTAGAAGGGTATTCATAAACAGATTTAAATATTTTTAGTTTCGCTAAAATCCGTTATATTTTCCACCCGGTATAGTCAGACAAAGTTTGTATTCAAAATTACAAACTGCAATACTATACCCAATTCTTTATTTTATTGAAATATGCTATTTCAATTATTCAAATTCTTTGGTATTAACCAAATTTAAAAATTTTAAATTGGTTCACATTTTATGGGTTATTACAATCTCCCCCACTTAAAACTTTTCGTCCTCGAAAAGGAAATAACAGCTAAGTAGGAAATAAAATGTAAATGCAAAGTATTGTAAAGGTACCTTGCACCGGAGTTAGTCAGAGATGTCCACTCTGCATTTGGGGTAGGCTTGTTTAATGCTTTCCTCAGTCTCCCAAGTACAGTCTCTAGGATCACTACTCCACTGCACTTTGACTAAATGAATCTTTTTGCTCCTTAGCTCTCTAGTTTCTTTGCCAACGATTTTTAATGGCTCTCTTCTGAGCACTAATTCTGGTGTTATGTCTATATCATGTTGCGCTGCTTCTTCCACAACAAGATCTGGATCAAGTACATGTTTTCTGAGTTGAGACACGTGGAACACATCATGTACACCAGGCAACCAATCAGGTAATGAAACCCTATATGCAAGAGTTCCAATCCGTTCAAGTATAGGAAAGGGACCAATAAATCTCGGTGCCAACTTCCCAGTCTTGCCAAATCTGATTACTCCCCGCATTGGAGAAACTCTTAAATAAACATAATCGCCAACGGCAAATGATAAATCTCTTCTTCTCGCATCAGCATAACTTTTCTGTCGGCTTTGTGCGGTTTTCAATCACTTCTTAATGAAATCGACTTTATCCGATGCTTCTCGAATCATATCGGGCCCTAACACAAGTCTGTTACCAGGTTCTACCCAACATGCGGGAGATCTGCACGGTCTACCGTATAATGCTTCAAATGGGGACATTCCCAAACTTGCTTGATAGCTATTGTTATAAGAGAATTCAGCTAAATGTAAGTGATCTTCCCATGAGCCTCTAAAATCAATAACGCAAGCCCGCAGTAAATCTTCTAGAATTCTATTCACCCGCTCAGTTTGGCCGTCTGTCTGTGGGTGATAAGCGGTGCTTAAATTCAATTTGGATCCCAATTCTGTCTGGAATGCTTCCTAGAATTTGCTAGTAAACAGGGGATCTCTATCACTGACTATGTTGAGCGGCACTCCGTGCAGTTTAACTATTTCTTTGAAGTAAATCTGTGCTAAACTTTGAGTCGTTCTGTTGGATCAGACAGGTATGAAATGGGCAGTCTTCGTGAAGCGATCTACGATTACCCATATACTATCGTTTCCTTTTCTAGTTCGAGGCAAGCCATCAATGAAGTCCATCGAAATTTGTTCCCACTTTCATCCTGGAATTTCTAAGGGTTGTAATAGTCCAGCCAATTTCTGCTGATCACTCTTAGCTAGCTGACAAGTGGAGCATCTGCTAACATATATTGAAATATCTCTTTTCATCGCCTTCCACCAGAATGTGCACTTGATATCGTTATACATTTTTCTCACACCGGGATGGATACTTAATTTGGACTTGTGGCATTCATCAAGTACTTCCCTTCTGAGCTCAGGAATTCCAGGTACACAAATTCGCCCTCGTAATCTTAGGATCCCTTGGCTATCAAGGCTAAAATCTGAGGGTTTTCCTTCTCGGATCCGCTGGCTAGTCCTTTCAATAAATTCATCGTCTTTCTGTAGAATAGTAATCTTATCTTCTAAGGAAGAAGTAATGATAAAGCTGGCGATGATTTCATTCTTTCTACTGAGCGCATCGGCGACAACATTGGCTTTCCCCGGAGTGTATAGGATCTCAAAATCGTATGCTGCAAGGAATTCTAACCAACGCTGTTGTCTCAAATTTAGATCTTTCTGAGTGAATAGATATTTCAAGGATTGATGATCGGTAAATAGTTCGAACTTCTCGCCCAATTAATAATGCCTCCAGATTCTTAAAGCAAACACGATAGCTAATAACTCAAGATCATGAGTTGCATAGTTCCTTTCATGCGGCTTCAGCTGACGGCTGGCATATGCAACCACTTGGCCTTTTTGCATTAATACTGCGCCTAGCCCTCTAATAGAAGCATCTGTCCATACAGTCAAGTCTTGGTTGCCTTCTATAATCGTCAAAACTGGAGCGGTTGTCAACTTCAGTTTCAGCTCCTGGAAAGCTTCTTCACATTTGGGAGTCCATTTGAATTTCTCATGCTTCTTTGTAAGCTTTGTCAATACACCAGATATCTTTGAAAAATCCTGAACGAATTTCCGATAGTAACTAGCCAATTCTAGGAAACTTCGAACTTCTGTGGGGGTAGTAGGTTGTTTCTAGTTCTGAATCGCTGTAATTTTGCTTGGATCTACAGCATTCCCTTCTTTTGATACGACATGGCCTAGGAACTTAACTTCATCCTGCCAGAAGACACATTTTGAAAATTTAGCTTTTAAGACATTTCTCCTTAGAATTTTCAACACTTGTTCTAAATGTTTTGCATGCTCGCCTTCCGACTTGGAGTAGATTAAAATGTCATCGATGAAGACTAGAACAAATTTATTCAATACACCCCGGAACACTCTGTTCATAAGATCGACGAAGTATGCCGGAGCGTTACACAAGCCGAATGGCATTACTAACCATTCGTAGAATAAATCGGGACCCCTGAAGGCTGTCAAAGGAATAAGTCTTCAGCTATTCGTAATTGGTGGAAACTTGTAGCTAGGTCCATTCTGGAGAATACTGTCGCCCCATTTAATTGATATAACAGATCATCTATACGTGGCAAGGGATATTTGTTCTTCAGTGTCTGCTTATTGAGATCTCGGTAATCAACACAAAGCCTTAGAGTACCGTCTGATTTCGGGACAAATACCACTGCTGCTCCCCAAGCTGAAAAGCTCGGTCTTATCAGACCTTTCCAAAGCAATTCTCGGGTTTGACTATCTACTTCTTTTTCTTTCGGGGCCATTCTTCTAATTGGATGCACTACTGGTCGGGCGTTAGGAATTAGATCTATCCTAAATTCAATTTCTCTTTGCGGCGGTAAGTTTTCTACTTCTTCAAACACATCCGCATAGTTTTTAACGACCGGTATCTTTCCTAATGAAGGGGGAGTAACTTCTAAAGAAGACCAAAATTCTGTTCTATTAATTTCGGAGCCATGGCATGGTATAGTGATATGCCCAAATTTTGTTTTAACTTTCACGATTCTTTCGGCACATCTAACTTCGGCCTCATATTTTGTCAACCAGTCCAGCCCCAGTATAATATCAAATTCAGAATGGTCCATGACAATCACTTTAAAAGAGAACTTGTAGCAAGAATAAGAGACAGACACTCTACAGTATGAACTGAGACTAACAGAACCTCCTATCGGGTTTTGAACTTTAATTGGTTCTTTAAGTTTTCCTTGTTTCAATTTTAACTTGTGAACAATGTTACCAGAAATGAAGCTACGTGATGCACCAGTATCAAAAAGTACAGAAACATGAATATTTTTAATGGTAAGGGTACCTCCCAAGACGTCGGGTTTACCTGATCCATCGGTGATAGCTGGCGGGGTCTCCCCGTCATACACATGAGCCACTTGTGCATTCTGCTTCAGAGGACAGTTCCTGCTATAGTGCCCTTTCTTATGGCAGTTGTAGCATTCGTCTGAGTCTGGATTTGCGTTTGGCTTCCTCGGGGCTTTGCACACATTAGAAAAATGACCTGGCTTCCCGCAGTTATAGCAATTTCCTTTCAGTATCTTTCCAGGTTTCTGAGTAGCGGCCGCTGTAATGCTAGACTCTGGCTGATCTGCTGAAGCCTTGCGCTTATTTCCAGCTTAGCTTTTGGCACGGTCTTGGCTGGCGTGCCTTTCATCCATATCTTCATAATTGCAAGCCATTTCTACCAATTCTGAGAAGGAGAGTTTGATGTTACTCATGGCTCTGTCATGGTACTTGCGCTTTAGCCCAAATATAAATCTCTTGTTCTTTGCTTTGTTGGTCATAATAAGCTCTGGAGCATAGCGCGACAACTGGGTGAATTTATTGAGGTAATCCTGGATAGGGGGATCTCCTTGCTGGAGATTAGCAAACTGCTCTCGCATCCTCTCTAAAGCCTGTTCAGGTACAAACTTCTCATTGAACATGGTTTTGAATTGCTCCTAGGTCCTCACAGTACCTGCTGCATCTTCTGAGGTGATGGCGTCCCACCACAACTCTGCTTCCTCCTGTAGGAGCCAAATACCTAGTCGTGCTTTGTTGTTGGTTTCCAAACCCATGCCTTCGAAGATCTTTTCACGGGTCTTTAACCAAGCTGTAGCCTCTGTCACTGTACCAGTGCCAGAAAAGGGTTTTCCCCCAAGGTTCTTATACCTCTTCGCTACTGTGTCTAGATCGAAGTCCTCGGGTGCTGGTGGCTGAACAATAGGGCCTCCCTCAACTACGGGGATATTCCCCCGTCCTCCTGCTACTCCTGCTCGGCCCCCACGGCCTCCTCTAGCTGCTGCTGCTCGTGTAGCCATCAGAAAGAGTACCGTATAAGCAAGAAAAGAGTCAAGCTCACAGATTTGATAATTTTCATATATGATAAAGCAGGGGAACATAAGGAAAGGTAATGATGTACTGATCAAATTGTTTTGCTAATCCGCTTAGCTCATTCTAGGACATTGCTAATCCTATCTCTAATGAGCTACTCGCCTTAGAACACTACTGATTCTATTCTGACAAGGTGTTTAATGTGTTAGATCCCAGAACTAAGGTTAACCAAAGCTCTGATACCAACCGTGACGATCCCAAAATCCGAGGGGCGGTATTAAGGATAATCATTGGAATATAAAACATTAATCATCATAGCAGAGTACAGATAATAGCAAAAACAATAAATAGAATAATTTTACATGGATATGACAACGGAATCACAACATGTAACAACATCAGAATAGCACAACGTAGGATATAACTTAGTAAATAAAAGGGAAGTGATCAGTCATCATCGCCAGAGGCGGAATACATATATGCAGTGAGACATAATAAGGGTATCAGTCTACATCGCCGAAGGCGGTACATATACATACAATAAGAAGTACTGAAAGTAAAGCAGTCTGCATCGCCAGTGGCGGAATCATAATATAAGTACAATAATGGCGGAGAATGTCAAAGTCGTCTCTGTGAAGTCAGCCTCGCCATGAGCCAAAATGCACTCTATGCAACAGTGCAGAGCCAAAAACAACCTGTCACCTGTGAACTAGGCTGCCCGTGTGGAAATAAGGGCACCCGCGTTTGCAAAGTGAAACAAACAACGAGTCAGTCATGGGGACTGGTATAAGGAATCTATTTATCAGTTTAAACAACAATAATAAGCAAATCATAGGACCACGCCACTTTCGCGGAACGGGTTTACTCCAGTGATTGCTAGTGCTTTTAAAACAAAGTAAATTCCTTTAAAACAACGCAATGCTTTTAAAAAGAATGAAGCCATTATAAGACTCGGGTCCCATCACACAATGCAACGCAAGCCGGAGGATAGAGTTTTACCTTAAAATGGCCAAATATGCTTGATACGTATAAAGCAAAATCAATTGATATTATTACTAGTGCATATATGTTTCAAAAGCGAATAGCATCATAAATATCAATCATAGGTGGCATAGCTACCATCTACTATGTCGCCATACTAGTTCTACAATCGTGTCCGTTATTTCGTATTGGAAATTGGATTTCCGTCATGAGTCGAGACAAGGGGCAAGCTCCTCTCCACTTCGAGACATTCTAGCAAATGCCTCGGGACTACACACTCTGGGTAACCCTTGGATCTTCAGGGCCGGTCCTCTCTTACGTTTGAGGATTATTTATTCCTGAACACACGTTTCCCGGTCCTTACAGACCTATAATCGAGGCGCCTCGCATTCCAACAACCACAAAGGTGAAAAGTAGATATAAATGTCAGGGCTGGTAAGTCACTGACACCACCATAGCTAGAAAGAAACGTCGTGCTCTCCCTGCAGTCCGTATCCCGTTTTTAACTCATACCGGGGTGTGAGGCTCGCGAATCCACGCTATACACAAAGCCAGGCCACGCAGACCATGCTTTGATCATCATCCACAAGACTTTGCTTTGCAACAGAAGCCTTGATCACAGCATCTTGGCATGCCACATAGGCAGTCCACTCCATACGATTGATTTCCATCGATATATAACCTCTGAGCTCGTGCGCCTCAGAGAAGGGCATTAAGCAAAAGAATAAATTCTCCGCCGCCAAACAGATATATATTTAACAGAGATCAACCAGTATAGAGCAAAATCCAATGTCAGACACACGGTCCATTTACAAGTCCGTTCTGGGTCTGAACGAAACCGGAGGCGTCAAATTCCTCGTATATCCGTCCAATCCACACATACGTTCAGACGACTACCACTTCCGTTCCTTCACGGTAGCTACTCCGGTCAAGAACCTCAGCAGCGCCCATCCAACCGATACGAAGATCGTCGGTCATGAATCGTCTTTGCATTTTCCAATTCGAATCGCTCGATAAATTATTTGAAATGAGGGTTAGCTCGGCCTTTTCAAATAATTCACGTAATTAGAATTTAAATCGATTCTTTCCATGGTTATATTATTCGACATCCATCTTTCAGTTCTTTAGTGTTATTTTCGTGTCAAGCACAACAACCATCAAATATCAAACAATTCAAGCCCAATTGGTCTATTTGCAATCTATGTTGCTTATAATATTTTATAACGATTTTCCGCCATTTTTATTTATTTAAAAATGGCCATATTTAATTAAACGACGTTTCAGGTCGTGTCGTGGCACTGGCGCTGTTTTTCCCCTAATTTGTTTTACACATATCGGAAATTCTAACCGTTGGATTTCTACAAAGTCTATATCAGTGGGAAGATATTCCCAAAGTGAACCCAACGGTTCCAGTTTCGTGAAAATCCGACGGTCGGATCTTCCACACTAGTCGTTTGAAGTTACGGTTTCAAAATTCGAACTGCAGCGTCGTTATTCGATTTAATTTAATTATATTTATATTTATATATAAATATAAACGATTCTGGCGTTGTTTTTCTTCAGATTTGAATTAAACATTCCGGACAATCCAACCATTGGATTTTTACAAGGTTGGTGCCGTTGGGAAGATATTTCCAAGGCGAACCCAGCGGTTGCGGTTTCGGGAAAATCCGATGGTCGGATTTCTCGTACTAATCGTTTCAAATTACGATTCCGAAACACGAACTGCACGGCTTCGATTCCTTTTAATTATATTTATATTTATATATATAAATATAGTTCGTTTTATAATTCCAACTATAGTTCATTCTATATTTTCAACTTCGTTTTCACTTCAAATATTTCACTAACGCCTTAATATTTCGAAAAATTTCGCCATAACCTCCTTTGTATGGGGAGGGGTTTGGAAATTTATTGGGCCGTGTTAGTTACCCAATAAATCCTAAAAAGCATCCACATATTTATAGTGATATATTCTGGTGTTTACGGGGGAGCATGTATAGATAATCACTCCAGAGAATAAATTCTCGTCACCCCGTTTCCGTGTGGAAATAAATAGTCCATGTGCCGTATCTAATAACTAGAGAGACGTGATTATTGTCAACTCCAGACCCGTGTGGGGTTTTATTAATCTGGCAATTTATTGTTATATTTTATATAATCCATATCCGTCATCAGTTCAACCTGTAGTATAAAATCATCGCCATACAAGCCTCTCGCTCGTATGGTAAATCTTCCACCTCGTCACACAAGCTCAAATTGCTAATGTGGAATATGATGAAGTATGCCTATCGTCAAGAAGTATGCCATGTAGTGTAGTTCAAAATTAATTGTTACTGTCCTATGGCGATATTTATTATTTCACCCAGAATAACCAGCACTCCGCATCCAATGGCATTCACAGGAGTTGATATAAAAATAAAATTGCGCAGCCAACTCATCAAGGTTTACCTATTCGTCGGGCACACAAATAATTTCTTTACTCTACAGCTAATCCATTTTTCCTGTTCAACACATGTATATATATGCAGAACAAAGCTAATAATAATATTTCTAGCAAACTATTATTCATTTCAACACGTGTGTATTTTTATCAAAGCGTATACATGATAAAAGAAATATTTTTATTATCAAAAATATTTATCCAACACGTGAATGTTTTTAACACTTCATATTCACAATAAAAATGTAGTTTATATTGTCAATTCATTTTATTTTAACATACGATAACATTCAACACATGAATTTTGATTCAACGAATGAATTTCAACTCAACACATGAATATTCTCTATAGTTTGTATATATATACAAATGTGATTTTTATCGCTAAAGCTATTTGTTTAAATTCAAATAATATTCAACACATGAATTTCAACTCAACGAATGAATTGCAACTCAACACATGAATATTCGCTATAGTTTGTATATATATAAAAATGTGATTTTTATTGCTAAAGCTATTTGTTTAAATTCAAATAATATTCAACACATGAATTTCAACTCAACGAATGAATTGCAACTCAACACATGAATATTCGCTTCAATATATGTAATTTATTTCAACGAATGAAAATTATTCTAACACATGTATATTTCAGAAAATTTCGGCAGCATAACGGCAGGGTAGTTAAAACCGGGACCGTCCCTAGTACGGCTCCTCGCTCTACCTTAAAACCTCGCGGTTTTTGACAATGGGGATCATGCATCTAGTTCGCATGCAGGCGGCATGTTTTATTTTCATTTCCAAAATCCTATTCTAATTTGTTTCAACCACAAGAGGGTATTTTCCAACCACAAAGTTATTTTTCAACCACAATATCAACCACAAACAATTATTTCCAACCATTCGCTATACCATATAATATCACGTCAATCACAAGCGATAAATATCGTCCATGGTCTGTGGACGAGGGGAGTATATATATTATATTATAATTCACTTGCATTTCATCACAATTCAAAGCATATATGTTTCATTCAACGCTTGTATAATTTATACATCGCTAATATAACTTATACAACACATGTACATGAGGTATACAATGCGTATATAATTTACACTTCGCTTATATAATTTATACAACGCGATTCCATTCACACAATTTAGTTTAGATTCCTCACATTGGTTTTTGCAGTGCTAAAAATCGTGGGAAGATCAAAAAAATCCGCGGCTTCTTCTAGATGGTAGAGAGCCTCCTTGCGGTCACGGTGTCTCCTGTTTCATCGAATTTCGTTAACGAACAAAAAAGATATTATTTTTCAAAGTTTTGCAACGCTTTATAGTGTTATTTTCATTTCAGAATAATAAAGGTCGTACCTTTATTTTTGATTCAGAACTAGGGTTGCAAAATTCGTGAAATCTGTCGATCGTTGCTTCGATCAGGTGGTGCCACGCCCTCGAGCTTGGAGAGACGCGCCTGCGCCTAGGAGTAGGGTCAGCTCAGTGGTCGGAGGAAGGCGGGGCGGCGTCGGAAAGGCGTCGACTTCCTCGGCGTGGTTCAGGCGATGGTGGAGGGCGGCGTTTGGTCGGATGTGAAAAGGGGACGAAGGGCTGTCGAACTGTGGTGGTGGCGCGACCTATAGGTGGCGGTGGCGGCGGGAAAGTCGAGGGAAAGTCTCGAGCAACCTGGATCGTCGATATCGCCTGGGGCGGCTAGGGTTTCATAGTTTTTATTTTAATTTTTTTTAAAGAAAAAATCCTATTGGTCGAGACTTTATAGGAGATTTTAAATAGTGTTTTTACAAACGAACTCGAAATCAAACCCAACGACTGTCGCCCATAGCTAAATACCCCCATTCCGGACACAATGGGATATGTTTTGTTGGCCAATTCGACTGTTACAGTCAGTTATTTTTCAAATTAAAATATAAAACATTCTATATTTAATTTGAACGTACATTTCAATTTGTCAGGGCCACAAACTGAATCGAAAAATTCCAGAAAAATAAATCTAGCTTTGTTTTGACGATACGGTCCTAACAAAACCAGTTTCGTCGAATTCTGAGCTCGTTTGAAAAACGGCCATTTTTAGGTCGACCCATTTTAACAGAAATTGACCAATCACATTTTCTTTTGCCCCGCTCACATACTAGCTTCAAAAATTATGAAATTTGAAACTTAGCAATAATTTGACATCCCGGACCCAACAAAAGTGGTTTCGTCGAGTTCCGAGGTCGTATGCGAAATATCAATTTTCAGGGGCTATATATGCTATATAGCGACCTTTCTGAAAATTCATTTGGCCATAACTTTTGATTCCCGATATGAAACTTTGATTTTTCAGATTTGTTAGAAAGGTATTCATAAACATATTTAAATATTTTCAGTTTTGCTAAAATCCGTTATATTTTCCACCTGGTATAGTCAGACAAAGTTTGTATTCAAAATTACAAACTGCAATACTATACCCAATTCTTTATTTTATTGAAATATGCTATTTCAATTATTCAAATTCTTTGGTATTTACCAAATTTAAAAAATTTAAATTGGTTCACATTTTCCGGGTTATTACAATATGTATTTTTATTCACATGACATGTTTTACGAATCTAATGTCTAAATAAAAGAAGTATTTGTTCACATAACATATTTTGATGTTTATATGACAATAAAAGGATAATTTATTTACATACATCTTTCCATGTCATCTAATGACAAATAAGAAGTAAATTTTATTTGTATACAAATCTAAGTTTCTAATGACAAATAAAAAGTGAATTTTATTCTCTTAACAAGTCCTAAGTTTCAAATGACAAATAAAAAGTAAGTTTTATTTGTTTAACAAATCCTAAGTTTCGAATAACAAATACAAAGTAAGTTTTATTTGTTTAACAAATCCTAAGTTTCGAATGACAAATAAAAGTAAGTTTTATTTGTTTAACCAACCCTAAGTTTCGAATGACAAATAAAAGTAAGTTTTATTTGTTTAACAAATCCTAAGTTTCGAATGACAAATAAAAGTAAGTTTTATTTGTTTGACAAATCCTACATTTCTAATCCAATCTTAACAAATAAAAATGATGATTTTATTTGTTTAAAAATTTTATTCAACAAAAATGTCAATTTTACATTGTCAATTCTAAGTTTAACAAAAAAGACAATTTTATATTGTCAATTCTAAGTTTAACAAAAAGTCAATTCTAAGTTTAAAAAAAAGGAAAACTTTATATTGTCAATTCTAATTTAACAAACATGACATTCTATTTTGTCAATTCTAATTCAATAAAAATGACAATGTTTATTTTTGTGAGTTCTAAATGACAATCTTTATTTTTGTTGATTCCAATTCAACAAAAAAAAACATTTCTAACTTGTTGTTCTAATTCAACAAAAAATAACATTTCCATTTTGTTGTTCTAATTCAACAAAAATAACATTTCTAATTTTGTAACAAACATGATACACACAATTCCATTCACTGATTCACCGCAACACAACATAATCAACATTTCAATAAATATACACATAACACCACATGAATTTTATAGAGAATGAATATAAATTTCACAATAAAATAAATAATTAATTTTAATTTAAAAATAGAAACCTCACATCGATTTGTCTAAAATTTCAAAGTGCTTGGTTTCATCTTTAGTCAGTTCCGTCGTCTATATCTCGTCTCTACGAATCCAGCGCATTTTATTTCGTCTGATTCTTAGCTAAAATGAACAAGTTATGACAGTTTATAGTTAATTCCTTTTAAAACTAATTAATTATTTAAATAAGAATTTTAATTATATTTATAATCCATCCTCCTCTCCATCGTGGATTACAGAACCCATGCTCCATCGCTTCCTACTGTTGCCGCTGCCACCAGGATCATCAGACCGCCTATTAGGGATCACCATTCCAACCGCCGCCGTGACCGCTTCCAGCGCTGGCCACCCTGGAGCTCGCGATGGGCCCCACTGCTCCCCGTCTCCGTTCTAACGCAGCCTGTTTGCAGGCGTAAATCGATTGATCGACATCTCTAAAACTGATCATCGCCGTACCACTTTAAACAGCATGGGATGTACTTCGATTTGGTGTTTGGAGTTTTGATTTTTATTAAGAGGATTGTAGGAAATTAGTGGATGAAATTGGGAGTATTGCGGCCATTGGTTCGTATAGAATGGCGGATAGGTTAGGAATAGAATTAGGGTTTTGTTTTGGCTTATATTTATAATAAAATAATATTATATTTTCTAATTTATTGATTTTAGCCCAAAAGTCCTTAACAGCTTCAATTTCAGCCCAACAAGAGATGTCCCTGGGAAAATACCCACGTTTCGGACGCAATGGGCTAGGTCCCATCAGCCCAAATGATTTGTTTCACCCTATTTTATTTAATTTAATATTTCAATCATTTATTTAATTAATTCAATCCTACATTTAAATTCACCGGAGCCACATATGACCTCTAAAAATTACAGAAAAAATATATCTGGCTTTGTTTTGACGATACGGTTATAACAAGGGTAATTTCATCGAATTTTGAGACCGTTTGAAAAATGGCTATTTACTAGTCGATTAAAATTGACTGAAACTGATAAAACACATTTTCTTTTGCCACGCTCACATATTAATTCTAAGAATTATGGAAAATTAAATTTGACAATAATTTGACATTCCGGTTCCAACAAAAGTGGTTTCGTCGAAAATAGAGGTCGTTTGCAAAATGACTATTTTTAAGGCAAATATATTATATTAAAATATATATAAATTCTACAGCGACTTATCTCAATTTTAAACTGGACATAACTTACAACTTTTAAAGTGAAATTTCAGTTTCTTGTATTCGTTAGAAAGATATGATTAAACTGATTTAAATATTTCTTGTTTCGCTCAATTTTGATTTATTTTGAATCATTCAGTTAAAGTTTAAAATCAAAATTTCAAACTACAGCGCTGTTTTTAACTCCTTTTATAATTAAATTAAATTTATTCGTTTTAACTTCAATTAAAACAAATTATTAGCCATTATTATTTAAAATAAACTATTTTAAATATCCAAAATCCTTTAAAATTTCTAAAATAAAAATTTTAAATTGGTTCAGAATTTGCTGGTTGTTACAAATACGAATAAACGCGATGTAAGCGGATTATGAAGTCTTAGAACTTGCCGGGTGCGACAATGGTTCTTCACAACACCACTTAATCAATTCAAATCATATGTATTGATCGTGTGAATAATACATGTCATAATCTTTATTTCAAATGAACAAACAAAAGCATATCAAACGATTCAAGCGACTTGTGAAGACTTAGGACGTGTCGAGGAACAACGGAGCTTCACAACATCACTAAATCAACCCATATCATTTACATTGGATCGTATGAACAATCCTTATCATAAGTTGTCAACTCAATGAAACATAAAACATGGAATTGGATAAATTACACTAACATAACCAATTTACTAGCATATGCAAACTCAAATGAACACTAGGTTACACTTTTACAGGCCAATGGCTTGTGGCATAGATGTGAGTTCAAAAAGAACTCACCTTGGTTTCATTCGAAGGAAGAACAAGAAAAACCCAAGAAAAGAAGCTTCCTTTCTTCAATTGCTCCTCTCTAATCACCATATAAACACACATGCAAACGCATGGATGTTAGAAGTCTGAAATTGATGAGATATGGAGGTAAAGAAGAGGATAGAGAAGCTTAACATGTCATAGAGTTGGATTTGCAGAAGAGTTGAGCTCTAGACTGAAGGCCCTAGCCTAGGGAATTTTTATTTCCCATTCCCTTCCACATTTTCTATTTTCTTTGAAGTGAGAATAAATGAGGGAGGAGAGAGCTAGGTGGAGCTCTTAAGTGAATGAGCTAGGTTGGCTAACCAAGCCCTAGCAAAGGTGCCAAAATTCCGAAGCTCGGAATATATCAAAATTTATACTTTTCAAACTCCTAAATGACATTTTGGACTCGATGGAAGTGGTTTCGAGTCCAAATTTATCGATATGCAAAAAGTGATATTTTGGTCATACATCAAATGAAAATGACCAAATTCATCCAACTCAAAAGGTATCGATGCTTATAGTCAAAAAGGTTGTAAACGATGATCCAGACACAATGGAAGTGGTCTGAATCCTAATTTTATCGTTTGTGAAAAACGACATTTTGAGTGACACATGAGATATGACGATATATTTAAATAGAATATTTAAATCTAAAATCGTCGAATGAGCGGGTTGTTACATAAACCTTATGCTTTGATACCACTATAACGACCCGATAGAGATTTAATGCCCAAATTCCGACAATAATGCATAAATTCGCATTACTTGCCAAAACTCAAGTATCGAAAATGTCAGATAGTTAATAGGAAGAAACTAGAGGGTGAGAAAAGAAAGAAGGAAATATTAGAATAGAAGAAGAAGAAGGAGAACCAACACAACATAGAGTCTCACATTGCAGCGGAACAAAATATAATATTGGAATAAATCTTTATTGAGAGCTTGAAATAAAAATTACAATCATCGAAGTACATCGACACAACTGGACAGTTATAATAATCTGTCCTCATGTACAATACACAATGGAATAATAACTATATAATATCATAAATCTGAACTCTTCCATCTCGTCTCTTCATAGTATCTGATAACCTGAACCTGTAAAACTCGGTTTAACCCGAGCATTACAAACGCCGGATCAGTCTAGTGAACCAAAGTGAGAAACCCACTAAGTTTATAAGCAACATCCAACTTTGTTTTAAAGTTAACAAATCTTTTCTGAAAGAAAAGGATAATCGTAAGACCGATCCATACATAAACACGGATGGTTTTTACCTTACAATAGCTCAAAACATTGTGAAATCATATCTTATTCTGATATTATAATAATGTCTAAATATAAATAAATAACAATCTAACGGAACGCTTGCATCTTTGCTCCACATACATAGTATACAATCAAAACCGCGGGTTGTTATTGGAGAATGGATTTCCAACTGGCAAGGTATGGGACCACCTTCCGATAGTGAATCTTTAGAGAGGAATACACCAGGGTTCAAAAAGAACATCTTGCAACCCAGGATAAACATGACTGGCCATTCACTTCGCTTGAATGTTTTGAATATATTATCACCTTATGGTAGGTACCTACATAACCATTCCCGGGAGATAAAGAAGAGAAAATAAGAACAAAAGTGAATATTCTCTAGATGGTGACAATACACCCTAATGGGAGAGACCCACATAGCCATGCGACCTACCCGATTTTTTCCATTTCCTAATCGATGAGGCTTGAGGTTAAGCTTATCCTTCAGAATAGCGCCTCTCCATGCACTTTGAATGCCACATCGTCAGATCCGCCAGAAAATCACTAATTAATGTCCCCAAAAATACTCTAGTTGTTAAGCTAAGAGAAGTGAGCCCTTCTCTGCTACTAACATGTTATGTTTGAAGAAATCAACATACGCGATCCCTTGGAAATGCTCTATCTGACATCCGTTCATACAAATCATCCAGGAGCAGGATGAACTGAAGGCACCCTCTTACCACATATTAGGTATCACCCAATGGATTATTAGTGAGTAGTCCTTGCAATTCGAAGATTCCAACCACGACCGAATTACCATCAATACCCTCTAGCTGCAAGCTAGAGAAATTTATCAAGTAGCCCTTCTGCTTATGAAGATCCACGGTCTTCAATTGCTCCATCTTCAATCAGCATTTTTCACATATTTGCTGGTTCGGAATGGTGCTTGAATATAAATTCGATCTTGGTCTTTCTGTACCAACAATCGTATGGGTCCGATTTTATAGTCGGTTATTTAACTATCAAATAAACAACCATTCATCCATAAAAATAAAATTAATTTACTGATTTAGTACCCAGCATCATTTAGCCTCTTTAATTAATTGGTCGTTAATTAAAACTTCTAATTCATAAAAACATTTCCCTTTCTTATTTAATATAAGAATATTCAATTATCATCTCACTTCTACTCATTGGCTCCTCATTGTAAATTGGTAAGTGAATAAATCTCTCAGTATCAACCCAAAAGGCCGAAACCAACATCAGATTGACACCTCGAAAGTTACTAAACTCAGCCAACATACAACAAGCTCCAATTTAATAAAAACCACATCATAATCCCTTTTTTACATTTAAAACAATTATATTGCTTTATAATCTAACAAATCATTTCCAATTTTATTTAAATATCCTTTCATAAAATTAATTAAAGTAACTCAACTTAACCTCTGTAAATAAACATTGCAGATTCCATTTCCAAAACCTTTAACCTTTCATTTATAAAATCCTTAATCTTCCATTTATAAAATCCTTAACCATTTATCAATATTTAACTCAGTTCGACAAATTCCTTTATATTATAAAACAATTCCACAACTCTCTCCATATAACTCAATTTATATGAATTTCCAATTATAACTCTTTTTGGCCATCTTGCCTTAAAATCCCATTTATTAGATATTCGTCTCATTCCCCAATTAATGCCAATTATTCATATTCTACCATTTACTCTCTAATCTTATTTACGTAAACCCATTTTATCACATTTCATATATTTATAAACAACGCTGCAAAAACGTTCATTAATTATAGAAAATCACTTTTCAATTCTGTTTGAAAACAATTCCCGTACAATTCACTTCCATTAGTCCATTTCAATATTTTAAAATCTTTTAAACTTCCATTTATGCCACTTAAGCCCTTATTCAAAATCATTTTAACATTCCCATTTAGTTTATCTCGTTTAACCATTTATTTATTAGTATCTTAGAATTTCCATTAATTTATAATTTAAATAGTTTTAAAAACATAAATAATTCTTCAACATTTATTTTTAAAATAATCATTGTATTTCAAATATATAAATATAACTTTGAAAACGTTTATTTCCTTTTATCAACGGTATTAAAGAGGTAAATATCTACTAAAGTACCAAACCATGAAATATATAAAACAAGTTTACATCCAAATGAACTCAACAAATCATACTGATAAACATTATCAATATTAATGAGGAATCATGTTGGATTCCTCCAACCTGTCAATCCCGGCATCACAGATTAATTATCTCAACATATATTATAATATACTAAATTTGACTACTGGTGAGGAATTCAGTTGGATCCCTCCAACCTGTTATTCCCTGCATCCAAATAGGTTACCTTAAATAAAATCATTCAATAAGAATTATCAAATTTAAACTGATAATTTTTAAAACAGTAAATAACGACAATTTAACATCAACCAATTTATTTAATACTAACATAACAATTCAAACAATTTATTAATTGAAACACATTTATTTTATAAACATGAGAAACAAGGTAAGTAAACTCAGTTAATTCCAATCATTAAAATAACGATTTGGTGTTTCACTGAAATTAAAGAACGTTTAATTTCATCAGTTCAATCAGTATATGAATATATATTTAACAAATAATCAATCATTAGCAACAATAGCACACAATTATAAAAACTCGACTTACATAAAATATTAATGGGGTGAACTAAGTGAGTTTTACTCACTTTGATTTTATTTATCATTTAAACGGTGCGATTATAATTAAATTAAACGGTTGTTTAATTTAACTGTAAATCCATGTTGTCTCCATTTCTATCCAGAACAGTTCCATGATGTTGAGCTCATTACCACGATTTCAATATAACTTGTTTGGTCCCATTCCGTTAATGCAAGAAGAAGTTTTTAACGTTTTAATTAACTAACTAACTTCTTAATTACAATTTAATTAATTAATTACTTTGTAAATTGACATCTGCACAGAGGCCAATTGGTCTTTCTTCACCTTAAGTTCAAACCACCGAACTTCTACTATCCTGTATGGTTCCAATACATATGATATTAGCCAGATTTCACAAAGCAATTCTCCCTTAACAAATTAAACAATTTAAACAAATTACTCTATCATTAACTTAACTACATTTTATAATAAACGAGGACGATAATTTCTCTTCCCACGCACGTACTGCTCTCTGTTCTAAAAGTTCACACAACGCTCCCTACACCATAATGGCCATTTGGCGACCCTTTTTATTTCAATGAATATGTTTATAACTCTTATAAGTGTTACCATATATTATGGTTCTGACATTTATAAGTGTTAGCAATGAATATGTTTGTAACTCTTAAAAGTTTTACCATATCTTATGGTTCCAGTATTTATAAGTGTTAGCAATGAATATGTCTGTAACATTTATAAGTGTCACCATATCTTCTGGTTCAAACATTTATAAGTGTTAGCAATTACTCTGATTGTAACACTTATAAATGTTACAAATATGGCTGGACAATTCCTCACATGCCGTTAGTAACACTTAAAAGTGTTACAGAAATTATTTGTAACACCTATACTTGCTAGGAATCCCCTGTTTTGGTGTAGTGGCTGGCCTCCCCATTCTCGATTGCCAAGTCTAACCGTGACTGTCGGAAGATGATCCAAGGGTTTCGGTCACTGTGCCGTAACGTCCTTCACTCACTCCCCAATTGCAGACTAACTCTATTACGCCTCCTTCCAGAAATAGAAGATGAACTGGTGGTTATTCGTGATCCAACGCAGGCGACCACGGTTATTCGAATAAGATCTCCTCCGTTCAGAAGTTAGCTTTCGTAGTGCTTAACATAAATGTAGTTGAAGCTTTTAGGTATAAATGATTAGATCGAATCATTAGAGAGGGGAAAGCTGCGTGATTTGTGTTTGTTCATTTCTATAGAGTTGAGGTGGCACTCTGGTTGACCGTAGAAAACAATTGACCAAAACTAGGGATTGTTTATATATAAAGGGGTATTTATAAGGGAACCAATAATATATGTGAAAATTCGTTTATAACTCATATATGTGAATCGACACACATTTAAATTGCGTATGATCACAAAATAAATCTAGTTAACTTGAAAATTGAAATACTAAAATTATAAACCATTACAAGATTTAATAAAATTAATTTTGTTAAATTTGGAGTTCGTTTGAAAATTCGTTATTCTTAAATTCCAAATTAAATCGATAGAACGATTAAATAAAAACCAAGGCATTTACGGCTACCGTTGTCACATAAGACATCGGTTTACCACGAAATTTGGTTTCATGTAATAATTTAACGTTATGGTTCCAATGAAACTAATTTCATCGAAAACCGAGGTTGTTTGCAAAATGGCCATTCATAAGGCTTATATAAATATCGATAAAATACTATATAAATTTCAAACAAATAAATTAAATGATAATAAATTACTATTATCATAAATATCCAAATGGAATATATAGATATCTTCAAATATAAACAAATATGAATTATACAACTCAGTATTAAATGATATCCTATATAGAAATCCTTTTTAAAATTATTAAATAAAAGTTATCATTTATTAATGATCTCCATAGTGACTATTTGAAAATTTTATTTGGACATAACTGATAATCCATAATATGAATCTGGATTTTTCTCCTTCATTAGAAAATTATAATCAACAAGATTCAAACGTTTCTTATTTCACAAAATTCCGATTTATATTGGATCATGTATATTCAATTGAAGATCAAAACTCAATACTACGAACTACCACGACGTTATGAGCTTATTTTAAATTAAATATAAACTCAACGCTCGACCTTCATTGTAATAAACAAATTCAATATTAAAATCCATTAATATTCCAAATATAATATTCAAAACAGATTCAAATATTCAAATTCAAATGACCGAAAAATTTGGTCGTTACAACGACACATGTATACATAAACATATATGTATTTATTATGAATATGTGCATACTTGTCATAGGATTTAAATGATCGAGCCTATATATACATGTGTGTGTGTGTGTGTTTGCTGATAATAATTTTAAGATTTAAACGATGAGCTAATCTATAAGTTACAATCTTTTAGTACTATCCCTTTAGTGAAGGTGAATATTTCAATTTATTTTCAGTTACTAATATCCATTATGTATTGTTGTATATATCAGTGTATTAATCTGAGTTAGCACAGAAAAAATTAAGCTAAGTTCCATATGACTCATAAGGACAAAATACAAGTGAACATACTATAAATTCATTTAACTTTCATCTGTTTTTAGTGATCAAAGAGACTAACCATTAAAGGACTATTACTTATGAAAAATAAGTAATTTTGGAAATATTTTAACTGATACGCTTACCTCAGTAAAACTAACATGTTAACATTTGTATCGCTTACCAACATGTAAATGCAATTTGGTTTATAGACAACTATCTTTCACACCAACCTCGACGATGGCTTCTCTTTCCCTAAACGAATGACCAGATATTATTTATAGCTTTTGATATTTTCTTGTTCAATAGCATTGGAAATTTAAACTACATTCTTTTAGTTTTTGTTTCCTAAATTACAAATAATATTTCATTTAAATCAAATGTAGTTGAACCTCAATTTTTAGAAAGAGGCTTGAGGAACCCAAAAATAATTTTTGTTATTTACTTAAGAATAGGATTTTAAATTTGGACGATTCAAATATATTTCAAAAGGGAGAAGTTATTAACCGATTGGTTCCGTAATCAATCGAATATGGACAACAGATGAGAATGATATTAAATTAGAATATGAAATGATATTAATATATTTGAGATATCATTCAATAAAGATACATGGGAAAACAAACAAAAATAAGCTAAATCTAAGTTAAAATCAAATTGAGTAATTATGAAAATATTTCATTCTTATCACCATAAAAGTATTCATCTTGTATGGAAGTCACAGCAACGAACAAGCATTTTTGTCCTTTTTTCTTACATAATTTGTTACGCTTATAAATGTGATAAATTATATAAAAAATATATATGGTAAACGTACGTCACATTTGAAATTGATATAACTTCTGGTTACTTTTGAATAATTGTAACATTTGGGGATAGGGGTGAGCGTTCGGTAGGTTCAGTTGGTTTTGATTAAAAAAACTCAAAATGAATTAAAACTTAAAATTTTCAAACCAAACCAAACCAATTAATTTCGTAATTCGGTCTGCAACCGATTTAACCGAAGTTGAAGGATATGTTATTATTTAAATGATGAATTCACTCAAATTAAAACATAAATTCATGTTTGAAGAAATTTTATATATTAAAATTTATGTTTGTAATGAATTTGACCAATTTGCACCACGTGCCTTTATACCTTATCACTATATTTTTTTAATTTGTTCAGGAGGGAAACCGATCGGAGTCGTAAAACCCTCCCTAGTGTAACACCCCACGTCCATTAATGTCACTCACAAAAGGAATGCATTAACTTTCATGGAGCATTACGAGTGTAAAGAACAGAATATAACGAGATAGATACATATATTAGTACTTTAAAATTTTAAAACAACTTCATTGCAGTGGAAAAATAGTTTGGTTACGACACCAAAACCAACAATAAAACCATGTACACTTAATATCCATCTTGACAAATTATTTTCTGAGTACATAAAACAAAAAGCATAACCCCAACATAAATATCCATAAAAAGAGATAAGCTGAACTTTTACTTTCAGCAATCCAAGAACTTCCAAAAGAGAGAGAAAGAGATCCAAATTTAGCTCCACTAGGACCACCCTGAGAACCTGGGGGAGGGGGGGGGAGGGAGGAGGGAATTGGAAAGAAAAGAGGCGAAACAAACGAGGTCAGAAATAAAGTCTGGCAAGTCCAGTAAATTTAACAATATAATTATTAAAGTAATAGGATAAGAACATAAACTGGAAAGTAGGAAATGCCTGTAACATAAGTATGTATGACAAGGTAAGCAAGATGAATAAGATAAACGTTGATTGTGCTTCTAATCACTATAGGATAATTACTACACTGCACCAACCCTTTTACTCTGAAATTTGATCCCTCTTACTAGTCATAATGATAATAATAATAATGGTAGTTTCGTGTACCCCTAGCTGCTGTCGTAGGTATCGCCTACCCCTATCTCCACTAGTTGTACCAACTACCCTCCCCATTCGATCGGCTCCCTAACTCGTGTGTATTTATTACTTGTGTCATTCGGCCTCGCTTGTTTGTAGATACCTTTGCTGGTCCCACCATGGGGTGTGTCAATCCCTATGATGGCAACCCGACACAATTCAAGATGCACGGTGTATAACTACTGATGCCCAGTGCCTGATTTTTCCACTCCGGAGCATGTGCACGCCCGTACTCCATCAGAACCTACACTAACGCACCACCCACCGCTATTTTGACCGCTTATAATCAACCCAGTAATTGTGCCCTACCCTGCCTAGTTCAGGGTACCATGATACATCTATGTGGGTTACTGCTGAAATGGGTCCCCGTTACTAGGGTTTCCTAATCAACATGTTACAACGGTTAAGTGTTCTAAATTTAACCTAACCCCACCCATTTGTTTAATTAACATGTTGTATTGGTTAAGTGTCGCCTATTCATGTTACTTAACCTTACCATTCTTAGCATGTTTGTTCATTGGCATTAATTGATTTATTAATGCGCCAACCTCTCACATTAGAACTGTTGTTTGCGGTTGCTGGATATGCCGGGCGGTTCCGAGCAGACTTCTACCGCAAACTCATTCTAACCTTGGGTTTTGGGTTTTATGCACTAACCTCTCACATTGGACTTGTTGCGGTTGCTGGATGCGCCGGGTGGTTCCGGGCAGTCTTACACCGCAACTCAATCTAACCTCGGGTTAGGCATGTTCATTATCTCATTTTACTATTCAACCCCAATTTGAATTAATATCCCTATTTCAAATTGTCCACAATTTCCAATTCAAGCTATGTTCATAATTATCCTCCAAATTATGTCCATAATTTCCATGTATACAAACTATACAATTGTATGTCTCAAGTTAATTACATGGTTACTAACCAATTTATGCCAACTACATAATATCCAATAATTGGTATTTCTCAAACTATTCCCCAACGCTCCCACGTCGTTCGTACGTATAACTCACATAATACGTTAGGCTCGTTGTTTGTCTAACTCTGAAGAAAACAAAAAGAAAGAGGCATATGACATCCATATTGGCATAAAACAATATAGATCTAATTAAGCATGTGCAACACAAACTTGGCATAGAACAACATAAATCTAATTAAGCATATAAACGTGAACTAGCATATAAGATGGATCCAATTAACATATGCAATATAAACTGACATAGATCTAAACAAAAGAACTGGCATGGATCTAAACATATAAGCATAAACTTGCATAGATGAACATAACTTGCATAAATGAATGTAACTTGCATATAAACTCGCATAACTTGCATAGATGAACATAACTTGCATATAAACTTGCATAACTTGCATAACTTGCATAGATAAACATAACTTGAATAACTTGTATAGATGAACATAATTTGCATATAAACTTGCATAGATAAACTTGCATAACTTACATAGATAAACATAACTTGCATATAAACTTGCATAACTTGTATAGATGAACATAACTTACTTATAAACTTGCATAACTTACATTGATAAACATATCTTGCGTAGATGAATCTAATCAAGCATATGTAATTAGACATGGGAATTAACATCATAAAATGAATCTAATTACATATGATAACAAACTGGCACATATTAACAAAATAGATGATAACAGAACTAGCTAATAACATATGATTCAACATGCATATTCATACAGTCTAGATCACAACTTATCATAATTTTTTAATTAATTATCTTGTGAAAGAAACTATACTCACAGTGATAGAAGAAAGAATAGATTCGTTCGTTGTTGTTCTAGAATCCCTTTTTTTTTTTTTACAATTCCTAAGGTTTAATTCATTGGAGAAGAGACTAGCTTAGTTTAGGATGCAGCATCATGGCGGCTCTCGAACGAATTTTAGTTTAGATTAGGGTTTAGGTTTGTGGGTGTTTATACAGATGTGTAGGATTAATTAGAGCCATTATATCAACATAGGATCCATCCAAACCATCCAGTCCAAGAAAATGTGTCATCAGGTCAATCAGAAGTCGCCACGTAGCCCTAAAACTCAGAAAATCGTCACTGTCCAGAACAGTTAGCAGGGGTCGACCCTACAAGGGGGTCGACACAATGTCGACAACCCTATAGGGGGGTTGACACTTGTGTCGACACCACTTAAGTGGGGTCGACACCCTCTGGCGGGAATTTTCCCGCCCACTTCTTTTCGCTGGTTTGAATTTCGAATTTTGACTTATTAATTATTTTAATTATGGTTTTAAACTGAAATCTTCTAACCTTCATAACTTCTTCATATTTTATCCGTTTTATGAAAACTCGGACTCTATCTCAAGCAGTATTCCGAGATGAACAAAATGGTGTAACCTATTTCCCTTAATTATTCTTCTAGAAATTAAGTATTCTTTAATTTGTCGGTTTTAATATTTAAAAATTACAGGGTGTTACATTCTCCCTTCCTTAAAGGATTTCATCCCCGAAATCTTCAAGTCAAGAAGAATGTATATCCTACCATCCAATCATCCATCGACTCAACTATCAATCACAGGCATCCACGGTCCTTAAAAGATTTCTAATGCCATATGAACATATGCAAAAGTGTGTGTATATGTTCCTTATCTAATGCAAAATCAGGCAGTCTGCTGATTCAGTTGACCTCCTTAATGCAAATCATGATAGTGCCATGCGTCCATTATGTATGCAAAAGAATCCTAGTGATACATATTATTTCTACATGAGTGCACGATCATTTCATTCAAATGCAACAATCATATGATAACACAATCAATATACATCCATTAATTTAAATATGCACACTTATTCATATGCAATATGAAAGTGATTAAACTGATCTAGTGCCTAATGTGTGTGTAAATGCATCCACAAGCAACCACTAGCAAGCACTTGCATCCACCAAGCATAACATGTCTCAAACACATGTTTACAACCTTAGGATTTTCTTACCGAAAGATCGAAGATGTAAATGAGAGGACATACTAAACTATGGAATAAATACAAACAAAGCGGTAGAAAAAGGAGAAATTAAGAACATACCCTCAAAAAGGAAAGGGTACGACGCACACATCTTGTCTTCTGTCTCCCAAGTCGCGTTTCCTTGATCATCTCCCCATTGCACTTTGACCAACTTGACCTCTCGGTTGCGTTATTCCTTGACCTCCGATCCAAGGATGCATGTAGGAGCTCGTCTAATCGTGGCATCTCGCTCCACTTCCACTTCTTTAAGCATGCTCGGCTCCACTACTTCTGCGGTATCATGCAAACACTTCCGCAAATGTGACACGTGAAACACGTCGTGAACACCACTAAGATTCCCTGGCAACTTCACTCTATACGTCATCTGTCCAATCCTCCCTGTAATGGTAAAGGGTCCTACGTACCTTGGTGCTAATTTCCTTGTAGCTCCAAAGCAAACTACATTCCTCAACGGTGATACTTTAATTAAATAACCATGTCTCGAACATCGAACTCAAGATCGGTTCGCCTCTTGTCAGCGTTTGACTTTTGCCGGTCCTGTGCTATCTTCATTCATCTTCGAATCAAGTCCATCTTCTACGAAGTTTCTCTCTAATCAGCTCGGGTCCAAGCAAAATCTTATTCGTAGACTGCTACCAACAAGTTGGTGATTGACACGGTCGTCCATAAAAAAAACCCTAATACTAGCTTAATAACTGTTGTTATAAGCGAACTCCACAAATGGAAGGTGCTCTTCTCGTGTCCCTCCAAAATCTAGGATGCATAACCTCAAAAGATCTTCAAGGATTCTATTCTCCCTTTCTGTTCGTCCATCCGTCAGTGGACGATATGTGATGCTCAAAAATAACTGTGTACCTAATGCCTTTTGCATATCACCTTTTCCTCTTGCATCGAAAACTGCTCCAAGCCCTGTCCCGCAAGCACCGGTATATAATGTGAATGGTTTGCTCCCATCTAGCAAAGTCAAAACTAGGGCTGACATCTTCGCAAAATCCTTAACGAACTTCCTATAGTAGCCTGCCAATCCTAGAAAAATTCTTACTTTCGTTGCGTTCTTAGGAATCTTCCAATTTTGGATTGCTACCACCTTCGCTGCATCCACTGCTATCCCTTCCTTAGAGACCACGTAACCTAAGAACCTCACTTCTTTCCTCCAAAAATGACATTTGGAGAACTTAGCTTTGAGTTGATGCGCTCGTAGGGTCTCTAAGACTTCCCTAAGATGTAGGGCATGCTCTTCCTCGCTTCTAGAGAAAATCAAAATACCATTCACAAAGACAACCACGAACTTGTTTAGAAACTCCCTAAACACCCTACTCATCAAGTGTACGAAATATGCGGGTGCATTCGTCAAACCAAAAGGCATGGCGAGCCACTCGAAGAAACCGCCAGGAGCCCTAAAAGCAGCCTTATCTATGTTGTCCTTGGCTGGCCTTAGCTGATGAAATCCTGTAGCTAAATCCAACTACGAGAAAATGAAGCATCAACCAACTGATCGAACAAATCGTCTATCCTCGGCAATGGGTGTCTGTTCTTGTTCGTGAGCTTATTCAGCTCTCTATAGTTCACGCACAATCTAAGCGAACCATCAGCCTGCAAAAAAACTGGAGCACCCCATTCGGAAATGATTCTTCTTATGAACCCTTTCTCAAGCAACTCTTTCACTTGCTTACTGAGTTCCCTTCTCTCACTTAGAGACATGTGGTGCACTGGTAATGCAATTGGCTTTGCATTATCTACTAAGTATATATAGAGGTCTTTCTTGTGCCTTGGGGGTAAACCCCGAACCATATCGAAGGCGTTACCATATTCACAGACTACACGAATAGATTCCAAGTCATTGATGGATGCGTTAAGAGATTCTGGGAGGCTAAGCATCACTGGACATCTAGGGTCACAAGAAATATCAAGGGTTCTTCCACAACAAATCAGCAATCTAACTACCCTCCTTTCACAGTCTAGGATGGCATCACACCTAGCTAGCCAATCCATCCCTAGAATCAAGCCGTAGCCCATGAAACCAAGAACGTAGGCGTTGCATTCAAACCTAACGCCTAAGATAGACACTCTCAAATCCTAACAAAGTATAGATAAATGAACCGAACCACCAATAGGATTTGAGACTACAATGTGATCCATAACTAGACTAGTATTTAGGTGCAGTGTTTCAACTAACGAAGCAGATATGAACGAATGCAAAGCGCCAGAGTCAAACAAAGTTCGAACAGGATGATCAAAGAGGAAAATCAAACTTTTAACAAAAAACTCTTCTATCTCTCTCCTGTCCTGGTGCCAAGAGAGCATGAACCTGTCCTTCAGAAGTAGGTCCTGTCCTCTGCCCTTGTCCTTGCCACCTCGGGCGGTCTTTAATCAGATGTCCTGCCTCACCGCAATGAAAACAACCAGGCTTCTTCTTCTTCCTATAGTCCTTAATTACATGGCTCGTTATACCACAATAAAGACAAATTCTTTTGTCACAGGGTTAATTATTCTTTCCACTTTCTCCTTTACCTACTTCGTGGATTAAAGCAATATCAACAAATTCCTCATCCTTGGGTTGTGCTCCTTAGCCTAAACTCCCTCATCGACCAAGAAACTAGCTAAACCTTCCTTCCATCGTCTATCCCAAAGATACCAAATGAGTCCTCCACTTCCTTGAGCCAATTCTAGCTTCGACAAACACCTCAGTCCTATGAAACGGTTTTCCGCCCATTGCACGAAAGTCCTTACATATCTTAGAAAAAGCATTTACACGCAGGGAAAGAGACTCAAGAAGGAAGAAGGAAGAGATTAAAAACAAAGAATCGGAAGAAAGATATACGGCTCTTGGGGATTATGTTTTTCATAATAAACCTTTCTCTTGAAAATGCTCTCTTTAAAACATGTTTTTGAAAATACTTCTTTCTAAAAATGCTTTTGAAAACGATTTTCAAAATCTTTTATCTGTTCTGGTAACCTTCAGCTCTGATACCACGTGTAACACTCCATGTCCATTAATGTCACTCACAAAGGGAATGCATTAACTTTCATGGAGTATTATAAGTGTATAGAACAGAATATAATGAGACAGTTGCATATATTGGTACTTTAAAGATTTAAAACAACTTCATTGCAGCAGAAAAATAGTTTGGTTACAACACCAAAACAAAAAATAAGACCAAGTACACTTAATATCCATCTTGACAAATTATTTTCTGAGTACATAAAACAAAAAGCATAACACTAACATAAATAGCCATAAAAAGAGATAAGATGAACTTTTACTTTCAGCAATCCAAGCACTTCCAAAAGAGAGAGAAAGAGATCCAAATACAGCTCCACTAGGCCCACCCTGAGAACTTGGGGAGGGGAGGGAACAGAAAGAAAAGAGGCGAAACAAATGAGGTCAGACATAAAGTCTGGCGAGTCCAGTAACTTTAACAATATAATTGTTAAAGTAATAGGATAAGAACATAAACTGGAAAGTAAGAAATGGCTATAACATAAGCATGTATGACAAGGTAAGCAAGATGAATAAGATAAATGTTGATTGCCATCTAATCACTATAGGATAATTACTACTGCACCAACCCTATTTACTCTGAAATTTGATCCCTCTTACTAGTCATAATGATAATAATATAATGGTAGTTTCGTGTACCCAGAGCTGCTGTCATAGGTTCCGCCTGCCCCTATCTCCACTAGTTGTACCCACTACCCTCCCCATTCGATCGGCTCCCTTACTCATGTGTATTTATTACTTGTCTCATTCGACCCCGCTTGTTTGTAGATACCCGTTCCATTCCCACCATGGGGTGTATCAATCCCTATGATGGCAACCCGACACAATTCAAGATGCACAGTGTATAACTACTGATGCCCAGTGCCTGATTTTTCCACTCCGGATCACGTGCACGCCTGAACTCCGTCGGAACCTACACTGACACACCACACGCCGCTATTTTGACCGCTTATAATCAGCCCAGTAATCGTGCCCTACCCTGCCTGGTTTAGGGTACAATGATACATCTGTGTGGGTTACTACTGAAATGGGTCCCCGTCACTAGGTTTCCTAATCAACATGTTATAACGGTTAAGTGTTCTCAATTTAACCTAACCCCACCTATTTGTTTAATTAACATGTTGTATTGGTTAAGTGTCACATATTCATGTTACCTAACCTTACCATTCTTAGCATGTCTGTTCATTGGCATTTGTTGATTTATTAATGCGCCAACCTCTTACATTAGAACTGTTATTTGTGGTTGCTGGATATGCCGGGTGGTTCCGGGCAGACTTCTACCGCAAACTCATTCTAACCTCGGGTTTGGGTTTTATGCACTAACCTCTCACATTAGAGCTGTTGTTGCGGTTGCTGGATGCGCCGGGTGGTTCCGGACAGTCTTACACTGCAACTCAATCTAACCTCGGGTTAGGCATGTTCATTATCTCATTTTATTATTCAATCCTAATTTGAACTAATATCCCTGTTTCAAATTGTCCATAATTTCCAATTCAAGCTATGTTCATAATTATCCTCCAAATTATGGCCTCCAAATTATGTCCATAATTTCCATGTATATAAACTATACCAATTTATGTCTCAATTTAATTACACGGTTACTGACCAATTTATGCCAATTACATAATATCCAATATTTAATATTTCCCAAACTATTCCCCAACGCTCCCTCATCGTTCGTACGTATAATTCACATAATAAGTTAGGCTCGCTGTTTGCCTAACTCATAAGAAAAGGAAAAGAAAGAGGCATATGACATCCATACTAGCATAAAACAATATAGATCAAATTAAGCATGTGTAACACAAACTTGGCATAGAACACCATAAATCTAATTAAGCATATAAACATGAACTAGCATATAAGATGGATCCAATTAACATATGTAATGTAAACTAACATATATCTAAGCATAAGAACTAGCATGGATCTAAACATATAAGCATAAAATTGCATAGATGAACATAACTTGCATATAAACTTGCATAGATGAACATAACTTGCATATAAATTCGCATAACTTGCATAGATGAACATAACCTGCATATAAACTTGCATAACTTGCATAGATAAACATAACTTGCATGACTTGTATAGATGAATATAACTTACATATAATCTTGCATAGATAAACTTGCATAACTTACATAGATAAACATAACTTGCATATAAACTTGCATAACTTGTATAGATGAACATAACTTGCATATAAACTTACATAGATAAACTTGCATACCTCACATAGATAAACATATCTTGCATAGATGAATCTAATCAGACATATGTAATTAGACATAGGAATTAACATCATAAAATGAATCTAATTACATATGATAACAAACTGGCACATATTAAAAAAATAGATGATAACAGAACTAGTGTAGTAACCCGGATTTTGAGGGCTTTGGTTATCGACGTAAGCCCGACGTCGATAACCAAAACATCGAAAAATCCCGGTAATTAATGAAAGAAATTAGAGGGTGAGAATAGATAAGATAGAAACTTAGAATAGAAGAAGAAGAAGAACACAACATCAGAGTAACACGAACCTCACAGCGGAACGAATAACATATAATAGATAACATACTTTGAAATATGACAGTTATGTATACAATAGCACTTATCAGAGTACAGCACTTACAACACAGCGGAAATAATAAGAGCTATAGAATCCTGAAGCCTCCTGCTCCAAGCTCTCCAAGTGTATCTGTAAAATCCCGACTACTTGACTGCCCGTACAAATTTAGGCACCCAAGAGTTTAGGGAAAACAACAAAATAAACTCTGGGTCAGTCATGGGACTGGTGTGAATAAACTCAAATCATTTAAACAGGTTTATGATATCTCATAAGACCACGCCATGAATACAGAACGGGTTTTTCCCTTATGAGAATCCAAATAACTTTTCAAAGCAATATCCTTCTGATATTATAATAATGTCTAAGTATAAATAAATATCAATCTAGCAGAACGCTTGCATCTCACGTTACTACATATATAGTATACAATCAAAATCACAAGCACGTATTGGATGATTGGATTTTCAACTATGACAAGGTATGGAACCACCTTCCGATCAGTGTACTCTAGGAACGATACACTGGAGTTCAACAAGAACATCTTGCAACTCAGCCACACATGACCGACCACTCATTTCCCTTGAGTGTATCGAATGTACATCACCAACGGTTGGGATCAGCAACCGTTCCCGTATATATATGGGACAGCATTGATAGATTTAAGAAACAAATGAATATTCACTAGATAGGTGATTATACACCCTACTTCGGTGCGACCGACTTAGCCATGCTGCCTGCCCGATTTCTGTCATTTACCGGATGTGAGGCTAGAAGCTACGCTTTATCATCACAATAGATTCACTTCGAATGCCACATTGTCAGATCCATCGAAAATCACTAATTGACGTCTACAACAATACATTACGTGTCAGCTAAAAGAAGTTTCCTTCTCCGCTTCCACTCTTGGTACGGTTGAAGAAATCAATGTACGTGACCCTTCTGGAAATACTCTGTTAGACATTCATTCATACAAGTCATCCTCATTCACTTAGAACGTCACATCGTCATACCCGCCAAATCACAAATTGACTTATCCAAAAATAACACGGGTATACAGCTTAGAGAAACGAATTCCTCCGCCACCAAACGTGAATACGTTTGAACAGATCAACTTACGCGATCCACTGGATATACTCTGTCAGACCTTCGTCCATACAAGTTGTCCTGGGACTGGACAAACCGAAGACACTATTCTGTAAACAGAATAGCCCTTGCATTTTACTCCGTCTTCAATTATCTTTGGCATATATTATTCGCGACGCTTATGCCAATACAGAGTGGTTCTATGGATAATAATCCAACCGGTCTCTCCATATTAACAACATTAAAATGGTCAAAACTTCGATAGTCGGTGAGTTAACTATCAAAGAAAAACAAGTGTGCAAACAACGATATTATTTCCAAATGGAAATTTATATCGAACAAACATCATTTAACATAAATCTCTTTAGTTCATTTATTTACTTATCTCCTGTTTCCCGATATTCTAAATTCTTATTTTCTTTTATCAGAAAACATTTCTGATTCTTGTTTGGAAAACATTTCCAAAACTCCTTTACGATCAAACCTTACCATTTCTTAGTTAAGAAGGAAATCACTCAAGTTGGGGTATAATTACCTCTCAGACCTTAACTGAACAACGTTATAACTTCGAAATGGTCAAAGTTTATCTTTTAATCTTTAACAACTTCTTTACGCCTTTCTCGGATTCAATTTTACTAGTCCACTTCTATATTTAAAACATTGGTTATAACGATAACGTTATAATCCCTACTTTCGAATTATCTAACTTTAATTATAACTTCTATTCTTATTAGTGAATAATTAACCTAACACTTATTTATTTATAAATAAATAATTCTCTATTTAAACACTGGAAAGTATAAATACTTTCCCGAATTCGATATAATCGAATTTGCCGATTAACTCTCTTCGAGAAATCTCTATTTGATTAACTCTTCTTCGAATAACCTATATTCGATTACTCCTTCTCGAATAAACGATATTCGATAATCTCTCTTCGAATAACTAATATTCGATAACTCTTCCCTTTTCAAATATCTCATATCTGAAAATCTTACTTCGATTAAACTAAAATCGATAACTCCCTTCGATGAAACTAACATCGATAACTCCTTTCGAATTATCTAACATCGATAACTTCTTTCGATTAAACTAACATCGATAACTCCTTTCGATGAAACTAACATCGATTTATTTGACTCGACGACCTTAACTTGACTCGACTAACTCGGCTTACTTGGTTCGACCAATTCGATTTGATTAACTAGGCTCGACTAACTCTATTGGTTTAACTCTAATCGATTAGTTCTATGGTTTAACCCTAATCGATAAATTCTATTTGACTAACCCTATTCGGCTAACTCGACTAACTTGGTTCGACCGACCAGGTTTGACTAGCCTGACCCATTTGGTTTGACTGACCAGGTTTGGCTAACCTGACCCATTTGGTTTGACCATTTGGTTCGAATACCATATTCGACTAACTCCTCTCGATTCATTAAAACCGATTAACTCATCTCGATTGACTAAATCAATTAACTCCTATCGATTAACTAAATCGATAAACTCCTTTCGATTTACTAAGTTTGATTTTCTCGACTCGACTGACCAGGTTCGACTAACTTGACCAGCTTGAATCGATTGGTTCGACTCGACCAGCTCGACTCGGTTGGTTCGACTCGACCATTTGGCTTGATTGGTTCGACTCGACCATTTGGCTTGATTGGTTCGACTCGACCATTTGGCTCGATTGGTTCGACTATCTTGACTAGTTTGGTTCGACTAGCTTGGTTTGACCACTTAACTAACTTGATTCGAGAATTTATATCCGACTGACTTTTCTTTTATTTCTATTTATTTTAACTTCTATTTATTTCCTAAATAGATTTCCTTTTGTATAATCTATTTATTTTCCTAAATAGATTTTACTTTATAACTCTAATTATTTAATCCCTAATTAAATATCCTTTTTTCTATTTATTTAATCTAAATAAACATTCCTTTATTTTATTTATTTCTAAATAAATATCCTTTTTTAAAATCCTTCGATTTTATAAATAGATTCATTTTCAATATAAATATTGAAAATCCCCTTTTCTACATTTTCAGTGTTTTCTATTATTTTTAAACAACCAACTGTCAATGATCAATATCATCCAAACATATACAATCAACAACAGATTATATATCACAGTATATATCACAATATACAAATAACAGTAAAATAAATGTTGAGGAATCCAGTCGGATTCCTCCAACCTGTTTCCCTGCATCCACCGATGTTAAACAACGTATATAACATCACTTGCATTTCTAATGAAATACACTGATAACAAAATCACCGTTTAATAACGATATATATATATATATGTATATATATATATATCTATATATATATCCATACTGTTTTTCAATCAATTATTTAACAGTCAAATCTACAGTCCAACTTAACAATACAACTTAACAGTCCAAATTAACAGTACATAACTAGCAGTCAAATACAGAAATAAAAATACAATTTATATTAAAATATAAATTTAGGAGAGTTAGTGAGTTTTTACTCACAGTTGCGCGTTAACCGAAAAATATCGGTTTACGTTCGATGATTTGAATCGGACAATTTATTTTGCCATAAATTGTAATGAGCTCTGATGGACTTCCAGTCAGTCTCATTGTGTTGCTTTTGTCCATACGATCCCAACGGATCTGACGGTTCGCAATTCTGATACGGTATGTATAAGATATGATTTATACATGTTTATAAAATATTTAAATTAAACTCAACTTGATTTATTTAAATATTGGGCTTTACCATGTTTGTTCAGCCCAACCTATGTCTTAGACCCACTACCACTTCCTTGTTGCCAACGTTGGATTTCCCACATCTATATTCATGTATTTCTCCTCTTCTTTTCATCTTGAATAGGCTTATCACATATGCATTTGCCCAACCCCAAACCAAAGAGCCCAGACCCACTACTTCCTCTTCCCTCACAACTACATCCATCACTGCTCTTCCAGTAAAAACATCCCGCAATCAACACCATGGCAGTGCCTTCCTACATCCAATCATTTCCAGAACTGACACCCCTCGTCAAAACGGAAATCACCATTTTCATCACCTTCCTCTCCTCTTTCCATTGGTATTGCTCTCGCCCAACTCGGATCTGGGCAATTTGCTCACGTCGACGGCTTGGGGGTTCACTGTACAGGATCGCACAACCCCTACCACCGACTGCCAACAACAACCCACCTCCGCCCCTGTAGTCGATGACTCTACTGTCCTTCCGTTCGTTCGTTTCCTCGCTTGTTCGAATACAGGTATCGAACTCCAATCTCACAAAAATCCCCCAAAATTCGTACGATGGTTGCATTCTTCACCCTAAGCACAAAAGCATACTCCAATTCCATCGTCCCTTACTTCCCCAAAAAATCTCTTCACCGAATCAACAGCACCCGTCGCCTAATCGAGAACCAGGGCCTCGCGGTAGGAATTCCCACTGAACAAAAATGTTGTTCGTACTCGATAAAAGCATACCAGAAGGAAGATCGCATTACAAAGATTAGGAAAATACATAGTTGCATATTTTAGAGGTTTTATCTGAATTGATTTTGATTTTTGAGATTCGGTTTCTCGTTTTGGAAGAGGAATAAGGCGGCCGTGATTTTAACCTAGCAGATGGAAAATAAAAATGAGGTTATGCAGTTGTAAAGACTATTATATAGTGTTTGTATATTTTTAGGGTACCCCTTTTTATTTACAGTTCAATACTTTACGGATCCCTATCAATAGAAATAAAAACACCATTGAGACGGGCAATGTCCCACGATTCCAAATATATAATAATATAGACTAGTTGACTCATTCTGTGAAATCTCCAAATTTACTGATTAAGGGTGCATCATAATTTAATTAAACTAATATTTATTTTAGTCTTCTAAAAATTCCTACGGTCACATACAATATCCAAAAATTTTGGAAATTGGCATACTACTAGAGTTTGACATTACGGTCCCAACGAAACTAGTTTTGTCGAATTCCGACTTCGTATGCTCACACAACGTATTTTTAACTGTCAAAATACTGACTGTTTCTCACTCTAAAAATCCGTACGGCCACACAGTGACTCTAAAAATCACTAAACTTGACATCTAGCAATAATTTAACATTGCGGATCCAACAAAATTAGTCTCGTCGAAAACGGAGGTCGTATGAAAAACTGGCTATTTTTCAAGCGCTGAACTGACCTTTTAAATATATAAATATATTTAAATATTATTAAATTTAATATTAATATTCTCGTATATATCCACAGATGATGTCGTACGGTTCCAGAATATGCTGCCAAAATTTATGACTTGATTTTCAAAATTTTGATTTGATCGATATTCAGTTCGTATCGAAAAATCGATTTATAACGTATATAAAGCGTCGCAAATTATAAAGGAAATCCATAGCGACTTTTTCTGAAATTTGATTTGGACGTACATCAAAATCTACACGACGAAATCCCGATTTTTCTCTTCCACTAGAAAGATATACTCCACCAGCTCCACACGTTTCTTGTTTCACAGAAATCCGGCTTAAAACGAATCCTGTTCATTCAGTTGAAGTTCAAATCGCCAAATAGCGAACTACAGCGCCATTTCGAGCTCGATTTTAATTATATTATAATTATACGTTCAAACTGTCGTCGATTGAATATATTCGTTATTATATTTCGAATCGAAACTCCACCAAATCTCGTATGCTATTCAATTCACACGATATTGTGAATTTCACTGTTTCCGACTATTTCGACATTAAAATATATTATTATATTATAACTATTAATTAAATATTCAATATTATTTAATTCACGTTCTCGATATCGATAAATCGATATTTAATAATCAAATAAATTAATTATTCAACAGCTAAAATGCGGGTTACTACAATCTTCCCCCCTTAATAAAATTTCGTCCTCGAAATTGCTAAGCTAGGGGACAACCCTATCTACTGGGAAAAAATTTATCTGTTTACCTCTTATCTCCGGTTTCAACTGAACCAATTAATATCGACTAAAATATTAATTTATTCTGACTAACTAAATTTTCAAAAATTTTGAAAATTTTCTAACGCCTTAACTTTTCAAAAAAATTTCGCCAGCACCTCCTTTGTACTGGTCAATATCCCAAACTCCACTCGCCTCTCTGGGCCTTCTTTAACCCAAAAGAAAATCAAACAGCCAAGCGGCTTGCCAATTCGGCTCATCAAAATCTCAAACTCATATCAAATATAAACTGGTACTTTTTTGTCGGGCAGATCATTACGTCCCTTCAATCTGTTATCACTTCAACATATACCGATGCCATTCCAATCAACTCAAATCGATTTATTCTCAAATCCAATCATTCGGTTATATTAAACCAAATTCCATTCAAACTCCAATATCAATTTCAAATTCTTAACTCATCAATGAAATTCCATCCCAGATTATTTTCCAATCAAATCTGTCTTATTCAACTTAGTTCACGTTAAATTTAAATTTATTTATTCATTTATACCATCTCAATCTATTTAACTTCATTAGTTAAATTTTAAGTCCAAAATTTTAAATTCCTGAGTTCATTTCAAATCAATTTGAAATCATAACACCAATTTAAAACATTTGAATTTCTAAACCACTTGTTTTCTCAAAACAATTCAAAAACGAAGCCTTTGCTAGTAATCCGTCACTTAGAACTCGAAAATGAACACCGATGATGCACCATCGGAGTTTATTATCCAGCGAACAAGTGAGTTCAATACTATATCATTTTCAGATTGAAAACATTTTCAAAATCTCCCAGGAACTTAAAATTTCCTTATTTTAATTCCAATTCTGATTTAAATTTCAGATTCATTTCATCTTATTTCATATATTTCCTTATATGAATTCTGATTAGTTATTTATAATCATTTCACCTTTTTATAATCTAATTCGATTATAATATCAACCAACATAACCAATATACTATATCAAAATATATTTAGGTAAAATTATTCCATTTACCCTCTTTCAAAACATACCGTGTCGGTTCATCGTATTCGAGTGTTTAGTAACCCCTACCGATACAGTGGATCAAACTGATCGTCCAGAATTCATAAACAACTCAACCAATGAATCTCCACAATATAAAACTATTTTTTTATCAAATACAAATACGCACTCGTATATATACACTCAACTCAATCTAGGGTATTACTAACCCTATCTCTACCGAGTCACGCCACAGAGCCAAGGTAATTCTTAACTTAAGCTCTGATACCAACTGTAGTAACCCGGATTTTGAGCGGCTTTGGTTATCGACGTAAGCCCGACGTCGATAACCAAAACATCGAAAAATCCCGGTAATTAATGAAAGAAATTAGAGGGTGAGAATAGATAAGATAGAAACTTAGAATAGAAGAAGAAGAAGAACACAACATCAGAGTAACACGAACCTCACAGCGGAACGAATAACATATAATAGATAACATACTTTGAAATATGACAGTTATGTATACAATAGCACTTATCAGAGTACAGCACTTACAACACAGCGGAAATAATAATAGCTATAGAATCCTGAAGCCTCCTGCTCCAAGCTCTCCAAGTGTATCTGTAAAATCCCGACTACTTGACTGCCCGTACAAATTTAAGCACCCAAGAGTTTAGGGAAAACAACAAAATAAACTCCGGGTCAGTCATGGAACCGGTGTGAATAAACTCAAATCATTTAAACAGGTATATGATATCTCATAAGACCACGCCGTGAATACAGAACGGGTTTTTCCCTTATGAGAATCCAAATAACTTTTCAAAGCAATATCCTTCTGATATTATAATAATGTCTAAGTATAAATAAATATCAATCTAGCAGAACGCTTGCATCTCACGTTACTACATATATAATATACAATCAAAATCGCAAGCACGTATTGGATGATTGGATTTTCAACTATGACAAGGTATGGAACCACCTTCCGATCAGTGTACTCTAGGAACGATACACTGGAGTTCAACAAGAACATCTTGCAACTCAGCCACACATGACCGACCACTCATTTCGCTTGAGTGTATCGAATGTACATCACCAACGGTTGGGATCAGCAACCGTTCCCGTATATATATGGGACAACATTGATAGATTTAAGAAACAAATGAATATTCACTAGATAGGTGATTATACACCCTACTTCGGTGCGACCGACTTAGCCATGCTGCCTGCCCGATTTCTGTCATTTACCGGATGTGAGGCTAGAAGCTACGCTTTATCATCACAATAGATTCACTTCGAATGCCACATTGTCAGATCCATCGAAAATCACTAATTGACGTCTACAACAATACATTACGTGTCAGCTAAAAGAAGTTTCCTTCTCCACTTCCACTCTTGGTACGGTTGAAGAAATCAATGTACGTGACCCTTCTGGAAATACTCTGTTAGACATTCATTCATACAAGTCATCCTCATTCACTTAGAACGTCACATCGTCATACCCGCCAAATCACAAATTGACTTATCCAAAAATAACACGGGTATACAGCTTAGAGAAACGAATTCCTCCGCCACCAAACGTGAATACGTTTGAACAGATCAACTTACGCGATCCACTGGATATACTCTGTCAGACCTTCGTCCGTACAAGTTGTCCTGGGACTGGACAAACCGAAGCACTATTCTGTAAACAGAATAGCCCTTGCATTTTACTCCGTCTTCAATTATCTTTGGCATATATGATTCGCGACGCTTATGCCAATACAGAGTGGTTCTATGGATAATAATCCAACCGGTCTATCCATATTAACAACGTTAAAATGGTCAAAACTTCGATAGTCGGTGAGTTAACTATCAAAGAAAAACAAGTGTGCAAACAACGATATTATTTCCAAATGGAAATTTATATCGAACAAACATCATTTAACATAAATCTCTTTAGTTCATTTATTTACTTATCTCCTGTTTCCCGATATTCTAAATTCTTATTTTCTTTTATCAGAAAACATTTCTGATTCTCGTTTGGAAAACATTTCCAAAACTCCTTTACGATCAAACCTTACCATTTCTTAGTTAAGAAGGAAATCACTCAAGTTGGGGTATAATTACCTCTCAGACCTTAACTGAACAACGTTATAACTTCGAAATGGTCAAAGTTTATCTTTTAATCTTTAACTACTTCTTTACGCCTTTCTCGGATTCAATTTTACTAGTCCACTTCTATATTTAAAACATTGGTTATAACGATAACGTTATAATCCCTACTTTTGAATTATCTAACTTTAATTATAACTTCTATTCTTATTAGTGAATAATTAACCTAACACTTATTTATTTATATATAAATAATTCTGTATTTAAACACTGGAAAGTATAAATACTTTCCCGAATTCGATATAATCGAATTTGCCGATTAACTCTCTTCGAGAAATCTCTATTTGATTAACTCTTCTTCGAATAACCTATATTCGATTACTCCTTCTCGAATAAACGATATTCGATAATATCTCTTCGAATAACTAATATTCGATAACTCTTCCCTTTTCAAATATCTCATATCTGAAAATCTTACTTCGATTAAACTAAAATCGATAACTCCCTTCGATGAAACTAACATCGATAACTCCTTTCGAATTATCTAACATCGATAACTTCTTTCGATTAAACTAACATCGATAACTCCTTTCGATGAAACTAACATCGATTTATTTAACTCGACGACCTTAACTTGACTCGACTAACTCGGCTTACTTGGTTTGACCAATTCGATTTGATTAACTAGGCTCGACTAACTCTATTGGTTTAACTCTAATCGATTAGTTCTACGGTTTAACCCTAATCGATAAATTCTATTTGACTAACCCTATTCGGCTAACTCGACTAACTTGGTTCGACCGACCAGGTTTGACTAGCCTGACCCATTTGGTTTGACTGACCAGGTTTGGCTAACCTGACCCATTTGGTTTGACTGACCAGGTTTGGCTAACCTGACCCATTTGGTTTGACCATTTGGTTCGAATACCATATTCGACTAACTCCTCTCGATTCATTAAAACCGATTAACTCATCTCGATTGACTAAATCAATTAACTCCTATCGATTAACTAAATCGATAAACTCCTTTCGATTTACTAAGTTTGATTTTCTCGACTCGACTGACCAGGTTCGACTAACTTGACCAGCTTGAATCGATTGGTTCGACTCGACCAGCTCGACTCGGTTGGTTCGACTCGACCATTTGGCTTGATTGGTTCGACTCGACCATTTGGCTTGATTGGTTCGACTCGACCATTTGGCTCGATTGGTTCGACTAGCTTGACTAGTTTGGCTCGACTAGCTTGGTTTGACCACTTAACTAACTTGATTCGAGAATTTATATCCGACTGACTTTTCTTTTATTTCTATTTATTTTAACTTCTATTTATTTCCTAAATAGATTTCCTTTTGTATAATCTATTTATTTTCCTAAATAGATTTTACTTTATAACTCTAATTATTTAATCCCTAATTAAATATCCTTTTTTCTATTTATTTAATCTAAATAAACATTCCTTTATTTTATTTATTTATTTCTAAATAAATATCCTTTTTTAAAATCCTTCGATTTTATAAATAGATTCATTTTCAATATAAATATTGAAAATCCCCTTTTCTACATTTTCAGTGTTTTCTATTGTTTTTAAACAACCAACTGTCAATGATCAATATCATCCAAACATATACAATCAACAACAGATTATATATCACAGTATATATCACAATATACAAATAACAGTAAAATAAATGTTGAGGAATCCAGTCGGATTCCTCCAACATGTTTCCCTGCATCCACCGATGTTAAACAACGTATATAACATCACTTGCATTTCTAATGAAATACACTGATAACAAAATCACCGTTTAATAACGATATATATATATATATATGTATATATATATATATCTATATATATATATCCATACTGTTTTTCAATCAATTATTTAACAGTCAAATCTACAGTCCAACTTAACAATACAACTTAACAGTCCAAATTAACAGTACATAACTAGCAGTCAAATACAGAAATAAAAATACAATTTATATTAAAATATAAATTTAGGAGAGTTAGTGAGTTTTTACTCACAGTTGCGCGTTAACCGAAAAATATCGGTTTACGTTCGATGATTTGAATCGGACAATTTATTTTGCCATAAATTGTAACGAGCTCTGATGGACTTCCAGTCAGTCTCATTGTGTTGCTTTCGTCCATACGATCCCAACGGATCTGACGGTTCGCAATTCTGATACGGTATGTATAAGATATGATTTATACATGTTTATAAAATATTTAAATTAAACTCAACTTGATTTATTTAAATATTGGGCTTTACCATGTTTGTTCAGCCCAACCTGTGTCTTAGACCCACTACCACTTCCTTGTTACCAACGTTGGATTTCCCACATCTTTATTCATGTATTTCTCCTCTTCTTTTCATCTTGAATAGGCTTATCACATATGCATTTGCCCAACCCCAAACCAAAAAGCCCAGACCCACTACTTCCTCTTCCCTCACAACTACATCCATCACTGCTCTTCCAGTAAAAACATCCCGCAATCAACACCATGGCAGTGCCTTCCTACATCCAATCATTTCCAGAACCGACACCCCTCGTCAAAACGGAAATCACCATTTTCATCACCTTCCTCTCCTCCTTCCATTGGTATTGCTCTCGCCCAACTCGGATCTGGGCAATTTGCTCACGTCGACGGCTTGGGGGTTCACCGTACAGGATCGCACAACCCCTACCACCGACTGCCAACAACAACCCCACCTCCGCCCCTGTAGTCGATGACTCTACTGTCCTTCCGTTCGTTCGTTTCCTAGCTTGTTCGAATACAGGTATCGAACTCCAATCTCACAAAAATCCCCCAAAATTCGTACGATGGTTGCATTCTTCACCCTAAGCACAAAAGCATACTCCAATTCCATCGTCCCTTACTTCCCCAAAAAATCTCTTCACCTAATCAACAACACCCGTCGCCTAATCGAGAACCAGGGCCTTGCGGTAGGAATTCCCACTGAACAAAAATGTTGTTCGTACTCGATAAAAGCATACCAGAAGGAAGATCGCATTACAAAGATCAGGAAAATACATAGTTGCAGATTTTAGAGGTTTTATCTGAATTGATTTTGATTTTTGAGATTCGGTTTCTCGTTTTGGAAGAGGAATAAGGCGGCCGTGATTTTAACCTAGCAGATGGAAAATAAAAATGAGGTTATGCAGTTGTAAAGACTATTATATAGTGTTTGTATATTTTTAGGGTACCCCTTTTTATTTACAGTTCAATACTTTACGGATCCCTATCAATAGAAATAAAAACACCATTGAGACGGGCAATGTCCCACGATTCCAAATATATAATAATATAGACTAGTTGACTCATTCTGTGAAATCTCCAAATTTACTGATTAAGGGTGCATCATAATTTAATTAAACTAATATTTATTTTAGTCTTCTAAAAATTCCTACGGTCACATACAATATCCAAAATTTTTGGAAATTGGCATACTACTAGAGTTTGACATTACGGTCCCAACGAAACTAGTTTTGTCGAATTCCGACTTCGTATGCTCACACAACATATTTTTAACTGTCAAAATACTGACTGTTTCTCACTCTAAAAATCCGTACGGCCACGCAGTGACTCTAAAAATCACGAAACTTGACATCTAGCAATAATTTAACATTGCGGATCCAACAAAATTAGTCTCGTCGAAAACGGAGGTCGTATGAAAAACTGGCTATTTTTCAAGCGCTGAACTGACCTTTTAAATATATAAATATATTTAAATATTATTAAATTTAATATTAATATTCTCGTATATATCCACAGATGATGTCGTACGGCTCCAGAATATCCTGCCAAAATTTATGACTAGATTTTCAAAATTCCGATTTGATCGATATTCAGTTCGTATCGAAAAATCGATTTATAACGTATATAAAGCATCGCAAATTATAAAGGAAATCCATAGCGACTTTTTCTGAAATTTGATTTGGACATACATCAAAATCTACACGACGAAATCCCGATTTTTCTCTTCCAATAGAAAGATATACTCCACCAGCTCCACACGTTTCTTGTTTCACAGAAATCCGGCTTAAAACGATTCCTGTACATTCAGTTGAAGTTCAAATCGCCAAATAGCGAACTGCAGCGCCATTTCGAGCTCGATTTTAATTATATTATAATTATACATTCAAACTGTCGTCGATTGAATATATTCGTTATTATATTTCGAATCGAAACTCCACCAAATCTCGTATGCTATTCAATTCACACGATATTGTGAATTTCACTATTTCCGACTATTTCGACATTAAAATATATTATTATATTATAACTATTAATTAAATATTCAATATTATTTAATTCACGTTCTCGATATCGATAAATCGATATTTAATAATCAAATAAATTAATTATTCAACAGCTAAAATGCGGGTTACTACAACTAGCTAATAACATATGATTCAACAGGCATATTCATACAGTCCAGATCACAACTTATCATAATTATTTTAATTAATTATCTTATGGAAGAAACTGTAATCACAGTGATAGAAGAAAGAATAGATCCGTTCGTAGTTGTTCTTGAATCCCTTTTTTTTTACAATTCCTAAGCTTTAATTCGTTGGAGAAGAGACTAGCTTAGTTTAGTATGCAGCATCATGGCAGCTCACAAATGAATTTTAGTTTAGATTAGGGTTTAGGTTTGTGGGTGTTTATATAGATGTGTAGGACTAATTAGAGCCTTCGGATCAACATAGGATCCATCCAAACCATCCAGTCCAAGAAAATGCGTCATCAGGCCAATCAGAAGTCGCCATGTAGCTATAAAACTCAAAAAATCGTCATTGTCCAGAACAGTCAGCTGGGGTCGACCCCTACAGGGGGGTCGACACCTATGTCGACACCTCTACAGGGGGGTCGACACCCCTTAAGGGTGGTCGATACCGTCTGGTGGGAATTTTCCCGCCTACTTCTTTTCGCTGGTTTGAATTTCGAATTTCGAATTTCGATTTATTAATTATTTTAATTCTGATTTTAAACTGAAATCTTCTAACCTCCATAATTTCTTCATATTATATTCGTTTTACGCAAATTTGGATTCTATCTCAAGCACAATTCCGAGACGAACGCAGTGGCGTAATCCATTTCCCTGAATTATTCTTCTAAAAATTAAGCATTCTTTAATTTATCAGTTTTAATATTTAAAATTACGGGTCGATACACCTAGCCCGGTCTGCGAGCACCACATTAGTGGCTAATCTTAGCGTATGCACATTGTAAGCTCTTAGCATGTCATTCCGGGTTTAGAACCCACACCACTGTTACCATGACGCAAAGTCCTTAACCATTGGGCTACTTGTTGCAGATTCTTATCACTAAACTAATTATATAAAGTGCTACAACATGGTAAAATTAGACAATAAATTAAAATTTTGGTTAATTCGGTTAAATCGATAATCGAAAAAATTATTTTATAAACCGAATTCAAACCGATTTAGTTTTAAAACCAAACAAACCGAAATGAATTGGCTTGGTCAGTTAATTTGATTTGAACCAGAGATTGCTCACCCCTATTTGGGGAGAGCTTCATGATTACCTTTTACTCGCTCGTCTTTTTTGCACTTCTAATGCATTCCATTATATTTACGGTTCCCTCTATTTACAATTCTCCTCCAATGCACTCCTTCTATTTATAGTTCTAATATGTGGTTCACGTTGACAATTAGGCTTTACACTTAAATATGATGTTCCCGTCGACAACCAGGGTTGGAGCAGCATCATTGTTCGTGTCTAGAGCTAGGGTTCATCACTATTCAAGATTAAGATATATTAAAATTCTATTGATATTTAACTGATTTGGGTTTGCATTAGTTTATGCCTATTTCAAATTATGGTCTATGGTTTTTAAATCAAGGGGTTTCTTATTGTTTTCTTATGGTTATTTCTAGCTTGCTTGTTTTTTGGGTGTGTTATGTCAATTTATGCCTTGTTTTCCCTTATTGACTGGATATAAAGTAGGAGTTTGGATGTTCTTAAGTTGTGTCCTTGTACCGCTCTTTTTTATTGATGTCCCATTTTTGTTATCCAAAGTTGGTTGTGGTGTTTGAGGTTAAGTTGTGCATACTTCATCGAGGGACTATAGCATTATCGTGTATCTTTTTAGATGTCTACTGCACTTGTTATAAAAATGTATGTAATAATCCAGACTTTCGGGTACTAGTGTAAACAAATTATAATGAAGGTTATAATTTGTTAATTGTAAATTAAATGAGTTTGAAAGAGAATGATTTGGAAAATCATTCAAGCATGTAAAATTTTAAGACTTGTACAAGTTTATGTGTTAATTTACGTTATTGTTTGTGATAAAATTCAGATGTGTTAGATTTAAAATTTTATCTAAATGAATGAACTAATAAGTAATTCAATCCGATGATTAAAGTTTTGAATAAATTTAACATATGATGTAAATAAAATTTGCAAAAAATTTATAAATGTAATTGTGTGCAAAAAATAGACAATAGAAAATTTGGTTGGTCGAGAAGCAATAATTTGGTAAATTATTGTAAACAATGAATCTCGATGCAAAATGAGGTTTTCTAGATATAAATGAGTAGTGAATAAAATATAGAAGTGTAAATATTGAATAGAAATCAATTTATAAGTTTGTTAAAATATTTTTGTTAAGGTTTGATGTTCATTTGATCAAGAGAATGATTATTTTTGTAAATTAAAGTACAAAAATGTAAGTTTTTAAATACGTAAGGTGAAAATGCGTATTTTATAGAAATGTGAAATTATTAGATGTGTTATGTTGAAAAAAGGTGTTTAAAATGTTTAGAGATATATAAAACTTGTGTATCTGAGTTTTATACATTAAATACAACATAGTTTATGTATTTATCTTGTTAAAATGGATTAAAGATGTGTTAAAAGTTCTTCAAATTTGTGTAACTAAGCCTAATTAGTATAGCTAAGTTACATTTGGGCTTAATAGGTCAAATAGCATATTTCCTAAACCAAGAATTCTCTATAAATTGAGAAGATGAAACCTACATAACATTTTTGTGTTCCTCTCGTCTTCTTCTTCAGGAAAAACAAAATACAAGGAAGAAAATAGAAAATTCCTTCCCTAATTCCTTAAATCCAACCAAAATTCAAATCTGGCACTTGCAATTAGTTGCTAACATCTTCTCTAGGTAATGAATGATCAAAACCTTGATTTTATCTCAAAGTTGTGAAATCAGTTTTAATGTGTGTTGAAATCTTTCTACATGTTATAGTAAATTACTTCTCATGTGTCTGTAAGCTATCTTGAGGCCATACTTCTTTGAAGTCATCATTTTCATGTTTTAAATTGTTGCAACAATTATGATGCGCTAGTTAAACTCACTCTTCCAGCAACGTATGTGATTTAATTCATGTTGATTGAGCTTTGGTTGAAAATCTCTACTCTGTAAACTGAAACTTTGTTTCAGCTATTTCTCTATGCGAAACTTAATCTGGGTCAATGTTTGAAGACCTATGTCTCTGTCATTACTTGTTGAAATTGCATGATTCCTTTTCATTTCATAGTTTTCATATTGTAGTTCGTGCATACCAATTTTCAGATCATTCTGAGCTTGATAGGCTTCAGAAAACGGTGCTCGAAATTGGAATCGAGCAAGACTGGGCAAAAAATTAGTTTCCCGTTCCTAGGTCGATCTAGCATGAAGGGTTGTCAAACCTAAGGCCGACCCAAGGGTCAACCTGGCCCTTATAAAATGGGACCATATGGTGCCTTTTTCCTTTTTGGGTCTTGGATTTGTTTTCTAGGTGATTTGCTTCTTAGTCTTACTTTCTTGTGCTTGTTTTTATTTATTTAATTGCTTTTAAATGACTAAATCATGTGTGTCAACTTTAGTAAATTTGAGTTGGTTTGATGCATATAATGACCCGAAAATCTCCACCCTTCGAATCGACCATAAGCCACACAGGTCTGACCCAAAAGTCAGAAATCCTCGGATTATTATAGGATACAATACATCAGAACATTGAACAAGAGAACATTTCATTGCTATTACAACAATTTTACATAAAAGTACAAGAATATATCAGAGTACATATAATTGATACACAGAGGAAAAATATCATAGAATAATATGTTACAATACAGCGGAAAACATAAATACATTTAGCGGAAGACTACGAAATATTTCAGAGTATAGCTCCCGCCATAATCCAGGATCCTGTTTAATAAATAACCACAAACCCAAAACTACTGGTTGCCCGTATGGAAAATATGGGCATCCAGAGTTCAGGTGGGAAACAATAAACTCCGAGTCAGTCATGGAACTGGTGTGAGAACTAAAACATTTGTCAAACTTTGTTTTTAAAGTTGGGCATTTCACGGGATCGCGCCGTATAACACGGAGCATGTTTTCTCCACATGAATGCCAGTGCATAAAACAAACAACGCAATGCTTTTTGATACGTGAAAATCTAAGTAATTTGATATTATTATTTGTGTCTAAGTGGCGAAACCAATTTCAAAAATAAATGTATCAGTCTTAAATGGCATAATACCCCATCCTATTATGTCGCCATATAGGTTTACAACTGAAAATGCAAAGTTCATATTAGAAGTTGGATTTCCATCAATGACCAAGGAAAAGGAACTTTCCATTCTGATTCGGACCATCTCTAGCAAGACGTCCAAAACTCAAATGCTGGCGAGCCCTTGGGTCAGCAGAGTCAGTGCACCAATTCCCGGTGGAATAGGGTTACTCCTGAGCAAAACGTTCCCCGGTCCTATCGGACCTACAATCTGGTCGGTTGTTTGACCATCATCCGAGGCGCCTCAATCCGTCATCCACATAAGTAAATTGCCTGGCCTCCATACCATGACATCACCTATAGCTAGAAGGAAATGTATGTCCTTCCTCTGGCACTCATCATCCTATTTTAGGCTCTCGGGCTGGGAGGCTTGTCGAAGTCACATCTCAACATAAAGATATGCTATGTTAGCCATGCTTTGATCATCATCCACAAAGCTCTGCTTTTCAACAAAAGCTTTGGTCTCAGCATCTTAGCATGCCACATTGTCAATCCATACCATACAACTGATGTCTATTAATATATAACCTCTAAGCTCATACGTCTAAAAGAAGCGTGTTAAGCTAAGAGAATAAATTCTCCACCACCTAACAGATATATATATATATATATTTAGTAGAGATCAATTAATACAGCATAAGGTACGATGTCAGACCTACGTCCATATACGTCTTCTCTGGGTTTGAACGAAACCGAAGGCACCTTATTCATCGTCCCCTAAGTGAGAGAGACCCTTGCATATCTAGTCAATCTCCAAGTACGTCTGGATGACCTCCACTTATAACCTCGTCTTGGGTGTACTTCCCAATCTAAACATCAGCAATAATCCAAACAATGTGAAGATCTTCGGTCTTCAACCACTGTCTTTACTATCTTCGACTTTTAATTGCCGTATTAGTTATTCTGAATGGATTGAAACAAGCCTTTCCGAATAACTATCGCATCATTTAAATCAAGTGATATATAAACATATCATAAGCACCATTCAACCACTGCCTTTACTCAAATATTCTTTACATGGGGAATTTCTCTCATAAATCTATCAAATACTTACATCGTTTAAACTTCTTGTTTAAATCTTTTCTTAGAAATCATTTCAAAAGATTATATAATCTTCGTTCACAAACTTAAATCAAATTAAGATTTATAAGCCTTATCAGGATTATCGATTCTTCACTACTGCAAAAAAAGCCTGTTGCATCACTTCTGTTGCGTCAATTCTACAAACAACTGATGCAAATAGAATCAGTTAAGTCAGTTCCCCTCTAACTTTCAAAGCAATTGGTATAAGTGAAGCAGTAGAAGGGTTACAAATGTAAGTAGCGTATGTTCTGGATCATTTTTGAAGCAAACGAGCAGAAGCAAATGATTTTGGTTGCATCACCAAAGTTGACAACTGATGCAAGATATTGATTTGCATTTGTTTCATTTTCTTGATGCAAATAGGTTGAAGCAAGAGAACCAAAAATAAAAAATTATAGGATCAAATACGTCCTTTTTAACCCGAACTGTACCCAACACGTTGTATCCCTCTTTCTCCAACACGCTTCTTTTCCATTCTTTCGCGCCAGTACGAGGACCAAAAAAATAAAATAAAAAATGAAAAGTAGAAAGATGAACAACGGCCCTCTTATAGTCTCGATTCGAATTTTACTATTACAAAATCAGATTCTGATTGCAGATTTAGATTCCGATTGCAGATTTTGACATTGCCCTCTTTTAGGTATTTTCTGTTGACGATTTCGATTGGCCTTTAGTATTTTAATATCAATTCGATTTCATGTCTTGTTCTGAGTAGTGGTAAAAATGGTTTCACCGCAGTTCGATTGCAGATTTCGAGCCTTTAGTTTGATTGCAGATTTTTACTTGGAGTATAATTTTACCACAAAAAATTGAAAAAAAAAAACTTGATTTTTAGTTAGATTGTTAAGATGGTTTTGATAGAAAATGAAGACTCAGGTATTTTCTATGGCATAAATAACAAACCTTGTTATTGTTTAAAAAAAAGTTTAGTTGTGGCTGTGTATCAAAAAATCAATACTAAGTACAATGTTAAATTTTTTAATGCCAAGATTGGCTGAACTACCATCTTCAACTAATGAAAGCAGATTTTGATGTAAAATTATTGGACCATAATAATACAGATTCCCTATTACTAGAGTATGTATAACAACTAAATGCTGAACATAAAATATTAATTATTTTCATACATCTCGGTACACTTCATTTTCATATGAACCATAGCATATGTCCCAGCCAATAATTAAACAGAAAAATATATACACTGAAGACTATATACTGCGGATAATACTTCAAAGAAAGGCCTTCAATGCACACACTTAATATTGTAATAATAGAATGTAAAAGTAAAACCAGAAATTGGCAAAAATAAAGAGTTGATTACCCCATTAGTAAAGTGGGCTTAAATTCTAAATGATGAAAGAAGTTTTCCCCTTAAGGTTGGCTTTGTTGTCTTACATATTCCATTGCATTTTCCTTTGCGTGCCAAACTTGTTGCTGATTTGCTTGGTTTGTTTTTTTTAACTGCACATACTGAGAAATTAAAATGAATATTTGCATTTACATATGCTAGTTGAATCTAATAATTTGCTCAGAAAGCAAAAATAAAAGTGGAAACATTAAAGGAACAAAAAGAACAGTAGTGTTTTCTCCACATATCATCCTTTTTTAATTTAGAATAAGGCAATATATATGTATGGTGTTAGGGTTGGTTATTTCCCTTTTAGTTGTTCAAGGGAATATATATGTATGGTGTTTGAATGTTTGTGTGTATATCAGTATTGGGTATTATATATATATATATATATATATATATATATATATATATATATATATATATATATATATATATAATTTTCCTTTTCAATATGCATGTGATTGCGAATCCTATATCCTCACTAGAAATTCCAACATCCTCAATGATTATGGTCCAACTGCGAAGCTTCCAAAAGACTAGCTGAGGTTACAAGTTTGTGTTTCAGTCATGCTTTTAAAATTCGATCTTTAGTTTTAGCTAAAATATTTTGATATCATAAGTGATTTAACCAGCTAAAATATACCTTTTTATTTCTTTAAATACTGCCAATATCAATAGATTCTCTATCATTCTTCCTAATTTTGTTTTATGTTATCAATTTAGTTTTTTGGCATCTATGTTTCTTTATGTAACATCCCGGTTTTTTGACTAAGTTGGTAATACAGTCGATTATGGATTATTTCGGTAACTGATTTAAACTAATAATGTATTAATAATAATTATGAATAAGATCTTGTATGAATATATATTTTATTACTTAAGTTACTTAACAATATATGAATATGTGTGTGTATTAACAAGTATGTAATATATTATCTTGTTTTCCGTAACATATGAACATACACGTATATAAAAGTAATTTTTAATTCTTTTGTATATTTTGTTTTATATATTATAATGGGTTCAAACTTATATAAAATTATAATAACTTACGTAAAATATGATACTACATTAAAATAAGAAGTTTTATACCTTTGTACTTAAGATCAAAAGCCATGGATAAAAGTCTCTTTTTATGTGTAAAAAAGACGTGCCATTTAAATCAAACTACAGCTAATATAATAGCTACTCTTTTTTTTTTTCACCTACCTTAGAATAGACACACACCGAAGAACATGGCTTAGATACTTGACAACCAAGTGAGTGATTTAATGTGATGAAGTACATAAGACTGCCATGAAATGGTTGTTTCAATTTAAGTATGAACCAGCTACATGATCATATAGGGTAGTAGGCATTTTATAGTTATAAAAGCTTAGCAACCAAGTTTATTTTAAGTACATAAGAACATGGGCGTACACCAGCTGTACCTCAAACATCACATGGCCATGCATATCCACATATGCATAATTCAATACTTGGAACATAAGTTGTTTTCTTTTATATAAATAAGCAAATTGCTACACAAATTTTGTACCTCATTTTTGACATGATGTATGTATTGCATTTCCATTTGCATGCATCATTATTTCAATGCAAGCACAGCTATGCATAGCTATTTTCAATCAAAAATATTGCTTTATTCTTTTCTGCCAACTAGAATAGCTATCCATTTCTATGTATAAGCACAACTAGGACTTAGGCAGTGTTTTTACATCAATCAATACCCAAATTACATACACAGCTACTTCCCATAACCTTCTTCTTTCAATCAATCATAGCAAAGCCTAGAGTATCCCCTCCATCAAAGCATGCCAGCCTAAGGACTACTCTGATTCAAACCTTTGGCTAAGAAATAGTTTAACACTTTTTCCATCTATACATATAGACCAACGCCACCAACTAATTCGTGCATAAACCTGAAGTAAAAACTTAAAACATAAATCGGTAATAAATGGCAGAAAGGGCAGAGAAAGTAAATCAGAAAATGGAAAAAAAACCTTGACAAAGTAAAGTGTAAAACTTGGAAACATCAAACAATGGACAAAAAGGTGAGTAAACTCTTTCTTCATTCTTTCTTTAAATACTTATTTATGGGTATACATTAATATAGATGCATATATGGGAATGTTGTTTTGGTAGATAAAATATTTATACTGGACTGAGCATTTAAACTTGGAAATAATGAAAAACAGAGAAACAGGGGGACATTAATTAAATGAGTAAACTTTCCCCTTTTTCGTTGATGATTTTGCAAACGTTTGTGTGTGTGTGTGTGTGTGTGTGTATATATATATATATATATATATATATATATATATATATATATATATATATATATATATGCATGTATTATTTTAAATCAATTCAGCCTTCTTGTCATCCTAGAACTAGAGTATTGGATGAATAAAAATCCGAAATAAGATATGTAAACATGGGAAATGACAGTTAACCAAATGTGAGTAAAATTCCCTATTTATTTACTGTTATATATGTTTATGATGAAATCATTTATATCATGAATGGATGAATTCTTTTTTTTTCCTGCATATAAAACTAGAAACCTGGAAAATTGCATAAGAACAGTAAAACAAAAAAGTGAGTAAACACTCCTTTTTTCTCATGTTGAATGCACAGATAAATGTTAAAGTGGATATTTGTTTCAAGGACACATTTTAAAATAAAATTAGATCTAAGGACAAGCTACTTTCGTAATGTAAATCAAGGACAACTTTCATGATTTAATTGAAAAATGTCCAAATATTTTAAACTAAGGACACACATTACATTTCACAAATAATAAAAACTAATACAAAAACCCTTTTCTGTGATTATAAGATTAATAACTAATAAAAATTAATTATGAAATGTTTTTGGTATCATAAATATAGGAGAAAATGAGTATAAAAAAATGCAGGATGGAAAGCTATATGCATATAGCTTCGTTATTTACGATATAGCTTTTCTGTGGTGCATATGAGATTAGCTTTAAAATGACTTAATTTTGTATTTGAGTGATACAATATAAAGCTATATTTTTAAGTAATAAAGCTATATTCACTTAGCTTTCCGAGCTGAATATTTATTTATGTTTATAATAACATCAATAAACTAAAATAATTTTGAAATCACTTTTTTTTTTCTTTCAATTTTAAGGTAAATCATTTATTTTTTAATTAATTTAGTAATAATGATAAAATTAAAGTGAACTTCATGTTGATATAATGCAACTTGGTCTTTGTCCTTCATTTAATTATCAAACTTAGTTGTCCTTTGATCTAATTTTTTTGAGGAATGTGTCCTTAAAACCAAATACCCCAATGTTAAATTTAAGACGGCATATATGCCAATATATACATATATGAATTTATGTTGTCAAAAATGGATGTTAGTTAAATAGCTAAAGTATAACTGACAATATTTGAATGGTGTTATGTCTTAAAAAAAGAAAAAACTGGAAAAGAGTTGCTGAAGAAAGAAATATGATCGGATTGTTTACTTCTAGTTAGCATCATTTGTTTTTTTTTTAAGATCTACATACCTTTATAAAAGTTGAATGCTTAACAGTCATCAACTCTTAATAAATTATATTTTAGATTTTTTTAACAAGTCTGGAAATTAGTTTGTGGTCATAGATCCTATTTATAACCAAATAAATGTTTCCTACTATATTGGTGAAATAAGATGAAATTAATGCTTTATGCAATATTGGCGTAATAACATGAAACTCATATTTCTCTTCCTAGTTTACATTTGTATAGATGATATTTTGTAGAAGTAATTGATAAATTCTCTTTGTAAATAATCAACTTTAAAGTAGGTACCTGGACTCATCTACTTACTTTGTGTGGAAAAAATACATCATACATCTATTCACTTAAATGTAATGTTATTCACATTTAATACAAAGTGTTATTAGAAAACGTAGGGTGCATAATCAATTAAATAAAGAAGAAAACGGTAGAAAAAGAATGGAAGGAAGGAAAGACAGAAGAGAAAGCAGAAACTGAAAGAAAAAAAAGATACGTATAAATGTAAAATAGCAGAGTAGAGAAGGTAAGAAGTAACAGAAGGAAAAGAGAATAAAACATAGAAGGGAAAGGAACTGGGAAAGAAGGGATCTGGGTTGCAATTTTTGAGATAGAGTAAGGGTATATAGATCGCTGTTTTATTATAGGAAAATATATATTAAACTAAACAATGAAAGTAGCAGTAAAGAAAGAGTGAAAACTAGGAATAAGAACAGTAAACAAACTGTGTGAGTATAAGGCAGCAATAATAGAATGCAGGAAAGAAGCTGTGTATGTGCACATGCACCCAGTGCACTGGTGATGGAAAGGTAGAACGCAGTAGGAAAAGGAGAATAAATAAAAATAAGAAAAGAAGAAGGGTGCACACAGTGCACAGCTGAATAAAGCAAGAGACAGAATTTCAAGAATATACAAATTGAAAACTTATATTTTGAATAGACAGTAAACTTATATTGTGAGAAAAAAAATGTTGAAAAGGGAAACATTACTGAAAGAATAAAGAGAAGCGGTAAAAACAAAAGATAAGAAAGGTGAAAGAAAAGAAACCAGATAGAAAGAATGAAAAGAACGGAAGAAGCATGGATTGAATACTGGGGATGAAACTTGGGTTAGGGAATTCATGCGCACAGCGTTTAAACTGGGTATCTGGGTTAATTGGGATTTTGGGCCATGACTAAAAAAAAGGAGAAAATTACGAATTATATATATATATATATATATATATTGGTATGTGTGTTTTTATATCACTTTAAGAATAAAAATGTGTTCAAATAAATGGGTATGTGCATGAGTTGAAGGAATCGATAATACGGGTTACGTAAGCGACTCGACGTAAATGTCAAGTTTTAACGGCTCAAATCTAAATTAAATTAATTTATTAAGAAATAAAAAGGTTTATATGTATAACGATCATTTATAATATGATAACATAAAATTAGTCGGTAAACTAAATAAACGCTAATTGGTAATGTCTATAATTCATTAATTCTGAAGTGGTTGTTTAAATTAGTTATCTAATTCATTGAGTCGTGTGTAGATACGTTAGTCATAATTATATATTATATGTCGGAATCTGTTAGTGGAAATAAACACGATTCCACTATATAATTGAATTGACTGAATTATTTGGACACCCCAGTAGCAGAAATAAACACTGTTCTGCTTTATATCAATTTGATATATTTCTTCAATAGATATATATTGTTAAGATATTATATTGTCAGTTGACAAATGTTGAACTGTATTTGATTAGTTGTTGTGCAAATTGGATTAATGACGTGCATGTTGTTTATTAAAAGAACCGTTGAATGTTATTGGGACTGCTAAGTAATAATTTCTGTAAAGTAATCAGAAATTAATTTAAGTTGTCAACAGTTTGAGTAATTGTTTTAAGAAACAATTAAAGGTGATTATTTTAAATTAATTATATTGTTAATTAATTTAAAAAAGAAGATTAACTGTAACCAGTTAATCAGTTTGTTTTAGGTTGAGTTACATCAACTATTTTAAATGACGATTGATTATTTATTTAACTGGGTTTCAATTAATTTAATAAAAATAGTTTTTAATAGGAATTTGTTAAACATAGAAATGTTTTATTTAAATTAATTAATATTTCAATTAATAGTTTTGGTAAGATAATGGTGCTATTAAATATAGAAGTTAAAATGTGGTAAATTATCCAAAATGATTTTTTTAACTAAATTTATCCCTTAATTAAGTTAGTTTTTAATATAACTAAATTATCAAAGAAAAAGGGAAGTAAGCTGATTTATTTGACTAAGTACCTTGGTTTCAATATTCAAGTTAACTTGATAAATGTTTTCAAAAAGGAACGTTGTTTGTAGGGGTGAGCATTTCTTGGTTCAAACCGAATAAACCGACCGAACCGAATTAGTTTGGTTGGATCGGTTCGGTTACATAATTAATTGGTCAGTTTTGGTTTTTAATTTCATATTTGTTCGGTTTTCTGGACGGTTTTGGTTTTTAATATTTACAAACTGGACCGACCGATTAAATCGAATAAGAATTGCATGTTTCAAGTTTTAATGTACCGTTTACAATTTAATATGGTATTCATTTTTTGAAATGGTAATCAATCAATATATGCGGCAGCATAGTTAAAATTTCCAATTTTCCATAACAGTAATAAACACCTACCTGGAATACGAAGCATATTCCTTTATACGAGGCATCAATTCATTTCCCAATTTACAAATCATTAATTCTTTAAGTGGACCGCTGTAATTTATGTCTTGCCACTTACGCACTTTACCAATTCACATAAAAGTTATCTCAGAAACGCACTTTACCAATTCATAGAAAAGGTTATCTCTGAAATGAAATCCTCTCAAATATTTTCAACACAAACCTACAAATTCTTCTATCAATCTCTTGCTGCATTGATTTAGGCTTGTGAGATCTACAATTCATCCATTGTTCACTCTTCTACAAGTGGTATTTTTTAAAGAACTATGAGATTTGCATTTATTTTATTATAGTATGTGTGTTCGAATCTAGTGTATGCAAAATATGTTTTTGTTGTAATCATGTATTTTATGAAATGTGTTGCAGCTGAAAAAGATTGAAATAATGTGTAAACTGATTCATTTTAGTTTTTCATATGTTTTTCAATCTATCTAGAGCTTGCTAAATCTCAGCAAGTCGGATTATACATAAGTCCCGTTTGATGAAATTCCTAAACCAAAATTTTTTTTCACAACACTTCTAGTTTCCACCTACACAAAAAACATTAATTCAAGTGAATACTGAATCCAGTTTTAGAGTTATTAAACTTGTAGGTATTTTGAATATGGTGCAGGACAATCAAACTTGAAATTTGCCGAACGATGTAAAATGAATCTCCAGCTATTGCTATGACTCCAGCTATACAAAATGTATGTTACATTACTTAGTGTTTTCATTTTTTCATTCTGTTTTTCTACTTGAAGTTAAACAGAATAATATGCACATATGTAATTATCATAATTAACATTTTCTTCAAATTATGTGATCACTGCTATATATACACACTACAAGAAAACACTGATTTAGCGTCAAATATTTAGAAGCGGAAATTTCCGTCGCTAATTTGCGACGGATTTCCATGTGATCTGCAAGGGATAGTTTTTTGTTTTTTCAACTTTTTTTTCTTTTATTTATTACCGTCGTCTTCTGTCATCCCTCACTAAGCCGTTGCAAATTGCGTCAAATTACCGACAGAAAATTTCTGACACTATTTTCCGCTGCAAATTCAGGCAGAATACCGACGAATATTTATCGAAGCAATTTTGCAGCAGAATTCCAACAGATTTAGCGACGGATTTGTAATGGAATTGAAAAACATAAATATTACAAATCACAGCATAAATCACTCCATCCAATTTTACATAAGTATCAATATATCAACGTGCTATAATCATCCAAGTCAGCGATCCATTTACCAATCCAATTTGCAGCGTTCCAACCAATCAAAATTTTTTGTTTCTCCTTCTACCACTTCGCTTAATTTTTTCCCCCAAATAGCCTCTTTCGTTCCCCCAATGTCACCCAAATTCACAAATTTGTCATGGCTTCATGTAAAACGTTATCCTGACCTTAACTGACTACGCTAATCCTCCCCTTCGCTGTTTCCTCTCCCCTTTTAAGTTGTATGAAACTAAAAAAAACCCCAATTACTCAATCACTAATACGCATATTCTTATTCCTAAAATTAAGTATCTGGTTAATCTTAGCCTAGTGAAGTCGGGTATCATCACGTGGAGGCTGGATGGGGGTACAACGCAGCAAGTTGGTCGCGTCCAAGTATTGACAGCAAGAGGTAGGCGGTCGACAATATTTGATTTTGATTAGGTTTTCACTGTCGGGTCTGATCTTGATGGCTTCAGGGTTTGTATGCAAGTCGTGAATAGAAATTGCTGGTATATAGTTGAAAATGCGAAACTTAAATCTATACTTAAATTTTATTATCTGATACTTGATAGCATCTATCATCTAATAAAGTTAATTGTATGCCGATTCTTTCTTTTAAGGTATGACCCCCAAATCCTGTAATTAAGATGACTGCATTTCTGTGTCTTAATGGTTTCAGATCTATTTCTCGGGATCATTACATTATGTAATTTGGCTCTCTGCTCATGTTCATGAATCTTGATTGACATTTTTAAGTGTTTTCGAATTAGGGAATAATTGGTTGTACTTTGCTTTCATAATTTGCTGTATTGGTATGTTTACTTCTCTTCATTTTTGCACTCACTCATCATCGATTATATTTTCTTGAAATTGTTCTTGCTATATATTAGGTACTAAATGGCGCCTACCTTACAATCTAAAGTTCAAAAGAAATTTTCAAGCTTCAACCCATTCGATTCAGATTCCGAGACCAACTTCAAACCAGCAAGAGCTTCTTCTGCTCCTGTTCTAAACAAAGGAAGCACTAAACTACTGCAAGCCAGTGAGATCGAGAATCATTTTTCATCCTCTTCTTATCAAACAAGGAAGAATTATAAGGATGGCTTCAGCAACAATGGTGGAATAGAGAACCAATCTGTGCAAGAACTAGAAGACTATGCTGTGCACAAATCAGAAGAAACTACAATGATAGTGAACGAGTGTTTGAAAATTGCAGAAGAAATGAGGGAAGATGCATCAAAACTCTTGTTAACTTGCATCACCAGGGAGAGCAGATTACACGTACACATATGACTGCTGCTGATATCGAGCAAGATCTCAGTAGAGTATAATTTCAGTTTGTCTTCTTTTGATAAGTTTCACATGCTTTATTTTGTGTGAATTATGTAGCACTAAAACAGCACCATGACAAGCAAAACCATCGTTTTTATCTTGTTATCATTACCACAGCAAGTTAACTTTTAAATATTTATCTTTTTGTTTTTATAGATATCGGACAAAAAAAAAACTAGAAGTAGGACATCAACATATATTTGACTTAGGTGAGCTAGAACTATTAATCAAATGTTAGACAGCAACATATATTTGACTTAGGTACTACATAATTCACAAAAATAAAGCATGTGAAATTTTAGAATTAGTGAAGTTTTCTTCACTAAAATACCCAATGGAGAATTTTTTTTATCACAACTGAAATAAAGAAAAAGTACTACTTTCGATTTCTAATATAGTCGGTGTGTTTTCATTTACTATATAGTGTATAGATATTTATGTGTCATTTCCTTTATTTCCAATGTTAAAAATAGGACTGATATTTATTAATGATATCAGGTAATTTAGACCAAATCCCATAGTGATATAATGGCAAATATCGAATGAAACGACATTAATGGTATTTTGAGGAAAAAACTGACTTTGTTTGCTTTTTTATTTTCTGCCATTGGTCAACATCAAATGTAAGTATTCAATCTCTTTGTTTGCTTTTTTATTTTCTTCCATGTCTGATGCTACCGATGGGAGTTGTAACCAAAATCAAAGGGAAACCACTAATGAGGGGAAAGCAAAAGCTTTTGCTATTATAATTTCAAAAAATGTTGCAAAGCCTGACAACATGTGAGTACTGTTATTAACATGAAAGAAACCAAAATTGTATCTAAAATACAAATCACATAAAGAATAAAGAGTATTTGATATGCATGAGACATAGGTAAGCTGCTACAGTTTGGTTCATGTTGATTAGCTTACAACTTTCGATTTATTTTGTGCTTATTTGTTCGAATTGTATGTTCTCTAACTGCTCTATCATTTGTCTCTAAGAAAGTTATCTTCAGGATTGCGGTGCAACTCTACATGGACTATCATTTCCCCGTTCTGAAGTCAGGAAATAAATTTGTACAAGGTATCAGTCTTTCCATGCTTACTAATCCTATCATGCTTGCAAGTTTGATTCGATTATGGTTTAGGAACACTGGTATTTTTGATGCTAATGATGGGTTTTGCTCTATGATTCAGCCAATGCTTGGGAACTTTTGTTTTAGTCTTTCCTGTGCCGACGTTGAGGATATTCGGGTTGATTTTGCTTAGATGAAGAATTTGTAAATAATGACGGTGGTAAGTTTGAGGTAACTTCTGCCATAGTAAAGGATGTCAGGTTTGATTGTTGGTTGGATGATAATGAATTTTTTAATGATGATGGTAAGGTTGTTTTCGCGAGTGACTTACTAGATGTTCTCAAAGTAACACTAACATGCATAGTGTTTTATTGTACATGTTGAGTCGTGGTTGCCATTTTGGACACATGCACACACAGATGGAGGGGAAGGAGGTGACATGCACGCAACATTTATAATTAAGTACAAGGAATCAGAAATGATGTGATGCCATCCATTAGTTTAATGGTTCTATAGCTAGAATAGTTGGATTTGATCTTTTCTTTTTTATTTACCTTTAAATCCTAAAGCTGTTGAAGTATAATTTCTTTACACTAGACAAAATCATTGTTGTTCCTCTCCTTTTAAACTAAGTTATAGCTAAATACCAATGATATAACGTGATTAAGTCTTACATGAAAAAGAGGGCAATGAAGCTCCACTTATTCTCCAATTGTACTGTAAGTTCATCGCCAGTTATAAATTTAGAAATTTATTACAAGTATCAACATCAGTATTACTGATATCTGGGTTGAGAAACTAGAATTTTTTTATTTACAGAGTTTGATCGATGCATGCTATTTTAAAAGTGTGTGATTGCTATACGTTAACAAGATTTATTTTGTCCACAACTAGTCATAGATATGTGGTTTAACAAAGCAGTGGATTACGAGAAATTGTTTCATGTTCTATAGTCAAACCTTTAGAAAAATAATTTTGGGTATATCTCGAGTGTTGAGATCAATTCGTCATAAATTCAGAAGACATTTAAGTGAAATCAAATTTTTATTGAATGATAGTTTCAATTGCAATAATCAAAATATGTAAGTGCAATCAAGTAGTTTGTTTATGTTCTCACTTAATTTCTTTCTCTTGCATGATTTTATTCCATACATTTTAAGAGGTGCACTAACATTTGGATTTATATACATTATCCTGTATGCTATATACTGCTCTTTGGTCTACTCAATGATGATTTGAAGCTTCAGTTTCATTTTTTTTATTCAAAATTACCGTGATATTTTGAAATTCACGTTGCCTCTTTTCGATCAAGGTATCAAGTACAACTTTTTATGTTGAACTAACACTAATTTTTTTGAGAAATGTTGACATTTAATCATCAGGCATGAAAAAATTCCTTGGGTATCAAATCACATATATTATGTTTTTTTTTAGATTTACTGGTATATTTATGCGACTATGGTATTTTCATTTAAGACATGATTTTAAATACGAACTTTGTTATTCTTCTGAGATGCTTTTTATATTACTATATTACCATTTCGCTGCGATGATGTTTAGGTTAGGTATATAATCTCTCTTTGTCACCTTAGGTTTTATGATACTGATTTTATTTTAAAACCGATGATCCGTGTTTATTAATGTGTTAGAGTATGGGCATTTCAAAGGGTGTGATTTACCATTCACCTTTAAGTATGGTACTGGCCGTAGGCATCTTTGACAAAAGACATCACATACCCATTCACGCTTTCATATATTTCCCTTATGGTTGGGATGAACACAACCCTGCCAAAATGTACAATACCAGAATCTTATTGTTAGTGACTAGAAGTTGCTATCCTTAATTAACTTGCTTCTAATCTTATAGTATTTAAATTAGTGTATTTCTTTTTTTGAAATGGACTTCCATTTTCAATGGTGCTGCTGTCTGTGTATTTCTTTATTTTCTTCTCTTTACCTTTTTCCCTTTAATAAACTCTGAGTTGCAGCTATACATCAAGTTGATGTTTAACTATTCACTAGTTCATATTTACAGTATAGTATTGACATTGTTTTTATGAACGCATACATGGGAGAGTCTTATTCTTCGTACGATGATACTTGTTTGAGATGGAACGGTGCCAATTTGTTGTCAAGGGTTATTAACAAGTTCACTGACAAAGAGGTGCACAATGTTAAGATGGAATCTCCTTTATCATTCTTTCCAGTTAGTTCAAGTGGTATCACAAGGTAACATGCTCTTTGTAATATAGCTTACAATTTGCCATGCTTGAGTCTTTTTTTAATTTTGAATGTTTAGGTATTTTTGTGCAGCAAATAATGCGAGTGTGAAAATGCTAGAAGAAATTCTATTTATAAAAATAGTAAATGAGCTGATAGCTTTTCATTTTTGGAATAGTGTAACTTCTGGACTAGTTCCTGAACCAGGCAGCCTTGTGGAGGGACACTTCAGTTTTAATTGCTTGTGTTGTCATGATATTTTATAACCTATGAACTAGCATGAGACTCAAGATCCGCATACACACAGATGTTAGTTAGTGTTAGATTTGGTCCATGGGCCGGACATTACTTCAGTGGAGCAGCGCCCTACAAACCGGATATTGATAATGTCTTGATGTTCTGTTTCGTGGATACGAAGAAAGAAGTTTACTTCACTATTGAAGCAATCAACTCTTCTTCATTATCTAGGCTTGTTTTGAATTCTTCAAGGGTACTAACCAGTATGTGCTACTGGATTCGGGTCAGTGGGGTTCGTACTGGTACACACCAAGGGCACAGTGCGACTCGTACCTTTCTCGTGGGCCACATGGAGCTGGCTGCTATGTGGATGGATCACCAATGTGTAGTTGTTTACCGGGTTATACTCCCAAAAATACGGGTCACTGGGCTTTGAGGGACTGGGCCAGAGGGTGTGTTAGAAAAACAAAGTTAGACTGTAGGAATGGGACCGATGGCTTTGTGAAGGTGCCAAGGACTCTATTGCTAGACACTGTAAGTGCGACTATTAATTCAAGTCTCTGTACGGACGTCTGTCTGAAAAATTGTTCATGTACTGCATATGCTAGCGCCGATACATGAGATGGTGGAAATGGGTGTATATTATGGTCAACCGGACTTTCTGATATTCTGCTGTACACTAACGGAGGCCAGGATCTCTTTATGAGGTTGGCAGCTGCAGATTTAGGTATCTCTTTATTTAGTATGATGGAATGTACATATCAATAAAACATATGAGAACTGAAAACATAGTACAGAAAGTTTAACCAACTACTTTCCTGTTACAATTGATGTATCTTAATTACCTCCCTTTATGCAAGGTTATAGGCTACCTATGGACTTCTCATCTCTAGAATCACTAAAAATAGCATCCATTAATAGTGAAGAAAATAATATTAGAAGCTACCACCTTATCATTTTAATGTGTACCACGATATATAGAGATATATGGTTAGTTTTAAGTTTTGGTTAAAATGATAATTTATATATCTACACTCTTTTCCCCGGTGTTTGCATTAGCATTCCAATTTTAACTTGTAGTCTCTCTCACAACAACCAGCACTTTGTCCGCCTGCCAATATTTCAATGGTCAAAGATATATATCAGTGATGCTTTTAATGAGGAAAATACATTACCATTGTTGTTGAGTACTGCTTCTTTGATTAATTATTTAAAAAACTTACTCTATACAGTTGATGTATCATTAGGTGTAGAAAACTCAAACCAGGATCATAAGAAAAATGCAACCGTAGCCATAGTGCTTTGTTTAACTCTAGGAATAATTATAAGTATTGTTTCCTTCGTCTGGAGGATGAGGAGGAGAACTAGAGGTAGAATGCCGATTGCTGATTAGCTATGAACCAATCAATTTAAACATACTTCTAGTTGAATATTTATCACTCTACTTTTGTATAGGCAATACCTTTGTTGGTGAGAATGTTGCGGAGAATACTGACGAGGATGAAATGGAGCTACCACTTATTGATTTGGAAACTATAGTTGAAGCAACAAATGACTTTTCTGACAAAAATATCAGTCCAGAGCTGCTGTAAAGAAGAAAAAGGTAAATAATAACAATAGCAATGTTAATAATGTATTATTTCATTATTTTGATACAAATTGTACGAGCCTGGATGGCAGCCTAATGCAACATTGGCATGCAAATTTGATATTTTTATTGAAGGTTTAAGAGGGCAGAATGAGAAAATCATCTTTCTGGCTAAATCTGTTATGATAGTCTCACTTAGTTAATTCTAAATGCTTTATGTATGCATTAGTAATCTATATATTTCTTGGCCATAAGTGTCAACAAATTTATTATGAAAAAGACCTAGGCTCGTTTGGATCAAATAAATAAGTCGTTTTTTGAATTTTTAAAACAAAAAAGCTAGTTCGTTTTGACTTTTAAAAAGTCCAAAAGCGACATATCTAAGTTTATCCAAACGGGGCCTTAATTATGCACAATATAATATGGTATTTGACAATTCTCATTTTATAACCTCTTCTTCAGACTGGTGGACTAAGCAATAAGGAGAAAGAACACAAGAAGGCAATGCCTATTGCTGCAAAAAGAGCAAAAGTTGAGCTCTGGACATGAGAAAAAGATGAATTCTAGGCATGCTAGAAACCAGTTTAGAGGCAGGGATGTTTAGGAATAAAAAAAAATCACCAACAATGTTAGGAGATATGCAATGAGAATCCCGTGTTTTAGGGCATTTCTATCGTGGGAGCAAGATCACACTTACATGTTGCAAAATCGACATTTTCTGTCCAGGGAGTTTATATATTAACTTCGATATCTTGTGGAGTGTAATGTCCACAATCTTAGGCTAAAAGTGTTATTTTTCTTATTTGATGTGAAATGTAGTTATTGTTCCAAGTGAAATGGATGTGATAGTGTGAGCGTTGTGGGATCATTATTTAAATATTATATGTAAAATGAACACAATATTGTATATGAAATGTTATTGTTTGACTTAATGAATTTTATGTATTTGAGTCAATGAATTTTGTGTATTTCAACAATTTTATGACAATATTTAGTATAAAACTGTAAGAGTTTAAGGACGTATTTCCTATAGAAAATGTTTTGACTAAAAATTAATAACTGTCGCTGATCCCTTGCTACCTACAGAATATGTTTTGACTAAAAATTAATATCCGTCGCTAATCCCTTGCTAATTAGCAAGGGTTTACCGACGGTTATTTACAAATAGTAATTTCTAAAAATATGTATCCGTCGCTAATCCCTTGCTAATTAGCAAGGGTTTACCGACGGTTATTTATAAATAAGATTTTCTAAAAAATACGTATCCGTCGCTAAAACATCGGTAAACAAATTTTAAAGTAATTCAAAATTAAAATTTTATTTTGAGAAAAATGACGGAAAATGGTCGGTGAACTCACGCTAAATTCCGTTGCAAAATTTTGACACAAATACCGACTTGAAATTTACCGACCATCGTGATCCGTCGGTAATCCGTCGCTGAACCCTATATTGCGACGGATTACCAGCGGATTACGCCGCTGCAAAATCAGCTTTTTCTTGTAGTGACAATATGCAAGCTACATAATTGTGTATCCTTTATTATATTCAAATTATAAATGGCTACCATATGCGCCAAATTTGTTATTATTCGTTGATATATTTTACAATTTTTTTTTAATTTTTCATTCTTATGTGCAGGACAATCAAGAGGCTATATGAACTTTCATTTTGCTATTTTGTTTTATGTTGTTGTTAAATCCTAATGATATTCTGTAACTTGGATTTTTGGTGATTTTTAAAATCAAGTCATGTGCTATTTTGTTAACAAGTTCATGCAGCATTCTGTTGTTATGTTATGAGCAGCATATTTATCTTAGGCCATTACATTATGTGTGTGCATTGCTGTCAACGAAATGCAAATTTTCAGAGAAGTAATGTATGTTTGATTGTCAATTTATGGTATATTTGATAGCTTTTGACCATATATTAATTGTTCTGTTGTTAATAAAAAATCATCATAATTGTTTAATGTTTGTTTATATCATCTTGCATTCTATTTTATACAGCAGACGTTAGGCATGTTTAAGTCTAACCGAATAAACCGATCGGACCAAACTAGTTATTTTCGGTTTGGTCGGGTTCGGTTTTGAGATTAATTGGTTTGGTTTGGTTATTATCTAGTGAATGATTTTATTGGTTTTGATAATTTTGACACCAAAAACACCGAACCGACCGAACGCTCACCCTTAGTTGTTTGAAAATAGGTTGAGATTTGAAAAAAATCAGCTGGATTTACAAGTCTGGTTTGTCGAATATTTTGAATATCAAAATTCAACAAATCTTAACGATAAGAGCGATTTCGACTCAAGGTCTGAGAGGTAATTACAATACCACAACTTGAACGATTTCATGATTTTCCGATAGATAATATTAAGTTTATGTTCAAAATGAGAGTTGGAATTGAATATCGCTTTCAGTTATGAAATGTATATTCAAGAGCGAGATATCCACACAAGATTGATAATAAGCATGTTTCTAAGTTGAGTAATACTTATGTTTCATATAAGTATGTAATCAAAATTAATATTTGAATTTAAAATATTTTATATTATTTAAATAAGGCTTAGTAGATCCAATGGAAATATATTAACTCATTTTATTTTATATTTGATAGTTAAATCACCGACTATTAAATCTTGACCTTTTACATTATCGTTTCGAAGAGTCCGGAATTTAATTCCACTTTGACTCGATTTAAACATTTCAAGTCAGAGATTATTGAAGACAGAGTTTATGCAAGGGCTGTTCTATTTACAAAATAGTGCCTTCAGTTTGTCCAGACCTAAGACAACTTGTATGGACGAATGTCTGACAAAGTATTCCTAACAGACCGCGTAAGTTAGTTTCTTCAAAACTATGTTTGGTGGAAGAGGAATTCGTTTCTCTTAGCTTTTTACTAGTGGTTTTGGGGAAATCAATTTGTGATTTGATGGGTTTGACGATGTGGCATTCAAAGTAAATAAAGATGTGATGTTACAAATGGTAAGTTCTGACCTCAAGCCTCACAACCAGAAAATGACAAAAATCGGGCAGGCAACATGACTATGTGGGTCGCTCCCATTAGGATGTATTGTCACCTATCTAGAGAATATTCATTTTGTTACTTCTTTCGCTTTTGTATCTTCGAATAACAGTTATGTGGGCCCAACCGTGGTGACAATATATTCGATACACTTAAGAGAAATGAGTGGTCGATTATGTGTGTGCCGATTTGCAAGATGTTCTTGTTGAACCCAGTGCATTCCCCTCTAGAGATACACTATCGGAAGGTAATCCCATACCTTGTCATAGACGGAATCCAATCTCCAATAAGCGCCCGCGGTTTTGATTGTATAATATGTATGTGGAGCGTGAGATGCAACCGTTCTGCTAGATTGCTATTTATTTGTATTTAGACACTATTATAATATCAAAAGATATATATGATTTCAAAATGTTTTGGGTTACCGTAAGGTAAAAACCATCCGTATTTATGTGTGGATTGGTCTTACAATTATCTTTTCTTTCAAAAGGTTTTTGAAAGTTAAAATCATTATGTTTTAAAATCTTTACTCACACCACTCCCATGACTGACCCAGAGTTTATTTTTTGTGTTTCCTCTAAACTCTTGGGTGCTCAAACTTGTATGAGCAATTAAGTAGTTCATAATTTTACAGATTTACTGGATGAGCTTGGAGCAGGAGGCTTCAACGATAAATATTTAGAGTTTAATTTCCGCTGTGTTGTGTATATGATGTACTCTGATAATGTATGTAAGTTCAAATCAAGTTATATTTCAAAAGATATTATATATCTATTATATTTTATCCGTTCCGCTATGAGATTCGTGTTTACTCTGATTTCATATATGTTCTTCATTTTCTTCTATTCTAACTTTTCTGTCTTATCTTTTTCTCATCCTCTAATTTATTTCTTCAACACCTGAGTTTTTGTGTTCTTTGGGTTTGACTTGGGTTGTTTTTTTGTCAGCTCAAAGAGTACTGAAATTTGACACCTTACATTTGGTATCAGAGCTTATGGTTGAGTATTAACCTTGGCTCTGTGGCGTAACTTGATAGAAATTGGGTTAGTAATACCCTATATTTAGTTTGAGAGTATATGTATGAGTGCGTATTTGTAAATTAATATAAATATAGTTTTTATATTGTGTTGATTGGTTTGACGAGTGGTTTATGAATTTTAGTCAACGTTGGGGAGCCACAATGTCGATAGGTGTTTCTGAACTCTTGAACAGAGTGATTCGACACAGTATTGTTTCCAAAGCTGGGTAAATGAAATAATTTTACTCAAAATGTATTTTGATACTAAAAAAAGAATAGTTTTTGAAATTATTATCTATGGATGTGTCGATGGTTGTTATTATAATCAAATAAGGTTATAAAATCAAAATGGTTATATTAAACCATATTGAGTTTGCATAAGAATAAAATATTATAATAAGACAAATTAGAAATTTATTTGAGTAAAACAAAATGTTTTCGGAAAATTCAAAAGAATTGAATTTACAATAAAATTGAGATATGTGATTTCAAATAAGTTTGGAATAAAAAACCGGAAATTTTAACTAGAGTAAGTTAAACAGATTTGAATTTGACGAAGGTTAAATTGAATATAATTTAAGGGGTAAGTTGAACTTGAATTTGGGTTTAAAAAGAGGATTTGAAGCAAATGAATATGTTTGAACAAGTTGGTTCAAACTAATAAAGTAAATGAGTTTTGGAATTATTTTCCCAACATAATCCAAGACATGTGCTTGTATTAAATGTTTTGATTACTGTCAAATGTTCTGATAGGTAACCTGCGTGTTTCGGATGACTTGTTCATCGTGATTGTTAGGGGATGACCCATTTATGTGGTTTGTTTTAAGTTTATGACTTTAGATATAAGTGAAATCTCTCGTTACTCTTTAATTTCGAGGACAATTTTTTTTTTAAGGGGGTAGATTGTAACATCCCAGTTTTTTGACTAAGTTGGTAATAAAGTCGATTATGGATTATTTCAGTAACTGATTTAAACTAATAATGTATGAATAATAATTATGAAAAAGATCCTGTATGAATATATATTTTTATTATTTAAGTTCCTTAACAATATATGAATATGTGTGTGTATTAACAAGTATGTAATATATTATCTTGTTTCCATAACATATGAACATATGCGTATATAAAAGTATATTTTTTAATTCTTTTTTATATATTGTTTTATATATTATAATTGGTTCAAACTTATATAAAGTTATAAACTTATGTAAAATATGATACTACATTAAAATAAGAAGTTTTATACCTTTGTACTTAAGATCAAAAGCAATGGATAAAAGTCTCTTTTTATGTGTAAAAAGATGTGCCATTTAAATCAAACTACAGCTAATCAAACCGACTGTTAGGGAGGTTTCCCTACTGTAAGAGCCAAAACCAACTTGTCTGAGACAATAAATTAAGCCTTAATTTTCGCTCAATCTCTGTCACTCCTTCTTTACACAACACGAAACTTACTCCGCGTTTCTTCCTCCACATTTCCTTCTTTCTCAAATTTATCAAATTCCAATTTTTTCTTAATGACATTTCTCTCCGTGTAATTTCAACCAGAGATCTACTTCGTAATTACAGATTCAACCGGAGATACTTTGTAATTTCAATGGCGATTTGCATTCTGCGTCCCCATTTTCGTCATAATTTCAGATTTGCTCAGAGATCTGCTTCATAATTTAAAGTTTGCGTTCTGTTGCAATTTCTTGCCAATCTGTTAAAAAATAAAGCTATTCAACTCGTTTCAGCACAAATTCTTCTTATCTCCTTTCAGCATATGTATTAACAACAATTCTTAGGTAGGTTTAGATTTTGATTGTTCTTTTCAATTTCTATTTCCTGCAACTTTAAATTATGTAATTAAATGTTAGTGAATCAATTTCATGTTAATTTCAATTAATTTCCTGTTTTGAAACTGAAAAATTTGTTACCTACTTTCTACAGCAAGTAATTTCCCTTGCAAGCGTCAAGTAATATTTGTTTCTCCAAGCTTTCAGATTTTTTGGATTACCTCGTTTAAGAAATTTGTTAACTCGCTAAAATAAAATGCCATATAAAAATTCATTTAATTTACCATTAAATAAACAAAATTCTGTTCAGGGAATGATAACTGTAAATATGTTTGATGGAGTTTTAATATGCTTAATTTCTGTTACTTTATGTCCATCCTAAGATGATTAAGTGATTAATAACCCAAAGAGTCTTACAGTATCTAGAATACTGTGAATTCCCACAATCCTATCACTCATATAGGATATTATTAAATCAATAGTCACAGACACACTCCAATGGCCTTAAAGGATTGTTATTCCAATTGGTGGTGTAGATGTAGACACAAGGTACACAAACTGTTTTTCTGGTTTTCTACTATGCGTTATATCATTTTAGTTTATGTTTACTCCTAGATGATTAAGGATAACTAGAGGGAGAATGTATGATAAACCCCATTTAAACTACTGTTTGAGATATGTTGTTTGAATGGTGCAAATTTTTGAGTAGATTCTTGTTTAATGGATTTTTTACAGTCTTCAATCAGTTATATGTCGGATTCACAGTCGTTTTCCAGGTATCTTACTTAGTAACATCCGTGTATTATTTACTTCTGGAAACATTGTAGCATGTTGATAGTAAAGCATTAAGCATACGTAAATCCTACTTTTAGAATCAATACATTTTTGAAGCATTAATGCTTTGTATCAATACATTTTTGGTGTTTATGCTACAAAACTTTGTCTTCTCTTTTCCGTGTAATTTTTAGAATTTGTTGCAAAACTTGGACAAAAAGCCTAAGTAAATTATATGTATTATACAATGGATCGGGTATCTTAAATCTTAACCTTCTTTATGTTTCGAGAAATAAATTTTAACTGTATTTTTCTTTTTATATTGAGTCAAAATGACATATGATGCTATTATAAAGTACAGTTTTTGAATTTAGGGAAGGATCAGAAAACGTTACAGCAAACCAAGAAGTTTTGGTAGGATTCCAGATTCATTTTGTATTTGGTAGCTAGAAACATTATTTTAAAGTTTTTGTATGCTTTTGCTCATTGTGCAGTTAAAGGTAGAATTTGGAGAAAAGCTTGGCCGATGTAACCAATTTAAGCGTCAATCCGTGTAATCAAATGTAGCAATGGCTTAAAGCTGAATTGGGCATTTACTTAGTCTTTTGCATCTCCTATGCTGCTAGGAGCAGTATATACGTTGTTTAGCTTATGTTATGTTCTTTTTCAACTCAAGAAAGACAATTACATGAAGTGCTAATATATTAAAAGAGAATGCATCTTATGTCTGATAATTAGACTTATAGCAAAGTTTTCCATTTTTTGCCTAGATATATCATGCCTTATTATGAACTTATATGCAACAACGCAGCAAAGAAAGGCATGTGCCTGCCCATGTTGACTTATAAGTTATAATGCATTAAGTTTTTCAATTTTTTGCTGCTACTTTGAATTCACTTCTAATTTACGAAAATTAACTTCTAGGATTTCAACGAATAAGCGGATTGTGACAGGAAACATCCACTCTATACAGGAAGTAAGTACTGTAATTCCATCTGAACTTTCTTTTTTCAAATTTATGCATAGGTTTCTAGTTCAATTTTTTGTGTGGAAAACTATGGAACCAATGGGAATTGACTACGTATATGTACTAGACTAATTAAAATACGTACATCATATAGCTTTAATCGCAATAAATTGTGGTCTGTTGTTTTGATGAATATGAATACATCTTTGTATATAATGTTGTTGGTTAATTTATTTTTCATTAAAGACATCAACAATCACTTTTCTAAAGAAGATGGGTAATGGAGTAACTAATTCTCCTCTAATCATTTTAATGCTTATCTCCCTTTCTTTGAATGTATTGTCTATCGTACCTGGATCATGATAGCTTTCTAATAAATACATCTTATATGGTATCTGCACTTTGCTAATATACCCAAGACTTCTTCTAGGAGTGTTTTATTTTAGGATTACAATGAGTCTGATACCATATTCCCTAAAACAGATGTTGAATTTTGAATTTATCGTATAAGCACGAAATAAAAGGATAATGTCATTTTTTGATCAATACTAAAAAACAATATTAATAGTTAATCCCATATAAGAATGTCACCATATTGCCTTAATCAAGCAAGTTTCATAGTTGCATTCAGGAAAAATATGCAGGTATGTAATTTTGCTAAGTAAATAATTGATTTAATAATTCTCATTTCTCAACTATTGATTAGCAACACTTACATATTATTTATGTGTTATAAATGCTTACAAATTATCCTTTTTCAACAAAATAATTACTACTGATCTAAAAGATGTATGATATGCAGAATAGTGATTGCATCGTGTAACAACTCGGAAATTCTGAGCCAAATAAATATTTTTATTTTGGCAATTTTAATGAATTTTGAATATTTGAAATGAATTATTTTAAATAATAACAATGATAAATTTATTTTGAATAGAATTAGAGCGTATATATTTATTTGAATCGTCGTTAGAATATAAATATCTATTTTTAATCATAAAAGGAATTGAAAATGGCGCGGTAGTTTGAAAATTCGATTTCAAAGTTCAAATGAATGTACATGACTCAAAATAGACCGAATTTTAGCAAAACCAAAAATATTAGAATCTATTTGAGAATATCTTTCCAACGAATCGAAAAAAATCAAAATTTCATAGCGGGGATAAAAAGTTATGCCCAGTTGAAAATTCAGAATAGTCGCTATGGAATTCTGGCCCTTGAAAATGGAAATTTTGCAAACGACCTCGGTTTTCGACAAAACCACTTTTGTTGGATCCGTGATGTCAAGTTGTTGCTAGATTCCAAAATTCATAATTTTTCGAATCAATATGTGAGCGTGGCAAAGGAAAACGCGTTTGACTAGTTTTAGTTGATTTTAATCGACTGGAAAATGACCATTTTTCAAATGGTCTCAGAATTTGACGAAATTAGTTTTGTTAGGACCGTATCCTCAATACAAAGCTAGAAAATATTTTTCGGTAATTTTTAGAGTCTGTATATGGCCCTGGTAAATTGAAATGTGCATTCAAATTCAATGTATAGAGTTATATTTTGATTTTGATGGAAACTGATCATAATGGTCAAACTGGCTTACGATACATATCCCATTGTGTTCGGAATGGGAGTAATTAGCTATGGACGACAGTCGTTAGGTTCGAAAAGGGGTTTGAATAAAAAGACAACTCTTATAGAAAAAATTATATTAAATTATTAATATAAAAATATATAAACACTCCCTCCTCTCTCTCTCACCCCTCAGATCTAAATCGAAGAAAGAAGAAAAAAAACCTCACGCTTTTGCCCGTCGCCCCTCGCCTCCCTCCGTCGCACGATCACCACCGCCCACATCGGAGTTGCCGCCTCCCCCCTCCTTCTCTAACGATCCTGTGCCCTCCCTCCTTTCCCAATTGAAAACCGAACCCCCCCTAAGCAAACCCGACATACCCCCCCAAAGCCATTAGCCGCCTATAATAACCCGGAAAATACGAGCCAATTTAAAATTTTTAAATTGGTGATTTCAAAGGAATTTGAACAATTAAAATAGAATATTTCAATAAAATAGTGAATTAGAAATAGTGAGTCAGTTTGAAAATTTGAATTCAAACTTTGACTGACTGTGCAGGGTGGAGAATATAACGGATTTTAGTGAAACCAAAAATACTATGTTTCCATATGGATCCCTACATTGTTACATTCTATTTAGGATTAGGAATAGGCGTAATCGGACCTTCTTTTGACATATCTATCGTTATTTGGGTACCATATTCACTTCTTTGGGCTTCTATTGAATCGAGAAATAGGTTTGATTGTACATCTTTTTGATATATAGGGTATCCTACGGATAATTCAAATCGAAGCAATTTGATGTCTGATTCGGGCCTATATGACATGACCGATCGATAGAAATACCCCAACACTCCATCCACCTTTGTCCATATATTCCATATATCACACTAGATAGATATCATATTCATGGAATACGATTCACTTTCAAGATGCCTTGATGGTGAAATGGTAGACACGCGAGACTCAAAATCTCGTGCTAAATAGCGTGGAGGTTCGAGTCCTCTTCAAGGATTTAAATCTGTTTATCAATACCTTTCTAACGAATTTGAAAAATCGAAGTTTCATAACGGGAATCAAAAGTTATGGCCGAATGAATTTTCAGAAAGGTCGCTATATAGAATATATAGCCCTGGAAAATTGATATTTTGCAAACGACCTCGGAATTCGACGAAACCACTTTTGTTGGGTCCGGGATGTCAAACTATTGCTAGGTTTCAAATTTCATAATTTTTGAAGCTAGTATGTGAGCGTGGCAAAAGAAAATGCGTTTGGTCAATTTCTGTTAAATTGGATCGACCAGAAAATGGCCATTTTCAAATGATCTCAGAATTCGACGAAACTAGTTTTGTTGGGACCGTAGCGTCAAAACATAGCTAGATTTATTTTTCTGGATTTTTTCGAATCAGTTTGTGGCCCTGGCAAATTGAAATGTACGTTCAAAGTTAAAAATTAAATGTTTTATACTTTAATTTGAAAAATAACTGGCTGTAACAGTTGAATTGGCCAACGAAACATATCCCATTATGTCCGGAATGAGGGTATTTAGCTAGGGACGACAGTCGTTGGGTTTGAAAAGGAGTTCATTGGAGAAAACACTATTTAAAATTTAATAAAACCCACGGGCCAATTAAAATTCTCCATTCATTAAAATAAATAAAAAATCACAGAAAAACCCTGCCCCCCTTCGACATCGACGACGAATACGCTCCCCGCTTCCTTGGCGATTTCCGACCGCCTCAGCCATTATCAGCGCCCCCTCCAGTTGAACCTTCCGTTCATCTCTCCCTCCTCTATAAATCCATACCCGTTTCGCCACCAACCATCGCGCTACCACCGAGAACCACCTCTCCAAAGTTCGACGCTTCAAACCGCCGCCCTGCCTTGCTCCACGACCGGACAGGCCGCGACCACCACCACTAGAACCGCCTCTCTCTCCTCTTCCACGTCAGCACCCCCGATCGTCCCCACGTGCCACGGATTTCGCGAAAACCTCAAACCTAGTTTCGAACCATCGAGAAAGGTGAGTCCTTTTTGATGTCTGCACTTTGAAAAATCATATCTTTTTGGTGTGTTGACGAAATTCGATGAAACAGGAAACATCGGGACCACAAGGAAGCTCTCTACCACATAGAAGAAGCCGCAGATTTTTCTGTGTCACCTACGATTTTTAGCACTCCGAAAACCAATGTGAGAATTCTAAATTAAAAGAATTTGAATGGAAAATATCGTGTATAAATTATATTAGCGAAATATAAATTACACACGTGTTGTATACCTCATGTACATGCGTACTGTAAGCTATATAAGCGAAGTATGAATTATACATGTGTAGAATAATTGATATATGTGTTGAAATGCAAGTGAAATATAGCAATAATATATATATATATATATATATATATATATATATATATATATATATATATATATATATATATACTCCCCTCGTCCACAAACCATGGACGATATTTATTATTGTGAATTGGTGTGAAATATTGGACGAAAAATACGAATGGTTGAATAATTGTTTGTGGTTGATATTGATTGGTTGTGGTTGAAAAATACCCATTGGTGATTGAAATGAATTGGAAATATTTGTGGAATTAAAAATAAAACATGCCGCCTGCGTGCGAATTAGATGCATGAATCCCCATTGTCAAAAACCGCGAGGTTTTAAGGCAGAGCGAGGAACCGTACTGGGGACGGTGCCGGTTTTAACTACCCTGCCGTTATGCTGCCGAAATTTTGAATAATCTTTATGTGTTAGAATTATTTTTATAGGTTGAAATTATCTTCATGCATTGAAATTAAAGTCTTGTGTTGAAAAATATCCATGTGTGGAAATGTTCATGTGTTGAAAAGTGATGTGTGAAAATTAAATTCATTTGTGAATGAATGAAGTGTATAAACAATAAAAATCACCTTTTAATAATATATATGAAGTATGAAAAATATTCGCCTTATATATAAATAGTTTCAATAATAAAAATTCCATCTTTCTAATATGAACAACATAAATAAAATATCCATGTGTGGAAATGCTCATGTGTTAAGAAGTGTGTGTAGTGGAAAAGTTCATGTGTTGAATAAAAAGATCGAACAATAAAAATTACATTTTTATTGAAACTATGAAGTGTTGAAAACATCCATTTGTCGAATAAATATTTTAAGTGATAAAAATACCATTTTTATCATATATGTGATATGCTAGAGATATGCGGACGTTGAAATAAATATTTGTGACGAAATATTATTTTTAACATCTATAGGAACTAAATAAAATAGTCATGTGTTGAAATCTATTTTAGTTCGCCAAAATTATCATCTTTGAAATGTGAAGTGTTAAAAATAGCCACTTGTTCAAATAAAATGTGCATGAGTTGAAATATACATTAATTAGCTAATGATATGATTTTAGCCTATGCATGCAACATTTGAATGAATGGTGTTTTTAAACCAAAGTAAATCAAATATGAAGTTGAATGGAAAATGATAAGTGATAAAAATTGTATATATGTACATGCATATTTATTGAACAGGTTATAGCAAAGGGGCTAGAGAAGAGGAATAAAATTTTGTGCCCGACAAATAGGTACACATTTACTGTTTTGTTTGGGTGATGATTTTATGAGCCTGTTGGCTAGCCGCTTGGCTTTTTCTTTTTCTTTTTGACATGAGACGCCCGTGTGGCTATTTGGGAATTTTCCCAGCCCCTCCCGTACAAAGGAGGTTATGGCGAAATTTTCCAAAATTTAAAGGCGTTAGTGAAATAATTGAAGTGGAAATGATATAGCAATTTTTGAATGAACTATATTTATATAAATATATAAATAAAATTAAATCGAAACGTGGCCATGTAGTTCGTGTTTTGAAATCATGATTTCAAACGACTAGTGCGGGAAATCCGACCATTGGATTTTCCCGAAACCGCAACCGTTGGGTTCGCCTTGGAAATATCTTTCCAACGACACCAACTTTGTGAAGATCCGACGGTTGGATTGTCTGGAATATTTAATTCAAATCTGAAGAAAAACAGCGCCAGAAACGATTATATTTATATATATAGATATATAAAAATATAATTAAATTAAATCGAATAACGACACTGTAGTTCTTAAATTGAAATCGTAACTTCAAATGACTAGTGTGGAAGATCCGACCGTCGGATTTTCCCAAAACGGAAACCGTTGGATTCGTTTTGAAATGACCTTCCCAAATATATAAAATTTGTGAAGATCCAACGGTTAGATTTTTAGATAAGTGTAAAACAAATTTAGTGAAAAACAGCGCCGGTGCATCGGCACGACCTGAAACGTCGTTTACTTAAATAGGGCCGTTTTAAATTAAATAAAAATGGCGATATATCGTTATAAAATACTATAGACGATATAGAGTGGAAATAAACCAATTTTGTTGTGTTTGCTTGATATGTAATGGTTGAATGTATTTAACATGAGAATTATAACTAAAGAACTGAAATGTGAATGTTGAATAGTCCAACCATGTGATAAATTGTTTTGAAGATCTAAATATACGTGGGTTATTTGAAAAGGCCGAGTTCATCTCATTTCAAATAATCGATCGACGTTGAGAAGCCGAAGAGTCGAAGACGGTTGAAGACCGACGATCTTCACATTGGATGGATGGGCGCTACTGACGCTCGTGATTGGAGTAGCTACCATGAAGGAACTGAAGTAGTAGCCGTCCAAACATACTGTCGATTGTACGGATATGCGAGGAATTGGTGCCTCCGGTTTCGTGCAGACCCAGAACGGACTTGTAAATGGACTGTGTGTCTGACATTGGATTGTGTTCTGTGCTGATTGATCTCTGTTAAATATATATCTATTTGGCGGCGGAGAATTTATTCTCTTGCTTAACGCCCTTCTCTGAGACGTACGAGCTCAGAGGTTATATATTGATAGAAATCAGTCGCATGGAGTGGATTGCCTGTGTGGCACGCCTGAGTGGCATATGATCAAGGCTTCTATTGCAAAGCAAAGTCTTGTGGTTGATGATCAAAGCATGGTCTGTGTGACGTAGCTTTGTGTATAACGTGAATTCGCGAGCCTCACACCTCGGTATGAGTCAAAAATGAAAGAGTGACTGCAGGGAGAGCACGACATTTCTTTCTAGCTAAGGTGGTGTCAGTGACCTACCAGCCCTGACATTATATATACTTTTCACCTGTGTGGTTGTTGGAATGCGAGGCGCCTCGATATAGGTCTGTAAGGACCGGGAAACGTGTGTTCAGGAATAGCTAATCCTCAAAAGTAAGAGAGGACCGGCCCTGAAGATCCAAGGATCATAGTGGGGTCCTGGGACATTTGCTAGAGTGTCTCGAACGGAGAGGAGCTTGCCCCTTGCCTCGACTCATGAAGGAATCCAATTTCCAATACGAAATATGCGGACGTGATTGTATTACTAGTACGGCGACATAGTGGTATGGGTCATTTATGCCGCCTAGGATTGATATTTATGATTGAAATCGCTTTTGAAACATATATGCACTAGTAATAACATCAAACACTTTTGTTTTATTCGTATGAAGCATTTTTGGCCATTATAAGGTAAAAACTCTATCCTCCGGCTTGCGTTGCATTGTGTGATGGGACCTGAGTCTTATAATGGCTTCATTTTATAAAAAGCACTGCGATGATTTAATCATTTACTTTATTTCATGCACTAGCACTCATTGGATTAAACCCGTTCCGCGAAAGTGGCGTGGTCCTTTGATTTGCCTTGTTATTGTTGTTAATAAGTTAAGTAGATTTCTCATACCAGTCCCATGACTGACTCGTAGTTTGTTTCACCTTGCAAACTCGGGTGCCCTTATTTTCACACGGGTAGCCTAGTTACAGGTTTCTGACGCACCTTTTGGCTCATGGCGAGGCTTGACTACACCGTGCTGACTTGGATTTTCTCCGCCATTATTGTATCTATATTATGATTCCGCCATTGGCGATGTAGACTGATATTTATTTTGTGTACTCTTTATGTATGATTCCGCCTCAGGCGATGGTGACTGACTATGTATCATTATGCACTAAGTTGTATCCTGTACTGTGCTTCTCTGATGTGATGATATCTATATGATTCCGCTGTCATATGTGTGTAAATTATTATATTTTCTGTTTATGCTATTATCTGTGATCTGCTAATGATGATTAATGTGTTATATTCCAATGATTATCCTTAACACCGTGTCACGGGGTTTTGGGATCGTCACAGCTGGTATCAGAGCTTTGGTTAACCTTAGTTCTGGAGTCTAACACATTAAACACTTCGTCAAAATAGAATCAGTAGTATTCTAAGGTGAGTCGCTTCGTAGAATGAGCCCAGCAGAATAGCAAAAACAATTTGATCAGTCCATCGTTATCTTTTCGTGAATTTTCTGCTTAACTATGCAATAAACTATCATTTATGTTAGCTGACTCTTTCCTTGCTTATACAGAACTTGAGAAATGGTAACCAGAGCAGCCGCCGCTAGAGGAGGTCGTGTCGGCCGAGGCCGAGGAAGGGGAGAGGCCCCAGTTCAAGAAGGACCTTTGATACAACCTCCGGTCGCTCAATACTTCGAGCTAGACCGTGTAGCTAAGAGATACAAAAACTTAGGAGGCAAGACCTTCTCGGGAACTGGCACAGTAATAGAGGCCCTTGCATGGCTCAAAACATGCGAGAAAATTCTTGAAGGCCTAAGGCTTGGAGACGAAGATAAAGTTATTATGGGCGCCTGGCTTATGCAGGAACAAGCTGAACTATGGTGGGAATCTCTCACCGCCGGGAATAGAGAAGCTGGAAGAACATGGGATGGATTCAAAGAACTCTTCAAGGAGAAATATGTCCCGGAACAAGCACTGGAACAAATGCACGATGACTTCGCCAACCTCCAGCAGGGGGATCTTTCCGTGTAGGATTATCTGAATAAATTTACACTGTTGTCGCCCTATGCTCCGGAGCTCGTCGCCACTGCAAAGTCCAAAAATAAGAGGTTTATCCTTGGGCTAAAGCGACAGTATCATGATAGAGCCATGGCCCATGTCAAGCTGGAATTTAACGAACTGGTGGAAATGACATGCAACTACGAAGACCTTGACCATAGGCATCTGGAGCAGGATCGCGCTAGAAGCCAAGCCGGGAACAAACGCAAGCCTGCTGCGAATCAAGCTGAGTCAAGCCAAGCAGCATCTTCAAAACCTCAGACTGGCAAGCCGCCGAGAGGAAGTTGCTATAACTATGGCAAAGTGGGGCACTACTCTAATGTGTGCACAACCCCGAAGAGGCAGAAGACAAATTCACAAGGTTCAAGCCAGGGTTCTCAAAACCCTCGCTCCTGCTTTAATTGCCGCAAGACCGATCGTCTAGTCAAAGACTATCCTCTGCTGAAGAAAGCTACCGTAGCTCACGTCTATGACGGGTCGAGCCCGCCAGCTGCTTCCGATGGAGCAGGTAAACCCGATGTTTTGGGAGGTACCCTTACCATTAAAAATATTCCTGTCTCTGTATTGTTTTGACACAGGTGCGTCGCGTAGTTTTATTGCTAATAACACAATGCACAAATTAAAGTTAAAACAGAGAAAGCTTAAAGAATCGGTTGAAGTTCATAACCCGATAGGTGGTTCTATCACTCTCAGTTCATGTTGTAGAGTGCCAATCTCTTATTCTTCCTACAAATTTTCTTTCAATTTGATCATCATGGATTTTTCCCGAATTCGATATCATTCTCGGGCTGGATTGGTTAATGAAATACGAAGCCGAAGTGAATTGTGCAGAAAGAATCGTTAAAATTCGAACGAAGCTTGGATATATTACCGTACCCTGTCATGGTTCGGATCCAAATAGAGAAGAATTTTGGTCAGCATTAGAAGTTATCCCCACTTCCATAGAAAAGATTCCGATTGTTAGAAACAATGCAGATGTGTTTGAAGAAGTTGAAAACTTACCTCCGCAAAGAGAAATAGAATTCCGAATCGATCTAATTCCCAATGCCAGACCAGTGGTACATTCAATTCGCAGAATGACTCCGAAGGAAAAAGAAGAGTTAGGCGATCAAACTTGTAACGATCCAGAAATTTCGACGATTTGAATATACTATCAATTAAAGAATTTATATTGACACTGGAATTGAAAATCAAATATATTGTTGTGTGTACGGATTTAATTCGATTCAGAACATTGGTTGAGAAACAAATATTTATTTTGAATAGTTGATTCGAATTTGGTTGGATATTGAATTGGATATTTAAATTCGACTGGAAAATATAAGTGATTGAAATTACGTTATTAAAGATTTTATTTGAACTATATGGAAATTAGACTAGAAATATGTGTATAAAGAAACTTGAATTTAACATTTCAAAGTTGGGGATAAACGAAATAAAATCAAAGAACCAATTAAAAATTTAGAATTTAAAATAACATTTTTTTTTAAACGAAGGCGAATTATGACAAAAATAATTTCGTATAAAAACCGAAGTCAGATTACGACCGATTTTAATTGTATTGGAATCAGAATGCGGAAACAAAGAAGTGCGTATAAATTTTGTTGTGTTTGAAGTTATGTTGGTAGTACAAATCTAGAGCGTTATGCAATAATTTACGGTAGAATTTATATTTAAATAAACGTAAATGTAACCTGCCCTAATAAAACCTTCACCACTATAATCTATTCCCGTATGTTGCTTTCCTAGACATCGCCTTCCTCAGTGAAAAACACCTTTCTTGCCTTGGCCTCCACGGCTTCCCCTTTATAAATTGAAAGCCCTCTTTCCCCATATCCTCATAGCAAAAATCGTTCCTTTCTTATTAATTTTAATGGTAGTTTTCCCCTAAAAATTTTCCACTGCCTTCCTCTGTCAAAAATCGGAGTCATCACTACCACCGTAGTTCGTCGCTGCGCCTCACCATCGACCGCGACAGAAAAAAAAAATCGAAACCCTAGCATCACTTGTGCAATCGAAGCCACCGTGTTGTCGCTTACTCCTCTGTTCGCTGCCAAGACGCTACAGGCCTGAGCCTCTTCCATCACTGTAATGGTGAGTTTCTTTTGGGAACTCACGACTGATTAATTCTAGTTCAAGTACTTTAATTTTAATACAAACTAATTCTGATAGTATAATTTTTGTGGTGTTTTCTGACTTGGGTTTGAATTGATTTACAATGGATTGCATTTTGATAATTGTTGCTTGTTCGTTACACTGATTTGAGTTGCTGCACTGTTCTTTTGTGGTTTTGTGGTTTTGGGGTTTGAATCGCTACATGCTTGACTACCTGGGTATTATGGAAGGATTTAGTACCTAAGTTACAAACAAAATAAGCAGAGTATGGACCTTAAATTGCTGTTGTTCATGTTATCTTGTTTAAATACAAGTACACTGGTTCATTTATGATGTTGTTCATATTTATCTTGTTTAAATTGGAGTGCACTAGTTCACTTATGATACCCTGCTTTTGGACGCTGAAATACATCAGTTCATTCTAGCTTTGTTGTCATATAACTTAATAACTTCATGCTACATATGTTTACATGTGTTGATTGGGAACTGAAGTATCTACACTAGTATATACCACTGCATATGAACAAATATAGATATTGTAAAGTCAGGTTTAACAATATTGAGCGAATAAAACAAATATACTTAATCTTATATACTTAAAGCACTCACTGCCTTGTTATACTTTGAAACATGAAGTTGCATGTGTTCTTTTTTTCTCTCTAACTTATTATAGCCTGCACAAGTACATTTGGCATTTGATACGTGCTCACAATTTTTATACATTAGTCTGCATATGTGGTTTCACATGCACTGTAAATAGACTAAACAAATAGCAAGTGTTAATATTCATAGCATACTGATTGTTCACACATAAGTATAGTGAGTTTTTTTACTTTAACCGACAATTGTTACTTGCCACCTTGGAATTATAAACACATTAGTTTGGAGGAAATCCGGAATAAATATGTTCTGCAGCTTCCATGTTATGTCATGACTTATTACGCTCACCCTATTTTGAACTGGATTGCACACATATACATATATATATGTGTATTCGTATAGACTAAGTTAAATTCGATGATAGTAATCCTTGTTTATTTTACGTGTAAAGGTTAATCAAAACTATCTGTATTAATGCCAATAGTTGAAACTGGTCATTCTAATGTTCATGTGACTGGCAAAATTAATCATACTACAGTATTTTAGTTGAACTCCATTCCTCCAGATAATTAGTTCAAGAGTTGTGATGTGTTCTTATTTCGTATGGGTGATTTTATGCTTGCTGCCTAAGAAGTCATCATATATTTACATTCGTCCACACTTTTCATTGAAGACAACTGTATCAAACCTGAACATATATAACCTGCATGCATGATTTCAAAGCATGGAAAATTCTAAGTGGTTAAACATAGTTAGTGTCTGTATGCCTCTTTGATGTCCTAAATGTTCCTACTGTCCTAATTACTGTGCTGCAATAATGCCTAGTGCTTTTCTTTACACGCCATGTACCTGTTTCTAGTTTGAATTTGATGCCTCTAAATTGTTGATTGGCTATGGTTGCTGCTCCCCGTTCATGCAGTACCATTTCATGCAGTTAACCGAATTTATTATGGGATCATTGTTGCGTAGTGGGGTTATACTCGTTATTGGTGGTTGCAGAATGTTGGGGCAGTGCACACGTGTGCTTGCGCAAGTGTGTACATGCAGATTTCCATGACCATGTCCTTAAAATAAAAACTGACATGGACAGCTGCTACACAACTCCTAATTTGTGTATCTCTCGGAAGTTAGGATTAACTAATATGTATTCAGTTTCGATTGAAGTTAATTTACTTGAACTATGATTTAATCCTGACTCGAGTATTTTGTGTTTTACATGAAATGCTCGGGTCAGACTCGAGCAGTGCAGATTTAAGGATTTCAGTTCAGGATCCGAAGCCGACGAAGACTGGGGATTTGTGAAGACGAGCGCACTCTGAAAGATTCAAACTAGTAAATATTTTTCTGTATTTAAACTGTATTTTATATTCCGCTGTATAGAAAATTCTTGTATCAAAAATCCGGAGTAATAAATAAAAGTTTTATTTTGCTGTTAAATATTGTGTTATCTATTTATTCAGTGTTTTTCTTGTGTTGACTCTCTTTTAAGTTCTGTAAGCTACACACGCTCCGTCGTTTTGGACGTTTTAAGTTGGTTAATCACCGATTTGAAGCAGCCAAAAAGGCGGGTCGTTACAGTTGGTATCAGAGCTTTGGTTTAATCAAAGCGTAGCTTATCGAGTTTGAAATAGAATCGACACTGGAAAAGCGGATTTTAAAATAAAAAGATTTCAAAATATAATTTTTGAAAAAATGTAGACAATTTTTAAATATAATTTGGATGGAAAAATATTTTGGAAATATTATACATTTTGAAATTTAGTATTTTGGAAATAATACAGCGGAAACAAAAATTTATTTTGAGATTTAAATTTTTCCGGAATCCCCAGTCTTCGGAAGTCTTCGAATCCAGGTTTGCGAGAATTATTCTTCGATAAGATTCCTTTGTATTTGAATCTCGAACTTATCATCAAACGACATTTAAGGAAGATAATTATAATAGAATCGATGAATCAATTGTGTGTTTTTGGCGATAAAAAAAATAATTGAAATTTATTGGAATAAAATTTCAGATAAGAATTTGATTGAGGAGAGGAAATTGGAAATCGTTTCGGAAATGAGACGATGAGTTTTATTTTGAATTTGGAGTATAAAATAATAAAATTGAAAAGGGTATAATTATAATTCAATTGTGTCGAGGTTTATTGGCAAGATAATTTAAAATTAGTATAATCGAATACATGGATTCAATAGTGAGGTACAAACTTGTTAATTAATTATCAAGAAGCGAAGTATGAACGAGAGTTGTAAATGGAGCAAAATATGAATAAAGATTTGAATCGAGGTTCAAGTGAAATGAAAGCTAATTGGATGTGACGAGTTTAGATTTTGATAAAAGAAATATTTACTTTTTTTTTTTTTTTTTTTAAATAACATTTGAAAACGAATATGTTGCGATTGAAATTGGAGATGGAGGTGATAAAGTTAACCAGTACGGTGAGATTGTTCTGAAGTTCAGAATATTTTCCGAAGTTCGGAATATGGTATTGAATAATAGATTATTCGAAAAGAAGTTATTTATGGGAGACGATTATGTCGGGTTTCAGGAAAATATTATTTAATTATGTATTCAATGGATAAAGTATATTTTAAAGTTAAATATTTCAAGGCATGAACGATTGTTACAATCAACGATTTTCGTTAAAAAAGAAAAATTTTAATTTGAATTTGAAAGTTATGAGAATGAAAGTTTCGAAGTTGCGAACTTATCTGTTTCAAAGTTAATAATATTGTTCAGTTATGGTCTGAGAGGTAAATATACCCCAACTTGATTGACCTCATCATTGACTAAGAAATGGATAAGATTCGATAGCAAGAATGGTTAAGTGAAGTAAGTAAATGAGTGCTAGCAGTTAAGTGAAAATATCAGTGTTTTATTTAATAACTGTTTAATGCAAATAACGAATTTAGAAATATTTCCCCTGAGAATAAAGTGATTTTGTAGAATTATAGAAATAAAATATGAAAATTGGAAATGTTTTCAAAAGATCATGGGAGGTGAGCGAATTTTGGAAAGAATGCCGCACGTCGAGAACGAATGATGACAGAACATAAAAGATGTATGTTCGTAAACTGAATTCGAGAATTTGCATAAACAATGATTTGATAAAAAATTAAGAACTGGCTAGAGATTAGTCAAGTTGGATGACTTTCTGAGTGTTGATCTGATGTTGGTTTCGGCCTTCGGGGTTGGTACTTAGGAAGTTGTTCGCTTACTAATTGACGGTCGAAGTATGAATGTGAAGAAGTGATAATGCGTGAAGGAAAAATTTGTGATAAGAAGAAAAAATCCGGAGTTTTGAGCAAATAAAGATGTTGATGAAGTGATGAATTTTATAATTAGAAATTGAAAGAAAAATTTGGTTTATAGCCAGTGGATTCAGAAAGCCGAGTTTGAAGTGATATCAATCAATCATTTGAATTGATTAAGAGTTAAAGCTAAAATTTTAAGATTAGAATGGAAATTGAGGGATGTTCGAGTTTAGATATTTAGCATAGAAGTTTCGAAACTTATATGGAGGAAAATGTGATATAATCAGTTTGAAATAAAGTCTTATATAACAGAATTTATATAAGAATGAGATGTTTGATTTGGAAAGAGAATCTTATGTAAAGTATGAATTATGAAAAGTATGAGAATTAGATACTATATGTATATAGTATTATATGTTTTCAAGTCAAGATAAGGGAAGTACCATCCTTCTTCTTTGAATTTCGAGCTTATGTAAAAGGACTGCAGATAGCGCAATCTGCAGTGCTGCTGGTGGCGGTAGGTTGTCCGGACATAAAACTCATGAGTTGCCATTGAGCACGACTGCTAGCGTAATTCGCAGGGCTGCAGATAGCCTACGGCGGTCGGATGTTTCTTGAGGGAATCAGGCGTAACCATTGTGATCGCTGCGATCTAGAGTCGTTGGAATTCGACCGTGTAGCGAAATTCGCAGGGCTGCAGATAGCCTAAGGCGGACGGATGTTTCCTGAGGGAATCAGGCGTAACCATTGTGACTGCTGCGATCTACAGTCGAATGTAAGGGCGAAATCCGCAGAGCTGTGAAAGCTTACGGGTATGGATGTTTCCTGGGGGACTCAGGCGTAACCATTGTGTACCTGCGGTCCACAGTATTTGAGATATCTTAGTGAGAATGAGCCACCTGTTTAATGCAGCAGTTTGTCTTCGTGACATGATTTGTCTTCGTGACTTGATTGGTCTTCGTGACCTGGTTTGTCTTTGGGACTTGTTTTGTTCTCATGACTTGAAGTATCTTCAAAATTCCTTGATTTGTTTCCGTGATTCTGAGAGAGAGCAATCAACGCTCAGTGACATCGGAAAGTCTTTTGATTCGTAAATATTTTCCGTTGATCTGTCCATGACGAAATTCGCAGGGAAGTGATTTCCTACGGATACGGATGTTTTCTGGGGGATCCAGACGGAACCATTATGTATCTGCGATTCATGAACAATCAACATTATCGATATCACATTGGTACTTTCCGTATCTATTTTAAAGAGAATTTTGAAATATATTTTCACTGGGAGTTGAAGCAAGGATATTTAGTACTTGGAGATTTTAGGCGTGCGCCTGGCCAGCGTATGTCTAACGTCTGTAAGAACGACAATAGACTTGTCGAACTTCGAGTTATAAAGTATTTTCGACTTTAAGAAACAGATCAGTAATCTGAAAATAAAAATTTCCTTAACCAAAGAAACTGAGGAAGATGATTTTAAATGGTTTTCAAAACCACGATCTTGTATCAATACAAATATTTTCAGATTTTGAAAATTTTCAAGTTTTGAATGTAAAAAAATATATATGTATATATATCGGCCAGTAGAGAAGATATTACTTACTCTTCGATAAGAGTTTGACAATGATAAATGGATAGGATGGATTGAAGGGACAGATTTTTGGGTAAATGTAGATTGTAAGGAATAAAGGGAACGATGGATAAGTAAACATGGACATATTGGTTTTGAAATAATTTGGGATGCATGAAGGGATTTATTCTTAAAAGGAATTTGGTTTTCAAGTCGATTGAGTACAATGGGTTAAGGAAGGGAATCGACGATCAATATGTAAAGTAGTTGTGGAAGAATTTCACACTAATATGAAAATTTGAAGTATGCATTAACTCTAACGATCTTTCCTTTTCGAGGACGAAAAGTTTTAAAGGGGGGAAGAATGTAACGATCCAGAAATTTCGACGATTTGAATATACTATCAATTAAAGAATTTATATTGACACTGGAATTGAAAATCAAATATATTGTTGTGTGTACGGATTTAATTCGATTCAGAACATTGGTTGAGAAACAAATATTTATTTTGAATAGTTGATTCGAATTTGGTTGGATATTGAATTGGATATTTAAATTCGACTGGAAAATATAAGTGATTGAAATTACGTTATTAAAGATTTTATTTGAACTATATGGAAATTAGACTAGAAATATGTGTATAAAGAAACTTGAATTTAACATTTCAAAGTTGGGGATAAACGAAATAAAATCAAAGAAACAATTAAAAATTTAGAATTTAAAATAACATTTTTTTTTAAACGAAGGCGAATTATGACAAAAATAATTTCGTATAAAAACCGAAGTCAGATTACGACCGGTTTAATTGTATTGGAATCAGAATGCGGAAACAAAGAAGTGCGTATAAATTTTGTTGTGTTTGAAGTTATGTTGGTAGTACAAATCTAGAGCGTTATGCAATAATTTACGGTAGAATTTATATTTAAATAAACGTAAATGTAACCTGCCCTAATAAAACCTTCACCACTATAATCTATTCCCGTATGTTGCTTTCCTAGACATCGCCTTCCTCAGTGAAAAACACCTTTCTTGCCTTGGCCTCCACGGCTTCCCCTTTATAAATTGAAAGCCCTCTTTCCCCATATCCTCATAGCAAAAATCGTTCCTTTCTTATTAATTTTAATGGTAGTTTTCCCCTAAAAATTTTCCACTGCCTTCCTCTGTCAAAAATCGGAGTCATCACTACCACCGTAGTTCGTCGCTGCGCCTCACCATCGACCGCGACAGAAAAAAAAATCGAAACCCTAGCATCACTTGTGCAATCGAAGCCACCGTGTTGTCGCTTACTCCTCTGTTCGCTGCCAAGACGCTACAGGCCTGAGCCTCTTCCATCACTGTAATGGTGAGTTTCTTTTGGGAACTCACGACTGATTAATTCTAGTTCAAGTACTTTAATTTTAATACAAACTAATTCTGATAGTATAATTTTTGTGGTGTTTTCTGACTTGGGTTTGAATTGATTTACAATGGATTGCATTTTGATAATTGTTGCTTGTTCGTTACACTGATTTGAGTTGCTGCACTGTTCTTTTGTGGTTTTGTGGTTTTGGGGTTTGAATCGCTACATGCTTGACTACCTGGGTATTATGGAAGGATTTAGTACCTAAGTTACAAACAAAATAAGCAGAGTATGGACCTTAAATTGCTGTTGTTCATGTTATCTTGTTTAAATACAAGTACACTGGTTCATTTATGATGTTGTTCATATTTATCTTGTTTAAATTGGAGTGCACTAGTTCACTTATGATACCCTGCTTTTGGACGCTGAAATACATCAGTTCATTCTAGCTTTGTTGTCATATAACTTAATAACTTCATGCTACATATGTTTACATGTGTTGATTGGGAACTGAAGTATCTACACTAGTATATACCACTGCATATGAACAAATATAGATATTGTAAAGTCAGGTTTAACAATATTGAGCGAATAAAACAAATATACTTAATCTTATATACTTAAAGCACTCACTGCCTTGTTATACTTTGAAACATGAAGTTGCATGTGTTCTTTTTTTCTCTCTAACTTATTATAGCCTGCACAAGTACATTTGGCATTTGATACGTGCTCACAATTTTTATACATTAGTCTGCATATGTGGTTTCACATGCACTGTAAATAGACTAAACAAATAGCAAGTGTTAATATTCATAGCATACTGATTGTTCACACATAAGTATAGTGAGTTTTTTTACTTTAACCGACAATTGTTACTTGCCACCTTGGAATTATAAACACATTAGTTTGGAGGAAATCCGGAATAAATATGTTCTGCAGCTTCCATGTTATGTCATGACTTATTACGCTCACCCTATTTTGAACTGGATTGCACACATATACATATATATATGTGTATTCGTATAGACTAAGTTAAATTCGATGATAGTAATCCTTGTTTATTTTACGTGTAAAGGTTAATCAAAACTATCTGTATTAATGCCAATAGTTGAAACTGGTCATTCTAATGTTCATGTGACTGGCAAAATTAATCATACTACAGTATTTTAGTTGAACTCCATTCCTCCAGATAATTAGTTCAAGAGTTGTGATGTGTTCTTATTTCGTATGGGTGATTTTATGCTTGCTGCCTAAGAAGTCATCATATATTTACATTCGTCCACACTTTTCATTGAAGACAACTGTATCAAACCTGAACATATATAACCTGCATGCATGATTTCAAAGCATGGAAAATTCTAAGTGGTTAAACATAGTTAGTGTCTGTATGCCTCTTTGATGTCCTAAATGTTCCTACTGTCCTAATTACTGTGCTGCAATAATGCCTAGTGCTTTTCTTTACACGCCATGTACCTGTTTCTAGTTTGAATTTGATGCCTCTAAATTGTTGATTGGCTATGGTTGCTGCTCCCCGTTCATGCAGTACCATTTCATGCAGTTAACCGAATTTATTATGGGATCATTGTTGCGTAGTGGGGTTATACTCGTTATTGGTGGTTGCAGAATGTTGGGGCAGTGCACACGTGTGCTTGCGCAAGTGTGTACATGCAGATTTCCATGACCATGTCCTTAAAATAAAAACTGACATGGACAGCTGCTACACAACTCCTAATTTGTGTATCTCTCGGAAGTTAGGATTAACTAATATGTATTCAGTTTCGATTGAAGTTAATTTACTTGAACTATGATTTAATCCTGACTCGAGTATTTTGTGTTTTACATGAAATGCTCGGGTCAGACTCGAGCAGTGCAGATTTAAGGATTTCAGTTCAGGATCCGAAGCCGACGAAGACTGGGGATTTGTGAAGACGAGCGCACTCTGAAAGATTCAAACTAGTAAATATTTTTCTGTATTTAAACTGTATTTTATATTCCGCTGTATAGAAAATTCTTGTATCAAAAATCCGGAGTAATAAATAAAAGTTTTATTTTGCTGTTAAATATTGTGTTATCTATTTATTCAGTGTTTTTCTTGTGTTGACTCTCTTTTAAGTTCTGTAAGCTACACACGCTCCGTCGTTTTGGACGTTTTAAGTTGGTTAATCACCGATTTGAAGCAGCCAAAAAGGCGGGTCGTTACAAAACTCGTCAACTATTGTGGAAGGGTCTAATCAGACCTAGTTTTTCTAATTGGGGTGCAGCTGTTGTGTTTGTCCCAAAGTCAGATGGTACTCTTCGATTATGCGTTGATTACCGAGACCTCAACAAACAGACGCTCAAAAACAAGTATCCATTACCCCGCATCGATGATCTGCTAGACCAATTAAATGGGGCGAAAGTATTTTCCCAAATGGACCTAGCTACAGGTTTTCATCAATTGAGAATAGCAGAAGAGTGTGTTCCTTTGACAGCTTTCAGAGGTCCAGACATATTTTATGAATGGTTAGTAATGCCGTTTGGCCTATGTAAAGGCGGCATAAATGACCCATACCACTATGTCGCCGTACTAGTAATACAATCACGTCCGCATATTTCGTATTGGAAATTGGATTCCTTCATGAGTCGAGGCAAGGGGCAAGCTCCTCTCCGTTCGAGACACTCTAGCAAATGTCCCAGGACCCCACTATGATCCTTGGATCTTCAGGGCCGGTCCTCTCTTACTTTTGAGGATTAGTTATTCCTGAACACACGTTTCCCGGTCCTTACAGACCTATATCGAGGCGCCTCGCATTCCAACAACCACACAGGTGAAAAGTATATATAATGTCAGGGGTGGTAGGTCACTAACACCACCTTAGCTAGAAAGAAACGTCGTGCTCTCCCTGCAGTCACTCTCCCGTTTTTGACTCATACTGAGGTGTGAGGCTCGCGAATTCACGTTATACACAAAGCTACGTCACACAGACCATACTTTGATCATCAACCACAAGACTTTGCTTTGCAACAGAAGCCTTGATCATATGCCACTCAGGCGTGCCACACAGGCAATCCACTCCATGCGACTGATTTCTATCAATATATAACCTCTGAGCTCGTACGTCTCAGAGAAGGGCGTTAAGCAAGAGAATAAATTCTCCGCTGCCAAACAGATATATATTTAACAGAGATCAATCAGCACAGAACACAATCCAATGTCAGACACACAGTCCATTTACAAGTCCGTTCTGGGTCTGAACGAAACCGGAGGCACCATTTCCTCGCATATCCGTACAATCAACAGTATGTTTGGATGGCTACTACTTCAGTTCCTTCATGGTAGCTACTCCAATCACGATCGTCAGTAGCGCCCATCCATCCAATGTGAAGATCGTCGGTCTTCAACCATCTTCGACTCTTCGGCTTCTCAACGTCGATCGATTATTTGAAATGAGATGAACTCGGCCTTTTCAAATAACCCACGTATATTTAGATCTTCAAAACAATTTATCACATGGTTGGACTATTCAACATTCACATTTCAGTTCTTTAGTTATAATTCTCATGTTAAATACATTCAACCATCACATATCAAGAAAACACAACAAAATTGGTTTATTCCCACTCTATATCGTCTATAGTATTTTATAACGATATATCGCCATTTTTATTTAATTTAAAACGGCCTTATTTAAGTAAACGACATTTTAGGTCGTGCCGATGCACTAGCGCTGTTTTTCACTAAATTTGTTTTACACTTATCTGAAAATCTAACCGTTGGATCTTCACAAATTTTATATCATTAGGAAGGTCATTTCAAAACGAATCCAATGGTTCCAGTTTTGGGAAAATCCGACGGTCGGATCTTCCACACTAGTCATTTGAAGTTACGATTTCAATTTACGAACTACATCGTCGTTATTTGATTTAATTTAATTATATTTATTTATATATATATAAATATAATCGTTTCTGGCGCTGTTTTTCTTCAGATTTGAATTAAACATTCCAGACAATCCAACCGTTGGATCTTCATAAAGTTGGTGCCGTTGGAAAGATATTTCCAAGGCGAACCCAACGGTTGCGGTTTCGGGAAAATCCAATGGTCGGATTTCCCGCACTAGTCATTTGAAATCACGGTTTCAAAACACGAACTGCACGACCACGTTTCGATTTAATTTTATTTATATTTATATATTTATATAAATATAGTTCATTCAAAAATTGCTATATCGTTTCCACTTCAATTATTTCACTAACGCCTTTAAATTTTGGAAAATTTCGCCATAACCTCCTTTGTACGGGAGGGGCTGGAAAAATTCCCAAATAGCCACACGGGCGTCTCATGTCAAAAAGAAAAAGAAAAAGCCAAGCGGCTAGCCAACAGGCTCATAAAATCATCACCCAAACAAAACAGTAAATGTGTACCTATTTGTCGGGCACAAAATTTTATTCCTCGTCTCTAGCCCCTTTGCTATAACCTGTTCAATAAATATGCATGTACATATATACAATTTTTATCACTTATCATTTTCCATTCAACTTCATATTTGATTTACTTTGGTTTGAAAACACCATTCATTCTAATGTTGCATGCATAGGCTAAAATCATATCATTAGCTAATTAATGTATATTTCAACTCATGCACATTTTATTTGAACAAGTGGCTATTTTTAACACTTCACATTTCAAAGATGATAATTTTGGCGAACTAAAATAGATTTCAACACATGACTATTTTATTTAGTTCCTATGGATGTTAAAAATAATATTTCGTCACAAATATTTATTTCAACGTCCGCATATCTCTAGCATATCACATATATGATAAAAATGGTATTTTTACCACTTAAAATATTTATTCGACAAATGGATGTTTTCAACACTTCATAGTTTCAATAAAAATATAATTTTTATTGTTCGATCTTTTTATTCAACACATGAACTTTTCCACTACACACTCTTCTCAACACATGAGCATTTCCACACATGGATATTTTATTTATGTTGTTCATATTAGAAAGATGGAATTTTTATTGTTGAAACTATTTATATATAAGGCGAATATTTTTCATACTTCATATATATTATAAAAAGGTGATTTTTATTGTTTTTACACTTCATTCATTCACAAGTGAATTTAATTTTCTTTTGAAATATATCTGCACTAGTAATAACATCAAACACTTTTGTTTTATTCGTATGAAGCATTTTTGGCCATTATAAGGTAAAAACTCTATCCTCCGGCTTGCATTGCATTGTGTGATGGGACCTGAGTCTTATAATGGCTTCATTTTATAAAAAGCATTGCGATGATTTAATCATTTACTTTATTTCATGCACTAGCACTCATTGGAGTAAACCCGTTCCGCGAAAGTGGCGTGGTCCTTTGATTTGCCTTGTTATTGTTGTTAATAAGTTAAGTAGATTTCTCATACCAGTCCCATGACTGACTCGTAGTTTGTTTCACCTTGCAAACTCGGGTGCCCTCATTTTCACACGGGAAGCCTAGTTACAGGTTTCTGACGCACCTTTTGGCTCATGGCGAGGCTTGACTACACCGTGCTGACTTGGATTTTCTCCGCCATTATTGTATCTATATTATGATTCAGCCATTGGCGATGTAGACTGATATTTATTTTGTGTACTCTTTATGTATGATTCTGCCTCAGGCGATGGTGACTGACTATGTATCATTATGCACTAAGTTGTATCCTGTACTGTGCTTCTCTAATGTGATGATATCTATATGATTCCGCTGTCATATGTGTGTAAATTATTCTATTTTCTGTTTATGCTATTATCTGTGATCTGCTAATGATGATTAATGTGTTATATCCCAGTGATTATCCTTAACACCGTGTCATGGTGTTTTGGGATCGTCACAGCTGGTATCGGAGCAAGGCGGGGCGGCGGTTTGAAGCGTCGAACTTTGGAGAGGTCTCGGTAATCAACGCATAATTAAAGAGTACCATCTGACTTTGGGACAAACACAACAGCTGCACCCCAATTAGAAAAACTAGGTCTGATTAGACCCTTCCACAACAGTTGACCCAAGCAAAATAACAGCGATTCAAGACTGGAAACAACCCACTACACCCACAGAAGGTAGAAGTTTTATGGGGTTGGCTAGTTATTATCGAAAGTTCGTTAAGGATTTTTCGAAGATATCCGGTCCGTTAACGAAGCTCACGAAGAAGCATGAGAAGTTTAAGTGGACTTCCGACTGTGAAAAAGCTTTCCAGGGATTGAAATCGAAACTGACGACTGCTCCAGTGTTAACCATCATTGATTGCAATCAGGATTTAACAGTTTGGACAGATGCTTCTATTAGAGGTCTTGGTGCAGTGTTAATGTAAAGAGACCAAGTAGTCGCTTATGCAAGCCGCCAACTGAAACCGCATGAGAAGAATTATGTAACTCATGATCTTGAGTTGCTAGCCATCGTTTTTGCTTTGAAAATCTGGAGGCATTATTTATTGGGCGAGAAATTTATACTGAACACAGATCATCAATCATTGAAGTATTTATACACCCAGAAAGATTTGAATTTGAGATAGCTGCGTTGGCTAGAATTTCTTGCAGCATATGATCTTGATATCCTGTATACGCCGGGGAAGGCTAACGTAGTAGCAGATGCGCTTAGTAGGAAAACCGCAATCGTTGCCAATCTTATAATTACGCCAGGATTGATTGATAAAATATATGTTTTTCAAAAAAGTGACAATTTTGTGAAAGAGATGATAAAAATGATTCAAAGGGGCGAAGGCTCCAGTTTCCAAGTGGATAGTGAGGGAGTTCTGAAGCTGAATAGAAGAATATGTGTTCCCAACATTCCTAAGCTCAAAAGAGAGGTGCTAGATGAATGCCATAAATCCAAATTTTGCATTCATCCTGGGGTAAGTAAAATGTACAACGATATCAAACACACTTTCTGGTGGAAGGCAATGAAAAGGGATATTTCTTTGTATGCTAGCAGATGCCCTACTTGTCAATTGGTCAAGAGCGATCAACAGAAGCTAGCTGGACTGTTGCAACCGTTGGAAGTCCCAGGTTGGAAATGGGAACAGATTTCCATGGATTTCATAGATGGCTTACCGCGAACCAGGAAAGGTAATGACAGCATTTGGGTAATCATAGATCGCTTCACGAAGACTGCCCATTTTATACCTGGCATATCCAAAAGAACCGCTCAAAGTCTAGCACAGATATATTTCAAAGAAATCGTTAAGCTGCATGGAATTCCCATCAGCATAGTCAGTGATACAGACCCGATATTTGCTAGCAAATTCTGGGAGGCTTTCCAAACAGAATTGGGAATGAAACTGAATATGAGCACCGCTTATCACCCTCAAACAGATGGCCAGACTGAGCGGGTGAATAGAATTCCAGAATATTTATTGCGGGCTTGTATAATTGATTTTGGTGGGTCATGGGAAGATCATTTGCATTTGGCAGAATTCTCATATAACAATAGCTATCAAGCAAGTTTGGGAATGTCGCCATTTGAAGCATTATATGGTAGACCGTGCAGATCTCCAGCATGTTGGGTAGAACCTGGCAATAGACTTGTGTTAGGACCCGATATGATTAGAGAAGCATCTGATAAAGTCGACTTCATCAAAAAACGATTGAGAACCGCGCAAAGCCGACATAAAAGTTATGCAGATTCTAGAAGGAGAGATTTGACATTTGCTGTGGGTGATCATGTTTATTTGAAAGTTTCTCCGATGAGAGTAGTAATCAGATTTGGCAAAACTGGGAAGTTGGCACCGAGATTTATTGGTCCCTTTCCTATACTCGAACGAATTGGAACTCTTGCTTATAGGGTTCAATTGCCAGATTGGTTGCCTGGAGTGCATGATGTATTTCACATATCTCAACTTAGGAGACATGTGCATGATCCGGATCTTGTTGTAGAAGAAGCAGCGCAACAGGATATAGACATAACTCCAGAATTAGCACTCAGAAGAGAGCCATTAAAGACTGTTGGCAAAGAAACTAGAGAACTAAGAAGCAAAAAGGTTCATTTAGTTAAAGTGCAGTGGAGCAGTGATCCTAGAGACTGTACTTGGGAGACTAAGGAAAGCATTAAGCAAGCTTACCCCAAATGCAGAGTGGATATCTCTGACTAACTCCGGTGCAAGGTACCTTTACAATACTTTGCATTTACATTTTGTTTCCTACTTTACTGTTGTTTCCTTTTCGAGGACGAAAAGTTTTAAGTGTGGGAGATTGTAATAACCCAGAAAATACGAGCCAATTTAAAAATTTTAAATTGGTAATTTCAAAGGAATTTGAACAATTGAAATAGAATATTTCAATAAAATAGTGAATTAGAAATAGTGAGTCAGTTTGAAAATTTGAATTCAAACTTTGACTGACTGTGCAGGGTGGAGAATATAACGGATTTTAGTGAAACCAAAAATATTTAAATCTGTTTATCAATACCTTTCTAACGAATCTGAAAAATCGAAGTTTCATAACGGGAATCAAAAGTTATGGCCGAATGAATTTTCAGAAAGGTCGCTATATAGAATATATAGCCCTGGAAAATTGATATTTTGCAAACGACCTCGGAATTCGACGAAACCACTTTTGTTGGGTCCGGGATGTCAAACTATTGCTAGGTTTCAAATTTCATAATTTTTGAAGCTAGTATGTGAGCGTGGCAAAAGAAAATGCGTTTGGTCAATTTCTGTTAAATTGGATCGACCAGAAAATGGCCATTTTTCAAACGATCTCAGAATTCGACGAAACTAGTTTTGTTGAGACCGTAGCGTCAAAACATAGCTTGTTTTATTTTTCTGGATTTTTTCGAATCAGTTTGTGGCCCTGGCAAATTGAAATGTACGTTCAAAGTTAAAAATTAAATGTTTTATACTTTAATTTGAAAAATAACTGACTGTAATAGTTGAATTGGCCAACGAAACATATCCCATTGTGTCCGGAATGGGGGTATTTAGCTGGGGACGACAGTCGTTGGGTTTGAAAAGGAGTTCATTGGAGAAAACACTATTTAAAATTTAATGAAACCCACGGGCCAATCAAAATTCTCCATTCATTAAAAAAAAAATCACAGAAAAACCCCGCCCCCCTTCGACATCGACGATGAATACACTCCCCCCTTCCCTGGCGATTTCCGACTGCCTCAGCCATTATCAGCGCCCCCTCCAGTTGAACCTTTCGTTCATTTCTCCCTCCTCTATAAATCCATACCCGTTTCGCCACCAACCATCGCGCTACCACCGAGAACCACCTCTCCAAAGTTCGACGCTTCAAACCGCCGCCCCGCCTTGCTCCGACGACCGGACTGGCCGTGACCACCACCACTAGAACCGACTCTCTCTCCTCTTCCACGTCAGCACCCCCGATCGTCCCCACGTGCCATGGATTTCGCAAAAACCTCAAACCTAGTTTCGAACCATCGAGAAAGGTGAGTCCTTTTTGATGTCTACACTTTGAAAAATCATATCTTTTTGGTGTGTTGACGAAATTCGATGAAACAGGAAACATCGGGACCGCAAGGAAGCTCTCTACCACATAGAACAAGCCGCGGATTTTTCTGTGGCACCTACGATTTTTAGCACTCCGAAAACCAATGTGAGAAATAAAAATTAAAAGAATTTGAATAGAAAATGTCGTGTAAAAATTATATTAGTGAAATATAAATTACACGCGTGTTGTATACCTCATGTACATGCGTATTGTAAGTTATATAAGCGAAGTATGAATTATACATGTGTAGAATAATTGATATATGTGTTGAAATGCAAGTGAAATATAGCAATAATATATATATATATATATATATATATATATATATATATATATATATATATATATATATATACATATACATACATATATATACTCCCCTCGTCCACAAACCATGGACGATATTTATTATTGTGAATTGGTGTGAAATATTGGACGAAAAATACGAATGGTTGAATAATTGTTTGTGGTTGATATTGATTGGTTGTGGTTGAAAAATACCCATTGGTGATTGAAATGAATTGGAAATATATGTGGAATTAAAAATAAAACATGCCGCCTGCATGCGAATTAGATGCACGAATCCCCATTGTCAAAAACCGTGAGGTTTTAAGGTAGAGCGAGGAGCCGTACTAGGGACGGTGCCGGTTTTAACTACCCTGCCGTTATGCTGCCGAAATTTTGAATAATCTTTATGTGTTAGAATTATTTTCATAGGTTGAAATTATCTTCATGCGTTGAAATTAAAGTCATGTGTTGAAAAATATCCATGTGTGGAAATGTTCATGTGTTGAAAAGTGATGTGTAAAAATTAAATTCATTTGTGAATGAATGAAGTGTATAAACAATAAAAATCATCTTTTTTATAATATATATGAAGTATGAAAAATATTCGCCTTATATATAAATAGTTTCAACAATAAAAATTCCATCTTTCTAATATGAACAACATAAATAAAATATCCATGTGTGGAAATGCTCATGTGTTGAGAAGTGTGTGTAGTGGAAAAGTTCATGTGTTGAATAAAAAGATCGAACAATAAAAATTACATTTTTATTGAAACTATGAAGTGTTGAAAACATCCATTTGTCGAATAAATATTTTAAGTGATAAAAATACCATTTTTATCATATATGTGATATGCTAGAGATATGCGGACGTTGAAATAAATATTTGTGAAGAAATATTTTTTTTAACATCCATAGGAACTAAATAAAATAGTCATGTGTTGAAATCTATTTTAGTTCGCCAAAATTATCATCTTTGAAATGTGAAGTGTTAAAAATAGCCACTTGTTCAAATAAAATGTGCATGAGTTGAAATATACATTAATTAGCTAATGATATGATTTTAGCCTATGCATGCAACATTAGAATGAATGGTGTTTTTAAACCAAAGTAAATCAAATATGAAGTTGAATGGAAAATGATAAGTGATAAAAATTGTATATATGTACATGCATATTTATTGAACAGGTTATAGCAAAGGGGCTAGAGAAGAGGAATAAAATTTTGTGCCCGACAAATAGGTACACATTTACTGTTTTGTTTGGGTGATGATTTTATGAGCCTGTTGGCTAGCCGCTTGGCTTTTTCTTTTTCTTTTTGACATGAGACGCCCGTGTGGCTATTTGGGAATTTTCCCAGCCCCTCCCGTACAAAGGAGGTTATGGCGAAATTTTCCAAAATTTAAAGGCGTTAGTGAAATAATTGAAGTGGAAACGATATAGGAATTTTTGAATGAACTATATTTGTATAAATACATAAATATAAATAAAATTAAAACGAAACGTGGCCATGCAGTTCGTGTTTTGAAACCGTGATTTCAAACGACTAGTGCGGGAAATCCGACCATTGGATTTTCCCGAAACCGCAACCGTTGGGTTCGCCTTGGAAATATCTTTCCTATGGCACCAACTTTGTGAAGATCCGACAGTTGGATTGTCTGGAATATTTAATTCAAATCTGAAGAAAAACAGCGCCAGAAACGATTATATTTATATATATATATAAATATATATAAATATAATTAAATCAAATCGAATAACGACGCTGTAGTTCGTAAATTGAAATCGTAACTTCAAATGACTAGTGTGGAAGATCCGACGGTCGGATTTTCCCAAAACTGAAACCGTTGGATTCGTTTTGAAATGACCTTCCTAATGATATAAAATTTGTGAAGATCCAACGGTTAGATTTTCAGATAAGTGTAAAACAAATTTAGTGAAAAACAGCGCCAGTGCGTCGGCACGACCTGAAACGTCGTTTACATAAATAGGGCCATTTTAAATTAAATAAAAATGGCGAAATATCGTTATAAAATACTATAGACGATATAGAGTGGAAATAAACCAATTTTGTTGTGTTTGCTTGATATGTGATGGTTGAATGTATTTAACATGAGAATTATAACTAAAGAACTGAAATGTGAATGTTGAATAGTCCAACCATGTGATAAATTGTTTTGAAGATCTAAATATACGTGGGTTATTTGAAAAGGCCGAGTTCATCTCATTTCAAATAATCGATCGACGTTGAGAAGCCGAAGAGTCGAAGACGGTTGAAGACCGACGATCTTCACATTGGATGGATGGGCGCTACTGACGCTCGTAATTGGAGTAGCTACCATGAAGGAACTGAAGTAGTAGCCGTCCAAACGTACAGTTGATTGTACGGATATGCGAGGAATTGGTGCCTCCGGTTTCGTTCAGACCCAGAACGGACTTGTAAATGGACTGTGTGTCTGACATTGGATTGTGTTCGGTGCTGATTGATCTCTGTTAAATATATATCTGTTTGGCGGCGGAGAATTTATTCTCTTGCTTAACGCCCTTCTCTGAGACGTACGAGCTCAGAGGTTATATATTGATAGAAATCAGTCGCATGGAGTGGATTGCCTGTGTGGCACGCCTGAGTGGCATATGATCAAGGCTTCTGTTGCAAAGCAAAGTCTTGTGGTTGATGATCAAAGCATGGTCTGTGTGACGTAGCTTTGTGTATAACGTGAATTCGCGAGCCTTACACCTCGGTATGAGTCAAAAACGGGAGAGTGACTGTAGGGAGAGCACGACGTTTCTTTCTAGCTAAGGTGGTGTCAGTGACCTGCCAGCCCTGACATTATATATACTTTTCACCTGTGTGGTTGTTGGAATGCGAGGCGCCTCGATATAGGTCTGTAAGGACCGGGAAACGTGTGTTCAGGAATAACTAATCCTCAAAAGTAAGAGAAGACCGACCCTGAAGATCCAAGGATCATAGTGGGGTCTTTGGACATTTGCTAGAGTGTCTCGAATGGAGAGGAGCTTGCCCCTTGCCTCGACTCATGAAGGAATCTAAATTCCAAAACGAAATATGCGGACGTGATTGTATTACTAGTACGACGACATAGTGGTATGGGTCATTTATGCCGCCTAGGATTGATATTTATGATTGAAATCGCTTTTGAAACATATATGCACTAGTAATAACATCAAACACTTTTGTTTTATTCGTATGAAGCATTTTTGGCCATTATAAGGTAAAAACTCTATCCTCCGGCTTGCGTTGCATTGTGTGATGGGACCTGAGTCTTATAATGGCTTCATTTTATAAAAAGCATTGCGATGATTTAATCATTTACTTTATTTCATGCACTAGCACTCATTGGAGTAAACCCGTTCCGTGAAAGTGGCGTGGTCCTTTGATTTGCCTTGTTATTATTGTTAATAAGTTAAGTAGATTTCTCATACCAGTCCCATAACTGACTCGTAGTTTGTTTCACCTTGCAAACTCGGGTGCCCTCATTTTCACACGGGCAGCCTAGTTACAGGTTTTGACGCACCTTTTGGCTCATGGCGAGGCTTGACTACACCGTGCTGACTTGGATTTTCTCCGCCATTATTGTATCTACATTATGATTCCGCCATTGGCAATGTAGACTGATATTTATTTTGTGTACTCTTTATGTATGATTCCGCCTCAGGCGATGGTGACTGACTATGTATCATTATGCACTAAGTTGTATCCTGTACTATGCTTCTCTGATGTGATGATATCTATATGATTCCGCAGTCATATGTGTGTAAATTATTCTATTTTCTGTTTATGCTATTATTTGTGATCTGCTAATGATGATTAATGTGTTATATTCCAATGATTATCCTTAACACCGTGTCACGGGGTTTTGGGATCGTCACACCGCCCTTAGAGCCCACCGCCGCCTAAGGCACCTCCCTAGCCTCGTCAGCACCCGGCGCAGACGGCCATACCCTCCCCCTTCAATTCGTGAGTTTTTATTTAATAATTTGCATTTATTTTATTTTTTTCTCAGTTTTAATATATGATAATCAATTTAAAATTATGATTTTTATGAAGAAGAATATATATTGTTTTTTAAAATAAAAAGTTTTATTTTTAATTATATAAAGCTTGATTTTTAAAAGAGAAAAACTTGGATTTTTAAAAGAAAAAAAGGTTATGATTTTTGCTTATAAAAGTTTTGATTTTTATGAATAGAAAGTTTAGATCCTTATTCATATGAAGTTAAGATTTTTAACACCTTAAAGATATGATTTTTAAATAGATGAAAATACGATTTTTATTCATATAAAGCTAGGATTTTTATATGTATAAAGTTTTGATTTTTATAGCGAAAAGATTATATTTTTAAAATAGAAAGATTCGATTTTTGATTAGAGAAAAATGAACTTTCTTATATATGAAGAGATAGAAAAATATGAACCGTTATAAAAATAGAATTTTTATCTATATAGTAGCCGTATAAAAATGTGATTTATATCCATATAGCGTAGTTATAAAAATGTGATTTTTATATACATAGCAACTATATAAAGATGCGATTTTTATATATGTAATGGATACGGACAACTAAAGTGACAAAAGGCGAGCACGACGAAGATTTTCTACATATGAAGAGTCGCGGTGTTTGGTTTAGCTAATCGATGAGAACTTCTCACTTTAATTTTTGTTTTCTAGTTAAAATTATATACTAGCATGTAGACGGTGCTTAGCAGCACCCGAAACCCGTTGTCCACAGACCATGGATGACTTGTTTGATTTTGTTGTGTGGTGAAAATTGATTGTGATGTGGAATGAATGGAAAATATATTCATGTGTTGAAATGAATATTATATTTAAAAATATAATTTTTAACGTGAATGTGAATAAATAAATATTCATTTACAAATCGAACGATTTGTTTATGTACACCCATTTGAAGGATATTGATTGGGACGATAAATTTTGCACGTCGTCCAACTGCACAAATAATATTCAGTGTTTGTGGATTGAAACCACACACGGGTGTTGGGATGATATTTGGCGTACACTAATCCCAATTATTTAGTTGTACGTCGATCGATAGGTTGACAGACTATGTAAGCGTTAATTACTTATATTTAATGCTCATGCAGTTGTGTAGTGCACTTTGGATGATGGTTGATTATTTATCATTGCTATTATATACATGTGTTTTATGGAATCCATATAATTAACATTATATGGCAATTGATTGGGCCTCATTCCGATTTAGAAAATAAAGATTAAAATAAATTATATTCATGTGTTGAATAAACAAAATAGTCATGTGTTGACGATACTCATGTGTTGAGAATATTCATGTGTTGAAACTATTCATGTGTTGAATAAAATATTTATACAATAAAATTCACATTTTTATTGTAAGTAAGAATGAATAAATATTCATGTGTTGAATAAAGTATATATTCATTTGTTGAATAGAATAACGAAGTTATTGAAATATATAAAGCCGCGTTGATTAGATATGCGCCATTTTGACGTGAACGATATTTATATCGATTATATTCGTTTTTATAACGAATATAGAAAAGGAAGTGATTTCAAAATATAATATATTGAAAATATTATCATTTATATGTTAATGATATGGTACTCAATTTTGATCTAAAATTGAATATGAAGTTGAAATCGTTTTTAAAACGATTTATAAAATACGTTTAGAATTGAAATCGACGAAATGTATATAATATATATATTATATATATTAAACGGCCTGAATAGAACGCGCCGCGGTAGTTCACGAATTTCGACCATTGACTTCGAATTGACGTTTCAGGAGATCCGGCCGTCGGATTCTCCTGAAACCGGAATCGTTGAGTTCGTATCGAAAAGAGCTTTCCAATGAATATTATAAATTTGAAATCTAACAGTAGGATTTGGAATTATGTCCAAATCAAATTTGGAAAAGGTCGCTGTAAGTGCAGTTCGTTGACCGTTATTGGAAATCGACTGTACGGGCCTTGATAAAATTATTAAAAATATTAATAATTAATGTAAAATCACAATAAATGATTTAGAAAGAATTGGGGTGAAAATTTCCATATTTGAAAATATAATTATCAAAATGAACTAGTTTTGAAATGGTTTTGAAAATAATCAGAATTTCCAATATACGAATTGGAAGGGATTTGAATCGAAATTATCTTCGGAATATTTCGATGTTGGATTTCGTGACTATACGGATATGGTTGTGGAAATTTGAAAGATATATTTATATCGTTATTTCTAATCTGATATTTGTTGGTTTCAGAATTTGATATTGAATATAAGCCGATATATTTTCTATTCAGAGCCTTGTATTTAATATCAAATGGGATTTTGGGTTCGTCGTGAATGGTGTCTTAAATAACACTGTTCTTGAACCAAGTTTAGAAAAGAATAAATCTTTTAATTAAGATTTAGTGAAATTGTCCAGTTAATTAGTATTTAATTGGTATTGAATTTAAAGTGATTTTGGGGTTTATCGTGAGCGATGTTTTGAATAACACCTGTTCTTTAACCCGATTAACAATGGAAAGTGATTTTGGGTTTATCGTGAACTGTGTTTTAGGTGATATTTGTTCTTTAACCCAGTTAAAGATAGGATATTGATTTTTGTGAAGATTAAAACTAAGTGGAGTTTTAATGAATCTTTAATTAGATTAAAGTGATCGAGAATGGAGTATCACCAGTTCTTGTTGCAGTCATGATGGGGGGTTCTCACCATGTGGTTTGGTGGCAAACAGTGGGCTCTTACCCCTGCTTGTCCCTTGCGAGGGTTGGTTGTTGTGTGCTAACAGTCGAGAGGCCGGTCGTAAAACAAGTGATACTGGGGGACCAGATGGAAGCCATGGTGGGTTTTACCTGTTGTTTGGGGGACGAAGGGATGGTTGCAAAGCCTACCGGATTAGCAAAGAGATAGTTAAATCTTTAATTAGATTTGAACGTGAAATGGTAATTAATATTTACCGATAACATCGTGGTGTTAGATATGGAGTATTACCAGTTTTGCTCCATATGATGAATAGGTTGGGATTGGGGAATAAAATGAATGATTACTTCGGTGTGGTTCGCTAATCCCGACTAGTTTGGAAAACCTTAACACGGTTTGAAATGATATCCAAAGGAAGATTAAAGAATAAATTTAGACGAATTTATTTTTGATAAAATTAGTGGGATGCTTTCCCTGAGAATGTGAATATTTGAATAAAAGAATATTCTGAATTGGAATAAGGCGTATGTTGTGTTTGTGTAACACTTGTTTATTATATACGCGGGTTATTCGGAAAGGTCGGGTTTATACCCATTCTGAATAACTGATTCGACGATAAGTCGAAGATGAAGATGGTGGTTGAAGACCGGAGGTCTTCACGTCGTTTGGATGATTATTGATGATCTTTATTAGGCTGTAAACCCAAGAGGAGGGAATCAGTTAGTGATCGTCCAGACGTACTTGGAGATCGATGGATACGCGAGGAATAAGGTTCCTACGGTTTCGTTCAGACCCAGAACGAACTTGTAAATGGACTGTGTATCTGACATTGGATTTTATTCTATGTGATCGATTTCTATCAAATAATTATCTGTTTGGCGACGGAGAATTTATTCTCTTGCTTAACGCCCTTCTCTGAGACGTACGAGCTTAGAGGTTATATATCGATAGATATCAATCGCATGGCATGAATTGCCTGTGTGGCACGCGGAGTTGCATGGATCAAGGCTTCTGTTGAAAAGCAAAGTCTTGTGGTTGATGATCAAAGCACGGCCTATGTGGCACAACTTTGTGTATAGTGTTAATTCGCGTGCATCACACCTCGGTATGAGTCAAAAACGGGATAGTGACTGCAGGGAGAGCACGACATTGCTTTCTAGCTATGGGTAATGTCAGTGACCTACCAGCCCTGACATTTATATACTTTTTACCTGTGTGGTTGTTGGAATGCGAGGCGCCTCGGATATAGGTCTGTTAGGACTGGGAAACGTGTGCTCAGGAATTGCCAATCCTCGAAAGTAAGAGAGGACCGACCCGGAAGATCCAAGATCGTTGTGTGTGGTCCTGAGACATTTGCTAGAGTGTCTTGAACGGAGAGGAGTTTTCCCCTTTCCTCGACTCATGACGGAATCCAATTTCCAATACATGACATTTCGGTTTTATTTGTAGAGCCTAGTATGGCGATGTAGTGGTATGGGGCACTAATGCCATCTATGATTTATACATTATGATTGAAGTTGTTTTCTTCACTTATAGTAATAATAAAAGATGAAATTTAGCGTATCAAGCATTCTTTGGCTATTATAAGGTAAAACCCTATCCTCCGCTTGCGTTGCATTGTGTGATGGGACCTGGGCTTATAATAGCTTCATTTTTCTTTATTTAGCATTGCGCTGTTTGTTTTATGCACTGGTATTCTTGGGAGGAAACCCGTTCCATGTTATACGTCATGGTCCCTTGATTTACCTAACTTTAAAAATAAAAATTAATAACTGTTTTAGTTCTCACACCAGTCACATGACTGACCTGGAGTTTATTGTTTTAACCTAAACTTTGGGTGCCCTTATTTCCCGCACGGGCAACTAGTAGTTTTGGTTTTGCAGATTTATACTCATAGGATCCTGGTTTATAGCTGAAGTGATATTCGGAAAGCTCTGTATCCGCGTATTTCTTTCAGTTATGTTTTTGTATTATTTTTCCGCTGTTATATATTTAAATGTAATTTAAATCTCTGATGTTTATCAAATGTGTAATATTTATCCTTACTCTAAATATTCTTGTACTCTGATGGGATTGTTGTAATAAGCAGTGAAATTTTCTTCTGTTTGCATTCTGATTCGTCTTGTCCTCAAAGTAATTCTTTCTTTCTCTTTTATTCGGAGGTCGGGGAAGTTCGGGTCGCTACATTTGGTATCAGAGCTTTGGTTTACAAAGCTCGAGAATAAGACACATTAGAACCAAACGAAAGAATTCATCAGAGATTGGATTAATAATATCCAATGAAAAATACTCGTTAGAGATAGGATCAGTAGTATCCTAGAAAGAGTGTGAAGAGTATATTTTTCAAATAAAAATTTGAAAACTAGTTTTGTTTTGAAAATTTAAACCATTTTGTATGTATTTGAATATTTTATTTGTATTGAATTTGTACAATCGAGTATATAAAGATTTTGCATATACGCATCATGAACGTATATTCGAAGTTTTAATATACTGGATAGATATACATTCTAGACACCCGGGGATGACTCTGATGATGTGGCCACATCATCAGTATTTATGTTCGAGTTTCGAAGGTGTGTTATCTATATATTTCCATTAGACTGGTGTGAGAACCAAAACTAGATAGGGCTATTGTTGTGATTTGGCATCAAAAACATGATTTTCTGTATATATATCAAATTATGGATTTGAAACGTTAATTCACTAATTGATTGCTGGTTGTGTTGTTTGATTATTGGTTTCATTAATTAAAATTTTGAACCATTTAGCCTAATTGAACCAAATATTGAACTGTATTGAAAAATGATTACAATTGCACGCATATACATGTATATGTATTTAACAGGTCATAGCAAGGAAGCTAGAGAAGAGGAATAAAATTGTTTGCCCGACAAATAGGTACATGTTTATTGTATTTCTTGGGGTTTTAATGATTTTATGAGCAGATTGGCTAGCTGCTTGGCTGTTTCTTTATCTTTTTGGATTGGTAAGGGCCATGGGAGGCTATTTGAAATATCCCGAAGCTCCCGGTGCAGGGGAGGTTATGGCGAAATTTTTAGAAAATTTAGGGTGTTAGCAAAAATTTGAAAAGTTCTTAGAAACTGAAAAGTTGAAGAACTTAAGCCGTGATGAAAACAATGGAGCTGAGTTGGTTTGTAAAACAACTTTCAGCTTCGTTCCTTTTCGGGGACGAAAAGTTTTAAGTGGGGGAGATTTTAACAACCCGGAAATTCTGAGCCAATTTAAAATTTTTATTTTGGCAATTTTAATGAATTTTGAATATTTAAAATGAATTATTTTAAATCATAACGATGAGAAATTTATTTTGAATAGAATTAGAACGTATATATTTATTTGAATCGTCGTTAGAATATAATATTTATTTTTAATTATAAAAGGAATTGAAAATGGCACGGTAGTTTGAAAATTCGATTTCAAAGTACAAATGATTGTATAGGATTTGAAATAAACCGAATTTTAGCGAAACCAAAAACATTAGAATCTATTTGAGAATATATTTCCAACAAATCGGAAAAATCAAAATTTCATAGCGTGGATAAAAAGTTATGCCCAGTTGAAAATTCAGAATAGTCGCTATGGAATTCTGTCCCTTAAAAATGGAAATTTTGCAAACTACCTCGATTTTTGACGAAACCACTTTTGTTGGATCCATGATGTCAAGTTATTGCTAGATTCGAAAATTCATAATTTTTCGAATCAATATGTGAACGTGGCAAAGGAAAACACGTTTGACCAGTTTCAATTGATTTTAATCGATTAGAAAATGGCCATTTTTCAAACAGTCTCAGAATTTAACGAAATTAGTTTTGTTAGGACCGTATCGTCAATACAAAGCTCGAAAATATTTTTCGGGAATTTTTAGAGTCCGTATGTGGCCTCGGTAAATTGAAACTGATCATAATGGTCAAACTGGTTTATAATACATATCCCATTGTGTTCGGAATGGGGGTAGTTAGCTATAGATGACAGTCGTTAGGTTCAAAAAGGGGTTTGAATGAAAAGTCAACTCTTATAGAAAAAAATAATATTAAATTATTAATATAAAAATATATAAACACTCCCTCCTCTCTCTCTCTCACCCTTCAGATCTAAATCGAAGAAAGAAAAAAAACCTCGCGCCTTTGCCCGTCGCCCCTCGCCTCCCTCTGTCGCACGATCACCGCCGCCCACATCTGAGTCGCCGCCTCCCCCCTCCTTCTCCGACGATCCCGTGCCCTCCCTCCTTTCCCAATTGAAGACCGAACCCCCCTAATCAAACCCGACAAAAACCCCCCCAACCCGCAACCCGTTAGCCGCCCTCAAGGCCCACCGCCGCCTGAGGCGCCTCCCTAGCCTCGTCAGCACCCGACGCTGACGACCATACCCTCCCCCTTCAATTCGTGAGTTTTTATTTAATAATTGGCATTTATTTTATTTTATTTTCTCAGTTTTAATATATAATAATCAATTTAAAATTCTGATTTTTATGAAGAAGAATATATATTGTTTTTCAAAATAAAAAGTTTTATTTTTAATTATATAAAGCTTGATTTTTAAAAGAGAAAAGCTTGGATTTTTAAAAGAAAAAAGGTTATGATTTTTGCTTATAAAAGTTTTGATTTTTATGAATAGAAAGTTTAGATCCTTATTCATATGAAGTTAAGATTTTTAACATCTTAAAGATATGATTTTTAAATAGATAAAAATACGATTTTTATTCATATAAAGCTAGGATTTTTATACGTATAAAGTTTTGATTTTTATAGCGAAAAGATTATATTTTTAAAATAGAAATATTCGATTTTTGATTAGAGAAAAATGAACTTTCTTATATACGAAGAGATAGAAAAATATGAACCGTTATAAAAATAGAATTTTTATCTATATAGCAGCAGTATAAAAATGTGATTTATATCCATATAGCGTAGTTATAAAAATGTGATTTTTATATACATAACAACAATATAAAGATGCGATTTTTATATATGTAGTGGATACGGACAACTAAAGTGACAAAAGGCGAGCACGACGAAGATTTTCTACATATGAAGAGTCGCGGTGTTTGGTTTAGCTAATCAGTGAGAACTTCTCACTTTAATTCTTGTTTTCTAGTTAAAATTATATACTAGGATGCAGACGGTGCTTAGCAACACCCGACACCCGTTGTCCACAGACCATGGACGACTTGTTTGATTTTGTTGTGTGGTGAAAATTGATTGTGATGTGGAATGAATGGAAAATATACTAATGTGTTGAAATGAATATTATATAGTTAAAAATATAATTTTTAACGTGAATGTGAATAAATAAATATTCATTTACAAATCAAACGATTTGTTTATGTTCACCCATTTGCAAGATATTGATTGGGACGATAAATTTTACACGTCGCCTAACTGCACAAATAATATTCAGTGTTTGTGGATTGAAACCCCACACGGGTGTTGGGATGATATTTGGCGTACACTAATCCCAATCATTTAGTTGTATGTCGATCGATCGGTTGACAGACTGTGTAAGCGTTAATTACTTATATCTAATGCTTACGCAGTTGTGTAGTGCACTTTGGATGATGGTTGATTATTTATCATTGCTGTTATATACATGTGTTGTATGGAATCCATATAATTAACATTATATGACAATTGATTGGGCCTCATTCCGATTTAGAAAATAAAGATTAAAATAAATTATATTCATGCGTTGAATAAACAAAATAGCCATGTGTTGACGATACTCACGTGTTGAGATATTCATGTGTTGAAACTATTCATGTGTTGAATAAAATATTTATACAATAAAATTCACATTTTTATTGTAAGTAAGAATGAATAAATATTCATGTGTTGTATAAAGTATATATTCATTTGTTGAATAGAATAACGAAGTTATTGAAATATATAAAGCCGTGTTGATTAGATATGCGCCATTTTGACGAGAACGATATTTATATCGATTATATTCGTTTTTATAATGAATATAGAAAAGGAAGTGATTTCAAAATATAATATTTTGAAAATATTATCATTTATATGTTAATGATATGGAATATTCAATTTTCATTTAAAATTGAATATGAAGTTGAAATCGTTTTTAAAACGAATTTAAAACGATTTATAAAATACGTTTAGAATTGAAATCGACAAAATATATAAAATATATATTATATATATTAAACGGCCTGAATAGAACGCGCCGCGCCGCTGCAGTTCGTGAATTTCGACCATTGACTTCGAATTGACGTTGCGGGAGATCCGACCGTCGGATTCTCCTTAAACTGAAACCATTGGTTCGTATGGGAATGAGCTTTCCAATGAATATTAGAAATTTGTAATCTAACGGTTGGATTTGGAAATATGTCCAAATCAAATTTGGAAAATGTCACTGTAATTGCAGTTCGATGACCGTTATTGGAAATCGACTGTACGGGCCTTGACAAAATTATTAAAAATATTAATAATTTATGTAAAATCATAATAAATGATTTAGAAAGAAATGGGATGAAAAATTCCATATTTGAAAGGATAATTATCAAAATGAACTAGTTTTGAACTAGATTTGAAATGGTTTTGAAAATAATCAGAATTTCCAATATACGAATTGGAATGGATTTGAATCGAAATTATCTTCGGAATATTTCGATGTTGGATTACGTGAATATACGGATATGGTTGTGGAAATTTGAAAGATATATTTATATCGTTATTTCTAATCTGATATTTGTTGGTTTCAGAATTTGATATTGAATATAAGCCGATATATTTTCTATTCAGAGCCTTGTATTTAATATCAAATGGGATTTTGGGTTCATCGTGAATGGTGTCTTAAATAACACTGTTCTTGAACCAAGTTTAGAGAAGAATAAATCTTTTAATTTAGATTTAGTGAAATTGTCCAGTTAATTAGTTTTTAACTGGAATTGAATTTAAAGTGATTTTGCGGTTTATCGTGAGCGATGTTTTGAATAACACCTGTTCTTTAACCTGATTAACAATGGAAAGTGATTTTGGGTTTATCATGAACCGTGTTTTAGGTGACATTGGTTCTTTAACCCACTTAAAGACAGGATATTGATTTTTGTGAAGATTAAAACTAAATGGAGTTTTAATGAATCTAAGAATCTTTCCTTTTTCATGTTGACATTCTGGGACGGAAGGATTCGAACCTCCGAATAGCGGGACCAAAACCCGTTGAATTACCACTTGGCCACACCCCATTTCGATTTCGAATTTCTCTTTGATACTAATAAAGACTAATATTGGTATTAGTCATTCGTCAATCCTAATTCCCATTATCCTACTGCAATAATTCTTGCCAAGAAGAATGCCCATGTTGTGGCAATTCCACCCAGAAGGTAATGCGTTACTCCTACAGCACGTCCTTGTACAATGCTCAAGGCTCTAGACTGAGTAGCAGGAGCAACTTTTAATTTGTTATGAGCCCAAACAATGGATTCAATGAGTTCTTGCCAATCGAAATCTTAGGGAAAGACTTGATTTGTTATCTCATGTCTGCTTTTCGTGAAAAAAGACCAATTGAAGGGGAGGGTTTCTTCAAACAACAAGGAGCTGAGGCAACTATTCAATCCAATGATATTGAGCACGTTTCCCATCTCTTCTCGAGAAACAAGTGGGGTATTTCTTTGAAAAATTGTGCTCAATTTCATATGTGGCAATTCATCTTTAATTAGATTAAAGTGATCGAGAATGGAGTACCACCATTTTTGCTCTAAAACGATAGTTAAATCTTTCATTAGATTTGAACGTGAAATGGTAATTAATATTTACCGATAACTCCGTGGTGTTAGATATGAAGTATTACCAGTTTTGCTCCATGGGATGAATAGGCTGGGATTGGGAAATAAAATAAATGATTACTTCGGTGTGGTTCGCTAATCCCGACTAGTTTGGAAAACCTTAACACGGTTTGAAATGATATCCAAAGGAAGATTAAAGAATAAATTTAGAAGAATTTATCTTTGATAAAATTAATAGGAACCTTTCTCTGAGAATGTGAATATTTGAATAAATGAATATTCTGAATTGGAATGAGGCGTATGTTGTGTTTGTGTAACACTTGTTATGGGTTATTCGGAAAGGTCGAGTTTATACCCATTCTGAATAACCGATTCGACGATAAGTCGAAGATGAAGACTGTGGTTGAAGACCGGAGTTCTTCACGTCGTTTGGATGATTATTGATGATCTTGACTGGGTTGTACACCCAAGAGGAGGTAATCAGTTAGTGATCGTCCTGACGTACTTGGAGATCGATGGATACGCGAGGAATAAGGATCCTCCAGTTTCATTCAGACCCAGAACGAACTTGTAAATGGACTGTGTGTCTGACATTGGATTTTATTCTGTGTGATTGTTTTCTATTAAATATATATCCGTTTGGCGGCGGAGAATTTATTCTCTTGCTTAACGCCCTTATCTGAGGCGTACGAGCTCATAGGTTATATATTGATGGATATCAATCACATGGCATGAATTGCCTGTGTGGCATGCCTAAGTGGCAAATGATCAAGGCTTCTGTTGAAAAGAGAAGTCTTGTGGTTGATGATCAAAGCACGGCCTATGTGGCACAACTTTGTGTATAGCGTTAATTCGCGTGCATCACACCTCGGTATGAGTCAAAAACGGGATAGTGACTGCAGGGAGAGCACGACGTTGCTTTCTAGCTATGGGTGATGTCAGTGACCTACCAGCTCTGACATTTATATACTTTTTACCTGTGTAGTAGTTGGAATGCGAGGCGCCTCGGATATAGGTCCGTTAGGACCGGGAATCATGTGCTCAGGAATTGCCAATCCTCAAAAGTAAGAGAGGATCAGCCCTGAAGATCCAGGATCGCTGTGTTTGGTCCTGAGACATTTGCTAGAGTGTCTCGAACGGAGAGGAGCTTGCCCCTTGCCTCGACTCATGATGGAATCCTATTTCCAATACGTGACATTTCGGTTTTATTTGTAGAGCCTAGTATGGCGACATAGTGGTATGTGGCACTTATGTCGTCTATGATTTATACAATATGATTGAAGTTGTTTTCTTCACTTATAGTAATAATAAAAGATGAAATTTAGCATATCAAGCATTCTTTGGCTATTATAAGGTAAAACCTTATCCTCCGGCTTGCGTTGCATTGTGTAATGGGACATGGGTCTTATAATAGCTTCATTTTTCTTTATTTAGCATTGCGCTGTTTGTTTTATGCACTGGTATTCTTGAGAGGAAACCCGTTCCGTGTTATACGACGTGGTCCCTTGATTTACCTAACTTTAAAAATAAAAATTAATAACTGTTTTAGTTCTCACACCAGTCACATGACTGACCTGGAGTTTAGTGTTTTAACCTAAACTTAGGTGCCCTTATTTTCCGCACGGGCAGCTAGTAGTTTTGGTTTTGCAGATTTATACTCACAGGATCCTGGTTTATAGCTGAAGTGATATTCGGAAAGCTCTGTATCCGCGTATTTATTTCAGTTATGTTTTGTATTATTTTTACGTTGTTATGTATTTAAATGTAATTTAAATCTCTGATGTTTATCAAATGTGTAATATTTATCCTTACTCTGAATATTCTTGTACTCTGATGGGATTGTTGTAATAAGCAGTGAAATGTTCTTCTGCTTGCGTTCTGATTCGTCTTGTCCTCAAAGTAATTCGGTCTTTCTCTTCTCTTTGGAGGTCCGGGAAGTTCGGGTCGCTACACATCATGAATGTTATACATATTTTTTTTTTCCTTCAACGAACCAAACCTGTCTTTCATCTACTGTAAAGCTGTTATACGAGGATTTACTTTATATCAAGCTTGAGTATTACATGATTGCATAATTATCTGATGCGATCTGTCTCATATGGTTATTATTGAAAAATCATCATATGAGATCACTTCATCCTAAATAAGGATTTTTTTAATTACATATTTTCATATCGCGTACAAATTATTTCATTTATTTATCAAAATTTCATCCAATGTGTTACGGGCAGCATAAACAACAATATACATTTAATTGTAGCTTCCCAATTTCGCAACAAACAAGTATCATAGTCTATTATTTCTAGGTGTTAAAAGAATGCACTACATGATATTTGAAGCCTACTTGTTGCTGTTTGCACATGTTATTTGACTTTGTTTTGAGTTTTTGCTACAACTGCTTGATTTACAAAACCATAGTGACTGAAATAAGCGAAAATTTCAACACTGTATAAGTAGATATAATATTGTAATAGCAACAGTCGAAATCTGTGGCTTGGACAACTGAAAATGGAATGCTAAATCGTCATATATCTTCGCAGTCGTCCATGTGTTGGATGATTTAGATGCTAAGCAAATGGTTGTGGACCAGATCATTTAGATGATGGCCAGCTGAGAGGTTGCATTAAAGTATGTTCCTTTGGACAAACAGTGAGGGAGTTGTTGAACAATAACGTGGTTGCCGTTTATTTGGATAATGAAGGACATAGGATGGCCATTGATCAGGCCTTATATCAGGTGGAAATGTTGACTAGTCCGGCAACTATCTAGTCATTTCCGTCAAACATAGGGTCTTTCCCTATCCTACATGCATTTATAGGAACTATATGTCAGGTGTATATCTAATAAAAATATATGTATGTGTTTGGATGATTAGTAGTACTAAATAATATACTTGATGGTATATTTAGTAGTACTCTTGTTTTGACAATTACGAAAACAAAATAAACACGCTTAGTAATGTGAAAAGCAGAGTATTTCTTTTGTTTTCATCTGAGTTTCTTTTCATGGAATGAGATTTTGTAACATGGTATAATATTATGTATATGCTTAGAACATACTTTTAACAAACAAGTTTCTTTCTAAGTAGTGTCAAGTGAAACGAGCACGCACTGCCCTGCCAGATTAAATAGACTAATTCTTGCCTGATGCAAATGGTCATTGTAACACCCTAATTTTTTGTAAATATTATTCAAAAAATTTAATTAGTTAAATATATATATGTGTTTGTGATTGATTTAAATCAGCACGTTGATAGTATATTCTTAGTTTTAAGTTGGTTTAAATGTAAAATTCAATTTAACTGAATTTCCACTTTTTTAGTTAGTTATATTTTCTCTTAAAGTACCATTTTTTTAAATAAAATATGAATTTAAATAGGTTTTAACAAATATTTATATATTTTATATCGAACACCATAACGGTCGGTTTTCCCACCGTTGTGCGGTAATATTAGTATAATAGCTACTCTCTTTTTTATCACCTACCTTAGAATAGACACGTATCAAAGAACATGGCATAGATACTTGACAGCCAAGTGAGTGATTTAATGTGATGAAGTACATAAGACTGCCATGAAATGGTTGTTTCAATTTAAGTATGAACCAGCTACATGATCATATAGGGTAGTAGGCATTTTATAGTTATAAAAGCTTAGCAACCAAGTTTATTTTAAGTACATAAGAACATGGGCTTACACCAGCTGTACCTCAAACATCACATGGCCATGCATATACACATATGCATACATTCAATACTTGGAACATAGGTTGTTTTCTTTTATATAAATAAGGACATTGCTGCACAAATTTTGTACCTCATTTTTGACATGATGTATGTATTGCATTTCCATTTGCATGCACTGTTATTTCAATGCAAGCACAACTATGCATAGCTATTTTCAATCAAAAACATTGCTTTATTCTTTTCTGCCAACTAGAATAGCTATCCATTTCTATGTATAAGCACAACCAGGACCTAGGCAGTGTTTTTCCATCAATCAATACCCAGATTACATACACAGCTACTTCCCATAGCTTTCTTCTTTCAGTCAATCATAGTAAAGCCTAGAGTGTCCCCTCCATTAAAGCATGCCAGCCTAAGGACTACTCTGATTCAAACCTTTGGCTAAGAAATAGTTTAATACTTTTTCCATCTATAAATATAGACCAACGCCACCAACTAATTCGTGCATAAACCAGAAGTAAAAAATTAAAACATAAATCGGTAATAAATGGAAGAAAGGGCAGAGAAAGTAAATCAGAAAATGAAAAAAAAAACCTTGACAAAGTAAAGTGTAAAACTTGGAAATGAACATCAAACAATGGACAAAAAGGTGAGTAAACTCTTTCTTCTTTCTTTCTTTAAATACTTATTTATGGGTATATATTAATATAGATGCATATATGGGAATGTTGTTTTGGTAGATAAAATCTTTATACTGGACTGAGCATTTAAATTTGGAAATAATGAAAAATAGAGAGACAAGGGGGACAATAATTAAATGAGTAAACTTTCCCCTTGTTCGTTGATGGTTTTGCAAACGTGTGTGTGTGTGTGTGTGTATATATATATATATATATATATATATATATATATATATATATATATATATTTGTATATATATATGCATGCATTATTTAAATCAATTCAGCCTTCCTGTCATCCTAGAACTAAAGCATTGGATGAATAAAAATCCGAAATAAGTTATGTAAACATGGGAAATGACAGTAAACCAAATGTGAGTAAAATTCCCCATTTATTTACTGTTATATATGTATATGATGAAATCATTTATATCATGAATGGATGAATTCTTTTCTTTTTTCCCCTGCATATAAAACCAGAAACCTGGAAATTTGAATAAGAACAGTAAAACCAAAAAAGTGAGTAAACACTCTTTTTTCCTCATGTTGAATGCACTGATAAATGTTAAATTTAAGACGGCATATATGCCAATATATACATATATGAATTTATGTTGTCAAAAATGGATGTTAGTTAAATAGCTAAAGTATAATTGACAATATTTGAATGGTGTTATGTCTTAAAAAAGGAAAAAAAGAAAAAATCTGGAGAAGAGTTGCTGAAGAAAGAAATATGATTGGATTGTTTACTTCTAGTTAGCATCATTTGGTTTTTTTAAAAGATCTACGTACCTTTATAAAAGTTGAATGCTTAACGGTCATCAACTCTTAATAAATTCTATTTTAGATTTTTTTTTAACAAGTCTGGAAATCAGTTTGTGGTCATAGATTCTATTTATAACCAAATAAATGTTTCCTGCGCTATATTAGTGTATTAACATGAAATTAATGCTTTCTGCTACATTGGCGTAGTAACATGAAGCTCATATTTCCCTTCCTAGATTACATTTGTATAAATGGTATTTTGTAGAATTAATTAATAAATTCCTTTTGTAAATAATCAGCTTTAAAGTAGGTACCTGGACTCATCTACTTACTTTGTGCGCAAAAAATACATCATACATCTATTCACTTAAATGTAATGTTATCACATTTAATACAAACAGTTATTAGAAAACATAGGGTGCATAATCAATTAAATATAGAAGAAAACGGTAGAAAAAGAATGGAAGGAAGGAAAGATAGAAGAGAAAAGCAGAAAATGAAAGAATAAAAAAAAAAGATACGTATAAATATAAAATAGCAGAGTAGAGAAGGTAAGAAGTAACAGAAGGAAAAGAGAATAAAACATAGAAGGGAAAGGAATTGGGAAAGCAAAGATCTGGGTTGCAATTTTTGAGATAGAGTAAGGGTATATAGATCACTGTTTTATTATTGGAAAATATATGCTAATATAATTGCATAATGGTGGGAAAACCGACTTTGTAGGGCTATATAACTGACATTTTTTTTATTTTATTATAGTTTTTTTAATTGTTTGAAACTACATACGAATTACAATATATATAAAACATGTTTTTTAATTGTTTGAAACTACATATGAATTACAATATATTTAGTTAAGTCGATTAGATTTGTACTCTGAAATTTAAATAGAATAAAATGCTTCCGAAACTTTTTTTTTTTGAAGATACCATTAATATTAAAAACATGCTTTACGACAAATCAACACTTGAACTAATTGCCTAATTTCCATAAATCAAACATTTACCTCATCACTAATTTAATGTTTCCAAAACCAATACACCGTATAGTAAAGAAATCAAATTTTAATATATATATATATATATATATATATATATATATATATGTATATATATGGTAAAAAAGATGGCAAAAACCAAATTATATAGTTATTGTTGCTGGTTTTTCAATGAGCATTAATGAATCAAATTAGAGGTTTTTTGAAGATACCATTAATATCAGTTGATTGTATAAAGTGCATTTAATTTTCTTAATATGTACACATGAAACATACCTTTTTAGTACCAACACTTGAACTAATTGCCTAATTTCCATAAATCAAACATTTACCTCATGACCAATTTCTTGTTTCCAAAACCAATACACCGTATAATAAAAAAATCAAATTTTAATTTATATATATGGTAAAAAAGACGGCAAAAACTGATTGTTGCAGGTTTTTTAAATGAGCATTAATGAATCAAATTGTATAAAGTGTATTTAATTTTCTTAATATGTATACATGAAACATACCTTTTTAATCGGGGAGGTCAAATAAGGCAAGGCAAGGTTTCAAACGGAAAAAAGTTTTTGTTTATGCAGTAGAATTAAGAAAAACCGACAAAGTCAGTTTGATTAAACTAAACAATGAAAGTAGCAGTAAAGAAAGAGTGAAAACTAGGAATAAGAATAGTAAACAAACTGTGTGAGTATAAGGCAGCAGTAATAGATTGCAGGAAAGAAGCTGTGTATGTGCACATGCACGCAGTGCACTGGTGATGGAAAGGTAGAACACAATAGGAAAGGGAGAAGAAATAAAAACAAGAAAAGAGGAAGGGTGCACACAGTGCACAGCCAAATAAAGGAAGAGACAGAATTTCAAGAACATACAAATTGAAAACTTATATTGTGAATAGATAGTAAACTTATATTGTGAAAAAAAATATGTTGAAAAGGAAACATAACCGAAAGAATAAAGAGAAGTGGTAAAAACAAAAGATAAGAAAGGTGAAAGAAAAGAAACCAGATAGAAAGAATGAAAAGAACGGAAGAAGCATGGATTGAATACTGGGGACGAAACTTGGGTTAGGGAATTCATGCGCACAACGTTTAAACTGGGTATCTGGGTTAATTGGGCTTTTGGGCCATGACTAAAAAAAGGAGAAAATTACGAATTTAATATATATATATATATATTAATATTGGTATGCGTATATATATCACTTTAAGAATAAAAATGTGTTCAAATAAATGGGTATGTGCATGAGTCGAGGGAATCGATAGTACGGGTTATGTAAGCGACTCGACGTAACTGTCAAGTTTTAACGGCTCAAATCTAAACTAAATTAATTTATTAAGAAATAAAAAGGGTTATATTTATAACGATCATTTAAAATATAATAACATAAAATTAGTCGGTAAACTAAATAAACACTAATCGGTAATGGTCTATAATTCAGTAATTCTGAATTGGTTGTTTAAATTAGTTACCTAATTCATTGAGTTTTGTGTAAATACTTTAGTCATAATTATATATCGGAATCTGTTAGTGGAAATAAACACGGTTCCACTACATAATTGAATTGACTGAATTATTTGGACACCCCAATGGCAGAAATAAACACCGTTCTGCTATTATATCAATTTGATATATTTCTTCGTTAGATATATATATTGTAACAACCCGGAAAATACGAGCCAATTTAAAAATTTTAAATTGGTTATTTCAAATGAGTTTGAACAATTGAAATAGAATATTTCAATAAAATAGTGAATTAGAAATATTATGGTAGTTTGAAAATTTGAATTCAAACTTTGACTGACTGCACCGGGTGCAAAATAAAACGGATTTTAGTGAAACCAAAAATATTTAAATCTGTTTATCAATATCTTTCTAACGAATCAGAAAATGGAAGTTTCATAGCGGGAATCAAAAGTTATGGCCAAATGAATTTTCAGAAAGGTCGCTATATAGAATATATGGCCCTTGAAAATAGATATTTTGCAAACGACCTCGGAATTCGATGAAACCACTTTTGTTGGGTCCGGGATGTCAAACAATTGCTAGGTTTCGAATTTCATAATTTTTGAAGCTAGTATGTGAGCGTGGCAAAAGAAAATGTGTTTGGTCAATTTCTGTTAAATAGGATCGACCAGAAAAGGGCCATTTTTCAAACAATCTCGGAATTCAACGAAACTAGTTTTGTTGGGACCGTAGCGTCAAAACATAGCTAGATTTATTTTTCTGGAATTTTTCGAATCAGTTTGTGGCCCTAGCAAATTGAAATGTACGTTCCAATTGAATATAAAAGGTTTTATACATTAATTTGAAAAATAACCGACTGTAACAGTCGAATTGGCCAATGAAACATATCCCATTGTGTCCGGGATGGGGGTATTTAGCTAGGGGCGACAGGCGTTGGGTTTGAATTAGGGTTCGTAAGTGAAAACCCTAATTTTCTGAATAATATATATATCGGCGAATCAGAAAATTCCTTTCATAAATTAAAATAAAAAAACCCCGCTTCTCTCTCGTTTAACGGCGGAAAACCGCTCCAACCTTCCCAGGCGATTTCCGACCGCCTCAGCCACCTACCGACGCCGCCACCACCCTGACTCGACGCCGCCGACCTCCCTCTTCAAACCCGACCAAACCCCCGCCTCTCTCCCTTCGCCAGCGTCGAGAACGATGCCTGTGAACGTCGACACTTCCCACCGCCGCCCTGACCAGATCCGACCACCGAGTTCTCCCAGACCACCACCGATCGACTCCCCTCTCCTCCCTCTTCCACGCTGTACCTTCCGATCGTAGTATCGTGCCTCGGTTTTCGCGAAAACTGGAACCCTAGTTTTGAACCATCGTGAAAGGTGAGTCCTTTATCACATTAAACTTTGAAAAATCACATCTTTTTCGTGTATTGACGAAATTCGATAAAACAGGAAACATCGGGACCGCAAGGAGGCTCTCTACCACATAGAAGAGACCGCAGATTTTTCTGAGCCATCTACGATTTTTAGCACTCCGAAAACCAATGTGAGAAATCTAAATTAAATGAAATTAAATGGAAAATGTCATGTATAAGTTATACAAGCGAAATATAAATTACACACGTGTTGTATACCTCATGTACATGCGTTGTGTAAGCTATATGAGCGAAGTATGAATTATACATGCATAGTATATTTGATATATGTGTTGAAATGCAAGTGAAATATAGAAATTATATATATATATATATATACATATATATATATATACACTCCCCTCGTCCACAAACCATGGACGATATTTATTGTTGTGAATTGTTGTGAAATATTGGATGAAAAATGCGAATGGTTGAATAATTGTTTGTGGTTGATATTGATTGGTTGTGGTTGAAAAATACTCATAGGTGATTGAAATAAATTGGAAATAATTGTGGAAATGAAAATAAAACATGCCGTCTGCGTGCGAATTAGATGCATGAATCCCCATTGTCAAAAACCGCGAGGTTTTAAGGTAGAGCGAGGAGCCGTACTCGGGACGGTGCCAGTTTTAACTACCCTGCCGTTATGCTGCCAAAATTTTGAATAATATTCATGTGTTAGAATTATTTTCATATGTTGAAATTATTTTCATGCAATGAAACTAAAGTCATGTGTTGAAACTTATCGATGTGTGGAAATGCTCATGTGTTGAGAAGTGATGTATGCAAATTAAATTCATGTGTGAATGAATAAAGTGTTTTAAACAATAAAAATCACATTTTTATAATATATATGAAGTATATAAAATATTCGCCTTATATATATAAATAGTTTCAACAATAAAAATTTCATCTTTCTTATATGAACAAACTATATAAAATATCCATGTGTGGAGATGCTCATGTGTTGAGAAGTGTGTGTATTGGAAAAGTTCATGTGTTGAATAAAAGGATCGAACAATAAAAATTACATTTTTATTGAAATTAAGAAGTATTAAAAACATTCATGTGTTGAATAAATATTTTAGATGAAAAAAAAATACCATTTTTATCATATATGTGATATGCTAAAGATATGCGAGCGTTGAAATAAATATTGGTGAAAGAATTATTATTTTTAACATGCATAGGAACTAAATAAAATAGTCATGTGTTGGAATATATTTTAGTTCCCCAAAAATATCATTTTTGAAATATGAAGTGTGGAAAATAACCACTTGTTCAAATAAATATGCATGAGTTGAAATATTCATTAATTAGCTAATGATATGATTTTTGCCTATGCATGCAACATTAGAATGAATGGTGTTTTTAAACCAAATTGAAGCAAATATGAAGTTGAATGGAAAATGATAAGTGATAAGAATTGCATATATGTAGGGCTGTCAATGGATATCCGAAATATCCGAAATCCGTCCGTATCCGCATCCGAAAATACGAAAAATATCCGATATCCGAAAAGCGGATACGGATATCCGATATCCGAAATGCTTAGCGGATACGGATACGGATATGGCAATATCCGTATCCGATAAATATCCGTCCGCTATGAAAATATATAGTTTTGTATTTTTATATTTAGGTTGTAGTAATTTATTATTTTATAAACAGATGGATAAAAAGTAAGTAACAAAACACATTTAAATTAGTGTTGAATTTTATGTGATTGAATGTGCTACTGTTAAATCGGTATGTTTTATCATTTATGTATTATTTCAAAATTTTCAGCTATTGTTTAGTACCAAATGAAATATGCATCATATTGTAACTTACATATTTTTAAGTTCGGATTCGGATATTTTCGGATATCCGGAAATATTCGTATTTGCTAAGCCGGATACGGATATTTTCGGATATCCGAAAATATTCGCGGATACGGATACGGATATTATTTAGTAGGTATCCACCGGATACGGATACGGATTTTTATTTTCGGATACGGATACAACACTATCCGCATCCGCTTGCATCCGTTTACAGGCCTACATATATGTACATGTATATTTATTGAACAGGTTATAGCAAAGAGGCTAGAGAAGAGGAAAAAAATTTTGTGCCCGACAAATAGGTACACATTTACTGTTTTGTTTGGGTGATGATTTTATGAGCCTGTAGGCTAGCCGCTTGGCTTTTTCTCTTTCTTTTTGAGATGAGACGCCCGTGTGGCTATTTGTGAATTTTCCCAGCCCCTCCCGTACAAAGGAGGTTATGGAGAAATTTTCCAAAATTTAAAGGCATTAGTGAAATATTTGAAGTGAAAACGATATAGGAATTTTCGAATGAACTATATTTATATAAATATATAAATATAAATAAAATAAAAACGAATCGTGGCCATGCAGTTCGTGTTTTGAAACCGTGATTTCAAACGACTAGTGAGGGAAATCCGACCATCAGATTTTCCCGAAACCGCAACCGTTGGGTTCGCCTTGGAAATATCTTTCCAACGGCACCAACTTTGTAAAGATCCGACGGTTGGATTGTCTGGAATGTTTAATTCAAATCTGAAGAAAAACAGTGCCAGAAACGATTATATTTATGTATATATATAAATATAATTAAATTAAATCGAATAACGACGCTGCAGTTCGTAATTTGAAATTGTAACTTCAAACGACTAGTGTGGAAGATCCGACCGTCGGATTTTCCTAAAACTGAAACCGTTGGATTAGTTTTGAAATGATCTTTCTAATGATATAAAATTTGTGAAGATCCAACGGTTAGATTTTCAGATATGTGTAAAACAAATTTAGTGAAAAATAGCGCCAGTGCCTTGGCACGACCTAAAACGTCGTTTAATTAAATATGGCCGTTTTAAATAAATAAAAATGGCGATATATCGTTATAAAATACTATAGGCGATATAGAGTGGAAATAAACCAATTTTATTGTATTTATTTGATATTTGATGGTTGGATGTGTTTAACAGGAAAATTATACTAAGGAACTGAAATGTGAATGTTGAATAGTTAAACCATGTAAAAAGGTTGATTTGAAAATCTAAATATACGTGGGTTATTTGAAAAGGCCGAGTTCATTCTCATTTCAAATAATCAATCGACGTTGAGAAGTCGAAGAGTCGAAGACGGTTGAAGACTGACGATTTTCACATTGGATGGATGGGTTCTACTGATGCTCGTGATTGGAGTAGCTACCTTGAAGGAGCTGAGGTAGTAGCCGTCCGGACATATTGTTGATTGTGCGGATATGCGAGGAATTTGGTGCCTCCGGTTTCGTTCAAACCCAAAACGAACTTGTAAATGGACTGTGTGTCTGACATTGGATATTGTTCTGTGCTGATTGATCTCTGTTAAATATATATCTGTTTGGCGGCGGAGAATTTATTCTCTTTCTTAACGCCCTTCTATGAGACGTACGAGCTCAGAGGTTATATATCGATAGAAATCAGTCGCATGGAGTGGATTGCCGGTGTGGCACGCCTAAGTGGCATATGATCAAGGCTTCTATTGCAAAGCAAAGTTTTGTGGTTGATGATCAAAGTATGGTCTGTGTGACGTAGCTTTGTGTATAACGTGGATTAGCGAGCCTCACACCTCGGTATGAGTCAAAAACGGGATAGTGACTGTAGGGAGAGCACGACGTTTCTTTCTAGCTAAGGTGGTGTCAATGACCTACCAGCCCTGACATTATATATACTTTTCACCTGTGTGGTTGTTGGAATGCGAGGCGCCTTGATTATAGGTCTGTAAGGACCGGGAAACGTGTGTTCAGGAATAACTAATCCTCAAAAGTAAGAGAGGACCGGCCCTGAAGATCCAATGATCATAGTGGGGTCCTGAGACATTTGCTAGAGTGTCTCAAATCGGAGAGGAGCTTGCCCCTTGCCTCGACTCATGATGGAATCCAATTTCCAAAACGAAATTGCAGATGTGATTGTATTACTAGTATGGCGACATAGTAGATGGTAGCTATGCCGCCTAGGATTGATATTTATGATTGAATTTGCTTTTGAAAACATATATGCACTAGTAATAATATCAAACACTTTTGTTTTATACGTATGAAGCATTTTTGGCCATTATAAGGTAAAACTATATCCTCCGGCTTGCGTTGCATTGTGTGATGGGACCTGAGTCTTATAATGGCTTCATTTTATAAAAAGCATTGCGATGGTTTAATCATTTACTTTATTTCATGCACTAGCACTCATTGGTGTAAGCCCGTTCCGCGAAAGTGGCGTGGTCCTTTGATTTTACTTATTATTGTTGTTAATAAGTTAAGTAGATTTCTCATACCAGTCCGATGACTGACTCGTAGTTTGTTTCACCTTGCAAATTCGGGTGCCCTCATTTTCACATGGGCAGCCTAGTTACAGGTATCTGGTGCACTTTTGGCTCATGGCGAGGCTTGACTACACCGTGCTGACTATGACCTTTTCCGCCATTGTTGTATATGTATTATGATTCCACCACTGGCGATGTAGACTGATGTTTATTTTGTGTACTCTTTATGTATGATTCCGCCTCTGGCGATGATGACTGATTATGTATTATTATGCACTAAGTTGTATCCTGCACTGTGCTCTCTGATGTGGTGATATCTATACGATTCCGTTGTCATATGTGTGTAAATTATTCTATTTCTCGTTGCTATTATCTGTGATCTGCTAATGTTGATTAATGTGTTATATTCCAATGATTATCCTTAACACCGTGTCATGGGATTTTGGGATCGTCACAGCTGGTATCAGAGCTTTGGTTAACCTTAGTTCTGGAGTTAACACATTAAACACTTCGTCAAAATAGAATCAATAGTATTCTAAGGCGAGTAGCTCAATAGAGATAGGACTAGTAATGTCCTAGAATGAGCCAAGCAGAATAGCGAAAACAATTTGATCAGTTCATCGTTATCTTTCCTTAAGTTTTCTTCTTAACCATGCAATAAAATTATCATTTCTATAGGCTGACTCTTTTCTTGCTTATACAGAACTTGAACAATGGCTACCCGAGCAGCCGCTGCTAGAGGAGGTCGTGCTGGTCGTGGTAGAGGACGAGGAGAAGTCCCAGTTGAAGAAGGACCCTTGATACAACCCCCGGTCTCTTAACAATTCGAGCTGGATCGCGTGGCTAAGAGATACAAGAACCCACGAGGCAAAACCTTCCCTGGAACTGGCACAGTAATAGAGGCCCTTGCATGGCTGAAAACATGCGAGAAGATACTAGAAGGCCTAAGGCTTGGAGATCAAGATAAAGCTTTCATGGGCGCTTGGCTCCTACAAGAAGAAGCTGAACTATGGTGGGAAGCTCTCACCGCTGGGAATAGAGAAGCTGGTAGAACCTGGGACGGATTCAAAGAACTTGTAATGACCCGGGTATTTACACAGATATTGATTGATCGTAAGTACATATTTTCAAATACGATTTAATATTTAGACTTTGAATTACAGAACTTGTTAACATATATATAATAGCATTTATATGTGTGTATATCACAGCATTTGCATAGTTATGTAAAGTAGCATCTTTACAAAATTCCCTTAACTTATGTATGCATACTTTTAACAGCATTTGGTTAAAAGTCACTTTTTCTTTCATATGAGAAAAAACAACACTTTTGCATTGAAAGTTTTAATGCCTTTTTTTCAAAACACTTGTTTATTTTAAAGGGCTTTAAAAACCTTTGTTTGACAACACTCTTTACTTTAAAATATTTAAACTCTTTTAATTTAAAGACATGGCAAATCATTCTTTTTGTTCTCATGCAAATGCAAGGAGATATTTATATTTTCTTTATGCATTAAAATTATAAACTATGGATTGTCAAACACCTTGTAAAATCACACTCTCACTCTTATATCACATAGTTATGGTAGCAAGTAAGATCTCAAAGATTTGTCAAAATCTACTTGCATTCCCTTTCTCATATACACATAAGGATGCACCTACACCAAATATAGCTACACTAGATTAATACACTAGAAAGACGATTGGAAAGCATATATACATGGCACATGGCAAATCTATTTTTGGGCTAAGTCCTAGGATAGATTTAGAAAATGACATGTAATGAAAGAAGCATTTAATTTGATGGTTCATAGTCCTCCAATAAGAGTCCTTGCGCAGGAAAATATTTCACATAAAGTGGCTGCTAAGGCCATGTGAAGTCATAGGATTTTGTGTTAATTGTGTGAGAGAAATATTTTTTTAAAAAGTGGTCTTCCAAATAGCTTGCAAAAACTGAAAAACTGTTTCCTTGTCCCCCTTCATTCAAGAACAGCATTTAATGCTTCAAATTTTTAATGATTTTCCACTACTATATAAGGACCATAACATGAACACTTTCATCCACATTCTCAAACACTTTCAAGTTAAAGTTAGTAGAAGAAAGTCAGAGCAATTCTAGGGGAAAAAGGTGAGTAAACTTTTTAAACAAAACTTTACTGTTCTTTCCTCATGATGTAAAGTAGAATCTTGTTTGTATTGTGTTCATGGAAAAAGGTTATGCTCTGTTGCATATTGATCTGATCAACCATTTGCTGTTTGCCACCTAACTTAAATGCTAATAAGTTAGAAACTGTTTTGTACTGTGTGACACCATGCTTTGTTTTCCTTGTTTGAAACCATGAACCATGCCAAGGCCGATCTGTTAGCTATGTTAGGATTTAGATTTAGATTGTATTATGTTTTCAACATCCAGTTTAGTAGCTTAGGATGTTTTAAACATGGAAAAATCTGTTCAAAGAAACATCTGTATTTAAAATCCAGAACACAGTATACACACCCAAAACTCTCTGGTTGATGGAAATTTAAAAACTGTTTTTAATTCAAATCAAATACATGGATTGAATCACTGTAGGAAATAATGATTTTGAAAGAAATTTCGTGATTTTTAATATCCTGGATCGACGGGGATTGATGGATGATCAGAAAATGAAAAACTGGCCAAATCCCGTCCATCAAATCAACTTGAACTCGAGTGCGTGATGTTGGAGCTTCATCAGGGGCCATTGAATCATGGAAAAATACTAGCAGATTTTTCCTATGTATGGATTGGAAGGAATCGAAAGAAGTAGGGTTTTTGAATAGCTTATGGGTTCGGTTTTTCCTCTTCGAACTGTGCTTCGTCGGAGCAACGAGGGATGTGCGGTCAGGGGGGGTTCGGTGCGCCTGGGTCTGGTGATGACGTGGTGGTGAGGCGGTGGTGTCTCGCGGCCCTGACGTAGCACAACAGTGGGTTTCTTCGATGATGACAGTTTCGGGATTTTGTGGTGACACGGTGATTTTGAGTTCAACGACGAACGGGGGCTGGTGGACATTGGCAACACAATCAGTGGTGGAGAGAGAGTTTGTGGAGCCGGTCACTGGGGAGTAGCGTCGCCGGAATTCTGTGTGCACGTGCACAGGATCGGGGAGGAGCAAATTAAGGGTGGTACTGTGTTTTTGCTTGATCGGGCAAGGATCCGCGTATGATTTGAACGTGGTACTTCGGGGTTTAACTAGAGGGTGGTACTTTGTTCTTTTCAATTACAACTTACTTTGATTTTACCCTTAAACCTGATACTTGGATTTCAACTTGGACGTGGTATCCGGTATTGGCCAAACAAGAATCATAGGATGTTGAAAGTGGTATTTTTAAAGGCTTGGTACTTTAGTGATGAAGGGTTTTACTTTAGTTAATGTGAAAGTGCAAGTTTAAATATAAATTATATTGGGAATAAAGGAAGTAAAGTATAATAAGATTTTTACTTAGTTTTATTTAAGTTCTGAAAAATTAATAATAGTATAATTTGAAATATAATAAACAAAGTTGATATATATAAAGTATAAAACATAAATTTATTTAATTTATGAATAATCAGGTTAAAGAAATACTTAGGAGAAATAAGTTTCTGAAGATAAATAAAATAAGAATTTATTTTTAGAAGTGATGAACAAAACGGAGGAAAAGACAGTGTGCGACGCACACACTAAATTTACCGTTTTGAAAAGATGATCAATGCATCATATATTAACAAGATAATCATGAACTGTGTGGTTTGACTATATACAGATTTGATTATAATCCTGTTAGAATTATAATTTAAAGTGAAAAATGTTCGTTAATCATTTCAAGGAGTCCGGATATACATTCCACTTTGAATTGATTATACGTGCGTGTCGAAGATATTAAAGACGATGATCGAAAACGATATCTTTGGTCTGTTCAGTCCCAGAACAACCCTGAATGGACGAGTGTCTGACAACGTATGTCAGTCAGATTAATACACATTGAATTTACGTAAGTGTATTACGTTGGTGGCGGAGAAATTCGATTCTCTTAGCCCTTTTGCCCGTGATATATTTGGGAAATCGAATGAGTATTTCTGACGGGTAGGACGATGTGGCATTCAAAGGAATGAACCAGTGATGATGAAAAGACGAGTCTAGCCTCAAGCCTCACACCCAGGAAATGACAAAAATCGGGCAGGCAGCATGGCTATGTGGGTCGCTCCCATTAGGGTGTAGTATCACCTATCTAGAGAAATTCTTATTGTTCTTAATCTATCGATTCTGCCCATTCGGGGATGGTTGCCGTACACAACCATCGGTGATATACATTCGATTCACTCAAGAGAAATGAGTGGTCGGTCATGTGAGGGCCGGGTTGCAAGAAGTTCTTGTTGAACCCAGATGTATTTGCCTCTAGAGATACATCAGCGGAAGGTGGACCCATACCTGGTCAAGTGGGAAATCAAACTTACCTAAGCGCCAAGCGGTTTTATTTGTATACTATATCGGAGAATGTGAGATGCAAGCATTCTCCTAGATTTCTAAATTATTTGTGAAAACCCCTTGATATTATAATAATTTCTGTTTTAAAAGTATACGAAGTGTTTTGATCTCATAAGGTAAAAACCCGTTCCGTACTTACGGCGTGGTCTTATGAGATATTTTCTTTGAACTGTTTTAAACTGTTTACTCATACCAGTCCCCTGACTGACCCGGAGTTTATTTTCTGTGTTTTCCCTTAAACTCTTGGGTATTCATAACACTTGTTATGAATAGACAAGTGAATCAGGATGAAGAAACTTGTGAAGCTAGATGAAGATTACCTGTGTGCTGGTCTACCTACCTTATCTACTGTATAATTAAGTGTGCAAGTTAGTCGCCTGTGTTATGTATAATTACCGATGTACTAAGTATGGGTTGTACCACTAGTCATATGATGTTCTGTTGTATCATGTACTGTTGTGTAATATTATAAAGTATGGTCTTTTTGTAAAAATTCCGCTGTGAGATTCTGATGTTTCTGTGTTTTATCTTCTATCTATTCTCATTTCTTATTAATGGCACAACTTGAGATGTGTTCGAAAGTTGGGTCGTTACAGAACTATTCAAAGAGAAATATGTCCCAGAACAAGCCCTAGAGCGCATGCACGATGACTTCACCAACCTCCAGCAGGGGAATCACTCGGTGCAGGATTATCTGAATAAATTTACACAATTATCCCGCTATGCTCCATAGCTCGTCGCCACCGCAAAGTCTAAGAATAAGAGGTTCATCCTCGGGCTGAAGCGACAATACCATGATAGAGCAATGGCCCACATCAAGCTGGGGTTTAATGAATTGGTGGAAATGGCGTGCAACTACGAAGACCTGGATAAAAGGCACCTAGAACAGGATCGTGCTAAAAGCCAAGCGGGAAATAAACGCAAGCCCGCTTTGAATCAAGCTGAGTCAAGCCAAGCAGCATCCTCGAAACCACAGACTGGCAGGCCGCCAAAAGGAAGCTGCTATAATTGTGGCAAGGTGGGGCACTACTCCAATGTTTGCACAGCCCCGAAGAGGCAGGAGACAAATTCTCAAGGTTCAAGCCAGGGCTCTCAGAACCCTCGCTCCTGCTTTAATTGCCGTAAGACGGATCATCTTGTCAAAGACTGTTCTTTGCTTAAAAAGGCCGCAGTTGCTCTCGTGTATGACGGGACGAACCCGCCAGCTGCTTCCGATGGAGCAGGTAAACCCGATGTTTTGGGAGGTACCCTTACAATTAAAAATATTCTTGTTTCTATATTATTTGACATGGGTGCATCACGTAGTTTTATTGCTAGTAACACAGTTCGAAAATTAAAGTTAAAACAAAGAAAGCTGAAAGAATCGGTTGAAGTACATAATCCGATAGGAGGATCTCTTATTCTCAGCTCATACTGTAAAGTGCTAGTCTCTTATTCTTTTTATAAGTTTCCTTTCAATCTAGTCGTTATGGACTTTCCCGAATTCGATATCATTCTCGCGCTAGATTGGTTAACGAACTACGAAGTGGAAGTAAAATGTGCCGAGAGAATCGTTAAAATTCGAACGAAGCTTGGACCTATATTTATACCATGTCATGGTTCCAATCCGGATAGAAAAGAATTTTGGTCGGCGTTAGAAGTTATCCCCACTTCCTTAGAAAAGATTCTTGTTGTTAGAAACTGTGCGGATGTGTTTGAAGAAGTCGAAAACTTACCTCCGCAAAGAGAAATAGAATTCAGAATCGATCTAATTCCCAATGCCAGACCAGCGGTACATCCAATTAGGAGAATAACTCCAAAGGAAAAGGAAGAATTAGGCGATCAAACTCGTCAACTGCTATGGAAGGGTCTAATCAGACCTAGCTTTTCTAATTGGGGTGCAGCTGTAGTGTTTTTCCTAAAGTCAGACGGTACTCTTCGATTGTGTGTTGATTATCGAGACCTCAACAAATAGACGCTCAAAAACAAATACCCATTACCCCGCATCGATGATCTGCTAGACCAATTGAATGGAGCAAGAGTATTTTCCCGAATGGACCTAGCTACAGGTTTTCATCAATTGAGAATTGCAGAGGAGTGTGTTCCTTTGACAGCTTTCAGAGGTTCAAACATCTTTTATGAATGGTTAGTAATGCCGTTCGGCCTGTGCAACGCTCCAGCATACTTTGTCGATCTAATGAATAGAGTGTTCAGGGGAGTTCTAAATAAATTTGTCCTCGTATTCATCGATGATATTTTAATCTACTCCAAATCAAAACCCGAGCATGAAAAACACTTAGAACAAGTATTGGAGATTCTAAGAAAGAACGTCTTCAAAGACAAATTCTCTAAATGTGTCTTCTGGCAAGAAGAGGTGAAGTTTCTTGGCTATGTCGTGTCAAAGAAAGGGATTTCTGTAGATCCGAGCAAAATAACAGCAATTCAAGACTGGAAACAACCCACTACACCCACAGAGGTTAGAAGTTTTATGGGGTTGGCTAGTTATTCTCGAAAGTTCGTTAAGGATTTTTCGAAGATATCCGGTCCGTTAACGAAGCCGACGAAGAAGCATGAGAAATTTAAGTGGACTTCTGACTATGAAGAAGCTTTCCAGGAATTGAAATCGAAACTGACAACTGCTCCAGTGTTAACCATTATCGATGGCAATCAGGATTTAACGGTTTGGATAGATGCTTCTATTTGAGGTCTTGGTGCAGTGTTATGCAAAGAGGCCAAGTAGTCGCTTATGCAAGCCGCCAACTGAAACCACATGAGAAGAATTATGTAACTCATGATCTTGAGTTGCTAGCTATCGTTTTTGCTTTGAAAATCTGGAGGCATTATTTATTGGGCGAGAAAATTGTACTGTACACAGATCATCAATCATTGAAGTATTTATACACCCAGAAAGATCTGAATTTGAGACAGCAGCGTTGGCTAGAATTTCTTGCAGCATATGATCTAGATATCCTGTATACGCCGGGAAAGGCTAAAGTTGTAGCGAATGCGCTTAGTAGAAAAACCGCAATCATTGCCAATCTTATAATTACGCCTGGATTGATTGATAAGATTTCAGTCCTTCAAAAAGACGATGAATTTATTCAAAGAATCAGTCAGAGGGTCAAGGAAGGTGAAACCACAAGTTTCTGTATTGACGATAAGGGGGTTCTCAGGTTAAATGATAGGATTTGCATCCCAAATATTCCAGGCCTTCGAAGAGAGGTGCTAGATGAATGCTATAAATCTAAACTTTGCATTCATCCTGGCGTAAGTAAAATGTACAACGATATTAAACGCACTTTCTGGTGGAAGGCAATGAAAAGGGATATTTCTTTGTATGTTAGCAGATGCCCAACTTGTCAGTTAGTCAAGAGCGACCAATAGAAGCTAGCTGGATTGTTGCAACCGTTGGAAGTCCCAGGTTGGAAATGAGAATAGATTTCCATGGATTTCATAGATGGTTTGCTGCGAACCAGGAAAGGTAATGACAACATTTGGGTAATCGTAGATCGTTTCACGAAGACTGCCCATTTCATACCTGTCAGATCCAATAGAACCGCTCAAAGTCTAGCACAAATATATTTCAAAGAAATTGTTAAGCTGCTTGGAATTCCCATCAGCATAGTCAGTGATAGAGACCCAATATTTTCTAGCAAATTCTGGGAGGAATTCCAGACAGAATTGGGAATGAAACTGAAGATGAGCGCCGCTTATCACCCTCAAACAGATGGCTAAACTGAGCGAGTGAATAGAATTCTAGAAGATTTATTGTGGGCTTGTATAATTGATTTTGGTAGGTCATGGGAAGATCACTTACATTTGGCAGAATTCTCATATAACAATAGCTATCAAGCAAGTTTGGGAATATCGCCATTTGAAGCATTATACAGTAGACCGTGCCGATCTCCAACATGTTAGGTAGAACCTGGCAACAGACTTGTGTTAGGACCCGATATGATTAGAGAAGCATCCGATAAAGTCGACTTCATCAAAAAGCGATTGAGAACTGCACAAAGCCGACAGAAAAGTTACACAGATTCTAGAAGAAGAGATTTGACATTTGCTGTTGGTGACCATGTTTATTTGAAAGTTTCTCCGATGAGAGGAGTAATCAGATTTGGCAAAACTGGGAAGTTGGCACCAAGATTTATTGGTCCCTTTCCTATACTTGAACGAATTGGAACTCTTGCTTATAGGGTTCAATTACCAAATTGGTTTCCTGGAGTGCATGATGTGTTTCACGTATCTCAACTCAAAAACCATGTGCATGATCCGGATCTTGTTGTAGAAGAAGCAACGCAACATGACTTGGAAATAACTCCAGAATTAGCAGTCAGAAGAGAGCCATTAAAGATTGTTGGCAAAGAAACTAGAGAGCTAAGAAGCAAAAAGGTTCATTTAGTTAAAGTGCAGTGGAGTAGTGATCCTAGAGACTGTACTTGGGAGACTGAGGAAAGCATTAAGCAAGCTTACCCCAAATGCAGAGTGGACATCTCTGACTAACTCCGGTGCAAGGTACCTTTACAATACTTTACATTTACATTTTGTTTCCTACTTTACTGTTGTTTCCTTTTCGGGGACGAAAAGTTTTAAGTGGGGGAGATTGTAACAACCCGGAAAATACGAGCCAATTTAAAAATTTTAAATTGGTTATTTCAAAGGAATTTGAACAATTGAAATAGAATATTTCAACAAAATAGTGAATTAGAAATAGTATGGTAGTTTGAAAATTTGAATTCAAACTTTGACTGACTGCACCGGGTGCAAAATATAACGGATTTTTGTGAAACCAAAAAATATTTAAATTTGTTTATCAATATCTTTCTAACGAATCTGAAAAATGGAAGTTTCGTAGCGGGAATCAAAAGTTATGGCCAAATGAATTTTCAGAAAGGTCGCTATATAGAATATATGACCCTTGAAAATAGATATTTTGCAAACGGCCTCGGAATTCAACGAAACCACTTTTCTTGGGTCCGGGATGTCAAACTATTGCTAGGTTTCAAATTTCATATTTTTGAAGCTAGTATGTGAGCGTGGCAAAAGAAAATGTGTTTGGTCAATTTCTGTTAAATAGGATCGACCAGAAAAGGGCTATTTTCAAACGATCTCAGAATTCGGCGAAACTAGTTTTGTTGGGACCGTAGCGTCAAAACATAGCTAGATTTATTTTTCTGGAATTTTTCGAATCAGTTTGTGGCCCTGGCAAATTGAAATGTACGTTCAAATTGAATATAAAAGGTTTTATACTTTAATTTGAAAAATAACTGACTGTAACAGTCGAATTGGCCAATGAAACATATCTCATTGTGTCCGGGATGGGGGTATTTAGCTAGAGGCGACAGTCGTTGGGTTTGAATTGTGGTTCGTAAGTGAAAACCCTAATTTTCTGAATAATATATATATCGGCGAATCAGAAAATTCCTCTCATAAATTAAAAAAAAACCGCTTCTCTCTCGCTTAACGGCGGAAAACCGCTCCAACCTTCCCAGGCGATTTCCAACTGCCTCAGCCCCCTACCGACGCCGCCACCACCCTGACTCGACGCCGCCGACCTCCCTCTTCAAATCCGACCAAACCCCCGCCTCTCTCCCTTCGCCAGCATCGAGAACGACGCCTGTGAACATCGACACTTCCCACCGCCGCCCCGACCAGATCCGACCACCGAGTTCGGCCAGACCACCACCGATCGACTCCCCTCTCCTCCCTCTTCCATGCTATACCTTCCGATCGTAGTATCGTGCCTCGGTTTTCGCAAAAACTGCAACCCTAGTTTTGAACCATCGTGAAAGGTGAGTCCTTTATCACATTTAAACTTTGAAAAATCATATCTTATTCATGTATTGACGAAATTCGATGAAACAGGAAACATCGGGACCGCAAGGAGGCTCTCTACCACATAGAAGCGACCGCGGATTTTCCTGAGCCATCTATGATTTTTAGCACTCCGAAAACCAATGTGAGAAATCTAAATTAAATGAAATTGAATGGAAAATGTCATGTATAAGTTATACAAGCGAAATATAAATTACACACGTGTTGTATACCTCATGTACATGCGTTGTGTAAGCTATATGAGCGAAGTATGAATTATACATGCATAGTATAATTGATATACGTGTTGAAATGCAAGTGAAATATAGAAATAATATATATATATACTCCCCTCGTCCACAAACCATGGACGATATTTATTGTTGTGAATTGGTGTGAAATATTGGATGAAAAATGCGAATGGTTGAATAATTGTTTGTGGTTGATATTGATTGGTTGTGGTTGAAAAATACCCATTGGTGATTGAAATAAATTGGAAATAATTATGGAAATGAAAATAAAACATGCCGCCTGCGTGCGAATTAGATGCATGAATCCCATTGTCAAAAACCGCGAGGTTTTAAGGTAGAGCGAGGAGTCGTACTCGGGACGGTGCCAGTTTTAACTACCCTGCCATTATGCTGCCGAAATTTTGGATAATATTCATGTCTTAGAATTATTTTCATATGTTGAAATTATTTTCATGCAATGAAACTAAAGTCATGTGTTGAAACTATATCCATGTGTGGAAATGCTCATGTGTTGAGAAGTGATGTGTGAAAATTAAATTCATATGTGAATGAATAAAATGTTTTAAACAATAAAAATCACATTTTTATAATATATATGAAGTATGTAAAATATTCGCCTTATATATATAAATAGTTTCAACAATAAAAATTTCATCTTTCTTATATGAACAAACCATATAAAATATCCATGTGTGGAGATGCTCATGTTTTGAGAAGTGTGTGTATTGGAAAAGTTCATGTGTTGAATAAAAAGATCGAACAATAAAAATTACATTTTTATTGAAATTAAGAAGTGTTAAAAACATTCATGTGTTGAATAAATATTTTAGATGAAAAAAAATACCATTTTTATCATATATGTGATATGCTAAAGATATGCGAGCGTTGAAATAAATATTGGTGAAAGAAATATTATTTTTAACATGCATAGGAACTAGATAAAATAGTCATGTGTTGGAATATAATTTAGTTCGCCAAAAATATCATTTTTGAAATATGAAGTGTGGAAAATAACCACTTGTTCAAATAAATATGCATGAGTTGAAATATTCATTAATTAGCTAATGATATGATTTTTGCCTATGCATGCAATATTAGAATGAATGGTTATTTTAAACCAAATTGAAACAAATATGAAGTTGAATGGAAAATGATAAGTGATAAGAATTGCATATATGTACGTGCATATTTATTGAACAGGTTATAGCAAAGAGGCTAGAGAAGAGGAATAAAATTTTGTGCCCGACAAATAGGTACACATTTACTGTTTTGTTTGGGTGCTGATTTTATGAGCCTGTTGGCTAGCCGCTTGGCTTTTTCTTTTCCTTTTTGAGATGAGACGCCCATGTGGCTATTTGTGAATTTTCCCAGCCCCTCCCGTACAAAGGAGGTTATGGCGAAATTTTCCATAATTTAAAGGCGTTAGTGAAATATTTGAAGTGAAAACGATATAGGAATTTTCGAATGAACTATATTTATATAAATATATAAATATAAATAAAATTAAAATGAATCATGGCCGTGCAGTTCGTGTTTTGAAACCGTGATTTCAAACGACTAGTGCGGGAAATCCGACCATCGGATTTTCCCGAAACCGCAACCGTTGGGTTCGCCTTGGAAATATTTTTTCAACGGCACCAAGTTTGTAAAGATCCGACGGTTGGATTGTCTGGAATGTTTAATTCAAATCTGAAGAAAAACAGCACCAGAAACGATTATATATATATATATATAATTAAATTAAATCGAATAACGATGCTGCAGTTCGTAATTTAAAATCGTAACTTCAAACGACTAGTGTGGAAGATCCGACCGTCGGATTTTCCTAAAACTGAAACCGTTGGATTCGTTTTGAAATGATCTTTCTAATGATATAAAATTTGTGAAGATCCAACAGTTAGATTTTCAGATATGTGTAAAACAAATTTAGTTAAAAACAGCACATGTGCCTCGGCACGACCTGAAACGTCGTTTAATTAAATATGGTCGTTTTAAATGAATAAAAATGGCGATATATCGTTATAAAATACTATAGGCGATATAGAGTGGAAATAAACCAATTTTGTTGTGTTTGCTTGATATATGATGGTTGAATGTCTTTAACAGGAAAATTATACTAAGGAACTGAAATGTGAATGTTGAATAGTTTAACCATGTAAAAAAATTGATTTGAAAATCTAAATATACGTGGGTTATTTGAAAAGGCCGAGTTCATTCTCATTTCAAATAATCGATCGACGTTGAGAAGTCGAAGAGTCGAAGACGGTTGAAGACCGACGATCTTCACATTGGATGGATGGGAGCTACTGATGCTCGTGATTGGAGTAGCTACCTTGAAGGAGCTGAGGTAGTAGCCGTCCGGACATATTGTTGTTTGTGCGGATATGCGAGGAATTTGGTGCCTCCGGTTTCGTTCAAACCCAGAACGAACTTGTAAATGGACTGTGTGTCAAACATTGGATTTTGTTCTGTGCTGATTGATCTTTGTTAAATATATATCTGTTTGGCGATGGAGAATTTATTCTCTTGCTTAACGCCCTTCTCTGAGACGTACGAGCTCAGAGGTTATATATCGATAGAAATCAGTCGCATGGAGTGGATTGCTGGTGTGGCACGCCTAAGTGGCATATGATCAAGGCTTTTGTTGCAAAGCAAAGTCTTGTGGTTGATGATCAAAGCATGGTCTGTGTGACGTAGCTTTGTGTATAATGTGGATTCATGAGCCTCACACCTCGGTATGAGTCAAAAACGGGATAGTGACTGCAGGGAGAGCACGACGTTTCTTTCTAGCTAAGGTGGTGTCAGTGACCTACCAACCCTGACATTATATATACTTTTCACCTGTGTGGTTGTTGGAATGCGAGGCGCCTCGATTATAGGTCTGTAAGGACCGGGAAACGTGTGTTCAGGAATAACTAATCCTCAAAAGTAAGAGAGGACCGGCCCTGAAGATCCAAGGATCATAGTGGGGTCCTGAGACATTTGCTAGAGTGTCTCGAATCAGAGAGGAGCTTGCCCCTTGCCTCGACTCATGATGGAATCCAATTTCCAATACGAAATTGCGGATGTGATTGTATTACTAGTATGGCGACATAGTAGATGGTAGCTATGCCGCCTAGGATTGATATTTATGATTGAATTTGCTTTTGAAACATGTATGCACTAGTAATAATATCAAACACTTTTGTTTTATACGTATGAAGCATTTTTGGCCATTATAAGGTAAAACTCTATCCTCCGGCTTGCGTTGTATTGTGTGATGGGACCTGAGTCTTATAATGGCTTCATTTTATAAAAAGCATTGCGATGGTTTAATCATTTTCACACGAGCAACCTAGTTACAGGTATCTGATGCATTTTTGGCTCATGGCGAGGCTTGACTACACCATGCTGACTATGACCTTTTCCGCCATTGTTGTATATGTATTATGATTCCGCCTCTGGCGATGTAGACTGATGTTTATTTTGTGTACTATTTATGTATAATTCCGCCTCTGGCGATGATGACTGATTATGTATTATTATGCACTAAGTTGTATCCTACACTGTGCTCTCTGATGTGGTGATATCTATATGATTCCACTGTCATATGTGTGTAAATTATTCTATTTCTCGTTTATGCTATTATCTGTGATCGGCTAATATTGATTAATGTGTTATATTCCAATGATTATCCTTAACACCGTGTCACGGGGTTTTGGGATCGTCACATATATATATTGTTAAGATATTATATTATCAGTTGATAAATATTGAACTGTATTTGATTAATTGTTGTGCAAATTGGATTAACGACGTGTATGTCATTTATTAAAAGAACTGTTGTATGTCATTGGGACTGCTAAGTGATAATTTCTGTAAAGTAAATCAGAAATTAATTTAAGTTGTCAACAATTTGAATAATTGTTTTAAGAAACAACAAAAGGTGATTATTTTAAATTAATTATATTGTTAATTAATTTAAAAAGGAAGATTAACTGTAACTAGTTAATCAGTTTGTTTTAGGTTGAGTTACATCAACTGTTTTAAATGAAGATTGATTATTTATTTAATTGGGTTTCAATTAATTTAATGGAAATAGTTTATAACAGGAATTTGTTAAACATAGAAATGTTTTATTTAGAATTAATTAATATTTCAATTAATAGTTTTGGTAAGATAATGGTGTTGTTAAATATAGAAGTTAAAATGTGGTAAATTATCCATGATGATATATTTTTTTAACTAAATTTATCCCTTAATTATGTTAGTTTTAAAGATAACTAGTATAACCGCATAACTGTGGGAAAACCGACTTTATAATGCTACAAGATAAAAGAATTTATTTTGCTCATGTTTTTTAATTCTTTAAAACTACACATGAATCGCATTATATAGAAGAAAAATTACATATATTATTAAAAACTTAAAATAATTATTTTAAGCAATCATGCAAACACAAAGATTTAATACATAAATAAATATTCATGAAAAATGTCGCATTTAATTAGTGTTATTTATCAATTACATATGAAGGATTTCAAAGCAAAAAAGTTGTACATTTTCTATTTGAAAAATTTCTAGCTAATTCAAACATTTTCAAAGCTCATTGATAGTTCCAAAGGTTGAAACTTAAAATATTATCTAAAAAAGAACAATTGGTAGGAAAATAACTTATTATACAGCTGTAATTTAGTAAGAATTAAGAGATGCAAATCGAAACCAAACCTGTGGACAAAACTAGATTGATCTACAAAATTACAACTATAATTCACTATTGAAATTTTAAATTTAAATTAAGGTGAAAATTCAATAATTTTAAAAAAATAAGTTTATCAACTTTAAACTGACCATGAAATCTAATCCACAATGAAATGTAATCGTAGAAGAAAGAAATAATAAGACAGAGATATAATAATACTCACCACTATAGAAAGAAGTGTGATAAGAGTATAAATGATCCTTAAAATACATGACAAAAATTTGTTTACATTTAAGTCTTTTGGTATTTTTTGAAGTAGATTAAACTAGATTTGTTGCGGAAAAATTGAACTGAAAGGGAAATATGCAAATATTGCTTAGAGATAAAGAGAGATTAATATTTCATTTGAGTTCGATTTTGAAAAAAATAAAAAATGAATTATAGAAGAAAACTACAAATAGTGCCTAAGTTAAAGGGAATCAGTATTCCATTTAAGATTAACTGTGATAAAAGAAATAAAAAGTCAAGAATATTAAGCTATACACACACACATATATATTAAAAAATAATAAATGGTAATAAATTAAAGTTAGTATACACTTGTACGTTAATTAGATTAGAAAAAAATGTTACGAAATAAAGGAAAATGAAACTGACAAAAATTATTTACATTAATTGAAGAAAAAAATAAAAAATGAATTATAGAAGAAAACTACAAATATTGCCTAAGTTAAAGGGAATCAGTATTCCATTTAAGATTAATTGCGACAAAAGAAATAAAAAGTCAAGAATATTAAGCTATCCATACATATATATATATATATATATTAAAAGAAATAATAAATGGTAATAAATTAAAGTTAGTATATACTTGTGCGTTAATTTGATTAGAAAAAAATGTTACGAAATAAAGGAAAATGAAATTGACGAAAATTATTTACATTAATTAACTTTAACATTAAAACTGGTCAAAAATGCACATAAAGAAAGAAAATACAAGGAACTGATATATAAGGCTTGTCATGATTATTCAATAGACATTGTAATTAATGCATCATTCAAAGAAGGACAAAATGGGTATTGTAAAAAAGCTTCAGACGGACACAAGTTTTCGAAGGCTCGGCAGAATTAAGAAAAACCGACAAAGTCGGTTTGATTAAATTATCAAAGAAAAAGGGAAGTAAGCCGATTTATTTGACTAAGTTCCTTGGTTTCAATATTTAAATTAACTTGATGAATGTTTTCAAAAAGGAACGTTGTTTGAAAATAGGTTAAGCTTGAAAAAAAATCAATTGGATTTACAAGTCTGGTTTGTCGAATATTTTGAATATCAAACTTTAACAAATCTTAACGATAAGAGTGATTTCGACTCAAGGTCTGAGAGGTAATTAAAATACCCCAACTTGAATGATTTCAAGATTTTCTTGTAGATAATATTAAGTTTGTGTTCAAATTGAGAGCTGGAATTGAATATCGCTTTCTGCTAAGAAATGTATATTCAAGAGCGAGATTTCCACGTAAGATTGATAATAAGAATTTTTCTAAGTTGACTAATACTTATGTTTCAGATAAGTATGTAATAAAAATTAATATTTGAATTTAAAATATTTAAGATTATTAAAATAAGGCTTAGCAGATCCAATGGAAATAAATCAACTCATTTTATTTTATATTTGATAGTTAAATCACTGACTATCAAATCTTGACCTTTTACTTATCGTTTCGAAGAGTCCGGAATTTATCTCCACTTTGATTCGATTTATACGTTTCAAGTCAAAGATTATTGAAGGCAGAGTTTATGCAAGGGTTGTTCTATTTACAAAATAGTGCATTCGGTTTGTCCAGAACCAGGACAACTTGTATGGACGAATGTCTGACAAAGTATTCCTAACAGATCGCGTAAGTTGGTTTCTTCAAAACTATGTTTGGTGGCAGAGGAATTCGTTTCTCTTAGCTTTTTACCGGTGGTTTTGGGGAAACCAATTCGTGATTTGATGGGTTTGACGTTGTGGCATTCAAAGTAAATAAAGATGTGATGTTACAAATGGTAAGTTCAGATCTCAAGCCTCACAACCGGAAAATGACAAAAATTGGGCAGGCAGCATGGCTATGTGGGTCGCTCCCATTAGGGTGTATTGTCACCTATCTAGACAATATTCATTTTGTTACTTCTTTCACTTCTGTATCTTCGGATAACAGTTATGTGGGCCTAGCCGTGGTGATAATATATTCGATACACTTAAGAGAAATGAGTGGTCAGTCATGTGTAGGCCGGGTTGCAAGACGTTCTTGTTGAACCCAGTGTATTCCCCTCTAGAGATACACTATCGGAAGGTGGTCCCATAACTTGTCATAGTCGGAATCCAATCTCCAATAAGCGCCCGCAGTTTTGATTGTATACTATGTATGTGGAGCGTGAGATGCAACCGTTCTGCTAGATTGCTATTTATTTGTATTTAGACACTATTATAATATCATAAGATATATATGATTTCAAAATGTTTTGGGTTATCGAAAGGTAAAAACCATCTGTATTTATGTGTGGATTGGTCTTACAATTATCTTTTGTTTCAAAAGGTTTTTGGAAGTTAAAATCATTCTGTTTTAAAATCGTTTACTCACACCACTCCCATGACTGACCCAAAGTTTATTTTTTGTGTTTCCCTTTTGTGTTTCCCCTAAACTCTTGGGTGCTCAAACTTGTACTAGAAGTCAAGTAGTTCATGATTTTATAGATTTACTGGATGAGCTTGGAGCAGGAGGCTTCAACAATAGATATTTAGAGTTTAATTTCCGCTGTGTTGGGTATATGATGTACTCTGATAATGTACGTAAGTTCAAATCAAGTTATATGTAATGATACGGATTTCTCCCGGACCTAATCGATCGCTTAATCGACCAAGACCGTTTGAATCCCGCATACGCTAACTCTGGGCGTACAACACATCAGAACAAATAACAGAAGACTTTTATAAACATCATAATAATGTTACATCAGAGCAGAATATATCAGAGTACAGAATATATCAGAGTATATTGAAATATAATACAGCGAAAGATTAATTTACAATAAAAGTATGCAATGCACAACGGAAAAACAAATAAATTAAAAAAAACGGAAGACTATCATTGCTCTGGACACAACTTTAAGCTTCAATCCAGAATCCTGCTCAAAATAAGTATTTGCAAAACAAACTACTCGGCTGCCCATGTGGAAAATAGGGGCGCCCGACTTTGCAAGGGAAAAACAAACTATGAGTCAATCGTGGGACTGGTGTGAGAAACTCTAAACAGTTAAAAACTTATATAAATGATAAGGCAAATCACAGGACCACGATGCTAACGCGGAACGGGTTTACCCCCATGAATGCCAGTCTACAAATAACAATCAATAATAGAGATATGGATCTACTATGCATCGATCAACATGCAATATCCCAATCTACCCATTTAGATTAATCACCACATTTAGATTTTCCAACTCCAATTCAATTTACAGAAATTATTCCTTTGGACTTTATTTCTCGATTTCTATTTCAAATAATTTGAAATACATATCTAGCTTTTATATCAAATTAGATTTCACTTCGGGATCTCAAATCAAACCGTTTGGAAATATGAATTCCAAAACATAATAATGCATACAAACAAGTATGCAACCAAATATCGGAAATCTTCCCTCAGACCGGGCAGTAAGCGCCCCTCCAACTCGATACATACATACATATATATACGTATATATATATATGCGCACCTCCAACGCGTGGAGCAGGCTACACTGCTGACCACTCACCCTAAGGCACTGGATTTAGCCCATACTTTTAGTCACTATTGGGTCACCCAAATCTTTAGCCACACACAAAACCATTTTATATCCCGAAGTAGGGAAAATCATTTCACAACACAATAATAACAAGTACGTTCAAACTATAGTACTTTACATCAGCAATTCACACATATGATCAGTCACTATTAATCATATAACCTTTGAGCTCGTACGTCTCAAAGAAGTGTGTTAAGCAAGAGAATAAATTCTCCGCCACCAAACAGATACATCATTAATAGCAACTAATCGAATATGTGATGAACTACAATGTAAAACCATAATACATTTTCAAATCATTTCGAAATCACCGGGTTTTAGCCCTAGAAATCCTTCCTATTTTATAAATTGTTTTTATAAAACATTCCCTGTCCAAAATCGGTAATACATTTCTTTTCACTTAATAAAAATATCATTTCATAATCATTCATTAAATTTTGAAATAAACAACAACATCGCCAATACCCCATAGTGAAATCGTGAAGTGTTTCACAAGGTGTTAGCACGCAGATATTTTTACCCAACCCAATGCTAAATGTAAAAGCATATTCTGCTCATAAACTGGTCGAGCACCATCCAAACAATAAAAATACCACAATCATTAACAACAACCAATTAAATTTGGTTTAATCACATCATGTGTTTTGGTAAATTCAATTACCATTTATTCATTCACAATCTAACTAATGATTCATTCAAACTCTTCTACGTTTTAATCTCTAAAATCATTACTTAATGATTGTTTCAACTTTTAGGAAAATTAATCCTGCTTTTACTTGGGTTAAAGAACAATGTTATTTAAAACACAATTCACGACAAACCCACATTACAATTTGATATTAAATACAAGGCTCTGAATAAAAATAATATTGGCTTATATTCAACATCAAATTCTGAAACCAACAAATATCGTATTAGGAATAACGATACATATATCTTCCAAATTCCTCAACAATATCTGTACAATCACGGAATCCAATATCGAAATATTCCGAGGATTATTTCAATTCAAATCCATTCTTGTTCGTATATTGGAAAATTTTGGTTATATTAAAACCATTTCAATCCAATTTTTTTATTTAAAAATATTGGATTATCCTTCTAGTTAATAACTAGTTCATTCCAATAAAAATATATTTTTATCTTTACAAATGTGGAATTTTTCTTCCAAATTTTTTCCAAATCATTTATTATGATTTTACACAAATTATTAATGTTTTTAATAATTTTATCATGGTCCATATAGTCGATTTCCATAAATGGTCATCGAACTGCACTTACATCGACCTTTTCCAAATTTGATTTGGATATAATTCCAAATCCAACCATTATATTTAAAATCTCTTATATTCGTTGGAAAGATCTTTTCGATACGAACCCAACAGTTTCGGTTTTAGGAAAATCCGACGGTTGGATCTCCCAAAATGTCCATTCGAAGTCAATGGTTGAAATTCGCGAACTACCACGGCGAGGCGCGTTCTATTCAGGCCATTAAATATAAATAATATATATTATATATATTTCGTCGATTTCCATTTTAAAACGTATTATATAAATCATTTTAAATTCATTTTAAAAATGATTTCAACTTCTATTTCAATTTTTAATCAAAATTGAATATTCCATAACATGACAATTTTATACATCTCATATACATGTTAAAAAATATATTTTTATCGATTCAACAATCATTTCTATACACGACTGCTTTATATATCTTGTATATATGATAAAAATAATATTTTTATTGATCCAATGATCATTTCTATACATGACTATTTTCTATATCTCATATATATATAATTCTCATTTCATATATATATATATATAATTCACATTTCATATATATATATATATATTATATTCATATTTCATATATAAATTATTCATATTTCATATTATTCACCTTCCATATATATCTATATATTAATCACATTTCATATATATATATATATATATTATTCACCTTCCATATATATCTATATATTAATCACATTTCATATATATATATTATTCACCTTTCATATATATATATATATATATATATATATATATATATATTATATAATTCACATTTCATATTTCATATATATATAATTCACATTTCACATATATACATATTATTTTAACATTGCATATATATAAATTCTTTACAACGCATGTATATACTTTACAACGCGTATATATATATATTCTTTACAACGCGTATATATAATTTCACAACGTGTATATATTATTTTCATAACGCATATATATTTTATTTTCACAACGCGTATATATATTTTTCACAACGCATATATATATATATACACACACATATTTTTGTACATCACAATCACAATCAAAATCACAGTCACAACAAAATCAAATAAATCGTCCATGGTCTGTGGACTACAGGGAGGTGATCTAACAAAAAATAAATAACTGTAAAAAAAAATATAGTGAGAGAAGTTCTCACATTGGGTTCCACTCCGTTATTCTTTATTTCTGATTTTAGTACAATTTGGATTCGAATTTATTTGAAATTCCAGCATGCTCCATTTTTGTTCTGGTCAGTTCCATGTTATAGCGTTTGTTGATACGAGTGCAACACAACTCGTTTCGTCGGATTTGGACCTCGTATGAAGGAGATATGATAATATTTACATTTCATTACATCATTCGATAATTAATTATTAATTAATTAAATAATTAAACCTTAATTACTTTCTCAATTTATGTTCATCGTTCAAGGCTATTTCAAGATAACCGAACTCATCCTTCACGATAAAACCCGATCGCCGCCCTCTCCTAGAAGTTGTCGGACCTCGATCAACCCTCGCCTCCTAAAGCGCCGCCAACTGAGCTCCCACCTCTTACCGTTGCCTTGAAGTTCGAACCCCATTCCAGCGCAAGACACCCATTCGAATGCGGCATCTTCAGGCACAAAAATCGAGGAACTCACGCATCTAAATACCATCTTAACCGTTCAATAGCCAGAGCCTTTGAGAGCTTAGATTTTGCGTTAGTTATTTTCTGAATTCGGTTAGTGGCTTGGGAGATCGGATCCAATCTTTCCTAGAGCATATCAGCCATCTAATTTCTAGGGCCGGCAGAACATTGTGAGGGAGAAAGAGAGAGAGAGAAGGCTCCTTTTTATATATATTTTTTATTTAATTAATTAATACCAATAGGTGTGATTTCGCATTTGAACTCCAAATCAAACCCAACGATTGTCGTTCCTAGCATAATTCACCCATTCCGGACACAATGGGATATGTCCCGCAAGCCAATTCGACTATTTCGATCAGTTTTCATCAAAATTGAAATATAAATCAATATATATTGAATTCAAGCGTACATTTTAATTTACAAGGCCCACATACTGACTCCAAAAATTACAGAAAAATTATTTCTAGCTTTGTATTGACGATACGGTCCTACAAAAACTAATTTCGTCGAATTTGGAGACCATTTGAAAAATGGCCAATTTCTGGTCGATCCAAGTCAATTAAAATTGACAAAACACATTTTCTTCTGTCACGCTCACATATTAATTCCAAAAACTATGAATTTTGGAATCTAGAAATAATTTGGCATTCCAAATCCAACAAAAGTGGTTTCGTCAAAAGCGGAGGTCATTTGCAAAAATTTTATTTTCAAGGGCTATATTTATTCCATAGCGATTATTCTGAATATTCAACTGGCCATAACTTTTTATTCCCGCTATGAAATTTCAATTTTTCAGATCCATTAGAAAGATATAATTAAAAATATTTAAATATTTCTTGTTTCGCCAAAATCCGATATATTTTGTATCATGTACATTCATTTGAAATTTGAAATCGAATTTTCAAACTACCACGCCATTTCTAATTACTTTTATAATTATAATAAAATTTTATATTCCAACTTCGATTCAAATAAACATATAGGTTTTAATTCTATTCAAAATAAATTTTTAGTCGTTATTATTTAAAATATATCATTTTAAATATTCAAAATTCATTAAAATTGCCAAAATAAAAATTTTAAATTGGTTTCGATTTTTTGGATTGTTACTATCTCCCCCACTTAAAATCTTTTCATCCTCGAAAAGGAACAAAGCTGAAAGTTGTTTTACTAATCATCTCAACTTTCAGTTTGGCTTTCTTCTTCAACTTTTCAGTTTCTAAGAATTTCTAATTTTTCAAAAATTTGGCTAACACTCTAAATTTTCGGAAAATTTCACCATAACCTCCTTTGTACGGGGGGCACCGGGAAAATCCCCAAACTGCCACATAGGCCCTCTCATCTCAAAAATAAAAAGTAAAAGCCAAGCGTCTAGCCAATCGGCTCAAAAAATCATCCAAACCGAATAAATTAGTAAACATGTACCTATTTGTCGGGCATACAATTTTATTCCTCTTCTCTAGCCTCCTTACTATGAGCTGTTCATCCTATACAAATGTACATATATGCAATTGCAAACAATTTTCTATTCAGTTCAACATTTTGATTCAATTTGGCTTAATTTCTCTTATTGGTATTATCAATCCAATATTTTTATTAGTTAAACTAATAATCAAACATCACAAACAGCAATCAATTAGTTGATTAGCTTTTCAATCATATAACAATTATATATTCAAAATCATGCGTTTAAAACCAGATTATATATATAATCACAAATACAATATTTATAAACATATGACTCTCAACTCATTCTGAGGCATTTCTAACCCCATCTCTAATGAGTCACTCATCCTAAAGTGCTACTGATTTTATCTCTAATGAGGATTCTTTCATAGGATATTACTAATCCTACCTCTGACGAGTCTTTTATTCTGTTCTAATGAGTTTTACCCCAAGGATTTGAGTTAACTAAAGCTCCGATACCATATGTAACGATACAGATTTCGCTCGAACCTAATCGATCGCTAAATCGACCAAGATCGTTCGATTCCTGCATACGCTAACTCTGGGCATACAACACATCAGAACAAATAACAGAAGACTTTTATAAACATCATAATAATGTTACATCAGAGTACAGAATATATCAAAGTATATCGAAATATAATACAGTGGAAGATTAATTTACAATAAAAGTAATACAATGCACAGTGGAAAAACAAATAAACTAACACAATCGAAAGACTATCAATGCTCTGGACACAGCTTTTAGCTTCAATCCAGAATCCTGCTCAAAATAACTATATGCAAAACAAACTACTCGACTGCCCGTGTAGAAAATAGGGGCACCCGAGTTTGCAAGGGAAAAGCAAACTACGAGTCAGTCATAAGACTGGTGTGAGAAACTCTAAACAATTATAAATTTATATAAACGAAAAGGCAAATCACAGGACCACGCTGCTAACGCGGAATGGGTTTACCCCCACGAATGCCAGTGTATAAATAACAATCAATAATAGTGATATGGATCTACTATGCATCGATCAACATGCAATATACCAATCCACCCATTTAGATTAATCACCACACTTAGATTTTCCAACTCCAATTCAATTTGCAGAAATTATTCCTTTGGACTTTATTTCCCGATTTCTATTTCAAATCATTTGAAATACATATCTATCTTTTATATCAAATTAAATTTCACTTCGGCATCTCAAATCAAATCGTTTGGAAATATGAATTCCAAAACATAACAATGCATGCAAATAAGTATGCAACCAAATATCGGGAATCTTCCCTCAGACCGGGCAGTAAGCGCACCTCCAACTCTCTCTCTCTCTCTCTTTCTCTCTCTCTCTCTATATATATGTGTGTGTGTGTGTGTGTGTGTGTGTGCGCGTGCGCGCGCGTGCGCGCGCACCTCCCATGCATGGAGCAGGCTACACTGCTGACCACTCACCCTAAGGCACTGGATCCAGCCCATACTTTTAGTCGCTATCGGGTCACCCAAATCTTTAGCCACACACTAAACCATTTTATATTCCGAAGTAGGGAAAATCATTTCACAATAATCACGAGAATATTCAAACTATAGTACTTCACATCAGCAATTCACACATATGATCAGTCACTATTAGTCACTTAACCTTTGAGCTCGTACGTCTGAAAAAAGGGTGTTAAGCAAGAGAATAAATACTTCGCCACCAAACAGATACATCACTAATAGCAACTAATCGAATATGTGATGAACTACAATGTAAAACCATAATACATTTTCAAATCATTTCAAAATCATCGGGTTTTAGCCCTCGAAATCCTTCCTGTTTGATAAATTATTTTTATAAAACATTCCCTGTCCAAAATCGGGAATACATTTCTTTTCACTTAAGAAAAATATCATTTCAAAATCATTCATTAAATTTTGAAATAAACAACAACATCGCCAACACCCCATAGTCAAATCGTGAAGTGTTTCACAAGGTGTTAGCACGCAAATATTTTTAACCAACCCAATGCTAAATGTAAAAGCATATTCTGCTCATAAACTGGTCGAGCACCATCCAAACAATCAATATACCACAATCAATATCATCAACCAAGTAAATTTTGTTTAATCACATCACGTGTTTTGGTAAATTCGATTACCATTTATTCATTCACAAACTAATTAAAGATTTACTCAAACTCTTCTACGTTTTAATCTCTAAAATCATTACTTAATGATCGTTTCAAGTTTTAGGAAAATTAATCCTGATTTTACTTGGGTTAAAGAACAATGTTATTTAAAACACAATTCACGACAAATCCACAATCCAAATTGATATTAAACACAAGGCTCTGAATAAAAATAATATTGGCTTATATTCAACATCAAATTCTGAAACCAACAAATATCGTATTGGGAATAACGATATATATATCATCCAAATTCCTCAACAATATCCGTACAATCACGGAATCCAATATTGAAATATTCCGATGATTATTTCAATTCAAATCCATTCCAGTTCGTATACTGGAAAATTCTGGTTATATTAAAACCATTTCAATCCAATTTATTTATTTAAAAATATTGGATTATCCTTCTAGTTAATAACTAGTTCATTCCGATAAAAATATATTTTTATCTTTACAAATGTGGAATTTTTGGTCCAAATTGTTTCCAAACCATTTATTATGATTTTACACAAATTATTAATATTTTTTAATAATTTTGTTAAAGCCCGTACAGTCGATTTCCATAAACGATCATCGAACTACACTTACAACGACTTTTTCAAAATTTGATTTGGACATAATTCCAAATCCAACCATTAGATTTCAAATCTCTTATATTCATTGGAAAGCTCATTTCGATACGAACCAAATGGATCTAGTTTTAGGAGAATCCGACCGTCGGATCCCCCGTAATGTCCATTCGAAGTCAATGGTCGAAATTCGCGAACTACTGCGGCGTGTCGCGTTCAATTCAGGCCATTAAATATAAATAATATATATATTATATATATTTCGTCGATTTCCATTTTAAATCATATTTTATAAATCGTTTTAAATTCATTTTAAAAACGATTTCAACATCCATTTTAATTTTTAATCAAAATTGAATATTCCATTACATGACAATTTTATACATCTCATATATGATAAAAAATTTATTTTTATCGATCCAATAATCATTTCTATACACAATTGCTTTATATATCTCGTATGTATGATAAAAATTATATTTTTATCGATCCAATGATCGTTTCTATGCACGACTGTTTTATATATCTCATATATATATATATATATATATATAATTCGCATTTCAAATTTCATATATATATATATATATAATTCACATTTCATATATATATATATATATATATATTATTCATATTTCGTATATAAATTATTCACATTTCATATTTCATATTATTCAACTTCCATATATATATTATTCACATTTCATATATATATATATTATTCACCTTTTATATATATATATTATATAATTCACATTTTATATTTCACATATATATAATCCACATTTCACATATATATTATTTTTACATCGCATATATATAAATTCTTTACAACGCATATATATTCTTTACAACGCGTATATATAATTTCACAATGCGTATATATTATTTTCATAACGCATATATATTTTATTTTCACAACGCGTATATATATTTTTCACAATGCATATCTATATATATTTGTACATCACAATCACAATTACAACATAATCAAATAAATCGTCCATGGTCTGTGGACGACAAGGAGGTGATCTAACAGAAAATAAATAACTGTACAAAAATTTATAGTGAGAGAAGTTCTCACATTGGGTTCCACTCCGTCATTCTTTATTTCTGATTTTAGTACAATTTGGATTCGAATTTGCCTGAAATTCTAACGTGCTCCATTTCTGTTCTGGTCAGTTCATGTTGTAGCGTTTGTTGATACGAGTGCAACGCAACTCGTTGGACCTGGTATGAAGGAGACATGATAATATTTACATTTCACTACATCATTCAATAATTAATTAATAATTAATTAAATAATTACACCTTAATTACTTTCTCAATTTCTTTTCATCGTTCCAAGCTATTTCAAGATAACCGAACCCATCCTTCACGATAAAACCCTGTTGCGACCCAGGATTTCCAACACTCGAATTCAGACACTAATACACCTCATGTCCAAAACTCCAGTATCGAAAACCCAGAAAGCTGATAGAAAGAAGTTAAAGGGGAAGAAAAGAAAGAAAGAAATATTAGAATAGAAGAATAAGAAGATCAAAGTCTCACAGCGGAATGGACAAAATATAATAATCAATAATACTTTATATAAGAACCGCATATTACAACATCAGAGTATACATTCAGATAAATACAACACACATCGGAAATAAACTAGTACCAGTATATATGGAATAGTCTCAACTTCAACTCTTCTTTTGAAGCTCCAAGCGATACCTAACCTGATAATATACTCGGTCTGGCCTGAGCACATTTGAAGCAAAGCAAAATTCACCCGGATCAGTCTAAAATATTTCTAGTGATAAATTCATAGCATAACAACTTATTAACTTTGAAAATCCTTTTGAAAGAAAAGGATAATAGTAAGACTAGTCCACATATAAACACGGACGGTTTTTACCTTACTATAACCCAAAACATTTTGAAATTAATATCTTATTATGATATGATAATAATGTCTAAAAACAAATAGATATAATCTAGCAGAACGCTTGCAACTCACGCTCCACATATATGGTATACAATCAAAACCGCGGGTACTTATTGGAGATTGGATTATGACTATGATAAGGTATGGGGCCACCTGCCGATAGTGTATCTCTTGAGGCGAATACAATGGGTTCAACAAGAACGTCTTGCAACCCGGCCCACACATGACCGACAACTCATTTCGCTTGAGTGTATCGAATATATTGTCACCTTATGGCTGCGCAGCTACCGTTTCCCAGGAGATACAGAAATGAAAAGAAGTATTAAATATGAATATTCTCTAGATGGTGACAAAACACCCTAATGGGTGTGACCCACATAGCCATGTTGCCTGCCCGATTTTTGTCATTTCCCGATTGATGAGGATTGATGTTATAATCGACTTTTGGAACATCTGGCCACCATTCGCTTTTGAATCCATATCGTCCATACACGTCATCCAGGAACAGGTTGAACCGAAGGCACCCTCCTACCACATCTTAGGAATCACCCAATAGATCAATAGAGAGTAGTCCTTGCAATCCATAGATTCCAATCATGACAGAATCATCGTTAACTCTGGGGATTAGCCAGAGATATTTAACAATAGTTCTTCCGATCATGAAGATTTACGGTCCTCAATTGCTCCATCACGATCAGCATCTTTGATGTATTCGTATTTTTTGATCGGAATGGTTTTTGAAAATAAATTCGATTCCGGTCTTTCCATTTCAATAACGTTGGGTCAGATTTTGATAATCGGTTATTTAACTATCAAAATAAACAATCATAAAAATAAACAGATCCATTGGTTTATACACAGCATCAGTTGGCCATTTAAAAAATTAATATATCAGTTGAAATACCCAATCATATATTAGTTTAAATATGTTAATATTCTCGAATCCTTTCACTTATATACCTAGCTAATATCTTAAAATCATATCTAACTTAACCTTCAACTAACATTTCAAAATATTGTTATGACATTTCTTATTATCTTATCGATTCAATAATCGCAATGACATCTTCTTTGGATTCGTTATTTGAACACCAAAATCACTACTCATTCCTTTAGAATAATCCCATTTAAATCTTATTTCAATACTTTGAAAATACCGTTGTACTTCCACCAATCTCCCTTTTTATTTCTTTTATCATGGGGATATCATTTCATACCATCAAGCCCCTTTTTATTTCCTTTCATTTCGGAATCTCGTTATATATATATATATATATATATATATATATCCAAATCCATCAAATAACGTTACACTATTATTTTCCCAAAATATTTTACTCTAACATCTTCACCATTATGACTAATATCATCCTTTGATAATCCTAAAGTTATTCAGGTTGGGGTATTTTAATTACCTCTCAGACCTTGATCAACAACGTTCTTATCGTCAGATCGATATCAGTTGTAATACAAGAACCGATACTCATTCCCAATATCAAATCGAATCCCATTTTAATTCTATCTTGATGAAATATTATCTCTTCTTTAAAATAGCGATTCTATATCGCATCTTTATAATTTATCTCGTTTAACTACTCTAATCCAAATTTGGGTTTATGTTTGATTTTCCATTTCAAAACTCCACTTGTTTCTAACCGTAAATTAGTCAGAAAATAATTCTCTAAATATTAACCCCGAAGGCTGAAACCAACATCAGATCAATATCCAGAAAATCAGTTATCCCAACTGACTCTCAGTTAAGTTCTAATTCTTTAATTTCCAATCTTGGCTTTTCCTTTATTCAAATGTCACTTCTAAATACTTGGGTTTTATAACTTTGTATAACTTGGATTCATAGATTCCAGTTAAATATAATTCACTTAGAACCAAGTTAAAATTCGATTTTACATAAATATTAAATTGCTTTATAAACACGGCCTTAACTCTACAAACTTTCCTTACTATATTTCATATTCCAAATTATCATTTAGATTTTTTTTAAATGACTAATAATCAAGTTTTCAATATTTATTAAAATAAATCTGGGTTACTTTATCATTAACTCCTCTCTTTATATTAATGAACTAATTTAATAAATAATTCCAGTTAACGCTGTTAACTTGTTCAACTCTAAAAAATGATTAACCCGTTAGTCAATCGTTATTGATCTTTCCATTTAAATTAATTAATAATTAATTTATCTAAATAATTCTTATTCACCTTGATTTTTGTTACATCAATATTAATATAAACTCATTCTAATTGTTCCGTTAATTCTGGTCACTTGAATTAGCTAGATAAAATCGTTTCATAATCACTTAATAAGCACGTGCTTCGCGGACGGTAGATTTGGTACAAAAATGGTGATTCATGGTTAAAACAAATTAGTGTATATATGTGGTCACTTTATTTCTTTTTTTAGAATTTCATTTAAAATAATATATTTAAAAATCTATATTGGATTATAAAATAAATTTCATAACTTCACTTCTAGTGATTCACATGACTGTGAACCGATCTTTATAAAACGGTGTATATCTGGCTATCTGCTGTTTATTCCGCAATCAATACTATATATTGATTCAAAGTTCAACCACAATCAACAACCAACAGGGTTTTAATATCAACGGGTTTTAAACAGTTCATATAAAATATGAAATAACAACATGCTAAATATTTGAGGAATCCGGTTTGATTCCTCCTACCTGTTCTTCCCTGCATCATAGATCAGCATATAATTTATAACAGTATATGATTTTAATTTGAATATGTTAACCGATGATAATATAATTCACAACAACCATATAAATCAACCATATAAATCAACCATAGGCATTCACGACATCCAATCAACCAATTATCACTGATTTAATCTAATTATATGAATTTTGCACATCCTAATATTTCAAAAATGTGTGAGAATTAACTCACCTTTGTAACGATTGACGGTTGTCGCGTTATTCCATTAAATTTTAAACTGGCATTTAAAATTAAATGGAAAACTCAATTGTCTTCGATCCTTTCCGAATTAGCACAGCTGCATAGTGATCTTCACTGATTCCAACGTGTCCGGTTTTGCGAAATTATGATAATGTATAGTCGAGTTATCGTCACTGCACGGTTTATATATATATATTAAAAGAATTCGATTATCCAATTATTTGAATTATCTATTTATAACTGTAATTACCGTTGACGATCAAGCCAGGTCACTATATTTACGCGGTCTCCCAAATTAGTTTCCTCAACCCCAATTGTTTCTCTCTGAACCCGATTTCCCCAAATTCGAATCACCTGCCATGATTTCAAGTTATAACTTTGCTCTATAACTATATTATTATTATTATTATTATTAACTATTAATAAATTTATACACTAATATACCTTAAACGGTCCTTAACCCCGTCATCTTCGAATATCGCTACACATTGTTCAAACGCAGGTTCTCCTGTAGCCAAGCTTTCAATCCAACTGTTTTCTTCTCAACAAAAATGTGATGCCTCAGTCTTCTTCCCAACAGTCATTTCTCCCATGCATTCCACGCTAAACGGCAACAACTCCAGCATATAACCATCCCCATCCCTATATGAGTGCTCCTACTCCAGAAGCTTCCACCGCCAACTTATATTCAAACTCCCCAACATTGTAAAGATCCAGCTCTTAAATTTGCCATTACCGACATTTTCTTTCCAGACAAAAACTTAAGCCTAACCACCTTCATTTCCTTTGCGTTAGAAACTCTCGTCCAAGCCTCATGCTGCTGCATGAGCAGTGCGAACCAAACACCAGACCCCCGAGTTTGCCGATGATTTACTCGCCTCGACCGATGTAACGACCCAGAAATTTGCGATCTTGGTTATCCGATATACAACACATATCGAACATCCAAGGATCGAAAATAACCGAGTAGTTAATGAATGAAATTAGAGGGTGAGGAAAGATGTAACGTCCCGCATTTTTGTCGGTTGGTATTTGAATATTTAAATCAGTTTAAATATTGAATTTGTAATATAAGTGGATTTATATATTAATTAAAACGAAGTTGAACATATAAAAATATATATTAATTATAAACGAGCACACAACGACGCTGCAGTTCGTAAATTAACGTTCTGAACTCCAACTGAGTGTACTGGACTCGTTTTGAATCGGATTTCTGCGAAACAAGAAACGTTGGAATCTGTTGAACTGTATTTTTCTAATGGAAGTGAAAAATCGAGATTTCGGATTTTATATTGCAAGATATGTCCAAATCAAATATTCGAAAAGTCGTTGTGAAAGCGTATATCGACCGTAACGGTTATTTGAATATAACTTGATATCAGTTGCAAATCGGGACAAAGTTCTTTTGAGGCGCAGCAATAATTTAATTTTTAGAATTTTACTGTAATTTTTAATTAATTAAATATGCAACTTTTTATTTGGAGAATTGTGCACCCTGTATCGGTATTTCGGGATTTTCAAAATATGAGCGGATCTACCGGTATTATTATATTTTTGGGATCGTGGCACCTCCCTGGACATGACCGTGTCTTTATTTCTGTCCGCAGTCGCCCAGACATGAACAAAATTTACGTAACCGGCACTGCATTCACAATAACAAAATATGGATTTTTAACACATTCATGAACAACCGACAAAAACAATATGAGGCCAAAATGAAAGCATTCCATTCCCTACTGAATTAAACCATAACCCTATGTTGCAAACACAAACACGCAAAACCCATGCTGCTTTCTTTTCAAATTAAAGGGCACATGGGGAAGTCTTTGTCAACTTAATGAAGGCATGGTGAAGTTACATGCTATATTATTAGGAGCAGCCTATACTATAATGTACTACGTGGAAGACATAAACTACCCTGAAGCGAACAATGTGTCTACCCTGAGACGAAACCAGCTACTCTAAGAAAATTACTGTTGCCTACCGTGAACAAATCACCATCCGCACATGCTTGTACCATACCCCTATTTACCTCAAACGTGGTGTCAAGCCTGAAAACCCATATTGCTAGAGTGTAGATACTATTACTTCAATGCCACGGAACTCACCCATATAAATACAAACCCATCGCCCCCATTTTCTTTCAGTAAACACAATGGCCAATCAAATTAAAATTTATAAAATAAACACGCCCTGACGTGTGTAAAGCTAAACCGGTGGAGTGGGATTTCGAGCGGGTGAATCAGTGGTCGATGTTGGAACTGGGATCGGAGGACTGTCGAAGGAGGAGTGCGTGGGAGCTGAAAGCATTGGCTATGGGTTAGTTAGAGAGGGGCTTAACATATTAATTGACGTAAGGGTTTGTTTTCGAAATCATTAAAGAAGAATAGGGGGATGGCGTGAGGAAAGAAAGGGTCTGAAGTCGTGGAAAGAAGCTAAAAGGAAATGAGCAAAACATGGTACTGGGGTGATGTATGAACAGGTAACGTTGGTACGGTGAGTAGTATATTGTATTGAGGAAGGCTAATGGAAGTTTGCATGTACTTTCAAGTGAGATGCAATCAAAATAAGTGACGCTGGTCACTGTAGATAGCAGGGCAATGTTCGAAATCACACGGAGGAGTAGCACTGTGCGCTGTGAGGAACGATGACAGTTCAGTAGAAATCAGGAAGATAGAGTAACTAACGGCCTCGGTATTGAAAAGCTTGAAGCGATTGAAGATAATGAAAGTGCTGAGTTGAAGGTTATTGTATTATCTGGTTATTCGAAGTTATGGCAAGGTCCAGCAGTGGACGTGAGTGAATATGATGGGAGAATTTCTATAAAGAGAAAAGTTAGCAGTTTTTAGCGCAAGAGGAGAGCACCGGGTTTTAAGTGTGAAATGGTCATGAAGCATGGTACCTTTGGTTAAAGAAATAGAGAGAGAACCGAGAATGAAGAGTTGGACTGAAAGAGATGTTCGAAATAGCATGAATATACAGGAGAAGTTTTGAATCATGACAGAAGAAATATACGTGATTAAGTATGGATTGGAACAACAAAGAATCTTGATTTGTATATACGGAAGGAGGTACTGAAGCTTATGCGCACAGTTAGAAGAAGGAATCTCAGCAATAAGGTTGGTTGATTACAAGGCTCACATGCATATCTAGAAGTAGTAGGGGTGTTAGCAGGTCATGTTCTTTTAAGGGTGCAGGTTGGCTTGGTTCATAGGGTGAGTGATCTCGTGGTACATGGGAAGTGTACTGTAGGTTAGTTCATGGTTTGTTTTAATCGTGAAAATGGAGTATGGGGTAGGAAGGTCGCGGGTGCTGTGAAGAACAATGAAAGATGAATGTACAGGAGTGGGCGGATATGGTTATATCATAGAAGATAAGGCGTGGGTTTTAAAAGTGATTGGGCCGCGAATAACAGCTTGGTGAAGCCCATTTAGTTCTCAAAAGAATAAAAGGGTAAATGGTGTGAAGAAAACAGCGGCGATAGAAGGATACAGAAATAGTGAATGCCACATACTAAAGCAAGGTTTAAAAGAGAGAAAATTAACGTGTGGGTGAATGGGCGCGATGATGAGCGGAAGTAAACAGCTCGCGAAAACAAGTAGATGGGAGCAGGGAAACTTGAAGCTCGAAATTGGGAATGAGGCATTTCTGTATGCGACGAGTAAGGTCATGGGCTGACTAAATGAATGGCGAGTCGTCGTTCACTGGAGGAAGTCCATTTGTGGAAAAAGAAGCGTAAGCGGGCTTGAACGTGCGATACTGGACTGACGCAAATCGTATTTGACGGTTAACGCGCAAAGGTGAGTAAAATCACTAACTCTGATCTATTTTAAAATATTTCAATATATTTTAATGTTGTTTGAATGCTGTGTGAATGGTCGATTAGGTAGATTACAGTTAATTTGGTTGAATATTATATACCGTTAAATATGCACACATCATCGGTTGGACACTGATTCCATTGATTAGAATTAAACTGTTAGGATTTGGAACTAGAATTCGACGATGTCAAATGTATTAAAAGTAACTATTTTTAGGGATTATAATCTGATAGAATAATTAACATTTAGTTTTAAACAAATAAATGTTAACAGGATAAGAGTCAGTATTTCGTTATAAGCTTGATATCGATTAGATAAGAAGTTGACTTAGAGACAGAGTTTATAAAGTGGAATAGGAGTGAAAAAGTATGAAAGAGATTTCGGTAAACAAGATAAGGGAGATTATTATGTGAATAAAGAATTATATGATCAAGGTGTTCAGATTTCTATAATAAGGGATGGTATTCACATTTCAAAATGAATAATGTTTTAAAAGTAAACATGGGACCGATTAAAAGGTTAAAATGAAATTGGAAATATTTTCCAATATAATTAGGGTAGTTTATCCAAGTATAGAAATAAAGATTGTGAAAAATGGATCGAACGTTGATAACGTATATTTTCTGGAACATGAGAAGATAAGAACTGGAAATGTTTTCCAAGGAGTGTAAAAATGCTAAAATGAGATTTGAGAAATATCTGGTAAGATATGAGAATTCGAATAATAAAGTCGAATGTTAAAATTAAAAATACCCGTGGTTGTGTGATGTTAATTATACATTAGAATGAATGTTGTTTTTACTTCGATAGTTAAATAACCGACTATCGAAGTGTTTGACCATCGTTGTCGATATGGAGAGACCGGTTGGATACGTTATCCGAAACCACTCCATATAGGCATAAGCGCTGCGAATTAGATATGCTGAAGATGATTGAAGACGGAGTTAAATGCAAGGATCGTCCAGTTATAGAATGGTGTGTTTTTGTTTGTCCAGTCCCAGGACAACTTGTATGGACGAGTGTCTGACAGAGTATTTCCAACGGTCATACCGTTGATTTTACGAATATACCAAGTTGGTGGGGAGAAGATAATTTCTCTTTATTCTACACCCAGTGTGCATTTGTGTAATCGATGTGTGATTACGGATTTGACGATGTGACATTCAAAGTGAATGGTGATCAGATGTTCTGAAGATAGACGTAGCCTCTAGCCTCACAACCAGGAATGACAGAAGTTGGGCTAGGCAGCATGGCTAGTTGGGTCATCCCCAACAAGGGTGTATTGTCACCGATCTAGAGAAAATTCATATTTATACTTCTTTTCGATTCTGTATCTTCGGATGGACGGTTGGATGGCCTACAACCGTGGTGGCAATATATTCGCGACACTCAAGCTAAATGAGTGAGCGGTCATGTGTCGCCGGGTTGCAAGACGTTCTTGTTGAACCCTGAGTGTATCCCCTCTAGAGTACACTATTCAGAAGGTGCTCCCATACCTTGTTTGTTGAAATCCAATCTCCAATAAGTGCCCTGCGGTTTATGATTTCATACTATATATATGTGGAGCGTGAGATGCAAGCGTTCTGCTACTTGATGATTTATTTGAGTAGACATTATTATAATATCACTGAAGTTTGATATTAAAATATGTTGGGTTATGGTAAGGTAAAAACCGTCCATGTTTATGTGTGGGCTGGTCTTACTATCACCTTCTTGTTTTGAAAAGGATTTTCAAAGTTAAACACTATGGTTGGAATTTACTCACACCAGTCCCATGACTGACCCAGAGTTTATTTTGTTTGTTTTCCCTAAACTCTTGGGTGCCCAAATTTGTACGGGCAGTCAAGTGTTTCAGGCTTTTACAGATTCACTTGGAGGAGCTCAAAGAAGGAATCTCCACCAGTAGTTATGTAGAGATATTTCTGCTGTGATGTGATGTATTGTACTCTGATATATGGTATGTATATACAATACAGTTTTGTAATTCAAAGTAATGTTATATAATACATTTATTTCATTCCGCTGTGAGTTCGTGTTTACTCTGATTCTGTTCAGTTGTGATCTTCTTCTTCTTCTATTCTATTAGTTCTATCTTTTCTTTCTCACCTTCTAAATTCTTTCTATTAATGTCCTGGTATTTTCGATGCTTGAATAGTCAACAATGTGTTTTTATGTTGATTTTCTGGGTCGAAAATCTCGCCGTTACAAAAGATAAGATAGAAACTTAGAATAGAAGAAGAAGAAGAAGACAACATCAGAGTAACACGAACCACACAGCGGAACGAATAACATATAATATGTATAACATAACTTGAAATATACATCTGTACTTGAATATACATCATTATCAAAGTACAGCACTTACAACACAGCGGAAATAAACAATAGCTATATGATTATGAAGCCTCCTGCTCTAGCTCTTCAAGTATCTATAAATCCCGACTACTTGACTGCCCGTACAAAATTGGACACCCAAGAGTTTAGGGAAAACAAAAACAAAATAAACTCCGGGTCAGTCATGGGACTGGTATGAGTAAAACAATTTAAAACAGTTTGAACAAGTAAACGATATCTCATAAGACCATGCCGTATAACGGAACGGGTTTTCGCTTATGAGAATCCAAATTATCTTTATATCAAAAACCTTTTGATATTATAATAATGTCTATCAACCACAATATAATAATCATCTAGCAGAAACGCTTTCATCTCACGTTCTACATATATAGTATACAATCAAAACCGCAAGCACGTATTGTGTAATGGATTTCCAACTATGACAAGGTATGGAACCACCTTTCGCTAGTGTACCTCTAGAAAGGAATACACTGGATTCAACAAGATCATCTTGTAACCCGGTCACACATGACCGACCACTCATTTCGCTTGAGTGTATCGAATGTATATCACCAACGGTTGGGATCAGCAACCGTTTCTCGAATGGGACAGCATCAACCATATATTTTTAGAAGTAAATGAAACTCTAGATCGGGTGATTATACACCCTACTTCGGAGCGACCGACTTAGCCATGCTACCTGCCCGATTTCTGTCATTTACCGGTTGATGAGGCTTGAGGTTACGCTTCAACATCACATCAGATTCGCTTCGAATGACACATTGTCAGATCCATCGATGATCACTAATTTACGTTTACAACAGTACATTATGTGTTAGCTAAAGAAGTTTCCTTCTCCGCTTCCACTCTTAGTGCGGTTGAAGAAATCAATGTACGTGACCTTTCTGAAAATACTCTATCAGACATCCATCCATACAATTCATCCAGGAATATGATGAACCGAAGGCACTATTCAATACATCCATCTTAGGCACTGTTATCTAAGACTTATACAATAGCCCTTGCGCTTTACTCCGTCTTCAATTATCTTTGGCATATATGATTTGCAACGCTTATGCCAATAAAGAGCGGTTCTTTGGATAATAATCCAACCGGTCTCTCCATATTAACAACGTTAAAATGGTCAAAACTTCAATAATATGTGATTTAACCATCAAAGAAAACACGTGTGCAAACAACGATATTATTTCCATATGGAAATTCTATCAATCAATCATCAATGATATATATATCTATATATATTCATATTTCCTTATTTTCTATGTTTATAAAATATATGTAATTAACACTGGAAAATATTTCCATAACTTATTCCTTATTTCCAATTTCAATATTTGATTACGTTTCTGATTCTATTTGGAATACATTTCCAAACCTTCTTTACTTGGATTTAAATAGATGTTTAAATCAACATCGCGATGACAACTCGAACCACTATACTTATATACTAAATTTACTCAACCACTTTCACTCTCGAACCTTAACCATTTCTAAATTAAAAACGAAGTCAATCAAGTTGGGGTATAACTACCTCTCAGACCTTAACTGAACAACATTTCAAATCTCGAATTAGGGTAAGTTCATCTTTTAACTCTTAAACACTTCCTTACGTAACTTTCGTTCAGATAAATCTCTATTCGATAACACCTCCCTTCGAATAACTAATTCAATAACTCTTACGTGTGTAACTCTATTCAAATAACTAATTTGAATAACTCTTATTTATTTAACTCTATTCGAATAACTAATTCGCATAACTAATTCGATTTGCTTACTTTCGAATACTATATTCGATTAACTCCCTTCGAATAAACTATTCATTTATAAAGATTTACTTTTAGTAATGGTTCTTCACTTTACAAATGATTTCCTTTTTAGTAACGTTTTCCTTTTTATAACGGTTTCCTTTTTGTAACATCCTATTTAGTTATAAATAAATTTCCTTTTTATAACTCTATTTATTTTCTAAATATTTCCTTTTTAATTCTATTTGTAAATGGTTTTACAAATACCTCCTTTTCGATTTCATTTGTAAAGGTTTTACAAATATTCCTCCTTCGATTCCATTTGTAAATGGTTTACAGACATTTCTCTTTCTGATTGATTTGTAAATAGTTTACAAACCTTTCTCGTTCTAATCAATTTGCAAATGTTTTGCAAATAATTCCTTTAGGGTTTCATTTCTAAGTATTTTCCATTTATAAATAAATTTCTATTTATAAATATTCCATTTATAAATAATTCCTTTTATAAAATCTCCTTTGATTGTTATAAATATTATCTCTTTTATAAAATCCTTTGATTTTATAAATATTCTATTTTCAATATTCATTTGAAAATTCCCTTTTCACTATTCCGGTATGTTATGGTATTTAACACATCAAATCACGATGACCAATATCGTTCAAACACATATAATTGACAACAGATTATATATCACATCATATATTACAATATATGAATCACAGTAAAATAAATGTTGAGGAATCCAAATCCTCCAACCTGTCTCCCTGCATCCACAGATGTTATACAATATAAAATCAACATCACTTTCAGTTCCGTATGATATATTCTGTTAAACAGAATCAATATAGAAATTCAACTAACTGACTAGCAGTTCAATCAAATAGTCAACACACAGTCAATCAGCCAATATTTAACAGTTCTAAAAATACAACATGAAATTATAAACTGTTCAGAGTTGTGAGATTTACTCACTTTGGCAGTTCATCGTTAAAGAACGGTAAACTGTTATTTGATCTGAATCAAATAGTTTATTTCGCCATAAATTCATACGAGCCCCAATCCACTTCCAGTCAGCTTCATTGGGTAGTGCCCGTCCATACGATCCTAACGGATCTTGTCTTGCTGAATTTCGAACACGTATGCTCAAGTTATTGAGTTTACAATATCATACATTATTAAATTAAATTAAAACCAAACTTTTAAACTAAAATTGGGCTCACCCAATTTTCCTGAGGCCCAACTACACCCGTTAAAAGCCCACACTGCAAATCCTTCCTTCTATTCCTCTCCTCCCACGATTCCAACCGAAAGCTCCAGGTAAACCAATGGCCATTTTCGCATCTTCCAGTATTTAATGCCACCTTAGGTCTTCTTTATAAATCGAGATAAAAACACCAAAACACTTCCACTTCCGTCCTCTTTCCCTTCCACCCATCATTGCCAAGCTCGACACTCCCCTTCAAGGCACATTCCTAGACCGAACCCACGAAAATCAGCACAGACATCGACGACTTCAGAAGCCAAATCGAACCAAAAGCTCTCGTGATGCCCGGAATTGCTTCACGAGCCCAAATATCACATTCGAATTACTCATCAATACTTGTATAACCCGAAAACCAAAACCCTAGATACACTGTTGATTTTCGCAACTAAGAAAGTCGACGCCGAACTCAACAATAACCACACATGATCTAAAAGCAAGCTGATGTGAACTCAAATATATACATTAGAGGATTTAAAACATTTGATTTTGATTTTGTCTCGATTTCTAAAGGTTGCGTTTAGGTCCTCTTTTGAAGAAATGAATCTTTTGGCTGAGCGTTTTGATTTTATATGGGGACGGGGTTTATGTGTGGTTGAAGAGGATGTGTACGTAGCTTCTGTTTTGACCTTTAATTGAGTTTAGATATTTTCTTGGAAGGGGGTGCTCCACGTTTGGCTTTTCTTCGGTGGTGGCTAAGGAAAGGAACAAGGCGTGGCCTTCATTGGATCCAGGGAAAGAAAGTTAAAAGGGTTTGAATTTCCCTTTGTCCGTTAAAATATTGAACATACCCCGTTACACACTACCTCCTATACATACAAGCCACGAAAACAAAATTACCGTTGTGATCAGCGACGTGCCTGGATTCCAAAAATATAAAAATATCAGTAGGTTAACCCATATTTTGAAACCTCAAAGTGTTGATTACAGGGTGCAAAATACTTCGAATAAAAAAGTTGTTTATTTAATTAATTAAAAGTTTCTATAAAATTCTAAAAATTAATTTATCACTATTTCCCAAAAGAACCTCGTCTAAATTCAAATCCGATATCTACTTATATCGAATAAACCGATATGGTCGATAAACGATTCTATAGCGACTATTTTAAAATTTGATTTGGACATATCTCAAAATCTACACGACGAAATCCTGATTTTTCTCTTCCATTAGAAAGATATACTCCACCAGCTCCACACGTTTCTTGTTTCATAGAAATCCGATTTAAAACGAACCCTGTACTTTCAGTTGAAGTTCGAATCGCCAATTTACGAACTGCAGCGCCGTTTCGAGCTCGATTATAATTATAATATAATTATACGTTCAAACTGTCGTTCAAATAATATATTCGTTATTCTAATTCAATCCTAAACTAAATTAACTATCACAGATGATCCAGTTCACACCATATTGCCATTTCAGCCAATTTTGATTATTTCAGAATTTAATATATTATTTAATTTATTATTTTAATTAAATACTCATCATTATTTAATTCCACGACTATTAAATTCACTATATCACTATTTATATAATTAAATAATTTAATTATATTACCTCTGCCAATGCGGGTCAATACAATCTTCCCCACTTAAAATAATTTCGTCCTCGAAATTGCTAAGGTAGAGAACGACCCTATCGACTGGTTAGAACATATTTGTTCACCTCTTAACTTCAGTTTCAACTAAACCAGTTTAATTTCAGTAAAATTATTAATTAATTCTTATCAACAAAAATTTTCAAAAATCCTGAAAATTTTCTAACACCTTAACTTTTTGAATTTTTTTGCCAGCACCTCCTTTGTACTGGTTAATAGCTCAAACTCCAACTTGCCACTCTGGGCCATCTCCAACCCAAAAGAAAATCAAACAGCCAAGCGGCTTGCCAATTCGGCTCATAAATCTTATATCCAATAGAAATATAAACTTGTACCTTTTGTCGGCATATCATTTTATCCTTTCCACCTATTATCAATTCAGCAGATACAAGGGTCATCCCAATCAAATCCCAATCTGCTTTTATCCACAACACAACCATTCGCTTATATCCGAGCCAAATATCATTTTAACTCGAGTTTCTTCTCGATTCCCACTCTTAACTTGATTATCACATTACACTTCAAATTTGAATCCCACAATCGAATTTGTCTTGATATCATTCTAATTCAATCTCAATTACCACTTTACTGGCTTTACTTTAATTCAATTTTGCTTTCACAAATTTCTGTTAAATTTGTTTTTAATTCAAACAGTCTTTCCCTGGGAGTTTTTAAACAAGTTACCCTTTCCAAAAATCAAATTTTCCTTTTTAACATGTCATTGAGCCCTTAATTAATATTCCATTAGTTAAATTACTTCTCTATTTCTTTATCAATATTTGCTAACCAAATATTTTCAATAACCATATTGGGCTTTTATGTTATTTGGAAAACATTTCCGAATATAGCCTTCCTTTATTTTCTAAACTTTAGAAAATATATGCTATTTATAATTGGAAAATATTCCAATTACTTATCTCTTTTCCGATCTCGTTTATTTCTATACTTAGGAAATATTCTTTATTATATTTCCAAGCTTACACTTATTTGGGTTAAAACGGATGTTGTGTAAAACATCGTTACGACAACCCAAATACTATATTCAATTAACTCTTATTCAACATTGATCTTCGAGCCTGAAATCTTACTATTTATTTGTTAATAATGAAATCAATCAAGTTGGGTATAACTACCTCTCAGACCTTGATTGAATAACATTTATAACGTCAAAACAGATATGACTACTTACTCGAATAATCAATACCATACAACTACTCATTCACTTTCAAACACGTATACGCTTCCTCTTTCTATTCTTACTAGATTTTATTCCTAATCTTCCTTTTTGATTTTACTATTCTATTTCTAAGTTCGTTTCCTTATCGACTTATATATATATATATATATATATATATATATATATATATATATATATATATATTGATACGTTGATTTCTAACTATCAAATTATCTTAAAAATATTCTAACTCCTTAAATTCCCGGAAAAATTCGCCATAACCTCCTTTGTGCCAGGAGCATCGGGATATTTCAAATAGCCTCCCATGACCCTCACCAATCCAAAAGAAAAAGAAAAAGCCAAGCGGCTAGCCGATACGGTGCATAAAATCTCATATATGAATTAAATACATACCTTTTCGTCGAGCATTCTATTTATATATCTTCATACCTTATCCATACCTATCTCATGTATATTTATAACTGCCCAATCTATTTTAACTATACCTGATCGTTTTAACTCAATTCGTTAATTAATTTGTTAATTAACTCTTTAGTCTATTTCACTTTTATATTTGAACATGACATGTTCAAATATATTTTAACTTGCTTATTAACTAATTTGAATCCAAATTTCAAATTTAAGTTCTATATTCGATTTCGAATATCCATTTACAAATCCAATTCACCTTTCAAAGTTCAACTTCAAATTCAAAACTCGATTAACTAATTCCTCTTCGACTTAGTTAATTCTGTTCAATTTCTATTCAAATTTTATATCACTTCTATTATTCAAATCTATATATCAAATTCTATTATTCAAATTCTATATTATAAATCCCATTTTGAAATTCAACACAACTTGTCTTTCCCAAAACAAATTCAAAATTGTATCTCTGGTAGTAATTCGTCACTTACAACTCGAAAATGAATACTGATGATGCAGCTGTCATCATCGGGATCTATTTTCCAGCGATCGAAGTGAGTTCAATACTATAAAACCATTTCTAAACATTTCCACTTTGAAATTCAATTCCAAATATAATTCACACTGCTTGTAAAACAATTTAAAATCTCCCAGGATCTTAAATTTTCCTTATTTTTAATCCAAATTCATTTACAAACACTTATCCAATTTTCCAGAATTTTAATTCAATTTCTGGTTTAAATTTCAGATTTAATTCATCTGATTATGCTTATCAGAATTCTTATCGGCTATTTACATAACCAATTCACTTTCTATAATCTTACTCGATTATAATAACATCCAGTATATCTAATATATTATAATCATTCCAATATAGATCCTTTATATCAAAATATAATTTGGGTAAAATTATTTCATTTACCCTCTTTTCAAAGCATACCATGACGGTCCATCGTATTCAAGTGTTTACCAACTCCTACCAATACAGTGGATCAAACTGATCGACTAGAACTCATAAACGACTCAACCAATAAATCACCACAATATAGAACAAATTTTTATATCAATTACAAATATGTTCACTCGTATATACACTCAATTCAATCTAGGGTATTACTAACCCTATCTCTACTTAGTCACGCTACAGAGCCAAGGTAATTCACTTAACTTAAGCTCTGATTCCAACTGTAACAACTCGGAAATTTGTGATCTTGGTTATCCGATATACAACACATATCGAACATCCAAGGATCGAAAATAATCGAATAGTTAATGAATGAAATTAGAGGGTGAGGAAAGATAAGACAGAAACTTAGAATAGAAGAAGAAGAAGAAGAACACAACATCGGAGTAACACGAACCTCACAGCGGAACGAATAACATAAAATATATATAACAAAACTTGAAATATACATCTGTACTTGAATATACATCATTATCAAAGTACATCACTTACAACACAGCGGAAATAAACTATAGTTATGTGATTCTGAAGCCTCCTGCTCTAGCTCTTCAAGTGTCTGTAAATCCCGACTACTTGACTGCCCGTACAAAATTGGGCACCCAAGAGTTTAGGGAAAACAAAATAAACTCAGGGTCAGTCATGGGACTAGTATGAGTAAAACAGTTTAAAACAGTTTGAACAAGTAAACGATATCTCATAAGACCACGCCGTATAACGGAACGGGTTTTTCCCTTATGAGAATCCAAATTATCTTTATATCAAAAACCTTTTGATATTATAATAATGTCTATCAACCAAAGTATAATAATCATCTAGCAGAAACGCTTTCATCTCACGTTCTACATATATAGTATACAATCAAAACCGCAAGCACGTATTGGGTAATGGATTTCCAACTATGACAAGGTATGGAACCACCTTTCGCTAGTGTACCTCTAGAAAGGAATACACTGGATTCAATAAGAACATCTTGCAACCCGGCCACACTTGACCGACCACTCATTTTTCTTGAGTGTATCGAATGTATATCACCAACGGTTGGGATCAGCAACTGTTTCCCGAATGGGACAACATCAACAATAGATTTTTAGAAGCAAATGAAACTCTAGATCGGGTGATTATACACCCTACTTCGGAGCGACCGACTTAGCCATGATGCCTGCCCGATTTCTGTCATTTACCAGTTGATGAGGCTTGTGGTTACGCTTCATCATCATATCATATTTGCTTCGAATGCCACAATGTCAAATCCATCGATGATCACTAATTGACGTCTACAACAGTACATTACATGTTAGCTAAAGAAGTTTCCTTCTCCGCTTCCACTCTTGGTACGGTTGAATAAATCAATGTGCGTGACCTTTCTGGAAATACTCTGTCAGACATCCATTCATACAAGTCATCCAGGAACAGGATGAACCGAAGGCACTATTCAATACATCCATCTTAGGCACTGTTATCTAAGACTTATATAATAGCCCTTGCGCTTTACTCCGTCTTCAATTATCTTTGGCATATATGATTTGCAACGCTTATGCCAATACAGAGTGGTTCTTTGGATAATAATCCAACCGGTCTCTCCATATTAACAACGTTAAAATGGTCAAAACTTCGATAGTCTGTGATTTAACCATCAAAGAAAACACGTGTGCAAACAAAGATATTATTTCCAAATGGAAATTCTATCAATCAATCATCAATCATATATATATCTGTATATATATATATATTCATATTTCCTTATTTTCTATGTTTAGAAAATATATGTTTATGTTATTAACACTGGAAAATATTTCCATAACTTATTCCTTATTTCCAATTTCAATATTTGATTACGTTTCTGATTCTATTTGGAAAACATTTCCAAATCTTCTTTACTTGGATTTAAATAGATGTTTAAATCAACATCGCGATGACAACTCGAACCACTATACTTATTTACTAAATTTACTTAACCACTTTCACTCTCGAACCTTAACCATTTCTAAATTAAAAACGAAGTCAATCAAGTTGGGGTATAACTACCTCTCAGACCTTAACTGAACAACATTTCAAATCTCGAATTAGGGTAAGTTCATCTTTTAACTCTTAAACACTTCCTTACGTAACTTTCGTTCGAATAAATCTCTATTCGATAACTCCTCCCTTCGAATAACTAATTCAATAACTCTTATGTGTGTAACTCCATTCGAATAACTAATTCGAATAACTCTTATTTATTTAACTTTATTCGAATAACTAATTCACATAACTAATTTGATTTGCTTACTTTCGAATACTATATTCGATTAACTTCCTTCGAATAAACTATTCATTTATAAAGATTTACTTTTAGTAACGGTTCTTCACTTTACAAATGATTTCCTTTTTATAACGGTTTCCTTTTTATAACATCCTATTTAGTTATAAATAAATTTCCTTTTTATAACTCTATTTATTTTCTAAATATTTCTTTTTTAATTCTATTTGTAAATGGTTTTACAAATACCTCCTTTTCGATTTCATTTGTAAAGGTTTTACAAATATTCCTCTTTCGATTCCATTTGTAAATGGTTTACAGACATTTCTCTTTCTGACTGATTTGTAAATGGTTTACAAACCTTTCTCATTCTAATCTATTTGCAAATGGTTTGCAAATAATTCCTTTAGGGTTTCATTTCTGAGTATTTTCCATTTATAAATAAATTTCTATTTATAAATATTCCATTTATAAATAATTCCTTTTATAAAATCTCCTTTGATTGTTATAAATATTATCTCTTTTATAAAATCATTTGATTTAATAAATAATCTATTTTCAATATTCATTTTGAAAATTCCCTTTTCACCATTCCGGTATGTTATGGTATTTAACACATCAAATCACGATGACCAATATTGTTCAAACACATATAATCGACAACAGATTATATATCACATCATATATTACAATATATGAATCACAGTAAAATAAATGTTGAGGAATCCTGTTGGATTACTCCAACCTGTCTCCCTGCATCCACAGTTGTTATACAATATAAAATCAACATCACTTTCAGTTCCATATGATATATTCTGTTAAACAGAATCAATATAGAAATTCAACTAACTGACTAGCAGTTCAATCAAACAGTCAACACACAGTCAATCAGCCAATATTTAACATTTCTAAAAATAGAACATGAAATTATAAACTATTCAGAGTTAGTGAGATTTACTCACTTTGGCAGTTCATCATTAAAGAACGGTAAACTGTTGTTTGATCTAAATCAAATAGTTTATTTCGCCATAAATTCATACAAGCCCCAATCCACTTCCAGTCAGCTTGATTGGGTAGTGCCCGTCCATACGATCCTAACGGATCTTGGTTTGCTGAATTTCGATCACGTATGCTCAAGTTATTGAGTTTACAATATCATACATTATTAAATTAAATTAAAACCAAACTTTTAAACTAAAATTGGGCTCACCCAATTTTCCTAAGGCCCAACTACACCCGTTAAAAGCCCACACTGCAAACCCTTCCTTCTATTCCTCTCCTCCCACGATTCCAACCGAAAGCTCCAGGTAAACCAATGGCCATTTTCGCATCTTCCAGTATTTAATGCCACCTCCGGTCTTCATTATAAATCGAGATAAAAACACCAAAACACTTCCACTTCCGTCCTCTTTCCGTTCCACCCATCATTGCCAAGCTCGACACTCCCCTTCAAGGCGCGTTCCTAGGACCTAACCCACGAAAATCAGCACAGACATTGACGACTTCCGACGCCAAATCGAACCAAAAGCTCATGTGATGCTCGGAATTGCTTCACGAGCCCAAATATCACATTCGAATTACTCATCAATACTTGTATAACCCGAAAACCAAAACCCTAGATACACTGTTGATTTTCGCAACTGAGAAAGTCGACGCCGAACTCAACAATAACCACACAAGATCGAAAAGCAAGCTGATGTGAACTCAAATATATACATTAGAGGATTTATAACATTTGATTTTGATTTTCTCTCGATTTTTAAAGGTTGCGTTTAGGTCCTCTTTTGAAGAAATGAATCTTTCGGCTGAGCATTTTGATTTTATACGGGGATGGGGTTTATGTGTGGTTGAAGATGATGTGTATGTAGCTTCTGTTTTGACCTTTAATTGAGTTTTGATATTTTCTTGGAAGGGGGTGCTCCACGTTTGGCTTTTCTTCGGTGGTGGCTGAGGAAAGGAACAAGGCGTGGCCTTCATTGGATCCAGGGAAAGAAAGTTAATAGGGTTTGAATTTCCCTTTGTCCGTTAAAATATTGAACATACCCCGTTACACACTACCTCCTATACATACGAGCCACGAACAACGAAAACAAAATTACCGTTGTGATCAGCGACGTGCCCAGATTCCAAAAATATAAAAATATCGGTAGGTTAAACCATATTTTGAAACCTCAAAGTGTTGATTACAGGGTACAAAATACTTCAAATAATTATTTAATTAATTAAAATTTTCTATAAAATTCTAAAAATTAAATTATCACTATTTCCCAAAAGAACCTCGCCTAAATTCAAACCCGATATCTAGTTATATCGAATAAACCGATACGGTCGATAAACGATTCTATAGCGACTATTTTAAAATTTGATTTGGACATATCTCAAAATCTACACGACGAAATCCTGATTTTTCTCTTCCACTAGAAAGATATACTCCACCAGCTCCACACGTTTCTTGTTTCACAGAAACCCGATTTAAAACGAACCCTGTACTTTCAGTTGATGTTCGAATCGCCAATTTACGAACTGTAGGGCCATTTCGAGCTCGATTATAATTATAATATAATTATACGTTCAAACTGTCATTCAAATAATATATTCGTTATTCTAATTCAATCCTAAACTGAATTAAATATCATAGATGATCCAGTTCACACCATATCGCCATTTCAGCCAATTTCTAATTATTTCAGAATATAATATATTATTTAATTTATTATTTTAATTAAATATTAATCATTATTTAATTCAAAGACCATTAAATTCACTATATCACTATTTATATAATTAAATTTATTAATTATATTACCTCTTCCAATGCGGGTCATTGCAACCGACTTCGTTGAACTCCGGTCAGCCCCCTGTCCTTCTGACGCGTCTCAGCCTCCTATGCCGCAGCAACACCCGGTCCGTTCTCCATCAACTCACTTTCCCCTCATACTCGGTTTCATCAAACTTCACTTCATCGGGACACTACGGCCAGCCGACGCTCCTTCTCGATGCACCAGAACCCTCTACCAGTTTGGACCCCACACACGAATCACCCCTCAAGGAGCACGCCTTCTATCCTTTCCATGGGTGGCCAAAGTGGCTCGAACTTTTATATATTTATAGTTTGTTTTCAACGTGAAGTGGAATTCTATTTGTATTTTCCTTTATTTTGGATGCTATGGATTTCACAGTGTTTTGCTCTTTATTTGCTAAGCATGCTGCATATATATATAAGCAAGAATAATGGAGATGAGAACGATGTCATACATCTATAGGCATGTAAAATATGGAGGTAGCTGCCGTTGTTCTTTCTTTTCCGTAGCTGTACTGTAGTTACAGTCGTGTAGGTAGTTAGCTGGGGAAAGGAAGCCCAGTGTGTACGAATTGCATCTGCCCGAGTTGTCTTACGGTAGGCTAGCTAGAAAAAGAGAAGATAGGGTGTACAAATTCTAGTGGATTGGTCTATTGCTATCTACATAGCCTGTGTTTTAGTATGGGCTGTTTGCATCACTGTTATGTTAGAAGAGTACTGAACAGAGTAGATGAAATCATTGCATGTGCCTAAGGCTTTTCTAAGTCATTTACGGTGGGTATGTGTATCTATGGCATGTGCCAACTGAAGTTCCATGTCTGCCGTGATTCTAGGGAGAAGACAATGGACATTGTCTGTTGCGTGCTAAGATAAAAATGGGGGAGGCAACGAAAAAAATTGGGGTAAGTTTTCATAGTGTTTTCAACATCAACTCCTAGGTTGTTGCTACAGCATGTGCACATTTTCTCTTATTAAATTTTTTTTTAAGGCGTAAGAATCACAAAATAGGCTGGTGGTAGTGTTTGGTAGAAATAGAGTTGTCTTGTAATAGATTTCCTTCTCACGTAGTACACTGTAGCCATGTTCCTAGGCATTAACCTCAAGCCGCAAAGGTCACGATTATTTTTGTTTGGTGGATTTCGAAATCTCATTCTTGGTTACTGCAGGAAATAAAGATGTGTATGCGAGAATATATATACAGGAAAGAGATGACTGGATAGCAACGATTTCTTTTCAACCCAATGACAAATCATTTCATCCACTTTGCAGAGATTTAGGCTTAGGTTGGCTCGATGACTTATAGGGGTTGACATTTATATATTTTGATTTGATTTTACTGAACGTGACCGATGTTTTTAGTTCAAAGTTAAACGTACCCTATTATATAAAGCTCCGTCCGCATACGGCTGGTTATCGACAAAAATAAAAATATCGTTGCGCTCAGCAGTGTGTCACGATCACAAATATATAATAAAATAGACAAGTTAACAAATTCTGTGAAACCCCAAAATGCTGATATAGGGTGTAAAATACTCCACATAAAAAGTTGCTTATTTTATGAATTAAAAATTACAGTAAAATTCTAAAATTTTAAATTATAATTACGTCTCAAAAATCTTGTTCAAATTCGAAACCAAAATTTAATTATATTGAATAAATCGTTGTGGTCTATAATCGATACCACAACGACTATTTCAGAATTTGATTTGGACGTACAATAAAATCTACAACATGAAAAATTCGATTTTTCTGCTACACTAGAAAATTATTATCAAATGGATTTAGACGTTTCTTGTTTCACAAAATTCCGACTTAAAACGGATTCTGTATAATCAATTGGAGTTCAAATTCAATTTTACGAACTACCGTGCAGTTTCGAGTTCATTTTATAATTTACATAAATATAAATGTTCTTTTGTCATTTAGTTAGCAAATTCGATATTAAATTCCATAAATAATACATATATAATATTTAAATATTCGAATTCAAATAGCCGAAACTCTAGGTCTTTACAAACCCGATCGCCGCCCTCTCCTAGAAACTGCCGGACCTCGATCAACCCCGCCTCCTGAAGCGTCGCCACCTGAGCTCCCACCTCCTACCGTTGCCTTGAAGTTCGAACCCCATTCTAGCTCAAGAAACCCATTCGAACGCAGAATCTTCAGGCACAAAATTCGAGGAACTCACGTATCTAAATACCATCTTAACCGTTCAATAGCCAGAGCTCGTTGAGAGCTTCGATTTTGCGTTAGGTATTTTCTGAATTTGGTTAGTTGGTTGGGAGGTTGGATCCAATCTTTCCTGGAGCATATCAGCCATCTAATTTCTAGGGCCGGCGGAACATTGTGATGGAGAGAAAGAAGGCTCCTTTATATATATATATTATTTATTTAATTAATTAATTCCAATAAGTGTGATTTCACATTCGAACTCCAAATCAAACCCAATGACTGTCGTTCCTAGCATAATACCCCCATTCCGAACAAAATGGAATATGTCCCACAAGCCAATTCGACGGTTTCAATTAGTTTTCATCAAAATTGAAATATAAATCAATATATATTAAATTCAAGTGTACATTTTAATTTACAGGGCCCACATACAGACTCCAAAAATTGCAGAAAAATTATTTCTAGCTTTGTATTGACGATACAGTCCTAGCAAAATTAATTTCAATGAATTTGGAGACCGTTTGAAAAATGACCAATTTCTGGTCGATCCAATTTAATTAAATTTGAAAAAACATGTTTTCTTCTGCCACGCTCACATATTAATTCCAAAATTTATGATTTTTGGAATCTAGCAATAATTTGACATTCCAAATCCAACAAAAGTGGTTTTGTCGAAAACGGAGGTCGTTTGCAAAATTTCTATTTTCAAGGGCTGTATTTATTCCATAGCGACTATTCTGAATATTCAACTGGACATAACTTTTTATTCCCGCTATGAAATTTCAATTTTTTAGATCCGTTAGAAAGATATAATCAAACAAATTTAAATATTTCTTGTTTTTCCAAAATCCGATATAATTTGAATCTTGTACGTTCATTCGAAATTTGAAATCGAATTTTCAAACTACTGTGCCATTTCCATTTCCTTTTATAATTAAAATAAAATTTTATATTCTAACTTCGATTCAAATAAATATATATGTTTTAATACTATTCAAAATAATTTTCTTGTTGTTATTATTTAAAATGAATCATTTTAAATATTTAAAATTCATTAAAATTCCCAAAATAAAAATTTTAAATTGGTTCTGATTTTTCGGGTTGTTACATTGTATTTCAAAAGAGATTATATATCTATTATATTTTATCCGTTCCACTGTGAGATTCGTGTTTACTCTGATTTCATGTATGTTCTTCGTTTTCTTCTATTCTAACTTTTCTGTCTTATCTTTTTCTCGTTCTCTAATTTCTTTCTTCAACACCTGAGTTATGGTGTTCTTTGTGTTTGATTTAGGTTGTTTTTTTATCAACTCAAAGAGTACTGAAATTTGGCATGTTACACTGTATTTTCTCATAGATAGTAAGTATGAATTTCATATGACAGCAGAATAATCTACATATGATACAACTTTTTTTATTTTTTGCCGATATTTCCTGGTTTATTTTTTGGCATCTATGTTTCTGTTTATTTTTTGCTGATATTTCATATGATGCGAGTTGAAGACAACTCTGCCCAAAATCAATGAATTGAAAATTACACTCTGGTTATTTATTATATGTGTAAACTTCATCAGATCAAAGTCAATATCTCATATTAATCAGTATTATAGTTGTATAATAAAAAACATAATGATGATAAAAAAAATATGTAACAGATCTGAATTCCAGTATCACTGGTAAGATATGCTAGTAATTCATTATTACAGTATTGTAATTCCATATGCTAACACATTGACTTTATTTTTATATTATATAATATTCTAATGTTTACGCTAATTCATAGTAACAATTTACCGGCCGGTAATTGTAGAGTGTTGTTTCTGGATTAGACAGAGGCTTGGCAGCCACTGAAGATGACTTAAAGTAATCAAATAAAGCAGCTAAAGAGCTTGAAACTATTGCTAGACCTATTGATCTTAATAAAGATATAGTTAAACTACACGAAAGGTGGAAACTTATTTATAGTAATGGCTTTTCTTCTCGAACTCTTTGTGGGAGTCGACCTTAGCCTCCTATTGGCAGACTTATTCCTGTCAACCTTGGACAGGTACCTGCATAATTTTCGAACATTTATGTACATCATTATATGCATTATTGTGTTACTTCATCATGTTTATACTTACTTTGAAAATTGTGAGTAAATTAATTGTGTAAAAAAGAAAGTCTAATGCGCTTTCTTTGCCAATTTATATTAAGTGTATCTATTTGAATGCACATGAACGTGATAACTATGTCACTGATGGCCCCTAATTCAAATGTAACAAACATCAACTTGAATCTAACTTGCAGGTTCCGCTTATTGGAGTATCATGTCAATAATATTTGGACATCGGTCACAAATTACTTTTAAATAATGATTAAAAGATTATATATGTTTCAATGAAAAAAAATTAGTTTCTTTCTTTTTATCTTTTATTTTTTATCTTTTGGAAATTAAAGAGTAAAGGGTCGTTTAGAGTTAGAAACTCTTCTGTAGAACCGATTGTATGAAAATTTTGTCTGTTGTGGGGCTCTACTGGTATTTCTTGCATCTGTTTAGGGGAGTTTAGAGGTTTGCTTTTAGAATTAGTGTTTCAGTTATTCAAGTTTCTCATAGTTCTATCATTGTGTCATTTACCTGCTTCTTTGTTTGTAGCTGGTCAGTCAGCTTTACTTGTAATATTTCATATTTATGTTTGATAATTGTGTTGATTTGGTTGTGAGTCATTTATCCATATCATCAAATGCAATACATTAATTTGAACCATTGGTTTATACTTATCCTAATATCCATTAATTAGTTTAATTATTAGGTAAGGTATATAAGAGAAAGCTAATTGTTACATCTAATTATTTGCTTCACACTTCTACTGAAATACATACATGTACATCATTTTCATCGATAAACTGAAGTACTCAATGGACATTGAGTGATTAAACTATTTGGCGGATTTAATAATAGTCACTGAACAGCTGAGCATTCATGTATATTAGTACATCTGTTCCATTCATTACCTTGTACATAATGTTTTATTCACTTTATGTTTTATAAGTCACCTATCATCCCTATGCTTGCTGCTTTGCCATCATCTTGACAGGTTAATGTTCGTAACGTGTCACACGAATTGGTTACATGTGATATTTCTATCATTGTGCCCTGATATTGGTGATATTTGAAAAAATATTAACGAACCTGGGATCATTTCTAGTATGAATATATTTGGTGTTCTAATGTTAGCAAACCTCCTATGAATGGTAGGCTTTGAGTTTAGTTTGTAGGACTTTTTAAAATCTCTTATGAATTTCGGTTGCTACTGTTGGGGTTTTGTGCGCAGCAGAAGTTTTGACAAAACACCCAATAACAAAATGAATCTTTTTCACCCAATCACTTGAAGATGAATGTGATTGAATAACAAACAACAACACAAAAAAATATCGGGAATATGAACACACGATATTCCACCCAACCACCCTCTTTATTGATTCACCAAAATATTGTTTACAACCGATCTCAACTATCGTTAAACAAACACAACTTGAATCAGTAACCTTATTGAGAAATAGGTAGAGAATATCTAATGGCTAAACAATTTGAGGAGAAAGATAATGAAGAACAATGGAAAATTTTTCCACCACATAATGAAGATATCATGTAGGCCTTTTATAGAGTAACTTGTCACCCAAATTATCCTCATATATCTCAAATATATCCTCATATATCTCAAATATATCTATTTGGATAAGCACGAAATAATCCTTGCCTTCATTTTCAAATATCCCACAAAAGTAGCAACAAATATCTCCACCAAAAATGGATCCACATAGAAAATTTGTTGCCTACAATTTTGTGATTTGCGTATCACAAATCTCAACACTCCACCTTGATACCAAATCACAACATCTCCTCCACTCAACACTAGCCAACTTAGCTCTCACTTTCAACCTTCTTTTCTCAATTAACATCATTACAAACCTCCACCATCGCCCACTAATGGTGCACCTCCCTCATCGTGCACCACGCCAATAGCGATCTTCAAAAGCGTTTGTAATACCACAAAGACCTCCATCTTGTCTTTGTGGATTTCACAACTCGACATCCGTCTTCCGCTTGACATGATCTCTTCATCTCCGGGATCCCTCGAGCATCATCAACATCTAGACCCTTGTTGATACAATGATCCTCCACCTTAGGACCATCAGCAGTGACCATATTAACCTCTCCACCTTGCTGTGGACTAGGTTCTTCAACCGTCACCAGTCTTCCACTGTTGACCACTGAACCGACCAAACTATATAGGTTCCCCTCCTCTAAAACTCCTCGCATCATCACACGACCACCCTTCTTCACTCTCGAAACTCCACCTCGAGTCTCATAAGTGCAACCGCGGCGATCTAACTGACCGAGAGATATGAGGTTATGCGAACAAGTGGGTATGTGCCTCACACCGGCAACTTCTCTCTCCACTCCATCATGCATCTGAAACCTAACAGCTCCAACTCCACAAATTGGTAGCTCTACTCCATTGGCCGTCTTTATCATGCCAATACTCTTCTCATACGAAGAAAAACTTTTCACATCTCGACATATGTGAAAACTGGATCACATGAAGAATCGCCTTCGGTACCTTCAGCAAAGTCTGCCTGTGCCTCATCACTATTATTATCACCTTGCGCCTTCTTCTTCTTCTTCATATCTCGTATATATGAATAGCAATCATTGCGCTTGTGGCCTTTCTTACCACAATAATGACAAAAGATAGCACCTTTCTTCTTCCTTGTATCTTTACCTGAGTCCCTTGCTACCATCGCCTCAGTTTGAACCGATTTCAACTCCGACCCTTTTCTCCTTAGCTCCTCATTCAAAAGACTGCTTCGAATCGTTTCCAAAGAGATAGTTCCATTAGCATTGGAATTACTCAATGAAACAACCAAAGTCTCCCAGCTTTCCGAAAGAGAACTCATCAACAAAAGATCCTGCAACTCATCATCAAAATTGACCTTCATGTTTGCCAATTGATTGATGACATCTTGAAACTCGTTCAAATGCTCTGCAACAGACTTCTCCTCATCCAATCGAAGTTGCACTAACTTTCGAACCAGAAAAGCCTTGCTTGTAGCACTTTTTGACTCATACAGCGATACTAATTTGTCCCACAACGCCTTTGCGGATTCACAACTAGTCACATGGTGGAACACAGAATCATCCAAATATTGGCAAATCAACGCAATCGCCTTTTTGTCCATTTTCTTCCACTTTCCCTCATCCATATTCGAGGGCTTCTCCCCATTTCCATCAATGGGATCATGCAAATCATTGAGATATAGAACGTCCTTCATCTTCGGCTTCCATATACCCCAATTCCTCCCATTCAAAATAGTCATCTTCGACAAGTCATCATCTCCGACATAAAAAAAATCAAAAAAAATAATCAAACAAAAAATCATATTTTTTTTCAATCCAACAAACACTCCAAGCTATGCGGTGATCTGAGCTCCGATACCAACTGTTGGGGTTTTGTGCGCAGCGGAAGTTTTGACAAAACACCCAAAAACAAAATGAATCTTTTTCATCCAATCATTTGAAGATGAATGTGATTGAATAACAAACAACACAAAAAAATATCGAAAATATGAACATACGATATTCCACCCAACCACCCTCTTTATTGATTCACCAAAATATTGTTTACAACCGATCTCAACTATCGTTAAACAAACACAACTTGAATCAATAACCTTATTGAGAAATAGGTAGAGAATATCTAATGGCTAAACAATTTGAGGAGAAAGATAATAAAGAACAATGACAAATTTTTCCACCACATAATGAAGATATCATATAAGCCTTTTATAGAGTAACTTGTCACCCAAATTATCCTCATATATCTCAAATATATCCTCGTATATCTCAAATATATCTATTTGGATAAACACCAAATAATCCTTGCCTTTATTTTCAAATATCCCACAAAAGTAGCAACAAATATCTCCACCAAAAATGAATCCACATAGAAAATTTGTTGCCTATAATTTTGTGATTTGCGTATCACAAATCTCAACAGCTACCAATATATGGGGTCTGCCATATTCATTTAGGGATGGTTACATCAGCAATGGTGTCATGCACTCCTAAGATTGATTTTTTTTATTTTATGTATATGCTGAAGTGTTGATTTGAGTTCCAATCATTTTAAGTATACGGCTTCTTGTACAAATGTGACAGATATCGCAGACGAAGAATGGGAAATAGATATTCTTTTTAGTTCACCATTCAATGTTATTGAATTGGTAATTCAATGAGTTTTATAACTCAATTCATTATGGTCAACTAGGTTGACTATGCTACATGTTTCGCTTCGATTAAGTTGGGAATCATGATTATATAACCACTTCCAGGAAGAAATATTTGTAAGTTGTAACAATCAGCTTGTTTCGTCTTCAAAAGCTTAAAGTAATTTGCTTATTATGATACTGTCATGGTAAAAAATGGTATAACGACCTTAGTATATGTACTGCAGAAGTATAGATCCAGTTTATTTTTTCTGTTTCTACCAAAATGGGTTTAAATCCTACCTCCAACATCGTTTACCGCTCTTAGTAGCAATCAGTTAAATAATGGTGCCCTAAGTGAACTTAGTAAAATAAGATTCTTTCCCATTATGGATAACAAAACCTTGAAATGAAATAGTTCGCTTTCACGAAACCATCTTTTACTAATCACGTCTATTCTTTGTTGTTCGTGAATTTGCACAGCTATTCTTGTTGGATTTACATAAGCTATTTCTAGTTCGCCTATTCGTATGGTTTAAAAGTAGAATACATAATTTCTTTAGCTGAAAACACCTAATAAGGTACCTCAACATACCTCACCAATAATAGAAATTGCACATGCATCATGACTCTGGATAGCCTTTTTAAGTCATATAATTAACGTACGCTTTCTAGCAGCATTCATGGAAAGTGTGCAACATATTCATAAGAATTTGAATGATTTATGCATATGAATATTCACAAGTGTCTTGTGCGGCTAGGTTACTTGTTTGTTTGCTTGCCATCATTCCAAAACTAGTATTTGCTACTTCATCTTTAGTATAAGTATCTAAAAAAAGTTAAGGTTTTAGATTTGTTTGCGTATTAGACATGTGAACGCTTTGTTATCTTAGTTCAATCAGTTTAATAGAATATCATTTGATGACAGGGTCGTTTGCGAGAACACAAAGCAACAGATGAATATGTTGTTCCCGTGACGACTGGTTCGAATATGTTTCGTGTACACATTATCTTGTAGAAATAATAATTTATGCTGGTATTCTGCTTGCAAGTAGAGGATTAGACATTACAATATAACCTCTTTTCTTCTTTGTGGTAGGCTTTACATTTGTGAACATATGCTACAACGTTTTACTTATCGGCAATATTAGTAATATGCACTTAATCTTTTTTGTGTTTATAATAAAAAGAAATATTTGTTTTCGGTTGCAGGCAGCAAACCTTGTATTTGCATTAGCAGATACTCGTAAGTGACATCAGAACAAATTCGGAAGCTATCCATCCTCAAGACGAGCAATCCTTCCTTTTACTTATTAATGCTCATTCGAAAGTAGTCAATATTAGTGATTTTTTTTTGGGGAACACGGTTGTGTAGTCCGACACTACACAACCCACAACCGATAATATCAGATACCTCTTTTTCATTCATTGAGGTAGATTAAATGTATTGCCATCATGTTAACTTATTATGGTCCAAAAAGACCCTTTTTTCTAAATCTATATAATAAAATCTCTTGGTAGGAAAAACCAAGAGACAAAGAAGCGCTAGGATTTATTCTTGCAAAAGATGTTAACAGGCTATGATTACTTTGGATCAAGCAATAGCTAACGTGGTTATGTCCTTCGTCACAAACTGCAATTCCCCCATCTCCCACGATCTATTTCACGTTCCCCCTCCCTCCCAATTACGTTCTTCTGTTTCTCATTTGCCTTTTCTAGTCAGTAATTGTTATCCACTAATTGCGATTTCCTCTATCTTTCTTCATCGCTGAAAATCCCTAAGAAGTTTATCAACAACTTAAGTTTTTTAATTCAGATTCATTCGTTTGACCATTTGAAATCCGATTTGACAATCGCAGATTGTCCTTGCTTGATGGGTAAGTTCCCACTGCCAATTTATTTACCCTTTAATATGTTTAAATTTAGTTCATCACCGAATATCGTGAATTTTTAGGTCTAAAGCTAATGGTAAAACGACTGAATTCTCAAAATAATTTTGTATTCTTGCTCCCAACGATATGCTGAAGGTCAGATTTTTCCTTTTATAGTACTAATTATTCTTGGTTTATTATTTGCGGTGTTCAGAAAATTAGTTTTCATAATTTAATCTACTTGAATAGTGATAGATTTTCTATTTCTCAAAGGATGTTGGTGCAGTAGATAAAATTATTTTGGAGAAGGCTGCTAATTCGCCCCAAATTGCTGGCAATCATACTGTTGTTGCACGCCATCGCCCTAATTTTTTGCGTTTGCTCCGAATGCTCAGAATCGGGCGTTTGATGCAACGAAAAGGTACCAGAGTGCAATTTCTCAGCCATTAGTGGTATGAAGAAAGATGCGTGAATTTGTGTACGTTTTTGTCTGCGAGACCTTTACTTTTTTAAACGAATAGTTACTTGGATTTCAAGGTTAGTTAACTTAGCTATGGGGAAAAGATGATTAAGCATGTCCTTAATTTTTATGAAATTAAGTAGTTAAGAAGTTGACTTATTTAAATTGAAATTAAGTAGTTGTTTATACATGCAATATGGTTCCATTTCAAACTGAAGTCATCTGTGTTTGCAACCTAGATTTGAACCACATTTCATTTGCATCCCATATTATTTATGATAGCCATTGCACTGCAGATGCAATTTTGATGCAAATAGATACACAAACGAACATTCTAAAATAACAAAAGACTTTTATATAAATGATAGCTCTACTTACAGCAAAAATTATGTTCAAAATGAAATAGAAATATGGTGAAATATGATCATAGATTCATAACATGCTTTAAGATTGAATATAGCCTGTCATCTACTACACTAATATATAACACAACATCAATAATGACTCAGTTTTTATTCATATGTAACATATGCAAAATTGAAGCGGTGGAAGAGGCTGCGACAGAAATGATAGTTGTATAGGGTTTTTTGGTTTTTTGATATTTGGGTTAAAACTAAAGTAGTTGAATGAGTTGGTAACATAACCGGGAAGGAAAAGGTTGGATCATGGTTTAAAGCATAGTCTAATCACCAATTATATAGTTCAATAGCCGGTTCCTGCATGTAGACAGTTTAAACGAGCTTAGGACCGAACCAGTCCACAATTCACATGGTGTTTCGTGGTTGAGTCGCGGTCCAGTTCAGTTCTTAGAACATTGGTTCTCAGTAGTTTTTTTTGTTTTGATTTCTATTGTTGTTCTCAAAAGCGGAAGACTTCCCATTTACGTAATTTCGGTATTCGCGGATGTTATTGTAAAATATTTTAATAGTTGTTTCAAACTTGAATTCAGTTACATCGGCATATTTTCCTCTAGCAATCTTTTTTCGTGCTTTAAATACTTTTCATTGCAATATATACATGACCAAATATATTGATGTAATGATGTCCTAAGTAAATAATACTGGACGGAAGTGGTATGCATATGACATATACAATCTAATGTTGTTTTGTTTATGCTGATATATATATATATATATATATATATATATATATATATATATTATTTTGTGTCTGTTTATTTAATTTTTTTCGAACTGCTACACGATTTGTTTTCAAAGAAAGGAATGTGGAGGATTACGGTGTAACTCTACGTGGACTAGCGTTTCTCTGTTTTCTAAATTCGGATACAATATCTTTGTTGAAGATATTTATCTTTTCATGCTTAGCTATCTCTGATCATGCATGCCAGTTTGACTTTGATATATTATTTCATAAACTTCCCGCCACTGTCAAGTTATCGAAGCAAAATATTTTTTTTTCCCTTTTTTTAATACAAGTTATATTTGTACACTTTATATGTGTTTTGTATGTTAAGCATGCTAGCATATAATGTAATTGGTTATCCAGGTTATTACTTGCTTGGCAGTAGTAGTTGGTTTCAAGCAATTGGACCGCCGATCACAATGAACTGCTAAAGTATTGGAAGTTATTTTGTTACTGAATACTCTTTTGTTTATAGTTATTCATGCCATTGTCATTTACATGCGTGCCACATTTTACAGATGCTGATGTCTTAAGTAGGTGCATATACTCCAGTATCTATCTACATATACGTGATACCTTTATGATATATTACCATTTTTAGAACCAAGAGATTTCGAGTAGTCTTAAATATTTTATTAATGATATATTGGTTTTTCTTCATTTATTTTCTATATTCACTCTATTGATAATAAATTTGAAAATGTCTGTAGTGATAGCATCATTAAAGTTGAGTCATGTGTGTATCACTTCGTGTATTTCACAAAGTGATGTCTAGATCGAATACAATAATGATAAGGAACCAAAATAATTCACTCCATTACATGGTAACCGTGGATTGTGTATCATCGATGTTGTGCCCTAACATCAAATTTATAGATATTGATACTTCTTACATTTTTTTTGGTTGATCATTCTTCATGGCATAGTTGTCCCCTTTAGAGATGGTCCATATCATGTAATCTTTTTCTCATACCTAATAAATTATTTAAATGGATTACATTAAATTCCTTTCTTTTATTCATATTTTTTTGGGTCCATCGGCTCTTTTTGCATGTCTTATTGACTAATCCTAATTATTATCATTCACCGTGGTCATTATGAGCTCTTTCTTTCCTCATTTGAATTATTGTTGTTCAATACTAAGTTTTTTATTGAGGAGTAGGATGAGGATGTTGACCAAAGAAGTGCATTGGTAATTTAACGTACTCAAAGCGGAAGGCTGCTTGACTTGAATGCCAAAAGGATAATAAAATAAAGGAAGCTGACTTTGGTCGAAGGATCATCAAATAGTCGAGTGTGGTGTTCCTAGATGAATGTTTGGAGGATCCTGGAGTCCAATGCTTTGGTTGTGGGGGAAGCTGCTGATGTTGGTGGCTTGGAATGAGGTGTTGAATGAAGTAACAACTTGGTTTTGAGCTTCTGGTCATTTGTTTGTGCAAGTTGAGGTGAGTTGTGTTTCTGGCGGTTTAATTGTGAGAAATTGCAGAGATGAGGAGTTTGTGTACTCATGGGAATTGTCAAATAATTGGAGGTATTCATACCATGGGTGGCTGCACCTAAATCCAGTGCTGGGATTGTGCCAGTTTATTGCAAGGGGTACCTTAATTCATCAACATCATGACGTTTTAGTTTAGCATTAAATTTATAGTTTTAACACAAAGTAGTTGGTTTAAAATTGCCGTAATTATACATTTATGGTAAGAGTGAGCCTGTAAGTTATTTAGATTACACTCTAGCTAATGTATGTGTATTTTCAGGACCAATATGCAAAGCCTGCTGGAAATTTTATGGATTGTCATATGCAAGTGATGAAATTACAATTTCTATCTCATTAAGAGCTATTCTGCATCAAAGAAGAGAAAGTTGAATTCATGCATTTTGACCTAGATATTTATTTGATTATATATTTGTTTCAAAAGCATTTGTTGAAATGTTAAATCTTTTGAATTCAAACCTAATAGGTTTTTGGTTGGAAACTAACATGTAATGGATTGCCGTGGTGACCTTTCTAACATGTTCTTTCAAGAGTTTAATTGTTAAGCTTAAACTAACTTTCTATGCATGAAATCCACGTAATGCTGAATGGGTGATTAATATAAAATTGTGACTTGCATGAACCATTAATGACGTTAGTATTTAGCAGGAAATTCGTGCATTTTATTATCCACTTTTTTAATAATGTTAGAAACTACTCATTCATGCAGGTGTTAGTTTATTGCAACAGGAAATGTTACACCATTAATGTGCTACACCCTTAATGACGTTGGAATCACTTCATGTCACACCATTAATGTTGCTCACTCAAATGCATTATTTAAAGAATTAATTACTTCTAAATCACATTTCTTCAGTTGACATAACCAACCAATCAAATAGTAACATAATTTTATATCACTAAGAAACAACCTTTGTAATTAGAAAATATATTGACATATTTACTATGGGGACATTTTAACCCAAAGTAACAATGACTTATTCCTAGAAGCATAGAAAACCGATGTTTTAAACTTAAAATAATCATACCTAAATAAATATAAATTTGATATCTATACAAATATATGGAGCTCAACTAAATAATTTTAGAAATATTTTAGTTGGAGAGTTACATTTTGTCCTTTTATTCTTGATCTTTCATATGTATTTTTAATGTGTAAAATTTATGCATTTAACCGTAGTACTTATTCGTACTTGCAGCTTAAGTTGCATTCGGCGCATTGAAGTGCAAACGTGGTCATCGACAATTACACATTTTTACATGTACTCAAACAAATGTTTAAATGCTGAAATGGTTATGCATTTCATGAAAATTAAGCTTTTTTCGTTGACTATGTGTTGTTATTACTATGTAATTAGTATTCGTATGCATTACGTTTTACTTTTACTTATTCGGTGCATACTTTATGTGCTGGGCTAATTATGTAATTATTAACAATTGGATTATGAAAACCTTTATGGTAAGGGATAAAACATTTTATAAACTATTTTACTACAATATGAAACCGACATTTAACTAAGAAAATGTGACTTTAATAATTCAACTTCATGTTTATATTTCATATGTAAAAACTTTAAGAGTTGCAAGCTTGCGTTTGCATAACTTCACATGTATAGATGAGCGTTTATAAAAGTATAACCAAAATATATGTTGTTATAGGATTAATTTAATGCTCTCATTGTCTAAATTATTGAAAGTGATCTTCGGTCGTGACTCGGCTTCGAATGTGAATTTAATGCTTTACAAATGTTTGGATTTCTAAAGCAATAATTGCAGGTATATGCTTACCTACAAATCTATCAACTTCATGAATTGGTTTAACATGAATTGATAATGAATGAGCTTTATCTTAGCATGCAGTTACGACAGAAAGAATTTTGTCAACTCGAAATATCACATCAGCAATTTTAAATACCTGTTTTCATGTTAGTAGGCATTAAATTCATTTACTACCAATTTAACGTAACTGACAAATAACTGTAAATGCTATAAGAGAAGGATGGACATTTGATGCAAAATTTGGTTTCAACAGTACAATCCTAACGTACATACATCACTTATATTATATATCTTGCCACTATACAATATGTTCTCACTGCTTATTGATGAATGCAAACTAAAACACTTAAAAGTCCATGCTTCCGTGCATCGCATGGGTTTCCACTCATATAAATATAATATTGAATGGAATATTTGTGCAAGCGTTCGCACATATGTTTTCATTGTTGTCTGTCTAGTTATGTGTTATGGATTTTATGAACTGAAGAAAAAAATGACTGTATGTTGTTTTTCTATTGAATTTTTGAAACTTTCCATGAAAAATAAGGAGGAAACTGAACTTGTGTATTAACGTTTTGTTGATGTTATTTCAAGGCATAAGATGCGATTGCAGGATCTGCTTTGGAAGAAGCTATGATATGGAAAGAACAATTCAAATTGCAAGGGAAGCTGATGGTTTATGCAGCAAAGACTTTTTGCAGGGTTCTTATTCCTGGTTATAGGAGTTTTCCAGTCTCATTTTGTTTAAAACCTTTTCAATTTGGTTTGTGGCATTTAATTTGCATAATTGTTACAGGTTTTTATCTATAGAGAATAACATGACCACATGGAGACCAGATACTGTCAATGAGCGAGACCTGTTGTATCACATGTACGATGGTTGATCAAAAAATCAAATATTATTGAAATAAAGGAGGTATACGGGAACAGGTATATTGAACCATGAATGAAACTCTAATTTCTTTACTATCAGTTTTGTAAATCACTTTATACAAGTAATGTGCCATGTTGTACATATTGCTATTTGGACCATCTTAATTTTTCATATCAAACTTATTTTGATCCAATTGACTTTCATCTAAGCAATTGATAGTGGTTCATTTTATAATTTATTTCTTAGCATAATTGAATTTTTTTTCCATACATAATTTTCTTCTTCTTTACATAAATTATTAGAAGTGCAAAGAACGTTTTCTTACATATGCTGAATGAATAAAAGCACATCAAAAATGGCTCAAAAGTTAAGAAATAATTTGAAAGATTGAGTCAGAACCGTATAGCATGATAGGTTCATAGTATAGAATTAAGTCTAACAATAATAATGAATACTTTTGTGTTGTGATTAATCAAAAAAAAATTAAGAATATCTTTTATTTTTAATTTTCCGAAGAAGCAGCATAGAAAGAATAACAATTTTACAAATTAGTAACTATGAAATAAGAATAATAGTTTTAGAACTACAAAGAAAAGTTAATTGTAAGAAACGAGAAAACATAAAACTAAAAAGTAATTAGCATTCCATATTTCTGTCTATGGTATTCATGAATGAAATTTCAGAATGCAGTATTCAATTTAGCTTCCTTATAACAACCAGAAATTAACAAATTGACCTTTTACTGTTTTCTTTTTGATTGTGAATTTATAATTGATATCTAAATGGATTTTGATATGCAGGGGAAGTGTTCGTCCTGTTGAAGGAGCACATACATGCACCATATTTTCACGTAATGAATCCAAATGTAGTGCTGACAAAATGAAGGACCAATGTGTCATACAAATTAGTTAAACTTGTTATGTATATGTTATATCATGCATAGTTGTATTTAACATTGCTTAGCGACTTATATCTTGCATAATTGGATGTAGTTATGTTAGCGTTTTATTATGCACGTTGACTTTAGTTTCATGATTAGAGTATGTAATTTTTTATGGTTGTACACATGAACTATGTCGATTGATAATACAATTATATTTTTTTGTTTCATCAGATTGGTGTTATTAATGCATCTATTGAATTTTAAATCCGATTTAATATTGCTTTAGGTCTAAAAATTTGTAAATAGTAGATTTTTTTAATTCACTTAATTTGCATCAGTTGTGATAGCATAGGCAACTGATGCAATACACTAGAAGTCATAACAAATGTCATTTTTGCATTTGTTCATTAACATTAGTTGTTTTTAAAAATCTGATGCAATAAACCAAGACTTCGAAAGAAAATGTAGATATTTGCATCGGCTCTATAGCACCATTTGTGCTAAATAACTGATGCAAGTCATCGTCGTTTGCACCAGTTCTTTAACTGATGCAACAGAAATTTGTCTGTTGCATCATCTTCACTTGTACCAGTTTAATAACTGATGCAACGGGGGTTTAACAACTAATACAAATGACCTATTTTGTAGTAGTGCTTACACAAAAGATAATATTTTATATTGTTATTCCATTCCCAACCTATTCATCCCATGGAGCAAAATTGGTGGTACTTTATATTAAACACCCCTCGGGTTTCGGTAAGTTTAATTACTTGTTTTCATTCCAAATCTACATAAAGATTGATTAAAAAACTAACTTGGTTTTAATTTCCATTTCATTCAATTAAATGTTCATTGAAAGATTTATTAGAACTCCAATTCAATAAATCATCTTTCTTTTTATCGGGTTAAAGAACAAATCTTATTCAAATATCGTTCATGATAAACCCTAAATCAAGTTCCATTAGAAATGGAATCTTCACGGAAATCATATCAGTTCACCATTGATATAAATTTCTATATCAGACTAGTACTATAAGTGGAATAATGGCAAAACCTCTTAAATTCCTTAAATAGTAAAGGTATTCTTCCAAGGAGATTCATCTCGATTATCACTGAATCGATTTCCATTCAATTCCAATTTAATTCATTAATTGGAAAATTAACTTAGGAAAATTCCATTAAATCTTAATTAAAAGATTTGTTCCATAAATTCCATTTCAGCTGGGTTTAAGAATAGTGTTATTGAAAACGCAATTCATGACAAACACAAAATTTAATTTGATATCAAATATAAGGCTTTAAATAGAAATCAAATCGACTTATATTTAATACCAAATTATGTAACCAACAGATACCGTATAGGGAATAAAATATCTCTACTTCCAAACTCCTCATAATATTATCCGTATTATTACGGAATTCAATACCGAAATATCTGAAGATTATTTCTATTCAAATCCAATGAAATTCGTACGTTGGAAAACTTTGGATATTTTAAAACTCTTTTCATTTCCAATATTTTATTTTAAAACATTGGATCATCTGTTTACAGAAAACTTCGTATATTCTTAGTCAAATATCAGATGTCCTTTTGTTTCTTCCCACCTCTCTCCTAATGAAAAAGCTTCCAGTTAGATCTCACAGGTAGTACTAAACTGTACTCTTGGGAATCATCGAATATTCCTTTTGGTTTTTAACTTTAGTTGTTAAACAAATTATTCGGATAAATTAACTTTTATCTTTCCAAAACTTGAAATATTCAAACCAAAACCCTTCAAACCATTTATTATGGTTTATTACAAATCACTTCTATTTTTAATAATTTAAAAATAGGCTATTTCAATCAGGTCCCGTTACGGGTCCTAAACCGCACTAGCTCTTCTTTGATTCAGATATGGATTGAACTTCTTTAAAAATCTAATTGTTGGATTTTAAAACTCTTTATTCCCTTTGAAAACCCTTTTCATTTCGAATCCAACAGTTTTCGTTTCAGGAGAATCCGACGGCCGGATCTCCCGGTACACCAGTTTGAAGTTTGCCATCAATATTCACGAACTGCTGTTGTGCGATAATTTCTATTCAAACAAAACTTCAATTAATATTATTTAAATAGAATCAAATCCATCTAAAAATAGTCTATTAACTATTTAATAACCACCGGAAATATTCATTGATATTTTACAATCTATGTGTCCATCCAAAATTGGACATCGAAATCAAACCTTAATTTTTCACAGAATATTTCATTATTAAAATTCAATTTTATTCCGAATTGGAGTGAGATTCAACCCATTACCATATAATTTAATTTATATGGATTTGACACATCATTAACATCCATATCAACTACCATCTATTAGACAACATAAAATTCGCATACAAAGTTTCTAAGAACTTTCTAATTTCTCGAAATTTGGCTAGCGCCTTATATTTTCGAGAAAAAAAAATCTCCATTACCTCCTTTGTATGGGTTGATCGGTACAACTCTAACTTGCCTCTCTAGGCCCAAATCAATCAATGGACTGACCACAAATCAATCAAACAATTGGGAGACATGTAGATTTATTATCATTCCAATACCCATGCGGGGTTTATATCTCAGTCCATGAAGGGTTTCTTACCAACTAAACACTTAGGAGAAGCATGGATAAAATATATATTTCCAATACCCGTATGGGGTTTACATTGCAATCTGTAACGTCCTGCATTTTATCGGTTTATATTTGAATATCTAAATCAGTTTAAATATTGAATTCATAATATAAGTGGATTTATATATTAATTAAAACGAAGTTGAACGTATGAAAATATATATTAATTATAATCGAGCCCATAAAATCGCGGTAGTTAGTAATTTAACGTTCTGAACTTCAACTGAGTGTACAGGACTCGTTTTAAATCGGATTTCTGCGAAACAAGAAACATTTGAATCTGCCAATCTATATTCTTCTAATGGAGGTGAAAAATCGAATTTCTAAATTATATATTGCAAGATATATCCAAATCAAATATTCAAATAGTCGCTGTAGAAGCGTTTATCGACCGTAACGGTTTATTCGATGTAGCTGGATATCAGTTTCGAATTTAGACAAGGTTCTTTTGAGACATAGTGATAATTAAATTTTTAGAATTTTACTGTAATTTTTAATTAATTAAATACGCAATTTATTATTTGGAGTATTGCGCACCCTATATCAGTATTTTGGGGTTTCAAAATATGAGTCAACCTACCGATATTATTAAATTTTTGGGATCGTGACATATTTTCCGATACGATGGTATTTTTATTTCTGTCTATAGCAGCTCGAATGTAAAAGGAATTTTCCGTAGCGAGGAAGATACACAGTACACCAAGTCTTAACCCTCTCTTCTTTACATATTCTTCCCGCAGCAACCATATTTAATTATACTCATACCATGTATGTGTGTATACCACGTATATCAGTCATGTAAGCATATCCCTCTTGTATAATATACAATTACCATAAATACATCTGTTGAATGGAAGAATGTCTGATCAATAGATAGCTAATATTTCTGGTACCCCTACATGTAGATATGAATAAAATCATTGTTTGGTATCTAATATTGATCATACGCTATGGTTGTAAATATGATAGAAGTTATGTTCGATATATCGGTATAACATACATCAACAACTCTTGTAAAACAGTTAAGAAAATCTTATCATTGAAATCCTCCATGTATGATCAGAATTTTATACTGGTATGTAAATTCCAAATAGTACATAACACGGATGGAGTACTGATGATATCTTCTCCAAATAAATGAGCTGCTGTGTATTGTCAAATTCTCTAGCTATCTTATCTGATAACGCAGGCACCTATGTTGCAAACGTACAGATCAACAGAAGCTCAGCAAGTACCATGTCCCGTAATTGAAAATTTCATACAAAATCTTTGATGCACAAATGTTTATTTCCTGTTCATTTTACAAGTAGATACTGTCCATTGTCCATGTCTTTTGAAATAGTGAGCTGACCTTTGATTCTACATGATTTATAATACTAACTTCCATTTACTTGAAGCCTGTTTCAGGGATACCCTAAGCCCTTTGTACTACTTGTAACCATTCAACTGTATGCAATCAATTTGTTTCTATACAAAAGCCAGTCAAATATAATAGTAATAATATAATAAAGCAGGCTACCCTGAGCTTCCTACAAACCTACCTAGAACTCTTAAGAAAAGCACGGGTCATTAGGAAAAAAACTTGCTCAACGTTGTTGCCATTAAAACAGCGGGTAAGCATCATGTAATAAATATTTCCAAATACTCATTTACTGAAGTAAGTTCTATCAACTCCATGGGTTTTCTATCCCACTGACATGCTGGGTGCAGACACCAATATATACAGTAACTAGAGTTGTAAGCTAAAGAAGCTAGGATATGAGAGGATTCGCAATCAATAAATAGTATTCGGTCTTGTACATTTTAATTCCTTAAGAACCAAGTATGGATACAACAACCTCATTTCTGTACAGACCTAGAAGCTAGTTTATACTCCATCACGTAATCTATAGTGATTTGAGAAAACTCAAACAGTCCTACCGCAAGCTACATTAAATTTTAAGGCTTCAGACTACTAGATAGATTTACAACTATATTGTAAATGTAAGTTTGCAAGTGCTGGAACAAAATGTAATGAGAGAAATTAGAAAATAGTTGTATTCGGCCAAAAATTGTTATTTGATGATGGGTACAGAGTCTTTATATAGATAACACTAAGTGGGCTGTGGGTTCGGCCCATTACTTAATTATACAGATATGTCGCCCATTACTTAACTATACAGATATGTTACACTCGCTATTACCCCCCCTCAAATCGTATCGAAGACTAGGGTTTGTTCAGCGAGTGAAAACAATGGCGGCGCTACATCAATCTTCAGGAAGAATTCCGTAATCACCAGAAATCGAATGCAATTGGACGGCGCGACTGATAGATCTGCTACTCTGGCATGAAAATTTGTAGATTTGTGCGCTTGCTTGGATCTTCATCGTCTACGTTAAGCTCTGTCTTCAGTCTTGCAAAGTTTGCCTTTGAGAGAGGCTTAGTAAGTATGTCTGCCTTTTGATTTTGAGAAGGTATATATCCGATTCTCAATTTATTCTTCATTACTTGTTCACGTATAAAATATAGATCCAATTCAATATGTTTAGTCTTCGAGTGAAGAACTGGATTAGCGGTTAGAGAGATAGCACTAGTGTTGTCACACCAGATCGTAGGTTGTTTGCTGAGATTAACTTTAAGTTCACTAAGAAGCGACTCTATCCACATTAGTTCTGCAGTAGTGCTTGCCATACTTCTGAACTCGGCCTCTGTGCTGGATCTGGAAACTGTATTTTGCTTTTTAGCGCACCACGACACGGGGTTTTTGTCTAAGTATACACAATAACCAGATGTTGATTTTCTGTCGTCTTGGTCAGTTGCCCAATCTGCATCTGAATATGCATTTATGTTGAGATTTTCACTGTGTTTTAGTATGAGTCCTTGTGTTATAGTTCCCTTTAAATATCTGAGTATTCTCTTTAGGGCTTTCCAATGTTGGTCCAGAGGATTTTGCATGTATTGGCTGATTTTGTTGACACTGTAGGAAATGTCTGGTCTGGTAATTGTGGCATATTGTAGTGCTCCAACCAGACTTCTATACTGTTTTTCATCTTTGATAGCCTCTCCTTTAGTTTTAGATAATTGTGGACCTGTAACCATAGGAGTAGGAAGTGAGTTAGCATTGTGCATTTTTGCTCTAATTAGAATTTCAGAAATATACTTCCTTTGGCTAAGATGAATTTCAGAGTTGCCATTTCTTTTGACCTCAATTCCTAAGAAGTAATTTAGGTCGCCAAGATCTTTTATAGAGAATTCTGAATTTAAGGCTTTTGTGATTTCACCTATCTCGTCATCACTGTTTCCTGTAATTATAAAGTCGTCAACATATATGAGTATATAGGTAGTAGACACAGTGGTGAATTTTGTAAAAATAGAATTATCAGATTTCAGTGAGTTATATCCATGTTTGACAAGTGTTGCTTTGAGCTTGTCAAACCAAACCCTAGGTGCCTGCTTTAACCCATAGATAGCTTTGTTTAATTTGCATACAAGCCCTTCCTTTCCTTGCTGTATGAACCCCTGTGGCTGCTCCATATACACTTCTTCCTGTAAGATACCATTCAAAAAAGCATTATTTACATCGAGTTGTTTGATAGACCATTTATTGTGTAAGGCAATGGTCAACACTATTCTTATAGAGGTTGGTTTCACAACAGGTGAGAATGTTTCAGTAAAGTCAAATCCACTTTGTTGTGAATATCCTTTTGCGACTAGCCTTGCCTTATACTTTGAGATTGAGCCATCAGAATTCCTTTTAATTCTAAAAGTCCATTTACAGCCAATGACATTTTTATGATTAGGAGCAGCTGCTAATGTCCATGTATTATTTTTAATTAAAGCCCTGTATTCCTCATTCATGGCTGCAATCCAGTGATTAGATTGTGCTGCTTCATGATAGGATACTGGTTCTTGATTTTCCGATGCTATGTTGTAAATTTTTGGTTTAAATACACCACATTTTGCCCTGGTCATCATATGATGTTGATTTTTGTTGTTCTCAGCAGTATCATGTTGCACAGCATTACCTGTATCCATGTCATCATTACTGTAGCTAGATTGATTATTATTACTGATATGTGGCTGCTGAGTATTGTGATCAGAAGCAGTTGGTGGTGATGCATGCTCCTCTTGACCTGGCCCATCAGATGGCATTGTGTGTTGAGGATTGCTGTCACTGCTGACCTGACACCGTTGAATTGGTATCACTATGTCCCCAACATCAGGTATGGCTAGAGCAGATTGCCTTGGATTTTGAATTTTATGAGTGGTTCTAATTCCAGTGTTACTATATGGAAACACATGTTCTTTGAAAACTACGTGTCTGGACACATAAATTCTACCTTTGTTATCTAAGCACTTGTACCCTTTCTGATTGTTTGAGTATCCTAAAAATGTACATGGTACAGACCTAAAATCAAGCTTATGATTGTTATATGGTCTTAAATAGGGAAAGCATTGACAACCAAATGTTCTCAAGTGATTGTAATCTGGACTATTACCAGTTAACATCTCATGAGAACTTTTGAATTTTAGGATTTTATTGGGCATTAGATTAATTAAATATACTGCTGTTGCAAAAGCTTCAGGCCAAAATTTAAGAGGCATAGAGGCTTTTGCAAGCAATGTTAGCCCTGTTTCAACAATGTGTCTATGCTTTCTCTCTATAATCCCATTTTGTTCAGAAGTATAGGGGCAGGTAGTTCTGTGTAGAATACCCTTATTATAAAAATATTGTTTTAGAGGTAAGAATTCTTTACCCCCATCTGTTTGAAATATTTTAACCTTATTGCCAGTTTGGTTTTCAACATATGTGATGAAATGTTGCACAGTTTTGCAAGTGTCAGATTTGCTTTTAAGCATATATATCCAGACATGTCTACTATAACCATCTATAAAGGAAATGTAGTATTTGTACCCATAGTCAGAACAAATAGGAGCTGGACCCCATAGATCTGTAGCAATCAATTCAAGTGATCTAGAATACTTTGTGTTTGAGTCTGGAAATGCAATCTTATGACTCTTTCCCATTTGACAAAATGTGCATACATGAGTGGTTGGTAGTTTGTCTATGTTGATATTATTGTTATTTTCAAGTACATGTTTCATAATTTTTATACTGGGGTGTCCCAGTTTATTATGCCATAGTTCAAACTCACTATCTTGCATGCATTTACTGTCAGAAGTCGTCACTTGATCATTAAAACCAGTAGAAACATTATCATAGGAAATAGTCAATACATGATCATTAGACATATTTGACAAATGAGTATTGCCACTACAGTCATTGATTTCGGATTTATTGACATTAAACTTGTATAGTCCGTTGGTTTCATTACCCTGCAAAATTATTTCATGGGTCAGTATATCTCTAACTAGACAAGCATTGGGAAAGAATTCGAAATATACATTATTGTCTTTAGCAAATTGGGAAACACTCATTAGATTTCTTCTAATTGATGGTACCCTTAGTAAGTTTTTGAGATATAGTTGTTTGGGTCCATCAATTATTGCATTTCCAGTGTGTGTTATGTGAATATTTCTACCATTTGCAGCAAATAAGTTTTGCGTACCTTTGTACTCACGATTTCCAAGATTTAAATTGTTCAAATTGTTAGTCACATGATTTGTAGCTCCTGAATCGGGGTACCAACTATCATCAGTAATATCTTCGACTTTGGCTGCGTCTACATTGTGCACTTCTGACTTGTTGTCATTTTGATTGCTTACGTTGTTCACACTTGAGTTGCTATTAGAATTGCTATTTTGCTGAGGAGTGTAATTAGTATTAAATCTGAAATAGCACTTAGCGGCACTGTGACCATACTTCTCACAAATTTGACATCTCACTTTACTATTGTTGTTCCTGCCACGACCTCTGCCTCTAGAGGCCTGACCACCCCTCTGACTGTTGGTTTGATTTCTTGATGAATTCCCCTTATCTTGAAATTTCCCTCTGCCATATGAGGTGTAATTGATTGATGGATCGAAATTAACACTTTTCTTGTGATCAATTCTCCCTTCATGAGCTAGTAGAGTAGAGCATACATATTGTAAATTTGGGGTAGGATCCATTGATAGTATAATAGCTGTAACGGCTTCATAATCATCATCTAGACCACTAACAATGGACAATACTTGTTCAGACTCAGGTACGTTTTGTCCTGCTGAACTCAATTGATCACATATATTCTTTACTTTGAGAAGATAATCATTCATAGTTGATTCTCCTTTCCTGATGCTGTGTAATTGTCGTCTGTAGTGCATAATTCTTGCTGAAGATTGTGCAGTGAAGTTTCTTTCGATAGTAGCCCACACTTCTTGGGCAGTTTTTACGCCAATTAGTTGTGGCAGTATTGTAGGACCTATGGATGACATCATCCATGAACAAACGAGGCTATCTTGCCTTTGGTAGGCCAAGAATTCTGGGTTTGGCACGAGTTTTCCTTCACTGTCTCTGATAAATTTTGGTGGCACAATTTTTGTACCATATATGAATTCATCTAAGCCATAACCTCTAACGGCTGTTTCTATTTGTAATTTCCATAACAGGAAATTGGATTCGTCGAGCTTTTCAGAGATTAGTTGACTCTGTGGCTTGATTATAGCTTTCATCAGATCAATTGTGGGATCAGATTGACCACTTGAGATTCTACTGCTTGACGCTTGAGGACTGGTGACATCTCCTTGATTCGTCATGGCAGAAAGAAAACAGGATGATGATGCAACTGGTATGAAACGTGTATGAAAATTTGAACTGGGTAATTCTTGAATTGAGGTAACTATAAGAAACACTTAGGTTGATTAATTTTTGCAACCAGAAGGTTTATAGTATGATGACTGCTTCACTTCTTGATGAGAATGGTGTCTGAAAACTTTCTTTGGACGGCACTTTAATCAACTGAGTGATTTCTTGAGTTTTCTTGATCGATTACTTTTGAGTTCAGATTTTCTATACCAACAAACTCTATCAAAACAGTTGACTGCAGCCACACAGGTGATGGCGAGGCACAATTGCCTTTTGATAGAGTCACAACTCTCAAATGACAGGATCGCAAGATCTTTGATGGGAGGAGTCCAAATGATGAAGCTCCTCTGATGGACTGCTGCAAGAATTGCCTCTGAGTGATCGATAATGATCAAGACTCGATGGCGATGCAGTTAGCACACGGTTGCTCTGATACCAAGATAGATTTACAACTATATTGTAAATGTAAGTTTGCAAGTGCTGGAACAAAATGTAATGAGAAAAATTAGAAAATAGTTGTATTCGACCAAAAATTGTTATTTGATGATGGGTACAGAGTCTTTATATAGATAACACTAAGTGGGCTGTGGGTTCGGCCCATTACTTAATTATACAGATATGTCGCCCATTACTTAACTATACAGATATGTTACACTCGCTATTACTACTCTGCTAAACAATACCAAGCACATGCAAGTATCAAAAATGTAATCTACCTAATGACTGATACAGTACCTACCTATGGTGCTGGAAGCGACATCGATCTCATCCGGTTCTTCTTCTCCTATTTAAACCGTGTTATTCCTTCAATTGCCGACGAGAAAGGCAGAGAACCAAAATGGTGTTTAAATCTTAAAAAAAAGAAGCTCGCAGGTTTATAATACAGTGCGAACAGGAAGTTGGGTTGGATGAAGCGAGTCGAACTGATGGGAGGAGGAGCTCACGTAAGGGAGGTATTGGTTAATATGATTACGGCAATGTCTTGCGGTCTGAGCAATTAAAGAGTGAGGGAGAAAAAAATTCTAACAGGTCGAAGAGCAGTTATTGTTTTAAGTGATAAGGAGAGGAACGATCCTGTTCACAGCATTTTGGTTTGTGGCATCATTCATTAATTGTGCAGAGGCCAATTAATAAGAAGGAAAAGGGGACAAAACTGTTGGACATGAGTGGCTTTAAAGGGATGAGTGTTGAACAATGAAGTGGTGCAGATACTTTCGAACGTGAGTATTGATGAAAGAAGGTCGTGTAATATATCGGAGTGGGTTTCTGTGTTTAATACAGAGGAGTTGAATACTGGAAATGGTAGTGGTGGCATGAAAACATGGTGCGAATGTGAAGAGCTGGGCATGCAAAAAGGGGACGTGAAGGATTTCAAGGGATGTTTGTATGTCATGAAAAGAAGGACTTGGCATTTAAACCATGAAGACATGAAGAAATAGCAAAGGAATTCGAACGCCAGAATAGGAGAAACAAATGGTTTTCAGGGCATTTGGAGTTTAACGGCAAAAATTATCTAAGTTAATTAATTAATTAAATTTAGACAGTTAGATTTGTTTAAATCACATACGTATGTTGAGCTGTGGTGGAACCATGTGTATAACGCAAACGATGTAGGAGGGAAACAGTTAACATCGGGAATGATTGGTAAAGCCCAGATAAAAGAAAAGAAGGAAAAGAATTTATTAATAATAATAGTGGAAAGGTTTGAATGAAGCAAAATTTGTGTACAAGGAACTTTAAACTGCACACAAGAAGGTAGAATTTGGAGATATGGAATTGAAGGAAGACGTCGATTGGATTTAAGTTCGGACCTGGGATGTCCCGAGCAAACGAAGGCTTGAAGTAAATATGAAGTATGAGAGTTCGAGTGTGCGAATGGATGATGGGACGAAGAGAGAAAACATAAGAATTACGAACGGTTGGTGACGTTGGAACCGCATGGACGCAGACTACCTATTGGAGTTGGTCCGAATTGATTTGGAGCTCGTTGGGATTTTAGAGAAAATAAAACGTCTGGTTTAATCGACTAATGCAAATCGTTATTTAACGGTTAACGCGCAAAGGTGAGTAAATTCACTAACTCTGTTTTATTTTAAAACATTATAATATTGGTTGAATGCTGTGTGATGGTCGTTTAGATAAATTTCAGTTAAATTGGTTGAAATAGATATATATCGTTGCATATGTACACATCAATTGGTTGGATACTAATTTGACTAACATCTGTGAATGCGGAAACTGGTTGGAGGAATCCGACCAGATTTCTAAATATTTATATGTACTATTTGTTTTATATATGCACTGTTTGAATCATGTTGAATGGAAATTCAACATTATGTTGATTTAGCAAATAGACGATATCTATCAAGAAAGTGGCAACAGTCGACCATAAAACCATTTTTTGTTAAGAAGTTGATTGTCCGTCAGGGAAATCAAGGAAGATAATTATAAAAAATATATTTTTATAATTAAAGCAAAATTTAAACTAAAATAGGAGTTCTAGTATAAACTAGTATTTTATAGTTCATTTTATAAAGTGAAATATAGTAGCGTATTTCAAGTATTTGAACTATAACGATAAAACAACGTTGTTGACTAGGCTTAAGCATGACTGTTATAAAGGAGAATATTACAGCATATGACAAAATTTTGAACTATAACGATAATTAGTTTTGTTGACCAAGCTTAAGCGTGGTTTTTATATATAACACTACTCCTTAGGGAAGTTATGAGGTGGAAAGTAAAACATAACTAGATGGGTTTTTACCTGTAATGGTATAAATAAATAAAAGTAAGGATTTAAATTTGATAAACGAGACATGTTTCTGTAAAGAAAGAGTATTCATGTTTAAAGGTGAACACTGTTTTAAAATGGTAAAAAAATCGAAAATGGAAATACTTTCCAATGTTAATAATATATATTTTATAGAGTATTGAAAATAAGAAATATTATAGGGATGGGAATGTTTCCAAAAGTAAATAACACATATTTTCTGAAATAGGGGAAAATAAGAGTTTATACTATCTTAGTAATGTTTCCCAAATGACGTGAAAGGCTAAAAGGGGTTTGGGAAATATCTAAGAAGGTCTGGGAAACTGGGAGATTAGTGTTAATAAAATGGGCCAGTGATTATGTGATGTTTAGTTGTGCATTTGAATGGATGTTGTTTTTACTTCGATAGTTAAATAACCGACTATCGAAGTGCTTTGACCTTCGTTGTCAATACGAAGAGACCGGTAGGATTTATTATCCGAAAAACCACTCCGTATAGGCATAAGCGCTGCGAATTTGATTGCGCTAAAGAAAATTAAAGACGGAGTGAAATGAAAGGGTCATCCTATTTCAGAATAGTGTTTTCTGTTTTTCCAGTCGAAGGACAACTTGTATGCATAAATGTCTGATAGAGTATTCCTAACGGTCACATAAGGCGATCTTTTCAAGGTATTACGTCTGGTGGCGGAGAAATTCGTTCCTCTTAGATTTTATACCCGTAATATTTTTGGGAATATCAACTAGTGATTTGATGGGTGTGACGATGTGGCATTCAATGTGTATAGTGGCTAGATGTTCTAAAAGTTAGACGCAGCCTCAAGCTTCACAACCGGGAAATGACAAAAATCGGGCAGGCAACATGGCTATGTGGGTCGCTCCCATTAGGGTGTATAATCACCTATCTAGAGAAAATCCAATTGCTTCCTTAATCTATCGATGCTGTCCTTTTTTGGGAAACTGTGGTTTGAGCCCAACCATTGGTGATATACATTCGATACACTCAAGCGAAATGAGTGGTCGTTCATGTGTGGGACGGGTTGCAAGACGTTCTTGTTGAACGCAGTGTATTCGCCTCTAGAGATACACTATCGGAAGGTGGTCCCATACCTTGTCATAGTTGGAATCCAATCTCCAATAAGCGCCCTGCGGTTTTTGATTTTATACTATGTATGTAGAGCGTGAGATACAAGCGTTCTGATATTTGGTTATTTACTTGATTGGACATCATTATAATATCACTGGATTTTGATATCAAGATATTTTGGGTTATAGTAAGGTAAAAACCATCTATGTTTATGTGTGGGTTGGTCTTACTATTACCCTTTTGTTTCAAAAGGATTTTTAAAGTTAAACTGTATGGTTGGAATTTACTCACACCAGTCCCATGACTGACCCAAAGTTTATTTTGTTTGTTTTTTCCTAAACTCTTGGGTACCCGTATTTGTACGGGTAGTCAAGTGTTTCAGGATTTTACAGATACTCTTGGAGGAGCTGGAAGCAGAAGGCTTCACCGCTAGTATTTAGAGATTATTTCCGTTGTGAGATGATGTATTGTACCTTGATAATGGTACGTATATACAATACAATTTTTTGTTTCAAAGTTATGTTATATCATATGTTTTATTCGTTCCGCTGTGAGATTCGTATTTACTCTGATTATGCTCAGTTGTGTTCTTCTTCTTCTTCTATTCTATTAGTTCTATCTTATCTTTCTCATCCTCTTATTTCTTTCTATTAATAATCTGAATTTTTGTGCACTTTGAGTTGAATGTGTAGGATATTTATCGGCTCAATTTGGTACGGATTTTCGGGTCGTTACAGTTGGTATCAGAGCTGGTTGCTTAATTGGTACGCATGATAGGGGGTTCTCGCTTCGTGGTTGGTGGCGGACGGGGGACTCTTACCCCTACATGTCCCGACAATGAGGGTTGACCGAGTCGAGAGGCAGGCCATAAAAGCTATTCTGAGGTATCGTTGTAAAGCCATTGTGGCAGTGTAGGCCACTGGTTGATGGTTGAAAAGCCTAGACCCTTTACAGTTGGTATCAGAGCTGAAGGTTAAGTGATTACCTTGGCTCTGTGGTGTGACTCAATAGAGATGGGGATAGTAATATCCTAGATTGAGTTTGAGTGTATATATATGAGCGTGTATTTGTACATTGATATAAAAACTGTTTTATATTGTGTTGAATTGTCTGGCAAGTGGTTTATGAATTCTGGTCGATACTAGATTGCAAACTGTATCGATAGGTATTTCTAAACTCTTGAACAAAGTTATTCGACACAATATTGTTTATAAAGATTGGGTAAATGAAATAATTTTACTTGAAATATATTTTGATATAAAGAAAGAATATATATTGGAATTATCTAATATATATTGAATATGTTGGTTGAAATTATAATCGAATAGGGTTATAATCAAATTGGTTATAAATAACCAATAGGAATTCACATGAGTATAATATGTAAATCTGGAGAATAAATCTGAATTTAAACCTGAATTTGAAATTAAAACTCTGGAAACTTGGAAAAGAGTTGGAAATAATGTTTGGATTAAATATATGGGAATTTTAAAATCCTGGAGATTTGAAATTGTTTTCCAAGTGCTGTAAAAGATATTTTGAAGTAAAATTCAAAATGTAAGTGTTTTAATATGTATTTTGAAAAGTAATATAGTATTGAACTCGCTTCGATGGCTGGAAAATAAATTCTGATGATGACGGCCGCATTATCAGTGTTCATTTTCGAGTTTCCAAGTGACGGATTACTACCAAAGATTTTGTTTTGGATTGTTTTGAGAAAAAGTTATTCGAAAAAAATTCAAATGTTTAGAATTGCTATTATTATATGCTATATATATGATTTCAAACTGATTTGAAATAAAAACCCCAGGAATTTGAATTCCGAAATTAAAATTTTACTTATGAAGTAAATAAATAGAAATTTAACTAAGTCAAATGAAATTGGTTTGGATTAGAGATAACCTGAAATGGAATTGAATTGATGAATTAAGAGTTGGAATTGAGTTTGGAATCAGAGTTTGAGTGAAGATATATGTGGATGATGTGGTTCGAGGATAATTGTAATGGAAATCGAGTGGAAATGAAGTGATATATGCTGATTGGACAGTAAATAGAAGAGATAGAGTGGAATGCCAGACAAAATGGCTTTTTAAATTTCTTTTGGATTGGAAAAAGGCCCAGAGAGGCAAGTTGCAGTAGTACCGAATGAGCCGTGCAGAGAAGATGCTGGCGAAACTCTCTGAAAACTTAAACTGTTAGGAAATTTTCAAATTTTTTGAAAATATTCGTTAATAAGAAGAAATTAATATTTTAATTAGAATTAATCGGTCATGTTGAAAACTGAATTTTAGAAATTTAGTAAAAGATTCTTAACCTGGTTATAATATGTAGCATTTTCCCTACCTTATTAATTTTGGGGGCGAAATTCTTTTAAGGGGGAAGGAATGTAACGTCCCGCATTTTATCGGTTTATATTTGAATATCTAAATCAGTTTAAATATTGAATTCATAATATAAGTGGATTTCTATATTAATTAAAACGAAGTTGAACGTATGAAAATATATATTAATTACAATCGAGCCCGTAAAATCGCGGCATTTAGTAATTTAACGTTCTGAACTTCAACTGAGTGTACAAGACTCGTCTTAAATCGGATTTCTGCGAAACTAGAAACGTTGGAATCTGCCAAACTGTATTCTTCTAATGGAGGTGAAAATTCGAATTTCTGAATTATATATTGCAAGATATATATCCAAATCAAATATTCAAATAGTCGTTGTAGAAGCGTTTATCGACTGTAACGGTTTTTTCGATGTAACTAGATATCGGTTTCGAATTTAGACAAGGTTCTTTTGAGACGTAGTGATAATTTAATTTTTTAGAATTTTACTGTAATTTTTAATTAATTAAATACGCAACTTTTTGTTTGGAGTATTATGCACCCTGTATCAGTATTTTGGGGTTTTAAAATATGAGTCAACCTATCGATATTATTAAATTTTTGGGATTGTGACATATTTCCCGATACGATGGTATTTTTATTTCTGTCAATAACAGCTCGAACGTAAAAGGATTTTTCCGTAGCGAGGAAGATACACAGTACACCAAGTCTTAACCCTCTCTTATTTACATATTCTTCCCGCAACGACCATATTTAATTATACCCATACCATGTATGTGTGTATACCACATATATCGGTCATGTAAACATATCCCTCTTGTATAATATACAATCACCATAAATACATCTGTTGAATTTAAGAATGTATGATCAATAGATAACTAATATTTCCAGTACCCCTACGTGTGTAGATATGAATAAAATCATTGTCAAGTATCTAATATTGATCATACGCTATTGTTGTAAATATGATAGTTATGTTCGATATATCGGTATAACATACATCAACAACCCTTATAAAACAGTTAAGAAAATCCTATAATTGAAATCCTCCATGTATGATCAGAATTTTATACTAGTATGTAAATTCCAAATAGTACAACACGGATGGAGTACTGATGATATATTCTCCAAATAAATGAGCTGCTGTGAATTGTCAAATTCTCTAGCTATCTTATCTGATAACGCAGGAACCTATGTTGCAAACGTACAGATCAACAGAAACTCAGCAAGTACCGTGTCCCGTAATTGAAAATTTCATATGAAATCTTTGATGCACAATTGTTTATTTCCTGTTCATTTTACAAGTAGATACTGTCCATTGTCCATGTCTTTTGAAATACTGAGCTGACCTTCGATTCTACGTGACTTATATTACGAACTTCCATTTACTTGAAGCCTGTTTCTGGGATACCCTAAGCCCTTTGTACTACTTGTAACCATTCAACTGTATGCATTCAATTTGTTTCTATACAAAAGCCAGTCGAATATAATAGTAATAATATAATAAAGCAGGCTACCCTGAGCTTCCCGCAAACCTACCTAGAACTCTTAAGAAAAGCACGGTTCATTGGGAAAAAAAAACTTGCTCAACGCTGTTGCCATTAAAACAGTGGGTAAGCATCATGTAATAAATATTTTCGAATACTCATTTACTGAAGTAAGTTCTATCATCTCCATGGGTTTTCTATCCCACTAACATGCTGGGTGCAGACACCAATATATACAGTAACTAGAGTTGTAAGCTAAAGAAGCTAGGACATGAGAGGATTCGCAATCAATAAATAGTATTCGGTCTTGTACGTTTTAATTCCTTTAGAACCAAGTATGGATACATCAACCTCATTTCCGTACAGACCTAGAAGCTAGTTTATACTCCATCACGTAATCTATAGTGATTTGAGAAAACTCAAACAGTCCTACCGCAAGCTACATTAAATTTTAAGGCTTCAGACTATTCTGCTAAACTATTCCAAGCACATGCAAGTATCGAAAATGTAATCTACCTAATGACTGATACAGTACCTACCTATGGTGCTGGAAGCGACATCGATCTTATCCGGTTCTTCTTCTCCTATTTAAACCGTGCTATTCCTTCAATTGCCGAAGAGAAAGGCAGAAAACCAAAATGGTGTTTAAATCTTTAAAAAAAGGAGCTCGCAGGTTTATAATACAGTGCGAACAGGAAGTTGGGTTGGATGAAGCGAGTCGAACTGATGGGAGGAGGAGCTCACGTAAGGGAGGTATTGGTTAATATGATTGCGGCAATGTCTTGCTGGTCTGAGCAATTAAAGAGTGAGGGAGAAACAAAATTTTAACACTCGGGAAGCAGTTATTGTTTTAAGTAATAAGGAGAGGAACGGTCATGTTCACAACATTTTGGTTTGTGGCATCATTCATTAATTGTGCAGAGGCCAATTAATAAGAAGGAAAAGGGGACAAAACTGTTGGACGCGAGTGGCTTTAAAGGGATAGTGTTGACAATGAAGTGGTGCAGATGCTTTCGAACGTGAGTATTGATCAAAGAAGGTGGTGTAATATATCGGAGTGGGTTTCTGTGTTTAATTCAGAGGAGTTGAATACTGGAAATGGTAGTGGTGGCGTGGAAACATGGTGCAAATGTGAAGAGCTGGGATGCAAAAGGGGGACGTGAAGGAGTTCAACGGATGTTTGTATGTCATGAACAGTAGGACTTGGCATTTAAACCATGAAGGCATGAAGAAACAGAAAAGGGATTCGAACGCCAGAATAGGAGAAACAAATGGTTTGCAGGGCATTTGGAGTTTAACGGTAAAAATTATTTAAGTTAATTAATTAATTAAATTTAGATAGTTAGATTTGTTTAAATCACATACGTATGTTGAGCTGTGGTGGAACCATGTGTATCAGGCAAACGATGATAGGAGGGAAACAGTGAACATCGAGAATGATTGGTAAAGCCCAGATAAAAGAAAAGAAGGAAAAGAATTTATTATTAATAATAGTGCAAATGTTTGAATGGAGCAAAATTTGTGTACACGGCATTTTAAAACGCACACAAGAAGGTAGCATTTGGAGATATGGAGATGAAGGAAGACGTTGATTGGATTTAAGTTCGGACCTGGGATGTCCCGAGCGAACGAAGGCTTGAAGTAAATATGAATTATGAGAGTTCGAGTGTGCATATGGATGATGGGCCGAAGAGAGAAAATATAAGAATTACGAACGGTTGGTGACGATGGAACCGCATGGACGCAGACTACTTGTTGAAGTTGGTCCGAATTGATTTGGAGCTCGCTGGGATTTTAGAGAAAATAAAACGTCTGGTATAATCGACCAACGCAAATCGTAATTTAACTGTTAACGCGCAAAGGAGAGTAAATTCACTAACTCTGTTTTATTTTAAAATATTATAATATTGGTTGAATGTTGTGTGATGATCGTTTAGATAAATTTCAGTTAAATTGGTTGAAATAGATATATATTGTTGCATATGTACACATCAATTGGTTGGATACTGATTTGACTAACATCTGTGAATGCAGAAACTGGTTGGAGGAATCTGACCGGATTCCTAAATATTTATATGTACTGTTTGTTTTATATATGCACTGTTTGAATCATGTTGAATGGAAATTCAACGTTATGTTGATTTAGCAAATAGACGATATCTACCAAGAAAGTGGCAACAATCGACCATAAAACCATTTTTTGTTAAGAAGTTGATTGTCCGTCGGGGAAATCAAGGAAGATAATTATAAAAATTATATTTTTATATTTAAAGCGAAATTTAAACTAAAATAGGAGTTTTAGTATAAACTAGTATTTTATAGTTCATTTTATAAAGTGAAATATAGTAGCGTATTTCATGTATTTGAACTATAACGATAAAATAATGCTATTGACTAGGCTTAAGCGTGACTGTTATAAAGGAGAATATTACAGCGTATGACAAATTTTTGAACTATAACGATAATTAGCGTTGTTGACCAAGCTTAAGTGTGGTTTTTATATATAACACTACTCCTTAGGGAAGTTATGAGGTGGAAAGTAAAACATAACTAGATGGGTTTTATCCTGTAATGGTATAAATAAATAAAAGTAAGGATTTAAATTTGATAAACGAGACATGTTTCTGTAAAGAAATAATATTCATGTCTAAAGGTGAACACTGTTTTAAAATGGTAAAAAAATCGAAAATGGAAATACTTTCCAATGTTAATAATATATATTTTCTAGAGTATTGAAAATAAGAAATATTATAGGGATGGGAATGTTTCCAAAAGTTAATAACACGTATTTTATGAAATAGGGGAAAATAAGAGTTTATAATATTTTAGTAATGTTTCCCAAATGATGTGAAAGGCTAAAAGGGGTTCGGGAAATATCTAAGAAGGTCTGGAAAACTGGGAAATTTGTGTTAATAAAATGGGCCAGTGATTTTGTGATGTTTAATTGTGCATTTGAATGGATGTTGTTTTTACTTCGATAGTTAAATAACCGACTATCGAAGTGCTTTGACCCTCGTTGTCAATACGGAGAGACTGGTTGGATTTATTATCCGAAAAACCACTCCATATAGGCATAAGCGCTGCGAATTTGATTATGCTGAAGAAAATTGAAGATGGAGTGAAATGAAAGGGTCGTCCTATTTCAGAATGGTGTTTTCTGCTTGTCCAGTCCTAGGACAACTTGTACGGACGAATGTCTGACATAGTATTCCTAACGGTCACATAAGACGATCTTTTCAAGGTATTACGTCTGGTGGCGGAGAAATTTGTTCCTCTTAGCTTTTATACCCGTAATATTTTTGGGAAGATCAACTAGTGATTTGATGGGTGTGACGATGTGGCATTCAAAGTGTATGGTGGCTAGATGTTCTAAAAGTTAGACACAGCCTCAAGTTTCACAACCGGGAAATGACAAAAATCAGGCGGGCAGCATGGCTATGTGGGTCGCTCCCATTAGGGTGTATAATCACCTATCTAGAGAAAATCCATTTGCTTCCTTAATCTATCGATGTTGTCCCTTTTCGGGAAACGGTGGTTTGAGCCCAACCGTTGGTGATATACATTCGATACACTTAAGCGAAATGAGTGGTCGGTCATGTGTGGGCCGGGTTGCAAGACGTTCTTGTTGAACCCAGTGTATTCGCCTCTAGGGATACACTATCGGAAGGTGGTCCCATACCTTGTCATAGTTGGAATCCAATCTCCAATAAGCGCCCTGCGGTTTTTGATTTTATACTATGTATGTAGAGCGTGAGATGCAAGCGTTCTGATATTTGGTTATTTACTTGATTAGACATCATTATAATATTGCTGGATTTTGATATCAAGATATTTTGGGTTATAGTAAGGTAAAAACCGTCTATGTTTATGTGTGGGTTGGTCTTACTATTACCCTTTTGTTTCAAAAGGATTTTTAAAGTTAAACTGTATGGTTGGAATTTACTCACACCAGTCCCATGACTGACCCAGAGTTTATTTTGTTTGTTTTTCCCTAAACTCTTAGGTACCCAAATTTGTACGGGCAATCAAGTGTTTCAGGCTTTTACAGATACTCTTGGAGGAGCTGGAAGCAGAAGGCTTCACCGTTAGTATTCAGAGTTTATTTCCGCTGTGATATGATGTATTGTACCTTGATAATGGTATGTACATACAATACAATTTTGTGTTTCAAAGTTATGTTATATCATATATTTTATTCGTTCCGCTGTGAGATTCGTATTTACTCTGATTCTGCTCAGTTGTGTTCTTCTTCTTCTTTTATTCTATTATTTCTATCTTATCTTTCTCATCCTCTTATTTCTTTCTATTAATAATCTGAATTTTCGTGCACTTTGAGTTAAATGTGCAGGATATTTATCGGCTCAAACTGGTACGGATTTTTGGGTCGTTACACAATCCGTGTGGGGTTTGTCGTAATCTAAACACATTAGTGATGTGTAAGTACCATCTCGGGACCCATGTGGGGTTTGTCGTAATCTAAATACATGAGAGATGTGTAATTATCATCCCAAGATCCGTGTGGGGTTTGCATCACATTCAATAAATAATAATTTATAAATTACTTCCCCAAAATTAACAAACGTTCAAAACGTTTCGAATCAACACACAATTTATGTTTTAAATATCGTATACCCAACCAAATACACATATATCAAGTAAAAATGATATTTTTTATCATACTACTCAACATTTTACATCATAATAAGCTTGATAATTAACCCAATTTAGTATCCAAATTATATCGCAATCCATCACCAAGTCGATCACATAATAGTCAAACATTACACAGTGTAAACTATGGCTTAACTAATCTAGTTAAGCAAATAAAGTGAGAAATTCTCACGAAAGCCATTCCAACACCATGACACTACAGATGTAGGATTTTTAAGCTTGCTACTTTTCCAAGATTCCAACTTTTTACCCAAATTGACAACCTACTTATATACATATATATACATATACACACACACACACACTTATAAATACATATATGTACTCTAACTTGCAAATCAAGAAGAAAGGTGAGATTTTTAAGAGGTGTAGGGGCTTGGGGACCAAGAGTAAGGGCATGGCAACACTAGAAGGGGCCCCATCACGCTGTTGGGGGCTGATGTAGTCATGGCGTGGGGTTCCTGGAGTGTAGGAGGTGTTTAAAATGGTGTAGGCTTGGTTTTAAGGTAAAAGGTGCGATCTTTTTGAGTTTTAAGAAGGAGGAAGAGTTTTGGAACTTAAGGGGGGCGTACGGCCCGAGGTAGGGTTGTTTGTGGATGGTGGTGGTGCGCAAGGGAGGGGGAGGGCTGGTTGGGTGGTGGAAGTGGTAGCGTGGCCATAAGAAGGAGGAAGAAGAGGGAAGACATGAAAATGAAGCTTAAGGAGGAAGTAAAAGGAAAAGAGAAAGTAAATGAAAATTAAAAACAAAAATAAATGACACATGCCATAAAGTAAAAAATGAAAGAGAGCCATTAAGGAGAGCATGGCATATGTCATGAAGGGTACATGATGTGTCTAATTATGGTGTCATCTGGGAATGAGTGCATATGTGATTTGATCTATCCCTATTAATTATGTCATGTTAACTTCCTTCTAGTCATATGACCATATACTAACTCCAAAAATTACGAAAATTGAAATCTTGCTACGTTTCACAATTATGGTTCGAAAGAGCCTGGTCTCATCAAATTTGGAGACCATTTGAAAAATGGTCTTATTTCTGGCTTTTACTGAAATTTAACTAATTTTTCAACATATGTTTATATTACGTACGCTCACATATGAACTCCAAAAATTATGAAATTTAAATCCTACCATATTTTGGCATAACGGATCCAATAAAATTTATTTCAATCAGATTCCGAGACTTTTTCAAAAATGGTCCTTTTCAGGTCATTAAGATAATATTAAAATATTGAATTTCAAAATTTTCACTTTTAAATTAATTTTAAAAGTTTACTAACCTTATCATAACTATTTAATAAGTCATATACAAATACTTTTCTCAAAATTTATAGTTTCAATAAATAGTGTTTCCTAACCAAAATTGTTTGAACTGATAAGTTGACAAAAACTTATTTAAATAGCTTATCTGAGTGTCATACTTTTTGAAATTGTATTAAAAATGAGTATATGTATCTAGTACCATGCGCGCTTATTTTAAATTCTCAAAAACTTGTATTTTCGAAATTTAAAATTGGTTACGAAATTTTTGGTTGTTACGATGCATCTATAAACAAGCCAACATATTTATGAATCCGAACTCCGGATTTGGTTGTCTTTGTGTGTATTTTCTTAATGATGATTTCATGAGTAGTGAATTCGTGAACACATTACACGCGTTTTATAAATAGGTTTTTAAAGAGGTTTCTAATATAAATAAATATTCTTTTAGAAAAAATATTTTCTATATTACAAACATTCTTGGATCATTAATTTTTTTCTTATTAAATAAAAAGATTTACAAAATCAATCGTATTTTCCTTAAAGTGTATTTTCTTGATTAAAAACACAAGTTTTCACACTCTAACAAAAATACAACTTAAATGATGTAGTATAACTCATAGTATGAGACATTAATATATATCATATCGGTTAATTGCAGACTAGTCGGCGGAAGTTATTTTGCAGAATTGGCTAACTTGGAGTAAACCGATAAATGATAACGTACGTTTGGGATGTACTATTATCACCATTCGGGCTACTGTTGAGAAGCCTATGACACATTGTAACAACCCTAATTTCGATAGATTCGATTTTTTTTCAAAAATCCAAATCTACCAAAGCTCGAGTCGGTTCGTCTGGTATCCTGTAGAAGGCAAAGATAAATATATCAGGGATCACAATAAAATATCTCACAGCGGAACCAATAAAATATAATAGTAAATACATACTTACCGATATAATGACACTAACTAGCAAGTGTCTTTAAGCTGCAAAACTCAACCACCTATCTAACATGCGAGTTTGTTATGAGGAGGGGAACAGAAAAAAAGTTCTGGTGAATGGACAAATTATACTTTCTACAATAACATTACATATACCGTTCTATCACTGGTTCTTTATTTATTAAGTTGTTCGGGTTTATTTCGTGTTATACTTTCGATTTTTCCGCATAAATCGTATTTATATACTCCTTAGTTGATTAACCTAATAATATATATATAGTTATATTCCCAATAAACCGAGGTACTCTCCATAGTATCCTCCTCGAATGATCCCCATAGTCGTACTACAAAAACATATCGGACCTCCATCTTCACAGTACGAGGGCTAATCGAATCTCCAACACTGCGTTACGAAGGCGCCAAATACCTGAGATCTTAATGGAACTCAGTCGGGGGCCTATTATATTTGTCAAGAATGGCCTCGGGATGGCCAAACAAAATGGCTTCGTTAGGCCCCACCAGCCTACCACTTAATGAAAGACTATTCAAAAGAGCTAAGTGACTGCTCCTAGCAACTAATCTAAACAAACATGCGGTCCCCTCATCCAACGACCCGATAGTGAAGATCATTGGCATGTTGGGTATATAGCTCCAGTCTTTGCTATACATGCTCTGATTGACGATGACCGCGCCCGACGACCTATTATCCTTGTTGGGTCTTAACCACGAAGCATCCTCATCTACTAGTCGAGGCAGCCGCCTAACCATGATATAAATCATCTAAATCTATCTTTTAGCTTCCCCACAACTACGATGTAACAAATGCAGCAAAGGCATACTAATCTAACAAATGCAGACAAGGCATACTCATCAGATGGTAACATACAGGCCTTGACTTTGCGGGTACTGCCCAAAGCCTACCACAGAGGACCAACACAGATTATCCTCATATCCCGTAGAAGTCTCACACTTCGCTCCAGTCCCGTTGAATAAGTTGGACGTGCTCACACCATGTTTCCCGACACCTTCGATGATCTAACATGTTGGGTTCTCCATCCTTACGGAGTAGACCAAACGTAGATATCGTAGATTATCTTTAGGCTTATTGAACTTATTTTCCAATTTCATGTTTATTTATAATAAGTGTTGTTCCTTACTTTTCACTTTCCAAATTATAACATGTTAACTAGCATTTTGGTCCGGTTACCAGAAGTGGTCCAGGCCCACACGACTCAGCCCATCGTATAGTTCAGCAGCCCATGAAGTTGCCAACATCCTTAAGAATCAAGCTAAGATAGGGTCGTGCAAGAACAGTCGCCACGGCTTGCCAAATTTCTCTCAAACAATGTAAGTCGCAGATCGAGTGTACGCACTTTGAACCGTGTGATCGTATCGAGCAAATCATGGTTCTAACAATATAAGACTTGAGTCAGGCCATTAGCAGAATTTCATATCCCTCGGATGCGAAATTCATCAGCATTGAAGATCGCTCTCCCGACACGTGCCAATCACACCAAAAGCTTGCGCAACACGTACTGATCGACACCAGAATCCATCCTTGGCTCCACCATGCTTCGCATCCTGTGCCTCACATTCCCATGCTCTGCATCCCATGCTCAGCACCCACTTAATCTCACGTCCCATGCTCGGCACCCACCTAGCTTCGCATTATGTGCCTCGCATCCCGTGCCATGCATCACCATGCTTCGCATTACCGTGCCTCGCATCCCATGCTCGGCATCTTCACGTGCTGCGCATTCCCGTGCCTTGCATCATCATGCTGGATCACCTCGTGCCACGCCTTAATTTCGCATCTTTACATGGGATGCGAAATTTCGTATCCCTTTTGGGATACGAAATTGCCTCTATTTCACATCCCTCGATGGGATGCGAAATCACCTTTAATTCGCATCCCTACACACGATGCAAAATTTTGCATCCCCCCACTTAGGATGCGAAATCCCACTCCTTTTTTTTTCCCAATCCCTTTTTCCCCACTATCATATCGCACCTACTCTACTTCCTATAAATTCATCATTCTTCGAAGAGGTTGGCATTTTCTAGGTTTGAGACCTTTGGAGGACCTTGGACACCATTAACGGTAGCATAGCCTTTGGGGAAGAAGAAGACCTCGGTCCTCCAGATTCCCGGTACACCCGGACCTTTGATTTTCTCGGTACTTCCCGGTACACCCCGAGCCTCCGATTATTTCCGGTACACTCCAGACCTCTGAATTTCTCGCCACATCCTGGACCTTGGATTTTTTCCGACTTCGCCCGGACCCTGGAACCTCCGAACACAGCCCGGACCCTTGAACCTCCCGTCTTCGCTTGGAGCCTAGAACCTCCCGAGCCCCGGAACCTCTTGACTTTCCCCGGACCTTAGGACCTCCCAATTACGCCTAGACCTCGGGACCTCCCGACTCCTCCCGGACACTGGAACCTCCCGACTCAGCCCGGACCTTTGAACCTCCCAACTCCACCCGGACCCCGAAACGTCTCGACTTCGCCCGAACCTCGGAACTCCTCGACTACTCTCAATTGGTAAGAAAGCTCAATAGTAAGGACTAATAGAACATTGTTAATCATTGTAGCATCTTGTAATGATGTCTACCGCTGTATTTTGTTAAGCGTGAATAAAAGCAGTAAAGCCTTCAAAGTGGACGTAGGCTCAATCTGAACCGAACCATTATAAATTACTGTATTCTTTACTTTCCTGCATACTATTACTACATCTTGCACATTTTTCTGCTATGGACATTTTGTTTTGAATTTTTGGAACTCTTGGGAGTTGATAACCATTTTGGGCGTCAACATTTTGGTGCATCAAGTAAGGAAAGGTGAAGCGCGCGCATGCAGTCGACTTTCTGTCACTTCCTTAATGGAATCGAAACCTCGACTTTCCTTCTACTCAGTCACTGAGACTTGGGGTGCTAATTAAGTTTTCTCAGACTTATTAACTAAGCTTATCGACAATTATGAACAAAGGAGAGAACCCCATGGCCGAACCTTCCACTGTCGATCCCGATTCGGAATTTCCTCCTCATTTTTGACTCACTAAAGCTCCGACCAACGTAATCACCCTTAGTGCTCCCAACCTCAATGCATTCATCAATCGAGCCCAATACGATGAAACGTCAAGAAAGTTGGTAGAAACTCAACGATTCCTTGTCGACAAAATCCACCAGAACATTAGATTAACATAACAACTTCAACAATATGCTCAACGAGACACTTTCCACCTTTAGGCAAACTTAGGCATTCAACCACCATTAAACTGCCTCTCGTCGAGCTTCATCCTTGTTTATGTTTAGGGTACCTCCCGCTTCAATTACTTTTAACTTGGACATATATCCAGTCAGCAGGTCAGTGATCAACCCATTTTCTTGCAAGGCCGACCCACTTCAACTCAAATTTTTCCGCTTATGCTATGCATAACAAACCGGGCCTAAGCCCTAGATCTTGGCCATTGGAAAGCCGAACAACCGGGGCCAAAGATTCTTTAGACCAAGACGATGTTCATCCTAGAAGACCTCCATGGCTGCCCACCCCTAAGTCGAATCACGACCACCGCATCCCGGCAGAGATTCGAACTCCCGTTCTCGCTAGCCTACTTCGCAACATCCTGGAAGAATCTCGGGTTCACGTCACCAATGACTGGGAAACCAGTGTGAGATGTATCCCCTTCACTCAAGACATGTTCAATGCCGAATGGCACCCGCATTTAAATATGCCAAAAATAAAACCTTATTCATAGGGATTCATACAATCGTGAATTCATACACCTCTACGAGTCTCGTATGGATTCCGCTCACGCCATAAACTGCAAGTGTTTCCTCATCTTCCTAGAAGGTGTACCTCTCATGTGGTTCACTCGAATTCTACCAAGAACTATATCAACTTTTCCTAGCAAGCCAAAGGTTTAATCATTCAGTTTGGCACACACATCCATTAGGGCCACGATGAAACTCTAACAAACTATCTTAAGAGGTTCGGCAACGCCATGGAGGGTGTCAAAGACTTGAGCCCTTAGGCTATCCTGGATCAACTCATCGAGCGCGTACTCCCCAATTTTGAATTCGGAGCATGGTTTAACCACGTACAATCAAAGACTCAGGAGATCTTATATGAGAAAGTCAACTACTTCCTATGCCAAGAGATAACACAAAGGAATCGAGCTTCTCACCTCAAAAGCTTACCACAAGATGAAGCCCAAAGTTCCAATGACTCTAACCTCATCGCTCCGCACAATCTTGCTCACATCGGGTTGTCAGAAGTAACAACAACAATAAGAGGAAGTGTCTTCGACTTCCGTATTTCCGCAGCTACACTCCTCTTAATGACACCCACATGAACTTCTATCTTGCAACTTGCAATGTCCTACCGAACAAAAGGACAAGGCCCGAGGGGCCAATGAATGCACCAGGGGACTCTACAACATATTATTGGTTCCACAACATCCATGGACATGACACAAATAGCTATCTACACTTGCAGGACAACATCGAGAAACTCATCCGCAAGGGTTACCTCGATCAGTACCGACAGGGTCCTCCGCATGGGATCTCCGAGCCCTCAACGCTCATAAAAGATTCCAACTTACTAGGACCTCGACCGACAACTGAATCCCTGAAGGTTGTCTCCTCGGCTCATCAAGACCGCAACGACAATAACCACACCCCATGAATCCTCTTGTTTGGGTCACCTTTAGTTGTTGTGTAATCTCAAATGTTGAAACTCTGCCCAATGGCTTATGATCGATTTGCAATCAACTCAGCTACAACTCTTACGAAGTTAACCAAAACTAGCCTCATCTTCCAAGATTCATCCATAGATTGCCGAAGCACCGCTATAGTGAATACACCAAGTCCAATGGATCTAGCCCAACCTATTACGCCTAGGCGTACTCTGGCGGTGGTCCGTTGGCACAACGACCCAGGCGACCAATAGACTTAGGCGACCAACCTACACTTGTGCGTACTCTGGGGTCGGTCTACTAGCACCATTTCACCTGAACTTCGCACGTTTCGAGCTAACCGAGAGAGAAGCTCACCCGCTCGAACTCTGCCTTACTGAGTCTCTCGGGAGTGGAGTTACGACCAACTCACCCTAGATTCAACGCGAACTCATGATACTCGAACATTTGAGACCACAACTTCCATCGTGCAGTGGACTCTGAGGTTGTCGTCAGAGATACTGATTTGCAACTCATTCCCACCCTTGCCTCCCTTGTCGCAGGTGGGACAGAAATGGAAAGAAAGCCCTCTTCTCTAAAGAACGCTTCATTTTTGCTGTTCCATGGCCCTTCTCCTCCAGTTGATGCTCCAGGCACCCTCTAGTTAGTTGGGGGAACATCGGGAAGTGCTACCGTAGGCACGTTTGGAAGCAAGCCCGGGGGCACCAGTCCTGCAACTGTTTTCTACGATGCAGTGCTCTCTGAGGTCATCATCGGAGATACTAGTGTGTGACCCATTCCCACCTTTACCTCCCTCATCGGAAGTGAAACAGAAAGCAAGCCCTCTTCTCCAAAAGACACCTCCTATTTGCTGTAGCGTAGCCATTTTTCCTTTACCTGATGCTCCAGTCACCCTCCAATTAGCTGGGGGAATGCCGAGAAGTACTATCGGTGGCACGTTCGGAAGCAGGCCCGGGGGGCACCAGTCCTGCAACCGTCTTCTACAATGCAGCGACCTCTGAAGTCATCATCATAGATTGAGAGGAAATTGTTGTAGTGTGTTGTGTGTATACTACCTTATATGGGAATCTGAAGTATGAGCTAATGGACCTATCTCATGTATTCTATGTTACTCATGCATTTATCATATTCCTCTTTTATTGAGAGGAAATATTCCTTATATGATATTTTCCTTCATTTACCATGTGTTAGCTGACATGTTTAAGCTAGACTGACCCATGTATTTTATACTCGGGTCAGACTGAGTTGTTTCAAGTCTGCATTATTGTAGATATATGCTTATTCTCATTGTTACTAGCTATTATCTATCATTTCTTTTGGAATTCTTCGACGTTCTTTCAGCTATTCATTTAGTAGTTTTAATTTAGGCCTATGATGTGCAAATATTTTTTTAGGGTATGTTGTTTTATATATTATGGAGCATAAACCAATTTATGTATGTCTCTTTGTATTATACTTAATATATATGTATATGTATGATTATTATTATTGTTATGTGATCTGTGTTATTTATTGATGTTCTGTTTTATTCTAAACTGATCTAGCTACCGTAGCATAGTATTAGATAAGTATTAAGTATGTCAAATAACTTGAGGTATATATACATGTAAGCACAATTTTGAAACACTTGATACTTGGCAATACACAATATACAGATAGTCGCTCCTAACCAGTCCTATTCTCTGCACTAATATACAATATTACATAGTAATGCTCTTTATTTGTGTGGGTCTCGGGGTAGGGCATCACAACATGGTACCAGAATAGATTTAGAACAAAATGTGATAAACATAGAACAATACACATAATATAGTATGTTGGAGAATGGAGTTTTGATGACAGTAGCCTTATTTCAATTATCATTGATTATAAAATATAAATATACTAACATATCTGTCTAAAATATATATATATATATATATATACACATATATATATATATATGTATATATACACATATATATATATGTATATATATGCAGGAATTGTATACAGGACTAAATACCGATGACTGTACAGTTCAAGAGTTCCAAGAGATTCAGGATTCAGGAGAGGTTCAAGACTCATGAGTAACCAAGTTTTCAAGAGTTCAAGACAAACATAGTGATAGATTCTAGTTTATATGTAAGACTTTGAATAACACTCTAGGTTCAAATTCAAATTCTATTTTTCAAAATTCTGATTTTCGAATTCAAATTCTGTTTTTCAAAATTTTGATTTTCAAATTCAAATTCTGTTTTCTAATTATTCTATCTTACTTATGATTTTAAATAAAGTTCAAATTTTAACATATATATAAGTTTATATAGTTTTGTAGTTTTAAACCTTATAATTTTATAAATATGTTTATATAATATATATTTATGTTTTCATATGATTTTATACTTCAGAATACACATTTATATCACCAAGTTTTAATTCAAGAATTTCTAGAATAATATATGCAATTAAACCCTTGAAAAATAGTTTAAAAAATATTTTATACACAGGTATGTCGACATACAAATATGTCTATGTCGACATATAACTGTCAGAAATTCAATTTTCAAAGGAAGTGTCTTTTCGATATTTGTAATGTTCCAAAATATCGCAGCATTTCAAATCTTATAAATGGGGGTTGAATTAGAATGTTTTAACCATTCTTCTTCTCCATCTTCACCCCTCTTCATCCCACCATTAATATTTCATATTTTATTGGTTTTTATACTTCTACTTTGCCAATTTCTTTTCTAATTACATACAACTTATTCTTTTCTTACTCTCTACTCATTACTCTCTAAATTGAGGTGTTATTGAAGAGTTATAGGGTTGTTATAATCATTTGGGAAGTGTTTGGGAAAAGGTGTGTTCCTTGTAGCTTTGAAATAAGGAAAGAGAGCAGTGGTAATCCTATAGCCATGAAATCAAGAGTGGTTGGAGAGATGTAAGCCTTTTAGCCATGAAATCAAGGGTATTTTACTTGGGTAGTGATATTAATAAAAATCTATGCATCCAGCGTTGCATGGGACTGGACATCGGAGTAATCTGAACCAGTATAAAATCCAGTGGGTTCTTTCCTTTTATGCATTTTATATTTATCTGTTTCTACATTTGTGTTTGATTCTGTGTCTGTAATCATCTTTTTTGTGTGTAATTCATATAGTAGATCATTTAAGTTTAAGATTTTTGTAAATTCCTTAGAAACACTATTCACCCTCCCTCTGTGTTAGTCTTGCCTTAATATTCGCATTCCGCGTTCCCTAACAATTGGTATTAGAGCCAGATTTTCAAAAAGCTCATAATCTGTTTTTGGGAATATTAAATTGCAAATTCTGAAATAATTTATATCACTAGTTTAGGCTCATAATCTGATTTTTGAAATTTGATTTTTTTTTTTAATTTGAAGATTTGATATATGGATATGTTCAAAACCATTATGATATAATTGTTTAAAATTGTAGTTAGTTATTTTGTAAAGTCATTTGATTATTTGGAAAGTTATTTGATCATTTGAAAAATTATATTGTTTTACAGGAGAAGAGCAATGACTGTTTGTGAAAAGACATCAAGAGTAAGAAATGTATATATATAATGTAAATCAACAAAGAAATGGTACCAGATGAATTTACAACTTTGGTTATTCATCTACAACTTAACTTCGTTTTGCTTCGTAATGTCACTGATTTCATGTGAATCCATCAAGAATTAACTAAGTAATGATCAAATGAATTTTTGGTGAATAAAGAAACAAGGAAACCAAAACTGTCGATGATTATCTTCAAACTGCATCCATATATTAGAATATTTTGCCCAAATCCTTTTCCAGATTGTAGTTCTTGCGGTCGTTTTAATGGTAGATCATCGAATTCTGATCAAAATTGAGTGAGATATAACTATTTGAAATTGGCTATGCAAAACTGAAAATTGTGTACAGGATTTCTTACATCTCTCCTACTATTTTGACTTGCTGCACCCTAATACCATCCAAATTCATCCCCAAACTATTAATAGATCTTATCCCTTGAATTCCTCTTCGATTTATCGCTGGTTTTATCCAATTCCGTTGAAAAATGAGGGAGATATGGCTTTTGAAAGATTGATAGAAAAAGAAAAACGGGAAATAGAGGAAGAAGAAAGAGTTTACGAAAGGAAGTGGCCATTGGGCCTATTTATAAAATATTGAAGTGTTCATTCATTTGAACTTCAAATTCAAACTCAAGGATTTGGCGCCAATTTGGTTGAACTATAAATCATCAATATCTTTGTCATACGATCTTCAAATTCAGCAAATGAATATATTATGCTAATCAGAAAAACGACCACGTCGCAATAGAGTAGATCTCATCATCAAATTCTGGAAGATGTAAATGTATGATTCATAACAATGGAATAACAACAAAATGAAGGATTGCAAAAATAGGTATGATTTACAATTATTTCATAATTATCGTTGAATTTAGGAATATACGTCTATGCACGTAGTTAGGTATAGAAATTTATCTCTTTTATAAATTCTTGAATTCTGGTTCATATGTCAATAAACTATAGTACAAATATCAATACACCAATTTAGTTAAAATCTCTTCTTATTTTAAAATCTGACTACTCTTTGATTTTTTTTGAAAGGACATCTTTTCAATTATAAAAATGTCAGTTCAAACTCTAGTTATCAATTTTGATCATCTACTTATGTTCATTTTATTTCAAAAATATATTGAAAGTATATATATATATATGTATATAGTGCATAGATATGTTAATATGATTGAAATAATTTAAAATTTTCAAACATTTGATATTTCTATAAAATATAGTTTATATATATTTTGTATGTAGTTTAAACATACATAGTGTAACTTATATATTTTTTCACATATAATTTCATAACAACTATGGATTACATTATTAAAAATACTATTTTTAACGTAATACTAATTTTTATTTCTTATTTTATTAAGATTTACAAAACTTATATATTTAACTTAATGTTTTAGTATAAAAATATATATTTACAAATATAATTTTTTTTATGTCTTAAAATTATAATATAAGAAATTATAGATTTATAGCTTACTTTCTATTATCAGATTTTATCAAGAATGGTTTTATTGTAAGTATGGATTTCTTTTATAATTTTAACATAAATGGTTCTTTAGAAAATTATTATGTTTTGATTTCTAAAGTTTAAATTTAAAATTGAATTTATTAAATGATTAAAAATAAATTAACTTTTAAGTCTATTTAAAATCAGTTTTTATAAACAATTATGAATTTATGTTTATAGTTTACTTCATATGATAAAACTTTATATTCCCTTTAAAATGATCTTCAACATTTATTATTATTAAAGAAGCACCCTACTAAGATTATTTAACTCCATATTTCTCATAAAATTATTCTAAATATTTTACCATCTATCATGAATATATTTTTAATTACCATTAAATTCTTGATCTCTTTCATTAGTATGATTAACCTAAGTCTAGAAACTAACATTACCTTTGTTTGATTGAAATAATTTATATATATGTATATGCATAATAGTTAGATAGTACTTTGAATATCCTTTACCAAAATAGAAATCATCACCAAATAATTTTACATATGATCATTACACATCCTATTTCATATCACGCATCATTATTATAAATTACAATGCATCTCAAATTAAAATCATTCACATCACAAGTTGCATTTTAGTCAATATATCATCTCATATTACCTTGCATTTGACATATAGTTCATACTGCAGGATAACCAACATACTGCACACACTTCATTACATGTTAACTTTTTACTCTACACACAACAAGTATATTTTATGGGGAGTTTTATGTAATTATAAATAAATAGGATTATAAATTAAATACATAACATATTTGTTTAACTTGATTGGCTTGCTTGGCTTGTTTGAATTGTTTGACTTAATTGACTTGTCTGGTTTGTTTGACATGAATAACTTAATTGACTTGTTTGATATGGTTGAATTTCATTAGTGGTTGATAGTTGTGTTAGAAATATACTTGCGCGTTTGTGGTTGATAGGAGTTTAGGATAAACAGAAGTTACAAGAAATGTTTGGCTTTATTTTTGAATTATAGTGGTTGATAGTTGAGTTAGAAATATACTTGCGCATTTGTGGTTGATAGGAGTTTAGGATAAATAGAAGTTACAAGAAATGTTTGGATTTATTTTTGAATTTATTTGAATTGATGTTTTGTGACAAGAAAACTTAAATTGGTTGATTGTTTGGATTAATTTGCTTAAATATTGACTTGTCATTACTTGGCTTATATTAATTTAAGTTGTATCATAGTTTTAAGGATACCGTATCAGAATTATTTCTTAGTCTAGATTAAAGGCTTTTCATAGTTTTAAGAGAATTAGAGTTTAGGCTAGGATTAGATTAAAGGGGAGTTTTTTAGTTTCTAGGATTAGTTGAAGGTTCAAGAAGTGTTTTTAAATTGACATATATTATTTTGATTTGGTTTAGATTGATTGATTGAACTACTTGTTTGAATTGCTTGTTTGGATTGATTGTAAATATTGATTGGGTTGCTTAGTTTATTATCCTTCTGTTCTAACTAGTATAGTAATAATTTTAGGGGGAGTTATAATCTTTTAGGCTTAGAATCGTAGATCTAGAGGGAGATATCAAGAAATTATAGAATTAGGCATAGTTATATTGGAAACATTCATATCATAGATTTAGGAGGAGTATTGTTAGATATACTTTTTGATAATGATCAAGGGGGGAAATTATAAAATAAGGATTAGTTTAAGAGAGAGTACATAGGATTCATGATGGCGGAGGGAGTACTAAAAGGATCAGAATCAACATGTGTGAATAATTTATAAATCAAGGTTGTCATTATCAAAAAGGGGAGATTGTTGAAGAGTGGAGTTTTGATGACAACAACCTTATTTCAATTATCATTGACTATAAAATATGTACTAACATCTCTGTCTATAATATATATACATTTTTTTTGAAAATTGGTACTCTATATTGCTAATACCAATTAAAAACCTCCTGTAACAACCCGGGAAAATCCGAACCAATTTAAAATTTTTACTTTAAATAATTTGGTTGGAAAATGTGCCAGAATTTAAAATTTTCTTTTTTTAAATAATATTAAAGCCAGTGAAAATAGTCAATTTTCAAACGACCTTTGTTTTCTACGAAACCACTTTTGTTAGAACCGGAATGTCAAATTAATGCTAGGTTTCGATTTTTGTAATTTTCTGAGTTAGTATTTGAGCGTGGCGAAGGAAAATGTGTTTTGTTCAATTCAGTCAAATTTAAACGACTGAAAAATAGCCATTTTTCAAACGGTCTCAAAATTCGACGAAATTAATTTTGTTAGGACTGTATTGTCATAACAAAGCCAAATATATTTTTCTGAGTTCATATGTGGCCTCGGTGAATTTAATTATGTGAACAAATTAATTTAATAAAGGATTTAATTATTAACTTAAATAAAACAGGCCTAAGACAGCCTTTTGGGCTGACGGGACCTAGCCCGTTGGATCCGGAACATGGGCTATTGGCTAGGGTCAGCTTCTGCTGGACTGGAATTGGACCAGTTAAAAAGTTATGGATTTAAGTGTAAAAATACATTAAAAATAGGAGGGAAAAAAACTAAAACCCTAATAAAAAATACACTGTTCATCGTGTATTCCCAGCTGCTACCATATCGTCAATGGCCGAAATTGGGCCTAACTAAATCCACAAATTCCCATCAATCCTTACACTGAATTTCATTTCTCCTTTGGACTTTATCGAAGCTCCTTCTCTCCTCTACCCATCCATACCGAACACACCCCGAACCATCGCCTGTGGAGAGAGCTTCATGCCTCCAAACAGTCGGCCTTGCGATCGACGCCCAAGCTGCTGGCCACCACCGAGTTGCCCCCACTTCATCCATACCGAACACACCCCGAACCATCGCCTATGGAGAGAGCTTCAGGCCTCCAAACAGTCGGCCTTGCGACCGCCGCCCAAGCCGCTGGCTACCACCGATTTGCCCCCACTTCTAGGTGCACGTGCGCCTTGCCGTGCTCTCCGCCGTGGGATAATCCAATTGCCCTCCCCTGTCTTATGCATATCGCAAATCAAAACCCTAGAATTGAACCAAATACCTTAAAACGTCGGCCAACAATTGAGGTGGAAGAAGATGGAATATTCCCTTTTGATTCTCTTTCTTTTAAATTTTATTTACACAAATTAAACCATAACTCATTCGTTCGAACTCGGAATTTGACGATTTCAGGACCTTCAGGATCGTAATTCAGAGATCTTCGTTTCTAGACTGAAAAGAAGAAATTCCGAGCAAGTTTAATTTCTGGCCAAATACAAAGAGGATCAACACTTCAGTGAGATTTCTTACCTTTAAAAAAATTAAATAATTTAATTATTGTTCGCGATGGTTTGAATAATTATATGTGCATAAATAGTATAGATTTGCGATGTGGTAATTTAAGGTTGATCTATTTATCTGTTGTTGTGAATATTTGGTTGTTCATGCGTTAAAATCTCATTTTTATTGAGGTTATATATACAATTGGTTCATTTGAATTGTGGATTCAAAATTAATATTGGAATTAATTAGAAATAGTAAAAAACCCAAATCATCTCATTCTGTTATGTGATTTGTTGAGATTTACATTTGTATGTGAATTTAACATGTTAGGAAAAGAGAAACTTATTTACATTTTTAGGTGGATTAAACATGTTAGGTAAAAAGTGCATTTATTTTTATTTACATTCACCTTTGTAAATAAAAAGAGGACAAAAATTGGAAAGTAGATTTTATTTACATTTCCCTTTACAAATAAAAAGACCAAAATTTGATGCCAATTTATTTACATCCCCTTGTGTAAATAAAAATGAACAAATTTAGCGATGGATTTATTTACATTCCCTTGTGTAAATAAAAACGAACAAATTTAGCGATCGATTTATTTACATTCCTTTGTGTAAATAAAAATGAACAAATTTAGCAATGGAATTTTATTTACATTTCCTATGTGAATAAAAGGAACAAAATTTGCAATAACATTGTGCTTATATTTTACGTATAGGAAAAAGAAAACTTTATTTACATTTTTTCTATGTAAATAAAAGAACAAATTTTGCGATGCAACTTCATTTACATTTTTTCTATGTAAATAAAAGAACAAATTTTTCGATGCAACTTTATTTACATTTTTCTATGTAAATAAAAGAACAAAATATGAGAACGACTTTATTTGCATCTTCTTATGCAAATAAAAAGAATAAACTTGGCGATGACCTTTATTCACATTTTCTTATGTAAATAAAAAAAGAATAAAATTAGAGAACACATTTATTTACATTCTTATGTAAAAAGGTTATGTAATTTGAGATGACACATTTATTTACACTTAGGTTAATAAACATGAAAGAGAAGTAAAAGAAACATTTATTTACATGCAGTGTAAATAAATAAGAAAAAGGGAGAAAAAGAAACATTTTATTTATGCTTAGAGTAAATAAAACATAAATTCAGAATAGTCACATTTTATTTATATTTAGAGTAAATAAAATATGACATTGATAAAGAATTACTTATTTTGTTTGCATTTTTTTAGATGTAAACAAAACATAGTAAAAAATTACATCTTTTTAAATGAAAATTAGTAGCAAATGAAAAATATGAATTTAAAAAGGTATATTTTATCCACATTTTAGATGTGAATGAAAATGTGAAATTAAAAAGGTTATTTTATTCACATTTTAGATGAGAATAAGAACAAGATTAGCAAAAGTGAATTTTTATTGGCAAATTTGTTGCAAATTAAAATATGATTATATAAAGTATATTTTTATTTGTAATTTAGTTACAAATAAAAATATGAATTAGAAAAGTAGATCTTTGTTTACATTCTAGATGTAAATAAAGACATGGAAATAAAAAATTACTTTTTATTTATATGTTAGATATAAATAAAAAGCAGAGAAATAAAAGTAATATTTTATCGTCATTTTAGATATGAGAAAAAGAATGAATTTTTATAGTTTAAATCACCAAACGATTATATTTATATACATATAAATATTAAATTAAACGAAACATGCGCGGCAGTTTGCGTATCGGCAATCGTAACTTTAAACGGTTATACCGAAAGATCCGATCGTCGGATTTTCCCAAAACTGGAACCGTTAGGACCGCTTTGGGAAGATCTTCCCAACGATATAAATTTCATCAAAATCCGACGGTTAGATTTCAAGATATGTGTAAATCAAAATTTGGTAAAAATAGCGCTAGGTAAGCCCACTGACCCGAAGCGTCGTTTTATTGTTTTGAGCTACTTTTAAATAATAAAAATAGCGATAAATCATTCTAAATAGATATGAGATGATTTAAATGATAAATTATGCGAGAATTATTTGAAAAGACCGAGTTTAACTCATTTCAAATAATTGCACGACGATTAAATCAAAGATATAAGAAGACGGTGGTTGAAGACCGGCGATCTTCACATCGAATGGACGACGACTATTGATGCCTTGGACTGACCTTCTCCTAGGAAGGGGTTGAAGCAGTAGTTGTCTGGACGTATGTGTTGGTTGTACGGATAAGCGAGAGCCTCTCAGGTGTCTCAGGTTTCGTTCAGACCCATAACGGACTTGTAAATGGATGCATGTCTGACGTTGAAATTCATTTCATGTAATTAAATCGATTTCTATTAATGTATGTATGTTTGGTGGTGGAGAATTTATTCTCTACTCAACACCCTGGTATATATCAATAGTTGTCGGTAGCATGGAGTGAATGGTCAATGTGACACGCCAAGATGCAGATGATCAAGGCTGTTGTTGAAAAGCAGAGCCTTGTGGTTGATGATCAAAGCATAGCCTGTTTAGGCACAACTTTGAGTATAGCGTGACTTCGCGAGCCTCACACCCCGGTATGAGTCAAAAAACGGGATATGGACCGTAGGGAGTGCACACGTTTATTTCTAGCTAGGAGTAGTGTCAGTGCTAATACTGGCTGGCATTTCACTTATGTGGATGATGGATTGAGGTATCTTGGATTTATAGGTTGTTAGTGGCCATATGGAGGTTCAAAGGAACCGGGAAACGTGTGTTCAGGCATAACTAATCCACTACCGTTAGTGGGGACCGGCCCTACCGCATCCAAAGGGGCCCATAGGTGTGATCCTGAGGCATTTGCTAGAGTGTCTCGAATCAGAGAGTACGATCCCTAGCCTCCATTTCATGAGGGAAAACCAATTTCCAATACGACATTACGGTCTTGATTGTAAACTATGGCGACATAGTATATGGTAGCTATGCCGTCTAGGATTGATACGTTTACTTTGAAGTATTTTAAAATGCTTAGTCACTAATAATAATACTAAAAACATTACTTTATACGTATTAAGCATGTTTGATCATTATAAGGTAAAACTCTATCCTCCAGTTTGCGTTGCATTGTGTGATGGGACTTGAGTCTTATAATGATTTTATTTTTCTAAAGTCATTGTGTTATTTTGTATTAAAACTATTTAATTATGCACTGGCAATCCAATGAAGTAAAACCGTTCCACGTTAGCGATGTGGTCATGTGATTCGCCATATTGTTAGTTAGTATAGAAAGATTTCTCATACCAGTCCCACGACTGACTCGATGTTTGTTTTACTTTGCAAACTCGGGTGCCCTCTCTTTACACAGGCAGCCAAGTAACAGGTTTGTAGGGAGACATTTTCTGGATTGAAGACTGCTTGGAAGAAGAAGACGAAGAACTCCTTTTTTCTTTATTTTTTGCTTTAAAGACTTTATTCCGTCTTGTATCTTGATGTACGTTTGGAGTTGGGGCTTATTTCCTTTGATTCAGACTTTTACTTTGCTAAGTTGTATCCTGTAAACTGCGTACTCTGTGGTTCAGTTGATGTGATGTTTATGACTTTTATCTTTCCGCTGCATAATTATGTGTTATGATATTATCTGAGATCTGTTGTTGTAAATATGTTGTATTCTAAATGATTATCCTTGCTTTCGCACCACGGAAGTTTGGGGTCAACACAGTTGGTATCAGAGCTTAAGGTCAACCTTAGCCTCAGAGTATAACATATTTAGAACAAATCATCTAAATAGAATCCACATTATTATAAGGCGAGTAGCTCAATAGAGATAGAACTAGTAATGTCCTAGAAGAGAACAACTGAATAACTTATCAGTCATTACATTGTCATCTTTTAATTTTGACCTTATCTTATCTTTCCTTAAAATCTTTCATTTCTGTTGGCCTGACTCTTTCCTTGATGGTACAGACTGATTTAAATGGATACCAGAGCAAGAACAGCCCGGGGTGGAGCTCGAGGCGGGGCCTGAGGTGGAGCCCGAGGGGGAGCTAGAGGGCCAACCAGAGATGAGACCCCCATTACTCAGGAACAAACTACTTCTGATGTCGTAGCATAACCACCTCCACAGCCCTTCAACTTGGAGAGAATGTCAAAGAAATTCAAAAATCTAGGAGGTGTACCTTTCACTGGGCGAGAGTCTGCGATTCAGGCAGAGTCATGGCTTAAGGACTGTGAAAAGATCTTAGAGGGCATAGAATTAGAGGATCAGCGAAAGCGTTTCCTGGCAGTATGGCAATTAAAAGATGAAGCTGGACATTGGTGGGATATGGTCAAGATTTGCAATGATGTGGCCAATATGTCTTGGGCCAAATTTAACGAACTTTTCAATGACAAGTATGTTCCTCCACAAGCAAGAGAGCGCCTTCGCGAGCAGTTCGTCAACCTACATCAAGGGAGTATGTCTGTTTCTGAGTATGTGAGGAAGTTTGATGAGCTTTCACGTTATGCTCTTGGGTTGATTCAAGATCCAATAGAGAAGAATAAAAGATTCATCAAGGGCCTTTCAAAGAAATATTTGAACAGAGTCACTGCTCATATCAAACTCCCATTCAATGAAGTAATAGAGATGGCTTGCGGCTACGAGGAAAATGATGAGTCTGGACAGCAGGATGGAGTGAAAAATCAAAGCAACAACAAGAACGAGCAAGCGGACAGGAAACCGGAGGCAGGCAATTCTTCTGCTGCTAAGCCTCAAGGGAAGAAGGGGGACAGGAGCAAGGTGACATGCTATAATTGCGGCAAGACTGGGCATTTTGAGTCCAAGTGTAAAGCTCCTAAAAGAGTCAAGAGGAACGAATCAGGACCTAGCCAGAATCGTAGCCAGAGTTCTCAGAATCGTGACCAGAACCCCCGAAACACTCAGGATTGCTCTAACTGCCATAAGCCAAGGCACTTTGCCAGAAACTGTCCCCTATTGAAGAAAACTGAGGTGGCACATGTTTACAAAGGAGCGGATGCACCAGCTTCTACCGAAGGGCCAGGTAAACCCGATGTCTTAGGAGGTACTCTTAATATTAAAGGCATTCCTATTACTGCTTTGTTTGACACGAGTGCAGCATGAAGTTTTATTTCTAATGATGCAATTAAAAAGTTAAAACTAAAACCAAAGAAACTTAAAAATTTGATTAGAGCTAATAGCCCGATAGGAGGTTCTCTCATTCTAGATCAGTATTGTAAGGTGCCTATCTCCTATTCTCGCTACCAATTTCCTTTTAATTTGGTCATCATGAATTTTTCTGGATATGATATCATACTTGGAATAGATTGGCTAACCAAGTATGAGGTTGAGTTAGTATGCGCTGATAGAATTGTCAAAATTAAAACCAAACTTGGAGATACTATTGTTGTACCATGCCACGGCTCAGCCACCGACAGAAAAGGATTCTGGTCTTCTCTAGAAGTCACCCTTACTTCTATTGAGGATATCCCTATCGTCAAAGATTACGCTGATGTATTCAAAGAAGTAGATGGCTTACCTCCGCGTAAAGAAATCAACTTTAGAATTGACTTAGCTCTAAATGCAAGGCCTGTCGTACATCCTATTTGGAGAATGTCTCCAAAAGAAAAAGAGGAGCTGAGAAATCAGACCAAGCAGCTTTTGTGGAAGGGTCTGATCAGGCCCAGCTTCTCAGAATGGGGTGCAGCAGTGGTGTTCGTCCCGAAATCAAACGGTACACTCAGGCTATGTGTGGACTACTGCGATCTCAACAAACAAACGCTGAAAAACAAATATCCACTACCACGAATTGATGATCTATTAGGCCGCTTGCATGGAGCATGAGTATTTTCTAGGATGGACCTGGCCACAGGATTCCATCAACTTTGCATCGCAGAAGAGTGTATGCCTTTAACTGCTTTCAGAGGACCGGATATATTTTATGAATGGCTAGTAATGCCTTTCGGTCTATGTAATTCTACAGCATACTTTGTTGATTTGATGAATAGAGTGTTCAGAGATGTTTTAAATAAATTCGTGTTGGTGTTCATCGATGACATCCTCATCTTTTCTAAATCCACTGCTGAGCACGAACAACATCTGAGAGAATTCTAGGAGATTTTGCGAAGAAATGTGCTGAAAGCCAAATTCTCCAAATGCATACTCTGGCAAGAAGAGGTGAAATTCCTCGGCCATGTTGTATCAAAGAAGGCATCTCAGTAGATCCAGGAAAGATCTCAGCCATCAAGATTGGAAGTAGCCTAGAATTCCCAAAGAGGTCAGAAGTTTCTTAGGACTAGCTGGCTATTATCGGAAATTTGTCAAAGATTTTTCGAGGATAGCTTATCCACTGACAAATCTGACCAAGAAGCATACAAAGTTCGTTTGGACACTCGAATGTGAGGCAACTTTCCAAGATCTAAAAAGAAGGTTGACCAATGCTCCTGTGTTGACCATTATAGATGGCAATCAGGATTTGAAAGTCTGGACTGACGCTTCTAAACGAGGTTGTTTTTTTAAAATCAACATGTCAGAAGTAACATTTTCTTCTAATGTCAATTCTCATTTTAACTTGTTATCCCTTATCTATTTACGGTATTGGTGCGGTGCTGATGCAAAGAGACAAAGTAGTCGCATATGCTAGCCGCCAATTGAAACCGCATGAAAAGAATTACGCCGCTCATGATCTTGAGCTAATGGTCATTGTATTTTCTCTAAAGATATGGAGGAACTATCTCTTGGGTGAGAAGTTCGAAATATACACGGATCACAAATCCTTGAAGCATCTATTTACCCAAAGAGATTTGAACATGAGGAGCAACGCTGGGTTGAATTTCTTGCAGCCTATAACCTGGATATCGTATATACTCCAGGGAAAGCCAACGTTGTAGTCGATGCGCTCAGTAGAAAGAATGCGGACAGTGTCAATTTCATCCTCGCCAATCTCATTATCACTCCTACTCTGATTGATAAAATTTCTGCTCTGCAGAAGGATGATGAGTTTATTCAGAGAATTAGCCAAAGAATTCGGGATGGCGAAATCATGAGTTTCCAAATTGACGACAAAGGAGTTTTGAGGCTATTAGGCCGAATTTGTGTCCCAAACATTTCTGAGCTCAGAAGAGAGATCATGGATGATTGTCATAAATCTAAGCTTAGCATTCATCCTGGGGTGAGCAAGATGTATCATGACCTCAAGCACACATTTTGGTGGAGGTCCATGAAGAGATATATTTCTATTTATGTTGCTAGATGTCCCACTTGTCAGCAAGTTAAAAGTGATCAACAGAAGCTGGCGGGTTTATTGCAACCGCTAGGAGTTCCAAGTTGGAAGTGTGAGGAAATCTCTATGGACTTCATTGATGGCTTGCCTCGAAACAGAAAAGGGAATGACACTATATGGGTGATTGTAGATCACTTAACAAAAACTGCTCATTTCATCCCTGTCAGATCTAATATAACAGCTCGAAGTTTGGCGCAGCTTTATTCTAAAGAGATAGTCAGACTGCATGGGGTTCCCAAAAGCATTGTTAGTGATTGGGATCCAATATTTACTAGAAAATTCTGGGAAGCTTTTCAAGAAGATCTTGGGACCAAGTTGAATCTGAGCACTGCTTATCACCCTCAAACAGATGGCCAGACTAAGAGGGTGAACCGTATTTTAGAAGACTTGTTGCGATCTTGCATTCTTCATTATGGCGGTTCATGGGAGGATCACTTGCACTTGGTTGAGTTCTCTTATAACAACAGCTACCAAGCAAGCTTGAAGATGTCACCATTTGTACTATTGTATGGCAGACCATGCCGATCTCCGACATGTTGGGTAGAGATAGGCAATCGATTAGTCTTGGGTCCCAACATGGTTCGTGAAGCATCAGATAAGGTTGATTTGATTAAGAAGCGCTTATTGACTGCTCAGAGCCGATAGAAGAGCTGTGCAGACCAGCGAAGAAGAGATCTAGAATTCTCTGTTGGCGACTATGTTTACTTGAGGGTTTCTCCATTGAGAGGCATGGTTCGTTTTGGAAAGACTGGAAAGTTGGCACCGAGATTCATTGATCCATTTCCTATTCTCGAAAGGATTGGTACTGTCGCTTATAGAGTGCAGCTGCCTGACTTGTTGCCTGGGGTGCATAATGTATTTCATGTGTCTCAACTCCGCAAACATGTTCATGACCCAGACTTAGTTGTGGAGGAAGCAGTACAACAAGAACTAGAGATTACTCCGAACTTAACAGTAAAAAGGGAGCCAATGAAAATCGTTGGCAAAAAATCCCGAGTGCTGAGGAACAAGAGGATCCACCTAGTCAAGGTGCAGCGGAGCGGGGATCCTAGAGACTGCACTTAGGAGACAGAGGATAGCATCAAAAAGGCTTGCCCCAAGTGCAGAGTGGATATCTCCGAGTAACTTCTGTGTTAAGGTACATTTACAATAATTTACATTTTCCGTCTTGTTTCCTACTTTACTTTGTTTCCTTTTCGGGGACGAAAAGCTTTTAAGTGGGGGAGATTGTAACAACCCGGGAAAATCCGAACCAATTTAAAAAATTTATTTTAAATATTTTGGTTGGAAAATTTGCCAGAATTTAAAATTTTCATTTTTTAAATAATATTAAAGCCAATGAAAATAGTAAATTTTCAAACGACCTCTGTTTTTGACGAAACAACTTTTGTTGGAACCGGAATGTCAAATTATAGTTAATTTTCAATTTTTAGAATTTTCCGAGTTAGTATGTGAGCGTGGCGAAGAAAAATGTGATTTGTTCAATTCAGTCAAATTTAAACGACTGAAAAATAGCCATTTTTCAAACGGTCTCATAATTCGACGAAATTAATTTTGTTAGGACCGTATTGTCATAACGAAGCCAAATATATTTTTCTGGATTTTTCTGAGTCCGTGTGTGGCCTCGGTGAATTTATTTATGCGAATGAATTAATTTAATAAAGGATTTAATTATTAAATTAAATAAAACAGGCCTCAGACAGCTGTTTGGGCTGACGGGACCTGGCCCGTTGGATCCGGAACATGGGCTATTGGCTAGGGTCACCTTCTGCTGGACTGGAATTGGACCGGTTAAAAAGTTATGGAATTAAGTGTAAAAATACATTAAAAATAGTATAAAAATAGGAGGGAAAAAAAACTAAAACCCTAACCAAAAATACACTTTTCATCGTGTATTCCCAGCCGCTACCATATCGTCAACGGCCAAAATTGGTCCTAACTAAATCCAATAATTCTCATCAATCCTTACACTGAATTTCAGTGCTCCTTTGGACTTTATCGAAGCTCCTTCTCTCCTCTACCCATCCATACTGAACACACCCCAAACCATCGCCTGTGGAGAGAGCTTCAGGCCTCCAAACGGTTGGCCTTGCGACCGCCGCCCAGGCCGCTGGCCACCACCGAGTTGCCCCCACTTCTAGGCGCACGTGCGCCTTGCCGTGCTCTCCGCCGTGGGATAATCTGATTGCCCTCCCTTGTCTTGTGAAGAATGCAAATCAGAACCCTAGAATTGAACCAAATACAGTAAAACGTCGGCCAAGGGTTGAGGTAGAAGAAGAGGGGATATTACCTTTTGATTCTCTTTCTTTTAAATTTTATTTACACAAATTAAACCATAACTCATTCGTTCGAACTTGGAATTTGGCGATTTCAGGACCATCGGGATCGTAATTCAGAGATCTTCGTTTCTAGACTAAAACGAAGCAATTCCGAGCAAGTCTAATTTTTGGCCAAATTCAAAGAGGATCAACACTTTTGTGAGGTTTCTTACCTTTAAAATAATTAAATAATTTAATTATTGTTCGCATTAGTTTGAATCATTATACGTGCGTAAATAGTATAGATCTGCGATGTGGTAATTTAAGGTTTATCTATTTATCTGTTGTTGTGAATATTTGGTTGTTCATGCGTTAAAATCTCATTTTTATTGAGGTTATATATACAATTGGTTCATTTGAATTGTGGATTCGAAATTAATATTGGAATTAATTAGAAATAGTAAAAAACCCAAATCATTTCATTTTGTTATGTGATTTGTTGAGATTTACATTTGTATGTGAATTTAACATGTTAGGAAAAGAGAAACTTATTTACATTTTTAGGTGGATTAAACATGTTAGGCAAAAAGTGCATTTATTTTTATTTACATTCACCTTTGTAAATAAAAAGAGGACAAAAATTGAAAAGTAGATTTTATTTACATTTCCCTTTGTAAATAAAAAGACCAAAATTTGATGCCAATTTATTTACATTCCCTTGTGTAAATAAAAATTAACAAATTTAGCGATGGATTTATTTACATTCCCTTGTGTAAATAAAAATGAACAAATTTAGCGATGGATTTATTTACGTTCCTTTGTGTAAATAAAAATGAACAAATTTAGCAATGTAATTTTATTTACATTTCCTATGTGAATAAAAGGAACAAATTTTGCAATAACATTGTGCTTATATTTTATGTATAGGAAAAAGAAAACTTTATTTACATTTTTTCTATGTAAATAAAAGAACAAATTTTGCGATGCAACTTTATTTACGTTTTTTCTATGTAAACAAAAGAAAAATTTTTGCGATGCAACTTTATTTACATTTTTCTATGTAAATAAAAGAACAAAATATGAGAACGACTTTATTTGCATCTTCTTATGCAAATAAAAAGAATAAACTTGGCGATGACCTTTATTCACATTTTCTTATGTAAATAAAAAAATAATAAAATTAGAGAACACATTTATTTACATTCTTATGTAAAAAGGTTATGTAATTTGAGATGACACATTTATTTACACTTAGGTTAATAAACATGAAAGAGAAGTAAAGAGAAACACTTATTTACATGCAGTGTAAATAAATAAGAAAAAGGGAGAAAAAGAAACATTTTATTTACGTTTAGAGTAAATAAAACATAAGTTCAGAATAGGCACATTTTATTTATATTTAGAGTAAATAAAATATTACATAGAAAAAGAATTACATATTTTGTTTGCATTTTTTTAGATGTAAACAAAACATAGTAAAGAATTACACCTTTTTAATTCCAAATTAGTAGCAAATGAAAAATATGAATTTAAAAAGGTATATTTTATCCACATTTTAGATGTTAATGAAAACGTGAAATTAAAAAGGTTATTTTATTCACATTTTAGATGAGAACAAGAACAAAATTAGCAAAAGTGAATTTTTATTGGCAAATTTGTTGAAAATTAAAATATGATTATATAAAGTATATTTTTATTTGTAATTTAGTTACAAATAAAAATATGAATTAGAAAAGTAGATCTTTGTTTACATTCTAGATGTAAATAAAGACATGGAAATAAAAAAAAAGTACTTTTTATTTATATTTTAGATATAAATAAATGGTAGAGAAATAAAAGTAATATTTTATCGTCATTTTAGATACAATAAAAAGAATGAATTTTTATAGTTTAAATCACCAAATGATCATATTTATATACATATAAATATAAATATTAAATTAAACGAAACGCGCGCGGCCGTTCGCGTATCGGCAATCGTAACTTTAAACGGTTATACCGAAAGATCCGACCGTCGGATTTTCCCAAAACTGGAACCGTTAGGACCGCTTTGGGAAGATCTTCCCAACTATAAATTTCATCAAAATCGGACAGTTAGATTTCAAGATGTGTAAATCAAAATTAGGTAAAAACAGCGCCAGGGCAGCCCACTGATTCGAAGCGTCGTTTTATTGTTTTGAGCTACTTTTAAATAATAAAAATAGCGATAAATCATTCTAAATAGATATGAGATGATTTAAATGACAAATTATGCGAGAATTATTTGAAAAGACAGAGTTTAACTCATTTCAATTAATTGCATGACAATTAAATCAAAAATATAAGAAGATGGTGGTTGAAGACCGGCGATCTTCACATCGAATGGATGACGACTACTGATGCCTTGGACTGACTTGCTCCCAAGAAGGCATTGAAGCAGTAGTTGTCCGGACGTATGTGTTGGTTGTGCGGATAAGCGAGAGCCTCTCAGGTGTCTCCGGTTCCGTTCAGACCCAAAACGGACTTGTAAAAGGATGCGTGTCTGACGTTGAAATTCATTTCATGTAAGTAAATTGATTTCTATTAATGTATGTATGTTGGTGGTGGAGAATTTATTCTCTACTTAAAAACCTGGTATATATCAATATTTGTCGGTAGCATGGCGTGAATGGTCAATGTGACACGCCATGATGCAGATGATCAAGGCTGTTATTGAAAAGCAGGGCCTTGTGGTTTATGATCAAAGCATAGCCTGTTTAGGAACAGCTTTGAGTATAGCGTGACTTCGCAAGCCTCACACCCCGATATAAGTCAAAAACGGGTTATAGATCGTAGGGAGTGCACACGTTTATTTCTAGCTAGGAGTAGTGTCAGTGCTAATACTGGCTGGCATTTCACTTATGTGGATGATAGATTGAGGTATCTCGGATTTATAGGTTGTTAGTGGCCATATGGAGGTTCAAAGGAACCGGGAAACGTGTGTTCAGGCATAACTAATCCACTACCGTTAGGTGGGGGCCGGCCCTACCGCATCCAAGGGTTGCCCATAGGTGTAATCCAGAGGCATTTGCTAGAGTGTCTCGAATCAGAGAGGACGATCCCTAGCCTCGATTTCATGAGGGAAAACCAATTTCCAATACGACATTACGGCCTTGATTGTAAACTATATATAGCGACATAGTATATGGTAGCTATGCCGTCTAGGATTGATACATTTACTTTGAAGTATTTTAAAGTGCTTAGTCACTAATAATAATACTAAAAACATTACTTTATACGTATTAAGCATGGTTGATCATTGTAAGGTAAAACTCTATCCTCCGGTTTTCGTTGCACTGTGTGATGGGACTTGAGTCTTATAATGATTTCATTTTTCCAAAGTCATTGCGTTATTTTGTATTAAAACTTTTTAATTATGCACTGGCAATCCAATAAAGTAAACCCGTTCCGCGTTAGCGGCATGGTCCTGTGATTCGCCATATTGTTAGTTAGGATAGGAAGATTTCTCATATGAGTCCCACGACTAACTTGATGTTAGTTTCACTTTGCAAACTCGGGTGCCCTCTCTTTACACGGGCAGCCAAGTAACAGGTTTGTAGGGAGACATTTTCTGGATTGAAGACTGCTTGGAAGAAGAAAACGTAGAACTCCTTTTTTCTTTATTTTCTGGTTTAGGGACTTTATTCCGTCTTGTATCTTGATGTACGTTTGGAGTTGGGACTTATTTCCTTTGATTCGGACTTTTACTTTGCTAAGTTGTATCCTGTAAACTGCATACTCTGTGGTTCAGTTGATGTGTTGTTTATGACTTTTATCTTTCCGCTGCATAATTATGTGTTATGATATTATCTGAGATCTGTTATTGTTGTTGTAAATATGTTGTATTCCAGATGATTATCCTTGCTTTTGCACCACGGAAGTTTAGGGTCATCACACCTCCTTTATATGCCTCGTTAAAACCCTGTAATCCCCCTAACCTACATGGGTACCTTACAGGAAAAAAGAGTACATATAAATTTGGTGAATACAAAGCAAATATCAATCATAAAAAGAGCTTACAAGGGTTGTAATAAAGAAATGAAACAAACATTAGAAGTCTCTCTACCGACCCATCACGTCCCAACCCATCAAAAGCAAACTACAAAACCCGGTGATCTTCTTCATCTTCTACCCTGTGTCCACTAAATCAACTCCCCAAGTCTTCAGCAGTTGAAAATTCCTCAAACTCTATTCAGATTTACTTCCGTTGTTTCTAACCGAAAATTGGATCTCCCTTACGATTTGATTGAGCTTGGACATCATGTTGGTACGTCGGTTATTAAAGATTCTTTCATTTCTTTCTTTCCAGATAAAATACACCGCTGAAGTGATTGCTACACATGCAAGATCCCTAAATTGATCTTTTGTTTTGAAAAGATGATTAATTTCCCTCAATTTGCTTCTTAATTGCAGATCTGTTGTCAAGGAGATATCCAGCTTCTGTTTTAAAGATAACCAATTAAAGGAGGAATAGTCACACTGGAAAAAAAGATGCTCAATTGATTTTGGATGAAGTTCACATAGACGACATAAGGTATTTGAGATGTTCCCAAATCTTAAAATTCTGTTCTTTGTATTCAATCTTCCCATTCCAGCTAAATAGGTGATAAAAGACATTTTCCTGCAGTTTTTATTATGCTAAATAACTGAGAAAATACGATCAGCTTCTTCATGATTTCGCACAAAGTTCCATGCTTTATGATATGAGAAATTTCCACCAGAACAACACTCATATTTATCCTCTCTAAGATTAGGGTGAATCTGAATAGTACTTATTTCATCAGTTAACTCTCTAGTTGCTGGATGAATAAGTGGATTCAAATTATCATCACTTATAATAGAACTTACTTTTTGGTTTGAATTACCTATCAAATGTAGTCTGTCTTAACCAAGAATGTCCACTAAACACTGACAACTTATCCAGGGATCATGCCATAAAAAAGTATCATTCCCATTTGCAATAACTCTATTAAAAAACTATTTTGAATGAGATCTTAGTCTAACATGGATTTCCATGTAGATGAGGAATTATTATCTTCAGACATAGACCAGAAGAATTTACATTTGCAATATTTATTCTTCATCCAATTGCTCCATAAAGAATTGTCTGACAAATATTTCCATAACAGTTTAACACATGCTGCCTTTTTTAAATAAGAAAAAAAAATTCAAACCAATACTCCCTTCACTTTTAGACTTACACAATGAATTACATGCTATTTTGTGCCCTGCACCTCCCCAAAAAAATTCAAAACACATTGATTGCAATTTATCTAAGGTAAACTCTGGTATCTGATATATAAATAACCAATAAAGGATGATTGGAGTCAACACTCCATTAATCAGTTCAGCTCTTCCAGCATAAGATAACATTTTAGTCTCCCAACCTTGAATTTTAAACTGAATTCTCTAAATCAAAGCACTGCACTCAGAATAATGCAAATAGTTAGATGATAGTGGAGCACCCAAGTATTTGATAGGTAAAGATCCTCTATCAAAGCCCAAAATTTCTTGCTCGTTTGTTACTGAACTACTGAAGAAAATCTTTGTTTTACCTGCATTTTCTTTCAAACCTGCACAAGTTCTTAACTGCTAAAATATATATGTCAAAGAAATTGCATTTTGCCTAGAACTTTTCCCAAAAATCATTAAATCATCTGCATAAAGGAGATGAGAAATAATTGGTTGCACTGAACTGCTTGACTGAAAAGATTTATTTGAAATTGCTTCATCCATTTGATAAGTGAAAATCTGCATTGCTAAAGTAAAAAGATAAGGAGATAGGGGATCTCCTTGTCTGATTCCTCTTGTTGATGTAATAAACCCTTTTGGAATTCCTTGAATTAAGATAGAGAAGGTAGATGTTGACATACATTCATAAATCAAGCTTATAAAATGATTAGGAAAATTCATTAAAGTCATAATTTGACAAATGAATTTCTTGTTTATGCTATCATAAGCTTTTTGCAAATCCACCTTAACACACATTTTTGCCATTCCTTTTTTCTTAAAATCCCTCAACATCTCATGTGCTAGTAGTATATTATCACCAATGTACCTATCCATAGCAAAAGCACTCTGATTCTCTGAAACTCAATGAGGAAAAAAGTTATTGCATAGAACTTTTGCAAATACTTTGTAATATAAATTACAGCAGGAAATAGGCCTATAATGAAAAATCTCTGTAGGTATGTCATTTTTTGGAATCAGAGTTATGAATGTATGATTAATGGACTTTGGTAGTTTTCTAGATCTAAAAATGTCTTGAATAGCTTCAAGTAAATCTTTCTTTAGCAAATCCCAATGCAATTTCATAAACTTTGAATTTATCCCATCAAGACCAGGGCTAGTATCATCCTGAATTGAAAACAGAGCCTCTCTGATTTCAATTAAAGAAATTTCAGATAAAGAAATTCCTGACCTTGGGCATTAATAGTACTGATTGGTTGAGAATTAAATGCAGGTACATTTGAAGGTCCATTAAATAATTCTGAAAAGTATTTTATGGCTTCTTTTTCAATTTCTTCAACTTTAAACATTAAATTCCAATCTTGGTCAATAAGAGCTCGAATATGATTGAAATACCTCCTATTTGACATACAAGAGTAAAAAAAATTTAAATTAGTATCACCTTGATGTTGCCATGAAACCTTTGCCTGCTGTTTAAAACCTTCAAAATAATTTTTTTGCAAGTTTTGATATTCTTGTTTGGCAAGGAGAAAATCATCATATACAGCAATGTCTTCTAGGTCCAAATCAGCAGCTTGTTCCAGGTTATTCATATGTTGTTCTGCTACATAAAGGTTGCATTATTTCTACCTCTGATTTTATTCCAAAGTTTAAGTTCTACTTTACACCTCTTAAGCTTATGCATAAATTTATAACTTTGAAAGCCCCAAGTAGACATATTAAATCCTTTTTCAACTGCATTCAAATATCTAGGAAAGTTTGGCCACTCATTCTTAAATCTGAAAGGAAACGCTTTAGTTTTAGGAGTAGGAACAAGGTCCAATAATATAGGATTATGATCACTAGAGTGTTGAGACAGAGACAAAGCCTTCATGTTAAGAAAATTTTGCAAGCATAAATTATTGACTAAAACTTTGTCAATATAACTTGCATTTCCTCTTTTACGCCAAGTGAACAAAAAACCAAGAGGCTTTAATTCTAAGAGGGATGCTTGCAAAATGAATTTCTGAAATTATCTTATATATTGATAAGGAATTGAACGACCCCCTCTTTTGTCCATAGGAGATAAAGCATTGTTGAAATCTCCTAAAAGAATCCATGCAGTGTTAACTAGTACTTTATTTATGGCAGACACGGTAATATGTTGAAAAGATAATGCTAAAGACACAATATCCCAAACATTTGAATCCCAAATCATAAGGACTCTACTATTTACAGAATCTGAATTATTGGTCAAATGTTTCCATGAACTAGGGAGTAAAGAAAGAAAAAGTTTTAGATTAGTAATAGACAACTTATTTTCAACTAAACCAACAATAGTTGGCTTAGCTTGATTAAGGAGTTTGATCACCTCTTTCATACGAGAAAGAGTGTTCACTCCCCTTACATTCCATGATAAGATTGTCATTTAATGGTAGAAAAACTCCTTGTAAATCTTTTAGCAGGAGTAGTGTGTGGTATTAAACTTGATGTAGATGATTTTATGCTTTGCATATAATTTTTATTCTTATCAACAAAATTAGAAACATCAACCTGTTTTCCTTTATCAGGTTCTTTGGGACGAGCATTCTGCTCCATTGCATCAGCAACATTATTCAAGACATCAGGAATTATATCATTAGGTAATTTTGAATTAAAAAAATATAAATCATCCCCTTGCTTTGCTGAAGTTTCATTTACTTTTTCTTGTTCTGACAGAGATCTGATTTCATTTTCAACTATAATTTCTTCCTCTACATCATTATGCTTCCAAGAAGGATCAAAAGTGGCATCATGCTCATCATTATCATAACCAAAAAATTTGCATTTCAGGCATTTTTCTGGAATAAATTCATATTCTACAGAAACTTCTACTTTTTGTCCATTATGTAATGATATAGGGTCACAGTTTTCATCTCAGTTTGAGTGTCAATGATATTAAAACTCTAGCATATTTTGTGAATTTTCTTTCAGTATAATTTGAATCAATAAGCACTGGCTTTGAAATGAATCTCGCAATTCTTTGTATATCATTTTTTGACCATAGTTCCATTGGAAGACCATGAAATCTTACCCAAATCTGTATAACATCGCTCTGCTTTTTTGAGAAATCATACCCTGGATGCCATTCATCAACTAAGAGTAGTCGCCCAAAATAAGAGTAAGTAGATCCTTCCAATACTCGAGAGAAATCATCAATAGTTTCAAACTGAACTGCAAAGTCGCATTGAGGAGTAATATGCACATTGAATCCATTCTGAGGTCTCCAAACTTTTTAAATATAGTCCCTAAGTTTCATAATTGAAAATTTGAACTTAATCGGGACTAGAGCAATAGTATGGATCCATACTTTATCAGATTCGTTGAAGATTAGTTTGGGGATAAAAACACCGTTAGATCCAGGATCTATATATTCTTGTTTTCGATCAAAGGATCCTGAAGAAGGAGGATTAGATGGTAACAGAAATGTATGATTGGATTGAGGAATATGTTGATATGAAACCGAAATTTGAGTAGGATTAGATTTTGAAGATTGAAAATCAGATTGTGATTGAAGAAATCGCAATGTATTATCCGCCATTAAAGGAAGATAGCCGATTTTTTTATGAATACATACATACATACATACATATATATAGATATAGATGCAGGATCTGAATACCAGACTTAAATACTGAAGAATGTATAGTTCTAGAGTTCCAAGAGATTCAAAACTCATAGGAGATTCAAGAATTATGAGTAATCAAGTTTTCAAGAGTTCAAGACAAATATAATAATAGAGTCCAGTTTATAAGTAAGACTCTGAATAGCACTCCAGGTTCAAATTCTATTTTTAAAAATTCTAAATTCCAAATTTCAATTTCAAATTCTGTTTTCTAATTATTCTATCTTACTTATGATTTTAAATAAATTTAAAGTTTTAATATATGTATATAAGTTTATATAATTATATAGTTTTATAGTTTTAAACCTTATAATTTTATAAATATGTTTATATAATATATATTTATGTTTTCATATGATTTTATACATTAGAATACTCATTTATGTCACTAAGTTTTAATTCAAGAATTTCCAGAATAATATATACAATTAAACACTGGAAAAATAGATTAAAAAAATATTTTATACATAGGTATGTCGACATACATATATGTCTATGTCGACATATAACTGTCAGAAATTCAATTTTCAAAGGAAGTGTCTTTTCACTATTTGTAACGTTCCAGAAACGTTACAACCTTTCAAAGCTTATAAACAGGGTTTGAATTTGAATTTATTTAACAATTCTTCTTCTTCACCCTCCTTCATCCCACCATTAATATCTCATATTTTATTAATTTCTACACTTCTACTTTGTCGATTTCTATTCTTACATAAAACTTTTTTTTCTCACTCTCTACTCATTACTCTCTGAATTAAATTGCTATTGAAGAGTTATAGGGCTTTTGTTATCATTTGGGAAGTGTTTGGGAAATGGTGTGTTCCTTATCGCTTTGAAATCAAGGAAAGAGAGTGGTGGTAATCTTATAGCCATGAAATAAAGAGTAGTTAGAGAGGTGTTAACCTTGTAGCCGTGAAATCAAGGGGATTGTACTTGGATAGTGATATTAATAAAACTCTGCGCAATCCAGCACTGCGTAGGACTGGATGTAGGAGTAATTCGAATCGGTATAAAATCCGGTGTGTTCTTTCCTTTTTTTCATTTTATATTTATGCAGTGTCCCGAAATTCCGGTACAATTTGAGCTGACCAAATAACACAAGTCCAACCCCAATTGCATTGGAAACCAGAAAACTAATAGAAAGAAAACAGAGGGTGAGGATAGATAAGATATAAACTTAGGATAGAAGAAGAAGAACATACATCATCATCAGAATAACACGAAACTTACAGCAGAACGGACAATATATAATAGATACATAACTTTGAAATAAACCAGTATATGTATACAATAACATTATCAGAGTACAACACTTACAACACAGCGGAAATAAACAATGGATACATAATCCTGAAGCTTCCTGCTCCAAGCTCCATCTAGTGTATCTGAAAAATCCTGACTACTTGATTGCCCGTACAAAATTGGGCACCCAAGATTTTAGGGAAAACAAAATAAAACAAACTTTGGGTCAGTCATGGGACTTGTATGAGTAAACAATTTAAAACAATTTGGGAAAATAACGATATCTCATAAGACCACGCCGTATAACGGAACGGGTTTTTTCCCTTATGAGAATACAAATCAATTTGATTTAACTTTCAAATCATTTTGAAAGCAGCAATGATCTTTTATATCAAACTCTTTTGATATTATAATAGTGTCTATCAACCACAATAATAATCATCTTGCAGAACGCTTTCATCTCACGTTCCACATATATAGTATACAATCAAAACCGCGAGCACTTATTGGGTAATGGATTTCCAACTATGACAAGATATGGAACCACCTTCCGATAGTGTACCTCTAGAGAGGAATACACTGGGTTCAAAAAGAACATCTTGCAACCCAGCCACACATGACCGACCACTCATTTCGCTTGAGTGTATCGATTGTATATCAATAACGATTGGGATCAGCAACCGTTTCCCGAATCGGACAACATCGAATAGATTAAAGAATGAAATGAATATCTCTAGATAGGTTATAATACACCCTAATTGGCAGCCAACCACTTAGCCATGCTGCTTGCCCGATTTTTGTCATTTCCCTATTGTGAGGTTAGAGGCCACGCTCATCTCTGACAGATCACAGATTTAGTCACTTTGAATGTCACATCGTCATACCCGCCAAATCACAAATTGATTTCCCAAAAAATACTATGGTTATATAGCTAAGAGAAACGAATTCCTCTGCCACCAAACGTACATAAGTTTAAAGAGATCAACTTACGTGATCTATTAAATATACTATGTCAGACATTCTTCCATACAGGTCGTCCTGGGACTGGACAAACCGAAGGTACTATTCTGTAAACAGGACATCCCTTGCATAAATCCGTCTTTAATTATCTTCATCATATTTGATCGCAACGCTAACGCCCATACAAAGTGGTTTTTCAGATAATGAATCTGATCTCGGTCTCTCCGTATTGACGACGGAAAAATGGTCAAAAACTTCGATAGTCGGTGATTTAACTATCAAAGAAAAATATGTGTACAAACAACGGTCGTATTTCCAAATGGAAATCATACCGAGCAAATCATCAATCAACATTGATCCACTTTAATTTAGTTTGTCATTCAATTATCCATTTCTCTATTCCTGTTTCCATATATTCAACATTTCTTATTTTCTAAATTCAGAAAATATACGTTATTAACATTGGAAAACATTTCCATTTCTTATTTGAAAAACATTTCAAACAGATGTTTAAATCAAACATCGCTGTGCCAACTCAAGCCATTATACTCGTTAACTAAATTCACTTAACCAATCTCCACTGTTGAACCTTAACCATTCCTTAGATAAAAATGAAGCTAATCAAGTTAGGGTATAACTACCTCTCATACCTTAACTGAACAACATTTCTAACTTCGAAACAGACAAGGTTCACCTTTTAAACCTTTAACAAACTTCCTTACGTAACTTTCTTTCAAATAAATCTCTATTCGATAACTCTTTCCTTCGAATAAACTATATTCGATAATCTCTCTTCTAATAGCCGTTTTCGATTAACTCTATTCAATTAACACTATTCGATTAACTCTATTCTATTAACTCTATTTGATTAACTCTATTGGATTAACCCTATTCTATTAACTCTATTTGATTAACTCTATTGGATTAACTCTTTTCAATCAACACCCATCAATTAACTCCTTTCGAATAAACTATATTCGATTAACTCCTTTCAGATAAACTATATTCGATAATCTCTTTTAACTCTATCGAATTAACTATATTCGATTAACTCCTTTAACTCTATTTGAATAAACTATATTCGATTAACTCCTTTAACTCTATTCGAATAAACTATATTCGATTAACTCCTTTAACTCTATTCCAATAAACTATATTCGATTAACTCCTTTAACTCTATTCGAATAAACTACATTCGTTAACTCCTTTCGAATAACTAATATTCGATAACTCCTTTCGAATAACTAATATTTGATAATCCTTTCGAATAACTAATATTCGATAATCCTTTTGAATAACTATTATTCGATAATCTCACTTCGAATAACTAATATTCGATAACCTCTTTTCGAATAAACTATATTCGATAATCTCTCTTCGAATAGCCATATTCGATTACTCTTTCTTCGAATAAACTATGTTCGAATAACTCTAATCCGACTAACTCTAGTTCAATTAACTCTATTCGAATAACTAATATTCGACTAACTCTAATTTAATTAACTCTATTCGAATAACTAATATTCAACAAACTCTAATTCAATTAACTCTATTCGAATAACTAATATTCAACTAACTCTTGTTCGATTAACTCTATTTAATTAACTCTATTTGATTAACTCTAATTCGATTAACTCTAATCGATTAACTCTAATTCGATTAACTCTAATCGATTAACTCCAAATTCGATTTTACTCTATTCGATTTAACTCTATTCGATTTAACTCTAATCATTTAACTCTAATTCGATTTAACACTATTAGATTTAACTCTACTCTAATTCGATTTAACTCTATTCGATTTAACTCTAATCGATCAACTCTAATTCTTTTATAATCGTACTTACTTTCCAAATATTTCCTTTTATGATATCTTATTTTTTTCTAAATAAATATTCTTTTTTCTTTCCTTCTATTTATTCTCCCAATATATATATTCCTTTTATTTTTCTATTTATTTAACAAATAAATATTCCTTTTCAATTTTATTTGTTCAACAATTATTTCCTTTTCAATTCTATTTGTAAATGTTTTACATATATTCCTTTCAAATTCTATTTGTAAATGTTTTACAAATATTTCCTTTTCAATTCTATTTGTTCAACAATTATTTCCATTGCAATTCTATTTGTAAATGTTTTACAGATATATCCTTTTCTATTCTTCTTTGATTTTATATTTTTCTTTTATAAAATTCTTTTCCTTTTATATATAAAATCCCTTGATTTTATATAAATAATTCATTTTCAAAATACACTTTGAAAATACCCTTTTCTACATCCCAGCATTTATTATGGTATTTAAAATACCAAATAACAATGATTAATATCATTCAAACACACATAATCAACACAGATTATATATCCCATCATATATTACAATATATGAAAAATAGTATTATAAATATTGAGGAATCCAGTTGGATCCCTCCAACCTGTTTTTCTGCATCCACAGATGTTAAACAATATAATTAACATCGATTTCATTTCAATGAAATATTCTGCTAAATAAAATCAATATTTGATTAACGATTTATATATATCGTTATCTATAATTTCAATCAATATCTCAGCAGTTCATTCAAACAGTCAACACACAACAATCCATCATAATTTATCAGTCTAAATGTACATTATAAAAATATGAGCTGGTAGAGTTTGGTGAGTTTTACTCACATTGGACGATCATCATTAAATAACGATAATTGTCTTTGATTCAGATCAGACAATTTATTTCTCTATAAATTGTAACGAGCTCCAATTCACTCCCAGTCAGTTCCATTGTAGTGTCCGTCCATACGATCCCAATGGACTTGTTTCGCTAAATTTGGATCACATATGGCAAAGTTACGATATTTAGAAGTTAATATGATATTCGATTAAAATTTAAACTTATCCATTAAGTAATCGAGCCTCACCAATTTCATACGACCCATCCTCCTTTTCAAATACCCATACCCGATAGATCCATCTTCCCCAAATCATACGATTATCAGCTCCTTCTCATGTCCATCCACGCACCATCTCCCCACAACAAACTCCTTTATCCCTTCATTAAAAATCAAAACCAAAATTACCATTGAATCCTCCACTGAAATCTCCATCATCTCATCCCTGAAGTGTATAACTTGATTCCATGCTACAGTTTGCATTCTTACCCCTGTAACTCGCATGACTGTATTCCATGCGACAATTAAAATCACGAACTTTCCCAATACTTTGCACGGATACTACGTTTCTTACCACAAATAAAATATCTAACTCCTAATCCAAGATTAACGCTTCAGAAAAATGAAATCCTCTAAACATAGGTCATGCCTGGTAGAAATCACAGAACGTAATGATGTTCGAACCATTAGAACTCATGTAGAAGTAGAGAGTAACTATCTATAAATCCGAAAACAATTATGGTTTCCTCGATTTCAACTCAACATTTTTGCATCGGTCAACTCTAAGACCCGCTGTTCATGAAACAGCAAACCACAACGATGTCGAATCCCTCAAAACTTATACAGCGACGAAGAGGAATATCCCAGCAATCAAACTAAATTTGTTTCAAGATTTGTTGAGGAGGATTGAATTTTATATTGGATTCTAAAGTTGACATTTTGCTTTGAGGGAGAAATGCCTGGCAGCTACAAATGCCTTGACCAGAAAAGCAAAAATGTCTAGGGTTAGAAAATAGGTTGAGATATTTATAGAGTAGAAATATTATTATTTTTATTGATTATTTTATTTGTTTTTAAGCAAACACTATATGTTTTTATATTTTAAAAATTCCTATAATCACACGTGATATCCAAAAATCACGAAAATGGACATACGCCTTCAGTTTGACATTACAGACCCAACGAAACTGGTTTCATCGAATTCTGATTTGTTGACACAACGTATTTTTAACCATCAAAATACAGACTTTTTTCACATTAAAAATCCGTACGGCCGCATAATGACTTCAAAAATCACGGAAATTGAAATCTAACAATTATTTAATATTACGAATCCAATAAAATTAGTTTTGTCGAAAATGGAGGTTATTTGCAAAACTGGCTATTTTTAAAGCTCTAAATAACCCATTTAAATATATAAATATATTTAAAAACAATTAAATTAAATGTAAATAAATTTATATTATCATATATATATTCACATAGAACATTGTATAGCTCCAATTAGATTTATAACTTGATATTCAAATCCCGATTGAATCGGTATTCAATTTATATTGAAAAATCCTTTCATAATATAAATAAATCGCTATAATTTATAAAGGAATTCCATAGCAACTTTTCAAAAATTTGATTTGGACATAAATCAAAATCTACACAATGAAATCCTGATTTTT